>OX608074.1:110521792-111806847 GCA_951509635.1 Eupeodes luniger | reverse complement strand
GAGTGAGTCGCCCTCCTCCTAACATATGAGGGTTCCTTTTATTCATTCAAAAACCCTTGGAGTTTTATAAAAATGTTGTACTTCTGTAGAGCTAATCATCTGTTGCAAGCAATGACGACGCGATATAAGAGGCAGATATGAATTTTTCAAGCGATATATGTACATAACTCTCCCGCGATTCCGCTGTTAGCAATTGCAATGGTACAGTGTTTAGCAATTAACAAAAGCCAACAACGCAAACACACTCAAGATATCCCTTCAATGATGCTTGGATATTAAATTATTCGTAAATATTATTAAACAGACACAAAAGAGAGTTCGATGCATGTGCTGCTGTTCTAGCTCCTGAAGGTTGACTACATAACAGAACGCGACCTTTCCCCTATCCGCTTTTTTTTTATTTCAAGCTCGTTTGAAATGCTTAGCGGTATTACAAGAGGATTAAGTATATAGTGTGAGTCCTTGAATGGTCTCGTCATAAGTGGTTTTGCAATGCCAATTTAATTGATATTTGCCATAATTCCAATAGGGTTAATCTTTTATATAATTATTGTGTGTGTTAAGTTCTTTTTGTTCAAAGTCATGTTACACGAACCGTGATTAAAAAGTTGTGATTTATTGTATAAAATGGACATCAATATCAATGGAATTGTTGGAACTTCATATATGTATTTATATTTCTATATGGATATGGGAATAGTTTTGACTTTGAATCTGTTGGTTTATAGTTTGTTTAGGTAGATGACCTCCAGGAATAACATGTCAACTTACTCGCTACTTTTTCTGTTCCACACGAAAAGGTAGATTATCTAATATGACAAACAGTTTGTGTTATGACGATTGGTAATTTGACATAAATCTTTATAAGGTGTTTTCCAATAAAAGGTTTAATTTTGAATAGACAGCTGTCATTTTTAAAAGTGACATCTTCTTACATTTGAAGAGTTATAAATACGCCATTACTAAAAATGGCGATATAGGGTGTATTCATAAAAGCAGTAAAATCTGCGCTAGTACAATCGCATTTCTTTTCTGATGCATTTGTGAACACACTCCCAATACAGAATGTCTGCAGTAAACAAAAAGGTCTGACTTAAGCATTATTCACATGAGCACGACCAACGAATGAACGAATATTCATCGATTTTGACATTTCTTTCACATGAGAGTTTTTAATTCGTCGCGAATGAAGTTTGACATTCACCACCGAAACCAAAACAAGAATGATTTTTTTAGGTTAAGTACGCGCGATTATTTTATTCGTTGCGAGTGTGGATAATGTGGAACGCGAATAAAGTTTGACAGTTCGTATCAACTAAAATTTTTTTCGCGACGAATAAATTTGTTTTCTTAAATTTATTAATATTTATGATATTGAAAAGTAAAAGTATGCATCATAAATCAAATAGAAACTATATTGCTATCGTTTTGTTAAGATTTTGTGTGGAAATATTGGTTTAAACGTATATAAACTCACATTTTGTAATTCATTCGTCGTTCGTTGGTCGCGCTCATGTGAATGCTGCTTTAGTCCGATTTGTATGTAAACAGAGTTAATAAACGTCAGAGAAAAATGGCTGCCAAACTAATTTTGTTGAACTTGATTTTTGATTTGCTTACCGAAAAAGAAAAGAAAATTATAATTGGCATAAATATCTTTCAAAAAAAAATAAAAATAAAATTATAACGAAACAATTTGTAAGCTTAAAAAATTATCGCATATTGCCAAAAAATGCATTCTTCATGAAGGTAATTTCAGAGTATCCTGGCGATATATTCCATAGTCATTTTAGGATGTCGAGGTCCACATTCAATGTAATTGTATGTAAAATTATTTTAATAATTCCCGCTCTTTCTGCAGCCAAACAAATTCAGCTGCGCAATCTGCCCAACGCTGATTACAGTCTGACGTTTATGAACGGTAGGTACTGCAGTTCGACTAGGTTAGTTCGATCGAAAATCTGACTATGAATGCAGATAACGCAGTTCTTAGTTAGGCTGACGTTTATGAATACACCCATACTCTTTGTTTTATCCGAATTTTGTACGGTTTCATTTCAGAAGGGTGAACTGTATTATGAATGATCTCATTTTTGAATTAGGTCTTTTATCATAATGACGTTCGTGAACTAAAAAATAGTAGCATCTTCATAAATAAAAGATTCTGATATGATTTTAAATATTTTGTATGTCCCTTTGCAGCCATATTTTGAGATAACATAAAACAATAGTTTAAACACTTTTTTAAAGGAAATGTAACACCGCAAACAAAATATATGAAATTCAGTTAACAGAATTTCTAACAAAAGATTCCATATTTTAAACATGTGTTTTTAAAAAATTCAATTTTGCAAAAAATTAAAACAAAAACCATCAAGAAAATAATAACATTTTCACAATTTCAGAACAAAAATTGACATACTCGTATATGTGTGTAGTTAAAGAAAAGGAAAACAAAAATTAAAAATAAACTCGTTGTTTGTTATTTCATTTTCAAAAAACAAATATCTAAAATTGCAATGCAATGCAATTTACAGAACAAATACAAGGAGTATATCACATTCACTTGAAGCTCTTTTCAAAAACGTTTCCACCATCATCATCATCATCATCATGTGCCTTTAAGGAAAACACGTACACACTCGCAATTGCAGTCATAATGACATCCGCTTTGTCGTAAAGCCAGAGAGTGTGTTGTCTTTATATTTAATGTTATATGTTGCACACACAACTAAAATGCAAGCCAGAGCTACCTTCGGTATAATATAATTTACAATTCAGAGTTGACACTTTCTTAAATATTATAAACCGCTTTTTAAGTGGGTGTAGTTCGATATTAATTTTTGAGACAAATTGTATTTTGTTATTTAGAATTACATCCTATTTTACGGGGACAGATCTGTCAATTTGTCATGATGTGACATTGACATACATAATAGCATGAATAATAAAAACTATACAGTTGTATCCTCCATCTCTTCTGCAGGTTGTCAAAATTAAAAATGTCAGAAAGTAAAAATGGCTTTTTAAGAAAAGTTAAGTTTTGACAGCTGATATAAATGAAGAAACACTTTACTCTCTATTTCTTACATAACTGATTTTGTTTACTATTTATTACCCATAAATAGAGCCAAATTTGGCGTCGAAACAGAAATACTCTTTTACTTAACTTAGAATTTTGTTCGTCATTAGTTAAAAATAAATCCCTTTAATTTGGAAATATTGTTTTGAAATAAAGTTTGGTAGCACTGTGCAACAATTATAATAATTATAATTATCATTATTAAATTGGGTGCCGTGAAATACAGCAAAATAAGGCCATCTTTCAAAAATTGGCTTTATTGCACTTTATAAAACTAAAATAAGGCTTATTTTCAGCAGTTGGTCATATTGCACTATAACGCAAAGTGAAAAAAGGCCAAATTATTCTGAGAATTAAATCCAACTTATTTTAACGGTGAGGTATGTAAGGGGGCATGCAACCTTCCTGCTTGTGCGCACTATAGGATTTGGGGTAGGTGCGTGTATGTTGTTAAGTTTCTTTTGCATTTATCGCAAACCATAGTATTGAAAAATAGTACCCGTGGCGTGATTGTTAGTGCCTAGGGCTGTCATGCCAGACGTTCAATCCCTGCCTGTGCCATTTAAAGTTTTTTTTTTTTCACGGGTACTGCCTCATGAAAAGTGCTTTCTCAAATAAGCCGTTTGGGTTCCCCTAAATCCCTCACAACACTACTCACACACAGGAGGGGTTGAGAGCTGTGAGTCATTAGTCCCTAGTTCTCAACGGACTGTTGTGCCACCTAATTTATTTATTTTATACTGTTGAAAGTGAAATAAAAGTAATTTGGTTTTATTTCACCTGGTTTAGGTAAGTGTAATAAGACCAACTGCTGAAAAGTGACACTATAATACACTTTACAAAAGTGAAATAAGTCCAATTCTTAAAAGTAAACCTTATTTCACTTGGCTTTATTTCACGGCACCATATTTAATTGGTGTGTGAATTGATGTACAATTAAAACCATTTAATAACAAAAAGAAATGTGAAAGACATATTCATTTATTCTGTCCCCAATTTATTATCAACAAACATATTTATAGGCAACCCTAGACAGTGAATGTAGAATAAGGATTACGTTGCTTATACTAAACCACATTGCACCGGCACCATATAACCATACAACCTTTATTGCCCACAGACGCATTGACACAAAAATGTTGACGGAAGGAGTTGCATCAATTATTCATTTCCTGCGCCGCGGGTGTTTGACAATTGTATAGCTTTTGGAGTGGAAGTTATTTAGCACGTGCTAGGGTTTAACACCATCAAACCGCCTTCGCTTGCAATCACCGCTCTGCCGCCGCCGCCGTTGCACCGTTAACGAAATACAAATATACTCAACTGACGACAACGCACGACCACAACGCACATTGTTGGTATAACCAAAAAAAATTCAAAACAATAAATACACCGCCACGTTCCTCACGCTCACATTTTATGGCGATAATTCTCAGGAAATGTTAAGTGTATACCTTTATCCTCTCTGGCACGTGTTTTTAATTCTTGAAGCATAATTCCAAATTATTTTGAAGAAATAAAAACATACAAATAAAATAAAAACAGAAACAGTTGAAAATTGTTTCTCAATGCACATCTTATCCGCTCGATCAGACGAATTTCCTGTTCAAGTTAAGGGCTTCTCCTTCTACTTTGAGAAAGCTCACACAACATGGTGCCTGCTGGTTACTGGATTCTGGGGATACTATGGGATATCTTTTTAGACACCAAATTGGTTCTCCTTGGGTGTCAATTTATTGATGTTCTGCTTCACATGGCGTAGCTCCAAGCGGATCCAATTTTATTGTGTTCTGTGGCTGTGACAATGAGAAAAAGTAGCGCAGATTTAATGGCGAAACGAAATTGCCACAGATGCATGTTTTTTGGGCATCCACATCCACAGCCACCCCTCCTGAAGTATCTATCTCTCTTTTTATTCCTATATGCATTTCTTACTTGATCAGGTATTTTATAGATTTTTTACTTCCTGGATTAAATTCCAATGCAAGCTGCAAACGAAGCATTTTCAAATACTCAGATATATAACTTAATTTTAAACCCATTTTAATGGTTGTTTTTGTTACATACATACATATGTATCAGAAGTGGGATGCTGCAGGAGGTTTCAGTTTCAGTTTCTGTTTCTATTTCTATTGGGAATTGTGTGTGCTAAGCAGTTAGACAGACAGACGGACAGATACAAACGTTTTATTGCTTTTCTCACTTTTTGTGGTGCATCTAAATTTTCTGTAGTGTTTGTTGGAATTTGTGCGGTGAGATGTGAGACTCGTATGATGTAACTTTTAGAGCAAGTTTATTGGATAGCAGCTCTCTTTTATTTGGTATTAATAGGAATTCATTCATTAAAACATTCTTTTGATATTGGCTTTTAATTATATTATTGATAGCAATACTCGGTATATGAGATATACATTGAATTAAACACCAAAGATTGAAGAGTGGTTTTGAAGTGTGCTATATGCAATATATCTGCTTGCTTGCTAACAATTGAATTGTTTTAATCATGTTGTGAACAATTATTTTACAAAAACGGTCTTAGTGTGGTAGATATGAGTAGTTAACAGTGGGTAGGTGTTATCTCTCATCTGTAGGGAATATAGAGAAACATTAAACATTCCTTAAGCAAGTATTTGGAACAATAAGACTTCTATTGACAATAAAGTAAAAAATGAACATCAAGAGCTTTATTTTGTTTAAAAGAGTTGTGGGGAGTCTAAATTCCTAAAAAAAGTTAATTTTATAAGTTTAAGAACCGAATAAAATTTCAAAAAAAAACCGGCATTGCTCTTGAAAAGTTTGTGTCCAACATTTTGGTGATCGGAATTTTCCAATATCAGACGTGTTTTTACGTGAAGTAAAACAAGTAACAATAGAACGCGGTGCCGTGAAATAAATCCAAGTGAAATAAGGTGAACTTTCAAGAGTTTGTTTTATTTCACTTTCAACAATACCCGTGTTTTGTTGAAAAATCTATCCATAGTATAGTAGGGTTTTACACGAATAACAAAAACAATTACCATAGTATGAATAACACCGATAAAAGTTAGAGTAGAATCTTACTATGGATGGGTTTTTGACATTTATACGAGTCTCGAATGGATCTTATGTGATTTCGTGTTCAAATGTTGGTACGATTGATATTGCATTTGTATCTCGATGGCTGTGTTCGTTGAGTAGTTGTGCATTTGGAATCATGTGTGTTTTCCATTGGGGAAAAAATCAATCTATTGCTGTTGATATTATTTAGTTTTGTTAGTAAAAATGGACTAACTTTGCTTAATTTGCAAGAGAAAATAATAGAAAAGATATTTATGTTTTGCTATGTTTCCACCAAAGGTTTATCTCGGTTTAGGTTAAATAAATCTTTTTGGTGTTTCCACCGCACAAGATGATTTAAAAATGATTAAGTTTGACAGCACTTTCTAAAATGCAAATGGTGTTTCGATGTTTTCGATGTGTGAAGTGTAAGTGAGATACATAGTTTGATTCGTGTTAAACAATGAAGAACTGATTAGTTCAGCACGATATACCTACTCCATGTCCATTTTTATTTTTTTTTAATTTAATAGAAACAAAACTATATTTTTTGTACACAAACATGCAAATAAACAGACCATAATGCATTATCTGTTAAACCAACTCCTCCACACAGGTTTTTCTTCTAAAATTTTGACTCGACGGGAATCGAGTCAAATTAGGCTCATTTCAACTCGATTCAGATATATAAAAAATTTAGGCAATCTTCAAGCTCGCTTCAACACCACATGTTAATGTAGTAGTCTACGAATAAACCCCCTCCTTGAAGCAATTGTTAAATAAACTTTTTTTTTATAGAATCTCAATTTCCAGATATTTTTTTACCATTTCTTCTTGAAAATTGTCCATTTTATTAGTTTTAGTTAGTTTTTTTTGCTAAGTTAATATTTTAACATTTGAATTTTTTATTATTATTCTGACATATCTTCTTTCAGTTGTACCAATTTTTAAATACAAAAATCTGGCTACTGCGGATCGTTTTGTTGGCAATTTCTCACTGTACTATATTATGGAATACCAAAAAAACGCACTTAATATGGTTTTCATCACTCAACTTCGCACTTACCCCAAATCCTATAGTGTATCCAAGGGGTTGCCCTTAAAAGCCTCAAATAAGTTGGTCTTATTTCTCAAAATAATTTAGCCTAATTTAACTTTGTTCAAGGGCAATATGACTAACTATTCAAAATTGACCTTATTTCACTTTTGTAAAGTACAATAAAGCCAATTTTTAAAAGTTAGCTAATAATATAACTCACTTTTAATTTCATTTGTAATTTATATATATATTATATATATATATATATATATATATATATATATATATATTTGGTATCACTGGTATTGTCAACCAAGCGTATGCTACCTCAAATGTCACTTTTTCATAGTACGGGGGTTTGTTCATAAGTTTATTTTTTTTTCTCGATTCGAAATATTCTTGGAAACAAAGGGCGTACGGCTCAGAACTTTTCTCATTTTTTAATTTGTACGTTAGTGAACCTTGTGTGATCAAAATATTCATTCAATTCAAGGAAAAAGAATTGTATTGCGTTTCACACATTTAATAAATTTTGATTGAAGACATTTAAATCACTTTTGATTACTTACCAAAAAAACACATCTATGATTGATATAGTTTTTGAGTTCTGCAACGATTATACAGCTGTCTTAGGCCCCTTTCACACCAAACGAATCCGAATCAATCAGAATCACTCCGAATCAAGTTGAATCTGAAACCTGAATCTATAAAAATCCTTTCATCTTCTTTTTGTTTTCCTTCTTTTAGTTGCTCTCTCTCTCTCGTATGGTTGTTGATTCAGGACTGACCGGACGAGGAATCTGACAGGTTGAATCAAGTGCGACCTCGAATCAAACCTGATTGAATCAGATTCGTCCGGTCTGAAGGCGGGAAAAGAATCCCTTCACATTTAAACGGAGCGCTCGAAGCCGAATCTTGGTCAATCAGATTCAACTTGATTCGGAGTGATTCTGATTTATTCGGATTCGTTTGGTGTGAAAGGGGCCTTAAGCGTCATTTAAGCTATCACAGTAATTTTTACTGAAGCAAAGATTTCTTAAATGTGTTTAAGAAGAAAAGGAGCTATTACAAAAGAAGACTCAGATATTTCTATTTTGCGAGAGTCAATCTGATCATTTAGTGATTTAATTTGTCTCTTAGATGTGAATTAGCTGCGACAATGTAAATTTTTTGTATGCAATGTTTTTTAGAAGCTCTTCTTTTAATTGGAAACAATTTCTTGAGTGTAAACTCCAAATAATAAAAATGATACATTCATTAATTTATTATGATTAAGTTTACAACCAGACATTAAATGAAATAACTTAACTTCGAAGTGAAATGAATGTTGAATAATTTTTTTTTATCAGAATGACTGTATTTTATTTCACATTTTTATCGTATAAGGTTCAACTGCCCCTATCTCAATTATTTTATATTTTTTGTCAACCATCAGACAGCTTGAATTCTCATTATTCGGTTTGAAAGCAGAAGAGCTTCATTTTGTCTTATTTTTAAAATATATATAGCACACTGAGAGGAAAACTTATTCGAAAGAAATTGTAGTTCTTAGTCTGCTATTACACGATGCCTCACGACTCACATGAGTGCGAAAAAGAAAGCAGATGTGAGAATATGAGATGCAAAAAAAAATTTCCGGTGAGTCTCGGGCAAATTTTTAGTAGACTCACTTTGACGTTTCTTTTTTCTCATATTCGTTTTATGCTGTTCTTTTTCATTCGATTTTCTTGTTGCTCGGATAAACAACATCGAATTTGTTTCATTAATGGCAATCGATGCACAGTTCAACAGCTTTCATAAATTTTCGGAATCCATTTCCAAAATTCTATTTATTTTGTTTTTTAAAATTTTACTCAACTTCAAGAACTATCGAAAAATTAAAGCCAACGAGAAGGAGCATTCAAAACAAAATAAGCAACAATTGTCAAATTCGAGGCATGGGGCACGAGTCAACGTATAATAGCGCTTGCCTCACCGAATACAAATTTATAAGGAAAGTCAAAAGTAAGCCGTGAGTCCTGAGTCAACGTGTACTAGGGGACTTACAGATCAAGCAACATTAGTTTCAGTTTTTTTTGGACTTTTCAAAACTTATATGTACACGTCTAACCATATTACAAGATGGAAATTGTAAATAAAACGGAACGTTTTTAGAGAACACTCCACAGATCCAAGAAGAGAAATAATGCGCTCACCAAAAGTTTTCTTCAATAAATTGTTTGTTTCAGTGGGTTGAGCGAACGGAACCATTATATTGAAAATAAATTTGCACGATTTGTAAAATTGTTCAGTAGTAAGTCTATTCATTATGGAATGGCAAACTTAGCATAAATCAAGTGACAGCTGTCAAAAAGACTAACTCCGAAAAAAGTATTGCCAAATTGAAAACCACACGTCTAAGAAAAAGTACTGTTATTAAGTTGAGTTTTTCAAACAAAAATATTCGCTTGTAAAAATTATTGGTTTTCGTTTGGTCAATGAATAGTTCATAATAATTTCCATTGATCAAAAGCAGATTCGTTGTGTTAATAAATGCATTTCATAAATTAAAGAATTGTATGTCAGTTGTGAAAAATGAATGTACTGACTTAATGAACACATTTTGTTTGTTTTATAAAAAAAATTCATCGCCATATAAATGTCTGTTCTTTAATCAAACTTACTGCAATTGATTATACCTTGAACAATTTGGTTCAGTGTCCTAAGACGAAGACTATGCCTACTTATTTTTCACAAGTGCAAAAGCAAAACGATTAATTCCTATTGCTTGCACCATATCAAGCAAAACACGTAACGTCTATCAATTGAAGTCTTTCTGACTCAGTCGCATTATTTCATTAATAAATGCAATGAATGAGTAAGCACAGCTGGACGAAGACAGTCGCAGTCATAGCCGGAGCAGATACATATAGCTTATACAAGTATAGCCTTTCGTTCAGCACAGCAAGCACACATATCGCTTGCTGTGCAACAGAAGTCTTGAGAGGGTCGGCAATCGGGTAATCGGTTATCGGTACTGGACTGCGGACTGGTGCATTTTGTACATCATATGGAGATATTAAATGCGTCGGCGCCTTCGGCTTTTTGTGTGAAGTGTGTTTTCGTGATATGGATACAACATGTGAGAGAGTTGAGAGGGCCATCAGCTTCGTATAAATGGAATTTTAATTGAAAAATTAAAAGCCAAACAAAGAAAATGAACGCGAGTTACTAAAAATAATCCAACAACTTGCATGTACTACATTATATATATAAATAAATGTCCATTGTTATATATATTTCTTTTTATATAAAAAGTGGTTCTGCCTTCGTATAGTGTAAGACTGAGTTGGCAAAAATTGAAATAAACAAAACTAAAAAAAAAAAAACATTTCAAATACAAAATTTATATTGTAATTTTCTTGGAATTAATTAGGTAGGTTTATTGAAAACGCCCGCCCGGCTCAGTGTATAGTGCACAGTGCATATAAATTCAAACCTCAACAAAGCCGCACTCTGGATCTGGATGTGATGCCTTGATGATCGATTGATTTGCATAATTTGTATTGAAGAAAAAACCTGTTGAAATATACGAACATACATATATGCATATTTATATTGTTAACTTTCAAGAATTATGGATGCTTTCAATTCGATATCATTCATTAATGACTTTGTCGATATTTTTATTCGTTTAAGTAGTCTTTGAAGTTGTTTTTCATTAAAAAAAAAAAATAATATGATTGTATAAACAAATGGCTCTCTGTTTTGCATTTTTATGAAAGGAAGTTGAATTTTTATAACTTGATGTATAAACTATTTAAAACTGTAATTGTCATTTATATACGAGTTCAACTTTAGTTTTTTTTTTAACTGATTTCACCCATACACAAGTCACATAAATTATTTAAATCAGGAATTTAAATCATTGCTTTAGTGTTTTTGTATTAACTCATGGCCAAGCATTTACTTTCAGATTTCAAATCTTAATGATCAGTATTTTTTAAAATAGTATTGTAACTTCAGACAGACACATAATGTACAATGTCAAACTAACGTGCAAATTCCAAACTGTCAGTGTCATTTTATGCTGTTATCTTTTTGTAAATCTAACTTGATGACATAACAGATCACATTAATATTTGACTTGAAGTGTTTGAATCTATTTCGGATTCTCGGCATAAAATCGGAAACTGCACAATTCCCCGCAAGAAAAAGTCAAATTACAGTTCTGAGGCGGCCAACTGACATCACGAAGACGGTTGATAACACAATTTAGAAATTTGGTGCGTAGAAGATTGATTGTTGCATGGGCTGTTTGAAATGGCGTGCCATACTGCATAAACAACAGATCGTATAAATCAATGTTTTTAGCTTCAGTAAAAAAAAGTTGGTTAACATGCCTTTGTCACGCCCACCGTTGACTCAAACCTTGTTCCCAATCACTTCTTCGTAGAAAATGGTCAAATGATGCCATCACTTCACCACACAGTTTTTACCAAATTGTCATTAGCTGCATTTTTGTATCGTCAATGACCCATAAGGGTTATCCTGCGAAAATAAATCCATGTAGATCTAGACATAGAACTTACATTTAGTAATCTCTTTTTTTTCTTGTATTTGTTTAATTTTCAAAAATTATCTGTCCCTTTTCTTAAAACTACATTTCACACTACCTTACCATTTACAAAACAAAATAGCCATCTATCCGCTATAATGAAAACTAATTTTAAGGTTTTCTGAAGTTAACCCGGGTATTGGGTCTGTTCCCAACCTTGTCCAAATTGTTACCCAAATGCTGTTCCACAATTCACAAATTTAGTAGTTTTGGGCAGAAGAGAGCGATCACGATAGAGTAAAATAATTTGTTTCTCCTGACAAATTCTGCCCGAGAAATTTCTTTGTGCAAAAATTGTTGGTCTGTCAATTTACCCATACATTGACTTTTATTATCGTCATTAGTTCCTTTTGCTTCACAATGACAATTTTTGCTAAGAAACCGTTCCATACTTTTTTGGCAGTTCTCCTCTCTCTGAGAGAATTTTATCGCTACTCTTCAAAATTTAGCAGGCTAACAATTTCTGCCCAAACATCTTGGGATTGGGAACAAACTTGTTATCTCTTGATACATTACCCGTGTTTTGTTGGAAAATCTATCCATAGTATAGAAGGATTTTAAACGAATAACAAAAACAATATCCATAGTATGAATAACACCGATACAAATTAGAGTAGAATCTTACTATTGATGGGTTTTTGACATTTATACAAGTCTCGAATGAATCTTATGTGATTTCGTTCTCAAATGTTGGTACGATTGATATTGCATTTGTATCTCGATGGCTGTGTTCGTTGAGTAGTTGTGCATTTGGAATCATGTGTGTTTTCTATTGGGGAAAAAAATCAATCTATTAATGTTGATATTATTTAGTTTTGTTAGTGAAAATGGACTAACTGGGCTTATTTTGCAAGAGAAAACAATAGAAAAGATAATTAAGTTTTGCTATGTTTCCACCAAAGGTTTATCTCAGTTTAGATTGGATAAATCTTTTTGGTATTTCCACCGCACAAGAAGATTTAAATATGATTAAGTTTGACAGCACTTTCTAAAATGCAAATGGTGTTTCGATGTGTGAAGTGCAAGTGAGATAGTTTGATTCGTGTTCAACAATGAAAAACTGAATAGTTCAGCACCATATAAGAATATGCTACCTACTCCATGTGCAATTTTTTTTTTTAATTTGATTAAAAGAAAACTATATTTTTTGTACACAAACATGCAAATAAACAGACCATAACGCATTATCTGTAAAACCAACTCCTCCACACAGGTTTTTCTTCACAAATTTTGACTCGACTCCGATCCCCGACCGGAATCGAGGCGAATCAAGCTCATTTCAACTCGATTCAGGTATATAAAGAATTAAGGCGAGCTTAAAGCTCGCTTCAACACCACATGTGAATGTAGTAGTCTACGGACAAACCCCCTTCTTGAAGTTTTTATTTAATCAATGCTTGTCTAAGACGGTAAATGGTTGTACGACTTAATTTGCTAAGTCAATTTGATCTTGTAACAATTAACCGAGATAATTGTGCAGAATTTAATGTTCGTGACGCTACGTATAACAAACGGATCATTAGCATTTCAAATACTATGCGCGTGTTAGTGCCTCATTGCGGCCAACATTTCATTTCAAAAAACGGTCTCTTTTTGGGCTACACAGCACTCACTTTGGAAATAAGTTTTCAAAATTTGTCAACTTTGGTCAAGCGTTAAGCGGCTTGTTTCCATGCGAACAGTGTTAAAATAAACCATCATTTACAAAGAAACAAAAAGGTGGCTCATCATTTATAAGTATATGGTGTTCTTTTAAAAGTGTGTAGGTATTTGGCAATATTTTTTTCAAAACTGTCCGCTTTGACAGCTGTCACTTGATTTGGTAATTTATCAATGAATAGAACTTTATCCTGAACAACGTTTGCTAATCATTCCTTTGGTGCTATCCAGCCAACCAAACAATCAATATAATGAAAGAACATTTTGGTGAACGCATTATTTCTCTAAGGTGAAAATAGTTAACATTTTGAAGATCTTTTTTTTCTTTAGGTGAAACCAATCAAAAAAAGTTTGAAGGTTAACACACGCCGCGTGGCGCTGCAATGCAATTAGTTAATTTCAGTTGATTTCATCACTCAACTAAAGTGCAATTTTCAATGCTTAAATGGTTGAATATAACACTTGAGCTCAGATTATATCAAGTATCAATATTCCATGAACATTATTTCTAAATACAACCCTAAAACTCTCGCAAAAAAAAATAAAGAAAACGGATCCCAACCATACTTCCACTCAAAAAATAATTTTTTTTTCCAAGTGCTCGAAAACAAAGCCTTTCAAAGTATGTATATATCTTTTTGCCACTAAATACAACTTGCTGAAAACGATTTGTTTATGGTATAGCTTATGCCGCACGTATTTGAAAACTAAACATTTCATTAAGTGGCGATAGTCTGAATTCTCACATTCACACGTAGTTTAAAAAATAAAAACAAAATCTCAAGTGTTCCACTCAAGTAGAGTTTTGGTTTTTAAAAGGGGAAAGTTAAAATTAAATTCAATTCCAGAATATCTGAGTTTTTTTTTTTTTTTTGTCTGTCCTTCTACTTTATCTTTCTAAACCACATTCTTTTACCCTGAATTATCGTTTCGAACTTTTCTCACTTAAATGTTCTTTTATTTTTGTTTATTTTCGTTTTTTTTTTTTTTTGTTGTTGTATGTTTTAAATCGTTTCATTTTAGATAATAATTAATTAATTGGTTGGGGTAAATAACGCAAACAAAATTTTGGAGTTTGGATTTCTTTTTAATTAGGAAAAATATTGGATTTGTATTTAATGGAGACATTTTAACTATTAATAGCAATTAAGTCTTCCTTTGGAGACTTTTAATCTTGCATAAAAATGAAATCGATTTAAAGTTATAAATAAACGTAGAAATAGAAAATAAAATAAGATCCAACAGCAAGAAAATGTGTCCAATGGCAAAATTAAGTTTCCGTCAACTTTAACGTTTATATTTACATGGATTTATGAGCGAAAAAAGGTTACATTTTACGGCTTAACAAAAAAATGTTGTAATAAGAGATTATTTTTGAGAAATTAAACAAAGGATTTCGTCAAAAAACTCTAGTTTCCTAATGTAAAATCGGACTTCTAAATGCACTAAAGAATATTCAAATTGGAAACTGCAAGTAAATGTCAGTTTTGACAGTTTATTTAAATGAAGTGATACTTCAGTTAAAGTTTGCGATTGTTGTTGACTCAACATTGAATTTGAGCGTATTCAATATTTTGACAGCTATTGCACATGCAGTTTTAGTTGTCTAATGTCAATCTCGTTTATGATCATCCATGTTAGGTATGGAAACTCTCTGTCTCTCTCTAAAAGAAAGTTTCTACAAAACAGGTGCTCTACTGTTCTTATTAGACACAGTCAGGAAAATGTAATGCTACACCTTAGAGAATGCCTTAAGAAAAGTTTCAATAAACATTATAATTAATTTAGTCAGTGTACAAATATGTATACATAAATAACAAATAAAAAACCGAGCTTCATGCACGATGATGTTTTTTTTCTTTTCCTTCAAAAAAATAAAAGCTTTAAATTCTTCAACAAATATCAAGTTACACACTTAAATAATAATAGTTCATTAGTGTTGTCAAATATTGCTTATTTAAACTAATCAGGTGTTTTATGTTTTTCTTCTTTTTAAGTTTTTATGATCAGTTTTTTTTTTGTTTCAAGAAAACAAGATATAAATACATACATATTTAAATACTTGTAAGTTGAATTTTAAATTTACATTTGAATTTGAATTTAGTGATAATACGACCTTAAAAAGATGAAAGTTTTCGCTACTACAAAGTTACTCATGTAAACAATTTGACTTACAAAAAATGTATTCAAAATTTAAAAATAAATAAAAAATGTTAGAATTTAAAAATTTGACATGACAACATTTTTAGTGTCACAATTAATTTATGACTAATTTACAGCAAATTATTTAGTAATAAACTATTTATTAAAAGAATTTGTGTACCGGTTTTCGGAGATGTTTATTGCTTACAAAGCTCACCAAGTAACAAAAGAACGCCAAATACAAAATATATTATTGATCGAAATTGACAAAACACTCAATACAATATTGATGAAGTTAGCACTTAATAATTGGATTAATAAATTCTGAGCTCTGTATATGGAATGGCAGCTCCGAAAGTGGAATATTCGTAATTGGAAACACGTTTTCGAATTTCGAAAGCAGGAAAATTTGTCTATACAACAAATAATGTGACAGTGGAATTGACGAGGAATATTTCATAATGTAAATTATTTTAAAAACATTTTTGTTATAATAACAATTTAACCAAATATATTTAACGACAGAAAATGTTTGAGCAAAAATCAACATTCACGTATATTTTTACTTCGACTCTTTCTTCATTATTTTCTTCATCCATCCAAAATGCAAAGGAATCCTAACAATCCTAAAATCTAACACATAAAAGTGTAAAGCATTCCGCGCTATCACGAATCCCATTGAAACTTTTACGAATCCCGAAAATAAAACTCGAAAATTGTATTATATTTTCCAATATTGGTTGATAACTTTTTCTTGATGTTTTAAAATACGAAGCGATAGAATTCGTGATAAGGCTGATTAATACATTTGTTCCGTTTCAAATTCTGTACAGAACACGAAATTGAAAGCAGAACGAAAGGGACTTTCGAATAGAATGAAATACGAAACAGTGCTCCAGAGCTTTTGCCGAACTCTCAAGGTTTTACAGTAGCGAAATACCGACACTCGTAAGATTTACGGATAATCTTAAGGCAAATGAACATACAGTAGAACGGACCATGCACTACTTCATAACACAAGACGAACTGACACAAATATTTCGTAAACTTAACAATAAAAAATCAAGCGGTTTCGATAACATTCCGAATATTGTCTTAAAACATATTCCAATCGAAATCATACGCCAATATTGCGTTATATTTAATAACTTGCTAAATAATTGTTATTTCCCGAGTTGTTGGAAAAATTCGAAGGTACTTCCAATAGTAAAAAAGAAAAAGGATCCTTCTGATCCTTCTAGCTATAGGCCAATAAGTCTCCTGCCTAATATCGGGAAGATTTTTGAAAAAGTAATTTGTAAGTCCATCCAGTTCGTGTGCGAAGAAATGGAGTTAATACCGCCAATACCAATTATGGTTCAAGAGAAATCACTCAGCAGTGCACGCAGTTACTTACCAAACTAATTTCCGATGTAAACTGGAATCTGAACGCAAAGAGATGTACAGCTGCCTGCTTAGTAGATATCGAAAAAACCTTCGACACGGTTTGGATCAACGGGCTTTTATTTAAACTCATACGGTACGAACTTCCATCCCATCTTGTTAAAGTAATTTCATCTATGGTGAAACATAAGAAATTTGTTGTAACCGATAGACAAAACACTACAACCAAGGTTTTTAGTATCACCAATGGTTTGCCACAGGGCACTGTGTCGGCACCTCACTTGTTTAGTTTATATGTTTCTGACATATTAAGTGAAATCGATGACTCGATAGCGTTTGCTGACGATACCACTTTGTATCCAAGTGGATCAAGAATGGCAGATATTCAAACAGAACTGCAAAGAAAATTTGATAAGCTGCAATCATTCTGCTCGGAGTGAAAGCTTAAAATAAACAACACTAAGTGTGAAACCATACTGTTCCAATTCCAATAAGACGCGGAAATTCAGATTTGAGACGAAATTGAAAAAACCTAAAAACATTAAACTCGGAGGGTCTCCCCATCGAATCAAAGACTGTTGTGAAGTACCTGGGTGTTCATAAACAACACATAAACAATCAATTGCAAAAGGCAAGTGCGTCATTTATGTCACTTAAACGCCTTTTCTTCTCCAACTTTCTGAGATCCGATGTGTATTTGCTATCAAGCATTTATACGTCCAATTCTTACTTACGCGAGTGCAGTATGGTGGAATATTAATCCGTCGTATATGGAAAAGCTTCGCATGTTCGAGAGAAAATGTCTTAGAATTTGCATGCAAATGTACAGAAGCTCACATTCTGACTTTCTGCATTACGTTTCGAATGCTTCCGTTGTGTCCAGAATTGACAATGTAATTCTGAACCTTGTAAGGAATCACTTCGAGAGGTCGGCAAACGTTGTTGAGAACGATCTTGTTTCTGGGTTAATCTATTTTAACCCCGAATACTTCAAAAACACACTTGCGAGTAGATTTATACCTCCTGAGGCTTTCTTGTTTCTTGATGCACATCCGACTCATTGAACGTACCGATACGATAATATGCCATATGGCAAGAAGAGCTACAGATAAAAGAATACTATATGAACCTTCTGAATTAGTAAGTGCAAATACGGACTTAAGATATTGCGTAAGCATACCTCAAAGAGATGAACAAAATTTCGATCGTTATAATCGCGAAAGATATTGGTGCAGACGTTCTGATATATGGTTTCTGATCAGTCGAGAAGGCAAGCTAGATAATTGGTAACAATTTTCGATCGTTCTTATATTTCGAAAGGTTAGAGATCATATACCAGGACACTTCTAGGCTAGTTAGTTTTGTGTGTATTTTAAGTATTTTTGAGAATTAGTTTTAAGAAAAAAATTAAAAAATAAAGATTTCAAAAGGTTTTTTTTTAAATCCCATTTTCCTTTAATATAAAAAAAAAACATAGACACAGTTACAAAACAATACGAATGTAAATAATAATAAATTGTACTAAAAATGAAATATTAATTAGTATGTATACGAGAAATCGATAAATAAGTAGGTACTGAGAACTCTATGTCCACGCACTAATAATTTAAAAGAAAAAATTATGTAATAGTTTTTAAGTTTATTTAACTAAGATATAAATTGTTAGACTTTAAGGGAACACAAATAAACAATTAACAAAAAAAAAAGCTCTTGCTGTATTAAGTGTTAGGAAATTTCTTCTGTATTATATTAGTTTGAGAAATATTTTTGAATCTTAATTTGCAATTGAAACTGAATCTAGAAGCTAAAAGTTGGATAACTCGTTGAGTCCTTCTTTTGTCGATAGATTGACAGCTTCTACGGCAGTTTGAGTTTTAGTACATCGCCTGTATTTAGTTCATCCAGTCTATTGTTTTGTTCTAAATGTTTTGTTAATATTATCAAAAATGTTTAACAAATGCGGTTGAATTGATCCGAATTTACAAATGTGAACGTTTTATTAAACGTATTGTCATAATGGAAATCAAAAATATATTAATATTGACAAGTATATTTGAGAATAAGAACGCATGCTTGTCAAACCTAAAGCAAATTTCTTGTTAAAGGAAGATATCAAAGTAAACAAAATTAAAAAAATAAAATTTGATAGCTTGTTTGATGAATGGGGACGCTAGTGGTCTAAAATTGTCAAAAATACATCATCCCATATTTGTCAATCATATTTGAAAATGTGAGTCCCCGTTAAAAATCGAAAATTTCTTGTGACGTTTAACCTAAAAAAGTAGGAAAGTATTGAAAACCTTAGTTCATCCTCCCTTAACTCAAAACTTTTTTAATAAATCTATTGTTGCGGAAGATCTGGCAATGCCTTTGCCGAACTTCCAAACGCACCCCATTCCTCCTGTCAATCAATATTTGACAACCAATGCTACTCACGAGGCCAACGAAAACTAACCTTTATTAAATTTTGGCGCCAGCGGCAGAACCCAGAGCGAGGAATACGAAAGTAATACAAATTATTTTACTTTAATATTAAAATTTGAATTATAATTATTTCATTTAGGATTTCTTTAATAAAACCATATTGAACTAAAATCGATATCCTTTCCTTGACAACATCGATCATATGCCATTTTATTTAAAATAGAATCAAATGTTTAAATTCCTATATTTTCTTTTCATTTCAGGTGAGTTTAAAAGCACAATCTACATATTAAAAACAAACAAATATTAAAGACAACTTGCAAAAGGTAAAACGTTCTAAGAAAAATATTGATCAAAAATGAATTCACAAACAAAAAAGGAAAATTTTATAAATATTAATACATGCTCTACTTTTTTTATTTAACTTTTAAAAATTTCAACCTTGAATCACATTTTATAAAAATAAAAGTCTCAACAAAAATGGTTATATTTCTTTTGACGTTTATCTGTCAATGAGAAACTGATCGATGATCTCTTATTAAATCAAAAAGAAAAACAAAAGGAAAAGGAAAACCAACATCAAATGAAAAATCATCACAAAGCTTAAAATCAAAACTAAAATCTTTTTATTCAAGATTCCTCATATTCAATATTGAAGAGTTCAGTGAAACAAGAAACAACATCATTAATTTGACTGCTGACGGCATTCAACATAAAAAGATTTCTTAAAAGTTGAACCAAGATTGAATGTTTTTTTTAATTTTTTGTTTTTGTTTGTTTGTGTATTCAAAAGAGCAACAAATCTAAATTTTAATCAAAACCGAAAGCATTTAATTTTTCAGTATTCTTTCTTGGTTTTTTTTTGTTGTTGTTGTTTTTATTATAGAATTCTGTAGTCACTTTCAAACTGATTGCTTCAAAAAGCCTTTCATCGTTCATTCTATTCATGCTCAGTTTGTATATGCAGTGTATATTGTATATTGATGTTGATGTTGAATGACATATACTCGATACTCCTACTACCTATCTTTATGCAAACATATCTACCTACCGCACATTGTATTTTTGTTTGCAAAATCATCATGTAACCAGGACAATGACTTAAGTGAATGCTGCCTCTATTGCTTTTGATTGAAGTTTTCTAGTTAAAAATGCATATTTCAAACGAACATACATATAAGACGAGAGAACTGAACCTTTCTTGACACAGTGATGTGTACATAATTTTATGTCTTAGACACATACTCATAAATATTTTTCTTTTTTATAATAATCAATTTGTGGAGTACAAAAATTGTTGACCGGAAATTGAAAATGAAAAGAAGTTAAAGTGAAATTAGGATTTTCCGTTCTTAGATAAAATGACATTTATATAATGACATTTATATTGAACTGTCAAACAATCTTTGTCAAATTCAAAAGTAAGCCTTCCGAGTGCTCTTCCTTTTCCCATGACCCATTGATTTATTGCTTGGGTGGTTTGAAGTTAATCGCATCATAGGAAGTACTTAAAAGCAGATCAAATTTATGTTGCGAGCAACTTAAATTACGAACAACTCGTAGCCCTGTGCACACTTGAATTAGAAGCAACTTAAAGTTGTCTATTTTATGTGCTTGGCTTATTTTTTGTAAAATGTCAAAAAATTAAAAGATGAAAATCAATCTAAACAAAGTAGCTTTATTCTGCCATAAAAAAACTCAATTTGGGAGCAGAGTAAAGTTGCGAGGAAATATTGCTCTATTGTCTTTGAAAAGCTCAGATTTTAAGATAGATGCCAAAGCTTGTCTAAGAGATATTTACATGCTTTCGTAAGCTTAATTTTTGCCATTCTTGTAAAGGAACCCCCAAAATGTTAAATATTAACACAGCAGTGTAAAAATGCAACAAAGATAAATTAATACTTAAATATACCCCCTGTCGATAAAGTAAATTTTCATTTCAGATCCCAAAGTGCAGTCTTCAATCAAAGTTAAATTCTTAATACGACTGAAATTAAATTTGGATAATGTGTGATGAAGTGTTCGAGTTAAATAATTTATGATTGAACGAAAGGAAACAATTGACATTCACTTTGAATTTATAATTTTATCTATTTTGTATATCGTTTATATTTTAAATAAAAATCAATTAACTTTTATTACTCGTAAAAAAAATATTAAAAATATTATACCGAAATTTAAAATTGAAAAAGTCAAAGCAGCAAAATAAAAAATTCAATAACAGTAATTTTCAATTATGTATATGATATAAATGATAATAGAATAGAAGAATCATTAAGCGAGGGCGTTACTGGATGTGTCGCACTTACGACTTTTTTTGTTGAAATTCAAATGAGGACCCCTCCTTGTCGGCATCAGTGTATGAACATTTCAAAATACGTATAGACTAGAATACAAATGAGTTTTAGCCGCAAAGAGCTGCGAAGTTGCAATTGTGAATATCTAAATTGTTTGTTTTTCTTTTCTATCTGAATTCTTTGTAAAATAGTTAGTTTCAAGGATCAATCATTTGTGATAGACATATTAGTGATATGTAGTCATATTTTGTGACAGCAATGTGTGATGATAAAATAAAATGTTCAGTTTACATAAGATGTTTACAAACAATTTCTATCATTTGTCAGGCTTGAATATATGTAGTGGTATACGTAAATATATATGCATTACAATGGCGGTTTTTCTTTACGCTCAGCACAATGATTTGAACTGTCAGTGTCACCAATAATTTTTACTCCGTGTTAATCTTGACTTAACTGTCAGATTTTCCGCAAATGTCTAAATCACACATTTCTTTGTTAATTCAAAGTAAGATTGTATTTAAATGAAAAATGTTTCAGGTGAATCTCAAAATTAATATTTACAATTCCATCCAATTTTTTCACTCAGGGCGCCAGTAATTTAATTTTCAAAACTCGAATATTGTTTTTATGTACTTAAATTTTCTAGAGAAAAATCTCTGATATTACGTATTTCTGATATATTTAAATCAATCTCAGGTCGACACTTCTGAACATTAAGGTGTGTTCAATTCAAAGTAACAATTTTGAAACATTTTATAAACATTTAAAAAACGTTTTAGAAACAAAGAAACATTTTTTAAATGTTTCGAAACATTCTTGAAATGTTTTTTTTTTTAACAAATGGGAAGCATAACAGAAAGTGTTCCTTTGGTGTGGACACACCTTTAGATTTCACTAATAAACCGTTGAACTCTTTAAAAATCAATGATTTTTGTCTGTGATCTTTGTGATCTTTGATACCACAGGGGGACAAAATTACGTTTTTTTTCTGTCCCACAAACAAAACAATACTTTTTTAAAGGATTAAGATGTCCTTTCGAATCAGGCCTTTACTTTTTTCTCTCAAATCAGGTTTTTAAAATATGCCTCTTTAAAAATACCCGTTTAATAAAGTTCAAAAACTTGATATGATAGAACTGTTTAGACGACGGATTTGTTACGAGAACAAAAATTACTTTCAATCCGTTTTGTCTTTTTCTGTTAAAATCCACAAATGTTCTAACGTTTCTTTCAGATTTTTGTAAGACAGGTGAAATCTAACAACTTATGAAAAGTTTTCGAAAATTTTATGAAATACTATAAATAATTCAACTAAATATTGAAAAAAGGGAGATTTAGAAAACCATCACGAATTTTATTGAAAAGAAGCTACTTGGACAGCCTCAAAAAGCCTTACATAGGGTGATTTTTTAAAAGCTATAAGAAAGTTTTTCAAAAAATACACATACAATTCAGAAAAATGCATGAAATCTTTATTTGAATCGATAGTACGGTCCATATAATTTAATATTTGAAGATTATTTTATGCAAATGTTCACCTTGACTACGCCTCAAATGGTCCATCCGCTTACTCCAATTTTGGCATACTCTTTCCAACATTTCGGCCGGTATCTCACGAATAAATGCTTCAATGTTGTCTTCCAATGCGTCAATTGAAGAGGGCTTGTCTGTATAGACATGAGCTTTAACATAGCCCTGATCTAGGCGGCCAATTGACCGGTCCCGAACGTAAAATAAAATGCTCACCGAACTCGCCTCTCAATAAGTCCATTGTTGCGCGTGCTGTGTGGCATGTGGTACATCTTGTTGAAACCACATGTCATGTAAATCAAGCTCTTGCATTTTGGGCAAAAAAAAAGTTTAATATCATCTCACCATTCCCAGTTACGTTATGATTCGCATCATCTTTGAAGAAGTACGGTCCAATGATGCCACCAGCCCATAAACCGCACCAAGCTGTGACTTTTTCTAGATGCATTGGTAGCTCTTGCAATTCTTCTGCCTGATATTCACTCCAAAATCGACAATTCTGCTTATTTACGTACCCATTGAGCCAAAAATGAGCTTCTTCGCTGAACACAAAAAAAGCGTGCGATGAACTTTCTTAACAGAGCACGCATTTTGATAATAATATTCAATAATTTGCAAGTGTGTTGTTCGTTTGTAAGACGATTCATGGTTAAATTATAGACCAAACTGAAGATGTTTGACAGTGAAACACAACACGAAACGTGCGTCAGCTGTTTAAACCAGTGTTGCCAAAAAGATAATAGCTAAAAAATCACCCTTTATATATGTTAATTTCGAAAGTAATATTTCAAAAACCTGTTACATCAATTTTGAAGTTTAATTTAAAGCCACCAAACTCTGTTAAATTACAGATACCCCTGGTAAACTAAAGAAATATCTTGTAAATCACTGGTTAACCCTAGCAAATCATATATTTCTCTTGAAAATCTCAGATTTCCATGGTAAATCTCAACCTAACTCTGGTTAATTATCAGTTGCTCCGGTAATCAAATTAAAACCCTATTAGAAACACGAACTAGTTCTATACAAATTAATATAACTTAATTGATTCATCTGTTAAGTGAATTAAAACGTTTCATATAAAACGCCTTACGCTTAATGTTTTTCCTATTCAATTGACCCAATCTGCTGTCCTGCCCTATTACATCAAACAAAAGAAGTAAAAGAAATTATCTGAAGAATCTAGAACTATTTATATCCTTTATTGCTTATGGCACCGAAAGCGAAATCCACAATAAATACCGTCAGTCCTTCGTATACGCACATCTTAGCATTTTTAGAGTTCACCTGTTGTGATGTCAATGTCATTGTGGGCAAAAAAGAGACACTTAAGTAAATTCCCATCGAATTAATAAAAATGTTCATATGTATATTCGTAGCGTATTGCGTATGTAATATCGATTGATAAAGTTGTCAAGTTATTTTGAGACACAATCCAAGTTGCAAAACATTTTGTGTAGGAATTGAGTAGGCGAACAGATAAATAATTCATTTAATTATACGCAAAAAAAAACAAACAGTTTGTTTCTTTTGTTTTGGGAATACTGAATGTAGTATTCTTTATATAGGCTTCATCAAAATTATTCATTCGCCCAATTGTGCTGCTGCGTTCCGAATTTCCTAACATTCAAATGAAATATAAACTAACGACGATGACGTCGACGTCGACGCCGCCGGCCTCCTTTTTTCCTTTTACTTTTCCACCAACACTTTACATTTGCATTTCTTGGCTAACAAAACTCTTCAATTTATAATTGAGAGGAACACATTTTTTAACTTAAGCTTCTCGACGAACAGCGAATAATGTAGGACACACAATAGAGTTACCATGTTTATATATATAGATAGTTTGCATTAGGGTTGTAGTCTGTCACATAAAGCTTTAAGGTCTGTTTCATAAGAATGGATTTATGTATCATTTCGATCTTAGAAACATCAAATTAATTTTTCAAGTGACGTTTTAAGTGCTTTTTTCCAAACCATGACAAATAAGCAAAGTTGAAGGTTTGAATGATTGTAAGTAGCTACACTTCATTCCATACAAAGTTTTATCATTAGAAGATATCCTTCCAATCCCAATTGGACAGTGTTTTGTTTATTTTTGTATAGTTCACGGAACCGGAGTGTAGGCAACGAATTTCTGTATTTGATGGCCTTAAACTCTCCGATAGCGAAAGTTTCATCCTTTTAGGGGCCAATTATAGCCTTCATTGAAATCGATCCGGAAAAATGTTTGAATCGATATTTGATGGTGCTTCCCTTTGATTAGAAATGAAAATTATATACTGATCGATCGGAAATCACACAAAGAATTTTTTTTGAGAAAAAAAAGTGTAATTGCGCATTTATTTTTCTATAAAAATTAATTTTTCTATTTTCCGCGTGGAAATTCATTTCCCTGAACAGCTGATACTTTTATGTTCAAAAGTGAAACGAATCGTTCCACTGAGTTGTGTTCCAATTTCACACAATTGCAGTGACAGATTTCTGTCAGTAAATATTTTTCTGTGGATTTCAATCAGGAATTTGTTTTCAATGACAGAAATTTTTAATGATAGCTATAAACGACCTGTCAAAAAAATTCCAATGTTTGTTTTCAATGATGAAAACGAATGATAGCTATAACTGGCGCCTTAAGAGGTCAGTTATAGCTATCATTGATTTTCTTCATTGAAACAAATCATTGCATTCTTTTTAAGAGAGTCAAATTTGTTATGACACCAAGTCAAAAAGAAGCTAATGAGTAAAATTAAAACAAAAATACATTATTTAACCCAGAACTTTTCTTTTAGTTCATTTTTAATTTTCAATGAGGAAATAGTTTTCAATGAACAGCTGATTGTTGTTTTCACATTTTGGAATATAATCGCTCCACTGAAAGGGTTTCAATTTCTGCATATTCCCACCTGTCAACTTTCCAATCACGAAAAAAATTATTCAATGACACAATTTTTCATTTGAAGCTATAACCAATCTGTCACAAAAATTCCAATCATTGGTTTCAATGATGAAAACTAATGATAGATATAGAACTATAGCTATCATTGAAGTCAATCTGGGAAATATTTTGAATGGATATTTAACTGTGTTTTCTTTTGATTAAATATCAAACAAAAATTGTTTATGAAAAAAAAAATTTTGTTGCAAACTTATTTGTCGCTAAAAATCTATTATTCTATTTTCTGATTGAAAATTAATTTTCCCGAGCAGCTGATTCTTTTATGTCTAGAAGGAAAAGGGATCGTTCCACTGATTTGTGTTTCAATTTCACACAATTCCAATGACAGATATCTGTCAGAAAAAAAATTCTGGTAGATTTTAATCATGATATTTTTTTCAATGACCGCTATAAACGAACTGTCAACATTAAAAATTGAAAAATAAATCTGTGAAACGGTTCGATTAATGTTTTAATATTATGCAAACAGGCCTCGATTTCATTAAAATTGACAGGTGACATTTCTACAAATTTGTCACACTTGTCTGGCACATCTGTATTTCATAAAATATTGACAGGTGACAAATTTTTCCAAAAAAATACAATGACAAAATTGTCATACAAATTTTATCACTGTCATAAACTGGCACATTTTTCTTGACAATTTTATTGTTTGTCTTGAAATGTTTTCTGATCGATAAACGATAAAATATAAGTTGTGTTCACCGAGGTTTTGTCTAGATCAGAACAGCACAGTTTCGTGAGAAACGTCAGATCAAGTTAGAACAGTCAGTTGTCAAAAAAAACAAAACAAATTGCAAATTGTGTGAATTTTTCGTTTCTCGCTTATTTTTTTTTTCATTTTTTGTGTTTTTACTGTGAAAAATATTATTAAAAATTATTGAAATGAAAAATTTTCATCTATAAATTATAACATTTTATTAATTTTAATACAATAGAAATATTTTGTTTCATTTTAACCTCTTTCGATATTCAACCGCGCACAACCACAGTCTTTCCTTCCTCGGATGTCAAATCAATTTGATTCATTTTTTTTTTTCAATTTATTTTATAATTATTTAATTAAACAAATTAAACAAATTGGCAAAATAACTTTATTTTACTTTTTTTAAATCACGAGAAAAAAAAACACAAAGCACAGCCAAATCAAAACGTAAACAAAAAAAATGACAACTTCGATTTTGACATTTCTCACGAGTCTGTTCTAACCTGATCTGACTCAAAAGCAAGAACAGAAAATCCTGTTCTAAACTGTTCTAGGTTTGTCAATGAACAGGAAAGTAGAACAGTTCAGCACAGAAAAAACCTCAATGAACAGCAAAAAGCTGTACTTTTCTGTCTAGAACAGTCCAGCACAGCGTCAGTGAACACAGCTATAGAATAAAACCTTTGCATTTTGTTTCAATTTTCATCGTTTCTCGACCAATTTTTCGATGATAGAAATAACAGAACGCTTGGCACTCTTTCAATTTTAAAATGTTACAATTTTTTTTTATTAAAAAGTGAAGTGTATAAAACATATGTAATTAAAATAATAATAAAATAATTCGAAATTATTGCTATTTATTTTTTGTTTAAAATTCCGAGGGCACTGGCGACGTATTACACGGAGACCCAACTGAGAGTTGTTATCACTCACACTAACACTTTCACTTGAAAATAATATTGTTTATCATTTAAGGTCTTTTCACTGTCAACACTTGACCGTAAATTAGTTTCCTGTTGTAAATGTCAATTAAATACTGACAAGCGTTTACATAAATGGTAATTTTTTTTAATACGATAAAAGAACTGTCAGTTCAAATTTGTATTTGTGGAAAAATACTTCATTGTAACGGCAATGCCGTTGTGAAACTAAAAGATGACATTTGTCGGGTATTTTTCTACAATTCTACACAATTGTTAAATTGTTTATGGGACATATTTTGACAACTGTCAAGTTCTAAATTAACAAATTGTCACATGTCGGAATTGTCAATGTTTGTGCCCGATTACACGAGATGTTTTTTCGGTTGTTTCCTCTTTCGTCTTTTTGACAGATCGGGTGAGGGGTGTAGAAACGTAGGGGGAAAGAAGTCGTGAAAAGACTCCTGAAAATTTATGGACTTTTTTTGGTTGAACTTTGACGTTTATGCTTTGACAACCAATAAAAAAAAAACAAAATGCATAATTTACAGCTATAAGTTCAGTTTTCCAGAGTACGGTGTAGTAAAGGCAAATATAAACAAAAAAGGAAAGGTGTAATCACGAGGGTAGGTACCTGTCAAAAATACGAAAGACGAAAACGAACGAAAAAACATCCCGTGTAATCAGGGTCTTTATGAAATAATCCTAAGCTATTCAGGAAAATGAACCTACATATAGATATATGAATATAATATGAATGAATGAAGGTAAGTAGAAAACTACATTTTAGCAAAAAATTGTTGCTTTTTCTCCTAAATAATTTTATAATTTGCATAGTCAAAAGGAAACACAATAAAATATACATTTCAAACATTTGTTCGGATTGATTTCAATGACAACTACAACTGGTCTCCAAGGAGCAACAAACCTTGGTAATTTTGTGATGTGACTCCTTTTTATGTTAATTAATCATAGATTTTTACAGTAAATCTCATTTTCCTTTGGTAAAATCTCAGCTAATCAGTTTTTAAATCGTTATTTGCACTAAATGACAGATTCTGTTGTCAATTTTTGATTTATAATTTGACACTTTTCAGGCTAACCTAGACAAGTTAATAAAAGTTAATTAGCGAGTTGAGCAATTAACTGCAGCTTGGTCCTGGTAAATAAAATCTTTTAAAATTCATCAAAGAGAACACAGAGATTAAGATTTCGTTTTTTTAATATTAAAACTTCTCTTCAAAACTTCTATTATTAACATTATTGTCGACAAGGATAGCGATAAATAAATTTTATCATTTCCAGGCTTGACTAAATTTTACTCCATAATTGTGTTATTATTATGGCGTGTTTACATTCTTGAACTAATTGTGCCAACAAAGTTCTATTCTTTTGATTTTCTTTCGTGATGGTAACCCTACAATAAAAAAACACACTTGGTGGCGCGTGGCAAGCATGATGACGATATTGTTCTAGATAAAAACTATAACTATATACATTTGAATTCAATATACATATATATATACTTATGTATGTACTTGTTTTGTAGTGCAAAAATGCAATATATACCAAGAAGGGAAATCAATACTCTGGCTGCTGCATTGTTTGCCAAATTTTATACCCAAATCCTAACAACAAACAAATAAGGACTTTGTTCGGATGGCTGTGCTGTGCAGAACAGACAGAAATAGTTCATGGATATATTCCAGATTCCAAAATAATGAGATTATAATCCCCCATAGGGAAAGATTTATATAGACAACATGACAACAACCTCGCTCTCATACCATCTACGTACCGTACAGCCTGTGTTGCCATCATCCGTGTCATGAAAAGTTTTTTGATTTTTAATTAGATATAAAATCAATTTTCCTAGATGCCAATCAAATGCGGACCTACATTCATATTTTGGAAAATGGAAAAAATCTTTTCATAATAATTAAATAATTATATTTTCATTCTTATGGTTTATTTAGAAGGTGATAATGGAATTGACACTCTCATTTCTGATGATGATAATGAGAATGATGATGATGATGATGATGATACATATGGGCGGGCGTTGATGATGATGATGACGTTCTCGGTCGGAAAAAGCTTGATGTGAAATTAATTTTATCTTTTCTAATTTCTCTTATAGCTACGCTTGTAGTTTATATATTTTACACTATAAATATATTTAGAAGCAACATGGAAGTGCAATCAATTCAGCTAGCAATATAGGAAAAGGTTATATAGATGTACTCCCAAGAGATATTTATTTATACGATGCTCGATCGATGAGAGTCAATTTTTAAAATTAGATTTCTAAGAATTATTTGCTGAGTGTATTTTTACGAATAGATATCTACATACATATATAATAATAATATAGTACTCGTATATATCGCTGTGATATATTATGGATGTTCGATATGTTGCTGTGCCGCCGAGTGACCTCATTAAGATAAAGCAGTTCTCATAAAGTATTCAATACCGATTTTAAGTTTTATAAAGTCTTAATATTTACTACACTTAAGTGATATAGGAAATCAAAGATAAGCGGTGGGATTTTATGGGAATAATGAAAAGTGTTACTTTTCAGAAGTCCCTTGTGTTTACTTTATGGACACAACGCATTATTGTGATTTTTTTTAGATTTTTGATAACGCAGTGATCCTTTGATTTTTGTTTTAAGTTCTTTATAAATCTTTTTAATTTTTGACAAGCCTAATAATTTCGATATCTCCTGGGACTGAGACATTCTCAAGGGTGTTTTTTGTGTTAATGTAGAGTAATTTTTTCGTCGTTTCAATTAAAAAGTGCAGGAATTTGACATCTGTCAAACTCAGTTGTCATTTAAAGTGTGATGATACTAGTTGATATATAATAGCTAAAGCACAATCCCGCGTTCGGTAGTGCCGGCATACACAATACACATAGACCCTGATTACACGGGATGTTTTTTCGTTCGTTTTCGTCTTTTTGACAGGTACCTACCCTCGTGATTACACCTTTCCTTTTTTCGTTCCTTTCGCTATTCCTCTTTTTGACGTTTGTGACCGAATTGTTTTTATTTTACTTTTTATATCCGAAATTGTAACACCCGGTTTGATTTTTAAAAGCTCTTTTCGAATAATTTCAAGTGCCTCAATTCTTTTATTTCTATTTTTATAATTTTTGTTCAGCTTGTTATAGAAATTGGGGCAACTTTGAAACAGCGTTAATAATACTTCCGTTTGAGTTTTTGTCCACATTTCTTAAATCGTTTAAATAAATAATTAAATTTACATTATTTCACGTTTATATCGGGTGATTTTTTAAGAGCTTGAGAACTTTAAAAAAAAAAAAACGCATAAAATTTGCAAAATCTCATCGATTCTTTATTTGAAACGTTAGATTGGTCCATGACATTTACTTTTTGAAGATAATTTCATTTAAATGTTGACCGCGGCTGCGTCTTAGGTGGTCCATTCGGAAAGTCCAATTTTGGGTAACTTTTTCGAGCATTTCGGCCGGAATAGCCCGAATTTCTTCGGAAATGTTGTCTCACAAAGCTGGAATAGTTGCTGGCTTATTTGTGTAGACTTTAGACTTGACGTAGCCCCACAAAAAATAGTCTAAAGGCGTCAAATCGCATGATCTTGGTGGCCAACTTACCGGTCCATTCCTTGAGATGAATTGTTCTCCGAAGTTTTCCCTCAAAATGGCCATAGAATCGCGAGCTGTGTGGCATGTAGCGCCATCTTGTTGAAACCACATGTCAACCAAGTTCAGTTCTTCCATTTTTGGCAACAAAAAGTTTGTTAGCATTGAACGATAGCGATCGCCATTCACCGTAACGTTGCGTCCAACAGCATCTTTGAAAACATACGGTCCAATGATTCCACCAGCGTACAAACCACACCAAACAGTGCATTTTTCGGGATGCATGGGCAGTTCTTGAACGGCTTCTGGTTGCTCTTCACTCCAAATGCGGCAATTTGGCTTATTTACGTAGCCATTCAACCAGAAATGAGCCTCATCGCTGAACAAAATTTGTCGATAAAAAAGCGCGAAACACATTTCGAACCGAACACTGATTATGGTAATAAAATTCAATGATTTGCAAGCGTTGCTCGTTAGTAAGTCTATTCATGATGAAATGTCAAAGCATACTGAGCATCTTTCTCTTTGACACCATGTCTGAAATCCCGCGTGATCTGTCAAATACTAATGCATGAAAATCCTAACCTCAAAAAAATCACCCATTATTTGCCTTTACTACATCGTACTCTGGAAAACTGAACTTATAGCTGTAAATTATGCATTTTGTTTCTTTTTATTGGTTGTCAAAGCATAAACGTCAAAGTTCAACCAAAAAAAGTCCATACATTTTCAGGACTCCTTTCACGACTTCTTTCCCCCTACGTTTCTACACCCCTCACCAGATCTGTCAAAAAGACGAAAGAGGAAACAACCGAAAAAACATCTCGTGTAATCGGGCACATATTGAATAGAAACAATGGATCTTAATATCGTAAGCTCGAGCTCAGAGCCCGAATATACATAGATCGATTTTCTATATTGTCGCGCTTTGACAGCTGACAATTGTATTGTTATTGCAATTTGGTTTGTTTTATTTCATAATCTGTGTATAACAGCACTTTGTTCCCTTCTCTTGTTTAATTTATAAAAAAAATAAAAGAAAGAAATAAAAAAGAGGCTGGGATGCGACCCACACTGATAACTTCCCATCCCGTCTATCGATTTGTCTTGCTTAAAAAGTTGTCTAAATGTATCAATTCTTACCAAATCCATTTTTTTGAGATTTTATTTTTTTATAAAAAAACAGACTGTTGTATTTTTTAAAAAAAATTACTGAATATCAAAAACAATATTTTCTGTGAAATAAAATAAGTTTGAAGCCAATATTTTTAATTTTTGAAAAGCTATTTGAGTCGAAAGTAAATTTTTACCAAGTTTTAGTACCTATTGTTTTTTTGGTTTTTATTTTTTGTAAAAAAAACTGTTAATCCAACATTTCTTAAAATTTTACCGAATGTTGAAAACAATATTATTTATAAGATAAAATTAGTTTGAAGCCAATATCTCAAAGTTTTGAAAAGTTATTTGAGCCGAAAATCAATTTTTACCAACTTTTGTTAAATTTTTTTTTCGGTTTTTATTTTTTGTAAAAAAACTGTCAATTCAATTTTTCTCAAAATTTTTTCTAATGTTGAAAACAATATTTCTTATAAGTTAAAATTAGTTAGAAGCCATAATCTCAATTTTTTGAAAAGATATTTGAGTCGAAAATCAATTTTTACCAACTTTTGTAAAATTTTTTTTCGGTTTTTAATTTTTTGTAAAAAAACTGTCAATTCGATTTTTTTCAAAATTTTACTGAATGTTGAAAACAATATTTTTTGAAAGATAAAAGTAGTTTAATGCTAATATCTCAAAGTCTTGAAAAGATATTTGAGTCAAAAATCAATTTTTACCAACTTTTATTAATTTTTTTTTTTAGGTTTTTATTTTTTGTAAAAAAACTGTCAATTCGATTTTTCTCAAAATTTTATCAGATGTCAAAAACATTATTCTTCGTTGCACAAAATTGTTTTGGAGATGAAATCATATTTTAGTCGTAAAATTTTCGAAGTGACAATTTTTTTTTTTCAGTTTTCTTGATTTATAAAAAAAAACGTTAATTGGATTTTTTTCCAAAAATATACTTGTTTTGTATCACGTTACAATATATAATATAAAATTTAATTCAAGTCTCTAGCTTCATTGGTTCATGAGATATTTAGGGTTAACCAAATTTTTCACCTTTTTTTTAAACTGCTATGTTAAAAAAACCACCCACGCAATTTTCTTGAGAGCCCTTTCTGCATCTTTCTGCCTTATTATCTGTATAACAAAATTTATTTGAAGTCGATATCTCTTCTGGTTCTTGAGCTTGGACGACGAAAAAACGTACGGACGTACGAACGTACGTACAGTACATACGCACGCACAGACATCTTTCTAAAAATCTTTTATTTCGACTCTAGGGACCTTGAAACGTCGAGAAATGTCAAAATTTTCATTTTGTCAAATCGGACCCATTACAATAACTTCCCATGGGAAGTTAATAAATCAAAATAAATGTAAGTAAACTCAAATGAACTTTCTTCTCAACGCTTGAGGTTTGAAGTTACATAACGTTTAATTCGCTTTATGACAGCGTTCGCTTTCACAGCGTTCGAAGCAATTGAAGGTGTGGTACACCTCCTTTTGATGGGCGATTGACCATCATGAATTAGACGATTCCCCATCAAGGCCGAGAATCAATCCAATTATGACCTTGCGTAAGAAGTTTGTGTTAATTTTGAAGATTACTGTCATCAATCATACTTAACGTCAATGTTGTGCTTAAAAACGAACATTCAAAATTTTAACCTTTAATTTAAACACATTCAATTAGTTTGAATTTTTGCAATGAGTTCAAAATATTTATATTTTTTTTTTACTGTAAAACTATAATTGTCAAATTTAATTACAAAGTGATTTAAATGTTGAGGTTTAAAAAAGTGAACCCTAGTTACTTTGACATGGCAACAAATTCAGCTATAAGTCAACTTTTAGTTTAAAAGAATCCTCACTGACAGATTGATTATATGTAATACCTATACAAATGTTAACGCCTTGGCTTTTCTTTTCAAAACTATATAGTCCATTCATTGACAAGCAATAAATTGACAACATATAGAGATAGAATTTGACTCGTATTGCCTCAAGTCTCAATTTCTGTGTTACCTTCTTAACAATCTGTTTTTCATTCAAACAAAGGCCTATTTCATAAACATTGACACTTGCAACAGGTGACAGATGACAATTTGTCAATGTACAACTTGACAATTGTTAAAATCTGTTCCATAAATAATTTGACAATATTGAAGAATTGTTTTAAAATACCCTACAATTGTCATCTTTTCGTTTTATAAAGAAATTGTCAAGTTTTTTTTCCCACAATTGTCAGGAATTTTCCTATACAAATGGAAATTTCCAAAAAATTGGCCAAGAAGCAAAACGCAAAGGTTTTGTTCCATATTTCATCGTTTTTTGATCATAACACATTTCAAGAATATACAATATAATTGTCACGAAAAATTTGTAAGTTAGTGTAAATAAGTATGACAATTACAAAATTGTCGAGCAAATTTGTAGATATTTGTATTTTTCTGACAAATTTGTCACCTGTCAATATTTCATAAAATACAGAGTGTCAGAAAAGTGTTACAAATGTTTAAAATTGTCACTTACCAATTTTTTATGAAATAAGGCCCAGATTGTAGTTTAACTGTATCGATATATCTGTCATTTTCTGTGCTCAATTTAATTTCCACACAATTATGATGTTTTAATTTTGACACATAATACAAACAACAAATTCAACTCAAACTACTTATTTTATTCAAATTTGATGAACGCATCCAAAGTTCATTCGCAGATGTCACGGGCTTGTAAATGAATACCTAAGAATTCACTTGTAATTGGAATAAAAGAAATGTCAAACTATTTTGACAGAAACTTGCTGACGAAGTACTCAACTTCAAAAAAAAAATAGAAAAATGCTTCAAGAGATTAATAAACAAATGTCCTTTGAATTTTTGTTACCTTTGTGTTAGTCTTGGCATAGACAAGTCTATTATTTCTAAAACTATGATCAAAACAAACTAATCAACAAGATACGCCCATAGAATAATGTTGGATTTTTTTTTAAACAATGAACTAATGAATTAAAATTCAATATAAACCCCAATTTAAGGTTTACCCATAATAATAATAATAATGCTAGAAAAAAAATTCACGAATTTCTCAATAACTCATTGATGGCAAATGGTTTTATTTCGATTTCGAAGCTTTTGTCATTTATTTATAGATATTTTTTTAATATAGTTTTTTTATTTGCAATTCAATTGAATTCAATTAAATTCAATACTATTCGTTTTGTTTGTTTATATTGATTTTATCAATAAAAAAAATAAATTTCTATAGAAAATATACAAATATGTTCAGTATATACATTTATGTAGGTTTGTGTATTTTTAGTATTTAGTTACGCTATCATGGATAACTTTTGTTTCCAATTTATTTGTTTTCCAATTAGTCAATATTTAATTGTATTATAATAAATAAATAACAATGAAACCCACTTAGAACATCAGGAAGAAAAAATAAAGTAATTGTCTTTAAATGTTGTATTAATACAAATTAATCGCATGTAATCACGTTACTCCAATAATTACTGCCTTCCTTTTTTTTGTTTTCAACGAACAATGTTTTTAATTGTTTGATTTAATAAATCCGCACCAACTTGTTATAGTTATATATTTTATTTTGAGTCGAACTTACAGCAACTTGAGCTTAAATTAGTTGATTAAGTAGTGATCTCTCACTTAAGAGTATTGAAATCTATATTGACAGCAAGGAGCCTTATGTATGTTAAGACCAGGCGTAAAGTAACATTAACGGACAAATTTGCCAAAAAACTTATCAACAATTAACCTGAGCTAAACTGAAGCCTTAATTTTGTACCACTAAAACTCGTATACAAATGGGTTACAGTTCAATTATAAGCCACATAAAAAGGGTAGGGATCGAGATCATCTGATTTTTGTAAGTTGTGTGACGATGAGGACATATGTATCTCATTTCTTTCATTTTAGATGTCCCAGAAATTCAAATTACAACCCAATACTGTGGATCATAAAAGTTCATGGAGAATAGAATAAGCTGCTCTCTCTCACCCTCTCTCTCTCTCTCTCACAACTCTCACTGGCTGAATTTGTTCAAATCTTGGTTTTGCAATTGAAAGTTAAGAGTGCTTTACACCACGACTAAAGAGAAAATACCAATATTTCTTGTAACTGATCGAACTTGACGAAAGATTCTTTTAATCCTTTCCTTTGGTGAATTATTAGTGACTTATTTCTTTGACATTTCTTACTTTGGGGCCGGTTATAGCTATCAGTAAAATCCATCAGTAAAATGTTTGTTTTTAGTTTTTGAACATGTTACAGATTTATTTCTAGCAAAAGATTGATGCAATAAGATGAATCCTATATTCAAGTATTTTTTTCAAAAAAAAAAAACAATGCATTTAAAGTTTTATTTAATTTATAAATCCATTTTAATTTTTTTAATGATGAAATTTCATTTTACTGAACAGCTGACTGCCAAAAGCCAAAAAAAGTTCCATTTCGTTTTACTGTTGGTGTTCCAATTTTGTACTGTTCCTATCACATCATTAAAAATTTGACTGATGAAAGCAACAGTAAACAAATTGTCTGAGGCGCGAAGCCTCAAAGTGACATTTAATTTAATGACGTAAATTTACTGATTGCTATAAACGCTCATCGGTAAAACATTTCAGATTCTTTCAAATTTTACTGATGGATTTTTCTGATAGCTATAACCGGCCCCTTACCCTTAACTGTCAGTTCGATACAAATTATGATTGAAGATTGCAACAAGTGTTTTTAAACACACCCGATTCCGCTGGATCAGTTTAAATTTTGCACACAATCACGTTCTAGAACCTTGTTTATGTTTGTGGTTGCCATTATCAAATTAAATGTAGTATATAATAAAAATCTGTTTTTAACTTTTGTGTTTACTAATTTACAAAAAAAAAACAAGAAACGGTCTCACTCTATCAGAATTTTGAAATAATTTTCTATTTAAATTAACTTCAAATTTCTAAAAGAACGCCTTTGGCAAACCTCTTGATGTTTAACAAAATTTTGCAATTGCTTAAACAAACATTAGTGGCTTTGGTTATGGTATAAAAGAATCTTAAGAAAAATGTATTTCAACTTCAAATTCATATATGATGTTTACCTATAGATGGAGTACACTTTTGTGTACAATTCGTATACCATACATAAAAATATACTTTTAGAAACAAATTTATTTTTTTGAAACTGAATTTTATACATTTTACCGCAAATAATACACTGTCTCTCTCTCTCTCTGTTTCTCTGTTGTATTCGTATTTTCATTTATTTTTCTGGAAAATGCTTCTGAATAGATTGCAATTACTTGGCACACATGCCTTTGGCTTAGCTTTCAAGCATTTTTCTTTTAAAATAAGCAAAAGTGGCTTCCATTACCCATTAAGTGTCTATACGTTACATATACCAATACCATGCATAGCAAAGGTATGTGGTGGCTTTCGAGTTTAGAAAATATGAAAATGCCTTAACGGAGAATACAATAACCGCACTTGCACAGAACTATATAACGGTATAGAAGTGTACCCGTATACATCATTTCGTGAAGGACATTTCCGTGAAAACAATCTTTCTCTAACACAAAGCTCCAAAGTGGCTTAAAACGTAAAAGCTGGAAACAATCCTGTGTGTACGAGTATATATGCTGTGTGCTGGTGTTTCTTTTTCAAAAATTACACCCATTTTTAGGAGTGAAACAAACAAGAATAAATTTATGTGCACGGAAACCTCAAACTACGCTTTAGCACCAACAACGATAACACAAGAAGTGTGTAGTGTGTGTCGGTACAAAGGTATGTGCTCCTTGCACTACAGTTGAGTGACTTCCTTGTGTGTGCACCTTAGGTGCGGAATTTTGTTTATACCTGGCTTGGCTCGTGCTAGAGTGTATACCTAGACCTACGTACACACTAGGTACTACTACCTTCCTCCTCCCTCTTTGCTCCTTCCGTCTCGCCTGCCATGCCTTGCCGCTCCGCGCCGTCATTCACCAAGTCTCATATATGATGATGGTTATGTTTGCACTCGACCAAAAATAAGCAATTTATTTCATGCCACAAAATAACAAGTGGATGTGAATCCACCACATCACACCACACTATACTACACAACATGCTTATACATACACAATACACAACAACATACTACATAACATAAGAGATTGAGTCAGAAGGAAGGGTGTCCTGATGTCCCGGTGTATGAGACTCTTTACTTAGAAAAAGACATGTAGCATCTTTTATCGTATAAAGGTTATTTGCCTTTATGCAGCAAGTATTTATACACAGAAAAAAAATATAATTTTCTCAGAAACTACAGCCCAAAATTTTTCTTTTTCGCAATAAGAATAAATTATAATCGTTGTCCAGTGATTCTTAATAGACTCCGGATCAGTGAGGTTATCATTATCCCAAAAAAAAATCAACAATTTTCTAGGCTCGCCAATCAACAACATTTCCCTCAAGTCGTTTTATCTTCGGCAATATAAAAGAGCTCAGCCTATAAAGGGTATTTTTTAGTGGTCTAGAACTTTTAAATTGACATGAAATTTACTTTATTCGAAAGATAATCTTCTGGAATTATAATTAAAATATTATTTCTGGCATATGACCACAAACACTGAGTCGGACGTAATCTTATCTGGAGGTCCAATTTTTGGTAATTTATCGGCAATAACGCGACGAATGTTGTCTTTGAAGTAGTCAATTATTTTGGGTTTATCGGCGTTGTCAAGCAGCGGTGGCGTTAAATCGCCCGATCTTAGAGGCCGTGAGCTTCATTGCTTAGCAAATTTCGCTTAATACGTATTTTGAACGGCGCAAAGAATTTGCACAATTTACAAGTCTATATTCGTGTTGAGATGCCAAACAAACTTCAAATAAACCACTTGACAGCTGACTAAAATGCCCGTTAATTTAAATAGTGTTGCCAACTTAAAGTTTTATAGGTACCTATTAAAAACTAGATAATATATTTATTAGATTATAATTTTCTGTAAATATTAATCAAATACTATTTTTTCGTGTTTTTTTTTATGATTATTTAACCTTCTTACCTTTTCCAGAAGCCACTTACATATATTCTTAAACAAATTTGATCTATTTTTTTTTTTCAATCGCGAAACATTTGTTTTATTTCTTTTTCTGGTCAGTTTTTATTTTCTCATCTTTTGACAGTCGAGCCTTGAACTTTGAACAACTTAAAAATTGAATTTTTAGTTTGATCATTTGGAGATTGCGAGTTTACTTTGTTTTAATTGAAGCCATTAAATCCACTTACAATTACGAGATGCCTTACAATCTAGAGCTATACTACTATGCAGTTTCATATTGCAGCTGTCTGTAATAATTATTTCGGTAATATTTACCTTAACTGCATGATGACAGATTCAAGCTTATGGCAGTCGCCTTTGTGTGGCGCTAAGCATCCTTACGTCAAAAATAGTTTCAGTTTAATGACAAGTTTTATGTGTAAAAACAGCAACAATTTCGTTAAGATAACCTAACGAACAAATTTTCAAACTAAAGGCCCAACTATAATAGGCATAAGCAAACATAAGCTTATGTCAAAAACCCAACGAAAATTCACTTAAGTTTGTGAAATTACTGCGGATAGCCATAATGCAATTTTGCTCACGTATCTACATGTCAACAGAATACACAACAGATACACAGAATGAGATATTCATGCAAAAACACTATCTATATGAAGATATAAATCCTTCGTACGTATCACCCTCCAAAACCCATTTGTTTACATTGTTGTATTTGTAATGTGAAAGAATGAGGCTGATTTCGGTTATGATAAACATTCTGAGAGAAATTATCTGCAGTGGAGTTGGCCTGTGTGTATTTGATCAAAACTGTCAGATTTACTTATGCGACGAGCGACTGGGATCGCTCTTGCTTAAGTTAACGAAACTGAGAAAAATTGAACGAAACGACTCCATTATGTTCACTCGTATTGAGATTCTTTGTATTCGCACGTTTACTTATGCGCGCATATGCTAGCTTATGCCTATTATAGTTGGGCCTTAAAGGTTCAACTATTATAGACTTAACCGAGCCTAAACTAATGTAAAAATTAGAATAAGAGGCGCAAAATTTTAAACAGTCTATTTATAAGGGTGTAACAATTTACAAGTTAGTAATTTGCTAAATATTTAGCAATTCACTAAGTAAGTCCAAAATTTTAAACCTTTCTTTTCGTTTTGCTAACTGGTAAATTGCTAATTGGCTTTTATTAAAAAACGAGCATCCAAACATGTATAAAAAGTGACAGTTTGTGAAAACAAACAAATGCAAATACGCTTAAACGGACCTGTTAATTGGAATTCCCAACTGTTGGCTGGACCATTCCATCCACTATCATTTTAAGATTAATTGTGCAGATGTCATATGGGCTTAGCAAATTGCTATAGTTCAAAGACAATTATCAATTTTGTGATTCCGTGATTTTAAAATTGCTAAATATGACTTTAACAAATTACTAAATCGTTGAAAACTGAGCACCAAAGTTTTTAAAAGTTATCGCTGAAACAAAAAGTAAAGATAATGGATTCTGGCTACTTAAGCAAGTGTCAAACTTCAGCTGTCACAATTCAATTTTATTGATACAAACTTTAATGTGTGAAGTTTTTTTTGTGAGTTTTTTAAAATTACAAATCTAAACTTCAAAAATGAACTAAATGAACAATTTTTATTGAATAGTACAATACAAAAATAAGAACAATTTTGTATTTAATACAAATCGTAGTCAGACAGATATGTTCTTTTTATTTGCTAAAAGCTAACGTCAAAAATCCCCAGCAAAATTGACAAGGGACAGCAATGATTAATAGGAGACAACAATATTTAAACCTGTTGAAATTAAGTTTATATGCGTTTCAAATTTGACATTTACGTAAGTTCGAGCCATGGGACTTTCTCAATTTGACGAAAGTTAACGAAACTTAACGAAACTGAGTAGACCGTTACCGTTTATTATGATAAGTGGAATATTAAACAGTGAATTTTCTCCAACTCCAAAATTCAATATGCCATGTCGTTGAACTAAGAGCTTCAGGCCTCAATATGACGTCTGAGATTTGACCATATCGTAGCTTAGTTCTTTGAAATCGGGGAATCCCCATTGTATTTTTGTGAATTCATCCATTTTGTTTCAGTGCAGAAGTACATCGACTTGTTTCACAAAGTGCCGACTAAGGAACATGCACAATTTGTTTTTGTTATATTATCATATGCTTCTTAATTTTTTTTTCTTCAATTTTCTAGTGGATCTTCTATAGTTGTTAAAGAGAAAGAGAGAACAACCCTTTGATAGCATATACATAAGTTTGCTAATGTATAACTCTACGTGTTCTTCCTTGTTTTAAAGCTTACTTTGTCTGTGGAAATTGCTCTTGACTTTTTCTCCGGTAAAATATATGTATGCAAACATAACAACCATTATCCTGTCTTATACCTAGTCTTTGAACGCAGAGCAGAAGGCATTCAGTTTTCCACATATAGTCAGAATGGATTTGTCCTTATACGAGTATGTCCTTTCTTTCGTTGTTGTTGTTGTTGTCGTTCTTCATCATCATCATCAGACTCTCACTCATAGTAATAACGCAATATGAACAGTGGCATTTATAATTATTGTACTCTGCACGCTAGTACCTTACGCTTATACCTAAAGCTACAATGTATACTTTCCCCCTGCTGTGTGACAGCAACTTGATAAGCGAAGTACCTAACATTGTTATTGTCTAGTCTAGATGCATTCCTCTCGACTCGACCAATGATTAATGAGCTCTGGAAAGACTTGTGAGTGGAGTATTACGTACCTACGTTACAATATTTATTATACCCACATGAATATGTATATCACGAATATGATGATGCGTTAGAAAAAAAAATGGCATGTGAAAGAGACTTTTGATCTTTTGAACAAGTATTCTGATGTCTACAATAATTATGCTTTCTCATGGGAATATTGTGAGAACTCAATGGTGGAAGTTATTGAAAAATGTGGTGTTGTCTTTTTTTTTTAAGTAAATGATTTAGGCATATTGCGTAGAAAGTTGACCCCAACATTTAAAAAAGATTAAGCTAATGAAATGTGCAAACAAAGAAAAGCCTATGAAGTAAAATCCAACCTTGAAGTTATTGTGCTAGAATCGAGGCGTCATAAGTCAAACACAGTAAATGTGTTAAACCACTTACAAAAGTACATTTTAATCGATGCTCTGATTTCGAGTAAAAGTATTGGACCGCGATTAAATGTAACATCAAATCCCACATGATTTCAGTATCTTTGCGAGACAACCATGTGCCTTTTTCATAACCATTGACAATGGTGACAGGTGACAGATGACAATTTGTTAATTTACGATTTGACAATTGTCAAAGTCTGTTCCATAAACAATTTTGTAGAATTATAGAAAAATACCCGACAGTTGTCATCTTTTCGTTTCATAAAAAAATTGTCATGAAAATGAACTGTCAAGTACTTTTCCACAATTGTCAGGAATTTTCCGACAAATTTGTACAATTCTTGTATGAAATGAAAACAAAATAAAATTAACATATTTGTGAGTATTTAATTAACAATTGCGAAAGGAAACTCAGTTAAGGTCAAGTCTTGACAGTGAAAAGATTTAAAATGATAAACCATATATGTATTTTCAAGTGCACTTCACTTTTTGAACACAATTTTGCAAACTGTGACATTTAGAAATTTAAAAAGTGTCAGCGTTTTGTTACTTCTAACGATGAAAATTGACAAAACATACAAGGTTTTGTTTCATATTTCATCGTTTTTCGATCAAAACACATTTCAAAATGCATTATTATTTGTATTTTTCTGACAAACTTGTTATCTGTCAATATTTAATGAAATACAGGTCAGACAAGTGTGACAAATCTGTCAATTTGTATGGAAGAAGGCCCATATATGTATGTATCTTCATTAAATGTTTTTTGTTTTAAATCACTTTGAACAATAAGGGCCCTTTCACACCAAACGAATCCGAATCAATCAGAATCACTCCGAATCAAGTTGAATCTGATTGACCAAGATTCGGCTTCGAGCGCTCCGTTTAAATGTGAAAGGATTCTTTTCCCGCCTTCAGACCGGACGAATCTGGTTCAATCAGGTTTGATTCGAGGTCGCACTTGATTCAACCTGTCAGGCCCCTTTCACACCAAACGAATCCGAATCAATCAGAATCACTCCGAATCAAGTTGAATCTGATTGACCAAAATTCGGCTTCGAGCGCTCCTTTTAAATGTGAAGGGATTCTTTTCCCGCCTTCAGACCGGACGAATCTGGATCAATCAGATTTGATTCGAGGTCGCACATGATTCAACCTGTCAGATTCCTCGTTCGGTCAGTCTTGAATCAACAACCATACGAGAGAGAGAGCAACTAAAAGAAGGAAAACAAAAAGAAGATGAAAGGATTTTTATAGATTCAGGTTGATTCAGCTGGTGTGAAAGAGTGGAGATGACGAATCAGATTCAACTTGATTCGGAGTGATTCTGATTGATTCGGATTCGTTTGATGTAAAAGGGGCCTCAGATTCGTCGTCCGGTCAGTCTTGAATCAACAACCATACACACGAAACACTATTGCATTTAAAACAACTGCGTCCATGATGATAGCTCAAAAGCACCTAAAAGAAGGAAAACAAAAAGAAGATGAAAGGATTTTTATAGATTCAGGTTGATTCAGCTGGTGTGAAAGAGTGGAGATGACGAATCAGATTCAACTTGATTCGCAGTGATTCTGATTGATTTGGATTCGTTTGGTGTGAAAGGGCCCTAAGTATACAAGAAATGACAACGACTGTCCAGTTTGACGTTTAAGAATATGAATTATTGTGAGTTCAGAAGAGTCCAGAAGATTTTAAGATTGCCTACACAAATTAAATTAGTCGTCATTGTGGTTTTTTCTTTTAACTAAAAAAATGAAACAGGAACAACATATAAAACAAAATGACAGCTATAAACTGTCAAAATGTACACATAAGTAGACAGATATGCTATTCATAATCCGTTAATCATTTATGTCATTTCCCACTTATTAACAATTAGAGGGTTTCAATTTGAAGCTGTCATCTTTTTGACATTTGACAAGTAAAAATACGTTATTATTAAAAATGATATGATACATGTTTCAATGTCGCATCGAAAAACAGTTTATAAAATAAGAAAAAAAAACAAGAAAAGTTTTTTGAACCCATTATATATTTTAAAAACGTGATTTGGCAACTAAGATCTTATAATTTAACACCTTCAAACTTTTTTTTAATGTCTATGTCAATGCTCCATAATTCAAGACCTTATACATGTAAAACCTTTTATTGGAAAACTCTGTACAATGTTAGCTTTTAAACTATATTTTTCCACTGAAAAAATCAGCCTCTTAAGAACATTTTTAAACCAAAGCAAAGACCATGGACATTTTCCTAGAAATTCAAAACTAACTTATTGAATTTCAAATAAAAAGAACAAAATTATGCAGAAGATAAACATGTTTCTTTTATAAAATGTAAATATCCTTAAACTTTGGCTTTATCTTCTGGCAATTTCAATAAAATTCTATAAGCTTCCCATTTTCTTTTTTCTCTTAATTTTTAAACCATGAAAGAGAGAGAGAGAGAGAGTATGAACTTCATACATATTTATGTGACTCAGTCGAAGAATTTATTTATTTTCTTTTATATCGATCATCATCTATGAACATATATAAAATATTAAATACAAGATATGAATAATGTTTGTGTTGCCTTTGAAAAATGACATCACGCCCTAATTTCTTCCACTCGCAATTCTCATCATGTACATAAATATAAAGATCCTGTGCTTGGTTCTTTGATGCCGGAAGGCCTAAAATCGTTCTTTTTTTTTAGCTGACTACAAATCTTTTCCATCCAGGCATTAAAAATAAAGCTATACAAACAAAATTCCTTGCTTTATATCTCGTGTTCATGTTCATATTGGAATAGGAATTTTCCGGAGAGAAGAAAAAATCAAGTAGCAGAAAGAGATATGACAACATCGTTAGTTTGTCATGAATGACATTCACAACACTCAGTGTCATATCATCTGGCTGAGTAAAATGGCCCGAAGGTTACATAAAACTTTCAAGGTCATTGAAAAAAGTTTAACAAACAATTGAAGCAAATGGAATTGAAAGAAAAAGTTTTAACAATTTACTTGCTTTTAGAAAGATTTTTTGAATTTCATTTGATTATTTTATAACGTCATTCTAAACGGATTGACTCAAGCTCAACCGTGGGTCAAGGTTAAGCCACTGTTTAACCTCAATTTGTATGCCGAAAATATCCAAAACAGTGAATTAAAATTGTTAAATTACGAACCAAAAATATTAAGAGATTTCAGTTCAAATGGACCGCCAAATTTTAAAGCTGTCAAATACAAATGTCAACCATTTTGTATTTTCATTTTTGACACAAAAGAGTCTGTCTTTCTCGCTTTAATTGTTCACTAAAAAGCTTTTTTATTATTTATTTGAAATCAAATCTATTCCAGAGAATCATTAACCCTTTTCATCTCATTTCAATTTTTTTAGAGCGTTTGACAAGAAAAGTGTACAGTACATAATATGTTTATGAGAATATTTTAGACATTCTCTTGAATTAAAACTTAAATCTTCACTTCTTTAATTTTGAAAACATTTCAACATTACTGTTATTGTAACTTTGTTTTCAAATATTCTGATTTTCTGACCTTAAACTTTGTTCAATGGCTAATTCGTCTGGCTCTGTCAACAGCCCTCTTGGGAGGCACTAAAAACATGTTGTGTGAATAAGTAACCAAATCAACACATGAAACATCACAAGCCAATGACAAAATTGTTGGTATCTATTAAGTGTCAAATGTCTGTCTGTCTGATCTTTCAAACATGCGCCTTACCCATGTCAAAACTGCATCCAACTTAATGTTGTTTGATAATTTTCAGGGATAGCAAAAGAGAAACGCACCACCATCAGACATAACCTTACTATAGTTCATCTATAGTACGTATGTAATTATATGTCGCTGCTATCAAGATATGCGGCTGTCATCGGCAAAATAAACGAATTCCTTGGGGAAGAAGTGAAAAACAGAAAAATCATTAATCACCCGACAAGAAATGCACAAACATTAAATGGGACCCTGACAACTGCCGCCCGCGTCCCTGATGATACCGATAGCGTAGCGTAGCGTATCGTAGCGATGACGACAACGACTCCATCGGAACGGAATGGAACGCACATCAGGGTTGTGTGTTATACCCCAAACAATGGAAAAATATCGATTAGGGTAATGTTGATTTCGTTTTATTGCGGGAGGTTATTTATTTTTATATCAATTCCATCTCCACCTTCTCCATTCCTTATAGATTTGGAGGATCTAATTTCAAGAGCATGTTTTTCAATTATGCTCTTTGTTATTGGTATGGCCATTATACGTTGGGGTCGGTCGAGTCGAGCGAAAGAATATTAAGCTTATATTATATGCATACCTTCCAACCTGCCTCTGTACATTTAGATTCATTCATTAAACTTATATAAGCGTGAGTGAAAAATAGTTGGCATTTTTTTACCGCAAGGCATTTGGAAGAATTTATATATAAAATATGCAAATAACAAAGCTAATTGAATACAAACGGCTCATTACATTTTACGAAAAAGACCACATATTTTTACATTATACGAGTTTATACAAAGAGTCCTTTGGGAAAATTCCGCTTCAACATTCAGATTAATTGATTTAAACATATTTAACTTACGCTTGTTCGTATAAACATGTGTAGTGTTAGTATCTATCTACATATGTACCTACTGTACATTATATCTACCTTATATATAGACGCGTATAATTAAAAAGAGGTTAATTATTCTCTGTCAAACAAAATAATATAAATTATTTTCTTTATCGGTTTGTTGCAATGAGAAATATATACCTATGTACAATGTACATAACAGATATACCTATACAACAAGCATTGGTCGCTTAATTTATTATGTTGTTTGGTTAATTTTAAATATAATAGATACGTATGATCAGGAATTTGAGAAGAAAATAGCGGGAATTTTATTTTGTAATTTATTTGTTTAGCTGTCATAATATACCTGTCATGTATATAGCTTCTAACTAATTTAAGAAATTGATGTTATGAAACTTTGGCTGTTACAGGTTTAAACTTTCAACCTTGGCTCTAAATCGAGAGCACTTTAAAAACTTTGGCCATTACTCTCCTCTATAAAAGCAATACGAATTTCGTGATGTACAATAATTTAAACTTCCTATAATTTATATTAATGAGGAAAACAGAAAAAGTCCTTCATTCGAGAAACGAAACGAAAACCTGTTATCACATTTCAACTCGAACAGTGCTACGAATTGTTTTTTGAACGCATTTTATTATGCCCCGTGCACAATGCTCATAAAAAATACTTTGAAGTTGCTTTTAATTTTCTTCCGATTTCTCTAATTTCTTATAACTTAAATGAGAAAACATAAATTTTTTATTTCGTAAACATTATCACCCAAAAACTAAAATATATATGTGTTTAAATCCTGTTTATTATATTATGTATTATTATATTTAGTTCAAAAGTTTAACGTTTGTTTTCACATTTAACTAAGGTTCAACCTGTCTTCAATTTTTTAATATGTGGACATGCACTTGAAGTTCAGTTCCTAGTTTAAAAGACCATAAATATTTGTAAAGTTTTTTGTTTGAATTGTGAATACAATCCAACGTACATTAGTATCATGGCCTTAGCTAAAATTGGAACGTATTTCCTTATCTAACAGAAAACAATATACACATTCCTCTCTCGTTTGTTTATAAACGTCAAAATGGTAATTTTGGAGAGTTTACAAGTAGCTATTATATTTGTAAACATTTTTGTTTGAGTTGCACCGTACCGAAGTGTCATGGCCTTAACTTAAATTGGAACGTATTTCCCTATTTAACAGAAAACAATATATCCCAATCTTTATTCATAAACGTTCAAATGGCAAGTAGCTATTTGGTGTTTTTTCATATTCAAACAAATACTAGCATTATTTATGACAGACAGCTTTAGGTGATCGGACCCTGTCACCTGTCACTGTTCTCTAAAGTGTTATCTTTTGACGTTTTAAGATTCATAGAACGGTCTGTCCACAAATCCGGTGCATATGTCTGCCTTTCCTTGATTTATGAACGCCTGAGTCATACATTTTATTATTGCTGCAGTTTTGGTTTGCGCATAGCTTAACTGCATTGATAAGAGTCTTGCATTTATACTTAATCAACAAAAATGCAGTGGAATAAATAAAAGTAAAATTAATAATAATTGTATACATATTGCAGATACCAATACATCCATATCTGCATTTTGCCTGAGACGATAAATTAATCGATATACACATAACCAATGATTAAGCGATTATGCGACCATAATTGGCATTTTGAAACAAAAACAAACGGAAAGAAAAACTCATACATAGTTACGTACTATATCGAATTCAATAAAATATGTTATTACGAGTTCTTGTTTGTTCGGTAGGTAGATCTATGGATGAATGAATTGAATTTAAAATGCCATACGCTTGTAATTTGTTTGTTTTATATTTAAAGTGCATGAACTGGATAAAATGCAATAAGTTCGAAGCTATTTATATAATTTGTCATTGCAATTTATACTTAATTCTGTTCAGGAAAAATTATTATTATTCAAAAAAAAAAAAAAAAAAACGAATAAATAAATAATCAAAGAATTGGATCAATGCTACAAAAACGTGAATAGGTTAATCAATCATGAGATTTTATTGGTTTAATAATTATATGTAATTAAAATTTAATTTTTTAAGCTAATGTGGTTTACATATGGTATGGTAGGTATAGGTGAATGTTGTTTGATTAAATTGATACCTATAAGTACATAAATACATTAACCTTATCGTATTTAATGAATACAAAACAAAATAAATAAAATATTTTTGATGTTCGTTGACCGCAAATGTTTATTATTCTAGATTTAATTAGATAATGATTTAGTTATTAGGTGTTGTAGTGTAGATTTGCATAGGGTAGTTTGATTTTATTCCATGAGCTGCAACACGGACGCAATATTTTGAGTTATTCATTAATTCTACTCGCATAGTCATATTGACATTTTAATAGCTTTTATCAGATTTTAAGTTTGAGCTGATTAGCAGCTTCCACAAACAGGTACCTTCGGAGTAATACACTTAATAACATTTATCCTAAAATAAATAACCGTTAGCAACATTTAGGGACTGAATTTTCCATTAATATCAAAGAAGCAAACCATCCCTTCTAAAAATTTTAAAACTTCGTCTTTATCTCAAAAAAGTTTAACTGTTTAAACTTTGAGTTCTTTATTGTCTAAGAACTTTGTGCTTATTAACTTTATCCTATGTTTTCAACGCTGAACAGAAAAATATGTTTTAACAATTAATAATTAATTAATTAATTAATTTCTTATTTTTTTATTAATTTAATATAAATATAAAAAAAAGAACTTTCTCAAAAATTGGTTTACAGTTCTATTGTTAAATTGCTTTATAGCCAAACCGTACTTATTGACATTTCACTTGTGACCTTTTTGTGTTTAATTTTGTGTTTTAGCAATTTAATATCAATATCGATTTTTGAAATAGTTTTAAATAGATTAAAAAATGTTCTATTTATTTTCTTTCATTATATAGTTTTCGGTAATGTGGCTTTTAGTTCTGAAAATTTATATTTTTCATCGGGTTGTCTAATAGGACCTTTGCAACTGTGAACGCACCCTTTCACTTATCATCGAACTGTTATTGTGAATGTTCTTATTAGACTCAACATTTTCATATTTGGCAGGTTTAGACGACACAAGGAACTTGAAAGTAAAGCAATTTTATAGCATTTGATTGGCCAGCTGCCATAAATTGCCTTCCAATTAAAACAACTTTATTGGAATGTTGACTGGAAAGTTAGTTAAGAAAAATCCCCTAACTATCAAGTCAATTCCACTTATGTCAAAACAAAAGCTAATCATAATTTTTCATTCAACTGAGAGCTGAACTTTATTACTTCGTGATTTATTTATTTTCTGCACAATTCTATTTAATGTTTTATGTAAAATGGTTTCTTCTCAAATTGTAAAAAGAATCAGTAATATTTCCTTTTAAATAGAAAACACAAGTCTATATGGAATTGCAGCTTGCCTGAGGAGTGTTTTATAGACAATTACTGCTGAATCACAAACACGCTTCAGCTTCGTCTGCGTTACGGTGGGCCAGCTTCGAGGTTACTTTGAATGAAATTTCAATTATTTCATTCCTCCAAAGAGCAAATATTTTGTTTGTTGACATTTTTTTACAGCTCTTGAGCTGTCATACAAAGCAAATGTTCAGATAATTGAACTAGAGCTTCCGTTTGGAGTCACATTACGTTACATTAAGTTCTTTTCCTTACGATTGTCAAACGAAACGTGAGGTCGAAGCTCCATTGTGATAGCATGCATTGAATTCCTATGGCTGAACTCGTAAACGTCAGGCGAAGCCGAAGCTGAAGCGTGTTTGTGATTCAGCCATTACGTTTTTGGAAGTTTTTGCATGATCAACTGAAGGTAGATTTTAGTGAAGTAAAGTTTCGAGTTTGAAGTTTATGACAGTTGAAAAACTAACTAGTTGCCTTGGTCATAATGTACGTTCAAAGAATGCAGTTGAATATAAATGAAGTCCCTTTTGTTGTCTGAACCTGTCCATTCTATTGTTTTTCAATTAGATGTTTGATTTTGAATAGCCCGCAATTTTGGCAGCAGTCTTTATTAAAACTTGTCATCTTTTGACATTTGACAAGTAAAAACTGAGCGATTACATGAATGGAACGATAAACTCTTCAACAAAGCATTTAACTGGTATTTCGATTCAAGTCATTCAAGATGAGATTCGTCAAGCTATCTAATACATACAATTACAAATATGCGAATTGTCCATAAAAAGGATATGGCGCTGCAATCGTAGCTGCGTTGGCCATTTTACTGATATCTTTTTTTTTCATTTTCTGCATATGTTCCTCGTTACGTTTATATATACATAAATCCAATATCAAAATTAAATATAAAAACGAGAAAGAAATGTATAACTGTCAATAACCTTGAACTAGACAAAAGTTGGTGTTGTTAACAAAATTCTGTAATTCTTCCTAGATTCCCCTTCGATTGTTTGTCCTGATATAAACTTTTCTTCTTCACATAATGACCAAATAAAATCATCAGCCTCAAGAACTTAACAAAACCTCCTTGTCTACTTTTCATTCCAAGAAATAAAAGTATATATGTATGTATTATGTAATAGTAAAAATATTATATATTTCAAGGAAATTCTCAAATATTAGGTGTGTTTGTTGTATGTGCCGAAAACGATGGACATGTTCATGTCCAAAACTAATTTTAGATGATGATCTCATTTTTAGTTTAGTGCCTCAATTTTTATTTTTTTTGTTTTTTTGTTTGCAAATCAATTTCAAGCTGGTAATGAAAAATGGAATCATGTTCGAAATACAAAAATTGTATCTATACACCACCAACTCGCACTCGAACGATGTCATGTTGGTGGTACGTACTTCTAATGTCTTAATCAAATAAATTGAATTATTCTTGTCTTCAATGTTGTCCTTGTTTGCGATGACGGCGGCGGCGCGCCGGTGGCGCTGGCGATGGCGGCGACAAAATTGCAATAGATGATGATTTGTTTTTTGTTGTTTGGTTCAATTGTGTGGTTTTTAAAATGGGGCGCCAAGAAAACCGAATAGCCAAACTATATGCAACAAATTTAATGGCGTTTTCAGCGGTTTTAACGAACCATATATTATGTACATTTATATTGTATATTGTATATTATGTGATTGTACAAATTGCAAATTAAGTGAAAGATTTATTATACTGGCGCCATGGTTCTTGGCATAATAGCATTTGTGTGTCAATATCGATTACTTCAATTTGTTGCAGTCATCTCTCATCGATGACAAAAGTTTGTTGCTATGTGTGTTCAGAGCGTAGCGCCATCGCCATCGCCAGCTCTAGCGCCAGCGATATGATGGTCTATTGGGGCAGAGGCGATGCGATGCGATGTTGTGTGTATGTTAAGTACATCCCCCTCAGCTATTCATTCAGTTTCATCTAATAGCTGAATCAGCAGCCTTTCTCTTTGAAATTAAAAAAAAAAAATAATGTTTCATCTCAATGAATTGACATGACATACAAATTATACACGGTTGCCAAATGATGATTTAAATTCCTATCATGGCATAGATTAAATTTAAGGCTCAACTACATTACAGCCCAGCTCCAGTTCCAGCGCAGCGAGAGCATATCCAATATCAGTGGTGGGAATTTATGGTGACGTTAATTGTGTTAGTATCGATAATATTTAAATTTATCCATACGTCAACAAAAGAGGAATAGGTCATGCGCCATTTTATAATAGAAATTTATCTTTATGGTAATATGTTTTCTTGTTGTTCATGCAAATTGTTTGATGTTTAATTTGACATTTGAGTTTATGTTTCATGAGATTTTAGAAGAGATATTTCCTTTCATTGACTAAAGACAAAATCTTCTCGCTGTCAAAACCTTTGAGAATGACATTTTTTAATGCAATATCTCATTTTTTTCTTCACAGATATGACAAACTTCCATGATTTATTTTTAATCTACATATGTATGTATATTATTTGCTGTGAAGCACAATCTAAATCATATTGTATTTCTTATAATTATCCTGTTTGTATGTCAATTGATTTGAAAAGTATCTACTGTCCTACTTCTGATGGAAAGAAATTGTATAATCTATAAAATGTCAAAATTACTGCTGCAGCAAAGAAATAGATCAGATATTGAACGCGCCCAATTATGTCACTTTTTTGCTATGCATTTTAAAAATGGGCCTTATCGGGAATCTCCCGGGGAATTTTATTTCCCACGGAAAGTTTCATTCCCAAGAAACATTTCGAGTTATCGTGAATTTCCCTCGGAATAAATTTTTCCCAGGGAAATAACTACCAACATCGAAAAAACAAATTTTTTTTCGGAACTCAATTTCGAATTGTGTGCAGTGTTATCATAGGATCTTAATTAAAAAATATTTAATTGTTAGTTGAAATTCCCTAAAATTCCCTGTACAATAAAACAATATCCCAAACAAATTTCCCCTATTATGAATTTGTAAAATCTTTTAAAACATCAACTTTGTTTCTTTATTCATTAAGAATATTTGGAATCATCATTTTACGTTTCTTTATTCAGCAGAATATTCCGGATAAATCATTTTGCTGTTTTTCTTTATTCGTTCCGGAATATTTTAAATGCATTCTTTTTTTTTCATGTGAAGAAAGAAATATATGGTACTTTTGTTTCCTCAAAATTGGCATAAAATAGCATAAAATTGTCCTCTTTGACTCTTGAAGAATTTGAAGAAGAAAAAGTCCCTCCATCTGAAAACACTGTTTTGACAGTAACATTTCTTGTTGTTTGGAATAATTTTTGTTTTGGTTAGATCGAATTTTAAATCTTTAAAATGCATGGCATAGGATGCCGAATATTTAGCCGTTGGACAGGAAATAAGAAGAAGTATTGGAAACAGCATTAGAACTTATTTTTTTTTATTTGATATATCACATCATCTTCAATTCACAGTCAGGAACTTCACAAACATATCTATATGTATATACATATGTATATATATATTACTTAAAAAAATAAATAAAATAAACAAAAAAAATAAACATAAAAATATTTCACTACATAAAATAAATAAAGTAACTGGTTACAAAACTTTCTTCACTTAAAACAAATTATTGCATCTTTCGGAGCTTTTCTTCCTCAATTTGAATGATGTCCTCTTTAAATTTTATCTTTGATTCAATTTCTTTGAGTCTCAAGTTTTCCATTTTGTTGTTGTGGCGTTTAATTTCTTCAAATTTTTGTTGTTTTTGCTGTTCCAATTGGATGTTATGGCGACACATTTCTTTCAACATAAGTTTTTGCTGATCATAGAGCCTATCTATAGATCGGTAAATTTTTTGTACTTTTTGAGAAAATTCCTCTTGATGACTTTAAAGAAAATCGACGGCTTTTCCTATTTTAGTGCAAATCTCTTTTTGAATAGTAAGCTCTTGTTCTAGATATTCTGGGTTCGTCGTATTAAATGATTTCCTTTTTTTTGTCGATTTGCTTGAATTCATAATGTCATCAGCGACAGGCTGGGGTTCTGGTTCAATTTGTTGACGATCTACTGGAGACTTAGAATGACTTTCATCGAAGTCAAGAACACATTCCAAACTTGCTTGAAGTGAGGGAACGTTTTCTTTATCTTGGTTCCCCATTTTCCTTTTTTTACTACACGAAGGTAATCCAAATGAAGATGCATTTCGGCAACCTTCTATCGAATCCTTCATGGAACATATTCTGATGATGGTTTCCTCCAAACGCGAAAATTTGTGTTCCTTAAATTGACCTCCTCCGGTAGTTTTTTTATTTTTTATGTTTTCTGACATTTTGTTCCGAATATATTTTTTTTTGTCGAGCCATACCTGTTTGTATTAAAAAAAGAAAAACATTTTTAGAGCCACAAGCATTATAATTTTGTAAAAAAATATTACTTTTTTCCAATCGGATACGGATTTGATTGGTGGACCAAGGCTATTGAGCTGTCTCCGTTTTCTTCCAAAACTTTGCCAAATCTTCTTTTTCTCTGTAGGTGGTAAATCCAGTCGCTATATCCGTATTCTTTTTCATAATACTAACCAGAAGTTCTAATTGGTTTTGATTTGTTGAGTTCGTCCTATAATAAAATTAAAAAATTGTTTTTATTTATCAAAAAAGTTTCAAATGCACTTACATTGCTCCGTCTCGCCTTAATTTCTCCACCAAAATAAATGCAGAAAAATTCCAGAGAAATCACATCAAATTTCCCATGCAAATATTGTTCACGATAGCAATAAATTCCGAGGGGAATTTCGAACATCATTCACGATACGAATTTTTCGAACGTGGGAAATATTTCCCGGGAAATCTCGTTCACGATAGGGCCCAATGTGTCAACATTATTTAAATAATGGTAAAATCGAAAATTTGATGTATACTGCGAAAATAGATTGGGATATGAATAAATACAAATCTTATTGCACCGCTAAGATTATTTTTTCCATGTACAAAAATGTTTCAGACCTCAAATATTTCATTACCATTGACTTGTTTTACTGGATCATTGAAAACTAGATCTGATCTAATCACCTGAATACTTTACATTTGTATAGTAGTTGTACTTTATCTTAAGTTTTACTAATAAATAAAGTTAATCAAAGCTTTTTGAACTATAAAATCTTGACTTTGATGGCAGCAACTGTCAATTCACCAAAATTTTGGCTGTCACTTTTGACGTTGAATTACCTGTTGGGTGGCTGCCAAGAGACAGAAATATCGAAAAATTGTCAACATAGGCTTTGATGTTTTAATTTTACTCTTTATTTATCTGAAATGATTCACAATAACAAGGCAACAAGTATAGGTGAATCGAATACATTGGAATTGAAACGATCTAATAAAAAGAATGCATATTGACGAAAATATATGTGGCAACACTAAAGGATACATGATGTATTCTATATTTTGACATACATTATTGCCAGCTTTGCAAACCCACTATAAAATAGTGTGACTCTTCTTTTGAATTGTGTTCAATGCACTCTGGACTTCATAATGCGTAATATGTGCTCCTGTTACCATTGGGAGACCCTCTGTATAAATTGCTATGACAAACTGCTGTCACGACACTTGCTCCAATAATAATAATTGTCCTACGCTGCTGCTGCTTCCCATCGCAAAAGCCAGAGACCACATTTTCTATACAATCATTTGATTTAGTAAAGTAGAGTACACCAACGCAACGCGGAACACAAATGTCATGCATGCGTTGATGCCTCTTGCTGATAAGAGTCCCATTTGGCAAACAAACTATGGTTCAACTCAATGAGGAATACTTTTAGTTTTGCTGATGCTTGAGAATATAGAGCCAAGCCAACAACCAAGCCAAGTCATCATCATCATAGACTATATAAAGTTTCTATGGAAATGCATTGCGAACATCGTCATGTTCGTCATGTTGTGTGCGCGAAGGAGGAGGATGTTATTCTATAGTTGGGTGATGTGATGATGGTTGGTTAGGAAATGCTTGGTAGTTGGTAGGTGTACCATCAGTGAAGGTTTTTGACGTGCTGATGTGATGTGATGTGGTACAGAACATACATATATGAATTAAACTTGTTGAAAGTTATTACAAGTGGGGTTGGCAAAAATGTTTCTACTCCGGCTAGGTCTTCGAAATACAACAATTAATGTCGAGTGTGAAAGAATTTTCAAGTGAACTTTAAGTGGTGCTTTAAATACACACAAATATACGTGTGTAACGTATAGTTTTTTTTTTAAACTCACACATTACAAGTGAGTTCTTGTTGGAAGAATGTGTCGGACATTGGTGTTGAGGAGGTGATGCAGAAAGTATATTTTTTTAGATGGCAAAGTGTCAATGATATTTCAAAATATTTTATAAAATTACATTAACTTTGTATGTTTTTTTTTTGTCATTCGGTTGATGAAAGTAATTGGTAAAGAAACAGTATTACAGTGAAATTGTGTTTCACTTTTAATGTTATTGTAGTTTTATTTATGCTAGTAATCAATTATTTTAACTAGTTTTGAAAACTCGGATAAAGCTATTAATACTAATTAGCAACATATTCCATTTATTTCAAAAAGTTTTAATCCAGAGATCACAGCGTTTTTTTTTTCATGCAGCGAATTTAAATAACACAGCGTCTTAAGGGAACACAATATAGTAAAGCTGCATGCAGGGCAGCGCTGCACTATGTCTCTATTCCTAAATTCGCTGCGCAGAGTCATTGCAGCCAATATTGCGAACAAAAATAAAACACATACTCGTAATTGTCATCTGTCATCACTGATATTTAAGTTCTTTGAAATAAATTCTTTTAAATTTTATGAACAATATTTAGTTCATAAAATCAAACCCCAGGCATGAATGCACGTTGGACTCAAACGTCTGGCCTGCATTGTACGTACATGTCATACTTGACAGTTGTTATTCTTTGTATTTTGCAGATTATTTTATTTTTTCGGTTTAACATTTTAGAAACACCCATCAGCTAAATATATTTATAATATTCATACCACTTTAAGAATCGTCAGGATAAAAAAAATGCAAGATTTAAACCTCTGGCCATGCCCAACCAGTAAATTTGACACGTTTATTTTAACTTCTGTCGAGTCACGTGGAGGTATTTGGATTACGAAGCGGTGAAACTTCAATAGATTTGAGCGATGTCAATAATATGATTTCAGTTATAGCCAAAAACACTCTATATGAAGATATAAATCTTTCGTACGTATCACCCTCCAAAACCAAGATGTCTACCGAGGATTTATATCTTCATATAGAGTGTTTTTGGTTATAGCTATTATTTGTTTTTGTCATTAAAACTCATCATTGGAATTTTTTGACAGGTCGGTTAGAACGATCTGGTGAACATTTCCGGTTGACATTTTATATAATAGAAAAGTCGAAATCCATTCAGACAAAATATCTATGGCTATAGTATCTCTCTCACTCCCATCTTCTGATAATCTTTTCCTCGTGTGAAAAAAAGAGCAACTGATTTTCGCTTTCTAAAAAATATAAAGAGTGTACATGTCATAATTGAAAAAAGTTGCCAGCTAAAAAATCAGGAAATTCTTTTAACGAATCCAAGTGTTTTGTTAGCTTTTTTATAATATAATTATACTGATCAGTAAACGTTCATTTTGAGTCTAGAAAAACTAGATTCTGCATTCGAGCTCAAGGTAACTTATGCTCTGAAAAATATTTATTGAATTTTGTAATTATATTGTTGTTCAATAAAGTATAATAATAATAATAAAACTGGATTCTTTATTCCAACATGACGATTTCAACAAAAAGAAAAAATATATTACATCTAAAACTTTTGCGTGTACAACATACTGTGTTACATTTTTTAATATTTAAAATCAAAAAGTTTTTATTGCACCATTCTCAAAATTGATTTAGATCTTTTAGAATCTAGTAGCTCTTTACAGTTCTTGATGATGTTAATTATTCTAAATACATACTTTAATACCATCTGCATAGATTAGCGATATAGAATTATTTAAAAAAGCAGCGAAATAATTAATAAATAAAACAAACAGCAATGGACCAGGGTGCCTCCCTTGAGGTACACCAGAATTGACTTTAAATTGACATGAAGGGTTACTCCTAAATATGACGCTATAATATCTATCCTTAAGATATGACTTAAAGCTTACTTAAAGCTAAAGTCTGTAAAGATGCAATCGACTTGAGAGTGTTTTTCGAATGTATCCAAACAAAAAGTAGAGTAGAGATTGTAATAAATTAGTAATTATAGTTTGTTTGCCCAAACCAATGTTGATTTTCAAACATAACAGAAAAGCAATTAAAAGAAATTGTGTCACAGACAAAAGATTCAAACAATTTAGGAATAGTAGGCAATTTTGCTATAGAACGATATGGTGTGTTTTGCCGTTATGTAAAGATATTTCCAAAGACCTATGAACTTAGAACATTTCAGAGACTATTTTAAAAGGTTAAACTATATGGATAAGAAACATAAGACACACATTGTTGCAACTTAAATGATGGTATTCCATCAGGACCAGTTCAGAAATGTCACTTATAGAGGCCGCAGAAAATTGAATATTTCTTCAATTTTTTAGAATCTTATTTAAACAAATCACAATCCCCGTTTGTCAAACTGAAAAACGAAAATTGTGTAATGATCTTGTTGTAACGGAGGACAATTATTTAAACATGCACAAACTTCTTCAAATTTGATCTCAAATCAGAAATAAATTAATTAATTTTGTCCAATGGAAACCCCCATGAGTTTCATTTCAGCAATAGTCTAATAATGTGTCTCAGCTAACTACATACCAAGACCAAAGACTTTGTGCTCTACCCCACACATTTCTGTTATTCTTTTTAATGATGCATTTTTCAATTCCAACAATTGAACAAAAAATACAAAAATTTACTGCATATTTAATATACAACGTACATAAAAGGTGTATTATCTGTCTTCTTTCTTTAAAAGAATGTACATATACTTGCGATTAATGAATTTTAATTAAAAATTATTTCCTTATTTCTATTTTGCAGACCGATGTCGATCTGTCGAGGTTCATTTTGAGGCAGCCGACAGTGGATTTTTTCTAAAGCATTCACCACGACAACCACCAGTTAGTCCTGAGATATCAAATGTTCAATCTTCTGCGCGGCCACGAATTACCCAAGACTCGGTGCTGTCCATCGATCGATTCACAGTCGTGCAGACGACCCAGCCAGTATCAATTAGAGCAAGCTATGGACCATTTTCAACAAAGCAGACGGTGCCAGCTCGCTACATTGTTCCGGATGCTGTTGAAACCCAAGGAGATCATTTAAACGTAAGTCTACACAATAATATCCCCCCGCTGCGCTCTATACTATGTAGAATAAAAGTGGCCAGTGGCCTCCCATCATGTACTCGTACATAATGTAGGCAGTTTAGTAGGTATACGCGTTTTTCAAGAGCATATAAATTAAGTACATATAAACAAATCGAAAAGCATGTTAAAGTAGTTTAATTAAATTGCGTGTTTTTTAATTCTTCCTTTTCTTCCATTTTTTGTTGTTGTTTGCATATTGCATTCCACAATTAGAATACCACTGTCGCCCTCATGGAATTGCAACAGACAAATCTGCATCTGGATATATCGGCGCATTTGGTGCGCACGACAATACCTCGTGACTCGCCCGTTCTAAGGGTGCTCTTTCATGCTGGCGCCGATCCAGGTGGCCATTTACAGAGGCAAAAGATATGTGTTTTGTTGCATGTCTCAATGGGATCTCGAACGCCATTGAAAGGTCGTTGTATGCCTGAAGGAGAGGACGGAGTATGCGTGGCTGAGGTAAGTGAAGTGTCCCCCTTAGTACCCAGTGTCCATATCGTTTCTTTCTTTTGAATGGATAATTCTTTAATAACTCAAAAATACATTTATAGGTTGTTATACCTGCAAGTTGGTGGCCAGCCTTACCGCCACCAGACAAAACCTCTCGTGGTAATGCCCCGCCAAAGGTGCCACAACGTTTGGTGCAGGTTTCGTATAGTGTCTTTGAGCCACCATCACGCAACCCAGAGCAATGCGAACCGAAAGTTCAAATTCAACCTTTAACATCGTTTGCACAAATACCTCTGATTGCAGCACAATCTCCATACAAGGATCTAAGAGCTGATGACTCTTTAACCATACTCTTGCCGCAGAGGCCCCTTTATCCAATGTCAAAAATTCATGTTCCGGTCTTTTTGCATCAGCAAGTCGAACAAAATATTGCTGTCTTTATTGTTAGGGCTCGTGTAAAGGCTGGAATGCGAATACTTGGAGCAACTACCTCATCAGATGAATGGAACGTATCTGTGGAAAAGGAAAATCCCAAGCATACTGTTGCTCGTGTGACGGCATTTAGAAAAGATCAAGATCCAGATAGTACGGGAAAAGAAGCCGAAAGTGAAAATACCACTAGGTATAGATTTATTTATTTATTTCCTTTTAGATAATTGTGAATGATAATGTCTAATTTTATTTCAGAGTATTTGAGGTATTCTCTTGGTTATTAGAAGTTGCAAATGACACAAAAGAAAATTGGGATGGTGGAAAAATTGTTTGGTCAGTGAGTTATGTTTACGATAGCCCAAAATTGAAGGATGCATCTCCGGAAAGTACAAACGCTACCCCAGAAGAAACCCGAAAGAAGCTCATTGCTAAATTGGAGATCAATAAAGACGATATTCAAGCAGTTTTACCAATATCAAAGGTAAAGTTTTATATATGTAGTTAAAGTCTAACTTCTATTGTTTTTCTTGAGCTTATTGGTAAATAATTCGAATGAAAAAAAATACACCCTTAACAGTTATTCCTAGCTAACACGAAGTATATCAAAAACTTATAAAATATCTAATGCCAATTTGTCAAAGATGAACTTTTAATGTCGCTCTGGTGTCGGTGACACGAACTATTTTTTTTTTTTGGAAAAACAAAACTAACCATGACACCCAAATTTGATCTTTCCTATTCCTTTTGCTAAATGATGGAACTCTGAACAAGCTTAAAACAAAAATTGATGACATCAGTAACTTTTCCATTGCCTTCAAATGTCTTCACAATTTTACCATATTCATCGCATAATGCGCGAAAATGGCTAAAGCATTTTTGTATCATGTTTTAATAGTTTTAAAGCTTTTATCGATTACCAGGCGATCTATTATCGTAAAAGACAATCAATTAACTAACGTTATGACACTCAAAATGACAGCTAAATTGTACAGGTGTCAAATGCCAATGCTACTTACTTGAAACCACGAAATGAATTACCCTTTATTATTATTTAGTGATAAAATGAATTACTGTGTAATTGTATTTTTTTGGTACAGAATTGGGAACTAATGAACACTGCGGTACTCACAGGCCGTCAAGTTGCTCAGGCCATGAAAGTTTTCATTGTATCACAAGCTGGAAAAGTAGCAGATGTCACACTGCAGAGTTCTTGTCATGCCGAAGATGAAAGCGTTATTAAAGTGAGTATTAAACTCGTATCCATGATAAACGAGTGTTTTATGTAATAAAGTTTTGGTTCCAATTGATTTATATATCATTTATCATTTATACAGGTATCATCATCTTGCAGTTCAGTTTATGTAGATGGCTCTGAGATACGTGGTTCATCGAATGCATCAATTATAGTCAAATACGGTACATACATCGGTTTGGCAAAATTCATCGTTTGGATGCCCGAATTCCCATTGGAAGTGTATGTTTCAGATTTTAGATTATCCCAAATCAAAGGATGGAAGGTACCTGATGAACACCATTACCCGTGAGTGTATTCATTTCACTAGTATATCTTTGAGATGTCAATTAAATTTAGATCCAATTGCAGGCACGGCAAGCAAACTAGGCGTCGCAAGAAGCGTTCCTACGTCTGGAATCAGAATGGAGGAGATGATTTTATGAATGCCGATAAGGCTGTATGTCGGGCAAGATATCAGCAAAGTCCTGTAGAAGTCTATGCTAGATTTTTAGCAACCGATCAGGTAGAATTTAGTTTTTATAATAAACTTCCAATTTATATATTCCCCGATTATTGTTTCAGAACTCTGGTCGAATGAGTTATCTGATATCACGTAGGACTGGATTAAGAGTAACCGATTTAGTGCAACCCCTGCTGAGAGTGGCAGATCCCAAGATAGCAAGTCTAAAAGGTCGTGTTCTTCAGGGTAAATCGATGGGACGGACTGATGTACAGGTAAAAAAGACACTTGCAACATTTTTTTTTTGTACCCTTATAATATCTTTTTTTAATTTGAAGGTTCTTTCACCAATAAATGGAAGAGTAATTGGTGCTAAGGAGATTCGAGTGGGCAGCGATAAAGTCAGTTTAACAAGATTAATTGTACGTGTTGTTTCTGGGCTTCAACTAACTATCAATACTGATAGCACTATCGAAAATGGTTACATAGCTGAGACATCTGTTACTCGCCGGCTTACGGCTCAGTATCAAGAAGGTCTATTGGACATTGATTTGGAATTTTCAGATGGCGCCAGAACACCACTGAGGTAAATATTTGGTTTCTATTTATATGGGTATATAAGGTTCCTAAAAAAAATCTCTATGATCACACACAGGGACATTTCTGTTGATGATTATTTCCTGCTGGTCGAAAGTTTAGATACTGAAGTGGTAGCATTTGCCCCAATGTTGGCATCACATCATCCACGTGTGATTGCTGTAGGAGAGGGAAATGGTGATCTATTGAGAGTTACACTCCTACTATCTGAAGATTGTAGAGTTCGTCGAAGTATGCCAATGACGAAACAGACAAAGTCTAATCCTGGACCACTAGCAACTGCTCTCGCTTCAGTTCAGGTGGACTTCAATACAGGAGAAAGCGTTAGCAAACCAGATACAGTTCAGAATGATGGAATTATGAGGGGAGACCGAAAGAACTTCCGTGAGAGTGGTGATCTAGCTGATATTATTGGTAAGTTGTTGAAGTTAAGTTTAGTGAGAGCTTACCTTGAATAGAAATATTTCGATACATTTTTTAGTAGGTATACCATTGAAAGATGCCAGCCATCATTATGAGCCTACAGTTCAGGCGAGACAACATCGCGGCAGCATAAATACCATAGGTGGTCTGAGACACAAGCCTGGTCCACATGGCGATATGACTTCCATGGAAATTGGGATGTATGTTCTACTGACGGCTTTTTGCTTCGCCATAATCGTCTTTGTCATATCGTGCGTTGTATACGCATCTAAATTCCGACCTCTAACAATTGAATCAGGACTCGAAAGCTTACCGAAAGACACATTTACAGAAGGTGGTTTGCTTATGAGAGACTCACGACGACCACGAGAATCAACTACAAATGCACACGATTGGGTATGGTTAGGTCGGTCTACAATGGATAGGTCATCATTAGCTCAAGATTCAGTAAATGGAAATATTTTCGAAAATCCAAGAGGTACAATAGAAATAATTATTAAAACCCTCTTATAGAATTAAAAAAAAACTCTTTTTTCTTATTTTTTGATATCTCTAGACTCAAGAATACGTATCACAAGCAATCCAATTCTAAATTATTCGGACCCAAATGACGCAGTTAATAGCATTTCAACATTTGATAATCGCACAAGCGCTCCAGATTCAAGTATAAGCACAGACATCGTTAATTCAAATACTTACACTAAAAATGACAGAAGACCCACGTAAGTGAATTTCATGTTTTGATATATTTTTTTATTTGCTTAATTCATAAATTTTATCCATATTCATTGCATCTTTTCTGACATTTTTCTTTTGGACAAAAATTAAAATAATATGTCATATATTTCTGAGGGAAGTTCGAAGTTCATTCCTGCTTACAATATTTTGTCTAAGAAAAACTAATTTACCTACAACGAATTTTTTACTTTCAATAATTTTAAAATCTTAATGATTTGTTTTGATTTTTAAATTCCTATTCCAGTCGGAATTTATCAAGCTTGAAACATGTATTTTTCTTTGCTTCAGTTGTTCACTTAGGCGTATACGCACTTTTTATTATAACCCAATTTTTCACCATATTATTTGTTTGTTAAATTGATAACTAAATTCAGATGCTAGTTTTTTTCCCAACACCCATCTTTTCTTTATATTCTACAAAGCGTGGTGCTCCTAGGAATACATAAATGTACCGTGCCTCTCCAGTTAACTCGGTCGATTAAAGATGAGCTCTGTTCTGGTTTCTTCAAACCTTTCAAAAGTTTAGCCTGAATAAATAGTAATAATAAACTCATGTGACAAGACTTGAATCACTAAACTGGTTTTAAGTCCTTTGCTACAAATTGTTTTATTTTCTCTCGTTTTGAGTTGTCATCCGACTGAGAAAGGGTTCATGCTTTAGCAACCTACGGCATTGGTGTTTTGTTAAGCTTCTTCCCGGCAGGACCATATTACTTGAAAGCTTTTTAGAGTTAATGCAGTTAATTAACAACCCGCTCAGTCGTTGATTAGGCTCAATAACCCTTACATACATTATCTTTCAGTTTTCACTTATAATTTTGATTCTTAAGCAATGTTAAATGGCTGAGTAACATTACTCTTAATTCAAAGCCATTTGACTACTTACATTTTGCAAGAAAGAAACATTTTTTGAACAAAAAATTTCAAAATATAAATCTTCATAATGACAAATAAATAATACCCAATAAAAATAAACTTGCTAATGAGTATTTCACATAGCGACGATAGTGTTCCCCCACCTTTACCACCACACGCAAGACTTAGTGATCGTAAAAATGAATATAGACCACCAGTTCCCCCACATCGTAATATCGGTGTAACAGCTCTTGTAACAAGCAACAGTGAAAACGAAACTACAACAGAAAAGGTATAAAATATTATTTATTTATATATATAAAAAAAAATCCGAATGAATAATTTTTAGGAATCTACTATTAACGCCATACCCGTTGTCCAAAAGCGCCATCATCACAAACACCATCGGAATCCAAATCATGCACACAACCGACGCTCTCAGGTTCATGGAAATATCGATCTTATTCGTTGTTACGATCGACCACCAGATCATCATATAAATTTCACTCAAGAACAATTAAATTTGGCACTTAAAAATCATGTTCCACATCAGCAACAAGATGATTCTTCTCCGGAAGAAGAAGCATCATTGACACCAAAGAAAATTGGTCCTTTGACCGAAGAGGATGATGAAAAAGAAAAAAACGAGCTGCACATGGCCGAAAGACTTGTAGAGAATGCTGCTCAACAGCAGAAAAATGCATTCCAATTTGATTCGCTTACACCTAAGCGAGAAGTGGTAGCGCATAGAGCTAGTTCATATGTTAATAAATCAGCGAATGCACAATCATCGTCAGAGGAAGAACTACAACAACTGAATGCCTTGAAAATTGGTAAGAATAATAATATATTTAGACATGAACGAATAAGCCTTAACAACAGTAAGTAACAGATCCCTTTCACAAAGAGAAATTAGTTGCAGGAAATTTTCATGAAGTGTACTTTCCATATATACAAAATTGTCAGAGATTCCTTTTAAAGTCAAATGGAGTTAGAAAAATGTCTTACTTTCCTGATATCCTCACCAGCAAACTTAGGAAAGCTAAAAACCTCGTTTCTCTTTGTTAAAAAGGATATACACTTTCATTTAAAATAGTCCTCTCCCATCATCTTCTTTTAATTTTAATTTGTTTGTGCTGTGTTTGTTTTTACAGATGAAAATCCAGAAGTTAAGCGGCGACACAGAAAACAATCAACATCCTTTGTTCCATCATCATCGCTGCCAGATACGAGCACAATTAATTCCAGTTCTGATGACAATGGTGGATTCATCACGCCGCCCAAAGACGAAGGCAAATCAAGAAGAAACCAAGTAAAACGCGCCACAGTGGTCGGCAATCCAATGTTCTCGACAACAGTCGATGGTGATATTGGTCCTGGTGAAAGCCTAGGCCTCGATGACCTCGACATGGACTACGAACAAATCATGCACTACTTTGATAATCTAAAGGTAAAATAATTGTTTTATTTTCATTTTGTTTTCATTTAATATACATATAAAAATCATAAAATTGTTGTGGTTAGCACAATTGCTTAACGGCCGCTTTGATTTATTCAATTATTTATGACTTTTATTTTTGTTTAAATATTTTATTTATTTGTTTTTCTCTTCCATTGGTATCTCCTCATCCCATGCAGGAATCAAATGCCTGAGTGCAAGAGATCATTGCAAAGATACGCGAAATACTATCGACGTTTCAGCAGCAATACCGAAGTGTTGCTCTGCCGCCGCCACAACCACCAGCTTGTCCAGAAATTAATGTTGATGACCCGAATTTTGAATATTTTTTCGAGCAGTTGAGTGAGTCATACGCTTAAAAATCGAATGATAAAAAACCAAATGCATTTTCTTCTAACGCCGCCGCCACCGCCGCCTAAAAAAATAAAAACAACAATATAAAAAAGCCATCAAAAATATTGTAAATGTGCGCATAAATAAATGAAAAGTTAAATTTATAAGATAACGAAACAAGAAATAAGAAGACAGAAACTGAAACTGACAAACTAGTATGGTAATTATCTGAGCGCTTTAGTCAGTCTTATTTACAATAAAAAGATAATATCTCGAATAGTTATTTTTACACCTAATTACTCATTACATTATGAGTAAAAGAAAATCGGAAAACAAACAATCAAGTGTAACAAATCGCTTTGGCTAAACAAACATTGAAGAAAATATTTAAAAAAAAAAAAAAAAACACCAAAACAATAATTGGAACAACAAAAACATCTGGATAACGCGACTTTGCAGTGATCGTAAATGATAACAATAATATATAGATTAAAAAAAAAAGAAATATGACAAAAACAACAGTTTATAAAGAAAAAAAAAAAACAACAACACAAAACAAATCATTCATATCAATCATTCATTAGGAAAATCATTTTTTATTAATATTGAAACATACCTCATTGGAAGAAGAATCAATCAATCAATCATTACACATCAATTTTATAATCCCTCCTGCATAATGATAAACATACTTTTTTCAAGAATTTCCAAATTCATATGAGTATGAATTTTAAAGAAATAATAAACCTTAAAAAACACGAGCGACATGGCACGATTTGGGAAACCGACTTCTGAAAAATGTTTCAACATAATATGTAACCGATTTTCAAGTTAACATTATACCAACATTATACCAAAACTTTACTTTAAGGTTATCAAAAAATTTCAAAGTATTTAAAGTTTAAAAAGTCAAGGAATAATGATGGTTCAAAACTTGTTCTTATTTTTCAAGCCTTTAACAAATGTAAAACAATTTTAAAGCAAACAGCATCGAATTGCATTGAAGTTCCTTTGACAGATACTGATGCAGCCTTTGTTTATGTTAGAATATGATGAAGCTTCAGTAACTATTCTAGCTATGGAGTTCTTCAAATACAAAACCTTATCAAAGCTGCAATATTAATAATGCCATAAAAGCTGCAATCGTAACTTTAATGCATATATAACTTCAATGCATATATAAGGTAAGCTCGTAAGGTAGTTTACTAAATCAAAATTAAAACTACTGATCTATGAAATCTTACATTGTTGTCATATTATTTCTATATGAAAAACTTGGAAATCGGCCAATGCACTTTTCGCTTACACTTGAAAGTTCAGGTTACCAAATTAAAAAACTATTTCCATTTAAGTGCTGCTCCTATTTGTTTATCAAAAGTTCCACTTTAAAACATTTCGACACAAAACCTTGTATGTTTATTTTTCCTTCAAAAACAAATCAACATACCACCTTCATTATACTTCTATAATAAGTTTTCTTCTTAATTAATTTAAAAAAAAAAAAATGTGCTTAAATTGAATGCTTCAAGTTAAGCTTGAAGGGAGTACTTCTGTATTGTAGTCGACTGCAGACTTATTTTATTTTAATACATTACAAGTGCTGCATTTCTTTTGAGGGTAGAGCCATTTATTAAAATAAAGAAAAATAACTTCATCAAATTGCTGGTTCAATGTTAATTTTTTTTTTTTTTTTATAAAATCGGAAAATAAATCGCTTACCCTATTCCGTCCATTTTATTATAAAGAATAATAATTAAAAAAAAACATAAAATTAAAAAAAAGAAAAAACAAAACTATTTGCTTACTATAATTGAAGAACATTTCTAAACCAGTACAAGATTTTCCTTCTTTTAATTTTTGTTTTATTAAAACAAATATCCCATCATTATGCAAAGTGCAGTATTCTATTTAAAAAAAATAAGCAATTTCAATTATTAAATTTTATACCAAACGCACAACATTATATTTTGTAAATACCTCTCTTCCACTCTCTATCACACTTATTGGTTGGCTCAACCGCATAATTATAAAAACACTTAAAAATTTAAAATAAAAAAAAAACCACACTACCTATATCTAGTCAATAAACACAAAAGAAAATAAAAAGGAAAAATCGATTGAATAATTGAGCAACCGTTATTTTATGTTTGTTTAAATTTAAACTATAGCCTAATTGCAATGCGTTATTATCAAAGTTTTATAGTTTCTTTTATTTATTGTTGATTTTATAAGTTTTTTTTTTATTATTTTAGATTTTAATATACATATTATGTACCTATATTTGTTTTATATTTGTATTATTATTTAGTTATACAAATTATATACCTACAAAATAAAAATAAAAACCTAGCAAATATTATTCTTGCTACAAAAAAAAAAATAAACAAAAACAAATAAACAATATCAACAAAATGGACTGACTGCCACAAAAATGCCATAATTTATATTACTCTTAAGTTTAATTTATTATTATATTACATAATAGAGAGTCCATTTGACATTATTATTTTTAAACCATTTTATGTATAATATTTTGTATTTTTTTTTATTATTGTTTGTTAACTTTTTTGATTAAATGCAACTAATTGTTTGCTGCCATATTGTAATAGAATTATAGATGTTTTTTTTGTAAAATTTCAAATTGAATTATTTATTTTGTTTAACAACAGCTGCATCCCTAGAATCGGATTGAAGAATATCTGATCTAAAGATAAACAAATATTTCAGATATTATCACATAAAATATAAATATGGGTAAATTTAAAATGAAAACCAGTGATTAAATTAATGCAAAGTAAAATAAATTTGTTTAAGGTTTGGTTAGACTTGTTTGCTTATGAAAGTTGTCAATGATATTATTTATATCTTCTTTTTTGTTTGCTGTTGTACATATTATGATACTTTGCATTCAAAAATATTGTTTAAATTTAAGTTTGAAGTCTTTACCATAACCTTACATTGAAAAGACAATGGAAGTGCGAAACAAGAGATATTATAAATTGTGTGGAAGGAAGCAATAGGTCCTCGAAAAGAAAACAATAGTTGAAAATTGATTGTGCAAGAAAATAGGACAGAGATACAAACTGGACCACAACCACTGATTGTACAAACATAAAGACTTTTCATCGTAACAAAAATAGGATCTCTGCATTATTCATGGACAGGCAATCAATTCATTTTCCAATTCTGAGGATTTTAAAGGCTGACATACTTTTCGTGGGATCAAAATGTATTCTCATTAAGGATCAAAATGTATTCTCAATAGTGCTGGCATCTTTAATAATCAGCTCTATCACGAATTCTATCGTAATCGGAATTTCTTACAAATGCTTCATAAATAATAAAGCCTATCACGAATTTCATCTCAATCGGAAACTTTTACGAGTTCCGAAAAACCGTATCACGAAATTCTTTCGTTATGCAAAATTATGTAAGATTTTCCACTACGAACGTATTCGGTAACAGTTTTTTTCGGGATTCGTAAAAGTTTCCGATTACAATGGAATTCGTGATAGAGCTGAATTAGGACTAACGGAACATCATCTTGGAATCACTTATGCATTATTTGAGATCCTAGTTAGGAGATGTCATTATATTGAAAGAAAATGCATATCAAAAACCAAATTGTGAAATAAGACACCAGAACATTATCGGTCTTCAAATCAATTCAAAAGACGGTTACATTGCAGAGATGAAACAAATAGTCAGTTTTGAATGCAAATAATGCATTGATGGTTACGAAATAGGAGTTATTAGAAATTTAAGAAAATAATAAAAATGTGACTTTATTCTTTGACCAGAACTAATTTTTACTGCCAGTTACATTTTCAATTCAAATAAAGTTACGACATTTTTATTCAAATTTTCTAGACATGTTTTGTTGTTTCATAACAATCACTCGTCAGTTCTTAGAACCTCGAATTTGATACTTTCATCAATGAACGAATAAGGCTGATCGATGAATTCCAGGGCACCATTTGTGGGAACTTCAGTTTTGCGTCATTTAAGTCTTATGTGACTGTTGTGACAGAAGTAACACATAACCTTGCCCTTTTGTAGGATATCTCCATTCAGTTCAATCGAAAAATTGTTCCTCCTCTTTGTGTAATAAGTAAATTTCAAAATGTAAAGCCTATGATTCTTGAAAAATATAAATTAAACAACATCTATTTATTTAAATGATAAAATTGTCCCATACACATTTCGTTTTTTTTAACTCACAGACTTCCACAATTTACAAATTGTTTTTCAAATAAGATTAAAAATGTTTCAATTACATTGCTTCAAACTTCATTAAATTCAGTTTTTTTGATTATTAAAATTCTATGATTTCAAGCATGCTTTGGAATTGATTAACAAACAAGCATTTACTTATTTCATTAAACTTGTATAAGCTTAAATTACTTTTGAAAAAAAAAGCAACCAACAAATTTTGACAACAAAATATTATATAAACACAGCACTCGTGATTTCTAGCTTAGATTTAGTTAAACGCTGCTGATTTTGTTTAAACAAAAAAAATATCAATTAAATAAAAAAATTGAAATTAAAAATTGGATTTGACTGCTCCACCAATTTCTTAAAATATCCAAAACAAAAGTGAAAATTTTACCCCTTTACATTAATTTTCTAATATTAAAAAATAAAATAAAAACAAAATAATAATATGAATGCTTGCTGAAATTTTCAATCAACAATCTGAAAGCGAGAACATGCAAAAATTACGCTATAGAATTGCAAAACAATAAAAAAAAACTAATAAAAATATTATTATTATTATTGATATAAAACAGAAATAAAACACCACAACAACACAACACTGCACTGTCTACAATACCATCTAGTTATTCTTTTGGAAAACAAACAAATTAGTCTTAATTTTACTATTGGTATAGATCAAATTTTTTGAATGCATAAATATTGTAGTCGCATACCAAAATGCTTCCCCATATACAATGTACATAAGTGTCATAAATAATTTGATCTCAACAATTAGCAGAATAATGACTAATTTTATACAATAATTACCTTAAAAATCAATCATGATTAAATTCTTTCATCATTATTACTGCGCAATAACATTAAAACAACAACAACAACAAAAAAACTAAAACCATTTTATATATACCACATAAATATAATGTACTGCTGCGAATCATATACATAAGACAAAACAAAAATATATAAATTAAATAAAAACGTGTAATAAATGTAACTACTTTATTTATATTGGAACTTTATAATATAGTAACTAGAAATTACAATGCATATTATTGTAACTTCAATAGAATATATTTCTACGTAAAGCCGAATAAAACAAAAATTATGTATTTGCTAAAAACAACAACAAATAAAATAAAAAATAAAAAATTAAATATTAAATACTTAAAGCCATATATGCAGGATTTATATATACACAAACAAAAAATAATGTCATTATATAAATAGATAAATTATAACTAGTTAATTGAAAATAAACTAAATATATATATATTATAACAAAAACTGTATAAGCATACGATAAATTTTATAGATTGATTCAGAGTAAATGATATTCCGTATCAAATAAAGAAAATAATTTAAACAAACAAAAATGGATCGGAAATAATTAATACAACAATAACAAAAAATATTATTAAAATACGCTTCAAATAAAATGATACATAAAACATGAGAAACAAAAAATATACCTAAACGATCCACAATATCTGTAAAAGTTTCGTAAAATAATGTTAATTAAAATTTATAAAATAAAAATTTAAAAAAAATACGCTATGCTTAAGAGCAATCTAACTCATATAACAAAAACAAACGTTACGGCTAAATAATGGTTAAAATATTTCATGCAGCTGAAAGTTAAAACATATAATTAATAAATACATGGCATAATTTATATAAAGGTTTAGGTACTAAGAAATTGATACAGAAAAATAATATAAAAATAAAATTCCACATTCACAAGATCTCTGATAGGTAATAAAATAAGTCTGTAAATCATTGTCATTAGAGATCATGTGAATGAATTAAAATTAAGCGCAAACATTTAGATATTATCTTTGTTTACAAATTAATAATAAAACTGAAAACGCATTATTATTATTATTATAACTAATAATATTATCAAAGCCAATTAAATGATGCTTATGTACCTTTATTAGCAAACAACAAAATTAAAAATATATTATTGACAAAAACAAAAAGAAATAAAAATTAAACAAAAAATTGTACGTAACCTATTATGAATGAAATACAAAATATTGAACTGATTGAGCTGAATACAGAAATAATTCTTATAAATTAAACCAAAACATAAACAGCATAATAAATCTTATTATAATATTACACACATTTAAAAATGCTTTCTCTTATTGTTGTTTATATATAAATAAAAAAATAAAAAAAAAACAAAACAAAAGAAAAGAAAGAAAAACCCTATAAGAAGAATAACCTTGACTTATGAGTTAAAAAATGCTTAATTTTAAAACAAATGTAATCGATGTTCAGCACTTCTTTTTATTTGTTTCGTTGATTTTATTAAAATTCTTAAATACACGACTAAAACGCTTCATACAACAACAATTAAAATTATGATATTTATATGTCTTGTGGAAGGAAAATGGTACGATTGCTTTTATATAAACTTAAAACAAAAAAAATTAATAAGTATGTACGTAAGACAGATTTATAAATTAAAAAAAAAAAAATACAAATTTTATTTATATGTTTTTGTTTTTTCATTAATTTATATTAAATCATAATAAATTGTTTTGTGTATATTTATATCATTACATTTAAGTATTATAATTTGTTTTATTTTAATTTTAATAATTTAATTTGAAAATTAAAAAATTACAACCAAAATTTTAAAACTTTTTAATTTAAATTTTTTATTTGCTTTGTTTTAAAAGCTCTTTTTTATTTTAAATCTGACAAAAAAAATATGAGAAATATGTATTGTATAGGAATTTAAAATTTTCCTTTTCCCTGAAACATATTTATAATAAATTTGTGAAGTAAATATTAAAACAAAAAAAAATAAGAAAACAAATAAATACATTTATATATATACATATATATATTATTATATATAAAAATAATTATATACGTTTAATGTAGTCATTTAAGATTTTATTTAAAAATTCGTTATTGCACTATTTATGTAAATATTACAAGTATATAAAGTCAAATACAACTCAATGGAATGATAAATGAAAGAATAAAAAACAGATATTAACTTAATTTTGCTGATCGTGTTCTTATTTTAATTTTATTTCAAAAGAAAAAGGCAATTCAAACGTCAATATAAAGGTTGTACCAAAATGAACGCAGTAAAATGGGCAGGTTCAGGGGACATAAGGGACTTGAAAGTAAGGCAAGTTTTTAGTATCTGATTGGCCAGCTGCCAAAAATTTGCATTTCAATTAAGGCAACTTCATTGGAAAGTTGACTGGAAAGTTAGTCAAGAAAAATCTCCCTAACTATCAAGTCAAGTCTACTTCTGTCAAAATGACAATTGATCATATTTTTTCATTCAACTGAAAGCTGAACTTTATTACTCTATGATTTATATTTATTTTACGCACAGCTTCATTTAATGTTTTGTGTAAAAAGGTTCTTTGTCAATTTGGAAAACAAATAAATAATATTACTTTTCAATACAAAATACAAATCGTGATGGACATGCAACTTGCCTTATGAATGTTTTTTAGACAATAATGATTTTGTTAGTTTTTGTACTATGAACTTAAAGAGAGGTTTGTGAAGTTATGTAAGTTCTGAATTTGAAACTCATGACATTTTAAAAACTAAATTGTTGCCTTGGTCGAAATTCACGTTCAAAGAATGAAGTTGACTGCAAATGAAGTCCCTTATGTTGTCTGAACCTGCCCAATGTTGCCAATCCTAAAACAAAAAAATCAAATCGACAGCTGACAGTTAAGAGTTAGTAAAAATGGGTTGTTAAGCTAAGTATACACAATTGGAAGATCTTCCAATATATCCCGAACTGTCAAAAGTCTTCAATGGCATTGCCAATTTTCTATCAAGTAAAAATAGTCCGTTATACGGTTGGTTGATTTTAAGACAATTGGCTGACAATTGCTGCAAATTTTGTATCTTCCAATTAATAATTGTCTGTTTTATACGGTTGGAGACTTTAGAAAACAAACAAATTGGCAGACTCATTGGAATACAATTTTCTCGACAGATGACGGAGAATATGAAAGTTTATTTTCGAAGTGAATAGTTCTTGGGAAAACTTAAAAACAAAATAACGGTTCTATGGTAAGTACCCTTTTAGAGCAATACAAAAATATTTTTTTATATTGAAAGAAGCTAAATTAAGAAAAAAAAATTGTAACGAAAAATAAAAAAAAAGTGTCGTTTTTTTTGAGAAAATTCGAATTTTCGATTATTGACCAAAAAAATTGTATGAGGACTGCTGTTATTTTAAGTTAAAAAAAGTGAAAGAAATATGCGAATCGGCTCAAAACCTTTATTTTCAAATTTGAAGTCAATCGACACAATGGTTTGCTGTAGAGACCAGGACCAGGACAAACAGCCGGACGGATGGAATCGGGGGAACCACTTTTTTCGACTTATCTACCATTTTAATGTCATGTTTAATTAAAATCTCGAGTTTGAAATTTTTTACGAATGCAAATGTTAAGGGCCAATGTTGATTTTGAATAAAATTAATTAAAATAAAAAAATTTACAAATTATTTAGGTATTTAGGACAACATGGTCTTGGCGGCCAATTGACATCCCCACAACGTAAGATAACACGGCAAAGGATCCCTTGTTTCGTTAGCTATGTTGCAAGTGACATGTCCTGTTAAAACCACATATCTTCCACGTCCATGTCTTCCAATTAGGGCCAGAAAAAGTTCAGTTCGTTATTGAACGCCTATATTCATAATAAGCCTGAATGACTTTAGGGGCCAGTTATAGCTATCATTGAAATTGTTGGAGCGTATAAACCTCAATTCATAAATAACGCTATTACATGTATTATGATTCAATAAAAAAATACAATACTTACTTACTTACTTATCCGGCTCACAATCCATGAAAGGTCTCAGCCTGAGATACTGCAGTCTTCCATCGTGAACGATCCCTCGCATGCACTCTCCAGTCACCGAGACCAAGCTCTCTGGCATCCGCAGTCACTTGGTCCTTGTACCGCAGGTTCGGTCTTCCTTGTCGTCTTGAACCTGGGGGCTGGGATGAGAAGACTTTCTTGGCTTGAGCGTTGTCGTCCATTCGCTCGATGTGGCCGAGCCAACGTAGTCGTCTTTTCTTGGCCTTCTGGACTACATCCACATCTTGGTACAGCTCATACACCGGATACTGGTTATATCTCTAGATATAACTTGCGAAACTTGTAAGCGCGGGTGCAAATCGGAAAAAAAAGCACCTTATCAACGGCCCAACAAATTTGGAGGTTAGTGCGAGGGGATAACAACCCCTCCACCGACCGTAAAAAACTTGAAAGTTATGTTATTTGATCTTACCCTAACATTACACATCGAGCGATAAGGATTGGGGGATTGGAATTTTTGGGTTTAATGTTTAAATATTGCAATGAGTGTGAAATATTGAGATGGGTTAAGGGTTCCAGAATTGTGTGGTGCGACTGGAGATACAATATCTGTACTTTGAAATAAGTTTGATATTGGAATAGGATAGACCTATTTCAGTTTTAAAACTTTCAACTGTTATACTTACAGCTTTTGTTGAAAGTTTGAAAAGTTGCACTGTTGCTTTGTAGCCTGTTCAACTTTTCATTCAACCATTCGACTTTTGAACTATTCAACCCTTCGACTTTTGAACTATCCAACCTTTCGACTATTCAAACTTTCGACCACTTGACTATTTGACTTTTGAACTATTCAACTTTTCAACCTTTCGACCACTCGACCATTCAACCTTTTGACTATACAACTTTTCAACCTTTTGACTCATCAAACTTTCAACCATTTTAATATCCAACCACTCAACCTATACTTTCAACCTTTCGACTTCTTAATTGTCCCGACTTTTGAAATAATCAAACTTTCGACCACTCGACTATACAACTATTCGACTTTTGAACTATTCAAACTTTGGACTGTTCAACTTTTCAACCTTTCGACTAATCAAACTTTCAACTATTTTAATATTCAACTATTCGACTTTTAAACCTTTCAACTATTCAAACTTTCAACCATTCGAATTTTCAAACTTTGAATTATTCAACTTTTCAAACTGTTGTTTTTTTTTAAACTTGACAACCAAACTCTCAACTTGACCAAATTTTTAAACACTCAACCATTCGACTATTCAACTTTCTACTTTTCAAACTTTCAACCATTCGACCATTTATTAGCTGAAAATTGTCTACAAGTAATTGATTCGAGGTTTTATATGCGAAAAAAAGTAGTAACAATGAAAAGTTTTTATTTATTTTGTTATTTATAATGTTTTACAAATATTTTCCAAACCATTTATGATCTACTGGGGACATCCACCTATGACAACCATTCAGGTTATTTTGAAACACGTACTTCATGGTATAGGGATTTTTGTTTTCTCTTTCCAGTCTTTCTTCTTCGGCTTTCATTTCGTCCAACATTTCTTGTGAAACTACCATTGCCTTGAACGGCAACTGTTTGCGTACCAATTCCAGGAATGGTTTCACTTCAGCAAACTCACAAGTTCCTCCAATTTCAACAATAACCCGACCACTTTTTATTGGAGTCACATAGTGATCGATTGAACCTTTTCCTCCACCCATTCTCTGTCCCTGTCCTTTCTTTGTAACAGGCTGCCAAGGTGCGGGAACTCTCCATATGGCAAACATTCGATTAATATCCATCTTTCGACCTATGGTTAGACGTAACATTTCATAATGACCATGTCGCAGTCTACCACCTCCGGTTGCAACAATTCCATACTGTTTATGGATGAGGGTATTGTGTACTTTTTCAGGTCCTCTCATAAGCCTCAATCGCTTTTGCATTTTGGGAGGTCGCAGATTTGCTGCATATTGAGGTACTTTTTCCATGATTCGCAGCTTAGGACGATCATATTTCTCGATATCTAAAGAATTTGTGTTATTAGACTAATTTAATTTTTGTAACAATAATTTAAATCAATGTACTGACTTTCGTATTTTATTGGCGGAGGAAAAAATTTCAATCCGGCCAATTGGGGTTTTTGTTGTGCGGGGACTTCTGAAAGATGATACGATTTGTTTGTAATATTATGTAAGTTAAATAAAATGCCAATAGTTTTTTACCCAACAACTGACGAAAGATTTGAGTTGCCCTTCTCAGCATTTTGGACTTTTTCCTTAATTTTACCAAAAATGCGAGAACAAAATATAATAAAATTACCTAACCAAATTATTTCGACTTCTGGGACTTGTCATATTTCTGTCATTTTGATGTCTGTCATTAATTGTATTTTTTCATAGACGTGTTCATCTTACTGAACAACTATCCTTTAAGAACCAATTTTTGTTTACTAGATTTGAGGGAATGTTTAGTTTTATAAATTGAGACGACCTAATTTATAGTTTATATTAAAATATATTTCCACCTGAAGTTTTTCTGGTTTCTATTCTAGAATGATTTCAGCTAATACAGAAGCTTTAAGGTTTTTTCCGAAATCTCAGAAATACAAACAAAATCTCTCACACTAATTTCTCAATTTTGCTGTGAGAAATCTGAGAAGAGAATTTTTGATTCGATATCTCAAGAATTTTCTATCGCACAATTAAAAAAGAACGAAAGGAAGTTCAAAGCTAATTTGATTTCTAGGCGGGAATGAATACTGAATTGTGTTTATATTTCATTCTCATGCTCTGTCAATGCTTTTGAGAAAATTCTCAGAAATCTTAGAAATATAAATTGGCCAATTGAATTTCCCAGCTGTTTACCAAAGAAAGAAATTTTGACTTTAATTTATATTCATGCTGATTACAGAAGCTGATGAATTAATTTGTATGCTATTGTGGATGAGTTTGAAATGTTATTTGAAACTAGTAATATGTTACAAATGCATGTCAAAATTGATTCCCTCCACAATCTAATCGTCGGTCGGACGCTATAATCGATGTGTTATCAAAAGTTTGAAGTTTAGGGACTTAATTCATTTATTAATTGCAAAGATTAGAATAGCAGTCAAATAATAAAATTTTATAAAAAAAATGTTGTGCGGGTAAACGAAGAACGAAAGATTCCACTCTCTATGGTCGAAAACATTGAAATATTAGAAATAGTGCGTTTAGCGCAAAAGTTTGCGAAAGATTACGATAAAAATTAAGAAATTGATGGTTTTGTTTGGCCAACTAAATACATTCTGGTTTTTTAGGGTAATCTAGATAAAACGTTAGATGGATACTTAGAAAGATTACAGAATCCGTCGCATGCAGTGCGGATGGATTCGAAGTGAACTTTCGACACTTTTACTATTTTGGATATGTCAAAATCGACATTTGATTTTCTGCAGTGTCTACTCTACGCATTTTTTAATCGTTGTGATAGTTTCCTTCCTGACGTTTGTAATTTCATCAATAATAAATAATTGCTGATATTTAAGACTTTCATGCATACCATTACATTTTCGGCTTCCAATTTCTGAGATAAATTTATATAGTCTACAGAAAAAATCCCCATACCATATTTGACAGTTGTTTCTGTTGTGATAAATTTATCAGATTCATCAAGGATTTCTGAAGTTTCATGAATACTTTTAGTATAACTTAGTGGAATGGACAGATCCCACAAGAGTAATTCTTATCGTGAGAAGTGCTTTCTCAAATTAGCCTTTCGAATTCGGCATACAAAAACTGTAGGTCCCCTCCATCCCTGAAATGACTCGCAAACAGGAATGTTTGAGAGTTGTTGGTCATTATTCCCTATTTCTCTACGGACTGTTGCGCCACCTTATGTTTACTATGTATATTATTTTCCTAGATTATAATTTCTTAAAAATATGGTTGGGGTAATAATAATTCTAAGTTGGGCCACAGGATTTTTTGGTGTTTGTGCAAAAGTTGTGTTTGGGTTCAGTGTATTACAATGGCATTTTCCAATATCTTAAAATTCGCCAACGCAATCGCTTCAGTTTGTTCGTAGCTTTATGTGATTTTAACCGAACAACACCATGATACAACTAATAAGATAGCGCATTGCGCATGTAAGGTTTTGGCTGTCAAACTATCGTGACGTCATCAGCACTCAATTAATTGAAGAGAGCTAGTATATTTGGGGCAATTTCAATCTATTTTTTGTTGTGAATGTTAACGGAAGTGAATTTAAAATATTTTTAAATCAATAAAGTTATTAAAAGTGATATTGTTCATAATTTATACAAAAAAAAAAACATTTACTAATAAACATGGGTGTTTGTTCTGTTTTTGACTGCAACAATAACGAAAGAAATAAGATAACGAAAAATTCCAGTTTTCATACATTTCCAAAAGGAAATTTAAATCTCTCGAAGCAGTGGGCCTTGTTCACTAAACGCAGGATAAAATTAATGTTCAGACTGCAAGAATTTGTAGTCTCCACTTTTTGAAAGAAGATTTTATAAACAATACAAAGTATGAAATGGGTAAGTTAATACAAAAAAAGTAGTTCAGAATAAGAATCAGAAATATATTTATATCAACAGGATTCACACGGTATCGGATTTTGAAACCAGATGCAGTTCCTACGGTTTACCCAAATCAACTGTCTGTAGCGTCTGAGCCTGACACATCAAAGCGTTCGAAAATAATGGAGATGAAAAAACAAAAAGAAGTAGTAAGTGGCTTGCTGGAAGTTCCCATTGAGCTCGAGCATGAAAATGTGCCTGAACAGCAATGCAAAAACGATAGCTTGATGGGAAATATTTCACATTCACATCCACAATTAGAACAAGCTCAACTTGATGCGTTATATGAACAATTGTAAGTACCTTATAATATTTGTAAGCATTTATGATAGGAACAAAATCTTAATCGTACTATCCATGCATTCTGAAATTGTATAAAATAATTTGTTTTCATAAACTTATTAGAAGAACCTTACGCGAAGAAAATGAGCAACTCAAAACAGAGTTAAGGACTAAGACCAGGAGGATAAATAATCTCACAATCTAATAATCGATTCATCTTAACAATATTCGCTTTTTCAGGAAGGATTTTTGTCGTTGTCAAAGTCGACAATAGTAAGCCTATTGCTTCTGAGCCAGAAGAAAATCTCCCATTTGCTTACGATGGTTTGGACAACTTGGCTGGCTACATTTGCCATCGTTTTAAAAACACCATACCAAACCTGGAACAAATTGAACCAGACGAAAGCCCTTGGGTAAATCACTTGGACGAAGGAGGCTTGTCTAAAGCAAATCCCACAATGATGGCTCACTTTGCTGCATTACAAAATGTTTTTAATGCCGTAAATGGAGAAGGTGAAGGCATTTACATCTGTCCAAACTACATCCAGCATTTACTTTAAGTTGCCGAGAAAGCAAAGATCAAATGCGATGAGAAGATTATGAAGCTTTTCTTTCGTTGTTGCATGTACTTCCGAATGCGAAAACTAAACAGACAAATCACTGAAAGCAAACTGTCCAGAAAAAGAAAATACAAACAAATTATTAATTAAATAAAAGGTTGAAAAACCACTGACTAAAAAAGACCAACATATCTTTTATTTAACCATTTATCACTATTTAAACAATCTTCCAGGTAATTCTATGGAGAAAAATGCATCCGTATGAAAATGAAAAAAAATACACCATACTCTTCATTTACTTCGATTTTTTATTAATTTCTTTCACTCAAACACACAAATTTTCTTTAACTTACGAATAAACACAAATATTAACTATTTAAAACCATTTATCTAAATGAAAAATATTAGAAATATTAACATTTTATTATAAAAACAAAATATCCAAAGAAATTAATGCCATTGTTTTGTTTTGATTTCACATACTGAATAATAAACGTCAAACTCGTTGAGTGCTTGTGACGTAGATGCGCAGAACGAAACAAAAATAGAAACCGGAATGCGCTATCTGTTTTAGTTGTATCATGGAACAACACTATCAAAACATACGTCAACTTGACATAGGTTGTTGTTTTCTTTTCCTTCAAAAGAAATAAAGTACTTTGTTATTTGTTTGTTTACAATTTTCAAAACCACTTTAATTTTTTTCGTCTTACCATTGACCATTCACCTATTGAAATGGATGAAGTTAAGAAAGAAGTAAACAACAATTAATAATTCAATTTACATATTTCTGCTAATATTGTATTTTAGATTTTGAAAAATTTAATGGATTCCCGCGGAGCCTTAGAGTTATTCAAAATGATTCATGAATCTAGCTCAAGTTCTGATAGCTCTGAAGATGAAGACGACCAAGATTCGCAATTGATGCAAAGAATTGATGAATATAGTGAAAGAGACTTCAAGTCCCAATTTAGATTGAATCGTTCGACAGTAGAATTCATTGTCTGTAAGATTTTTTATAAATTCCAAGATTTTAATTCTTTTTCTTATTTATTTGTATAACATTTTTATACAGCAAATTTCACCAAATCCCGCTTCTCAACAAATTCAATCCCTCACGGTGGACGACCCAGAATGGAATGCAAAAAAGAAGTCTATGTTTTTCTCTTCTATCTGGGGAATACAGTTTCTTTCAAGGAATTGGGTAACATATTTGGAATACAAAAGTCTACGGCATGGTGTGCAGTTGGTCGTGTAAGTGGGTGGCTAGTTTCAATAGGTGATGAATACATCAAATGGCCTCAAGGCGAGGAAGTCAAAGAAAATGCTAGAAAAATTGTGTCTCTGAACAAAATGCCAGGTGTTTTGGGTGTTATAAATTGTACTCGAATTAAAACCCAGTGCACAAGCAGGGATTTATTTTTCCCCAAGAAACGAAACAAGAATGTAGACATATTTTTTCAAGCTATCGTAGATGCTGACAGAAAGTTCATCGATGTAGATTTGAGTTGTGCTGATGGTAAATCTAAATTCCAGCACAGTAATCGAGCCTTAAGAAGATCGACATTATACAAAAAGGCTGAGGATAATTATAAAGGACTCTTCCCGTACAATACATTTTTAATCGGAAATTTCTGGTGTCCAAATTTAAATTGGCTCATTCCACCTTTTAGTAATAAAATGTCAACCACGGAACGTCATATAAAATTCAACAAAATTCACTTGTCGACACAAAAGATAGCCGCAGATGCTTTAGGGATATTAAAGAAAAGATTTAGAAGAATAACGAACTTTACAGAGCAAAGATTGGCTAAAGGAGCAATAAGCATTGTCGCCAGTGCATGTATACTTCATAATATGTGCATTATAATGAATGATAATTTTGAATTTGATGAAGTTGAATTAGAACCAGAATCCAGTGAAAGTCAAAGTGTACCTGACGAAGAAGATCCACTAAATCTAGATGTAGAAATCGACCGGAGGCAGCTCCTTTTTGAATATATGTGTCTAAGAAATAAAATTTAATAAAGAACAGAGTTTGTTTATATTTTATTTTAAAGTAACCCATTCGAATTTAAATTGATGTCAAAATCAATTAATCAATAAAAACGTGTAAAATTTATAAAACCTTAATGCTTATCGAAAAGAAACGAAACTGAATTTAAAGTACTTGCAGTTTAATATCTCGCTTTTCGTCCAAAAAGCTTTCTATACAAAATTACTCAAACACACTCTTTCAGGAAATTTAAAAAAAAAAGCAAATTTTACTTTTTTAGGCTTTCGAAAAGCTTTTTAAGGAGATCTATTTTCTTTTCTTCAATTTCTTTAAATTGCTCCCAACGTTTATTTCTATTTTTTTCCGATTCAATCTTTAATAATAATTTCTTCTCCAAGTAACGAGCTCTATCCATTCTGGACCTTTTGATTTGTACTGGTTCTGAATTTAAAAGAAATGCAGGACTATTAGGATGTTCATCCGATGTAATTGATGGTAATGTTTCTTGCATTACCGCTGTTGCTGTTGTATCTTCTGAGTTCTCCTCAGACTTAACGATTAAATAAGGAGTAGAACTATACGCACATGATATGTCAGTTTCCATTTTTACATGTTCATCTGCTGAGAAACTATCCCAATGCTCATGAATGTTTGTCTCTCCGTAGTCATCATTGACAGCATCCTTAAAAATTAATTTATCTGTTAATGTTATGCATCAATTAGAAATTTGAATTTTCTATTGAATTACCGTTTTTGCTGTAGTAGATAATCCTATATTTAATGAATTTTCATGCTTTGCGCAATCCTGTCCGAAAATCTCTTGCATTTTAATCATACACGGGCTAGATAAACTTTCATTTTGCGGATCGTTTCTTAATGATCGATATAGCCTTTGAAGAGTCTGCATTTTAACCTCTAAATGGTTTACTGTTGTATTGGGACCCTGAAATCGGTTATATAGGAGAACTTATAAATTATAAACAGTTCGAATAACTTTATCATAGCGAAATAAAAAATCTCTTTTTTTTGTTTGAAAATTGATTTCTTAAGTTCAATTAACAACTAATAAATTGTAAAGGTAATATTTGTTATTTGTATTTTTGTTTGAAACTGTTATTTAGTAATGTAATGTAGTTTGTACACAGCTGTTTAAAATAATAAAGAATTACTTTGAAACGGCAAACGATGTTTCGCAACAGTTTTTTGGATTAATGAAGAAAATAAATAAATCTGTTTAAGTTTGTCTGCAGAAAAAATTGTAGGAAAGGACTCCAGTTCCATAATACAAACAAAAATGTAAAAGACACAAAGGCACCAAAACAGGTTAGGTAGTGCAATAATTTAATTGGCAGGCAGGCCCGTCGAGAAGGGGGGGAAAGGGGGGGGGGGGAACCCCCCGGGCCCGGGATTTTCTAGGGGCCCGTAAAATTAAAACCAATGAGGAGTGTTTTTTTCAATATAGGTAGTCTAAATTCATCATCAACATACCTATTCCCACTTATTTTTAGGGGCCCGAAAATTTAAAATCATTCATGCTTTCGCAATCGGGCCCCTGTTTGCATGTTATCTACCAATCTTTCAGTCACAAGCTTGCCGATCTGGGCCCCTTATTATTTTTGGCGTACATTTTTGTTTATATTTAATGAAAAATTGGGCAACTCTGAACTATTGAAAGAAAGTTATAATAAATTGTTTCGCTTTTCTTACTTAATTTAACGTACATTTCAAATTTGTTTTATTTTGAAAATTTTTAAAATCAAAATAAGGGGCCCGGCAAATTAAAACAAAACACAAATATTTATTTCGGTTTCTGTTTTATAAAGTTTCTTTTCTTCTATTTTTGTTTCTGCTAGGAACGAAATTTTTGATTCGGTTTCGGGGGACCGGAAAATCCCACGCAAACGTTTTTCAATTGTGTTTTCCGAAATATTAATTAATTAATATTTTGAATAAATTGTTTACTGAAGATTCGAAGGATATCAAGTCACTTCAAAGTGTGTATATTAAACCAGCCATACAAAAAAAGCAAGGAATTCTATATATCTATAATAATATTGGACACCATTTTCTTCCTTGGCGAAAGGGGACTAGGACTACGAGGCGATAGCAATCTTATTGGAGAGCCAAATAATGGGCATTTTTTGTTTAGCAGCAGTGCTCAACGTTGGGAAATTCTTAAGAAAAATGTGCCCAGATCCCTTCACAAACTTTCCAATACAAGATGGTCAGCTAGAATTGAGGCAGTGAAACCATTTGCAAATCATGGTCATCCATCGAACCGAAAAAGGCAATTAAAGAGACATTTTGAAGAAAACCGAAGAGCTGTAAAGCAAATAGAAACAGACGAAGAAATAAATTTCAAAAGAAACACCTTTTACGTCATAGTTGATTCAATTATATCTGGAATTTCTCGTCGGTTCGATACGATGAAAAATTTGAATGCTACATTTTCATTTTTATGACAGTTTTCAACAATGGACGAACTTGAGATTAAAAACTCTGCTCCAAGGTTCATCCAAAAGTATAACTCGCATGTGTCTCAAGGGTTTAAAGAAGAAGTAATTCATCTGAAACACATTTATGAAGCCAATTTTGAAGCAGAACTTCCGCCAATGAGTTTGCTCAATGCTATTTATTCCCAGAACTTGGAGACGATTTTCCCCAACATTTGTGTTGCTCTCCGTGTGTTTTCCACCATACCTGTAACCGTAGCTAGTGCCGAACGTTCATTTAGCGTCCTTGCCAGAACAAAGAATTTTCATCATTCGTGCTCATCACAAGATCGTATTTCTGGACTTGCTACACTATGCATCGAAGTGCCTTTGGCAAGGTAACTGAATTTCCGCGCAATTATAAGTTGTTTTGCTGCTCAGAAAGCTAGGAAAGCTCGTTTACCAAAAGAAAATATTTCATTGAATGCAAACTCACTCTAATAAAACATTGTAGTAATATTTTAATATAAAGAAAAACAATAAAGAGTATTTAATGTAAAACTTTTAAAATACTTAGTTTTTTTTTAAAGACAAATTTCAAATACTTTTACTTCGCTCTATTTTATTTTCATAGTAGGTAATAGATCTTCATACTATTTTTTTTAATAGTTAATCGACCGTATTATTAGTTACTTACATGTCGTTGGCAATATCGAATTAAATGTATGATTCTGTTCGGATTCTGATCTAATCGCATGTAGAATTATTTTCTATCAATCCTCCATTTCAACTAAACTGGATGATACCCGTAAGATTGATTTGATGATTAACACTTTTTTCGGTTAATTTTTCAAACAAAAAATGATTATTTCCGTTAATTCAAACCAATTTCATGCTATTCTTAATTGAAATTAGAACGTACCATATCAGTAGGCATGAACTTTAAAAAAAATGCTAAATACATTTTTCGTCCCGGGCCCGGAATTCCTCTCGACGGCCCTGTTGGCAGGTGATTTTCACCAAAACTTAACAGTAATATCACTTTCAATGCCATCTGACAAATTTAACTCATTTTTATAGTTGTGCATCTGATGAAAATACGTTTAAACGCTCAAAATAAATTTGAGCATGAAAGTCATGGTTGTATGGCAAAATTCTTATTGACTTATCATCTGGATGCATCACATTACATACCAATTTTTAAACTTTACTAAAACAATGACCGTCCTCATCGGTCACAATCACATAAGGTTTTCCTAAATATTGCTCAATTGAATAGTAATTTTTAATTTTTAATTCAACGAACAAGTTGTATTTGCCATAATATTGATCTTAAAAGAACGCTGAAGTTTTTATTCTTATTCTTTCTTCTTTACAGAAAAACTCAAATTAAGAGCAATTTTTGGTCTTATTACGGATTCGTAGTCTTAAGCTTATAACATTAAGTTTTTGGAATATATTGACAAAAATATAAAAGTAGTGTTGAAAGCGTTGATTTTTTGAGTTTGAGCACATACATATAGCTAAAATCGGAGTTTGGATTCGGGATCACTACTTAAAATTAACTCTAAACGAATTTTTTAAATACGTAAAGGAATTACATTCAACGTTTTTCAAAACTTGGATAAAGTCAAATGAAGATCCATAAGTCATTTCATAACTAATGATACATTACGAAAACTAAGTTAGAACTTATTTTAACTAGGTATATCTACAAAATAAAGGTTTGGTTTTTTTTCAAAATCATCATACAATTTTTTTTTTTAAGGATATATTGTTTTAAATTAGCCTTAAAAACTCCGTTGTTGGTTGTCTTTAGCCTTTTAAAGGGGCATATTTTAAAAACCTGATGTTATGAAAAAATTTAAAGTCGAAATTCGAATTCAGGACAGCTTAATCATTTAAAAAAGTATTCTTTTGTTTGTACAGCAGAAAAACTCGTAACTTTGTTAATCAACGTTATTATGCTAATTTTAATTCAATAAGACAGGACAACGTTTGTCGGGTCAGCTATTATCCTTGTTATAATTAAACATAGTGCGAACAGTTAGGAAAGGATAAAATTGATGAAGATATACCGATCCAAAATGGTTTTGAATGTCTGCAATGTTTAATATGGGGAAAATTTTGAACTGGGTAAAGCATTCCAAATTCGTGTAATGCGGCTAAAAAAGAATATCTTTACTTGAAAAATTCGTCTGAAATTGTGCTGGAGGTTAAGGTCGTGATCATTTTTAGAAATACCTATGGGTAAAGATTGCGACTGGCTTTTTCATAAGAGCATCCAACAAAAACATTGCGGTGGCGATCAAGACTTAAAAAATTTTCAGGTATGACAATATTGTTACTAGGTAGTCTTTATAAATATTGCCAGACAAAAGGGGAACACAGATTTTAGCTTAACACTTAGGAGCGTTTTCGGCGATGTTCAACATTGAAGAGATGGTCTGTGATGTGAATACCTAAATCTGAAAGCTTTTTAGTTTCTTCGAAGCAAGTACCACCATTGGATATTGCCGACAGTAGAGTATTGAAGCATTCAATCCTAAACGGTTTTTAATTCCTCATTGCTGTAAGGATCAGAATTTAATCAGCTTGGCATACACTGCCATCGTCAAAAGTGCATATTTCAAGGACAACTTTATGAAATTGCTCTGTTCTCTTCTTATATGGGTCAAGTTTTAGAGCAGAATAATTAATATTTTTGTGTTTTATAGTCCGAAAGAAGTCTTTAAAAAAATAATATTTTTTACAGTTCTAAGCGACCTTTCACAATTGAAACCTAAATCAAACATGTATGTAGTTTACTCACGGTGATTCCAGCCGCTCTCATGTCATTCAAAACATTATAATATGCTTTCCTTTTTTTCCGAGAACTATTAAACTCTGATTTTCTTGCTTTATAGAAATTTAGAAATCCTTCGGATTCTTTACTTGTCCAAGCTTTTCTTGCCGCTAAAATTAATAATTTAATAAAAAAAAAATAGAAGTGATAAGTAAAAACTTTGAAGGGGATCAATAAATAAAGAAATATTTACCTCTTTTGTTTCTATACATTTGTTTTTTAATGCTAATTTACCTAAAAAAAAAAAGAATGTTAACAGAACTAGAGCTTGAAATCGAAACAACAAACTTTATTTTAAAATTTATACCTATTTGTTTGTATCGAAATGATTCAATTGGTCTTTGACAACTTCAACGAGAAATCACGGGATGTGTTTAAAAAGTAGAATCTGATTTTGTCCATAAGGGAAATTTTTTTGCTACATACTTCAACTAAAGTTGCTTAATGGAGGTCTTGCACTTTTCTAAACTTTTACATTTCCATAAAAAGAGGATGTAAAATATTGAAATCATATTAATTGGATAATGATACTTGACATATTGATTGTTGTAAATCTGTCATAAGTTTAATCGTTTGACTTCAAAATTTAAATTTCCAAATAAATTAAAATCTGCACTTGACTTTTCCAAAAAAATAATTTTGAAAGTATTACTTGCAAGAACAGTTTTGACAGGATACACAACAAACATTTATCAACTGTTTATTGTAATTGAAATTGAATACACGAAAAGTTTATCTAACTGGCGTGAAGTCAAGTTTTTTTTATAGAGATTAAAATTATTAAATAAGAAATGAAACCCCGATCTGCTTATCAATATTGAATAATATCAATTAGTAGCAAACGCTCAGGTTATTTAATAAAGGGAGCGAAAAATGGATTTCAATTGAAGTTTCTTTTATTTACGGGAGAATTTCAAAAATGTTGAATTACTTATTTTTGCTTATATTTTAAGTTGCTATAGAAGTTTTAATAAGCAGCTATTCGTTTGGCCAGTTTATATTCCAAATATTTCTGATTATGTTCTTAGTTGGATTGACAAAGCAGGGAAATTATATACTAGCGCAATTCACTTAACATTCTCACAAAGCAATATAATAATTTCTGCATTTCTTTTCATCTTTATTAAATTGTGCGAATAGAGAATTCTTGAGAAATTTAATCATAAAAATTCTATTCTCTGATTTTTTACAGCAAAAATGAGAAATTTGTGTGAGAATACGGAAATCTCTGAGATCTTAAGCTGGACATATACGAAAGACAATTGGTCCCAGTCCCAGCCATTTGGACCCAATCAAAATTTGAACGGCATACACGACCGAGCCATAGCCACTTTGACAAATTGATTATTTTTATATTTTTCATTTCAAACAAACATATATATTATATCTTTATAGTTATCAATATTAAAAATGAATTTTAATAAAATAAATATAAATTTTGCAGCAAAAATAGTAATCCCATTTAATAAAAGTTGGCAAAAAATATATAAAGGAAAAGAGACTTTAAGGTTATTTTTCCTGGAATTGAAATGGATAGTTAGATAGTAGTTAAGTGGCAAGGAAAGATTGTGGAAACAGATAGAACAACTTGGCTCGTTGATTCCCTAAACCAGGCAGAGCGGAACCTTGGCTCGTTTTCTCGGGCTCGTTGATTTTTGACTCGCTGAAAATGCAAATGGATCGACAGATCCAAGCCGAGCCATCTCAATTTCCCCCATAGAGAAATATATGAGAATATTTCTCACACATGGTTGATTTTGGATTGGGTCGGATCCATTTTGAATTTTTTCTCTATCGTGTATGACTAGCTTTAGAAATAAAATAAACTGACTAATTATAAGAACACAAATGTTGCTAAACAGACCTTCTATCGAAAATGACACTGACAGCTGTTTTTTTGTGTGTGTTGGATATTTCAAAAATCTGAACAAGCCTATGCCTGTTTGTTACTCAACCACGTGTGAGCGTGATTTCGAAGATTTTCTTCGGTGGACAAATTAAAGTTTTTATTCAATTAATTTAATTAAAAATGATTTCCAAAAATCCAAAAACTAAAAAACAAGACAATGAAAATATCGATGATGGCGAAAACAATGAGAAGCTACCAAATGAAGTGTTAGTTATAGCACAAGAAGTGAAAATAATAAATGCTCTTGCCAGCAATGATTTATCCCAAAGAACGAAACAATTAAAAAAGCTTCGTCGTTGGTTAACAATTCGATCTAACAGTTCTTTTCGTATGTTTTTATTATCACCATAATTCTAAATAAATCAAAGTATTAAATAATTGTTTTATGTTTGGTTGCAGCATTCACCGAAGAAGACTTCCTCCGCATATGGAAGGGCTTGTACTACATGATGTGGATGTCAGACAAACCATTGGTGCAGGAAGAGTTGGCTGAAGATTTGGGCAAACTTATTGAATGCTTTACTGACATCAAAGCAGGAGTACAATTTTTTGGGGCTTTTCTCAGAACAATGTGCAGAGAATGGTTTGGAGTGGACCAGTGGAGGATGGATAAGTTTTTGATGGTTTGTCTCAAAAAATTAATTAATTTTGGTATATGTGTCATTAACATTTCTTCTTATATTTTTCCTCCATTTTGTGTTTAGTTGATTCGTCGGATGATGCGCTACATGTTCCGTTCCCTGAAAAAGGACAATTGGTCAGCGGCTGCAATTAAGGAATTCAATACAAATATTTTTGAAACAATTTTGGCGGAAAATACTTCGACTAGCATTACAATGCATTTCATGGATGTGTTCTTTGATGAATTGGCCAAAGTATCGGAGGGTGAGCTCACCTCAAAGACTGTTGGTCAATTTGTTAAGCCATTTGTGAAATTTATGGCCCAACAACATGATTTTAAAATTCTTGGACATTGCCGTAATAGGATATTCCATCATCTGCTGTACCAGAGTGAATTGGGACGTGAATATAGCGATAAATACAATGCATGGAAGGAGGTAAGTTAAAAAAAATCGATAAACAAAAATTATAGGTATCTACATAAGTGGTGAATAGGCTTTTGTTAATATTTCTGATGAACCTTGTATTCAACTGAATTATTTAAGTATTTTGTAGCATTTAGAGAACTTAATGAATTGACGAGTCTGGAGGATCTGTATGCCAATCAATCGAAGTTTGAGCAGTCTAATTAGTTCCTAAGTTGTTGTAACATGCAACAGAGCTAAGTTCTAAGTTTAGAGCCAAAAAATAGAAAATATTTGTGGGACCATGGTCTAAGTCCAATCCTCAAGATAGTAAGCAAGCGTAGCATAGTTTGAAAAATCTATGACCTATAACAAACAGCCGCAATCTTAAAATAAATCCAAGAAATACATCTAGTTTAATGGACAGACTAGATGAAGACTTAATTGTAAAACCTCCTCGTGTATGGAGAAATCAAAGTGAGGCCCACAACAAATTGGCACGCTTTTGATATTGTATTCCATTGCATGGTGTAGGCTTTGATCTTAATGACTTCTCCCAAATGCTTTTATCCACTTTAATTAAATCTCAACCATAGGTTCAATGATTTATGGCTTCAAAATAGCGATCTTAGCGTTAATCAGGTCCTCTTACGAGACGGCTCGTGAATATTATTTTTATTTGTATTAACAAATATACATCTTAAGCCTTAGTATCGCTTATAGCATTTATAATCCTCAAGTAACGAATAGATAAGATTCTAAGGTTGCATCAGCAATACCCGGAAATGCATATCACTCGGATCTCAGTATATCCATTGTGTTTTTCTGGATACAAAATAGATTAGGGTGAGTGGGTGAATGAAGAGGGTTGGTGACAGATTAGGAACAAATATTTTCCTCATGTTGTTTTCCATATTTTAGCTATTCCTTTCTTGTCTTTACACTTCCTACATAATTTGACACAATACTAAAGTGTCCCAAAGGTAGTTCACATTTCTGGTCATTTGTAAAAATTTTGCGTAACACTACGTCATCGTTCCCAAGCTCGTTTCCAATGAAACTCCTTTTTTAAGGTCGATTGATAAAGCCAATTTGCTTATTCCATAGTTTTCTGTTAATTCGATGCTGCCAATGATTGACATGACTCCTCCCTTGCCATAAACCGTAAATGATTCTATGGGACGAATCTTTTTTCGCACTCGTAAAGTTGGTATAGTATTAAAGATCTCCGCTTTCACAAGTTCGCTGTTCCTCTGCGTAAGCTTTTCCATCAGTCCTACTCTATAGGTCTCTTTGCAAATGAACGCAAAGCAGCATTTGTCTAGCCTCCTCCCCATCTGACTATCGTCAAATTGCACTTATCTCCTTTTCTCCAAGGCCATGGAAAGGCTGATTATATTTCAACTAAAAAATATCTTGAAGAATAATGACCGGCAGTAAGACTTTCGTAGTAATAGGTCCAGCGGTGATCTCCTAGTTTGTCTCATTTGAAGAAAGCAATATTGTTGCACTCGATACTTCAAATTCAAAGACATTTGATAGATTTTGGCATCAAGCTTTCTTATCGAAAATGCGTACATTTGATTTTGACGAATCTCTTCTTCCTTGGATTAAAAATTTTTTTTCGAACCGTTCAATACAAGTTGTTTGGACGGATTCAAGTATGAAACTAACAATATAAATGCTGGTATACTCAGGGCTCCGGTTTGTCTCTGACACTCTTCCTTATTTATTCCTTATAAATAATCTTTTGTCTGAAACTTCTAACCCACTTAATTGAACCAACGGCAGCTCATTAAATTCTGATCTTGACAGCATTGTCCAATGAGGAATAAGAAACCGTCTAGAATTAATTTCTTTTGTCCCACTGTTTACGGTACCCTCCCTCAATGCCACTATCCATGGGTACCACAGAGGAGACTGAACAGCAATCAGTTCTAGGTATGTGCATCACAAACCAACTCTTGTGGAGTGATCTCATATGTATTTGACGTCGCCAAAAATGTTGCTAAGTGTTTAGGTTTTCTCCGAGGATGCAAGCAGTTTTTTTTACCCCTTCTGATCTGGCAAAGTTTTTTTTTTATTCGTCCGAAACTCCAGTATGATTCTCATATTTGGGCTGGTGCCTCAGTCTGGTACTTGAGCATTTGGGATAGAATTGAAAAGAAAACCATTGCTTCTGTTTTTCAAGGAAGATATAGTGATCAGTTTTTTAGCAAGTTATCAAATTAAAGCCACAACTTTTTCAATCTTGCTCAGCTTTTGGCTGAAAAGCTACTTAATTTGTGGTGTGTTGAACTTAAAAACAATACCAATACCTTCATCCCTCTCTTTATTTGGACAGATTCAAAGTACTGCAATTACAATGAGCGACATACTTGCACCATTAACCTTTTTAATAATATGTTATCTAGGACGTCTTGCTAAACCAAAAGAGAAATAAGAAAAAGTGACAAGTTTCAGATCTGTTCGAACCATATTATTTAATTCAACTCAGGTCCCTACGACTGTTTTAAAGTGGGAACCTTATATTGTAGTTTTGTTCTTAGTGCAAAAATTGTAGCAGAATTGAATGGGGTAGCTGTTTCCCTGTGTTTCTCCACTGTGGCATGAGGATATAGTGATTTTTCTGGCATTATGTGAAACACAGCGAAGCGTCCATTTAACTCTAAAAGTATTTTGATCCAACACCAATTGGGATAACTATTGATGTAATTGCGGAAGTAAAAGACCATAGGTGGGAAGTCATTTATAGACATTAAGTGCTCCAGAGAATGGGGTTGCATTCTGGGTTGGTCTTAACCTTGGTACTCTTTTTTGAAAGAGGTTGTCTCATTTATACCCTTTATCATAATTAATCCTTTCTACTCTTTTTTTTACTTAATTTTCGGTCAGGTCCTAAATTTATTTCACCCTGATTTCAACACCCTAACCCACCTCCTTATATTATTTTAATTTTTTGACGATGCCTTTCGATCGAGAGACTAAATTCTCATACTTTATATTCTTTATTAATGTTTTGATTGTTTTCAACCTAGTACTCTACTAATAATTAAAATGTTCATTGTTTTAGATGGGATTTCCAACAGAATCCATTGATGACCTAGAAAAAGTTGAAGCTCCATCAGATACTGAAGAAGGTTTTATTTCTAAAAAATAAATATCTTAATTTATTTAATAAATGATTTAAAAAATATTTTTTAGAAAATACTGAACCCAAAGGTCCAACAGTTCTTGATCCCAGAGCAGGCAATGTTGATGCTTTTATACCCCTTTTGCCTATTGATGGAAAATACATTTTCAAAGAGATTGAGTCTCTTATATACAAAGAAGAAACATCCATAAGAAGTCGTAAGATGCTCAAAGATATTTTGGAAAAGTAAGAGCAAACTCTACTGAGTTCCATATAAATAGGTACAAATTTTACATATTTTTTTCTTCATATTTAGATATCAAACATACGAATCTGGTAAATTTCCTCTGGGTGTGCAGAAAATGTTCAAACCAAATCTTAAAAGTGAAAAACCATTGATCATGAGCAAAGTAGAAGCTTTGGAGAATTTAGAAAACGATATCTACTCCACAACAAGAAAACTTAAGCAACTCAATAAGAAGAAGCGCAGGAAACTTCTTGCTTCTCTGAACTTTAGCGAGGCCGATGAGAATACATATGAAAAATTGATTGAACGTTCAATACCCAAAGTGTTGCAGCAAAATGGTGCAAACGGAAAGAAACGCAAATCGCTACCGTCTATGTCATGGGTTGAAGAGGAGGTCGAAAATAATGATGTATCACCTAATAAAATACAAAAAACTGATGATGAAGTGGTGGATACTCCAAAAGCCAAACAAACTAATCAAAAGAAGCTAAAGAGAAAACTTCAAAAAGACGAGAAGCCTAACAACAAACAAAATGTAGGCAAATCATCAAACAAAGTCGCACTAACCGTCGAGGACAAAAAGGAAGAACCAAAAGTCTCTGAATGGGATGAGCCATTGGGAGATGGTGAAATTGAATACTTCGTTCCATCAAAGAAGAATCAACTAAAAGAAGCCAATAAAAAGTTGGCTGACATAGTCCCGAATCCATTTGCACACTTGAATCAAACAGCTTCACCTAAAACACCTAAAAATATGCTCTTGGGAAAGAAAACCAAACTGATGGCTCAAAGCGCGAAGTTGGAAAAGGAAAAACTTGTCTCTTCACCGTACACTCCCCAGAAGCGGGTTAAAATTATGCTACAAAAGAACACCATGCAGAATCCAAGTGAATACATCAAACAGATCAAAAGCTCGCCCAACGTACCCTTTGATGCTACAAAGAAGCCATCCAAAGGACTGCTAAAACCCAATTCAATGCCAAGTCCCATAAATCCCTTCTACAAAAAGAAGATTGGCCTGAAACTGCACAATGAGACACTCTGAGATAAACTTAATCGTTGTTTTTCGCGTTATTTTAGTTTTCTAACACCTTAAGATTCATAATCATGTTGATTAGGGATTTCATAAAATTCGAAACGCAATGCATTTCTATCTCTCTCTTTTATTTCTTCTCAGAGAAATCGAGAGAAAAAAAGCTCTGTACTGCGAATCAAGTTTTTTGGGTTCTAGAATCGACAATAATATTTTTCGCTGACAAACAAATATTGTAGAAACCACCAAACAGGAAATTTCTATTTGATACACTTTGTGGCATGATTTGAATGTAATGTATATTATTTTTGTTTAAATTTTCTTTATAACATTAATATTTTAATGTTGATAAATATTTAAAACTTTTATTATGTATACTTAGGAAATAAGTAGTAGAAAATACAAAAAAATTGTAGAAATAATTTTTTAAACGCTGTTTATTTGTTGAACAATTGGTATCGTGATGCAAGGACTGTTCTTGTAGTGACCTGTTTCAGCTTCGAAGAGGATTTGTTGAATTTTCAGCTTTGCCATTGATCGGGAATACGAATCGGGGATGGCTCTCAACTGACTGGCTACACTGCGGCAGAATAAATCAAATTCATCTTCTTTGTATGTTACTGCTGCTGCTGTTGGCGACGACGCCGACGATGACGAGGCTTCGAATGTGTTTTGTGGTGTATGTTCGAGCTTTTGATTTAATCTTGGAGAGTCTGTGCATGCAGCGGGCGACTCAGTGTGGGTATAACTTTGATCGACTGTTGGAGTTTGTTCGTAGTTTCCCATATCTGGTTCGTTTACAGTTCTAATGAAATTCTTATAGTCTTGTGTATCCTGAGTTTTGTAATCGTGTTGCGTATCTTGCAATTGTTCTTCATCGTTTAGTTCATTACTGATAATCATTTCTTCACCGCTGTAAACTTCATCGGCATATTCAACATCAAAATCTTTGCAGTCTTGTGGTGACTGGTTTTCTGGTTCATGTTTTGGCCACAAAAACTAGAGTTAGAAAAAAAGAAATTGGTTTAAAAGTATTCGACGAGAAATTTTTTTGTTTGTCACTAATAGTAACGGAACGAAGTAGTGCAATTCCTGCCTGTGTAACTAAAAAAGGAAGACCAATCTTCCCACAATCAATCTTCTACCTAAAATTACTCGCACACACGACGCCCACGGGACAGAATATTTTACCCTATAATAAAAAAATCTTTTTAGTTTATCCGAACAAAGACTTACTTAAATTTAGCATAGGTATCATACCCCAAAGCTGGAAAACTACAACCATTATCCCTATTCCTAAAACTGATACAAATATTGCAAGGGTAAATGGTTATCTCATTGCTTCCCTGTTTATCAATAGTCCTCTAAAAAAATAATTGCTAAGAGAATTTTTTGGTTTGCAAAGTCCAAAAAGGATTTAAGGTTTCGACCGCGTAGGCATTCACCTGATTTTTTACAATTTGACGAAAAATGGAATTTGCCCTAAAATGTTTGGTTTCTTTAAATCGTTCCTAATTGTGCCTCTAGACAATGGCACCATAATGTCTGTCATTTGTTTCGCAATCACTTTTAAAAAATCATAGCTAAATATAGACTAAGATCCCTGTATCTTTGCAGCTGATGCATATATCCATAGTTTAGTTTAGTTTATTTCATCCAACAAAGTTACAAGACATAAATAAATAAATAAGACAATAAATATCATAAACGGCATTGGCTTTTATTAAAAACTTGGACAATGGTTCAATAGCAGCATAATTCGTTCTGTGAAATGGAACATCTTCGCTGGAAAATTGAAGTTTAAGCCCAAAATATTAGAGCAGTCAATATGATTTTCCAATACTACACGAATGAACATAACTTCAGATAATTTTCTTCTAATGATAAGTTGCAATATTCCAAATAATATGCACTTTATGCCATAGGAATGCAAAATTGTGCCCCAGTGAAGCCTTTTCAATAAAACTCTGGTAAAGCGTTTTAGTATTTTCTTAATTCTATATGAGTGAACTTCATACATACGGTTCTAAACAGTATAAGAAAACTCTAAGGTCGATCTAACGAACGCGAAGAACAGACATTTTAAAGTATGAGGGTCACCGAATTCCTGAGAATTGAGCAAGATAAAACCTAGCATTTAATAACCTTTGGCCACTAAAAAATGTATAATATGTTTTAAGAAGCTTAGTTTTTGACCTAAATAACACCAAGTTGAAAGAAATTATCTGTTAAGCTTAAAAGCGAAGTTAATTGATGAACGAGTTCGACAAAACGTTAACCTCAAAAATCATCCGCATACATAAGGCAATTGGAATTTAAAAATACATTTAGAAAGTCATTCACAAATAGCAAGATATAAAAGGGACCATGATGACTGCCTTGTGGCACACCCAAGGTAACATTATGAAGTTATAAATACGAACGTATTGAGTACGACCCTTAAAGTATGTGTAAATCCAGTTTAAGAAGTTAGAGTAGAAATCATATTTACTTAGCATCTATTTAAGTATATCATGACGTAACTCGGTGGAAAGCTTTGGAGAAATCAGTATTTCCTTTGATATCCTTTTTCTAATCCATATAAAATAAAAAAAATGTAGTTAGGTTATTAACGGTAGATAGTCCAGAGATTAAATCCTGTTTACATGGAGAAATAAAAGTTTTAAAAGAATTATAGTTCATCTTTCGTAAAACATTTTTGGAGTTGTACTATATTTTACAAATTGGGCGATAGTTTAAAACATTCTGTTCCATTTCTAATTTATAAATTGGATTAATAATGGAACCCTTCAATTTATTTTAACACTCTCCATTTCAAAAAGGAACGCTTAAAAACGACTTTTAAAAAGTTTCAGCAAATACTCTAGAGTCTAGAGCACCTCCGTAAAACAATAGGAGCAATTTCATTCATATCAAGTCGTGTGTCAACTTAAATCTTATATAAAGCTGCTTTAATCTCTGAAGTTGAAAGTTATAAATTACTAATATTCAATAAGATGGTAGAGTTATAAGCTTGAACAACAATAAGTATATTTGGAGTTTTGTGTAAATAAACAGATTGAAAATGTTTAGCAAAACATTCACATATACACTCCGCTCCACTTGAATAGAAACAAACTTTTTTCTTACTATCAGAACGTGTAGCACTTTGGTAAATTTATAAATTCACCTCTTTGTTTTAGTTCCTATAAGAGGAATCTATTGCAAATTAAACTGCATGGTCAGAATATTTCAGGAAAATACCATTAGGTTATTTTTTACCACTTTTCTAATTACTTCATTAAAAACACCGTTTCTTTTTTTGCGCCACTTGAATAGAAACATTCGCTTAAATAAGGAAACAAATTGAAAAAATGCAGTAAAGAGGGTATTTTTTAAATTTAAAATGATATTTTAATAATGTGTGCTACCACCTTTATTTGAAATAACTTCAAAAACCCTGTTGGGAAGTGAATCATATATGTAGTTGTTTTAAGTAATTTAGTGAAATTTCACTCCATGCCTCTTTGATAGCAGCAGTAAGTGATTCTTTGTCATCATACTGTCGTCCAGAGTCGTACACTCTACGAACCATCCATCCCCATACGTTTGCTATAATATTTAGGTCCGGGGAGTACGGTGGCCATTGAAGTAAGGTAACATTTTTCTCGGCTATCTAACTTTTAATGATCCTTGCGTTGTGGATTGGCGCGGTCTTGTTGAAAAGTCCATGGTATTGGTCCAAATACAATGGTAACCAGCCTAATAATCTTTCTTCTGTCTGCTTCTGTTGTGAAGTTTGTGAAGTGACAGTTTAGGACTAAAATGCCTTCAAATTTAAAGAAGACTGCACAATTCAACTTTCCTTAAGAGAAGATTAAACTACCTACAACATCACCCTAAAGAATATAGCCCTTTCTAGACTAGATCAACCCTGGTTAACATGTAACAAGTGGCTGATGGATAATTGTTGTTTTTTTTGTCTTTTACAGAATACTCAAAAAATACACCCACCTCATTTCTGGGACGCCTTGATACGCATACATTTTTTAAAAACGAATTCGCCTTATTGAACCAAAACAACTTCGGTTTATATGGTTTGCCCATTTTCTTATGAGCATTTAGAATTCTTAATTCTTTTGTGTATGTTGTTCGTATGCCTTTGACTTTCAATTTAATATCATGAACCGTTAGTGATGGGACATTAAGTTCTCTAATTATTGCCATGTAAGCTTGGTCTCGATCTCCTTTATTCTTGTAACTATCCAATGAGGTATCCCAAAGACATTCTTGTCTTTCATAAGCCTCCAGAAATGCTAACACTCTGATGGATCGTCCATCGTTGTACTTTGAAATTGAAGACATTTTCAAAAAAACAAAAGAAATGTATTCAAAGGAGGACGGTTTAATTTTTGTTGATAATTAATTTTAGTTTTTATTGAATAATAAAATAAACAATGATTGAATAGATATGAAAAACTTTTTGACAGTTGATTGGAATTGAATGGCGACGCAGCCGCTTTTGAAAGAAGAAGTTTATGTGTGTGTTTTTTGTTGCATTAATTCACAGTAGAAATTGTTGAACACAAATAGAAATTCACAGTAGAGTGTTAATGGTTCAGGGCTGCTCATTTGGATTTTACGTAGTAGTATTTTGTGTATGGTACCAAATTTGTAGAGAAAAGAACATTTTTATGGAGTTTTCAATTGTTTCACTCCTTTAAGTTTAACTTCAGTAATACATATATTGGCTCAACTTTCCTTTACCGTAGTACGAATTTTGACATGAGTTTTTTTTATTTGATAGATAAAGGCAAACAAATAATAATTATCGCAATTTAGAGCGAGGAAAAATTTATTTCTATTTTTAAATTAATATTCAAAGATCACTTTTTCACTTAAAACACACGCTAAAATGGTTGATTTTTAAATTTCTTCCCTGTTTTTTGTTTCAGTGTTGCCATACTAATTTTTTAAAGAATTTCATTGATTTTGCTTAGATTTTATTTTCAAACTAGCTTTTTACCCGCGGCTTCGCCCGCAGTGGAGAAATTAAATAAGTATGAGAGATAAAGGGTAAGGGTATAATAATAGAAATGAGTCAATATAATAACTTAATTTTGTTGCTTGGCTGAGATCAACAATTTTTAAAAATTACTACAGACAATGAAGTTTCAACACCTTAATATATGCTTATTGAAATGCAACAACAAATGTTAAAATATATTTCACCGTAAGAATACTTTGCACATACACTCTTGAAGGTATTGGAGTAACATAGGATACTTTTTATTAAAAAAAAATAAAAAAAATTTACGAAAAATAAGAAAATTGTTTGTCAAAATATCGTCAAATTTAGCTACAAACAATTTTCTTATTTTTCGTAAAATTTTTTTATTTTTTTTTAATAAAAAGTATCCTATGTTACTTCTAATACCTTCAAGAGTGTATGTGCAAAGTTTCATGATGATCGGTTAAGTAGTTTTTGCGTGAAAGCGTAACAAACAAACTTACATTCGCATTTATAATATTATATATAGAATAGATTATTCATACAATTTTAGGAAAATTTCATTGAATTCAATGTAGGTGCTTTTAATTAGAATAAAAGAAAAGAAAAAAGAGATTTTATGTATTTTAGTGTTAAAATACAAAAAGCACTTTGCATATACCCAACCTCGTACTCATCCAAATTCTATACTAGAGTGGCTCAAATAACAAAATACAAAGAAGTAGGATTAAAACAGAATAAGATATATTTTTTGACGTGACAACGTCTTAAATTAGGTTTATTAGGGAGTCACTTATGAAAAAGTGTAACGCCCGGTAACGTTACGATGAGTCACCGAACGAGAGAGAGGCCCGCCGAATGCCTCCGAACGAGAGAGAGGCCCGCCGAATGCCTCCGAACGAGAGAGAGGCCCGCCGAATGCCTCCGAACGAGAGAGAGGCCCGCCGAATGCCTTGCGTCTCTCTCCCACTCAACTATGATCGGTCTGCCGCGCGCGCAGCACTAGAGAATTAGGCGCATTGAATCGGCGCATGCTTGTGTCTCTGTCTTTGTCTTTCTCGAACGTTCTTGGCGTTGGAAAAACAAGAAAGCGTCATAATACAAGTTCACACGTGTGGTTAAAGTATCGTCAGCTGTGTCTGTAGTGAAAATGTGGAGTGCTTAGATTCGTCATTAACAACAACTACAACAATAAAGGTAAATAATTGTACACTGATATTTCATTATCGTGAACTATGAATGATTGATTAATTGTTAGATTGACACAAAAGTTGAGAAACTGAGTTTATAGGTTATGTCATACTATTGATAAATGTTGATAGTGTTAAGTAAATTATTAGTTTAACAATAAATATTCTACCTAGAAAAAGACGTTGTCACGTAAAATCTTCGCCCGTAAAACCGACTTTACAGGCAACCATTTTTTTTTTTTGTATGACTTAACGGTGTTTCATCGCCCTTACCTAACCTTAAAAAAATCAGAAGGAAATTCGTGCTGCGGTAATGGAAAGTCGCCCCATATATCTTCAATGTTCATTTAATTTAAGCATTTTATATGATGACAGCTTTGTACAATCTTTAGTATTCTCATGGAGCTGTTTTATGTTACGTTCGCTGTAGCGTCAAGAGGTGGCATTGAAAGTTTTATATACAAAGTAAAGTAAAATAAAACTAAAAGAGCTAATATATAGCCATTAGTTGCTGCAACCGTAAAAGCCCACGATGATAGTACTTATGGTTTTATATACAAAGATGACAGAACACTTTTAAGAATGAAAATACAGTTGTTCAAATTAAATTGAACGTAGCCATAGAATGTTTAAAGAGGGGACCGTTTGAAGAATAATTTTGTTAAGAAAACAGTGTTTAAAACATGAATTTTAATTTCTCTCAAAAGATAATATTTATAATATGTATTTGCATTTATATTCGAAATACCATATTTATCTGTTAAAACATATTTTCTGAGCTCGACAATATCCCATTGTATCTACGACCTGCAATTATATCTGTCAAAATTTAGCTCGTAATAAATGCTAAATTTTGACACAATGAAAGAAAAATATGAAATTTTAGCTAGAGCTTCGTTACACTCGGCTAAAATGCTTTGTTATATTTTACCTTGACTCGGTTTTGTAGATAATTTGTATAGAAGCTAAATTTTAGCGTACATTAAAATCGTTATTTCAAAGTATTACTGTCGTGTGTCACGTGCAAAGTAAAACTCAAATTTGCATGGTGGAATTATTTCTTACATTTATCTATCTGCTTACCTATATGCTAAAGCAAGTATGAAAAAAGCAGTTGAATGAAGCCTTTTTCTTTCTAGTTTTAGTAATGATGTAGTAGTGCAAAATTTCAAAAGAAGACAGCTTCAAAAGTGACTACTGCTCAAATAACGCAGCTTTTAAAAATGAAACATTTTATTAGAAAACTCCACAGATACGTTTTTCAATTTATAGAAACTATAAGTCTAAGAGAAGTAATTTCTGACTTTAAACAAAAAAAAAAAGAAACAAACAAAATATTAAGAATTACTGAAAAAAGTTAATGGACACTTATGTAAACGTATTTAAAATGAATCAATTTGTTTTTGATCTAGATCTGTCAAAACACAAATTTCCTTGTTTTTGCATTCAATGGGTCAAAATAAATTGATTTATTTTTGGTTTAAGATCAAATCTACAGATCTGATTTTTTTTTTAGATTTACCCTTCTTTGCACAAATACTAATACAACTTTAAACTGTCAGTTTAACCGATAGAAGTTTTTTTTAAATTTATTTTAGTCGGAAAGCAATTTTAAACAGGTATAAGTGCTAAAACCCAATGCTTAACATTCCTTTAATAAACATCAAACAATAAAATTAAAAAAAAAAAAACAAGTGTAATTGTAATTTGTGTAAAGATTTGCGGGTAATAAAGACTCATACAAAGCAGTTTCAAATTTGTTTCATTTCTATTTGTCAAGTTCATAAAGAATTTTAAAAACATGTAGCTGGAAATTTGACACCTCTGCAGAACTCGTTAAAACGAACACGAAATTACACAAATACAATGACAAACAAAAATAAATCCATCTAAAAAATCACTCTGAATTTACCCATGGAAAACCCTCGTTGCACTTTTTGATATTTCTTAAAATGTCATTGTGAATCGTAATAATTTGCAGAAAAAGAAAACCGATTGTGAATGACAGCGGTTTTTTGACAATTGTCTCTGGCGGCAAACCGCATTTTCCAAAAAATCGTAAACTTTCTGCGGAAAAAATATTAATTTTTAAATTAAAACTAAGACTAAATAAATTAAATAAAAGATGACTGAAGGTAATTTATTTATAATAATTCTCTTTTCCATTAATATGCATTTAAAAATTATTAATTAAAGCAATGCCAGAGGATATGTGGACTCCGTACAAGCACTTATACAGGGTAATCGAGAATTCTATAGCCAATCCATCAAAACTAATAATTCCAGAATTAGAATCAGTTTTAAGGAAGCACAAACAAAATTTCACAAGTATTCTAAGAAATCCAGTAAGTAGAAGAAAAGCACTTTTAGTCTTTACCAATTTCAATGATGGGAAACTTATTTTTTTAGCCGAAAAATGAGAACAATCGTACACAACTCCGACAAGGCATCACCGATGGCATTAACATCCCAGGCCATGGTAATATGCTGTTGTCTAAAGATCTGGTTGATGAGAGCATTATCATATCGGAGATGTTCAATCTGGATGAGTTCATTGCCTTGGAACTGCTGTGTACAGCTCAAAGACAAATGCCACAACATCCTGGCTTGCCAAGGGGTCTGGTGGCTATTCTACTTTATTACGATGGCCGCAAGGCAATAGCGTGTTCGTTGAGGGATTTGTTTCAAGCCAGCAGTGGTGTATCGTGGTGTACGGATGCTCCAAAAGAAGTAACCTATCTTATATCATCATTCTCCCAGAACCTAGTCGAAGAATCGAGTGTGTTGGGTCGTGTTATTGAACTTCTAGAGCAACTGGATATATCTGCTGAGGTTTGTATTCTTTCTTTTATCAAATATCGAATAGAAATTGTATAAAATAACACTTCGTTTTCAGTTGAGTATTTTGACAAAAAATCGTGCACTTGGACCTCCCAAACATCGCCGACAAGTACTTGATTTATTCGAAGATATTCGTTTGGCTCTGGCGACTGCTCTCTTCAATTGGTCCGCCCAATGTGGCCTTCCTAAGAATATTGCCAAGAAGCTTATGGAATACCTCTCGAAGTACAAGCCAACCGAGCCTACAGGAGGCATTGATGACGTTACCATGACTCTGTTGATGGCTTTGTTGTATTCCTTCGACACGAGTGTGCTCCAACGACAGGAAGACAATGAACGAAGTGTTCAAAATCTGCCCATCATCAATGAGAATGGTTATGCCCAACACATATACGAGGCTTTGCAGTCAGATAACAACTGGGAATGGGATAATCGTTTGAAATCAATTGTTACGTTTGCTTTTGGACTTTCGATGGCAAGTCTACGTCATGCTCCACAGAATCTTCAGTTCTCCTCGGCAAGAGTTATCGATCGTGATGAACAACTTGTGGATGAAGCAATATCATTGAAAGTCTTTGATTTTATCCATTACTATCTTCTGGACAGGGAGATTCTATTTAAGTAAGTCGTACCTTAGTTTGTTTGTGAAGGTTGCTGAGTGTCATTTGGATTTCTTTTTAGGTCTGAATTTTTCTATCGTCGTGTGCATTCCCTGTTTACTGACTTCATTGATTTTATGCATTCGAAGGTAAAGTTGCTTTTTAGATTTCGTATCCTTTGACAAAAAAAATGTCTTGATTCTAGGTAACTGAATTAAGAGGTCGAGCTGATGAAACAGCCCGAACAGTTCAAGGCTTTGCCAAAGAAGGCCTCGACCCACCTCCAAATTTAGATCATAATTTCGAATTGTTAATGTTATCGATTGGAAAGTTTTACGATGGCAACAAATCTGGTCTTTCGCTAAGCGTCGAATATTGGGGCCCAATGGACATTCCAGCAAATTATGCAAAAACCACATCACGTTCGGTGTCGTTGTTTAAATTCATACGTTTGGCTGGTGAACTCTTGCCACCAATTTTATTTGTTCCATATCTTAAAATGTTGGCTGGGCTTTCGAGTTGTGGACAATCGGCTCGGAATACATTTAATTTACTTAAACAAGGTTCTGGTTTGTCTGGGAGTGCAACTCTATCGTGGGAACATTTTTTCAGTTCATTAGCTCGATATTATTCGTGAGTTTTAATTAAAAAAAAAAAAAAGAAAACATTAACTTAAACAATTTTAAATTGAACAAAAATGAATATTTAAATAGGAATTTACGACAAGAACAGTGTCCAGGAAGTGAGACAATTTATAGAAATCGTGTTCTCAATAGGAGTATCAATCCACAAGAAATCGAAGGTTTAAATGCTGTGCTTTGTGTTATCAGAGCAGTTGCTTCGTATGATGAAATGGCGAGAGTAGCATTATGTGAACATCCCAATTGGGCTCCTTTGCATGTTTTACTTGGTAATAAAACATTGTTTGTTTTGTGTGCAATTAAAATATATTTTATTTATTTTTTATTTCATGTAGGACTCTTAAGCTGTTCGGTTCCAATTAATTTAAAAGCAGATATTCTTTTGACATTGGCTGCTTTGGGAAAATCAAAAGACACGGCGATTCAATTGTGGAATAATTTGGAAGCATCCCAAATTATTGCCACTATACCTACAACTAATACTTATGGTAAGATATTTTCTTTATTCTGCATTTAGGAACACCAAAACTAGCAGTTTTATTTCAAAATAATAACAGTTTACTAAACCATTACAATAATTTCTGCTATAATGTTTTTCCAATGTCATAATCTATGGTAATTCATTTTTCGGTTTCAAAACTCCAGCGATACATTTTGTACGAAATTTGAGTCATTTTAAAGTTCGGACTTTTGCAATAAAAAAATATGATTCAAATAGCTTCTTTTTCTTACAACGCTGGAAACGCCGGGAAATCGATAAATTCGGATGATCAGTAATTTGAACTTCTAATATTTGCGACGATAACGCTTGCAGTCTCTTCTTCTTTTTCAGTTGATAATCAATGCTTGAAAAGTTGCTACTTTTGAATAGACACTTTTGTAGGTTTTAGGTTAGGTTAGGTTATAAGGGGTGTGCAGTGTGCACAGCATGAAGCTGTTGCGTACACGGGGGCCTACTGGTCCATTGTGATCCCCTGTAAAAAAAAAAGTAAAAGTTAGCATCGATGCTTCTCAATTTTACCGATTAACGTAGACTGGCTCGTTAACGAACCAGACTGTGCTATCTATGAATTTCCTCATGTTTGCTATTGAGACCTGTGCTAGATCATCCAGTTCTTCAACAAACCTGTTTCCGAAATGACGTAGTCGGCTGGTTTGGAGGTTCGGACAGTCGCAGAGCAGGTGTTTAATGGTTTCTATTTCCTCCTCATCCTGACAGCTCCTACAAAAATCGGGTGCAAATGCCCCTTTCCTGTTAGCCATTGTGCCAATGGCGCAATAACCTGTTAGTACACCTATCAAGATTTTAATATTCTTTTTACTCAGCGATAGAATATACCGAGTTTCCTTTTCATTTGTGTTAGGCCATAAACTTCTAGAGATTACGCAATCGTCCCTGGATTTCCAGGAGTTATTGATTTTCTCTTTTAGTTTAAGGTCTATCTTCCTCCAATCGGGATGAATGGTCCCCTAACTGAATGGTCGCTACTACTTGTGTCTGCTTCTGACCCTTTCCTGGCTAGTTCATCTACTATATCGTTCCCTACTATATTGCTATGTCCGGGAACCCAGCAGAGCTTTACCTGGTTAGTGTGGCAGATTTTGTTTAATTCCTTCCTACAGTTTAAAACTGCTTTTGATCTCATGGTCTCACTGGCTAAGGCTTTGATAGCAGCCTGGCTGTCCACAAAAAAAGTAATCTCCGAAGCGCTTAGCTTTTCGTGATGTGCCAATTCAGCTGCTTTTCAAATGGCAAATATATCGGCCTGAAAGACACTACAGTCAGCTGGAAGTTTATATGACGCTCTGATGTTGAGAGATTGGCAAAACACTCCAGCACCTGTTCCTGATTTCATTTTTGAACCGTCGCGTCAGTGTAGAAAGGGATACCCTGTTTACTTATAAGTGAATTAGGATCCCAACCCTGTCTTTCTGGTATGAAAATAGAAAATTTCCTATCGAAATCTAGTAAAGGGGGGATGTAATCGGTGGTCTCCATCAGTCCTGGAATCGTGTCATATCTTTGTAAGATTGACCCGTGTCCATAAGTGCTGTGCCTCCAAAAACTCAGTTCTCTTAAACGAATTGCAGTTTTGGCTGCCGTGCACCTTATGAACTCATCCAGAGCCGGGAGGTCCAAGATTATTTCCAATCCAGCTTGTGGTGTGGATCTTTGAGCCCCTGTTATTCCTATACAGGCTAGTCTCTGTACCTTATTCAGGTTCTTGAGATAGCTTGATTTTTCCACCGCCTTCCACCATACAATAGAGCCATAGGTAAGAATGGGTCTGACAATCGCTGTGTACATCCATTGGATGACTTGCGGTCGCATACCCCAGCGTACACCGAAGGTGTACACCGAAGGTGCATGTGTAGAATGCACATAGTGCTTTTTTCAATCTCTCCTCAGTATTACGCTTCCATGTAAGCTTGAAGTCAAGGATTACTCCTAGAAATTTAGCTTCCTTAGAAAGTTTTAGAGGAATACCATTTAGTTTGGGAGGGTTGAAGCCCTCCAGTTTCCGTTTCTTCGTGAACAAAACTAGCTCTGTCTTGGCGGGGTGGACCCCGAGACCGTTCTTAGTTGCCCAAGAAGATAAATCCTTTAATGCATTTTTCATAATGTTTTCGATGATGGTAAGAAACTTGTCTGATACCAAAACCACTATGTCATCTGCATATGCTACGATTTTAGTGCCCTGATCTTTTAACTTTGTGAGAATTTTGTTGACTACGAGGATCCAGAGCAGGGGTGAGATGACTCCTCCCTGTGGTGTACCTCTAGTAACTGTTTTCTCGATAGTGCTAACTCCTATTTGAGAGTTGATAATTCTGCCATTTAACATGGTGAACATCCAATCGACAATGACAGATTCAACCCCCACTTCAACTAAGGCACTTTTGTAGTTAGTTTTAATAAAAATTAATGCGTTGTTCGACTGTTAAGCGATCCACTATCGTAATTGGCAACAACTTAAAACCATGAAATTAATGAGACTTTAATATTTATTTAATTAAAAATAGTTTTACTCGAGATGACCTTGTTTAGCTTTTTAAATAGGTTTGAAAACGTTGACCGAAAGTCACACGCACCAGTGATGTTTTTAAGCAGCTTCTTTTGACGTTTTATTAATACACACCATTACAGATCATAGAATTAAAGCTTGTAACCATCGGGGCCGTCAAGGTTAAACTTTTTTTAATCCGAAAAGGCAACGTATTTCCCTACACTACTTCGAGGAACTTGCTCTCTTGCAAAATTCATCCGATGCTTCTTGTGTAGCTCAAAATAGGTTTCTTTTTTTATTTTTCTTCTCAGGATAGCATTACATTTTTGTATGGTCCTTCCAACCGTTGTTATGCTGCCTGATATTGCGCTTTTGTCACTTACTCAGTCGTCCGTGGAGTGGAATTTGAAGCAAGCCGTTGAATTAACCGCTTTTCCTTTAATGTTGTTGCTTCTGCCATGCGCCCTTTTTGATCTGTCCCATATTTTTAGAACTATCTTTGTTCTGTTAAGTCTCCTTGGTATTTCACGTCCTGAGAGTCCCAAATTCTTGAAACCATCTAGTTTTGTTCCTTTTGTAGCTGGGAAAGTCTTTCCGGAACAGTGTTTCAAATTAAATCAAAACAGTTGTTTTCAACACTATATTAGGTATTTTATACGAACATTTTTAAAGGGTCGCGCATGTAAGCTCTTGTATGGAAATATTCGCAAAGGCCTAATCCAAGTGAACAAGTAGTAGACACTCATTTTCACAATGTTGTACGTTTATGAGAACAGCAAATAATTATTGAAGCGGTGTACTGACCACATCAAGTTTTTGTGTGGTATGATGTCGCAGACATTTTATATGTTTGTTTGCTATTTACTTGGTAAAAAACTTCTCATTATAACACAGAATTATTTCAGGTTCATTTCTCGAAGTTTAATCAAATGATATCTTCGGCGTCATCGGTATTCACTTGTTAGCATAGAAGTGGATATACATAGTTCATATAATCTATTCTTTGAACTTTCTCTTTCTTTTGGTTTTTGGGTAAAATTTAATCCCGCGCTATTTTTATTTGCATCGGATGACCAATTTTTAAGGCTGGTCATATACTCCTGATAGTACTAGATAGCTGCAAACTTATGCTAAGGCATGATAACATAAAGAAAGCGAATCACAGGTGGACCGACACTTCAACTTGCTAGTCAACAAAATTTAATTACGGTTGATGCTTAACGCTCAAGGCAACTCATTTCTGTTGCTAGATTGAAGCTAAGCTTCTTTTTAGGTATCCTTACTGGATACTCCTAAAAGGCAGGAATGATTTTCGACTAAGAGTTCCTGCAAATGACTTTTGCAGAAGTTGCATAGATAAAGAAGAAGAAGAGACAGTTTCTCCCATTCCATGTTCCTATCCTGCCCTGTCACAAAGATTCAACTTAGAAGACTTCTCGACATTTCTTGTCTCAAACGCTTCATTGCTAGCTCAAAATGGTTCAACGAGTAAGGAAGATCTTTAGATCCTTATGGTATCACAACGGACCAACTATTGGTCTAAGTGTGTTGGATTTTCCGACCTGCAGCCACCTAGGGGTAGTGAGGTACCTAACGGTTTTAAAAATAAGGAAACTTCGCCAAGCCTTTTTCATGCCTTACTTACTTACTTAAGGTGGCGCTACAGTCCTGTGTGAACTAGGGCCTCACCCAACAAACTTCTCCATCTAGCTCGGTCCCTAGCTAGATGTCTCCAGTTTCGCGCTCCGAGTTGGGTGAGGTCACCTTCCACTTGTGCGCGCCACCTGATTCGCGGTCTTCCTCTACTGCGCTGTCCTGTGGGTGTGGATTCGAAGACTTTCCGGGCCGGAGCATTGGTTTCCATGCGCTCTACGTGACCCAGACATCTTAGTCGTTGGACTTTTAGACTTTTGGCTAAGTCTACGTCGCTGTACAGCCCGTACAGCTCGTCGTTCGCTTTCATCCGTTTTTGTCATAGTCCATGCTTCTGCACCGTATAGCAGGACGGGGATGATAAGGGTCTTATATAGCGACACTTTGGTCCTTCGAGAGAGGATTTTTCCACTCAATTGCTTTCTTAACCCAAAGAAACAGCGGTTACTTTTTCATGCCTATGTAAGATTATAAGATTTTAAAAGAGTCTTTTTAGCTGGCTTAACAAACTGACATAAGTCCGATTCAAATCGGAAACAGACATTTTTCTACTTAAGCTTTTTCCAATTTTGTATTTGTAATAATAATAATAATAATAATAATAATGTATTTTATTTTTCAAAAAATAGATACAAAAACAATATAATAATCTTAATGATATAATAAATCTCAAAATTTTTAAAAGTTGATATTGATTTTATAAAATAAAAGTAATACGATATATAATTAGCAAAATAATATGACATTAACAATATTGTTGTCTGTCAGATTGGCAAATGCGATTTAATTTTTGATTTTTTAGTTTATTACAATTTTCATTTCTTTTTTATTTTGTTTTGTTTATGTTGATATTTATATTTAACATTATATTTAATTTACATATATTTCAAATTGTTTTGTTTATTAGAAATACTCATTAATAATTAAGTTTCTATATTTCAAAACCTCTAAAAGATATAAATAAAGAGTTGTGTAGTTTTGGCCATTCATTTTTATGTAAAATTCATCTTTCGTTAAACTTTCTTTCCCGAAGTAGAAAAATCTAATTCTTTTATAAATTGGACAAATTGCCACAAGGTGGAAAGTATTTTCAGCTAGATCCAAGTTACAAATTGAGCATATTCCATTCGTGTTATCTTTAAATGCCCGAGCATTAATATTAAGAAGCCCACCTCTTGCCTTAAAAATCAATGATATGACTTTAGCTTGCAACACGTCATTAAAATAGAACTCGTTTTTCGTATATTCAAGACGACAATATTCATCATGAAACTGTGACATTCGTGCCATTTCTACATTTTTTTCCCAAGCCTTTCTTATTAAAGTTTCAATAACGTTTTTATGTTTCAAACTCCAATCAATATTTTGAGAATAAAAGTTCAATTCTATTCCAGCATCACCAAAAACTTTAACCCAATCATTAACCCAGAATGTTGACTTTTGAATTGTTTCCTCTGCTAATACTTTTGGGAGTCGGTTTCTTGGATAACTAAAAACTTTCCGTATGTACTCAAAATGTAAGTTAAGAGTGAATATAAACATTTTGTTGATACCAGTTTCGAGATGCAACATATAGTTGGGAGTGTTTTTTGGAAGAAATAGCATTTTTTTCAGGAAAAAACGTAAAAGTTTTTCAACGTCTTCATGTTCACACTGTCCCCAAATAGGTGCCGCATAACACATGATAGATCTCGAAGCTGCCTCAAAAATTTTCAACTTATTGCTTTGGGAAATATTCTGATTACTAATAAAAGAAGGCCACGAGAAATTGATTGCATTTTTTGAGCTTGTTAATTTGTTTACCAGGTGTTTCTTGTATTTGAGATTGTAAGTTAGTAGTACCCCGAGGTATTGGTATTCATTCACTTCATCAATTTCGGAACTATTAAGAAACCATTTTTGTTCAAGCGGACGTCTTGCACCTTTTCGGAAAACCAAACATTTTGATGTTGACAGATTAATAATTAACTTCCAACGTTCGCAGTACTCTGCAAGTTTATTAATCATGCTTTGAAGTTCTTGAGGGGATTCTGCGAATAGAACCAAATCATCAGCGTAAAGTAACACCTTTATTCTAATACCACATATTTCAACCCCCCCAGGCAATTCGCTACTTAAATCATTTAAATAGATTGCGAACAAAGTTGGGCTTAGCTTACAGCCTTGCTTTACACCTTGGCGGACATTAAAAAAGCTAGAACATGAGGTACCATCCCATACTGCTGACTCAGTATCACAATAGAGAATTTTCAAAAGCCTTACAATTTTGTTTGACATACCAATGGATCTCAATTTAAACAAAAGAGCATTTCTTGGAATCGTGTCAAAAGCCGATTTAAAATCAACAAAAAAAGTGAAAACCTTCTTGTTTTGTTTAAATTTTAAGTGAACAATGCTATTTAGGTTGAAAACATTGTCAACGGTCGAGTAACCTTTACGAAAACCGGCTTGATACTCATTTAATACATGATTTTCTTCCAGCCATTCATTGATGCGATTTAGAAGCAAGCTAGTAAACAACTTATAAAGAGTATCCGACAGAGATAAACCACGATAATTAACAACTTCATTTAGGTCACCTTTTTTAAAAATAGGAACAATAACCGACTGACGAAACGAAGTTGGAATCTGTTCAGTTTCAAAAATATTATTAAAAAATAGCAAAATCTCATTAATAAAACTAAGGGGTGCGTTTTTATAAAACTCGAAAGGTATTCGGTCTAAACCTGGTGCTTTGTTGTCTTTTAAACCGGATAACACTGTACACAATTCTGTCAATGAAAACTTTGAATCAAGAGCTGCATTTATCACGACTGGAAAATGTTGCGTGTGCAGATCTGCATTGTTTTCCGTTGACAAAAGGCTACAAAAATAATCTTTGAAACAGTCTACGGATAAGTTAGTACCAACAATAATTGTTTTCTTTTTAAGTGAATTTGCCAAGGTCCACCAATCCTTAGAGTTTCTTATATTAATAAGCTTACTAAGCAGAGTGTTTTGATATATAAGTTTTTTTTCTTTACAAATTCTCTTAAAATGTTTGGCACTTTCATTATATCTTACCCTCAACGAATCAATTTTGTATTTCTGGTACACTCTTAAGCAAGTAAACATTTTTCGCCTAGCGTTTGAGCACTGTGCGTCAAACCATTCATTTTTTGGATCATATTGGTAAGATACGTTTCTAAACTTACTAGAACTCAAGATTTTATGTTTTATATTGTCAGTTTGAATATTTATATTTGTAAGACTGTTATATTCATTCAAATTTACCAGTTGGTCCAGTTTAATTTGATACTCATGAAACATGCTTGGATGCCAGATAAGCTTTTTTGGCAAAATTAAATTTTGTACAGTGCTTGTTTTCTCTACTGAGATATCAATGCGTAGCGGCATATGATCAGAGTATGGTTTGGATAAGACAGAGAACTTTTTAATAAAATTTAGAAAATCCACCGAACAACAACAATAATCATTAACTGACTTACCCATAGCACCCAAAAAGGTCAGTTCACCATTTTCATCTCCCACCGTTCTACCGTTTAAAATCACTCCACCGCAGTCATCAAGCAATTCGAGAAGTTTTTTCCCATTACCATCAACACATTTATCACAAGAATTACGCGCTGTCGCTATATTTGTACAATTCCTCAAAATCTCTTTATCCAAAACTTGCAATTCACCCGTTCTGGCATTCAAATCCCCCAAAATACAAAAGTCAACATTCTTTGCATTTTCATTTCATTAATTCATTAAAGTCGGATAACCAACTTGTATTTGTATTTGTATTTATTTATTTCAAAATCGCTTACAAAGTAGGACATAAGTCATAAAGTTTTGCAGCCTTTAAATTAATTTAGGAATTTGAATTTTAAATAAAAAAAGAGAAAAAAGAGAGGTTCTATTTACAATTGTTATAGAACGTTGCAAAATTCAAAATGTAGCAAGTAACCAAGTTAATATAATTAAATTTTCGATATTTTGTATTCATTGATTTTGTTTCTTCTTTTTCAGTTGTATGTGGATTGGAAGTTGAAATCGAACAAAATGAATCTCGCAATGAAACATATCCTTTGTCGCAAGCAGCTTTAGAACTTCTGTACACATTATCATCAACTGCTGTTCCAAGAAATCTTGGAGGAGGTCCAAGAAAACCTGGTCTAGATCCATATTTAACATTTATTATTGATGCAGTACTACTTAAATTTTATAACAGGTAAATATTTAAAAAAACATACTGATTTCTTAAGGCAAAAAGTAATTTAAAAAGATGTATACAAGGTTCACAAGTCAAAATTAAGTATTTTAAAGTTTGTCTAACCGTTTTTTTTTTCCGCCGGGCAGCCAGCCTTGAAATATAGTATGAATGTTTTAAATTCATCACTTTCTAAAACAGAGTTTGTTGATATCATTTTCCATTTACATTCGGCCCGGCCCTTAAATTGTTGAATATCTTCCTTCTCGTAGGGTACGGTCATACATTGCTTCATGATGGAACTTGTGTTGTGTTACATATTTAGTCCTCTATTCTCGGTAATATGTTGTGAAGATTGTTTGCTTACCTTAAGTTACTGTCCTGCCAATAGTCTAGAATTTAAATCCGTACCTTTAACTTCAAATTGACCTTCCCAACCTCTGCTGTAGTCACGTAAATGTACTCTATTTAAAGTTCAAAGTTAAATTGTTGGTCAACCTGTTCAATTGTAGTAGGCATAAATGTTAAAAAATTAAAATCAAAAATCTAGTTCAATATTAAATTAAAAACTCATATTTCTTTTCTCTTTTTTAATAGAAATTACAAAAATCCGTCAGAAAAATGGGAAGTTGGCGAGAAGTGTCTGCGATTACTTCATTACTTCCTCAAGAGCTACGAAATAAGTCCTGCTGATTTTGCCGAGAATCGTGAAGAGAATGCTCCTCCTGGCTATCACATTATGTTGCAGCTTCATACAAAGTCCGATACTCTCCGTCTATTGCTGCATATCATCGATGAGGCACGTAACAATCTCGACCAATATCATCCGTTTCCAGGAAAAGCAAAACTCGAGGAATGTGCTTTACATTGTCTCAATATTCTCGAATTGGGCCTATCCAATCAGGATCTTTACTTTGATGCTCATTCAGTGGCAAACTGTTCAACATTACTCTCAGGATTGAATAAGATCATGTTGGATGTAAATCCGAGAAGTGGCAAACCCGATCATGTCCTTAATACAACAAAATTCGTCACCTACAACAGCTGGTTGCCACGTCATGCATTGGTTTGTGTTAAGATTTTGAATATTGTTTCGCGTCTACCGAATGTAAGTTCGCAAATTCTTGGAATGTTCACACAAAACGAAAGAATCCAAACCGAGATACGTCATGGATTTGTTGAGAGTTTAGAAGCCGATTTGCCTACCTCGTTGCCAGATGAAGTTGATGATGATGGAAAGAACGAGTTGAAAATAGAATTAGAAATGAAAGAAGCCATCATATGCTTGATTCAAGACTGTCTGCCACAGCCTGCACCTAACATCGCTCATTTTCTGTTGGGTTTCGATATAACAAAGGACATTCGATCGACGTTATTACAAAAGCCTGGAGTGTTGGACTTTCCAAGTACATGCACAAAGTCACTTGTTTTTGTATTAGACAATCATTTAGAGGTATTTTCATAGGAATACTTTATAAGACAAGCAATTTACTTATTTAAAATATTTTCAGACATTAAAATCAAAAGTAGATTGTGATGCAGCCTATGAATCAATCATAGAAAAGGCCTACGGTCTTTTGTATTCATTATGCTTCAATCATCGTACTTCGGAAACTATATTGCGTTTTCTTCGAACTTGCAATGACTTCTTGTGTCGTCATCTGTCTGCACTGCCATTTAAAAAATACAAACGCTCTCAAGTACTAAATCAAATAGGATACCTCCTAAGATGCACTGCCATTGAACTGAAAATAACAGCAGCTAATAGTCAAATAACACGTTTTCAACATTTGTGTGAAATTCTTCTAGGTAAGTGTCAATAATTGGTTTTTCTGAATTTCTGAAAAGCACAGCGTTTAAAGAATTGTTGATGTTTTTGTTAAGGTGTATCTGGAAATGCAAGCCAAGAAAACGTTCCTTTAGAACTAAGTCACTACTATTCAAATCCATTGAGCGAAGTGAAGTCATCCTCTGACAAAGGGGCCAAGCTTTTAATATGTAATCTATTAGACTGTCTGGAATTTGAAGCAAAAACCGTTACTCATCCAAAATGGGATTTCTTTGATAATTCTCTAACTGCTCAGATCTTACAAGAATGTGAGCTTAAATCCGAACATGGCCCGAAACTGATAAATATTAAAAAACTACATGACATTCTAAACGATGAGCTGCACACTGTCCAGAATACAATTGCTTCAGGTCAACGACAATTGATCTTAAAAGAAATTGAATCGGTTTTATTGTTCGCGTTGAAAGTTAATGAACAAAAAAATACAAGTTATGCCACAGTCAAGTTTATGGAAGCTTGGGGACAGGTTTGGTTTTTCTTTGCGTTTCATTTAAAGTCAGCACTAATTTCTTAAAATATTGTATAATAGGTTACAGAAGTTCTGTTTAGTTGTGCTCCAGTTCCAGCTCTTCCTGTGGAAGTCAAACAGGAATTGATTATTGAAATTCTTCAATGCATTTTGAGTAAGGTTGTTCCGGTGCAAGTTCTGTTGGAACTGGCAAATATTTCATCCGGAACTGTATTGCTGTTGTTAGTTAATTTAAGATATTGCAACATACAGAAGTCTAATGCACTAAAAGAATCAGGTAAGTGTCTTCTATTCCGCGTCTTCAAAACTTAATAAATGATTTATCTTGTTCTAAACGTGATTTATCTTTATTTATAGATCAAAATGACAATCGTCATCTATCAACACTCAACGGAAATGGAAAGTCACATTCAACATTTTCCAAGTCGAATACATTAAGTCTGAAATTTATTTTGCGCAATATCGTAGAGTGGATTATTGTGAGCGGTGTGGCATCACAAAAGTTGAGAATTAATTTGTATGCTTCACTTCTTAATTTTATGCACATAGTCAAAGGGAATTCATCTGAGGCTGCAGCAATTAGAACAGACGATGAACAGTAAGTTTCCCTAAATATCTACATCTCATTTTGAAAAATATTTATTTTTCTTCCATTTAAGCTATATTTCTCGCCTTGATCGATCGATGTTCACTTCTGATGATAACGGATACTTGGGTGAATCCAATCAAGTTCAGATGACAGTTGAAGTCTTCACTTCGTTTGGTGATAAGCTGATTGATATCTTATGTCATGATTGCATAGGTGGACATGATATTTGTAAAATGTCAGCTCTGTCTTGCATCGATACTCTGCTTGATTTGGATTCATTGACAAGTTTCATTAATTTCATTGCAAAACGTGGTTATTTGTCGCACCTGATCGATAGTCTTTTAAAGTCGGATGAAAGTCTGTGTCGGGTGCTGCGAAATACTCCGGAAAATATGCGGGCTTTGTATGTTTACGAGTCGAAAATGGCTATGTTGGCTCGTGTGGCGAGTTCACATGTTGGCGCTGAACTTCTCTTGGAAGATAAAATTCTGGGGGTTTTGGCTGGCATGAAAGTGTTTGATATGCACCCCGATTTCCAAATAAACAATTATGCACGCCATAGGCATGGAGATTCTTTTGTTCCGCCAATCGAGGCACGTTACCAGCAAATTTTGTTTCCTGCTTTGAATTTATGCGATGCAATTATTTCAACACTTGGCCCAGAAAACCATTCGGCTATATCTCAAATTGTGCACTTTCTACTTTCTCATGGGGATATGATTGAGATAATATTGCGTGCTGGTACTCCATTCCTTGATCTGGGACTTCTGCAGGAACTTTCATCAATTACGGGCTTAATTGCTCGTACTACAAATCAAGTAAGAAAAAAAAGCATCGACTTATTGGCTCTTCATTACTAATCACATGTATTTCTCTTAGGAGTTTTTAGCTTTGGCTGATCCCAGTTTCAATCAAGACGTTGGCGTTCATCTTTATCGAATGCAACGGCTTATGTTGTCGTTATTGCCGCGATTCATAATAAGTGAGGGTACTTTGAAGGAAATGCAAAAGCCCGAAAATATTTTGTATTCACCAACTGACAAGAATAAAGCGTTACAGGTGAAGTACTTTTTAGAAACAGCTTCGAATCTTGTGTTGTACTGCCGAAATGCCATTGCAAATCATTCAGCTGACCATCGGGCTACAGGAATAATATTCTCACCCAGTATAACAGACTCAATTCAAAGGTTTGTTATTTTTTTGTTTTATTCCTAATTCATAAATATTTATTAAAGAAATTATCTTAGGAATGAGAACCGAAGTGGATCTCTTGAAATTTCTCCCAGTTTGGGAGTAGTTCTTAATCAATTAAAGAGTTCGGTAGAATACTACAATAGACAGAAATCAGTATTCGAAAATCTTCAACGGCAGCGTTCGTCACTATCAAACATTGGTCTAGACTCAACAGGTATTTTAATTGCAAGCTTAATATGTCACAGAAGATTTTAGCTTATGTTATGTTAAATTATATTTATAGCTCGATCAAATTATGCTGAACTATCGGAGCGGTTAGCTGAAAAACAAAATGAACTCAATCATTGTGCATTTATAACAGAACAATGTCTATATCTTCTATGGACACATTTGGATTTCTTCATGAGACGTACAATTCCTGTGAACACACTCCAATTCAATAAAACTGCTCCATTTTCATCCGATAGTAAATTAATTACATCATTTATTTATTATAATAATTTTAATATTTATCTTTTGCAGCTTTTGTATCATCGTCAGCTGAAGCAAGTTGGCGTGTTTCATCAGATGATGTTAGTTATTTGAAAAAGAATTTAGTTTCGATATTTAATGAAACGTTCAGCAAACAATTAATATCAACCGCACAAACTCAAGCAGTCGCGGATAAAGGATTTACCGAAGCATTGTTGAGACGTATAAAATGTTTGATACAATTTGTGCCAGTAAATTAAAAAAACAACAAAGTTCTGATTTTTTTTTTATGTTTTATGTCTTATATATTTTTTAAAACAAAAATCATTAAAATTGTTTTCGTTTAATTTCAATTAAAATGTTGTTAATTCATTTGATTTGATTCAGACTAAAAACTTTTGGTAGCAAAGCAAATGTGTTAAATAAATGAGGTTCCGGAAACTTAAACATCTTTAGATATAAGAGTCGGGTATTGATTTTACTTAATTTTAAAAAGCAGTAAGGTGGCATAATAGATACAAAATTGCGTTCGTTTTAAATTTGTGCAAAATTTTTGTATTTCGGCTTAATTTTGAATAATGAAAAGTGAAAGGCAGGGCTTAGCTGGTTCCAAAAATTAAAAATGATAATACCTACTCCAAGGAAAACCACCAGAACAAACAGAAGGTACATTCATATACTACTAACTATGCATCTGTTCTACAGTATAATAATACATACCACATAACTTGAGAAAAAAATGGTTTCACGTTTAATTAGACATAATTGGGAGAACTGGAAGCATCATTTTTACCTTAAGTATTTTCATTCTTATAACCACAGTTATAAAAATAACCAAAGTTACAAACATAAAAAAGGTTATACAAATAAATCAGTTATAAAAATAACCCAAGTTTAAAAATAACCAAGCTTATAAAAATAACCCAATTTTCTAAATATTATTAAGGTTACAGAATAACCCAAGTAAGAAATATAAATCAAGTTATAAAAATAACCCGGATTTCAAAAATAGCCCAGGTTATAAAAATGCTCGAGTTATAAAAATAAGTTTTATGAAAGAACATACATAGATACAAAATTACCTAGGTAATACAACTAACTCAGGTTATAAAAGTAAGCCAAGTTATAAAAATGATTGAGGTTATAAAAATAACCCAGGTTACAAAAAAAACATTGGTCATAAAAATAACCAAGGCAGCCTAGCTAAAGACAGCGGGCCTTTGTTCTAAAAGAAAAAATAAAAATAAAATAAAAACTTAAATCTATCATCTAACAAGGTCGCAGCCTAGCTAAAGACAGCGGGCCTTTGTTATTAAAAAAAAAAGGAAAAACAAAATAAAATTAAAACTTAAACAAATAAAATAAAGAACCTTTTATTTATTCTTTCTGTCCGTATCCTCACTCTTCTCGCATCATAACGCGAAAGCACGGTTGAGAACGTATTACATTTTGGTTTAAAAATAAAGTTTGTTATTATAAACAAACAAACCAAAGTTTAGCAGTCAATTTCATAACAAATTTGCTTTAAAGAGATTATGGGATAAACAGTGGCGTAGCGTGGGAGTGGGGGCGGTAGGTGCGGTCCGCCGGGTGGCACGTTCCGGGGGGCGGCAAAATTGCCAAACAAATTTTTTGAGTTAAGGTAAGCTTGCATGAAGAAAAATTAAATACCTACTATTTTTTGCGAAAATGGGTTAAGCTAATGCTTTTCCTTTTTATGTTACGCAAGTGTTTTCATTCTTATATAATTCTCAAAATTTTACCTATTGTAGATACATACCTACATATCTTGATTTTGCTGAGGGCGGTCGTTGTTTTTAAAATTAATTTTGTGCGCGATAATAAAATTAATACAATTATATAGAAATAAGTTAAGCTCATCCTTTTTTTTATGGTATGCATTTTTTATTGCAGACCATATTTAAGCAATGACTTCGCGCGGGACGACAATAACATATAAAATAGCAGTTGCAGTAGTAGAGCATTTCATTCTTAAAAAGTGTGTCTATTTGAATAGTTCATATTGTTCTAACTGTAGTTAAAAAAACTTAAATTCCGGAAAAGTGAGTCCTTTTTGTGTTAGTATAAGTTATTAATTTCAATTGTTCTTTTACATTTTAAACCCAAGGACAACTTGAAACGGCTGTTGAATTTGACAATGGGCAGGTTCAGACAACATAAGGGACTTCATTTGCAGTCAACTTCATTCTTTGAACGTAAATTTTGACCAACGCAACTAGTTAGTTTTTCAAGTGTCATGAATTTCAAATTCAGAACTTTACTTCACAAACCTCTACTTCAAGTTCAAAGCACAAAAACTACCAAAATCTTTATTTTCTACAAAACACTCCTCAGGCAAGCTGCAAGTCCATCACGATTTTTTATTTTGTATTTTAAAGAAATATTACTTATTTCTTTTCCAAATTTACAAGGAACCTTTTTACAGAAAGCATTAAATGAAGTTGTGCAGAAAATAAATAAATCATTGAGTAATAAAGTTTAGCTTTTAGTTGAATTAAAAAACACGATCAATTGTCATTTTGACTTGACTTAATAGTTAGGGAGATTTTTCTTGACTTACTTTCCAGTCAACTTTCCAATAAAGTTGCCTTAATTGGAAGGCAATTTTTTGGAAGCTGGCCAATCAGATGCTAGAAACTTGCCTTACTTTCAAGTCCCTTATGTCGGCTGAACCTGCCCAATGTTTATCTGGATCCAGAGCAAAATGTTCGCATCGCTTCGGAAAATCCAACTCCATCAACATCTTGTCAATTAGAGTCTGCATCTGCATATGAAGCCACACTCTTAACATAAGGATGAGTTTTGAGCACCACTTAAAAATGTTCTGTTAAATAAGCTGACAAAATTATAATAAAATAATGTTTGTACATCTTAGCTTTATATTTACTATTTCAAGGGCTAAAGTCAACATTTTAGTTACTAGTTTTATAGAATACTATTGTCCATCGAGGCATGGTGATGGTACTAACAAATATGGACGACTCTCTACATATGAAAGCATTTCAAGATTTCAACAGTTATCTAAATACGTCCTATTTAAGAGGCAAAATAAAATAGTCTAGTCAGGGGCCCTACTCTGTAATGCGTTTTCCTTTTGTGTCCTTTTAAAACGACCTTCGAATTGCAATCCGTTACTTCTCTTGGTGTAGAAACAAAATTTCCGTTTTCGAACGCTAATGACTTTCGGAAACGCATTGCCAGGTACGAAAAATTCCAAATGCGGATTTGTCATTCGGTAAGTACTAGATTTTTTATCCGCATTCGAAATAGAAAGTACAAAATATTTGTTTTCGAAAATGTTTGTTTTCGAAACGAATTACAGAGTAGGGCCCCAAAATGTGGGTGCTTTTCATGCAGAAATATTAGAAATTAAGTTGAAAAGTAGCTTTTTTTCAAAAATATTTTCTGTTCTTGCTGGCATTTCTATAGATGTCAAGAACGCTACAGAATATGAAACGTTCATTATGTTTTTCAATTACCCATTAGTTTAACGAAAGTGTCACTTTAGTCGTTTTTGGGACATTTATATTTCTAAAATTCGTGTTTAAATCTCAGTTCTAGAGCATCCAAAGCAAATTCACTTCAAAAAGTAGAATTTTTTAAGATCTATTAAGTTTTTGTATTTAAAAGAAAATACATTTTCAAAGAAAAAAAAAACACTAACAAAGCTTTACACTATTTATGTGCGTCAAAAAAAATGCACGACTGGTTCGTACGAACTTGCTCATTGTTTGCAAAGAGGCTGTTAAAAGAATTTAAAAATGTACCTACCTGCAAAAAAAGTTTGTTTTCCAAAATTTAAATGCCATTTGATTTCTCAAAAAAACCTTGATTTTTCAAATTTTTTATTTGAAAATCGTTGAATTTTGTATGTACAGTACATACACTGCCGGTCATAAGGTTAGAAGCAGGTATTTTTGAGAAGTAAAATCGATATTTCTCCCGTTATATGATGGATTAGAAAAAAATAACTATGGTAAATGAGGGACTATTTTGTTATCAACAAAATAAAAAATTTGGGTATAGGAGAGATGTACCTTACGGAACTTTCATGGGAAATTGTTTATTGAGTCAAGAATATGCGAAAATAAATCGGGTCATTAGATTAGAAGCACATGAAATAAATGGAAATAAAATGCAAGTGTTTGTATTTTGTTATGTTTTTTAGTTTTCATTAGGTTTTTAATATTGTGTGCTACCACCAGCCTTCAAAATAACTTCAAAAATTCTATCTTTTAAGGATTTATAAAGAGATTCCAAGTACACCAAAGAAATCTCACTCCAGGCCAATTTGATACCATGAATTAGCGCTTCCTTGTCATCGTATTGCTTTCCTCCTTCATGTACCTTACTTGTAAGCTAGCCCCACACATTTTCAATTATGTTAAGGTCCGAGGAATATGGTGGCCAAGGCAGCAAGTGGAAGTTTTGGTTCGCAATAAGGGATATTTTACTTCTAGGGCTTTGTGTATGGGAGCGTTTTCCCGCTGAAAAAGCCATGAAATTGGTTCAAAGAGCTCGCTAATATTGGGGAACACTGATTCTAGCAAGGTCTTGTATGTTTTCCTAATCATTTGGTATTTTGGGCTACCAAGTCTACAGTGCCATACAATAAAATTGAGCTTCAGACGATAACGCCTCCTTCTTTGCTATGGTGACGGTTTAAAAATCACTACTCTCTCCTCAGGTGATGGAAATAATAATTATAACCATCTGGCCCATCTAGGTTAAATTTTTCGTTGGAGAAAAAACAACCCTCCGCCAATCATTTGCGGTAATTTCATTTCGCACATCTCAGATCATGTGATCTTTCTCGAAACACAAGCGTTCCTTCTTCCTTGCGTCATAAAGTGGTGGTTTTTTCCTAAGCTTTAGGCGCTTTAAGTGTTTAGCATGGCATATTGTGCATTTAACAGTGGATAAGCTGGCCTTAACATTAGCTTTCTCCCTAGTTTTAACTGTCGATAAAGCTGAATTTGACGCTATTCTAAGGACATTTCGCGTTTCGCGAAGTCTTAAGGCAGAGGAGGTGTTTTTTTTTATAATTTTTCGAGTAAGACAATGGTTTTTTAAATAATTGCTGACACAATGATCACTTCGATTTTTTTTTCAGGCTATAGCAAAGCATTAAAGACCTTTAGAGCAATAAACATCTTTTCTTGTCCTTTCCTCCACTGTCAAACATTTTTTGTTGCCCATTTCTGTTAACACTCAATGAAGAACAATTAATTTATAAATTGTACCATTTTTCCGAAAGAAAAATGTATGCACTTCACAAAAAAATGTTGATTTATTCACTGCTTCTAATCTAATGACCCGATTTATTTTCGCATATTCTTGACTCAATTAACAATTTGCCATGAAAGTTCCGTAAGCTAAATCTCTCCTTTACCCAAATTTTATATTTTGTTGTTAACAAAATAGTCCCTCATTTACCATAGTTGTTTTTTTCTAATCCATCATGTAACGGGAGAAATATCAATTTTACTTCTCGAAAATGCCTGCTTCTAACCTTATGACCGGCAGTGTATGTATGTATATGCATGTATGTATGTATGTATATACAATTTTTCAATTTTAGTTAAAAAATATTTTTGGTATTCAGTTATTTACAGCTTATTTAAACACGTTTTACATTTCAATTTTGTAAAAAAAATGATGACCCATTTTCAAAATATCGAATTTCAAAAAAAATATGGCTTAGGTCTATTGGTGTATTTTTGAGAAAACTCGAATTTTTGATTTTTGACAAAAAAAAATGTATGGGGACTTTTATTCTTAAAAAAACGAAAAGAAAAATACCTAACGCCATTCGGCTCAAAGCGTTAATTTCCAAATTTGACTTTTTCGACCTATATTCCATCATAATGTCATGTTTGACTATAATCACGAGTTAAAGGCAACTTAGTATTATTATTAAATTGGTGAACTCTTATTTAAGGTTTCTTCTTAAGAACCTGAATATTTGGTCTTTCTAAAGCTTTTCCAAATTGTAAATTGTGAAAAAACTAAGATTTTAGTTGTTTTTGACAGCAAACTGCTTTTTGGTGAATATAGTCAAATCATTAAATCTTTAGATGAAATATTTACTCATACACTTAACTGTATAAGCTTTATGGCTCATTGGTCAAAAGTTGATGAATTTGTGCTGGGACGATTGGAATAGGGCTGGAATTTCGATTCATATTATGTTCTTGGTCCAGTCCTCAGTTACGACTCCTACGATCCACTACCCCCCCCCGAAACTTGATACGCCATTGGGATACAGTTTTGCTAAAATAATGTATTACAAAATAGTTCCTCTCAATAGCTTAAAATAGTGTGAAACAACATTTTGTCTATTGTCGATCTATTTTGTTTTAAAATAAATCATTATTTTTGAATGTAATTTTATACAGATGATGTTAATCCCTATCCAAATAAATACGTTATAGGTACATTATAAATATTTAATTTAAAAGAAATTATTTTTTTTTTTTTTAATTTCATTTATTTATTTATAAGTTATTATCAGCGATAGGATTTTACTACCTTTGCCTTTTTTTTGTCAAACGGAAAATGAAATCGACTTTCGACAAACATGTTTCAAGCCTTTTGCCTTTTTATACCATAATTGACTTTTTTTGCCTTTCTTCGTCATTGTTGCCTTTTTTGCTTATTTATTAAATTTTGTTAAGAAATATCTAATAATTGGTTTAGCATTAAAATAAATGCGAACATTTTCGCATACCGTTGAGAATCTTTAGTTAAAAATCCAGCTTTTTGACGATTCGATGCGATTGTTGTGGCCCGATGAGCTTAAGAGAGAAAAAGTTTAGTTGTTCATAAGACGCTGCATTATATAAATGAAGAAGATTGGCAAAACTCGGCAAGGGTTGTACTCTAAAATGGTTCACGTAACTTGTGTCGCTCACGGTGTAAACAGAGTTGACTCCTTCGTGTCGAAGTATTTCTGAAGAGTCCATCTCGGATTGCTATTTTTAAGGATATGGAACCTGTATTGCCACTGCCACCTCAACCCGTAAGTTTGTTTGAAACTGATTTTTTTCTTAAACTAGGTTTTAACTCGCTGGGGTACTTGGTTAGAGGCAGCAGCTGCAGCATATTGTGCGGACTATTTTGCTCGGATCAAAAAAAGCGTCAGAGCTCTCGAAGATGTTCCAAGCTGTGTTGCATTTGCAGAAAAATTGATTGAAGATGAAGAATTGCAAGCGCAGCTGGCGTACATTAAAGTCAATTTTGGGTTTTTAGTCGATCCGAAGAAACATATTTTCAAAGACCTACAAAAAAACATGTATATTTGAGAGTCTGTACCTACCTACTTATAATTTAGGCTTACAATATTCTCATCAAGGAACATCAATTAGCGAAGTGCTGCCTCTTTTGAGAGACATTGAAGAAAATTAAAAAAAAAACAAAAGGGCCCATTGCAGAGGAAGTCTTGAAGAAGTTTACTTCTGTTTTTAATGGAAACACAGGAGACAGGACTAAAAACGATTGAGCAGATAAATTCTGTAATAAACGGCGACGTGGATTCCAAACTTCCAGCTTCCAGGAAACATTGAAGTGAATAATGTTGAAAGTTTTAGATGGGCTCCACTCGTTTCAGCTTATGTTGAGAGATCATTAAGCTCCTTCCCAGCCCTTCTAAGAGACAACCGAAGAAGATTGCTTCCTGAGAAATATAAAAAACTCTTGGTAGTCCAATGCTACTATAATTAAATGTTTTTTTGTTTATTTTTCTAGTATTTTTTTAAAAATGCCTTTTCTTTGCCTTTTTAAGTGTTTTGTTTTGCTTTTTTTTTATTTTTTAGATCAACAAAATCCTATTATTATTATGTCTTATATGTGATGGGCAGAATGTTTGTACGTTTAAATTTGTGTATATAAAATAATCAGCATTTTCCATTCTTAACAAATAAATTGTATAGCAAGTATCCTTGACTGAAAATTAGTTATAATGTATCGTACATTATCTGCTATACATTTTTCGTACCCAAAAAAAAGGTTTTATAGAAACTTTCACAAAAACCAGCACTCAACAGGGAAAAACGCATATAAGCTTCCCCATTTTATTTTAGCTACTCTTATCGATGTATATACTTATAAGGACATTAAGAATGGACGGCGGCGGTGTTTTAAACATTACATCTCAATCCTCTCAAAACTAAAACAAAGCTTTTATCATGAAAACACTCAACTGACATCTTTTTTTTAAACAGCAATCAAACACGTGCGTGTGGTACTTTGATTACAATCAGCACGGGATCCTTTTTCCTTTCATTGTTTTGTTTTTCTTTTCTCCTTTAGTTTAAATCATTAACCAACCACATTTGCATATGGATTAATACTTGTAAAAGAAAGGCCCATGCTGTTTATTTTCATAAAACAATCGTTTTATCCATTTAAATATCTGCACAGGTTTACATTATTCAACATTTTAATGCAAATCTGTGAACGAGGCTTAACTAGGATATCACAAAAACGTAAGTCGACACACGGCCCGACACGACGTTGGATTTCATGCTGCGGAAATAATTAGTGAATTTTGTGCGCACATTGAAATAGTCTTAGGTACGTATTTCATTGTGTTTTTGTAATTTATGGCTTTCATGTAAAAACAATCGAATTTGAATCAATTATTTTTATACTTCCAAATTTTAACTTAGGGTACTTTGTTCTTGCAGGTACTTATTTTTTTTGTATCCAAAACTTAAAAACTTTTAACACAAGCCTGGGAAAATTAAGGTGTTTTCTGCATGTTGTTTTCGGTTAATCAGAATATGTCCGCAAGTCCAGTTTGGAGTTATTTGTAGTAACATATGTGTTCGAGGTAATGTTATCCCCAATTTAAATCTATCTATTTATTGAATACAACAAAAAGTTGAAAATAAGACTACTTCTTAAATATTATATGTAAATATTAAAAAATGTTTTGTGAAAGGAGACCATTATTTATGTTTATAAAAAAATCAGATTTTAGATTCGAATTCAAGACTCAACGCTACAGGGAAAAATGTATTATGGTTCAAATGACGAGATGTGGACCAGTGTAACTATTTTTTCCCGTTATAGGACTTTTGTCAAGTCGGTTAACTTTGTTTCCAATACTATTTGTATGTAGATTCCAACATTCTTCATCTACTCGTATTTCGAATTCCATACGATAACAGCGCTCGCTGTTCACGGTGACCGCCACACTAACGTCGTTTTCAAAAAAGTACGGACCAATTACATCCAAAAATGGGCCTCATCACTAAAGATGACTATTCTGTCAAAATTGGGGTTTTCTTCCAAACGATTCGAAGCCCAGTCAGCGAACAAACGGCGCGGCGTTGTCTATGGTCATGAACATTGAGCTCCTGGGACAGTTGGATCTTGTACGGGTCTAGGCCCAAGTCCCGACTCAAAATTCACCAAGTTGAAGTCTGCGAAAGGCCGAGTTCTTGTCTTGTGCACGGCGAGGAATAGACTGCCTCGGGTTCTGCTGTACACTTTCACGGACTGCGGCGATGTTCTCGGCCGATCTTGCGCTCCTTGAACGTACGGGTGTTGGCTGATTATTTACTGAACCGGTGGTCTCAAATTTGGCCAACAAATGTCGAAGAATCGACTGTGAAGGGACACCACGTCTACGTCTTTTGATAATAAAGTTTTATCATTTGAACGTATTGTTCAATCGTGTAACTTGCCATGATGATTAAGCATAAACAAATGAATAATAAACAAAAGATTTGACAGATGTCACCAAAAAAATGGCCACAACGGAGCGCCAAAATCTACCCGCACCAATTGAAAAACCCTTTATCATCCTCATTAAACTTTATTCGTAAAATTTCCTTACAAAATTCTTGAATATTATCGGAGGGTGTAGCTTATAGTTCAAAGTTTCTTAGTGACCTACATATGTACAATGTACATACATACATATGTACATATATCTCCACAATCTCTTCAGAAAAATTTCCTGTAGTTTTGCTTAAGAAATTAATTTCAAACTCTCTGTTTTCAAATCGTTTTGATATGAGCATCTCATTTTTTGGGCTGACTGTTTCCCCGTTTTCTGGGTTGGTTTTTCATGGTTCCGAGAGCTTTCGGGAGCGTTCGTCAGTGGTCAGATTGAAAACTGTTAATTTTTCAATAACTTTTATTCGATAGCTATTTTAAACTGTTATTTATACATATTTTAAAATCCTTAAAAAAGGAAATTTAGAAAAATTAAATTAAACATTTAATTAAGAAAACAAAATGCTTGTCCTCTGTTGACTGGGAAATAAAAGGTTTGAAATAAAGATATTCTGCATTTATTACCGAATTTGTTCTGTCTTTGTCGCCTTTGTCAGCGAAATTTCTTTGTTTCCTCTTGTGTTGTGATTTGGTCCAGTTAAGATAACCTCAGAATATCTCCATTCAGCCAACCCATATTCTAACTGAAGGCAATTGTTTGAGAATTTTTTTTCCAAACCTAGTTACAGATTATTAATGACTTGAAACTTGAGACTATTGACTTAAGCTAAAATAAATACAAGTTGAGCTCCAAGTAGACAAAATATAAAACGTTCAGCTGCAGCCAAAATAATAGTAGCGTGACATTTTAGAAAAAACAATATATTTATGTTTTTGAGTTTTATAGTAAATATATGTAACCCGTGAAGAAATTGATTTAATAAAATATTCTCATTTGTCTCATATTTAAACTAAAATTGTAGAACTCTAACGGTAAATTTCTTGACAAAGTTCTAGTCTCTAAAAGTCGGTTTATTGAAAAATAAGAACTCGATTGATTTTTAATTCATTAAGTTTTCAAGCGTTAAAACTCTGAATTGGACCTCAATTTGAGATAGAACTCCGATTGATTGGACCTTCAAATTTGGAAGTCTAGGAAATTAGAACTGGGTTTAGCAATGTTTTTAATAAGAGCGTATCGCAATCCCGCTTTTTAAAATCCCGTTTTTTAAAAATCCTGAAAAAAAAATTTAAAATACCAATTTTTTAAAATCCCTTCTTTTAAAATCCCACTTATTGAAAATCCCGATCAATTAGAATGCAGCTATTTAAAATACCGCCAGTTCCCGACAATCCCGTTTTTTTTTTTACAAAATACGTGCATTAAACTAAATAACAGTAGGAGTCAAAGGTTTGAATGTTAAATTAAGAAGTGTATCGAAATCTCGCTTTTTAAAATCCATGTAAAATTGTTTTTTTTTGCGTCGTATAGCCTACAGTATACAGTTGAACTATAATAATTATGAAAACAGTATTCTTGAAAACAGTATACCTACTTTGTTAATGCATTTTTGTTTGTTTTATGTTTTGTTTGAAAAGAATACTACTTTACTTTATATTATTATTTTTTGATATCTTACATTTGTTACAGGTTACAATAAAATGAATTTAGACAAACTTTTCAATTTCATTGTTATTAATATTATTAATATTATAATACTTTTATAATTTCGATTTTGCAATAAAACTAGTTGTTTAATTTTTAAAAATTGCGCGATTTTTTAAAATTAAACAACTAGTTTTGATTGCAAAATTAGGATAATAAAAAAACGTGATTATAAAAAACGGGACTATAAGAAACGGGATTACAAAAAGCGGGATTATAAAAAATCGGGGTTATAAAAAATCGGGATTATAGAAAACGGGATTTTGAAATCGGGATTTTAAGAAACGGGAATAATTAATTTCCACCGAGTTCTGAGGAAATTATGGAAAGTGAAGAAATGTTCGAATCCTAAATATTTTTAAAACTAAATTTCAAAGATAAACCAAGAGTGGCTAAAAATATCCTAAATTTTCTGTGTGCCAATAACGGTTCTCGGTATACAGCTGATCTAAGCATAATATATAATCAATATTTTTAAAGGACATGACGAGTATATATGTACATAAATATTGCAGAACAATAACAGATACCTTAGATTCAAAAATAGTAATTAAATCAAGCTGCTGCACACTACAGGGGTTAAGACTTCCCGTAACATGTTTAACATAGTTTCGGCGTTTGGAAAACATTATAAGGATTTAAGAGGAGATATCAGCGCCCATTGGTCTTTAAGTGTTGAATATTAAAATGTTTTTTTTTTTTAAACTTTTGTTATACAAAACTAAATTTACCTACCTATTATTCCAGCTGTAGACAATATTATGTTCCATTGCAATATTCTATAAGTAAAATATTTAAAATAGAAAAGTCCATAGTTCTATATATTTATTATAATAGAAAGGGTAGGTAGAGTTTAGATACTTATCTCACTCCATTTCTTTATAAAAGTTTGTATAAGTTCCGCCTTCGTATGTACCTTAACTCATCTATATGTAATATAGAGTGTACATACGTATAACGTGTATTATATTCCTTGCTCATACTCCCTTGTTTTGGCATTCATTTATTTTCCCCTTGTTGAGAAAACGAGTATTTATTGTATAAAAAAGGTAAAGGGATGAAAGTACAATTAGCCCGCCCTTCTATGTACTATACCTACTCTAAATTTTCACGCTTAAATGAAGGGTCACACTCTTGAGAAATATCCCTAATAGTATTTACATAAATAATGTTTTAGGTATCATATTTGCAGTTATTCATTATTTTGATGATCCAGAGATTTATTTAGGTGTGCGATTGTAAGTATCAACTTATAGGCAAGAACTCGTTTAAGACTACTTCAGCCATTACGATTTTTTTTTGATTTGAAGTACGAACAGTTCCATATCCAAATAACCAGGGGTTCAAATAAAAAAAATATAGGGCCTAAAGGTATATAGACTTCAAATAGGAGGTCTTATATAGGTTTACAGCGAGTTATGACAAAGAAGACGCTCTAATGTTTCCATATTTAGTTCCAATATAGTGCTACCTATTATTTGTTTGTTTGTTTATATATCCTGTCAAAAAGTGGCACTACGGGGTCTAAAACGTATAAATCATTAATTTCATCAATGATGCGCGCCCTTAAGAAACAAATACGGCACAAAAACTCATCAATTTTGTTATTTTTTTAGAGATAATTTATATCGATAATCATTTATTATATAGGTGTGTTCCAGATTGCTTTGTTAGCACTCAAAGAATTTTTACAACTGTAGAAATGCCCTTCAACTATTTGTTTTCATTGAAAATTGTTTCAGTATATAGACCCTAAATAGAGTTCTTCGGACTGAATGGTTTACTCGTATAAGTTCTAAATGCCTTGTAAACAGTAAGGATTATTAACAATGTGACTCCATACGGTTATTAATTGTAGTGAACTTCCTCTTCCCTATTAAATAATTCTTATATCGTTATCCAGTTATAAGCAAGTAATGAGAAAATATAAATTGTTTTCAAAAATACTGAAATAAAAGAAAAACAATTTTAATACTTTAAGAGCCGCAATTTGCTCTTTCCATTATACGACTTTTAAAACACATTTTGTACCTTGTTATCTATACTTTACACATTACATTCCGATTCTTGCACACGCTAAAAGTTTTAAGGTAAATAAGTTGTAATTTGCTACTCTACGGACAGCTTTAAACATCTTTCTGGAACCTGACGTTTTGATATTTTGTATTTTTTGTGGATGCCTTTTCACAACTTAAGACTGTGGCACACAGAAACAGTTTTAATGTGCATCCGTTTAGATTTTGTACAACGCGTTTAAGAACGTCAGTAGGAAAAATGTATGCATTTAAATCTTTAATTTTCCGCAAAATATCAAATACATATGTAGGTGAAGACTTAATTTTATTAATCATGGGATTCAAACATATAGGCCCCTAGAGTCGAAATAAAAGATTTTTAGAAAGATGTCTGTGCGTGCGTGTGTACGTACGTTCGTACGTCCGTACGTTCGTACGTCCGTACATTCACGACGTTTTTTTCGTCTTCCATAGTTCAAGAACCAGAAGAGATATCGACTTCAAATAAATTTTGTTATACAGATAATAATGCAGAAAGATGCAGAAAGGGCTCTCAAGAAAATTGCGTTTGTGGTTTTTTTACCATAGCAGTTTAAAAAAAAGGTGAACATTTTGGTCAACCCAAAATATCTCACGAACCAATAACGCTTGAATTAAGTTTTATATTATATATTGTAACGCGATACCAAACAAGTATATTATTGGAAAAAAAATCCAATTAACGGTTTTTTTGTATAAATCAAAAAAACTGAAAAAAAATATTTGTCACCTCGAAAATTTTACGAATAAAAAATGATTTTATCTCCAAAATAATTTTGTGAAACGAAGAATAATGTTTTTTACATTTGGTAAAATTTTGAGAAAAATCGAATTGACAGTTTTTTTACAAAAAATAAAAACCTAAAACAAAAAATGAGTGTTAGTAAAAATTGATTTTCGACTCAAATAACTTTTCAAAAATTTGAGACATTGGCCTTAAACTAATTTTATTTTTCAAAAAATATTATTTTCAACATTCAGTAACATTATGAGAATAATCGAATTGACAGTTTTTTTTTTTACAAAAAATTAAAAACGTAAAAAAAAATTAACAAAAGTTGGTAAAAATTGATTTTCGACTTAAATATCTTTTCAAAACTTTGAGATATTGGCTTTAAACTAATTTTACCTTATGCGAAATATTGTTTTCAACATTCAGTAAAATTTTGATAAAAATCGAATTGACAATTTTCTTACAAAAAATAAAAACCTAAAAAATAAATACCTTAAAAAAGCATTACTAAAAGTTCGTAAAAATTGATTTTCGACTCAAATATCTTTTTTAAAATTAAAAAAATATAATAATTAAGAAAATATAATTTTCGACATTCAGTAAATTTTTTATTAAAATCCAACAGTCAGTTTTTTTCATAAAAAAAAATAAAATCTACAAAAAATAGAACTCAAATTTGGTAAAAATGATGTTCGGTTCTCGATATCTCGTGAAAAATAGAAGGTATTGACTTTAAATTCATTTCATTCATCCAATTTGTATTAGTTTATTTAAGAAATAAAAACTTTAAAGAAATGCTACTAAAATTGGAAAAAATTGGTTTTCGAGATCAAACTATTTTACTATATGCAAAATATTGTTGGTAATTTTTAAATTTTTAAGAAACAAAACACGAAACCCTACAAAATTTTAAGCAAGACAAATCGACAGACGGGATGGGAAGTTATTAGTGTGGGTCGCATCCCAGTCTCTTTTTGATTTTGTTTTTAATTTCCAACGCTACGTTTTACCGCAGCGTTTCATCGTCACGTTGTTAAAATAATCACTGCGTGCATATGTATGTATAACGCACCCTATGTGATAGATTAAAATCATTTTGTACTTATGTATTACAACAGCGTTAGAACAAGCTCTGAGTCCCGAAGTCTTTTTAAATATATTTTTATTGTTTAAGCTACTGTTTGTCAAATTGTCTGTTATTCATTTACTCAGTTTTGCTTGTTGATAAAATGTGTGAGTAAAACTGGACCTTCTGTTGATATAATAATGCTTTGAACTAAAACGAAACTATTACCAACGAAAATGATGAAACAATTCGATATGATCGGTTGATACATCGGTGAAAAATCCGCTTACACGAGATGAAATAACGGGTTATGCATTTTGCGGTTTCAAAGTATAGGGCTGGAATTCGACATATGTCAAATTAAGTTGTTAAACCAATTTTTTTTCAGTCGAAAGTCTGACATTTACGAAAATGGATCGCTTAACTTTCGCACAACGCATAAAAATTGTTAAATCCTACTAAAAAAATTGTGATTCTGCCACAGCCACATATCTTGCTTTAAGAGGAGATTATGGTTAACATAATCGTCCAACTACGCAAGCAATTCGCAAAATTGTGAAGAAATTTGAAGAGACTGGATTGGTTACCGATATTGTAAGGCCTGTCCATCATTGTTTCGCTTGTACCACTGAAAATATCGCTGCTGTAAGTGAAAGTGTTGTACCCGTGTAGTACCCGTAGCGTGATGGTTATTGCGTTGGACTGTCATGCAAGGGGTATTGAGTTCAATCCCTGCGTCTGCCACCTAACTTTTTTTACGGGTACTACCTCTTGCGAGGAATTGACAAATTCTAAAAGAGTAATTCTTGTTATGAAAAGTGTTTTCTCAAATTAGCCGTTCGGATTTGGCTTTAAAATGTAGGTCCCTTCCATCTCTGACAACATTACTCGCACACAGGAATGGTTGAGAGTTCTAAGTCACTAGGCCCTGGTTCTTCATGGACTGTTGCGCCACCTAATTTATTTTTATTTAAGTGAAAGTGTTGCCGAAGATCCGAATGTGTCGTTCTCAGGAATTAGGATTATCTTACGGAACATTATGGCGTATTTTGCAATGGGATCTACAACTACATCCATATAAAGTCCAGCTCACACAACAACTCAAGCCAGCTGATTATTCACAACGTCGCCTCGTGATAAGTCGAATAGGTGCTTGAACAACAGGCGGTGGACGGCGATTTTTCGAACAAAATTTTCTTCAGCGACGAAGCTCATTTCCCACTAGGTGGTATGTTAATAGACAAAATTGTCGTATTTGGGGTTCTGAGAATCTTCAAGTAATTGGAGAGAGGTCATTACATCCACAAAAAGTCACTGTTTGGTGCGCTCTTTGGTTCAGAGGTGCGATTGGACCTTACTTCTTTGAAAACGACGATGGAACGACTGTCCATTTGGTGCGTTATGGTCAAATGATAACCGCCTGCTATTGAAGAATATGACTTGGAGAATATGTGGTTTCAACAAGACGAATATGGCTTTTTTGCAAGAGATATTTCCTGCCCGCGTTATTGAGATGTTTAAAAAAAACGATTTTTTTGTAAAAGAAATCAATGAATATAATATGTTTATACCAAAGAAGAAGTTAAGGAACCAACCAAGATTAATCAGGACAATGTTACAGCGCCATATTCGCTTACAGAATGTTTAATCATCAATCGATTTCAGATAAAAATTACTATCGCAGGTATACTCAACCTTCTAAATTTGAATAATTTTTAAAGTGGAAGATGATTGGAATTCGTTGATATATTTGTATGAAAGATTTTTAGCTTGATGAAATCTTAAATGGAGCATTGGACTAACTCAGTCTATATAAATGTTGTCAATATGCTCGTAATTACCGTTACGGTTGCCTCTAATTAAGTGAATTAACCAAATATTGTAGAATGTTTAAGAATCTAACTAATTTTTTTTTGCAGATCATAGAAAATTGTTTTTTTTTTTGTGTTTCAAATCATGTTAAAATTCAAAAACTCTTTTTTGTGTTTTAAAATGCGTTAAAATTGAAAATACTGGTATTTTAGCTGTTTAAAAATATTTTTATTATTTTCTATTTATTATAAATGTATTTTTGTAAATTTTATATTTTTAATACTCAGAAACATTTGCATACTTTATCCAAATAATATTTTTATTTTAAATCACAATATGGAATGTCATTTCAGGTAGAGGGCAGTTATTGCCATGTCTTTATTCTTAGGAAAACAAATTGTAAAACTTGAAAAATATAGAACCTATCTATCTCTCCTTTTGAAGAAATTTTCAATGACCAATTCGAACATTTGCTGCTGATGTCTTCGAAAACATTTTGAATTAAATCTTTAAGATCTTGAATTGACTGTGCAAGATTGGAATAGACCTTATCTTACCCTTGGACTTAAACATAACAGTCTAAGGCTCTTAAATCCCAAGATCTCATCTCTTGGCTAAATTTGTATTTGTAAATGGCTATCAACAAAAATATTTTAAAACTTATAGTTCTAAGCGTTGCGGGGGAAACCATTGTTGCAACCATGTGACAAAAATCGAAGTAAATGATAATTTGTGTGAATATGAAAGTCTTTAGAATAATGTAAATAAGACTTATTCGAAAAATGAAAATTTCTTTAAAACGATCAAGGAATTTTCGGATGACATTCCCGTGTTCAGATGACTAGGTGTTATTCATAACAATTTGGGCTAAGATTCAGTCGTGTGAAAAAAAAAAATAATTCCATATTAAAATCTATAAGAAAACAAAATAATATTTGCTACTCTGTCATTTCCTGCAAATTTAGCAACATAATAAAAACAAATGCCAACTTGACCGTAAATTGACTTTGGTTTTACTTTTATGAACACAAGTATTACCATGCTTATGCAGAGCGCTGCTTGCTTACAATTATAAACTTGATTTTGGCATTACTGTAGAAGTTTTACAATTACGAGATCAGCCACAGTTATATCATCATCTTCATCGTTATCGGCTCGACAGCCGGGATCGGGTCCTGGCCTCATAAAAAAAGTCTCTTCATTTATGCTATCAAATGTACTGAAAAAGGACTTTCCAAGCTGATTCCTCTTCACTCTTGCAGCTAGGTGTCACAATATCAGCTTTGACGTAGATTGTTTCCAATTCTTGATTGTAGCGTTTTCAGAATCGTCCTCCTTCACATAAGGGGCCAACAATTCTCCACAACACCTTCCTCTCGAACGTGCTTAAGAGGTCAAAGTGATTTTTACTAAGCACCCAGGTCTCGGATCTATATGGGAGTACTGGCAAAACCATCGTTCTGTACAGCAGCAGTTTAGAAGTTATGGTCAAATTTCTTAATTAAAAAAGCTTTGACAGACTGAAGTAGGCTCTGTTGGCTTTTGAGCAACTGTCCGCATATTTCTTCTTCTATGTTATTATCAGCTGCTACTATTGACCCAAGATATTAGAAGGATTGCACTACTTCAAATTCATGATTCGCTACCTTGACTGTTTGATCATTTGTTCTTCTCACAGTCGACTCTTCGGATAGTTATGTATTGTTTTTGCTTCATTAATGGCCATAATAAAAAGTGTGTTCAGTGACGCTGTGCTGGACTGTTCTAGACAGAAAAGTACAGCTTTTTGCTGTTCATTGAGGTTTTTTCTGTGCTGAACTGTTCTACTTTCTTGTTCATTGACAAACCTAGAACAGTTTAGAACATTTTCTGTTCTTGCTTTTGAGTCAGATCAGGTTAGAACAGACTCGTGAGAAATGTCAAAATCGAAGTTGTCATTTTTTTTGTTTACGTTTTGATTTGGCTGTGCTTTGTGATTTTTTTTCTCGTGATTTAAAAAAATTAAAATAAAGTTATTTTGCCAATTTGTTTAATTTGTTTAATAAAATAATTATAAAATACATTTTTTACATTTTACATAAATAAATCTTTTACATTTCATCAAAGAAAAGGTAATAACATTCGTCACACTTTCATTCCAATCATCTGAAGAGGAATCCGACTAAAAATCACTATCGGTATCTGAACCACTAACATTTTCATTTAGTATTATCTTAGCAATCACTTGATTTTCCATTTTAATAATTTTTAATAGTATTTTTCACAGTAAAAACACAAAAAATGAAAAAAAAAATAAGCGAGAAACGAAAAATTCACACAATTTGCAATTTGTTTTTTTTTTTTTTTTGACAACTGACGTTTAACTGACTGTTATAACTTGATCTGACATTTCTCACGAAACTGTGCTGTCCTGTGCTGTTCTGATCTAGAAAAAACCTTGTTGAACACAACTAAAATAAGAAACAAAAAGCTCATCTGCAACCATACTCATAATAGGACCACCTTTAGATTCAAGCTCCCAATAAAATTCTTTAGCTAAGAATAATCCATCGCAGGAACAATAATTAATCCCTTGGCCGCAATGATTTAGAGTATAGCATATTCCTAAACCTGCGGGAGAGTTCAAATATTTAGGTAAATGTAGTTCAGATAACTAAATTAAAATGCTTTTGTTGATCAAAGTTACCTATAATATATTATAATTTATCCTATTTCTACTTATACTAAATATATTGTGCAAAAATGGCCCAAGCCGATATAGTTGTACCCAACCCCTGGCTAAGGTAAGTAATGCATTTATATAAAATTGACAGCTATCAATCAATCGAAATTGATGTTGACATCCTATTCAAAGACATCTACATTAGAGAGGAAAATTGAATCGAATCCGCTTAGATTTCACATTCAATAGCTTAAAATATCCCTAAAGGTCGTATATGTACGATTTTTCAATAGTTTGCAAAAAAAAACTGTCAAAAGAAGAATCATTGCACTCCATTACATAAAAAGTGCCTGCAAATTTTTCATCAACAACAAACAAAAAGGAGTCCAATTCTTTTCAACTATTTTATTTATATATATTTACTACCTTTCTGCACCCATTCAATATATGGTATGGTAGGCCATATACAATGTCCTTCAATATTACATTTTTTCGAGACACCTTTTTATTTTTGTGTTTATAACAAACACAATCGGATCCTATTACAGGGTTCAATAAAAATATTTTGCTAACTTCTGTCGGAGATGTTACAATAGAGATTATAGTTTGATGTGTATGTAGAGTGTACGTCTTTATTCTATTGATAACTTAAAGAGAAACTACTCATCAAATGTTCATGTGCCGTAAAAAGTACACACATTATACTCGTCGTTGTTATTCTTCGGAGAGTTATGTATTGTTAATTGAAATTATTGAAAAAGGACGTTTTTCATTTTAGGTACTTATTCGGCTATGTGTGTTTTTGTTGGTGGGAGTCTGAAATTGATATTTGAAAATGAAGGTATTACACACACCTTTTTTTTTTTTTTAAAAGGAAGAAAGAGGTATACAGATGAAACGACGCGACGTGTGTTTGTTTCGCCTTTTTTCTGATCATTATAGGAGATAAAAAAGGTTATGCAATTGGAATTTGTAGTTTATACAGATCCGGAAGTATTAAGTTATTCAACATACGTGATTACTAGATGATAACATTTTTATTTTTAAAAAAATTATGTTTATGTATGTATCTTTACTTAATTTGGTAATTAGCAGGCATTTTAAAATGGAAATTGCACCCAATTAATAATTAAAATTAAGACATTTTTGCACATATTTTTCTTGTTTAAATGAATTTAACAATATAATCAAGTTCGAGTATCAGCTCTTTTGTTTTGCAAAATCTATTCAAAAAGTAGTTGAATAAATAATGTAGATTTAAATCAAACGTAATTTTGTATTATTTGTTTTAAATTGCAGCCATAAACATAAATTACATATTTAAACAAATAGAATAAGGTAAGTAAATTATGATTTATGAAAAAGAATGATTTGATTGATTTTCAATGTTTTGGCGTACAATGGGTGATTTGTTCGCTATTTCCTTTTTCGCAACATTTTTTTTGACGGTTCACACACGTTTCATATTTTGTCTCACTGTTAAAAATCTTCAGTTTCGTCTTTAATTTAACTTAGAATCATTTTAGAAACTAACAACGCTTGCAAATTATTAAATTTAATTATCAAAATAAGTGCTCTTTTAAGAAAGTTCATCGCGCCCTTCTTCAATTTCGTGGTCAGTTTAATCGACCTACTGAGGTGGCTATTCGAGCTATTGCGAATAAATTTCTCACCAATACATATGTAGTTGAACATTAAATTATCAACAAGCTTACTTAGACTGCGAAATGAGGTAAATATCGCAGCTGTATCGGCCAGTGTCGGTGATGAGCGTGAATTATCGATTCGGCGCTGCGGCCGGCGTTAGCAGAAATTGGGCCTCTTTTACTCCACTATGTGGAACATGTATTGTATTGAAAAATTGTGCTCAGCGACGAAGCTGATTTTTGAATTGATGAGGAAACAAGCAAAACTGCCGTATTTAGAGTGAGTAGCATCCAGAAAAATTGCAAGAGCTACCAATGCACCTAGAAAAAGTCACTGTTTGGTGCGGATTATGAGCTGGCGGATTTCTTCAAAGACGATACGAATCGTAAAGTTACTATGAATGATGGCCCCTGTCGCGAGATGATAACAAACTCTTTTTGGCGCAACATCGAAGAGCTTGAATTGCATGACATAAGGTTTCAACAAGACGGTGTCCATATCAAAAACGCACGTGTAACAAAGTACCAATTGAGAGTCGATTTCGGTTGACAGTTAATTTCACATTTGAGGCCGGTAAATCGTGCCGCCTAGATCGTGCGATTTAAGGGCTGTAGACTATTTTTGGAGGAACTATATTAAGGATTATATCAATAACGACAAACCCAATTCGATTGACGTCCTGATAACCAACATTGAGATATTTATTACTGAAATTCTGGCTGAAATGTTAGAAAGAGAAATAAGAATAAGCGGATGAATCATTTGAGGCGCAGTCGCGGCCACAATTTGCATGAAATAATTTTTAAACATTTAATTATATCGACCGTACTATAGATTCAAATAATTCCGTTAGCACTTAAAAAATCAATCTTTTGAAAAAAGAACTAATGGTAATTTATCTTAGTGACATAAATACATTATATTTGTTTGGTATTTCTTACAATTGACGTTCATAGCTGGTATATTATTAGGATTTATTCAAAACAAAAAGACAAGATGATGGACGAAGTATTTACTGAGGACGTATGACTTTAGTTACATTGCGAAATTTTTCTTACTACTTCACAGCATTATCAAAAACGTGGAATTTTTAAATTCAATTGAAAAAATGGAAATCATATAAAATTACGAGTTAATCAACGATTTTACCCTTAAAAGTATCGCAGAAACATTCCTGAATAAGGACAAAAAGCTATATACGTTTTTCGTTGACCTTAAATCTGCATTTGATATGATCGATAGACATGCGCTTATCTACAAGATGTATAGTAACGGAATGTCATGGAAGTTCAGGAGAGTTATTCAGAATCTATATGCAGATACAATTGCTAAGGTATGGAATGGAGAAGAATTGTCGAGAGGGTTTAAAACACAATTGGGAGTCCAGACAAGGCTTTACATTGAGTCAGAGTCCGTTCGCCTTGTTTATTGAAGATCTTACAGACCTCTTACAAGGTGGCATATACTTCGACGGACAAATAATAAAAACATTGCTGTTTGCGGACGACATTGTTCTTTTGGCATTAACACCTGAATTATTGCAGTTAATGATAAACCGCCTGTATCAATATTGTCTGCTTTGGAGTTTGATGATGGTGAATCTTAATAAGTCCAAAATTTTGATTTTTAAACGAGGAGGAGGCCGCAATTTAGCGAAAGAAAAATGGTTCTATAATGGAGAGGTCATTGAAGTTGTCACGGAATTTAAATACCTTGGAGTTCACTTAACGAAAAATTTGAGCATGGAAATTCATCTAAGAGAGAAACTAGTTAAGGCTAAAGGTGCAATTAGTGCAACTTGGAAAAGATGTTTTTCTAACAAAAGTATAGCACATATTAGCAAGTTCAAGATATTTGAAGCGGTATCTGAGTCTGTCATGTTTTACGCGGCACAAACTTGGGGAACGAAACAATACGAAACAGTTGAGAAACTTATCCGATACTTTATTAAGCGAATTTTTAGACTTCCATCAAATACACCCAACTATGTTATTATGTTGGAATCAGGATTATCACCTATGTTCATACGAATCCTAAAAATTCAAGTCGATTACATCTTGGTAGTTATGAAGATGAGCAATAATAGGCTTCCGAAGATAGCAGCGCTTCAAGTAATACGAACCAAAACAAGTTGGTGTGATGATTGGATAAATTTGGCAAGAGAATGTGGAATGGAACTTAAACCTTTTGTGTAATAATCAGGATGATTTAAAAGCTTCTTTATACCAGCTCATTTCCGCAGTGGACATAAAACAACGAGAGAAATACTTGAATGACGGCACAGGATCTATATACAGGCAGCTCTACTGTCAACTAAATCACAACTTGGAAGAGAAGAATTATTTAAGGGACGATAATAGCATTGTCGAAATTTCAATGATGGTTAAATTGAGAGGTGAAGTTATGCAGCTGAATTTTATACCTCATAGAGATGATTTACCAATTACATATATGCTCATTGTGCAATTTAAAGGAAAGGGAGGATGTTTTACACATTGTTGGAAGATGTCCAGTTCTTAAAGAAATAAGAAGAATGCTTTTGGTAGCGAAATACTGACGCAAAATCAAGTTATACTCTTGCTTAACAATATGGAAGTTAAAAAATAATATCAATTTTACAGGCTAGCTCTTCTCTATATAGAAGTAGAATTATAAATGAAAGTTTTTAAATATATTATTGAGCTATGTTATCTTTGTTATGATTTGTCAACTAGGCAGACGGCAGTAAAGCCATGCTTTTAGTTTTTGTTTGTAAACTTTACAAACAAAAAATTTAATCAAGGTTATCAAAATAAAAACCAATCTAATCTAGCCTACAAATCAACGATTTTCAATAAAAGTCAAATATTTAATTTATCTTTATTGTATATAAAACACACTTGCAAAATAAAAGTAGCAGAAAAATGTATTAATTATTCAAAATTAATTATTTCAGTGAGAACTTATGTTAAAAAAAATACACTTTAAAATTCTGAATTTATGTCGAAGGTCATTCGTTTTTAGGTTTTGCAAGAAAATCTTAATAAAACACACAGTGATATACACTTCGGGGAAATTAACAGCATGCGATTCTTTTAAGGTTCATGGAATGCCGCTGTCTGCTTCGCCTAGTCATTTGCACTTGCAACAGCAATATTATTTCAATAACGCTTCAATTTCTTGTATCTTATGACGACCATAATTATCGCGTATTCACTATTTCATTGTTTAGCGATGTTTGGGTCAAACATTCAACTATATTTTGTCATTCCAAATCACACAAAATGAATTACCCTATAGTTTTGAAAGCTTTGAGACACACATTTTTAAATCGACTTGCAATATCAGAAATTAACTTGAGAAAACGTAGGGTAAATTCACAAATGTCAAATTTTTTAGTAGTGATTAGGCATCACTGCTTTTTTACAATGCTGATCGTTGCTCAGCTGATTACGATGCAATGCTTATTAACAAAAAGTTTTACGTTTAAAACAACTTTTGCTTTATGATGGATGTGGTACTAATAAAAACTCTCATTGATATTAAAGAATCGAAAAACAACACATTTCTTCAAAAAATGCGGGCTTCGAGAATGCAAACATTCATAGTAATTTCATCCAGAAGGAATATTCCGAAGATAGAAAACTTTTTCAAAGTAATTGAAAAATACCCGAATTATGTTTTCCAAAGCCATTTTGGGATGGATCACTTCCAGTTTCTTTATTTCTGTTTTGTATTCTTTTGTATGTTATCATGCCATTTTGGAACTTTCGATGGATTTGATATTTATTGTAATTAAAATCTGGAGCCACACATTTTATCTCCTCTAGAACTTTTCTCCACAATACTGACTTTGAATTTCTGCCGACAATAAATTTACCTTCATATTTTAATCTGGTTTCTATTAATAGTTTAATTTGTTCTCTGGTAAAATATTCCCTGAAATTCATCAAATTAATTAATTTAAAAACAATTAAGAATTTGATTAAATACTTTTCATTCAGCCCTATCACAAAATCCATTCGTAGAAAATCTCCGAACAAAATCTACCCTACGAATTACGAAAAATTTACATCACAAAATCCGAATGGAATTCAAAAAGGCATTGCCTCATTTGCCGCTTTCATTTTCATTTTCGAAATCAGCTGTTTCGTGTCAAACATTGTCATTTGTGAAGACTACCCGAATAAATTTTGAATCAATTTCCAGTTTTTTAAATAAGTTTTTTTTAAAAGTGTAAACAAATTAAATATAAAGTGCTTAAAAATGGATTCAGTGGCTTTTTCAATAATTGCTGCTCGAATAGAGTCCTTCAGACGAAAGCGAAACCTGAAAATTCAGAGGAAAATACTTCGAGACGCTTGTAATCCATTCGACTTAGATGACATAACGTATGCATAGTGATATTAAATTTGATTGTTTATGTTTTAAAAACAAAATCTTACAGATTTCAAAGAAATTTCCGACTGAACAAGCCAGCATTCAAATATGTATTGGATGAGCTGGAACATGAGCTTAATTTAGGAGTGTTTTCATGCGCAATAACTTCTATTAGCCGGCTCGTGGCTGTCATAAGATTCTTGGCAGGAGGTGGATACCAACTTGGTGTTGGTAACGAATATGAGATTGGCATGGCACAGTCCACATTTTCTTCAACACTCAAAACTGTGTTGAATGTAATGGAAAGAAGACTCTGTCCTGTGTGGATACAAATCCAGATGAGCGAGTCGGAAAAAATGAATGCGAAAAGAGACTTCTATTTGAAGGCGAGTTTCCCAGGCGTCATTATGTGTGTCGATGGAACACATATAAATATAATTGCTCCACCCGAAGAAAAGGGGTTGTATTACAATAGAAAAGGAAACTTTAGTATAAATGCTATGCTGGTAAAATAATTTATCAACGATGAACTTTATTATGAAATTATGTGAATTTCGTTTAAGTTTGTGACAACAACTTAAGAATAAGATGCGTTGATGCCCGCTATCCTGGTGCGAGCCATGATTCTCACATATGGAATCTAAGCAACGCAAGACGATACTTCCAATCCAAATATCAGGAAGGTGAAAGGAATACTTGGATTCTAGGTTTGTACAAGAGTGGTAGAAATATTTGTTATCTGGCTTAAATTTAATTTATGATTCACTAAGGTGATGCTGGTTATCCATTGGAACCATGGATGATGACTCCATATCGTTGTGCTGAAGCTAGAAGTGCAAAGAGCACATACAATAGTAGACACAGCAAAACACGGAATGTTGTGGAAAGAACTATAGGAGTTATGAAAAACAGATTTCGGTACATACTGGGTGCACCATTGTATATATATTTCTTATAGTACTCCTATGGAACGAAATTTTTTATTTCATCGCCAAGCCGTTAATGGCGCTGCGTGTATCAAAATATTTGGTAGGGAATTAATAATGAGGAGAAAATAACTAAAGAAAGAATGAGAAAAGGAAATTTGTTTAAATTTCATAAGCATTAATATGTTCGAGGGAGATAGCCAAAATACAAATGTCAAACCAAGAAGGAATAATATTTGTTTACATTTTTTTTGCTTTCACGTGTGACTGTAGAGGAGATGTGCTTGTGCATATGCATACATTTGTTTATAGCTATGTATACTTTAACGTTGTAGGTATTTTGAATTTAAAAATTCTCGTTTGATTTTAAATTTTCAATTTTTGTGATAAATGAAATGTTGGCATATACAAATACATATGTTTGTAGCTATGTATATTTTAACGTTGCGTTGTAGGTATTTTGAATTTAAAAATTCTCGTTTGATTTTAAATTTTTGTGAAAAATGAAATGTTGCCATATTTGGCATATACAAATACATATGTTTGTAGCTATGTATACTCGTTGTAGGTATTTTGAATTTAATAATTCTCGTTTGATTTTAAATTTTCAATTTTCAATTTTTGTGAAAAATGAAGTGTTGCCATATTTGGCATATGATGCATTGAAGATTTTAAATATATTCAATTATTTTGTTGTTGTTATTATTGCGTATTATTTGTTATTTGTACGTATCAAGTACAAACACAATCAAAATTGCATACATTTAAAGGTATTCAAAACTAGGTCGCTTTTTGCTTTTTTAACGGCTTAACAGGGTGTACTGCATTGAATTTTTAATTTTCATATAAAAACATGTAAATAAATAAATGTAATATAGTATAAAACTACGTTGAAAAATTAACCTTACAAGTACAAGTGTCAGTGCCTAAATTGTAAAGGTATAAGCTTAATATATGTATGAGGTATTATGATGACATGGTAGTAATTTGGACAGAATGGAAGTGTTTCTTGTGTGGAGATATCAGTATGATAACATTAATTGCTTCTGTGAGTCTCTTCGATTCATATAGTCCAGAACATTTTACTTTTTTCGGTTTTAATCTTTCAAGGTCTTTTCTTGTAAAAGATTCAAATGGATATCTTATTAGAACATATAACCCATTTGACTCTGGTATATGAGAACTTACTAAGGAATTCGTAGATAGTTTGAGGTTTAGCTGCAAGTACTGACGCAATCAAAATTATTAACGAATAGCTAATCAAGAAAAAAATCTTTTTGAAAACAAAAGAGTCCCTTTTAAAGTAAAGGGTGATTTTTTAGCTATTATCTTTTTGGCAACACTGAAGCTGAACAGCTGAAGCACGTTTCGTGTTTTGTTTCACTGTCAAACATCTTCAGTTTGGTCTACAATTGAACCATGAATCGTCTTACAAACGAACAACGCTTGCATTTATTCGTGAGATACCGGCCGAAATGTTGGAAAGAGTATGCCAATATTTGACTAAGCGCATGGACCATTTGAGGCAAGGTCAACATTTGCATGAAATAATCTTCAAACATTAAATTATATGGACCGTACTATCGATTCAAATAAAGATTTCATGCATTTTTCTGAATTTTATATGTTTTTGTTTTGAAAGACTTTCCTATAGCTTTTAAAAATCCACCCTTTATATACATATACCTACATATAAATATAAAACGGAAAAACTAAAGGAATTATATCACACTAAATTTTTGGTATAAGAGTCATATCAAAAATAAAGACCATTATCAGGAACACCCTATTGAATTGAAAACAAAATATATTAAAAAATATATTTAACTACCAACCGCATATAAAGTACTCTTCCAATACCTACTTTTTTGCTTTGTTATTGTTTTTGTTATACTTTTTCTATTTCTTGCCAAAGCATAACCGTAAAATCATTCCTCTTCAAGTATAATATGCATACACACATATAATGTCAAAAGGTTGTTTCTATTGGCTCCCTTGATTTTCTTCTACATTTGCATATGTTCTTCTCTATTTTCTATTCTTTAATTATTGTTGAATTTTCCCTCACATTCTCATCTCTTCCCATCTATTGAGGGGTATAAAAAAAGGGATCAAATTCTTTCATCGCCAACCCGCTCAGATGTCGCTTCGATCGTTCCTCTTCATGAGAGTACTATAAGAAATATATATACAATGGGTGCACGTCAACTACATTACAATCCACAAAAACCAGCACAGATTATCAATGTGGTTTGTGCGTTGCATAATATCTGTATACATTATCGTGTCTTGGACTACACGAATATTCCTCACTTTGATATTGAGGACCAAGAAGAATCACAGGAAAATATCGGCATTGATGATTCGAGTAGTTACCAAAATGTTGCAAACGCTATGAGGGATAACATTCGGAACACATTTGTTTAAAAAAAGAAAATTTATTGAAAATAACAAAATTACTAGTCCACAGAATCTTAAATCTAATCTTATTTTAAAGTTTTCACAGCATGGCAATAGGAACTTTTTCAAAATGGATCAAATTCGTTTTTTAAATTCATAAACTAATTTAGATTGTGGCGATTTAGCTTCTCCTCTTCCATTTGTAGCATTTTAAGTTTTATTTCAACTTTTTTTTGCAGAAGCTCTTCTTGTATTTTGTTGTGTCTTCGTGTTTCTTCAATTTGTGTTTTTTTCATGTCACCCAATCTGTCTATTCCTCTGTACATTCTTTTTGTGTTTGCAGCAATATCTTCCGTAAGTTTTATTTGTTCCTCGTAATACTTCTCTGTTTTTGTATAAAAATTGTTTTGCAATTCAATTTGCTTCCTTAAGAGGCTCGCAGTATCATTTAAGGCAGTTGAAAACTGATTTTTCCGATATGTGTCACGATCGGATGACATGGACACATCTACATGTGGGTCATCAAGCTCAGGAGCCACATTTTCAGTTTCGGACTGTTTTGAAACCCTCCCATGCTCACCAGAGATTCCAAACCCAAATGAATGTACGTTTTGTATTCCTGGTGTGGAAGTTTGTAGCCCTGCCAGTTGAATGACTCCTTCCTCCAGCTTTGAGAAGGAATGTTGCCGGCACTCTCCGCCACCAGTTGCATTTATCTCTTTTTTGTTGTCGTCAAGTTTCTTTTTTACGTAAGATTTCCAATCTAACCAAACCTAAGAGTATTAAGAAGGATTTAAAAATATTTTTTTTTTAGCAAAATCTTTCATGTACTTTTCTCCAAACCGAAGCTTCTTTTGAAGGTGGCCCAAGAGCATTCAGTTCATATTTAACTTTTTCCCAGAACAGCGTCACATCTTCTTTTGGAGCTTTAGTATATCCTTGAGCTATGTCCGGCTTCTCATTTAATAATTGATAAAGCCTTTCATATTGTGCCTTATTTGTTGTTTTTGCCCTTTTAAAGCAACAAATATTATTAAAAGAAAAACAAATTGGTTAATACTTACATATTTATAAACAACACAACTGTTTCCCAACGATTCCGACACAAATTACTTGTCGTAGAAAAAGAGGCAAAATTTCCGTTTCATTCGGATTGAGTGATACCAAATTTCACGAACTTCGAAATTCGTAGCAGATTTTCCACTACGAATGAATTTCGTGATCGAGTTTTCGGTATTCGGAGCACATTTCCGATTACGATGGAATTCATGATAGGGCTGATTGTCTTTTTCCGCCATTTTTGCTCCAAATGCTTTTTTTTATAATTGCGCATCAGTTTATCCAACTTTGCAATAATGAACAATTGACATTTTAAGTGATGCCAATTATTTGGGTTTATGAACGTCCTACAAAGATGATCGCAAATCATCTCTGCAGTGATGCGTTTGTGAATTTATACGTATTTTTAATATTTTATTCATCACTTCATTAGAATTTTTTTTAAATATACATATGCACATATGTATGTATGTAAGTCAAAAAATATGTAAAGAGATCTTCTTCTGACTTTTATGACAATAAAGAAAACAAAATATTCTTGAAAACGCATTTCAAAAAATAGAAATGTATCTACATACATAGATGTCAAATAAAACAACTTCCTGCTTCGTTCTTGTTGTAATTTCAAAAAATTTAGCATTGGTTGGAAAGTTTTATTCAGTTAAGGAAACGAAACCAAAGGAGCATAAAAACTGTTTTAAGCCAAAACAAAATCGAAAAAATTAGCTCTAAAAATTTTACGTCTAAAATAATCTCAGAAACCCCAACCCACGTTTTTTTTTTGTATCAATAATTGTGTTTCGACTTCAGGATTTATGTGCGGACAACTGATAAGTTGTTCACTACTTGAAATAATTAAATCTTTAATCTACCTACATACATTGTATGAACATCAAACTTTAAACCACTTTTAACCATACAAGAACATAAGTGTTAGTCAGACTCAGACGAGACCTTTGTTTATGAATGCAAAACATGCTCTTCGCCAAGAACATCACTTGCTTATGTCTATAAATCATTTCACTGATATAACCTTGGAAACAACTTCATATTATTATATTTCGAAGGTCTGTTGAGGACATAAAACAAATTGGTTTCAAAAATGTAAGCTATATTCCTTTCACAAATCAAAGGTCTTGGCCATAAAATCTTTTGGTTGAAAAATTGAACCTATACATAGTATAATTTGTTATTCCTTGCCCATTTAAAAACACTTAAACTTCCTGCTGAAACAGAGCATATGAACATCATCGTGCGTCGGTCGGGACAACGAAGTTAAAACGTTCGGTTAATGTCCTGTCATCTTTTCCGCGCCTAGTCGCTCTAGCTCTCTCACTGTTATAAAACACAAGGAGATCGACAGTTATTGTTGTTTAATGTACCTACTTTTAAATGAAGGTCGGAAAAATTTCAAAAGCATTTGAGAAATGAGGCATGAAAGTGTTTTGTAACAAAGTTGTAAAACATGAAAATATATGTATGTATGTATTTTAAATGTGTAATCGCCTACGATGATGTTGATGCAGATGAAGGACCTGCCTCGCACTACAGAAAAATTACCTGCCTTTTAGGGCAGTAAAATTAAATTCTTTTGATAAGACAGATTTCATGCCTATGAAGATTTTATGTTAGGTATATTTTTTTTTCCTTAAAAATTAAATTGTAATCAAAAAAGAACCTAAAGCTATTAGGCTCCCTAATAAAATATGTGTCACCATAATTACAGGCGTAATACACAACTTGAAACTTTGATATTGCTTTATATATTAGCTGGATGTTAGGAAATGACCATTGGTCAAGGCGTATAGTCAAATTATACTCACCCATAATTTAATTTTAACTTCTTCCATAAAAAAAAAATCGGTTACCTTTTCCTATACTCAAGAATGTGAATATTGAACCCTTTATAAGGTGTAACAGTTGCAACACGGTCGCCCATCTCAACGTGAAGTAAAAATTAACAGCTTGGAATGAAATTAAAGTTTCCGTCATTGTGTAAATCCTTTTTTATAATTTTCGAAACATAAATACACAGCATGGGTTCTAAGGTCGATTTTGAAAGACCAAAGGGCACAGGGAAAACTATTGTCGCAATAATGGTTCGCACATTTAATTCGATTTTTTGTTTGTAATTGTTAAAAAAAAGTATTTTAACTTTATTGATGAAAATAGAACAGCGTGAGACATTGTGTATAGAATTTGTCCCCTTTCCTTTTAGGGTTTTAAGGCAGTCGCAATTATTGCTAAATAAATTGTCAGTCACCGTTTGGACATTAAAATCATTTCACCTTTTCAGTGTTGTATTATTAGATTGTATAGAGTACACTCTCGAAGCAGTTATTGTCTACTGAAATTATTTTTCTATGTTCTGAAGCCTGAATTTAGGTTCACCGAGAAAACGTGACATAATTTTATCTAATTGTTAATTAATATGTTAATAGATCTTCGAAAGCGTATCTTTTTTCAATTACAAATTTCATGAAAAAGTGAAATTTTAAAAATTAGCTAGGTATTGCTATTCTGAATAATGTTTTTTTGGAATTTGGTGCTATTTCGTATTATAATTGAGAGTAACTGATAATTTTTAAAATATATGAAATAATAATGAAACATTTTAGGAAAAAAATACTACAATCAGACATTAAATGAATTCCTAAAAAAACTTTCTTTTAAGTTGCCCTTAAAAGTATAGAGATAATGACTACATACATATATTATAGGGTTATAGTAAAAAACAGTTAATTAAACGTTTTTTGACGCAGTTCTAAAATAAATTAAAAAACTCAATTTAATATTTCGTAGTTTAGCTTAAGGAACTTCATATTAAAAATATTTTGAACTCGTGTGTTTCTTCACATCTAATCAAATCTGTAAAACTCGGTTTAAAATCATTATTGAGGTCTAGGAATTTTAGATTTCAGTTGAATGGAACTAAGCTCTAATGTGGTTTTTGATATTTGCGAAGCCCTCTAATTCTGACTCAAAACTCTAACATTTTACGAACAAAATTAAAAAATGTGTCAGTTTTTGTTGGAACAGACATTTATTTTATGATTTTGTTGATATTCTCCTTTTTTTTTTAAATAAAAATTGTGTTTTCGTGTTTTTTGATGGGTTTCGTTTAAGATTCTCTAGAATTTTATATGATGCATGCAATTTAAATAATAAAGACTATTGAAAGAATTTACGAAATCGGGTTCAACCAAAAGATTATTGTCGGGATGAAGAATGCAACAATACACGTATTAAAAAAAAGTTTAGTATTTTTTAATATTTCTTCAGGTGCACATAATGTCAAAACTGGATCTTATCTTCTAATACACATTTATCTACCCTTTTCTCTTGTCATATTGTCCATGGGTACATTGATTATTTCAGATTGGATGTTATTTCTCGACATAATTTGAAAAGTCAAATAGTGAAACTCAAAACTCGGGTTCACTATAAACGCTTAAATGTTTAATATCCTCCCACACTTTGATGTAAAAAATATGTAAAACTAAAATAAAGCGCACAAAAAGTAAAAAGTTAAATGGCTTTAAATGCATATGTAACTTACACTTTGCAAAACTGTCATCGTCCACAAAATTTTTTAAAAATATGCAGCTATTATTTATGACTTTTTGGCAAACCGTCCACGTTTATGTATTTTCTAAAAATATTTGTTTATTGCACATAAAATGTCCTTGTTGTCTTAATTAACATTTGAGAGTTTATTAAATTGAAGTTCGGGGAGAGTATGATAACTCAGGCGACAAAGTTTAATGACGGACAGTTAAAAACAAGCATTTTTTACTATGGGAGGGGGGGGTCTATTCCCCCCCGTTTAGGCGGTAGGGGAAATTTAAAAAAATATGTACGTTTAATGGAAAAAAATAATTTAAAAATATTGTTAATACTTACAACTAAGTTTTATACATTTTTTAAAAGCCAACACTTTTGTCTATTAGCTTGTTTTTAAATCAAGTCAAAACTATGCATAGTTTTTGAAAAAAATTAAAAATTACACTTTAAACCTTTTTTTAAATTTTTTTTACTCAAATTTTGAGTTTAAAATTAAATTTTTCAAAAACTACGCATAGTTTTAACTTGATTTAAAAACTGGCTAATAGAACAGAATGTTGGCTTACAAAGTTTATAAAACTTAATTATATTACCGTTATTTTTTAATTATTTTTTTTTCATTTTAAATACTAATTTTTGTAAATTCCCGCCTACACTGGGGGAGATAGACCCATCCTCCCATAGTAAAAAATGCTTGTTTTTAACTGTGCTTAAAAAATCCGTTATAATATCTTGTCACCTGAGTTATCATACTCTTGCCCGAAGTTCTATCTCATAACTCAGATTTAAATCAGAGTTGGAGAGCTTTAGAGACAAGAACTTTATAAAGATATTGACAGTTAATCCAGAAAATTGCATATTATTTGAATGAAGATAAATATATAATATAAAAAAATTGATTAGTTTTTATAGTTTGCTTGTTTGTCAGCAATTGTTTTTACAATTGTAAAAGTTATTGTTGGATGTTTCTAAAAAATTAACTAAGACTTAACAAAAATATTTGGCATTATGATAATTTAAGTTCGATTTCAATATCCTTTTTTTCCCGAGATTTTAAGTCTAACCAATTTTTTTTTATCAACTGTAGTAAAATTTTTTGATAGTGTTTATTTCTTATTTAATAAAATGCACGACTGGGTCGCACGAACTTGCTCCTGTATGCAAAGAGTCTGTTTAAAAATGTACCTATAAAAGATTTAAAAATATACCTGTAAAATAAGTTCGTCTTCAAAGATATAAATGCCATTTAATTTGTCAAAAAACTTGTGATTCATTCCAAGACACAACTCATCCTAGGACAACTCATCCCGAAAATGAAAAATACTTGTAAGCATACATAACGAAAACAATTGTTTGTGTATTCAACTAGTTAAAAATATTTAAAATTATTAAAAAAATAAATAATTAAAAATAAAATAAAATAAAATAATTTAAATAATTTAAAAAAAAAATTTAAGATTCAAAATTTTACCTGAAAAATAAGTTTATCTTTAAAAATTTGAATGCCATTTTATAAATCAAAAAACCCTTGATTTTTCAAATTTTTTTTTTGAAAATCGTTAGAGCGGTTTTTTTTTAAATTAATTTTTTATATATAAAATTTTTCAATTTTGTTCTAAAAATATTTTTGGTATGCAGTTGTTTAGTGATTGTAAATATACGCTTTATATTTCAATTTCGTAAAAAAATGTTCACCCGTTTTTGAGATATAGAATTTTGAAAAAAAAAAATTCAATATTTTTTTAAAAATCCAAACAATAAAACATTTCACTTTTGATAATCAAATATTGTTAAGGCAATATAAGAGCTCGTTCAGAAAAAAAAATTATTGAAATCGGTTCAAAAGTTGCTGAGAAAATTAAAAAACAAAAAAACGGTTCTATGAGCTGTACCTTTCCTGAGCAATACAAAAATATGTTTTTCTTATTAAAAGAAACCAAGTTAAAAAATAAAATTTTAGAGAAAATTTAAAAAAAATCTATCGGTTTGTTTTTGAGAAAATTCGAATTTTCGTTTTTTGACCAAAAAAATTGTATGGGGGCCACTGTTAGTTTTGATCTTAAAAAAAAAATGAAAAAAACGCCTAACGCGAATCTGCTCAAAACCTTAACTTCGATGTTTGAACTCAATCGACCCAATGGTTTAGGCTGTAGGAGCATGGACAGACAGACAAAACAGACCGGACGGAATCGCGGGACCCACTTTTTTCGACTTCTCTACCATCGTAATACCATGTTTGATTAAAATCTCGAGTTCGAAATTTTGCACGAATGCAAAACTTGCCATATAGTTCCTATATGTCGCAAGTAAAAAATAATGAACAATTATCTTAAATTAACACACATTTTTTTGATAGAATGAAATAATTTTCTAGTCTTGTTTTCGAAATGTTCGAGAGTTTTTTTTTTATTTTTATTTTTACAACAAACTGACCATTGCATTTTTCTAAAAATATTGCCACTTTTGTAAATAAGGTGTCAAATTTTGTATGTGGAATGATTAACACAATTTGGTTAATATTCTAGAACGATTTTGGTGGATAGAATTATCCAAATTATACAAGAATTTCATTTTTGTTACAGAAAATGCACGAACCATAATTTTTTCCGAATATAGTTATTATATGAGTAAATCATTAAAAGCGTTTTGTTTATATAATTGAATAAATTTCTTTTTGTTGCTTATTTTTGGCATCTTTTAATATTAACTTTTTAAAATTTTGTACGAGTTTATAAGAATCGAAATAATTTTTGTAAGCGCAAAAAAAATGTTTGATGTTTAATATTTGACGTTTAACGAAAGCTGAATTAATTACACAGCATTAAACTAAATTAATTAAAAGGGCGCTCATTCAAATTTTTTGTCAATTACCATATTGCACAATTTGTCTAATATCTTAAATTGTTGCCAAGATATTCGATTCGAAAATCAAATTTTAACAACTTTTAATAGTAGGTGTCAAAAACTTTATTCTTTGATGCATAATATTATTTTGGAAGGTAAAACGGCGAAAACTGTCAAAATTTACAATTAAAAAAACTCGAACGATCACAATAACTTCCTATGGGAAGTTAAAAATATAGTATTAAAGTATAATTGAGTTAAAATAACCAACCTTTTTTCGCACAAATGTTTTTTCGGTAGCAGACTTTCCTAACTTTGCAGATCATTTAGACGGCAGTTATAGCTATCATTGGTTTTCATCATTTAAAACAAACATTGGAATTTTTTTGACAGGTCGTTTATAGCTATCATTAAAAATGTCTGTCATTGAAAAAAATTTCCTGATTGAAATCCACCGAAAAATGTTTACTGACAGAAATCTGTCATTGGAATTGTGTGAAATTGGAACACAAATCAGTGGAACGATTCGTTTCACTTTTGAACATAAAAGTATCAGCTGTTCAGGAAAATGAATTTCCGTCCGGAAAATAGAAAAATACATTTTTCGAGAAAAATAAATCCGAAATCACACTTTTTTTTCTCAAAAACATTCTTTGTGTGATTTCCGATCAATCAGTATATAATATTAATTTCTAATCAAAGGGAAACACTGTCAAATATCAATTCAACAATATTTCCGGATCAATTTCAATGGGGTTGGGTTCGATATCCCGGTTTTTATATTCCCGTTTCTTAAAATCCCGATTTAAAAATCCCGTCTTTTATAATCCTGCTTTTTATAATCCCGATTTTTTATAATCCCGCTTTTTGTAATACCGTTTCTTATAATCCCGTTTTTCATAATCCCGCTTTTTATTATCCCGATTTTGCAATCAAAACTAGTTGTTTAATTTTTAAAAATCGCGCGATTTTTTAAAATTAAACAACTAGTTTTGATTGCAAAATCGAAATTATAAAAAATTACAACAAATTAAAAAATGAGGTATTTTTCTTGATTCATTTTATTGTATAACATAGTATTCTTTTAAAACAAAACAACAAACTCAAATTAAAAATGAACAAAGTAAACGATAGTGGTAAAACCGTTATCGAGAGGTAGATTTGCTGTAGGATGCATTTTGTTTGTGCAAGAATTAATATTGTAAACAAAAATTATTGTTTATGTACAGTAAAAACAAAACAAATTAAATAAGTAATTTAACATTCAAAGATTTGACTCCTATTGTTATTCAGTTTAATGCACGTATTTTGTAAAAAAAAAACGGGATTGTCGGGATTTTAAAAAGCGGGATTGTAATAGATCGGGATTTTGAATAAGCGGGATTTTAAAAGACGGGATTTAAAAAAATCGGTATTTTAGAAGACGGGATTATAAAACTTTTTTTTCGGGATTTTTAAAAAACGGGATTTTAAAAAGCGGGATTCCGATACGCTCCCATTCTAAACTAATAAGCAACCATTTTGTTTCTACATTGGAAGAAATCAGGTACAGTACAGTTTTAACTTCAATAAAATCATTAATCTTAGTAGCATAACCTAAAAAAGAAAGAAAATTGGAAAAACACAAAGCGTTCAAAATCTAGAATAACCAACTTACGGAACATTCATAATTTTAATCATTGTAACATCTACAGTTCTGAGATGCGCATTTAAGGGGCTGGTTATAGCTACTCGTATCATTGAAATGGGAGCGTATCGGAATCCCGCTTTTTAAAATCCCGTTTTTTAAAAATCCCGAAAAAAAAGTTTTATAATCCCGTCTTCTAAAATACCGATTTTTTTAAATCCCGTCTTTTAAAATCCCGCTTATTCAAAATCCCGATCTATTACAATCCCGCTTTTTAAAATCCCGACAATCCCGTTTTTTTTTTTACAAAATACGTGCATTAAACTGAATAACAATAGGAGTCAAATCTTTGAATGTTAAATTACTTATTTAATTTGTTTTGTTTTTACTGTACATAAACAATAATTTTTGTTTACAATATTAATTCTTGCACAAACAAAATGCATCCTACAGCAAATCTACCTCTCGATAACGGTTTTACCACTATCGTTTACTTTGTTCATTTTTAATTTGAGTTTGTTGTTTTGTTTTAAAAGAATACTATGTTATACAATAAAATGAATCAAGAAAAATACCTCATTTTTTAATTTGTTGTAATTTTTTATAATTTCGATTTTTCAATCAAAACTAGTTGTTTAATTTTAAAAAATCGCGCGATTTTTAAAAATTAAACAACTAGTTTTGATTGCAAAATCGGGATAATAAAAAGCGGGATTATGAAAAACGGGATTATAAGAAACGGTATTACAAAAAGCGGGATTATAAAAAATCGGGATTATAAAAAGCAGGATTATAAAAGACGGGATTTTAAAATCGGGATTTTAAGAAACGGGAATATAAAAACCGGGATATCGAACCCAACCCGTTTAGAATATATTTTAAGATCATCTATTTCTTAAAGAAAACGGCGAATTGTATAGAATGCTTAATCCGACAAAAAGTAAAACCTCTTTAGGGGCTGCGACCGTTCTATCCGACAGTTTGCTAAATTTTAGATCTAAGTGTATCAACATATTAAATAAAATATTTGGTTTATTTAAAAAATAACTTCATCTGCAAAAAATAGTTCCTTTTTGTTAATAAACATTACATTCAATTTTTTTCCAATTTTTTTCCAAATAAAAATTCATCATTTATGAAAATTCAATCAATTTAATTAGCTGCATAGGATATAACGTTTTAAACTTACTTGAATGAAATCCTTTAGATCATTTTTGTATGTTTCTTTCCATTACCATTTGGCACGGTTTTGTTTTCAACCCTTGTATTTTTTAATAAATTTGACACTACTTTCATCAATAAACTAAAGTTGTCATACAGCTCAGCAAGTAAAAAACATTCAAGTGTAAATAACACTTTATGATTGAAAAAAAAAAATATCTAAATTTAAGAATTACAATTGAACTCAGCTCATTGAACTGGAAATGTTATTTTAACACGATCAAGCGGTGGCGGAGAGGGAAACATTATGACTTAAAAATGTTTAATTTAGACACACAACAATCATTAAGAAGGCTATAATACGGGTACGTAAAGGGTTGCTTGGATTGGGTTGCTCATTTTTATTCTCAGGATCAAGAAGAGGGCACTATAGGGCGGCTTAAAAAATAAACACTTACATACCTTTATATGTATGTAAGAAGAAACAAAAAGTTGAAATAGTTGAATGTAACCCAGGTAGGTCTTCATATCTTTGAAAGGTTTTCTTGATCAAAAAAGAAATAATGTTTTTACAATAGGTACTATCTTTTTTTTCTCAACAAAATGAAAGATTAATAATAATTGTCCTCCTTAAACAAACTAAGAAAGTATTAACGGACGGGTTTTCCAAGCAACAGATACGACAATTTATTTTGTTTAACGTCGCGGCAGTGATAAAAATGTGCCTCGTCAGAAAAGATGATTTTTCACTCAAAATCGTTGCCGAATTCAAGCCTGGCGTTAGGTCTTTTCGCCCAAAACTATATCGCCCCAATTAAAAATGTTATCATAGAACCCAAAACAATTATATTAACATTTTGTTGTCTAACGATTTGGGCAATATTATAAAACCTTTGGGCGCTCAAAATTGTTTGGGTTTTAGAAAATTATAAACAAAAAGAAGCGTTCGGTCTTATTACCTATTAAAATAACGCCAAAATATTAAAAATGTCATATGCCAAAAAATGGCCCTATCACCCAAAAATTTGTTCAGAAGAATATGCTACAAAGCCAAAATTCAATGTCATATTGTATATTTCAATTTTAAAGTGTCAATATAACGGCCAAATTACTAATTGACATATCGCCCAAAAGGTGTCATGTGTTTCAACATTTGGAAATTCTGACAAAATTCTTGTTAATTTTGGCCACTACGGCAATTTTGAGTTTTAAATTGCGAATAAGAATTGAGTGGTCAGTTGTTCCTCAAGGATCGATTTTGGGACCAATTCTATTTCACTGTACATTAATTAATTACCATCCACACAGAAACATATGCACGCAGATGATTTTCAATTGTATTTGAGTAGTCTCATTAGTCTTATTGAAAACTGTGTCCATAATATTAATCAGGATCTTCGAAGCATCTATATTTGGCCCCAGCAAAATGGACTGTTTTTCAATCTTTCAAAGACTTAATGCTTATAGTTATTTCTAATAGACTGTTTTTAAATCCTTCAAAGACTAAAGCATCTTACGAACTACGAACTGCGAACTGTGGATGTTCGCATATTTTGACTTTTCTTTCACATGGGCTTTATTTCTATTCGCAGACAGCGACGAATTGAATTACCCTTTTTCCCATATTTTCCTCAGCCATGATCTTTCACACAAAAACAAAACAAGAGTGATATAATTTTGAGGTTATGTTGAGCGCAAACAATTTATTCGTTGCAGTGTGGATGATATGTGGAACGCGAATAGAGTTTGACAGTTCGTAGCAACCACACTGCAATTCGTTACTACCAAACTGTTTTTACAAAATGTTCCTGTTTTAGAGAATGCTTAGTTAAAACCCTTGCACATGAGAGCGAAAAACGAATGAACGAATGGACGAACAAACGTGATTTTACACATTTCAAAAAGTCAATTTCAGACAAAAACACATTTAAATTACAAGAAACTAATTGACTCTAATGTAAGGATAGTCAAATTTGCATTTTGTTCTCTAAAACAGGAAAATTTTGTAAAAACAGTTTGGTAGTAACGAATTGCAGTGTGGTTGCTACGAACAACGAACCATCAACAGAAGATCACTTTTATATAAGCTAGCAGTTATTGGTCTTTCAACCAAATTTATTCGGATTTATGAACAACTTTTATTAAACACGTCCTACAATGGTTTGTAATGGTATATCTATGTCGAAATCCTTTAAAAACGAAACAGGTGTTCCACAAGGCTGTATATTGAGTCCGCTGATGTTCGCTCTTTTTATCATCAATGATATTAAAAATAAATTACCGGGAGACGTCAACTATGGCGATTTATCTTTGAAGATTTTGCTATGCTGATGACCTGGTGGTGTTCTCTGATAACCCAGTGACATTTCAGCTTCAGATAAATAAACTTAAACAATATTGCGATTCGTGGGATCTCAAAATCAACATTTCTAAATCTTATGATTTTTAAACCTCATAACCGTTAAGATAATAATGTACGAAATTGGATATTAGATGGTACCACTGTTGAAGTTGTCAGCGAGTATAAATATCTTGGTTTTACTATCACTCATAATTTTAACATCAAAAATCATATTAAAGAGAAACTGGTACTAGCCAAATCAGCTATAAACTCGATATGGTCACATTTTTTTTTCAAGAAGCTTCGTAGACCCTACATCGAAATTTAAGGTTATTGAGGCTACCGTGAACAGTTGCTTTTGTTGTGGGAATCAAGTGTATGGATACCAATTTCTAGAGGATATGGAAGTTATTCAAAGATACTTTTTCAAAATAATCTTCCGGCTGTCGCGTAGCACGCCTAATTACGCCATATATGTTGAGTCCGGGCATCCGCAAATATATGTTAGAAATTTAAAGGCCAACGCAGACTATCTTATTAAAGTTATGCATAGACCTGATAGTAATCTGCACAAGCAAATCCTGCTTATATCACTCCATTGTGGATTATTCCCCTTTTAGAAATTGGCATGCTCTTGCCACAGCACATAATTTAGCAATGAATCTAAATGCAAACAACAAAGAAGAATGGAGAAATACTTTTTACAACTGCATTTCGATGGTTGATGAGGAAATGTACAAAACTAATCTCGAAAGGGCTAGGGAATCACTTTCTAGAGCAACCTATAGCCGTCTTAATTTAACTTTGAGTGATTATAATTATTTCTGTGATGACCTTTCTGCTTCTGATATAAATTTGATATTCAAAATACGGACTGAAACTCTTAAGCTCAACTATAGGCCACATAGAACTGACATATGTAGATGCAATTTGTTCACTCTGCAACTCAAACCAAAACGAAGATGTTTACCATTTTTTAGCAACTTGTCCTATTGTACAAGAAATCCGTAGACTTCATTTTGATAAAAGCTTCTTTTCGTCGGAAGAATGTTTACGTGTTTTGAACGGGGAGTATGGTTGGAAATTGCTGGCACGCTATGTCTCCCATGCAAATAATTACATAAATTCTTATTTGAGTCTGTTTTGAAGTATCTACTTAAATAAAATAAGAAAAAAGTTTTGTTTTAGCTAAACTAAAAGCCCCAATATTCCATAACTTGAACCTCTTATAGTTCGCCTTTTTCCGTTTTAACTAAACTAAAAGTCCATATTCTCCGAAACCTTTCCACTTCTTCGCCATCTTCGGTTTTTTAATAAAAAAAAATTAAAATTAAACTTAAATATTTTGATCATTTAATCATTCAATCATTTAAAGTACCTAATTTTTAATTGTTTTCTTTTTTCATAGTAACACATATTTATTGTTAACTATTCTTTTTCTTCTTTTCTTACTTGGCCACTTTAACAAAATAACATTTAAAAAGTTGATCACATGTTTGTAATATTATTTATATACGTTCTTTATTTTATTTTCCATAATTGTATACTCTTTTTTCTCAATGTAAATGTCTGTCCATGCTTGTAAGTTTTTTTTTCTATTGTATGTATCGTTTTTAATGAATTAAGATTTATGTATCTATCTATCTAAAACCCAAATTCAAAATTAAAAATTCTGGGCGTTTCTGTTTTCTTTTTTCATCCTGATCAAAACTTTTTATTAAAAAAAAGCTCTGCTTAGGCTACAGAGCATCCACTTTGGAAATAAGTTTTCAATACTCTGCAACGGTATTCAACTAATTTCCTTCCTCGGCAGTCAAGATTAAAAGCCGAAAACAGGTATCAAAATAATTTATTATTAAAAAAGAAGCCCATATATGGCTTACTCTGTAGTGAATGCTTAAACTATCTGACGTCAAAAAAGTATTGACTTGCACTTGCCTCTTATTTGGTGAGTATGCACCCATCAACTGTATGTAAATGAAATTTGACAGTTTACACTTTAAGTCAATAAGTGAAACGTGTGCCGTGTGAAGAATTGGGATCATGATCATCAACGCGTTGTCAACGAAATAAAATACAAACATTTATTAAAGGGTGATACTAATCAAACCCTTAGCCATACAGTTGGCTAAATGTCCCTATTTATGACGTTTAAGAGTCAAAACGTTGCCTATTTAAGTTTGAACTTTAAATTTAAAATCGCATAGATTTATTGATAGAACTCAATTTATTGATGTGAAAACTTCTGTAATTTAAATGAACATATAAGACAAGTGTATTGAATATGCTTTCTTTTTAAATTCAATTTCATATTGCGATATAAATTTAAATTCCTTTTATTGATCAAGTTTTTCGATAAGAAAAAATATGTTTCAGAGTTTACGTAAAAGTAGACCTTCAATTTTTTTTTATTTTAAATATTTATTTCGATGTCCTTTAATTCTTTAATCAAAAAAGGGTCATAAATTATGTGGCACTTGTAAGCTCAATAAGTTCAATATCGAAAAACATGTGCTCAATTTCACATACTTACCTACGTAGTTGCCTAAACCTTTTTTCTCAAAAACGGACCTAGAAAAATCATAACAGAACCATATCAAATTGAGAAATTTAAATTAAATTTGAATAATCCCATAAATTACTGACAAAACTCATTACACACTAGAAAGAAACACAGGCGATAATAATACGCTATACGCCTTACCTACAACATTATACCTACAGTACATTATAAGGGTTGTGAATAATATTGTGTCCATCAAAGTCCTAGTACCTTCACAACATACACAATATTCAAAACAAAGCCAACTTATTCCTTTGGTATACTCGTACGACAATACTCTGAGAGTTTAAATCTGAAAGTTTAAAATTGCACTAAACATGTTTTGAATACCTCACAGATTGTTTTTCTTTTTCTTTTTTTTTTCAAAATCAATTTTTCTTTTCTCTTTTTTTCATTTCCAAATAATAATTAATGATTCGAAGGAACTAGCAAACAAAGCAACCCCACGCGCGTGTTGCTACTTCGCTTCTAATTCAAACGTTCTGGCCCATTGCATGCCCTATTAAGTTGTCAGTCACTCAACACTCTATCACCCCTAAACGTGCATGTCCTTATCCTTATAGTTTGATATGCTTCCTATACAATGTTCCATGTTCCAGCCACCCTTCCTTAAAGTATATAGAAATTGTCATTACAAGCAGCAGCAATGCAAAACACTCAGTGTTTTCATTCGTGATGTAAGTTGAATATTTGCCTTCACCGAACGTCAGGGATTTTTGTTTGAATTATTTTTGCATCCCTGCGATGCGTTGCGTTGGATGGACGAATGTAGTATTTTGGAATCTTTGATGGAATTTGTATGTCGGTAGGCAGCCTAAGAACTTTGTCAAATATTCATTATACAATAAACTGAAAAAGGAGAATTTAATCCAAATTAAATTCTTAACATGTGAAATTTTACACTTGTTTAATGTTTATTGTTTGTTTCTTCAGATGCGAGCAGTATTTTGATTTGAAGTGAAATTTTCGGCTTCGATTGAACCTTTGGTGATGATGAATAAGTTGTTTAGATTTGGGATTAAAGTCAGCAATATGTTTATGTTAAAAGAGATAATACAAGCTTATGATCACTTAGGTCAATGAACAATTTAAACTTAATTTCATGTGCGATTTTACATATATTTGTTGACAATTCAGATGCTTAAATCACATCACAGAAATAATCACATTTCAAGTAAGTAAATTTAAATGTTGATGATGTTGATGATGATGAGCCAAAAATCGGAGTGATTTGGGAAAAAGAGTTTTGATGGTATGTAATAAGTGGATCATCGGTGAATTGTGATGCGTTTTTTATTTTTTTCTAAAATAAAACAAATTTTTCGTAGTCTTTGAAACAACATTTGATTATTTTACTAAAATGCAATATTTTGATGATGGATAACACGGGTCGGAAAAAAATATTTTATTTACTGTAAATGTAACTTGTGACCATATATGTAGTCAAATAATTGCAATTTTCTAAAACTTTGAAAGACCTTTTTTTCTAAGATCAATTTCATGACTAAAAGGGAAAATGTTCTTAAGGCTATTGTTTAACACAGCTTAGGTCTTAAGAAATATTGTACGAAATGTTCACAAAGAACAAATCTGTATTTTTTTTGATACAGTTTAAACAATTTTAGTATCTAATAAAATTGATCTCCTCCCCTCCCCTTCTATACATACGGGACCGTAGATCACACGAAGAACTTTTATCTCGAAACGACCCAAGGTGCTTTCATCCGCTTTTGTCATAGTCCATGCTTCTGCACTGTATAGCAGGACGGGAGTGATGAGGGTCTTATATGGCGACACTTTGGTCCCTCGAGAGAGGGCTTTGCTACTCAATTGCTTTCTTAGCCGAAAGAAACAGCAGTTAGCAAGAGTTATTCTTCGTTTGATCTCAGCGCTGGTGTTGTTTTCTGTGTTGTTCACATGGTAGACATGTGCATTCAACAAGCGTCCAAATGTTTTTCTCAAAACCCACCTCTGTCTATCAACTCCTACTCTAACCTCCCCGTGGTGAAAATCGGGTGCCTAGTACCTCAACTGGAGATTGGGTTCCAACCTCAGTGGAAAGTTGTTGGGGGTAGCAAACGAGAGGGGGGGGGGAGAGGTGTTTCCACTAAGGCACCTGTCCTTTCATTCAGACGGCAGCGGAGGAATTCCCAAGATGGAATCAACGGTGGCGTCTGCAGTTCCAGTTAGGTTGAACTACTTAGTGAACACCTTGTAGGGCTACTACGACATATTTGAAGCCCAGGCCTGTAAGGAGCGGTTATAAGCCGGCTCTCGCCCTTGAAGTTAACTCAAGGACCTGTTCCATCAGGTTGAAAGTCATGCATCAGGGTGACTTCCTGATCACATAAAGAAAACCGAGTTGCGAAGCACCAAAAAGCCTCGGATACGAAAGGATTTACCGACCGATATTATTGCACAAATTTGATCCTTTATGTGTTGAATTGGAAAATTACTTCTTTGCTACAAAAATTGCCACTTCTTAAGGATACATTTTATAAAAGAGAGTGACGTTAGTAACTACGCTTATAACTCAAGAAAGCCTGAAACGATTTAGATGATCCCAACCAAATTTGAACTGGTTTCTAGCCTAACAAGAAGAGTACTTACACACCAAACAGTTTTTACGACGACGCCAGTCTATGTTAAGCGTGCGGGTAACAGCTAGATTGTTATATTTAAATAAAACGAATTACAAAGTTGCAATAATTTTTTTTTTAAATCATTACCTTTGTGTTTTCAAAATATTGAAAAAATTAAATATTTAAGATAAGTACCTACATACAAATATTTAAAAATTATAAATATGTATATTAAAAAAAAAATACAAGTACAGCAAATTCTGAAAGTTATTGGAATTCCAAATAACTAGCTTCAGTAATTTTTATGTAACGTCATTAAGTTTAGCTGTTCCATTATAACTGACAGCTCTCAATATCACAACAAAAACAAAATTTAAACTATTTTTCGTTTATAACGTGATACCATTCTTTCTTCAGCTTATTGGTGTTTTAAAAAACTCTGATCGCATAAATTTCCATTGTTTGTAAATTAGCTGATTTTTAAGTTTAACTCTTAAGACGCCTCGAATTTTTGACAGCTCTTAAAACTGCTGTTTACTTATTTTTGAAACCAAAATCAAAACTAAATCAGAAAAATCTGATGTTGCTCGCCTTCAAGCTGCTGTTGGTGGTTTTTTTTTTGTATCTTCCCTCATGTTTTCTTTTATACGAATCTTTATAGCCATTATAAGTTCAGACGATCTTATCAGCTTCTGCATGTCCGGTTAGGTTTCGGTATCTAAGAAAACCAATTTAGCTTTTTAAACAAGTAGATGTACCCATTTTCTTAACATTTTGGAGCTTGGAGCTTGAATTTTACTGAAAACACTTAAAGTGTTGGTTTAAACTGTTCAGCATGCCCGCCGATAAAATTGCTGTTGTACTTTTTCAGTACAACAATTTACAAGACTTACATTTTTTTAAAATCTTAAGCAAGTAGTTAACATCAATTGATGGCATAAAAACCTTTAATATCAGGAACAAATTTAGTTGAAGGTTTTGAATGGACCTTAATCAAATCAAAAACGTATGTAGACAAGTTTAGTTTTTTTTTGTATATTGTGCGCGCACTCAGGGGGATATGAATACCCTTATAATGATTAAACACAGTGTGAGCAATAAGGAAGGGAGGATAGAATTAGAAAGGAGATACCGATGTACGTTGATTTTGAATGTCTGCACATTGTAATGAGTGGGAAATATTGAGTCTGGTAAAGCATTTCACATTCGTGTAGTGCGACTAAAGAAAGAATCTCTGTACTTTACAGTACGTCCGAAATTGGGCTCAAGGGTAAACTGATGGGCATTCCTAGAAGAACTGGTATTACTTTTAAATTGTTTGAGGGGAGGAATGCAACTGGCTATTTCATTAGAGCATTGCTTATGGAAGTAGTGATAAAATAATGATAGACATGAAACCTTACGACGGTGCTCGAAAGATACAAATAGATAGAAAACGGTCACCTATCATTTTTAGAGCTCTCTTTTGAATTCTGTCCAAGAGACTGAAGTGGGTTATTCGAGCACCTGACCAGATATGGCAATTATACTAGGAACCATTTTTGGCAAAGTCAAATATGTGCACACAGTGCACACACCTAGGACTGAAAGCTGTTCAGTCTCCTCGATGCAAGTACCATCTCATGGGTAGTGGCATTGGTAGAGTGTTACGCTTTGCAACAGTAGACAGCATTGAGTTTTCCAAGCATTAAATTCTACACGGTGTTTGATTCCCCATTAGACAATGGTGTCAAGATCTGAATTTATCATACGCTGCTGTTGGTAGTCCACATCCGAAGAACAAGGATGAGAATCTAAAAAAAATATATGAAAAGCTGATGATACTGTCATCAGCGAAACAATTTAGTGGCTTAGAAGTTTCAGACAAAAGATCATTTATAAAAATAAGGAAGAGTGTCGCAGACAAAACGGAGCCCTTGGGCACACCAGCGTTTATTTTATTTATTTTTGTGGATATCTGATTTGAACCCGTCCAATACTAGTTAAATTGAACGGTCTGAAAGTTAATTTCTAACCCAATAAAGAAGAGATTCATCAATACCAAAAGCACGCATTTTCGATAAGAGAGCTTAATGCCAAACTCTATCAAATGCCTTAGAAATATCAAGTGCAATAATCTTACTTTCTCAAAAACGATGTAATGATTTGTTCTACTGTTCGGTGAGATAAACCATGAGATCACCAGTGGATCTATTGCAACGAAAACCATACTGCCGGGCATTAAGAAGCTTTCGTCCTTAAAGATATTTCTTAAGCTGAAAATTAATCAACTTTTCTTATACAATTTTCAGTTAAAATGTATGAACGAATTAACGAAATATCAATTGACATACACACATAAGGCGTTTAGTTCAGAGCAGATCCTTAACTGTCAAACAAAAAATTGTGTTTTTTTTTACCTCTGAACGTTCAGAACTTCAAACTTGTTTTTCTTTCTTTATTCTAAACGTCTTCTGAGCTTGTTTAGGGAACACTCTATTAGCTTAGAATAAAATAACTGAGCAGACCAAGTTGAATGCTAAACACAAGCATCAGAATCAAAAATACTCCATTTAACAAGATGGGAAGCTCAGACTGACATTTCGGTTTGCCTACAAGCTACTGATGACTAAATGTGAGAAAGTGTGCGTGAAATGATGCAAAAAACCAAACACATTCTCACATTTAGTCTTCAGGCCCATAAAAATGCTTCATTTTAGTCCTCAGGCCCATCTAAATGCGTCATTTTGAATGTTTCATGGCCTTCGTTCAAAAACATAACAATCCTACTAAAACAGAATCTGAAAAGCTGACATGGTCTTAAATTGGAAGATTTGTATAGCTTTTTAATTTCAATCCCAATAATGTTGTAAATGTATATTAAATTAAATAAAATTGACCAAATACAGTAATACACATTTAATGATTTATTAGTGCTGTATTTTGTTTACTTAAATTATTTGCGCATACTGGTTAAGTATAATTGGAAATGGACAAAAGTGTAACTCAATACTTTGTAAAACAACAAAGCAGAAATTTTTTCTGCTGTAGTTTGCTTAGACCATTTTTTTGGCGACATTAGAAGTTCAGGTGGAAACAATAGGCGGGTGTCTCCGTATTTTGTTTGTACAGACAATGCTACGAGAAGCATACTTGTGAAGTTCCATTGCCAACTTTAGCTAGTTCAGATTCCTCAATTAGATTAGTATTTTCATCATTTAAGCAGTTCGGTAATTGCAAGACCAAATTTAAGTTTTGTTTGTTGCAGAAATATTCCTGAAAATTGCTTTTTGAGGGACTATGTTAGAGTTAGAATTTTTTTGTAGTTAGATTTTGGAATACAAATTTGAGGGAACCATGTCTTAAAAATAAGTTGCTTTGTGTAAAGCATCTTTAAGGAATAGAAATAGGCAATATGGTTACACACAATACCAACGAAATGAGTGCAATAAATAGATTTAAGTAACTTTTTTTATTCCAGTATGGGGAAACCGAACACCCAATAGAAAAAAACCGGTATACGCGCCAAAATCCATACTTCTTGACTAAATAATGTTATCTTCTATGTTTACGCATAAATTTACGAATTTTGTAGCATATGAAAATTTCTAGACATTTTACAATGTGAACAATTAAATATGCTATGAAATAATTGGCTGCTATTAATGCTTAATTTTTTCTAAAAAGTTTATGAAGGTTAGCCGAAGCAGAAATTTCTTTAATGAACATATTTTAAATATTATTGGCTTTCTCAAAAATATTTTTCTACGCTAACCTCTACTTTATATCTGAAAACTATTGTTTATGTATATTTTCTTCTATGTTCTGCATTTATAAAATGTAATCTATGGAAGTATTTATTATATTAAGAAAAACAAAAACATGTACGTAAAACCCATTAATTTTTTTCATTATTAGCAGCACTTTTACTAAACATACCCTTCAAACTATAATAAGTAAACTTGAACTTTTGTAACTGAACTTTTTTAAGGAATGAATGAAAATTATATTTTTTGCGTTAAATTGTGGGAATTCACTAAAAGAAAGTTCTGTACGTCAACAATAAACATTCATGTCGATTACATGATCTATTGAATGAGTTATGCATGAATTCAGAACGATTTTAAGACGTTTTCATTTTGTGATATATGTCAAAATTTGCGTTTTATTTGCTCTGCATTTATTTAACAGGTTCGCTATAATCGTTCTGATTATTTTTTTAAAACATTGGTGTTCCTTTGATGCATATTTTTTTTTCTAGCAAATACATGTATGCTTCCATCATTTCCAAAATTTATTAGAATTCATTAAATTGCGCTCGCACCCTTAACTTGATGGTTCTTCGAACGCATTTTTTATACAATAATCCGAGGTTAATTATGAAATTTAAAGAATTTCGTAGTGATTACTGTAAATTAGTGAATTAATTATAATAAACTGATGTTGAACATGCTTTTTTCAAGACAAAAATGTACATTGGTTCGCTATCAACAAAATGACTGCAAAATTAAAGCTTAAAACCGTGTATGCTTTTCGATTATGGAATTCACTCCCTCGTTCTATTAGGATGATAAGCTGTACGACCCGGTTTCGAGGAGTGCTCAGAAAATTTTTTGAGAGATTTTGATGATAATTTTTCTAATTTTTGTATTTGTTTTTTTTTTATATAATTTTTTAATATTTTAAGGATATGCTTAATTATTTTTTCTTTTCTAATGTTTAAGATACTTATGATATAAAAAGGATTTTCTTTCATTTTTGTTCTTGAATTAAATATCAAATGTCACTTAAGCAATTGTATAACGAATATACTTATAGTATTAAGGTACTGATGTTTACTCTAATTTATAAGATATTGTATCTTACTGAGTAAATTATAAGAAATAAATAAATCTAAATCTTTGTAAAAAAAAACTGACTTTTTCATCGAAAAAAGTAAAAAGAAAAATCTGAAAAAAAAAACTTATTAACCTCCCCATTTTGATTTTGCTTTGCAAAGTGCCGCTAGCCCACCGCATCGTTTTTTTTTTGTTGGTTTTCACATCTATTCATGGACTAATTGTCAAAATTACAAATACAACAATGTAAACAAACGGGGTTTGGAGAGTGAAACGTACGAAAGATTCCCATCTTGGTAAATGGAGTATTTTTGATCAGTATCTTTTTTCTCACTTTGTTCAAAAAAAAATAAACTGAATGCTTGCTGAATAAGTTTTACAATTTTAATTTAAGTCTATAATCTTATTTCTTGTTTCTGTAGAGGAAAATGACAAGTAAATTGACAAATGTCAAAAAGTGACAGTTTGGTGTTCAATTGTTACTCAAAAATAATTCTGAGCGCTGCAGAACACACTTTGTGCAGAGGATGTTCAGAGCATGCTCAATATGATCGCACTCTGTTCAGAACTCTTTTCTAAACTTTAAACGACAAAATGCCTACATATATTAGACTTTTGTAAGTCAATGTACTACTTACTTATTTCTTTAAAAAAAGGTTCAATATGCTCGTAAAACATCTTAGTTCTCGTTTTTCTAAATTGTTTTTATTTTGATTCCGTTTCTTTTTATATGTAGGTATTAATTAATTAAACATCCTCAACATAAGACAAGTTTATAAAGGACAACATGTGTGTTTCAAACAAGTGTTTATACAATAATAATGAAAAAGTCATTAAAAGTAGGTATGTATGTACATATATTTTTTTACAACTTTTTCGTAAAGAATAAAACATCAATTTTATGTAATTTTTAGATTATAAGCAAAGCAATTCATCACAAAATCGAAAGAGTTTCCCATCAAACGATATGTTATGCGCCTGTCATGTCCCTTATAGCTTCCTCTTGCCTTTGTTGCTATAACTTCTCTTATATATAAATCTATTATATCTTCTAATCTGGGCGAACTTTGTTTACAATGGGATGAGATTCGATGCTTCCAAAGCGGATCATAATGTTTTGAAGAATAACAAATGATTTTTATTTTATGTTCGCGTTTCTGTATTCTGTGCCCGTTTTACCTACTTTATGCTCGTATTTCATTCATATTGAATGTCATAAAAAGAACTCAATAAACAGACATAAACATTGTGAATGGAAATGGAAACAGCCCGTGTAAAGTATTGCATCGCTCTATTGCGCCCGGGGCATGTCTGCCTGCATTATATGCGAGCGTCGTCGTAGAGTATAAATAGGGTGCTTGAGAGAGGGCACGCTCCTTGGCGCTATTTTGACATATTATTTTCATGGAAGTTGATTGGTCTATTCTCGCATCATTTATAGATGGGGGATACTCGAATGTACGCGTACCTAACCTTTTAAATAATATAACGAGCACATTTCAATCTGGTTGACTGATCAGGCACATAGCGAAGCGTAGTGGCCGTGTCGCGGAGCGGGGCTGAATGAGTTTGAAAATTAAAATAGTAACAACTTTTTTTGAAAGTATTGAACCTCCCGCCGGCCGACGGAAAAAGTGATATAAACGTCGAAGAACGCTCAACGCAGCAACAGCAGCACTAGCAGATAGGTAGTTAGGTATAGGAATTCCTATTAGAAAATCGAATGACAGATGTTCCTTCGTGAGAGCCTCGTCGTCGCTCGTCATCATCGGATACCTTTTCGTGAAATAAATTATTGTTGACCCTCTTAGAAGAAGTCAGTTCGTTTTCGTTCAGACACTCAAATGAGTTTCTACTAATCCTGTTAATATCTTCGGATTAGAGAGGATAAATGTCGTCGGGGATCATGTCAGATTTAGTCATGAGGAGCGAGTGAAAATTATGAATTTATAAATGTTCACTTTTAGATTTGTTTCGATGTTTTTGTTGTTGCACGATTAGCTATGAGCTATGAGTGATCTGATGGGCATTCCAGACGAAGCTTCATATCGATATGTTCAAGCATATTTATTATGTATGTAGTATGTGGTATGTAGTATGTAGTATGTAGTATGTAGTATGTAGTATGTAGTATGTAGTATGTAGTATGTAGTATGTAGTATGTAGTATGTAGTATGTAGTATGTAGTATGTAGTATGTAGTACATATGTATATTGTACAATCATCAGAAGGTATTGGTAAATTCACAAACGTCAAATTTTTTGGTAGTGATTAGGTATCACTGCTTTTTTGCGATGCTGATCGTTGCTCAGCTGATTACGATGCGATGCTGATTGACAAAAAGTTTTACGTTTAAAAACAACTTTTGCTTTATAATGGATGTGATACTAATAAAAACTCTCATTGTAATTAAAATCTGGAGCCACACATTTTATCTCCTCTAGAACTTTTCTCCACAATACTGACTTTGATTTTCTGCCGGCAATAAATTCACCTTCATATTTTAATCTGGTTTCTATTAATAGTTTAATTTGTGCGCTGGTAAAATATTCCCAGAAATTCATCAAATAAATTAATTTATAAACAATTAAGAATTTGATTAAATACTTTTCATTGTCTTTTCCGCCATTTTTGCTCCAAATCGCGTCGGCATCAACAACTTATCAAGAAAATTCTTGATGCTTTTTTTTATATTTGCGCATCAGTTTATCCAATTTTGCAATAACGAACAATCGACATTTTAAGTGATGCCAATTATTTGCGTTTATGAACGTGCTAAAGGGATGATCGCAAATCATCTCTGCAGTGATGCGTTTGTGAATTTACACTATAATACACATTTGAGAAGGATAGAAATGGACAGTCAAATAAAAATAAAGGACGCCATCTTGTTTTATATACAGTGTTGGCCAAAACAAAATCAACTTTAATTGCCGCGGTTATAATTTAAAAAAAAAAAACAAGTTTAGGATTCAATTATTGTATATTTTTGTTTTGAAAATTTAAATAAATTTTTACTGTTTCTAACGGAAAATAGAATGGTCTTTGTAATAGTTCACTAAATATAGAACAATTATTACAATTAGTTCAATATTGGGCTGGTCAAAAAAAAATAAAATTAGGTGGCTCAACAGTCCGTTGAGAACTAGGGCCTACAGTTTTAAGCCGAATCCGAACGGCTAATTTGAGAAGGCACAGGCAGGGATCGGACCCAAGACCTCTGGCATGATGGTCCAACGCACTAACTACATGCCACGGGCACTACAAAAAAAAGCAACTTTTAAAAAATATATTTATTTTTTTAGACTTACTAAAATATTGCTAGTTTTTGGTAACAGACCCCTTGTTTTTAAATACTTCAACACATCTTCGAGGCATGCGGTCAATTAAATTGCTTATTATGGTGTTTGGGATACTTTCCCAAGTTAATTAAATTTGATCAAACAGCTCATTTTTATTTTTGCAATTAGTCCTTACAATTCGTCGATCTACAATTTCCCATAGATTTTTTATAGGGTTGAGATCTGGGGACTGTGCTGGCTATTGTATCACGTCAATCCGGATTTCTTGAAACTACGTCTTAATCGTATTGGTCGTGTGCTTTTGGTCGTTGTCCTGCCGAAATATCCTTCTCAGAGACAACTGATCCTCAGGGTGTCGCAGCATTACATTTTGCAAAATGTCACGATATATTAAACGATCCATTGTACCATCTATTAGGTAAATCGGTCTCAGTACATGCCTTGAAAAAACATCCCCACACCAACACCATTACGTTACCTCCTTCGTGTTTTACAGCAGCTTTGGTCTAACGTGGACTAAGTGCCTCTTTGGCTGGTCGGCGAACACGCTGGAAACAATCGGAACCCTTGAATTTGAATTGAATTTTCGTCCGAAAAGAGTAAGTTTCTCCATTTTCTAACGGTCCAGTTAATATGTTCATGAGCAAAATTTAATTTTGCCGGCTTGTTTTTGGTTGAAATAAAAATGTAGTACCCGCGGCATGATGGTTAGTGCGTTGTAATGCCATGCCCGAGGTCTTGGGTTCGATCCCTGCCTATGCCATCTAAAGTTTTGTTCACGGGTACTGCCTCTTGCGAGGAATTGACAAATATTCCAAGAGTAATTCTTGTCTTGAAAAGTGCTTTCTCAAATTAGCCGTTCGGATTCGACTTAAAACTGTAGGTCCCTTCCATCCCTGACAACATTACCCGCACACATCAGGAATAGTTGAAAGTTGTAACTCACTAGGCCCTATTTATCAAGGGACTGTTTACTAATTTTTAAAAGGCTTTTTACCAACACTGTATGTTTTGACCAACACTGTATGTCATCTCTCAAGTTCGAAACTTGGACTATCAACTAGAGGTCTACTACCATTCAGATATGTACTGGATTATAAAAACTCTCTACACTATATAAATGCCAACCGATGTTGTTTGTTAAACTTTTTCGAAGGAAAAGACATTTATATGCAGTTGGCTGTTTCAGACTATTTTTTTTAGCGAAAGTAACTGCAACTAAAAAAAGAAACCATATATTTTGCAAGATATTGACAGTTCAAAGTGAGTACACATTGGTAGTATTGTTTTGTTTGATAGAAACAACGTGACAAGTTACATTTCATGAACCATTTCAGATCCTAGTTTAGAAAACCAGTACAATTATTTTTAGTGACGGGGCTTACACCTAAAATTCAAGAACGACTAAAGCATCTTGCACATGAGCTACGAACTACGAAACTATTTTTACAAAATTTTCCTGTTTTAAAGAACAAAATGCAAATTGTATTATCCTAACATTAGTGTCAATTGGTTTATTATAATTTAAATGTGTTTTTGTTTGAAATGTGTAAAATCAGGTTTGTTCGTCCATTCGTTCATTCGTTGTTCGCTCCCATGTGCAAGGCCCTTAAGCACTATTCACATGAGCACGACCAACGACCAACGAATGGACGAATATTCGTCGATTTTGACATTTCTTTCACATGAGAGTTTTTAATTCATCGCGAATGAAGTTTGACATTCACCACCGAAACCAAAACAAGAATGATTTTTTTAGGTTAAGTACGCGCGATTTTTTTATTCGTTGCGAGTGTGGATAATGTGGAACGCGAATAAAGTTTGACAGTTCGTATCAACTACAATTTTGTTCGCGACGAATAAATTTGTTTTCTTAAATTTATTAATGTATGATATTGAAAAGTAAAAGTATTCATCATAAATCAAATAGAAACTGTATTGCTATCATTTTGTTAAGAATTCGTGTGGAAATATGTCTTCAAACGTATGTAAACTCAAATTTTGTAATTCATTCGTCGTTCGTTGGTCGCGCTCATGTGAATGCTGCTTTAATGGTACCCGAAAATTCAGTGGTAGAGGGCTATACAAACAATTTTTTATAAATATTCTTATTTGTAATATGTATTTTAAAAGGTACCTAACAAACTTTGAATTTGGGAAAGTGTTTTTTAAGTATACTAAACATTTTTCATTTTTTTAACGAATAGATGAATTCTAATAAAATTCAATGAATTAAGAAACTTTTTGTTTTCAAAGTTTTGAAAAAAAAGTTTTATAGATTATGCATGTAAAAAACAAAAACGATTTTGTAAATTGATAAAGAATGTTTTAAAAAATAACGCATGACGTAAATTGTAGGTCACACTTAAACCTCAATTTTTTTGTTAGAATTTCCTTATTTCAGTCTTTAACAAATTTAACCATATTCGATATGCTTTTCTATCAGGAGGATTCTACATGTCACATATGTAGCTTGCGAAAAAGTTGTTCGAGATTAATTTAATGGACGTGTTATTTTACGCCATGCGATATCAATTGGGCGCCACAATCATGTAATTTGACACGGTTGGACTTGTTTTTTAAAAGTAATGTAAAAGAAAAAGCCAAGAAAAATTAAAGCATTGGGGAGCTTAGGGATAATAAATGACTCGGCATTAAACGCCATTGATCCTCAATTATGCCTCAACGTCATTGAAAATATGGACTAACGGATCGAGGTATGATATTTTGTTTCAAACATACATAATTGCCATAAAAGCTGTTTGTTTTATTTATAATACACATCGTGTGTTAATAATTAGACCACCCTTTACATGGCTACGTGAGTACTAACCAGTAACTAAAAACTAGGGTGGAATCATTAGCTCAATTTGAAGGTATCTTCAGTTGAGGTGACTAAGGTGAACTGATGGCTAGTCAGAGGTTTTTATGTACAAATAAAATAAGCCATCTCATTCGCCGACGTTCTTATCGAAAATTTGAATAAAGTTAAAGGGCTAATGAAAATTGCTTAATTTGTTTGGATTTAAAATTGTGGCTTCAAGTTTTGATGAATATGTGTTTTTAGCCATTCTTTTTATACAAAATTATTCCAATAATTTAATTATTTTTAATATTTTTTTTTTTTTACTCTTTCGCATTTTTGACGCATTGAAGCACTATTATAAAAAGTGATTTTATAATCACGTAGATTTTTTGACGCAAGAAAACTATATTTAAAAAGTTAATTTATAAACCGCTATTTTATCATTTATGGAAATTTCAAAACTGATTGCTTTAGCATGTTTACATTTATAAGACAGCCTCTCCAAACAGCATGACCAACTGGTTTTGAGTTTGGAGCTATTAGACCCGTAAATACATAACTTGTTCTATTCAAATTCAGTTTTAAAATCTATCAGATTTCTAAAAATATGGAAAAGTAGTTTTGTAAATACAGGTAAACTGTTTTTCAAAAATAGTACACATACGCCACAGTGTACAATAATATCATAACTTTTGTTTCACGACACATTCCTTAAATTTGGTATTTATTCAGGTTTTTTAATGAACTTCGAGCGAAATAATATTAAGATTATCTAATTAGGTAGTCACAGCTGTCAGCAATAAAATAGCAGTGATTTTTCAAGAATATGCAATTTTAAATGAAATATGTTATGTTTAGTATAGTTTAAAGTACGGCGGATGCAATCTTATGATCTGGAGCTGTTTTTCTTACTATGGAGTTAGTCCTGTGCCTTGGCTCTTAAAGAAATCAGCACCTTAATGTAGAAAATAACAAAACTTCATGCTTCGGACGGTGATTATGTCACTCAAATATGGATATTCCAACAAAGTTATGAAGCGAAACACAGAAATAGGAAAGCAAAACAAGGGTTTCGAGATAAGAACAATGGCCTTATGGAGTGCCACAGTCTCTCGACCTAAATTTCACATAGAATCTGTGAAAATATATCAAAGGGAAGGTTTGAAAGGTAAAACCGAAAAAATGATGAGTCTTGGTTGAAAAATCAAAGAAGGCAATGCCTTAAAAACAATACCAACGGCTTAACGACTGCATCCAGCGCCGCTGTGCTGCCGTCATAATAGGGGAGAGTGGGTACGAAAGTAACAATTTGTACATTTTGTACAATAACTTTTAAACCAAAAGACTTAACAAAATAAGACAAAACATATATTTTAAAGTGGACATTTGGCTACCATTAAATACTAATTTGCCATCCAACTTTACCCTTTCCTCGAGTGAATGGTGGAAAAACGAGGTGAAAGTCAAGTGTTACAACCGTCCTTTATGTCGTACCAATTGTAACACGATGAAAGGACGGTTGTAACACCACATAAATTTAATGAAATAAAAGAGAAACTCGGTTTAACTTCAGATTTATTTAAAAAATTCCATTACAATGTATAAAAAAGTACCAATCTTATGGTATATCAGCCTTGAGATACGTAAAACTAACTTCAATCACAGATTTATTAATCGTAGTAGGCAAACAAAAAAAATTCAAAAAATAAACAAAAATTAACAAACATAAATAAGATTCTTCAAAGAAAAACATAAACAATATTCTATTTTCAAAATAAAATTAAAAAAAAAAAAAACAAAATAATATGTATAAGACGTTCAACATAAATTACTATTCTGTATCCGACTCGCAGTTTCGACATTGGAAGAAGAGCTGTTTTGATTTATCTCCCACACACCTAGTGTGAACCCACATTTTGCAGGAAGTACATTGGACCCACTGTTCCTTGGGAATGGATTCAGAAAATTTTCCAAGACAATAAAAACAGATGGAATCTTCTTCTTCACTAGAACTTATCGCCTCAAATGAATTCTTACGTGTTCGATTCATTTTTGGCTTCTTAATCTGATTTGGCTTGGATTTGTTGCTTAATTTTTTCTTAGCTTCTTCTTCTAACGCATTTTTTTCAGGGGTGTCCGTCAGGATAGTTGTCCGCCCCCTTTTTCTTCCACCTCGTGGAACTTGAAAGTTCCTGCAATATTCATTTTAGATCAAAACAAGAACTGTCACATTGATATTTTTTGGGTGGGCGTTTGTAACATGTTACAAACGTCCACTCAAAAAATGTTACAACCGTCCACATCTTGTTTTTTTATATTGAACATGAAATTAAAAAAAAACGATTTAGACCAAGAGCCGGCAGCAAATTTTGGGAGTGGAGTGATAACCAAAATATATATAAATATATGTGTAGATATACGCAACATTATGCCAAATTCAACCGTCTGGCAGGTTTTTTTTTCAGCCGGGGGCGGGGGTGGGGGTTCGAAAATGGTCATTTTTCCGATTTTGGGGTCAAAGTGATAACCACTTAAATGCATATATAAACAACAGGGGATGGTGCCCTGATGTCAAAAAAGTGAGTCCAAGACGTTTTGCTTTCAGCCTTCCCCTTGCCAGACGGCCGCCAAAATGCGCGAAAATCAACTTTTTGGGTCGAAGTGATAACCACTTAAATTAATATATAATCAATAGTAGATGGTCGACTGATGTCAGAAAAGTGTGTCCAAGACGTTTTGCTTTCAGCCTTACCCTTGCCAGACGCATTTTAACACTTTTTAAAAGCAATTTGTTATTAGTTATTACTAAAAAAACATCATAAACACTTCATGATTACAAAAATTTAAGGATACAGGGATACAACTTTCCCCATTTCAATGCGGCTGGACCATGGAGGATGACATGGTCAAATTAATATGGTTCAACGGAGTCGTGGCCCCAGAAACCATTGAAAATTTAATTATCTGTTATGAAAATGATAGTGAAGAAGACAATATTTCGCAAAATTCTTCATCGGACGAATTATAAAAATTATATAAGAAATTATAAAAAAAAACTATTCTTCATCATCAGAAGAATAGTTTTTTTTTTATAATTTCTAATTTCAAATTTTCGTTCAATTTTATGTCATGTGATTCAATAATTTTTTTCTACATAAATAAAATACAATATTGTTATGCTTTAAGGGAAAACGGTGGTTTTTGTGCATTCTTTCTTTAGGATTTTCTGGCAAGCATAAGACTGAAAAGAAAACGTATTGGAAATCTTCTGATTTTGGTATATGATTCTTTTGGTTATGGTTAATGGGAAAAAAGTTATTAAAGGATTTAAGTTGAAAAATTCTGTTAAAAAGTGTTAAAATGCGTCTGGCAAGGGGAAGGCTGAAAGTAAAACGTCTTGGACACACTTTTCTGACATCAGTCGACCATCTACTATTGATTATATATTAATTTAAGTGGTTATCACTTCGACCCAAAAAGTTGATTTTCGCGCATTTTGGCGGCTGTCTGGCAAGGGGAAGGCTGAAAGCAAAACGTCTTGGACTCACTTTTTTGACATCAGGGCACCATCCCCTGTTGTTTATATATGCATTTAAGTGGTTATCACTTCGACCCCAAAATCGGAAAAATGACCATTTTCGAACCCCCACCCCCGCCCCCGGCTGAAAAAAAAACCTGCCAGACGGTTGAATTTGGCATAATGTTGCGTATATCTACACATATATTTATACATATTTTGGTTATCACTCTACTCCCAAAATTTGCTGCCGGCTCTTAGACTAATTGGGTCGATCACAAAAACTTTAACAACATTGAATAAAGAAATAAATTAACTTTAATAACACAGCTACCACTTTGTAAAAACGATGTTATTCGAAAAAATACAACGAAAAATAACTTACAGACAAAATTTACGACAGGACCCAAATTTCACGTTTTCAACTTTATCTGGCACAATTCAGTACTTTGACGTTTGGATTTTTGTAGGTGCATTCAGGACCAAATTGCCAAGATTTCTACATTTAAGAATGAACGTATACAATCTCAGGGTGTTTTTAAAGCTCAATGTTACAACCGCCCCATGTTACTTTCGTACCCACTCTCCTAAAGGATTTACAACAAAATATTAACAATTTACTTACTTTAAGTTTTCATTTATTTCTTGTTTTTATCATTGCGACATTGTGGCATGGCAAGTTTTGCATTCGTACAAAATTTCAAACTCAAGATTTTAATAAAACATGACACGGTGGTAGAGAAGTCGAAAAAAGTGGTTCCCCCGATTCTGTCTGACTCTTCTGGAACCTACAGCCCAAACAAAATTAATTTTTTTGTTTGATTTGGTTTCTTTAAATATAAAAAAAAAATTTGTATTGCTGCAAAAGGGTACCCCCCACAGAACCGTTATTTTATTTTTAAGTTTTCTTAAGAACTAATCAACCGATTTCAATAATTTGTTCTGCTCAAGCTCTTATACTGTCTTATACTGTCTTAACGTCTTTGTTTTTATTTTTGATTTAAAAAAAAAATATAACAATTTCTTTTTCGAAATTCGATACCTTGAAAATGGGTCATCATTCTTTTACGAAATTGAAACGTTAAACGTATTTTAATAAGCTCCAAATAACCCCATACCAAATATATTTTTAAAGTAAAATTGAAAAATTTTATATATACAAAAATAATTTTAAAAAAAAACCGCTTTTACGATTTTCAAATAAAAATTTTGAAAAATTAAGATTTTCTTAACAAATCAAATGGAATTTAAATTTTTGAAAATATCAGGTATATTTTGTAATCTTAAAATACAGGAAATATTGTTAAACAGACTCTTTAAAGCAAGTTATGAGCAAGTTCGTGTTACCCAGGCGTGCATTTTATTTTCTATGAAACCGATGTAAACTGTTTTTTTTTGGTCACTTAATTAAGATAGTATTTTACCTTTTCTCATTATTTTTACATTAAAATGAAAGAAGTATTTATAAATTTTACCTATTTTAATCTTTACAAAAACACATAAAATAAATTATAAACATAACACATGAAAAATCACTGATATTTTTTTGCTCGCAGCTGCTTGTAAGAAAACTTTGGGTTTTGGATAATTTAAACGGACAACATTTCAGAAATAAATAAAGTTCTAAAATTATGAAAATTGTTGGAATATTGTTTTAACTTCGTCAACCAGTATAGTTATTAAGAATTTAAAAAAGACTGGATCAATTGCTGATGCTAAGAAAATTGGACACTAAAAAATAAGACGTTCAGATTTTAGTATCGAAATAGCTCTGTTGAGTGTTGTTGAATACGCTTTCAAACTTTTATTTAAAACCGTAAAAAACAATTTATTAAATGTAAAAAATGGATACTCGGACATTTTAATCCTTATTTAATACTTTAACCCAAAAGTTAGCGAAAAGTAATTCTTTTTTATGTTAATTTATTTTCTGCAACCATGCACCTACAAACTTAAGTCGATAAAGGGCAACAGAAAGCATAGCCCAAATTATTTTTGCAAAGTGACTAGATCCGTAAAAGGTGTTATGCTAATTTTAAAATGCTTTACCACAATACCATCACAAAATCGTTTCTTTAATTTTTAGTATCATACAAAATGCACCATCCGAACTTTTGTGGTATGAAAATGGTAGATAAAGGTACGTTTATACAAATTTTAAGCCTTAAGTGGAGGTTTATGATCGAGATCTTGTTAAAATAATTTCATGAATATCCCTTTTTTAACTTAAAACCTATTAGTGTCATGCTAAAAATTATTTAGGTATAAGGCTGTTTCAAATTTTGCGTCAATAATTGCTATATTTTGTATTACTGATTTTATTCGACATTCATATTAGAAGAACAGAAAGTGGTTGCATATTTTTTGATCGTATATAAGATTGTATTTAGTTAAATTATTTAAGAGACAAAGTCAGAATTTATTTATTTAAGGTATACCGTACCGTTGATAATTAAGTCCATACAAACAGACGGTGACAGAATTGCGTTAAATATTTGTTTAAAGTTTTCTAAAACATCCTAAATATCGTAACTAATAAATTACCTTAAATATATTTTTAAAGTTTACCTTAATTTTAATTGTGCAATTTTCCACTCGTAAGCAGGTATCTACATATATACCTACCTCCTTAAAATACCAATATTTTCTACTAGCCCGGGATAAGCAGAAAACTAAACATACCCAGACATCCCCAAAAATTTGAAATGTGCTACACATTTATTTTTCAATCTATAAATAAACAAGCCTAACAAGTAGAACAAAACGCGCCACCCAATAAAATAACATGGATGTCTATTTACAGTTCGTATGCCCCGCCTCTGTTTATATGCTTAATAATGCAACAGCAATAGCACTGTTCGAGTTAAGTATCCGAAGTTACATTACCTGCAGTTAAGAACTTGGGGTGGAAACCGGATTTCAATAAATCATCAAAGTAAATAAGGGAATTCCCGTAGTTTTGCCCAGGGAAGATATCCTCATATTTCTACTCTATAACCCTCGTTGTATCTTGCAATCGTTCTTTTCATTGCTTCAATCCCTTTTTTACGAAGGCTCTATTCAAAACTCTGGGTCTTGAAGTACATAACAGGTCACCAAACAAAGGATATACAGCCAGCAAAATGGATGAATAACAAAAACAAGATTCGCTCTGTGAGTGTTTGACGTCTAAGCTGAAACGAACGGTGAGAGTGAGCAATTGAGCAATTGAGCACAGCACAGTTATTAATCGACCGTCGTCAAAGTCGGGTGTGCGTCAAACAAACCTATCACAGTTTTCCGCCGTCTCGTTCGTTTGGATTGGATTTGGATAGTGTGTGAACATTTTTTGAAACTGTTGATAACAGGACATTCGGAGAGAAATAAAATTAAAAAAAGAAATAGAATTTGATAAGATAACACAACGAATTTCTTAAGAGTTAGACAAAAAAAAACACACACATATTTTTAACAATTCCGACAAAACCCGTGGTTTTGTGATAAAATAAAAAATACATTTTTGTTTTTTTAAAGTGATAAAAAAAAATTTACAAACATTTCCTACTTAAACATGAATGACGCAGCAGCTTTGGCTGGTATGATACCATACGATACAATCGGGCTCTACGAACAGCCAAAGCCACGTTTTATATTTAAAATGCCTCGAGTTGTTCCCGATCAAAAGGCTAAATTCGAAAGTGATGAACTTTTTCGAAGATTAAGTCGAGAAAGTGAGGTGAGTGTTGGCCAATTTTTTTTTCAGAAGAAATTTTCTTTATTCTAAAAAAATATGTCAATAGAAAGGTTAAAGTTAAAATTGCAAAATTTGTTTAGTTTCGGTGGTATTACCTGTTTTAATACACATGTGACACTTTGACATTTATAAGTGTCAAAAGAATTTATGTTTTTGTTTTCCTTTAGAAAATTGTTTTCTGGAAATCTTGTGTACTCGTATATGTACATAACTTACTAACCGATGGGAAACTATTCTCCCGCCGCCGTTAAGACCAAGTTTATTTAGACTATTTTATGATATTTTACAGCGGAACTTCATTTGTTTTGAAATGAATTAATCCAACGAAGCTGGAACGCAGAACTTTTAATTTTTCATGTTTAAGGGAAACAAAAAGTATCATCTGTGTCAAAATAAACAAACAAACCTTCTTTAAAGTTGGTTAAGTGTTCCTTGAAAATAAAGTGCTATGCAAAATATTCATCTATGGCAGTTAAAATTTTGGCTGCCAAAATAATTTAATAATGGAGCTTCCACATTGACATGATCATTTAACCCCTTAACTGTCGAAAGTTTCATTGTCATCAGTAATTTTGTTTGCATTGGCTTGGAAGAGCCTTTAAACGCGTATGGCCTAAGCTAATCATATGCTATCGGGGATTACGAAGGATGTCCGATTTTTAAAAACACGAATCAACTTCATTATAAATTTTTGGTAGATAACACCAGTTTAGCCAAAACTTTCGGCTCGCTATATTAATTAATGGCACTGATTATGCAAAAACCAATTCAAGTCTTATATTAATTCAAAGAATATACTTATGTATGTACATATGTACCGTATTGTTTATTAAAAACGTTAATAAATTAGCATATTAAAAAACTTATCCTAACATATTTATTGGAACCTCAATTCATTCTGGTCTAATGTCTTAAGCTATGAATTAGCCTTAAATTCTTCTTTAAAGATCATAAATTGCATTTAAAGTCAAGTCTTAGAATTTGATCGCATTAAACAGTTCGTAGCACCTGTGGCGTGATGGTTAGTGCTAAAGCTTATCATGCCAGAGGTCTTGAGTTCAATCTCTACTTGTGTCATCTAAAATGTTTTCCACTCGCGAGGAATTGACAAATATTACAAGAGTAATATTTTAGCCGTTCGGATCCAGTACAAACTGTAGGTCCCCTCCATCCTTGACATTAAATAAATAAATTAGGTGGCGCAACAGTCCATGAAGAACCAGGGCCTAGTGACTTACAACTCTCAACCATCCCTTTGTGCGAGTAATGTTGTCAAAGATGGAAGGGACCTACAGTTTATATGCCGAATCCGAACGGCTAATTTGAGAAAGCACTTTTCATGACAAGAATTACTCTTGGAGGATTTGTCAATTCCTCGCAAGAGGCAGTACCCGTGAAAAAAGTTAGGTGGCACAGGCAGGGATTGAACCCAAGACCCCTTGCATAACAGTCCAACGCACTAACCATCACGCTACGGGTACTACATCCTTGACATTACTCGCACTTAAAAATGGCTGCGAGTTTTTAGTCACTAGGCTTTGGTTCTCTACGAGCTGTTATCTGTCAGTTCTTTAAGATATTGGAATTCACTTTTGGGTTCACTGTTTTGTTAAGTGTTTCTTATCTTGCAACTTAAGCTAGTATTTCCTAAGCCTGATACATACTTTACTGCAAACTTGAACAGTACATATTAGGATAATTATATTGCACAGGTTGGCATAAAATTCCGAGAGCCTCCACATGGTTTGAGTTTCATCTCTTGGTATATTTCACCGGAGTCGATTAACTAAAGATAATAAAATCATTTTTGTTGTGAATTAAATGATTCACCAAAAGAGTGAGAAATATATAATAAACATTAGGTTTACAATGAATCACCAAAGCCGGTCTGGGTCTTGGCATAACTTTAAAGTTCTTTTACTCTTGACATACCTATACTCAGATATATTATAGGTTAACTTATAATTTCACAATAGAACAGAAAGATTCTTCAACTTCGTGTTAATTAGTCAATTAAAATTAATATAGTTAATCCCAACTTAAGTTCTCAGAAATTCACTTATAGACCCAAATGGGAATCCCCTTTTGACAAACACAAAAATTGTGAAGTTTTTTTTTTTAATTTCTCAGATTAAATCTCATTTAAATGCAATCAACGCGGCATCACCTTCAATAATATTCATAATATTCATACACATAATATTAGTTTCATTCGGGGATTTCTTTTTTAACTTTTTAGTTTTATTGTTGAATTTCCAAGACATCATCATCACACACGCCACACCGCCTGCAGGTAAAATCTAGTGTTTTACCTTTTTACCATCACTCAAAACTATTTTTGTGCCGTCATTGTTACCTGTTACTTTGTTAGTTTCTGAATTTCTGGTTAAAACTGGTGACGCAGCTTGGGTTTTTGTTAGGTAGTTATCTCGCAAATGGTCCTAGTCAGAGTCAAAGTCGAGATCGATTATGCTTATTTATTTTTTTTCTTTAGAAGGTTTTGCACGTAGTTTGTTGTTGTTTTATTGTTTTATTTTATTTATAAATTCATAGAATTAATTTTAGTTATAGGTATTTACTAATTCATTTGTTAATTCTGACCCTTGTAGGAGGTATACCTATTTTTATGATTTAATTATTATGTATTTAGGAAGGTAAATGTTTGCGTCATAAATATGTTTCGTGACGTACGAGTATAAGCATAAACCTTCATTTTAATAAAGACGTCAAAATGACGTAAAATTGTTTTTTAGAAGACGTCAATTCATGTCATCGTCAACGGTGAAAAATATGTCATACGTTGACGTGTTACAGTATTGATAACAGGTCCGTTCGCATACTTTCTGCACTAAAATTCGTAAAAAGAAATATTTTAAAGAGTGGGGATAAAATTCTCTCACCAAAAAAAAAACTAAAAAAAAGTAAGCGAACGGTAAAACAACAAATTTTTCACACAGTACTACTGTCTTGTTGCTGTTTTTTGAAAATTTGTTTTTAAATTTTATAACTGACAGCAAAAGCGAGCAATTTATTTGAATTTCTATCAAATTTGAAATTTTCACAAATCAGCCCAAAGAAATTTCTTGGGCTAAAATTCGTAGGTTGGGGAAATATTTTACTCTCTTTTACGAAAAACTACGAAATGTTTGAGTACGCGAACAGGATTTGGTTAAATTTCGTATTTTTTAGTAAAATTGGACTGTTTTAGGAGGGTACGCGAACGGACCTATTATAGTGTTGTCTGTGTTATCACGTTGTCAATACAAATTGTAGTTGCATGTTTGATGCCAATTGATTGTCAAAGTATTTGACACTGGGTACTCCAATCATAACGCATACGATGTTAATTGTATATGAAATAAACAGTTTTCAGAGAATTATATTAATTTTTTGATTACCTATGATATAAAGGTCTAGGTGCGTGAAATTTAGCGGCTAAATGCTTTAATCGTGAGACCCTTTAGTTTTAAAAAAGGCCATCTGCTACGGAATAGCTCTTAGTTAGGAAAGTCTATGTAATTCACTGTCAATTTTTCAATCATGGGCGTTTTTCTAATTGATTATAAGCAATTAGAGCGGAGAATTGTCTTGTGAGTTTGCTTTAACCAATGGATTTCATTGTGATAATAGGACAGTTTACAAAGTAAATTTTCAGCACATTTGACAACAAACGATTAGAATAATTTTTGAAATTTTAACCGAAAGATAATAATTTACTTTTCTATATTTAAAGTTTTTTTTTTTTAATCCAGCGACATTATCAATATTCTTTATTGGAATTTGACAGTCTCCAACGAGTTGAATCGACTTGAAATGAGCTTGATTCGACTCGACCTGTGTGGAGGAGTTGGTTTTACAGATTATGCATTATGGTCTGTTTATTTGCATGTTTGTGAACAAAAAATATAGTTTTGTTTTAATCAAATTAAAAAAAAAATTGCACCTGGAGTAGGTAGCATATTCAGTTCTTCATTGTTTAACACGAATCAAACTATCTCACTTGCACTTCATAAGAAACATCAAAGCACCATTTGCATTTTAGAAAGTGCTGTCAAACTTAATGATTTTTAAATCTTTAAACACCAAAAAGATTTATTAAATCTAAACTTTGATAAACCTTTGGTGGAAACATAGCAAATTAAGTTTTGCTATTGTTTTCTCTTGCAAAATAAGCCGAGTTAGTCCATTTTCTTTAACAAAACTAAATAATATAAACAGTAACAGATTGATTTTTTTCTCCAATGGAAAACACATGATTCCAAATGCACAACTACTCAACGAACACAGCCATCGAGTTACAAATGCAATATCAATTGTACCAACATTTGAGAACGAAATCACATAAGATCCATTCGAGACTCGTATAAATGTCAAAACCCATCCGTAGTAACTTTTAACTTTTATTGGTAGTATTCATACTGCGGATATTGTTTTTGTTATTCGTGTAAAATCCTACTATACTATTGATAGATTTTCCAACAAAACACGGGTATTATGCATACATGAATAAAAACTGTAAATTTGAATATTATAACTCAAAAATTATAATTGGTATCTTTTTTTTGTATTATAGGTTCGTTATACCGGCTACAGAGAACGAGCATTAGAAGAACGTCAAATACGCTTTCAAAATGGTTGCCGCGAAGGACATACGGAAATTTCTTTTGTTGCATCCGGAACAAATTTGCAATTAGTTTTCAATGCCAATCAAAATCCTTATATTCAGGACAAAGAATGTGATTTTGACAAAGAGCACGGAAAGGTGAGTTTGAGAATTTTGAGTTTGAGTTTTATTATTGACGTTTGAAAATAAAATTAGGTTTTATCTATGTATATAAGAATTCAACTTGGTCACGCACTTAAACCGGCATTATTTTTTTCGTACTATTGCATAATTGACCAACCGTTTACTGCTCAGATCTTTTTTTTCTTTTAATTCGTTCTTGATCGATTGGCTTTATACATTGACAAAAAGGGGACAGTAGTGTATATGGAGTGGTGTGTCAATTGATTTGTTACACAGTGTTCAAATTATTTGTGAAATGCGTTAAATCTTTTCGTTATTTGTTTAATTTTTCGAAAAAAGAATTTGTAAGTTCAATTGTTGATTTTGGGATTTTTGTTTAAGGGGGTATTGATTTGGAATGTAGTAAATGGTAATAACGTCGTGTCGGTTAAAAAATAGATAATCTTAGTTAAAGTGAGCTTCAAAAACTATTAAACTGTTGTTCTATTGTTAAATATCTGTTTCCAAAGCAAAATTGTCCAGTTTTTCCAGCTTTGGTTTAAATTCTGAGGATACGGTAGATTGAGAAACGATTTGATGCGAAAAATGAGACGAAGCACTTCTGTGTACCTAAACGAGAAAATTTAAATTGATTTGTGTACTTTTGTAAAATTGTTAAACCATTGTAAGACTAATTTTTAGTAAAAAGTTTTTTTTTTCAAGAGAAACTTTTGCGCGACAAATTAAACTTAATTTATTTTACTTCTCGCAATTTAAAAAGTTATCAACGGGTAGATTTTCACATTTCCTTCTTGTCAAATTACTTGTTGCTTCAGTTTAATTAAAGCTTAAGAGTTTCGAAAATTAGTTTAAGTTTAAACTAAATTCTCCTCAACCAAAAAATGAGAGTTCTGAATAAGGGTTAGATGTTTAGTTTGTTTGGTATCTTGGAGTTTTCAGAAAACTTGTGAAATAATTTTGCAATATTCTTTCAAATCTCATGAAAATTAACACTAATTTGAAATTATCAGTTAAGTGGAGTTATATTACAAATATTCTCAAAATCTGTAAAATTTGCATTTTGAATTACCAATAAAAACTTGCATTCTACATTTTGAGGAGTTTAGAAAGCTAAATTTAAGCTACAATATTTTTCAATAAAAGGTTTTATTTTGAAGGTAACATTATTTGTGGAATGGGTTTTGGTTTTTTGAAACTGTCATCTTTTGATATTTGACAAGGGGAAACAACACCATAACTACCGCTGAAGGTAAAGATCTTGAAAGAATTATTTAATTTCAACTAGCTGTTTCACTAGGCCTGTTTAGATACTCAAACTACTTTAAACTTCGTACGACGCCGCCGCACCAACGTTTCATAAATTCCTGTCTAATAAAAGAAAATTGGTACGAGTGAGTACAAATTTCCCCTCCATTGAAAAACTTGTACATTTCTGCTGCAAGAATGTCTGAGTGCAAGGAGTTTAACAACTGTCAAAATCAGCAACTGCCATTTTTGTTATTGTCACTTTCATTTGATTGTTTGTTTTGTGGATTTTTGCTGATTAGAAATTGGAAAATTAAAAATGGAAAAAGTATTTACTTTCTATTGTTCTCCCAGAACTTTTCAAAAAGTTGCAGGCAACTTCCTCGAGATAGTTTTTGGTGCAATTTCTTTTTGCACTGCTTCCTTGCATTGCCTCGTCCACGTGTGAATGTCTGAATCATCTATCATTTCCAAAATTCGCTCAGTTATTATTGAATCATTTTCTGATTTACTGGATCTTGACAAATCCTTAATTTCCGACACCACGGGTAAAATTCTTTCAAAGGGCTTTTTGGTTTTATAAATAAATTACAATTTCATAAAAAGATCCTGTCAAACTGACGTTGATGCACAAAGTGTAACAAAACCGTTTGTTTACTTTATGGCAAGTTTTACTCTCTCTGAAAGAGAATTTTCCCCTCCTTTCAAAAATTTGACAGGTTTTACACTTTGTGCTACAAAAAGTTACAAAACAGGCCTACTGACAAGTCTGTTTTTTGACATAAATATGTATTGTATAAATATGCAGCCCATGTTAACCGTATTCTGACCTTAGAATATGTTCACGACGGTAATCATAACTGATCGCATTAGTTTGTAGTTCCGAATTTTTGCTTTAATTCCTTTACTAAAAGTAAAATAAAATCTATTCTTGTCGATATACCAAAAAAAAAAGTAAGTCTCTCTCTCCAATACGTACTGTTTTCTCAAGTACACTTAAACTTCTTGTTATTCAATGTGTGCCATATCGTGTTCGTAATATGAGAAAGCCTTCACGCTAAAATTAAAAACAACACAAATACACACATATTACCTTCACAATTTATGTAAGACAGCCTTAATTGCTCTTCAAAGATCAATATACTATAGCAGCTCGAGAGGACCTGCTGCCTTGTCCTTTCTCAAGTTGCATGATCGTTTGAAATGGCACGCGAGCAACAGTTGTTTGAAATGTGTCAGAAAAACAGCTCAAGTCTTAAGAGTTAATTGAGGGATTATAAATGGAAACAATATCCTTCCTTCTGATACACTAAAATATATCTACCTACTTAAAAGGAAGGTTTTTGGCATCATTTATAGAGGAGACTGTACATGAAGTGAGTTTATTTTTAAATTTGGATTTTTATACTTTAACTTCCTTCTTTCGTAAAAAAATTAGTGTCAAAAGAAGGGATTTTGCAGGACAAATTTTGTCTGGACAGCACATTATACTTGGACTTAATGATGTCCCTACCTTTAGGGGAAGTGCAATTATAAAGAAATGACGACCGATAGTCCAAGGCATTACAATATCAATCAACCATTTGATCGTCAAAAGTCAAGACTAACAAGAAGAAAACAATTTTACTTAATTGGTCTTGTTAATGTTGTTGTTGTTGGAAATAGAGGTGTCGCAGCGAGATAATAGCAAGTGAAAAATTGTTTAAGGTTACATAAAAGTTGGTATATGTATTCCCTGAAGGGCATGTTAAACATATGTCGAAAATTTGTTACTCATGCTTCAAACTGTGCGAGTCTGTGGAACGAAGGACAAAGAAGTTTTTTCGGACCACCGACTTTTTGGGCATATAAGTTATAAAATGCGTAGCATGTAGGTACTTAACAAATGACCGTACAGTTGTGTCATGTTTCAGGGGTTCAGAATCCGTATATACCTATCTTGTTATATGTACCTCTATTATTCTTTGTTGTACTTCCTTCCCTTTTTTCCTTGTTTTGTTTTCGGGGTCTTTTCAATAAATTGAAACATAAATTCTAGTAAAATTCTATAAAAATGTCTGCAATTAACTGTCTTAATTGTTTATTTGCGACTTCCGGGGTCATTGTTAGTTAGTGGGGGGTCTGTTTTCAGTTTTCACACATTCATGTTAAAATTCTTGGGTAGCTGTATAAAATACACCCTACAGTATTGTTTGAATTTTATGTTTTGTTTGTTTTTGAAATCAAACATACCTAGAACAGCAGCAGGTTGTTCTATACATACATAAAATCAAACAGGATAATGAGACACCCTTTTGAAATCTAAGAGATACGATACTTTAGATACATAATATTTAAATGATATTGTTTCAAAATGGCTGCTTGTATATATTTTTTCAGTACATATACGAAAAGAAACAAATTCTGTTAGGTATTAATTTCGCATGCGCCATTTTTTGTTTTTGTACTGAAGTGAAACTTATTTAACACGCTAAAGATGGAATTTAGTATCTATACGCTTATGTCAATTCAAAAAGTATGGAGATAAAATTCAACTGAACATAAGATGCTTTTTATAGGAAGGGGAGACCAGACATTTCAATCGATATTTCTATGGCAACAAAATGAAGCAGTCATTTTGCTTTTGCTCATCCCTTTAAATTTTGTTACGAAATTTAAAAACCTTTAAAAAATGTTTTTAAAAGAGTTTTCTTTTCTGTTGGGTATTTTGAACGTATTTAAAGCTTAAACGTATTTTAACTTTGAGAACACTTTATTTATAAAAATTGCGTATTGGCAGCCATTTTAAATGTCATACTTTGTCTTACATAAAAGATAATGAATTAAAGAATTTAATTTATTTAATAAATTTCTTCGAATTGTAGTAGATTTTTAAGATTTCACTTTCTTTCTAATTGTTAAGAAAATATCCATAAGTTTCATGCTAAGCTACTTAAATGATAAATAACTAAAGTTTCTTATATTTTCTTGTCATATAATTTGTTCTCTCAAATGCTTCAAAATGTATTAACCTTTTAAAGGAGAAATGTTTAATCTTAATCGTTATATGTACATATGTATCTATACTTGTTAATATAACAAACAAATTAAAAAGAACTATCTTAATTTTGTTATTACGAAAAAGAAAGATTTATTAAAATTATAGGCATTTTTCTTTTAAACTCTGAGAAGAGCACTAGAGCATTAGGCCACCAAAGATGAGCTTGATTAATTTATGAAACGCAAGTTAGCTTTTAATTTAAAAACTCTTAAAATAAAAACAAACAATAATATAAGCTATGTTCAAGCAGTTGCAGAAAAATGCGAGTTTTTGGTGTTCATTGAGAAAAAGTCTGCACTGACTTACACTTAACAGCGTTCATTGAGCTGAATAAGTCTACCCTAGTTCTGAACGTTCTGAATTGCCTTTTGAGATTTTTGAAAGCTGTCAAAATCAGCTAATGTCATTATTCGATTATATTGTGCATTTTATGTTTTTGATTAATTTTTAGTATTTAAAAATAGATTAGAGTTAACTTTTAGTGAAGGATAATGTCTTAAGATTCAGTGTTCATAAAACACGAAATTAAATTTGGAAGAAATAGTGTACAAACAAAATCAAAAAAGAAATAATAATAGTCTAATAATTCTTCTAAAATTGTATTTTTTATTGCTCCTTCAATTTTATTTGCTCTTAATTAAATGGGCGTTTTTCTTTTTTAGTTCAGAGCAGAGCTCGAACTGTCAAAAAAATAATTGTGTTTCTTTTTGAGCTCTGAACGTTCAGAGCTTCAAATTCGTGTTTCTTTTTTAGTTCTGAACATGTTCAGAGCGCGCTCTGTGAGCTCAGAATAAAATAACAGAGCAGAGATGGCAGAAATGCGATTTTTTTTGATTTACTACATTTGTTACGTCTGCTACATAAATGAGGTAGTTAATGTAGTTAAATGTAGTTAACGTAGTTAAATGTAGCAGACGTAGCGGTAGACGTCAAAACGTAGTTTGAAATGTCCATTCAACCACCAAATTGACAAATTGCATCGAAAAGATAACTGTGAAAGTGTGAAAAACTAACTCTCGTCGTCGTCGGCGCTTGTCGCCGCAGTGGTCGTTCTTCTATACGAAAATTCGGAACAGGCTTAACCAAGAACATTCCAAAAAATTGATAGATATACACCATACTCTTAAAATGAACGACAAAAATAAAACAGATGATTATTAAATTTGCATTTTTCTTTCATAAAACTTCGAATTCCTTGATTTAGTTCATTTACGCAACATATTTGGTTCTTATGTAAAGTTCAGTGTTTTTCAGTCGTTAGTTGTTACTTATTCACTCGTTTTTTTTTAAATTCTTTTTGAAATTAAACGTTTTTTGGGAAGGTAGCACACGTAACAAATGTAGGCTAGTAAATGAAACAAATCAAGCGTGTAGTTTATCCAATTAACTACACGTAGTTTACCGAGTAGATTACCTGACGTAATCTACTCTGCCATCCCTGTAACAGAGTAAACGGAGTAAAATGCTGAGCACAAACAATTTGATATCTGAAAGCCGGGAAATTAAAAAAAATCATCATCAAAACAATAAAAATGGCGGAAGAGGCTGGTTGCTCTGGTGCAGAAGGAAAGATAATTTAGAAAAAACTAATTGCAGATAGCATTTTTGTGAATCAAATTTATTTCAGGCTTCAAATGGACCAACGCTATGACTGTTTTTTTAATTCATTTGATTAAAGACAATTTTGAACGCCTTCAAACAGACGACATTTCAAATCATGACAGTTTAGTGCTCAAGTTGTTTCATAATTAAATCAGAGAGCTCTGAACATACTCTGCTCAGAACTCTACTCTACTCTACTCTGTTCGCTCAGAGTCTGCTCACAGCTCAGCTCTGAACTAAAAAAGAAAAACGCCCAAATATCTTTTCTTCTTTTTAATATTTGACGTATGACGTTTTTGCTCTGATAGTTTTCATAAACCTGCACTGCACTACACTGCTATGCACTTCTACAATGTCAATTTTCTGTTTGAACAAACCTATTATGTGTTGCAAAATATAAAAGAAAACTGTATTATTTGTAGGAGAAGAAATACCGGTGTCAATTTATTTTTTTTAACACGAAAATAAAGTAAAGTTGGCAGTGCTTAGTTTTTTACTTCATTAGCTCATTCATTTTAATCCGAGCTCATAGAGTGCGCTCCAAGCAAGCTCTTGTTGACAGGAGATGTGTCTGACAATTTTGTTATTTTGAGAACTCAGTTCATTTCTCTAAACTTAAAAAGAAAAATGCACGATGCGGGAAGCAAAATAACGGCTAAATGCTTGCAACGGCCGGCCTCGTTTGCATATTATTTCTATCCGATAGTACATATTTTCAACGATGCTAAGGCATGATAATTGAGGTGCTTCAGTACGCTTTTTGTTTTGAATATCCCCAAAGAAAGAAGTCCGCCGGTTTCAAATCAGCGGCTAATTGATATCTCAGCGACGCGACAAGAGATTTATTTATTTTGTTTATTTATTTACACAAGACATGAGATAAAATGACCATGTCTCAATTTCTGGCCACATAAAGTCCGTTATTAACCCGAACACCATTTACGCTAACTCCCTAACCGACATTATTTTCAAAAAAGTATAGCCTGATAAACGGTCATTTTTTATAAAACGCTTTAAAAATCTTAACGGACCGCTCAATTGCTTACCTTTCTATAGTTAAACAAAATTATATACGAAAAACTTGACTTTAGGGGGTGACCCATATAAACATCGAGCGATATTGTACACGTAGTCCTATCATAACTTCTGTCCCTCACACAAAACACGTCTTATTCGAATGACAAACCAATTATCAGTTTAAGCGTAGATGCTGTCTTCACCAAATCAGCTTTAAGAGACTCAATATATCCGTGAGACTTACAGCAAGCCTTCTCCTCCAAGACATCCCAAAGGCTGTATATAGTCCAGCGGATTAAGATCCGGACTGCCTGAGGGGCAATCTTCAGTGGCGAGAAACCCCTTTTTGCCTTGTGAGCCAGCGCGCCGCCGAGTTTTGCTGAAAAATACAGTGCTTGGCCGCATATAAGGTGTTACTTAAGGGTTTCAAAATCTTCTCTAAAACATCCCTTTAAAAGTTGGAAGCACGTATTTTCACTCCAAACTCATAAAAATGCAAATTTGTAACCCCGTCATACGACACTCCCCACTAAATCAACAATTAAGGGGGATGATGACCTCTCTTTGGACTTTTCCAACCTTTTCAGCAGTTTCCTTGGAGGGTGTAAATCTTGTCGTTTTGGCGATTAAATTTCTGTTACACAGTGAAAATATTCTCATCTGTGAAAAGAATATTTTTGTGTCCTGTTTGCCTGTCTTTGAAGCAAAACCTTTGATCTTGTCGCTCTTATTTTGCACAGAGTCTTAGGCGCCAGTTATAGCTATCATTGGTTTTCATCATTGAAAACAAACATTGGAATTTTATTGACAGGTCGTTTATAGCTATATGATTAAAAATTTCTGTCATTGAAAAAAATTTCCTGATTGAAATCCACCGACAAATTTTTACTGACAGAAATCTGTCACTGGAATTGTGTGAAACTGGAACACAAATCAGTGGAACGATTCGTTTCACTTTTTAACATAGAAGTATCAGCATGTTCAGGAAATTGAATTTCCATCCGGAAAATAGAAAAATACATTTCTAGAGAAAAATAAATGCGCAATTAAACTTTTTCTAATCAAAAAATTCTTTGTGTGATTTTCGATCGATCAGTATATTAATTTCATTTCTAATTAAAGGGAAACAGCGTCAAATATCAATTCAAAAATTTTTCCGGATCGATTTCAATGATAGCTATAACTGGGCCCTTAGTCAGGCGTTGTCCAGTACTTCTTAGTGGGAGTTTTACTGCATTTGTGCAGTGCAACAATAGCGCCGCTGTTATCTCTGTTGACCCACTCCATGTTTATCCTCTCGCATATTAAATTGAACTGACTTATAATTGTTTCTTAAGGTATCTATTTCTTCGTTATATATTTTGAGATCAACAACAGATCAATACAATTTTTTTTTTGCGTCTTAAAAGTTAGGATTTATTTCGAGTGAATCAAAGCCTTGACCTTATTGATAACACTATTTTATAAGTTTTAGTATTAAGGAGGTGTTATAAGACTATAGCGTCTGACCATTTTTGGCACAAAATAGTTAATTATAGCTACTTAACCAAAATTAACTTTCAAATTGATTGTCATTCTAATCGATGTTTCACTTTCTAGAAGTCGTTCTTGAAAACAGAAAAAACTATTTTTATTGTTTAAAAATCATCGCCAATTATTCAATTTTATTTATTTTTATTATTTTTATTGTAATTTTTGTACATGTTTTTTTTTTTTTTAAGAAATAACTTATTTTAACACTTATTTTTGTTCAATTTAGGTTCACATTAAATCTCACTTTATCATGAATGGCGTCTGTGTTCGCTTTCGAGGCTGGCTAGATCTAGATAGACTTGATGGGGTTGGATGTCTAGAATATGATGAACGTCGAGCTATTCACGAAGATGCAATACTTCGTGAACAAATCGACAGATATAACCAAAGACTTCGTGAATTTGAAGATACTAAACGTGCATATCGAGATAGTCGCCAGGATGAAATGGAAGCTGTCCGTCGTGGTGTAGCTTCAGGTGGTATTGGAGTTGGTGTTGGTGCAGGAATGTGGAGGCGATAGTTTGACTGAATTGAAAAAGGAAAACAAAAATATGTAATATCTCTAATAATTAATAAGATAGGAATTTATAGTTAATCGAAATGAGAAAACTTGATAAAAACTATAATGTACGCCTATAATCTTGCCATTTAATGGCACTTTTGACTTCATGTGATTTTTTTTTTGTTCGAATTAACATACATAAATAATAATTGATTAATTAAATAATTAATGTGTCCTATATGTATACTTTTTAAAAAAATATGTTTGTTTCTAACAGAAGTTATGTTTATATTAAATGAACTTTTAAATACATTTTTCTTTAAATAACTTTTAATTTTTATATTTTGAAATTTGTATTTTTTTAAATAGATTTTTATGAATAAAAACAAATTTATTTACTTTGTAAGATGTTCTTTGTAATTGATTTAACAAAAAGAAAAACAAATTCATTTATAATTGTTTTATAATATTGTTTTAAGTGCAATTTTGTAATGTAACTATATATATTTACCTACCCAACCTACTTAAAGATATTGTTTATGAAGATGAAAGTGCTAAATAGATCATAGAATTCTTTAAAAAAATAAAAAAAGAGAGTATCACGATATGATATTCTGCACAAATAATTGAAATGATTGTTTTTATTTGAATTTCCACGTACAAATAATGTACATAAGAATGTACTATATTTGTTTTTCAAAAAGTGTTTTGGTAATGAATTTATTTAGGATTGGTTGGAAAAAGTAGCGATTGTTATTAATCGTTGATAGCTATAACTCACAAGAAAATACCAAAAAAACCAAACAGGGTTTTACAATAAAAGGTTTCAAACGAGAATTTTATTGCCAGAAATCAATGAATTTGTATTTCATTGTAAGGATGAAGGTACGGATGAAATTTTCTATGACCAATTCGCTTTATTTCGTCTGTATGTCCTCGATTGCTTCATTGATTCCATCTTAAAGGTCTTGAAGGGATTGTGGAGAATGGCATAGACTGTCGTTTTTTTTCACGCCTTAAGGTGGGTACCAATGAGGAGTGGGCAAGTACCTCGATGTAGGCATTGCCCAGTCAACATTCTCAGAAGAATTGTCGAACTTCCTTAATATTTTCGAAGAAAAGTTTTGTTCAGAATTGATCAAAATCAAACCCCTGAAGAGTTGCAATTTAAAAATGTATGTTTTCTTATTAACAAAATTTCAATTGAACTTACTTTGACCCGTCTCGCCTTAATATTTTCACCAAAATAAATGCGAAAAAACTCCAGGGGCCCTACTCTGTAATGCGTTTCGAAAGCCAATCTGATTCCAATCTGATATTCGATATGTTTATGAATTCGTAATCTGTAAAATGTTCGAATCGAAGAAAACAATCACCTAGTACTTTTTCTATTTATAGATAGATTTGCCGAGTCTCGAAGTATTTCTCATGAGATGTGTTAAACAAAAAAAATTCAATAATAAGTTAATAAAATGGATTCGGTTGCGCTGTGGATGGGTGAAGAAAATAGAGAAGAACGAGTTGAACGTAGAACAATACGCGATAAATCAAATATTTCAAAAATTTTTTCAATTTGCTTTTGTTTGGTATGCACATTTTTCGCTGATGATTCCCTGTAATGAAATTTATTTGCTTAAATTTTGAATAAAATTATTATTTCCTTACTTACATTTTATCTATTTCACACAACTTAACACAATTTTCCTTTTGTAATCTTTAAAAACGAGCTTCGAATTGCAATCCGTTACCTCTCTTGGTGTAGAAACAAAATTTCCGTTTTCGAACGCTAATGACATTCGTAAACGAATTGTCAGGTACGAAAAATCCGAATGCGGATTTGTATTCCGTATGTAGTAGATTTCTTATCCGCAGTAGAAATAGAGAGTACAATACATATATTCGTTTTCTAAAATATTTGCTTTCGAAACGCATTACAGAGTAGGGCCCCAGAAAAATGACAACAAATTTCCCTAGAAACATTGTTCATCATGATAGCAATTAATACCGAGGGGAGTTTCGAACGTGGAAACTAGAAAATCAAATTTGTCAATTGTGATTGCCTTTTAAAAAAAAAACACGGTCTGGAAACTGTCTTTTCAAATTTATTGTGCTGCACGTAGCGAATTCTTTTTTGAAATAAACATAAAGAACTTCCAATTACGGGCTTAAATAATAATCATTAATGACAGCTCAGTAGATCAGTCCAATCTCCGTAACAGTTGCACCAGTAAGATGATTTTTTCAAGTCCCAATAACGTTTCTAGTAATAGACTGTGCTGAGTCCTTGTGTTAACAAGCCTTAAGACATGAGTCCTTACATAAAATACGCTGTTATGTTGTTCGTTTGTAAAATGCCTTATTCTATATATCGACGAGGACTCGGAAATCCTGGGTTTTCGTCAACACTACAAATTTGTTTCCAGTGTTCACTTCACTGAATTATCTTTACTGTTCACGTTTTTCTATCTGTCTATACTATATAACCGGCCGAGACAGTGTTTTTCTTTTAGGAACTGCTGCAAATTTGTCACCTTTATAATGGTGCATCGCATCTTTTTATTTTTATTAATGGCGTAGTTTTTACTTTGATCAAACAATCGTGGTTACAAGTTTAGCAAGTTATAACATAAAGCCAAGACCAGTATCCGGCGGTCACCAAAGTGGATGTAATGTAAGTACTCGTACTTGATGTGTAGGATAAAAAGATGCAGCGCAATGCTCCCAGTTTTTACCGCATCCAACCACCCATATGCGAAGAAGGCGATTGGAGGAGGAGTTTCAATCATAAACTTTACGAGCTGTATGAAGAACCAAACTGCCTGGGCCACATCAAGCGAATGGACAAACACGCTCCAGCAAATAAAATCTTTGTATCATAATCCCCAGGTTCGAGACGGCGAGGTAGACCGACCTCCGCTACAAAAACCAGGGGGTTACTGACGCAAGAGTGTTTGGATTCACCGACTAGAGGGAGCTTGAAAAGGAACGCAGAACGCAATATATCGGACTAAGACCCTCAATGTAAGTAGTTTTTACATGTCAAATGCCAAAAAATGACAGCATTAAAAGTGACAGCTGCTCAATTATCAAATATTGCTCTGGAAAACCTTTCATTTGGAGCAATGGAAAAGTTTTGACAAAGGCAGCTATTTAGTTTTTTAAGTGTCATAAATTTCAAACTTGGAACTTTACTTCACTAACCTTTCCCTTCAGTTCATCGTACAAAAACTATCAAAAACATTATTGTCTACAAAACACTCCTTATGCAAGCTACAAGTCCATCACGACTCATATTTTGTATTGTAAAAAAATATTACTTATTACTTTTCCAATTTGACAAGGAATACTTTTACAAAAAACATTTAAGGAAATTGTGAAGAAAATAAATAAATCATAGAGTAATAAAGTTCAGCTTTCAGTTGAATGAAAAAACATGATGAATTGTCATTTTGACATAAGTAGATATGACTTGATTTTTTTGACTAACTTTCCAATAAAGTTGACTTATGCAATTTTTTGGCAGCTGGCCAATCAGACATTAGAAACTTGCCATATTTCAAGTGCCTTATGTCGTCTAAACCTGCCAAACTCAAGTCCAATAACAAACTATTTCACGGCGTTTCTCTATTTTAGTTGTAGAGATATTGTACTTATGTACGTTACATTGTATAGTCAATCTATGTATAGTTGACACTCCATTCGTCCAAAATTTAAGTTTCGTTAATCAAAATACGGGAACTATACGTATTATCCACTCAAAAATGTACACAAGTTAGCAAACGAAAAACGTGTGGTAAGGCACTTTATTAGCATTCCGAATAAATATCCACCAATAACTTTGATATTTCCAGAGTTTGTAGCAAAAATGAAGATGTATGTTCTGAAATCCGTTTGGTCAACAAGACCGAAAGTGACGGCATTTTTTTACTATTACTCACTTTTAGAGTAATATTTTTAATAAAGAAAATAAATGACTATAACTTTGAAGCCATCAAACCTATTGTCATGATTTAACTAAGGAATTGTTAATAATTTCCAATGGAGAAATAGTGAATTTTTGCATAAATATTAAACTTTTGATTCGCTGTTTAAAACACAACATTTTTTTGGCTTACAATAATTAAGAAAAAACAGCTCAAATGCATTATGGTCAGGACTGATAAACCACTACAACATTGAGGACCCAAGAGACAGTTAAATTTTGATAATATGTATATCAATTGCTCACTGCTATGTACTTTTGTTTAAAAGAATTGATAAGCAGTACATTCAGCTGCTAACTTAAATTATAAATGGACTTAAAACTTGTTTTCCAAATGGAACTCTCAGTGATTTATTGTTTCCAAAACTATAATAGAAAAAAGAGCCTGATGTGATTTCGGAATAACCCTTTTTTTCCAAGATTGACCTCAGTACAGTCCAAATACGAATGTATACGAGTGTATGAATGTTATAGCAGCTCACGGAAAAGTAGGCGTTATTTTTTTTTAAACAAAAGTATGAACTTTTGAAACTATACGTCGCGTCGTACCTACGATTCATTCTTTTAATGACTTGCAACAATTTCGTCTTTCTTTTGCGCTTTTCCTTTAACATTAGCATAATTCTGACCCAACAGGATTACTCACATTATATGGTTATTAACAATTTTTTTATTTTTCTTCATTCTTGTCCATTTGTGAGCCACGCCCAGGTTCTATTATTACAACTATTAAAAGAAAGGGTTCAACTCTTACAGACTCAGATGCAGTCGTATCATCAACTGAAATTGACATTCGACTTTCGACAACTACAACTACAATACAAAGCGGCACCCCTTTTATCACTGAATACAAAAAAAAGGTTGTTTTAATCTTGTCACATTTATCATATTTTATTTTATCGAGCACACGTCTACATTTATGATGTTAGCTACAGATTGTACTTATATATAGCTCTGCACCGGCTGAATAGTATAGTGCCTACTCGTATTATAATGATCAATGTAATCGGAATTTTTTTTGGTAAAAAAATGTAATTTTGAAACTTAGAAACGAAGCCGTTTATTTGATGCTCGCGATGATAAATCACTTAGAAAATGTTTCAAAATATGTTACCCTTTCTTTGATGACTTCATTGACAAAAAGTAAAAAAAATACATACTTTTTTGACGGAAAAATATTTATTATTGGAATTGTAGATATTTACGATAATTACCTAATTAGAAATACAGTCCGTAACATTACAATATACTCACACATACTCACATACACATTCTCATGTAAACGTATAAAAATTGGTAGTTGTGATCTGAAACGCTATTTCTGGGATAATGAGAAGTTACAATTTAATTATAATGGCTAACAAAATTTTGTATAGGTTGTTTTGTATGGACATTTTATTTTTTATTTGTGACATTAATAGAGCAAAAATGAAACAGTTGTTTTATTTTATTTTATTTTTATGAAATTTTATATATATTTTAAGGACTTAAGCCAATTATTTTTATACTTTGAACAGCATCCTTTATTTTGAATTACTTCAAAAATGTGTACCTTTAGGGAATCGTACAACAATCAGGCCAATTTAAAAATTTAATACGCTCTTTTTTCTTCTGTACTGCTTCCCACCTTCATAAGCCTTGCGGGTCAGCCAACCGCATATATTTTCGATGATATTCATATCGGGAGAGTATGGTGGCCACTTTAACCGCTGTGTATTTTGGCTTTTCCGACACGGTTTAAATATATAAATTCTGTATGAATCGATGAGGTAAAGCTGTTTCCAAAATAGTTTTGTAGTAGGCTACTGATATTTTACAGTTTACGCAAAAACTAAATCAATTTTGACATAAATGTATGTAGAACTCCTACCTCCCGGCTATAATAGCGATCTAAAAACAACTTTTTTCTTAAATCATGGAAGTAATAATTATATCTGTCCGGTCTGCCCAGGTTGAAGTTCTTTTAATCTGAAAAGATCACTTTTCTTGCACTCATTATTCATCGGAGGGTTTATAGTCTTCATCGTTTTAGGTTTTTGCCATTTTGTATGACTCGGTTAATAGTAATTCGGCTTACTTGTAATCTAGTTTCATGTCTGATCTTTTTCAGAGAGCGTGTGGAACTGGAGGCTTTTCTTATGATTTACGTTTACCTTGTCTTTAAAGAATGGTTGAAGTACATACGTCCTTTGTAATTTTGTCCATATTAATAGTTTTTTTTAATTAGTAAATACAAAGCGATTAGAAAGTTCTTGCTAAAACTTTTCGCTTTTGCGGCGTAGGAAAGTTAAGTGAGGCCAGGCCCGTAGCCAGGATTTCTGTTCGGGGGGGGCTTGTTCAATTTCGAAGAAGTAATTCTATATACAAAAATTAAAAAAAACTACATAATGCAAATGTTTTATTTTTGTTTGTATTTTTTTTTATTTAATTAAATAAATAGTTTGGATTTTTACAGCAATAAACGCCTTGTCTTTTTTTTAGACATAATGTCGATCACTTCATCTGGATCCACATCAATACCTGAGTGAACAGACAGCATTGCAAGTGCGCTTAGTCTTGGATGGCCCATAACGCTTCGGGATACTGTTTTGATCCTTTTCATCGTTGAAAAGGTTCTTTCAACGCTAGCTGTTGTAACTGGTAGTGTGGCCAAAATTGTAAGCAAGTAGCTTATGCTCCTGAAGTAGGTCTTGTCACATATATCTAGCAGTTTCAGAACATCGGAAGAGGGATCCATCGATGAAATTTTTTCGCACCAGAGTATGTACTCCGCTTTAACAGCTGACAAGGATATTGCGTTTTCGAAGTAGAGTGTTAGATTTTCCATTTCATTAACTCGATTGGCGGCAGCAAAACCTGGAAGCAGAGCTTGAAACGATAGTAAAACGTCCTCGTTGACCATAAATCTGTCAGTAAGATTTTGTATAAGAGAATCTAGACAGGGAATAAGTATAGAAACTCTAAAATAGTCTTCTGGACATGATGTTTCTGGATTATAGCGCGTTGTTTGTTTCAAAGAAAGCCTTGGAATTGTTATGCTGACTTCAAATAAATCCCTGGCAAGTTGTGATGCGGATTGAAAAGCGTCTCTGAAAAAGTCTCTGGCAGTTTCTCTTATGTTCTTAAGAGAACTTAAGACTTGTTTCGTGTGATTTATTGCAGACACGAAATTTAAAGATTCATTTTGAATAAAATTGATAAGGGTAGGCTTAAACTAAAAAGTTTTTCGCATACCATGAGGCTTACCAGAAAATCACTTCTTTGAATTGATGATAACAGAGTTGATGCTTTTGAAGACATTGCCCACGTCTTGGTGGATATTTCTTCAAGACTAATAGCAATACATTTGAAGAGCTCTACAAATGAAAGAAAGCTGTCATGCCTTTCAATAAACCTTGTTTCACAAAGGCGCAAAAGTCGTTTTTTCTGCTTTCTGGTGCGTATTTTTGGATGGCGATTTGGAAAGTCTTATTTGCATTTGAATGGTTTCGAAAGAAATTAGCTGTTTCGCTTACTACACCAAGACAATTACGAATCGAGGGTGTTGACATGGCATTAGACAGAGCCAGGTTCAAGCGATGACTTGCACAGTGAACATATCTGGCATTTGGATACTGTTGCCTTATCCTACTCTGTACTCCACTTAAGTGGCCTGACATATTTGCCGCTCCGTCATAACCTTGGCCAACACACTTGTTAATATCTAGATGTAGTTCCTCACATCGCAGCAATATGGTTTTAGTCAGGTTTTCAGAAGTTTGGTCATCAACAGGAATAAAACCTACAAAATCTTCAACATATCGGACACATATTGAAAGTTGCTCAGTGCCAGAAACATCAGCCAGAATGCTAAAACAACTCGATCTTATTACCCGGTTAGATATTTTTCTGGTGACAATATCAGAGCATTATATCCAAGATTTCGTTTTGGATATCTGGGCTTATATAGGTCGCATTTTTTGACTAGATAGTCTCTTAACATTAATGTGTATTTGTCTTTATTAAATAATAGTACCTAAATAGTCTCCTTTCGATGAAAAAAAAGAGTCTGTTGCAACCAGATTGCTAAGAGTTGTTTTTAAACACAATTCGAACTTAAATAGTATGTACTCTTATTTATACCTACTTGCGTATATAAAAAAATGCATTTATGCATATAGAAAAAGCATGAAATCTGAAATGATAGTAGCTCTGCTTTTCTGATGTGGCGTATGATAGATAATGCACCGTCGTTTTCGACGGGTTTCCAGCTAGTTTATAATATTTGTGGGATAAACATTTATTAAAGCAACATGATTTCAGAACAATATACATAAGTAGTGAGGAACTAATAAGAGAATATACAAACTTTTGTTCAAATATATTTTTTTTAAATCATTTCGGGGGGGGGGGGCTTGAGCCCCTCTAGCCCTCCCCCTGGATACGTGCCTGAGTGAGGCTATTCTAATGTTACAAACAAAAATGCTCTTTTTTGTGAATATATGTAAAAGAAATTGGTTTTACAAAGTCCGTTAACTTTGAGAAGTTTTTTAAAGTTCTCTTAATCTCAGGAAGCGTTTTCTTGTAGTTAAAAATATAATTCCATATGTACAAATCAAAGAAGTCAAAAATAGTTAAATGTAAGAAAGTTTAAGGCTATTCAAATGTTACGGACAGTATGGCGACAGGGTTACGGTATACCAAACTATGTAGCTGGAACAAATAAGTGATTCTGACACTCATATAGAACTGTCAAAGTTGGAAGAACAATGAGTATATATGTATAAGTAAGTATAAGGCTAGTAGAAGCTACTTTAAAAAATGTTTTCCTCAAAACGGAGAGACTTCAAATCACTTCAGAAAAAAGAAAATAGCACCAGATTTCTAAATAAATTTCTTAAATAAATCATTTTTAGAGAAATCTGTTCTAATAGCTACAATTTTTTAGCAAGTTTTGCAAGTATTAACCGATATCTTAATTTTTTGAAAGAAAAATGCACATAAACAGAAAAAATATTTTATCTCAAATTCTTATGCTTATTGTTTTCAAGGATTTTTTTGGTATACATTTTGTGCTTTGATTATTGGCAATTTAATAAACTTATATATGTAGCTGATTTGATCACACAAAAACATAGGTGATCTATAATATCAAATTCGTCAGATAGCATAAGACGATCCTTGAATCAAAATAAAAACTAGAGCTTACAATTCTGTTAGTTGAACATAAATGAGGATATGTTCAGGAGTGAATGCCACTTTTCAAATACCAGTAAAGGATGTTTTATTATTCATATTTTTTTTAAAGAGTTCTATGTCAAGTAAGCAGTTGCAGCAGTTGTTAAAATGTACCAGAACATCTTTAAAAATCAAAAGCAAAAATTTTACCTGAATAAGGAAATTATTATTAGCACACAAGCCTGTAGAAAATCATTGAGACACATATTAAACCAAACAAAATCTTGAGAAATCAGAATAAACTTCTTTTTACTCAACTATTTTCACTTATGTATGATGTATGTTCATGTTACTTAAGTCAGCTTAGTCCATAATGTAATGACCATTTTTGAATTGGATTGAATCAAAACCGATTCTCCATTGTTATTAAACATTCGGTAAAAAAAGTGCTTAGGATTGAAGCACCTTAGTGCACACAAAAAATACTGCATTGTTTTGTCTAAAAAAGTTTCCTCCTTCGTAGACTTTTCTTGAAAGCCATCCCCACACGTTTTCCATAATGTTTATGTCAGGAGAATATAGGGGCTATGGTAATAGGTTCACATTCTTCGCCTGAATCCAGTATTTCGTTGTCTGTGCGGAAAAGATCGTTCCAGAATCGATTTGTAAGTGATTTGCCGTCATTTAAGAGCTTTGAAAACACAGCTCCACTGTCCAGTAATAGGTGATTGTTCCCCATACCATTACACCACCTGTACTGTTTTTGAAGATAGATGTCTTCCTCTATTAAATCATGGAAATAGCAGCTATATCCATCAGGTCCGTCCAAATTCATTTTTTTTTTTCATCGGAAAAGACGAACGGTATGCCAAGCTCAATTCCACCTGATGTAGTTTATTGCAAAATTAAGGCGTTGGCTCTTGCGCGCAGCATTCAATGGTGGTTATTTTCTTCATTTTTTGGTGTCGTATCTGCCTCCACCCGAGAAACAGTCGATCTAATAGTATTTACCCCAGCTTCTGCCTTGATTTTACTAATGAAAGCCTTGAATTTGAAGCCTTTCCTGAAATTATGTTGCTATCTTGACTCTTTCTTTTGTGGTTTTTTCTCTACCTCTCTGGGTTTTTGAGGTAGTTGTATACAACATTTAAACTTCTTCTAATTTTGCTGGCGGATAAAACGGATGGTTTTGCCGAGATCCCGGTAAGCTCGATTTTGGCCTATTTTCTCTTTGGTTAGACTCCTACCTCTACCCATACTTCTTGATTCTATCAAATTAATACTCATACTGAGCTCCCAAACATTCAGAGTATCCTTATTCCTTGTTCAGTTTATGAGACACGAAGTGTACGTTCATTCTTGGGTAAGAAAATTCGCTTTTTCGATTTCTGAAACGCGTTTAAGTAAAGACATGATACGGAATTGTTGTTTTCCGATGTTGCTTACGCCTTTTTAATGTTGCTTACGCCTTTTTAAAAGGTATTTCATTGAAATAATTAAGACCAGTGTGAAAACTGAAAATTTAGTGGATTTTCGGAAATTTTTGAAAGAAAAGTACTCAAAGAATCCATGATTTTTTGATCAAATCACCTACGATTTTCCAAAGATAAAATTGGTAATTTTTATAAAATCAAAAGAATCTTATGTCAATGTAGAGTAAGCAAATTCAAAAGCATTCACTTCAAATTTTAATTATTGTATTAGTAAATTTCTTTGTAGTCTCAGATGAAATAAATGCACATTCATTTAAAAATTTAAATAATCTTTTATTGATAGAAAAGACATAATTAATTAAAAGCTTGTTGTTAAACTATATTTTAAGTTTCGTTCTTTGGAGCATAAATAAATGAAGACGAAGGTTTTTCTACACTCGAAAACGCAACATATAGCTGACCATGTGAAAACACGGAATGTAATGAAAAAAATTCAGTCAAGATACCAGCTGCAACTTTCCCATCAACAATACCTAACGAACGCCAGAGTGTTCTACTGTCCTTTTTTTAGAAGATTTGTATATATGCATTATTACACTTGTGTTAGGTCCAGAGGTGATTGAGTCAATAAAATGTAACCATATGAATTTTTTCAAATAACTTGTGTAACATCAACTATTTTCTGAATTTAAACATCAAATCATAAATCCACAGCTTTGAGGAAACGACTGCCCGACGGAATTGCTATATCAACATTTACTTCCGCTCTCTTTTTTGCGAAATTCAAACACACATTTATCCCAAAACCAATCCAAATTTTCTTTCAGATTTCGTTCCACCTGCCGAACTATTATATGATATTCCTTTAATTCGACAGACGTTGATTGCCCCTTAATCACGTCCAATCTGATGGATAAAATAATGACCGCACCCAGCAGCATAGGGGGATATGGTTATTTAGACAAATTCATCCCAAATGAGAATAATTGAAGCTATACCAATCTCATTTCAGGATTTCTGACTTTCCAATTCTGTTTGGAAATCATTAAAACTGTCCGAACTGAATACGAACAACAAAGAAAAAATCTACGCCCTTATTTTGCCCGGCTATGTGAATAACCTACCTAACCTACCTATACACCGATTTGTAGGAATAAGTGCCAGTTTGAAGGACGTCATTTCAAAGTCATATCATTCAGAGCGGATAAACGGAACTAATAAGAGTTTTACAAACAACATCAAATTAGAGTCAGATTGATTTCCATTGCACGAAGGGATGCCGACACCACCACCGCCCTCGCCACCGCCACAGATTCTTCTTACAATTCTGTGCGCACCGAACATTTTTATTTGTGATGCATCAACAAGATTCAGGAGATCTGGATGCGATGAATGGTGCCTGAAATTAGAACATAATCAAGAATTGAAAGAATATTTCTATACGACTCTATGCTTTGCCTTGTACGCAGAAGAGAGCAGTTCCTATTCAACTGACAACAAAGCGGAATTGATGTTTATTGTTTGGGTATATTTTTTCCCTTTTGGATTCGTTCAAAATCCTCCACCCCCGTGTGACCTTTGTTTGGTGAGGACGTCCGTCGATACGACTTACGAACAATTCACATGACATGCCCTTGTTTGAGGACTAATTGTTCGAGACCTTTGTTGCGATATTGCACAAATGTGTGCTGATTAATTAAAACATATTATTTGGAAAAGGGAGATGGATAACAACGTGCTGCATTTTAGGGGTAATGAGCTCTTTGCTTGGAGGAATTAAGTTCTTCGAAATGACATAATCGCTCAATATTCCAAAAAAGGACATAATAATTGTTTTCGCTATAAGAATTTCGAACACATTCTAAATGAGATCAATTTGGTCCTTAAAGTAGTCATTTATTCCGTCGTTTGATAGGATAGTTGTTTTTAGTCAAAGGTATAAATTATTATTTGGACATTAAGACCAAATGTGTATTTACATACAATTTAAATAGAACTTTTCATATCTTCTAATTTAATTTGAAAAGTTAAATAAAATGTTTTCTTATCTTCAATTATTGTTAAATATCACGGTTTTCAAAAAAGAAAAAGGTGACAACACGTCTCCAGTCCTATTCAATGTTAAGTTTGTTTGTTTGTGATTAAATCCATGATATCGTCGTCGCTTCGTCAAAATTTAAGGGCGATTATGTTATTGTGCGTGCGCGTTCGTCATACATCAATGGAATCAAAATAAAAGTTTAATGAGGATATCTTGACGATCAACAAATACCAGCAATTTAATCCCGTGCACGGAAAGGGTTCCCCTTTTTTATTTTAAATAAAAGAAAGAAAAATAAGAAAAAGGGATAACAAAAGCACCATTCAGTAACATCACTTCAAGCTATACATATGTATTTACTTACATAGAGCATTGTTATAGAAAAGTAAAAATGTTGTGTAATAATGTAAAGTATAGGTATATCATATCAAAAAGAAGATGTATGCTTATTTGAAAAGAAAGCAACATAATGATTTCAAACTGTTTTCACCTTGTACGAAAAATTAAATCGTTACAAAAATCAAATTAGCATATTCTTTTTTTTATAAAAGGTGATTTTTGAAGAGCTATAAGAAAGTTTTTCAAAAAAAAACACATACAATTCAGAAAAATGCATGAAATCTTTATTTGGATCGATAGTACGGTCCATATAATTTAATGTTTGGAGATTATTTCATGCAAATGTTGACCTTGACTGCGCTCAAATGGTCCATCCGCTTAGTCCAATTGTGGCATACTCTTTCCAACATTTCGGCCGGTATCTCACGAATAAATGCTTCAATGTTGTCTTCCAATGCGTCAATTAAAGCGGGCTTGTCTTTATAGAAATGAGTTTTAACATAGCCCCACAAAAAATAGTCTAAAGGCGTTAAATCGCACGATCTAGGCGGCCAATTGACCGGTCCCGAACGTGAAATATAATGTTCACCGAACTCGCCCTTCAATTAGTCCATTGTTGCGCGTGCTGTGTGGCATGTGGCACCATCTTGTTGAAACCACAGTCATGCAAGCCAAGCTCTTCCATTTTGGGCAAAAAAAAGTTTAATGTCCAACAATGTAAATTTGGTGCAAAATTTAGTCACAATAGCCCGAATAACCGCTTCAGTGGGTCGATTAAACTGACCATAAAATGGAAGAAGCGCGCGATGAACTTTCTTAACAGAGCACGCATCTTGATAATGAAATTCAATAATTTGCAAACGTTGTTCGTTTGTAAGACGATTCGTTTTTTAAATTATAGACCAAACTGAAGATGTTTGACAATGAAACAAAACACAAAACGTGTGTCAACTGTTTAAACCAGTGTTGCCAAAAAGATAATAGCTAAAAAATCACCCTTTAAAATTATAAAAAAAGTTACACTGTATGGCAGGTTTTATACTTTTTCTAAAGTTTTCACGTCAGGTTTTTGAGATGCAACCTTTTATAATTCGAAAACCTTATATTAGAAGTAGTTTTTTAACTTTCAATAGGAAGTTATTACAATAGGTCCGATTAGTCGAATTGAAAATGTTAACATTTCTCGACGTTTCCAAGTCCATAGAATCTAAATCAAAGATTTTTAAAAAGACGTCTTATAGTAACCCCTGTACGTCTGTATGTTAGGGAAGCTCTTTTCGTCGTCCATATCTCAAATACCAGTAGAGAATGCAGAAAGAACTTTCAAAAAATTGAGTTGATGGTTTTGGGACGTGATTCTAAACAAACAAATCTTCAAAAAAAAAACATTGCTAAAAGTTATTATTATTATTGGGTGACGCAACAGTCCATTGAGAACTAGGGCCTAGTGACTTACAACTCTCAACCATTCCTGTGTGCGAGTATTGGGGCCTGATTATGAGGTTCGCGGCGGATCGTTTTCAATTCGACCATTCAAATTCGACTCGCGTTGTATTTCCTTATTAACGAATTCGCGGCGAAGCGAATTGATTTGACGCTTTTGGTTTGACAGATTTCCACAAATTTTGTTTTGTTTTGATTGAATTTGTGAAAGATTACGGGTGTACAGAAGACTACTAAGAAGAAAGAAAGAAGAAAGAATCCACGAAATCGAACAGTGAATAATAATAAACACTCTTTCGCCTGTGAATCCGCCAAAAAAAGCTATCGGATTTCAACTCGCCAACAAACATTATGACATTTCAAATTCGCCTTCGCATTCGTTAATTGGTCGAATTCAAAACGAAGAAGGCGAAAGCGAAAGCAATTATTGAAAAATGGAAAACTCGCTAGCAAAACGATTCGCCGCGAATCCCATAATTAGGCCCCTGTTGTCAGAGATGGAGGGGACCTACAGTTTTAAGCCGAATCCGAACGGCTAATTTGAGAAAACACTTTTCATGAGAAGAATTACTCTTGGAGAATTTGTCAATTTCTCGCAAGAGGCAGTACCCGTGAAAAATACTTTAGATGGCACAGGCAGGGTTCGAACCCAAGACCTCTGGCATAACAGTCCAACGCGCTAACCATCATGCCAAAAATTGATTTTCGACTGAAATATCTCGCTCAAAATGAAAGATATTGACTGTAAATTAGTTTTATTTGATACAAAATATTATTTTTAAAAAATATTCAAATTTTTATAAAAATCCCAGTGACATTTTTTTTATAAAAAATAAGAAAAACAAAAAAAAATACGCAAAATTGGTAAAAACTGATGTTCGATTCGAATATTTCGAGAAAAGATGAAGGAATTGAGTTAAAAATTATTTCATTCTATACAAAATCCATTAGTTAGTTTGTTCATAATACATAAAAACTTTAAAATAAAGTTGCTAAAATTGATAAAAATTGGTTTTCGACTTAACGACGCACGGGAACAAAACCAGATATTGAAATCAAACTTATTTTATCATATGAAAACAATTGTTGTTAACTTTTAATTTAGGTTTTAGAAAAATTCAGTTGTCATATTTTTTCTACAAAACACGAAAACTTGGTTTCGACTTAAGTATTATGAGAACAAAGAAACATATTGACTTTTAAGTTTTTTTATATCATACAAAATGTTATCAATATTTTGTTGAACTTTTAGACAAATCGATAGACGGCCACGGATGGGAAGTTATCTGTATGGATTGGATGGCATCCCAGCCTCTTTGTTTCAATAAAATTTGTGATGACTTTCTAACTAAATCTACAATCCCTTTGTTCAATATTCCGTTTTAAAATGTTCTGTATCTTATCCATTTTTCTAAAAATCCTCATTAGTTGTAAGTATTCACCTGCCATACATACATTTTAAAAGAACACTGAAGCGTTTATGCTAAAGTGATTTTTTAAATAAAAACGCAAAACAGTTCAAAAGCAAATTTTGTTCTTTTAATTTGAATTCGTAGTCTTAACAACATTAAGTTTTTGGAATTTATTGAAAAAAAAAAATATAAAAAAATGTTGAAAACCGGTATATCTAAGATCTGAGTACTCGGAATCAGCACTAAAAATTAACTATAAAACAAATTATTCAAAAACATAAAATCTTAACATTCCAGGTTGTTCAAAAACTTCAGATAGATGACCCATAAGTCTCATAACTATAAAATACTTTTAAAATCAGTTTTCCATATCTATTATCTATGAATTATTTTCAATTATTTTCTTAAAAAAATTATTTCTTATATAAACAAATACAAATTGGCTGAATGAAATTAATTTGAAGTCAATATCTTCTATTGTTCACGAGATATCGAAAACCGCACATCAATTTCTACCAATTTTGCGTACTATTTTTTGTAGATTTTAATTTTTTATAAAGAAACTGACTGTTGGGTTTTTATAAAAAACGTTCTGAACGTTGAAAACAATATTTTCTGTGAGATAAAATAAGTTTGAAGACAATATTTTTAATATTTGAAAAGATATTTGAGTCGAAAGTAAATTTTTACTAAGTTTTAGTATTGTTTTTTTTTTCGGTTTTTATTTTTTGTAAGAAAACTGTCAATTCGATTTTTCTCAAAATTTTACCGAATATTGAAAACAATATTGCTTATAACAAAAAAATTAGTTTAAAGCCAATATCTTAAAGTCTTGAAAAGATATTTGAGTCGAAAATCAATTTTTACCAACTTTTATTAATTTTTGTTTAGTTTTATTTTTTTGTAAAAAAAACTGTCAATTCGATTTTTCTCAAAATTTTACTGAATGTTGACAACAATATTTTTTAAAAGATAAAATTAGTTTAAAGCATATATCTTAAAATCTTGAAAAGATATTTGAGTTGAAAGTCAATTTTTTCCAACTTTTAGTAATGTTTTTTTTGGTTTTTATTTTTGGGTAAAAAACTGTCAATTCGATTTTTCTCAAATTTTGACTGAATGTTGACAAAGGCCAATATCTCAAAGTTTTGTAAAGATATTTGAGTCGAAAATAAATTTTTACTAACTTTTATTAATATTTTTTTTGTTTTTATTTTTTGTAAAAAAACTGTACATTCGATTTTTTTCAAAATTGTACCGAATGTTGAAAATAATATTGCTTATAACAAAAAATTAGTTTTAAGCCAATATCTTAAAGTTTTGAAAAGATATTTGAGTCGAAAATAAATTTTTACCAACTTTTATTAATATTTTTTAGGTTTATATTTTTTGTAAGAAAACTGTCAATTCGATTTTTCTCAAAATTTTACCAGATGTTAAAAACATAATTCTTCGTTGCACAAAATTGTTTTTGAAGATAAAATCGTTTTTTGTTCGTAATTTTTTCGAGGTAAATAATATTTTTTTTTCCAAAAATATATTTGTTTGGTATCACGTTACAATATACGAGTATAATATAAAATTTAATTCAAGTCTCTAGCTTTATTGCTTCGTGAGATATTTAGGGTTAATCAAAATGTTCACCTTTTTTTCAAATTGCTATGGTAAAAAAACACACACGCAATTTTCTTGAGAACCCTTTTTGCATCTTTCCGCCTTATTATCTGCATACAAAAATTTATTTTAAGTCAATATCTCTTCTGGTTTTTGAGCTATGGACGACGTAAAAAACGTCGTGCACAGACATCTTTCTAAAAATCTTTTATTTCGACTCTAGGGACCTTGAGAAATGTCAAAATTTTCAATTCGACAAATCGGACCCATTACAATAACTTCCTATGGGAAGTTAAAAATTAATTTATTATTGTTCTACAAAAAGAAATAAAAATAACTTTTTAATTGCAATTTTAGTACTTATCTGTCAAGAACATTTGTATTTAAACCAGAGTTAACTCACCAAATTTGAAGGGTAAACTCAGAGTTAACTACGAGATTATAATAGACTGGAAAACATGTTTCAGGAGTTAACTGAGTTTAATTTTAGAACTAGGATTTCTTGTACTGAAAAACTAGACCTTAATGTTTGAATCAAAATTGTAATCCTGCAAGGCACGAATTCCCAATAAGAAAAACTCTGAACCTTACGACCTTGCGTTTCAACGGTAATATTTCAATTCAAGAAAAATCGCAACTTCTGGACACACTAAATGATATTTGACTAAATGATATTTCATTATATTTCATTATATTACTTGTATTAAAACACGCCTTATAATTTAAAAACAATTTTCGATATTTCCACTCGTTTTTGAGATACATGTGCCCGATGAATAAAGGTAACCGTTCTGAGTACATTTAAACCGAAATTAAGACTTCAGAATTTTTGGCTCCCAGGAATTGCGCCAAATTTTTGTTTGGAAAAAGAGTCAGAAGTTCTTCAGGAAGGAAAACAGACACAATTTTTCTGGAAAAATGTATCCTTTTCTGTCTTTTTTGTACTACATATATTATTTGATTTTCCTATTTTCCACTTTGCTTTCTAGCTTTCTTTCCATTCCTGGTCTGGCTTATATTTGGCGATTTTCCAAAAAAAAATTAAGTAATTTCTGGGAGAAGACTTTTTCTATGGTTTTGAACAACAATCACAAATATTTGATTACTTCAAGCAAATTTATAGGAAACTCTCGAAGCTTTTTGCCTCTTTCGCTATCGATTTTTCTAAAAATACTAATCCTAACTATTTACCTAACGGATTTAAAATCAGAAGCTTACAAAATATTATACATTATACAGAAAAGATACAATATACAATAGAATATTGAAAATATTCATAAGAATCAAATTTCATGTCAATACAACAGCGCCACCGTGCGTTGACAGCTAAAAAAGCAATTGTTTGCACAAGAGACTTCAAAATTAAATACCCATTGTGAGATATGCATAAAATTAAGAGGACATTAAGTACTATTAGAAATGTCAGTGTTTAACAAGGGTGACAATAATTTTCAAAAATTTCAACCGTTGACAATTCAATTTATTTAAAAAATTGAATACAAGAGAAAGGATTAAAAGAAAAAAAATATAATAGATGCATGAACGGGACCTAGTTCAATATTTGCATGTGTTCCACCGAAACAAATTAAGGAACACCTTTTTTTGTATATATTATTTTTTTATAAATGTCTGTCTACAGTTTTTAAAGAAGAAGGGAACACAATTTTGTGAAGTGAAATATTGAAACTTATGTAGGTAGGTATCTGAGGATGACATGCGAACAAGATCATTGTGCTCATTTGGATAATCTGACGATAAATGATGATGCCAAGCATGAAGCATATAGAAAAGGGTTGATATTTTTCTTTTATAGGTTAGGTAGGTTTGACATCCTTATTACATCGATACGATGATACAACACTTTTAATTCGATTAAAACGAATATTATGGCGCTGACGCGACGACTGACGACGGCGACGAAGGCCCTAAATAAATCGGGTGTCTTTTTTGCTTTTCATAATGTGCAAAGAAGTATCACAATGGCCATTGAACTGGAAGGATTTGCAAAAGGGTTGCAAATAGATTCCGCATCTGATCGGCAATTATCTGTGAATTTATTTGTAGATATTCTACTATCATCTCGCTATGGTGAATTAAGTAAGATATTTTCTTCTTGTTAGAACTATAGTAATTTTGTTAATTTTATTGGTTGCATTTGTGCATTTGATGGTTACAATTTCTTATTCCGTTACTAATTTTATAGTTTCTCATGGAATTTTAATATAAATTATATATATTGAGAATTTTATGGTAAGCCTATATCCAACTGGTTTTTGATAATATGCCGCCAAAGAAGAAATTTGTTGCAACAGAAACAGGACGTGCTATAGATTGAAGAAATGTATATACATACTTTCAATTTGTAGAAATTATTTGAAGTTTGAAAATCTAAATTTTTGTTTTGTTTTGTAAAAAACAATGTCGATTGGTTTTTTATTAACTTTAATAGTCTTACCAACTTTATTAGTCTTATCAAAACAACTTGCACCCAAGTAACTTCAATTTCTTTTCTAATGTGGACAAAATGTACTAGACAATTTTATAGGAAATTTAATTTCTTCACAAGAGCTTTCAGCTTTTTCCATTTACAATTTTGTTAGCTTATATCGAAAATGTTAACTTTATTGGAAATAAAGTGCACGAATTTGTTTCTGATTCCAAGGACTCTGTTTACAAATTAAACTTATATTTAAAAATTTTAAATTTACCTATAAAATTTAAACGCCATTTAATTAATTAAAAAAAACTTTGATTTATTTATTTACTAGCTGACCCGGCGAACTTCGAACCGCCTAACAGTCAATGAATGTCGTGTTACTTTTAAGCTGAACTAATTTAGGTTTTGATGAACGTAAAACAATGATACAAAATAATATTTTTATATAGATAGAAACAAAAAAGTATTTTATTATGATGAATGATGATGAAAACATACATACAGAATGAGAATAAAAATAAAAAAAATAAAAAATAATAATTAAGTACTTCAAACTCATGTCAGAAAAAAATGATTGAAAACTATGTTGTGCAGATTGGGAAAAAAAAATAAAACTCGGATTAATTCATTAATATGATTTTCATTCAAGCACTTTGTGGTAAACGACATTCTTTGTTTTTTGGTCAGGCGCAAGAAGAAATAAAGCGGATGGTTTGCCGACACGTGAGCATGCCACGTACAATTGACCATGAGAAAAACATGCAAGGATTGGCCCTGTGATTTGTTGATCGTGATTGTGAATCGGGAATTGAATTCGTTTAAACTCAAAGGGCATATCCGTTGGGATCATCGGAATTCTTGGAATAAGAACTTCCTCATCTTTAAATTGTCCTGTATCGACGCGTGAATCACATTGCTCATCAGTTTTCTTATCACCAAACGCGTTCCATTACACAGTTTTGGTTGCTTTAAATTTCTAAGCATGATGACTACCGAGCCAACTTTAAGTTTTAAATTGTGCGGTGGTAAACCAGCACATCCAAGGAGTTTAAAATTCAGTTGGATAATTAGTGGCTTCTTCTTCGTTTGTTACACAGTAGATAGATTTGAATGAATACAGAGTATCTACGATTTGATTTTGAATTATAAAATTGAGGTCATCTACATCTTTATTTTTAGCGGCCAAAATTGCTCGCTCACTTAACCATTTAGTATTTTTGTGGTTAGCAATGATATCCGGGAATACTTTGTTGATAAGCTCGTCTTTTGATGATACGAAATTGCAAAAATTTGGAGGAAATGAAATCAAACCACTCGATTTGTCAACAGGAACACGGCCATTACCGATAGTCAGCAATTGCTTCGAGAAATCATCAGCAGATAGATCGTTCAACAATGCAACTCTCATATTTACAGACAGTTGAAGTTTCTTTACATATCGCCACAGATTTGATGCTTTGAGGCAAGCGTTTATTTCGTCGGCAGCAATAGATCTTGGAATGACTGGTAGTGTTTGTCGGAAATCGCCAGATAATAAAATCATTGCACCACCAAAACATCTCGAGTCATTGCGCAGATCTTTTAATGTTCGGTCTAGTTCTTCCAATGCGCGTTTGTGCGCCATTGTGCATTCGTCCCATATGATGATTTTTGATGCTACTAAAACTTTGGCCATTGCGGAGTGTTTCGAAATGTTACATGTCGGTTGTTCAGTAGTTTGAAGGTTTTAATGGCAATTTTTACGCTGAGTGAGCCGTACGGCATCCGTCTAACAATGTGGCCGCTATTCCAGAAGAAGCAATTGCTACCGCAATTTCGGACCTCGCACGTACAGTGGCCGAAATTAATGACATGATGAATGTCTTCCAGGTTCCACCGGGGGTATCCAAAAAAAATAAGCCGCCATTTCCATCATCAATTGCATTAATCAGTGTATCATAGACTTCCCTCTGCTTAGGTTTCAACAGAGATACATTCGTTTGAACTGATTGGATTAGTTCATTTGGATCATATTCACGTTCACGTTCCAATTCTCTATTAAATGCGTCATTCATTCCGCGATCTGGCGCTGGCATTCCTAACCTAACTAACAAACTGCCGCACATGAGGTAACACATATCTTCGATCAAGAGCAAAGTCTGGTTATGGATCTCCTCATTCACCTCAAGATCGGAATTTCTTGAGCTGACGCGAATTTGATGTAAAATATCTTCTGAAATGTTATCTTTGCATTTGTTCCACAGGTCACGTGGGTTCGATGGGAAGCATGTTGAAATGATGATCAACCGTTGTTTCAATTTCCTTCAACCAAAGTTGAATAAGGAGGCCTATTTAGTTTAAAAAGTTATTTTGTTTTTTCTTTGAAAATATTTGGCAATAGATTTCTCGAAACCCAGCAAGTTTCAAGAGCCGACAATGGAATACAAAATCTTACATTCTTTTTCGTATGATTCTTCGCCAAAAATGTTGGCTATCAGCTCAAGCGGTGGGTTGTACATTCATATGTGCTTTTACAAAGATATTACCTTTTCTGTGTTTTTACTTAAATACGCTTTATTTTATTTTAAAGTCTTATCAGCTCCTAGCCGATGAATTTGCCCTTCCTGCTTTTGAAGTAATAACTTCCGCCAATCCGAACTCAATCTTGAACAGGGCTACCGACACTTTAATAATATTGCTCAGTTTCTCAACTTTCCCTTAAATATTAATAATCAAATAATCTTGCTCAATTTTTGTTCAATGTATGTATATTTTTATTGAACAAAAGCAAAGCAAAAGGAAATGAGATAGCTGCGATAAAACATATACTACGCATATGAAGTTTAAAGGTATAAAATTAAAAAAAAAATACAACAATACAATAATTCCATATTAGAACCTCCCTTAATACATAATGTTATGTTCGGCACGTTTAACAACAATACCGAACTGGACAGTCTTTTGTTGATGATATGCACTGCATCCTTGCGCACCTAACTCAAATTTCAAAATTAAATCTTCCGGCAAATTTCCATTTGAATAATGACTATAATCCCGAACAGTTGCATGTGCAGCGAGCACTGCAGAGCGAGAGTAAAGATGCAAGTGAATATGGAAAAAAAGACACTAGCTATAATGCCAACTTAAATATTACCTATTTTAGAAGATCTTCAGGGATTTCTCATGAATTTCAAAAAATGCTTCCATCATCGTTGGCGGCTTTATTCAAAGCAAAGATTTGTTCCTTTATCCACTTGATTTGCACAACTCAATAGGACAGATGACATAAAAAGAAAATTGAGTCCAAACATTTAGGACTATACTTCTCTCTATACAACTCTAGGTCTTAGAAGATCACATACATGATATGATGGTATGGAACAGGAGTATAGGAATACAGGTGGTGAAACTGTATCATATAAGATATTTTGTGTTCATGTACCAAAACAAAAAACAGATTTAGTCAATCCTCTCTGGGGTGTTTTTTTCTACACTGATTGCATTAAGGATAAGCCTCCCTTTAAGGAACTTTTTCGTAGCTATAAATACAAGAATCCTATGCTATATTATACTGTATACGAGACAGGTAGATAAGGTAGGAGTTTGCTAGACAATGAGGCTTTTATGAAAAGGCATATAAAAAAAAAAAAGAATGAACCTTTCAATGCATTTTCTGTGTAAAATATGTACATAGGATCATATATTAACATTCATTTATTTATTTACAAAAATTAAAGAAAAAAATATATATGTACAGTACATATGTATATTGTAAAGGACTCCGTCTAATTACGTTTATTTTCCATGTTTTTTTTTTTAATTTCAATTTATACGTATAAATACTTAGAAAAGGACCTGCCAATACAAAACAGCCTGGGGATATTTTTGACATCTCGTTCAGTCATTCTTTTTTGACGTTCCTTTTTTTTTAGCCTCCCGGGGTGTTTATGGCCTGCTGTGAGTTCTATTGTTGTTAGTATTTCTGTCGTATAGTGTGCAGTCAATAAGTACAATGACAATAGTGCCAGGGGCCGAACGGTATACGGTATACAGACACGACAAACGTACGTCAACGTTATAACCTTTAGTTTCCGATTATCAATGTATAATTTCAGGACAATCCTTGAGAATGCAGGATGTGATTTTTCAAAGGAATTGCTTGTGTCTTTTTGCCTTACGTCCTTATTAACACAAATAATATGTTGCAATATTTTGTAAGTCGTTATAATAAAACGATAAATTTGGTGATACAATTCTGCATCTACATTTCGGTGCCATAAGATAAGGCCAAGTATTGCACTTTACAAAAGTGAAATAATACCAATTTTCAGCAGTTGGTCATATTGCACTTTGACAAAATGAAATGAGGCCAAACTATTTTGAGAAATAAGACCAACTTCCTTTTACGGTGAGGTATCTAAGGGGGGGGGCATGTTGCCTCCCCAGCAACCCTCTACTTGGGCACACTATATGATTTGGAGTAGGTGCCAGGTTGAGTGTATGCACAGTTTCTTTGCATTACTGACAAACCACACCCTTGAAAGTGAAATAAAACCAATTTGCCTTTATATCACTTTGCTTAAGTGTAATAAGAGCAACTGGCTTTTTACACTTGCAAATTGGCTTTATTACACTTTACAAAAGTAAAATAAGACCAATTCTTGAAATCTGGCCTTAATTCACTCGGCTTTATTTTACGGCACAATGTATTTAATATATTTTCGACTTGCTATATTGACGTTATTATATCAATACGTTAGTAAATTATTTTATCAGTTATTTATGTTTTCGAAGATTATCCCAGAGATTTAAACAAATATACTGAAAAATATTGAAAAGTGAGTCAATATTCATAAAAGGTAAAATTGGAAATTAAGGTTTTGAGCAGATTCGACTTAGGCGCTTTTTTAATTTTTTAAGAAAGCCGAAATTTCGAATTTTCTCAAAACGACCGGATAGATTTTAAACGTATATTTATAAAACTACAATTATACGGTCAACAGAAAAGGTCAACGCGTTGTATATAATAAGAACTAAAAAAGTATATAAAATTTGAGTCTAAATTCTACAAAAAAACCCCTTGAAAAAGTGGAATGTTTATGAAAGTTGGTTTAAATGTTTGATAATTGATAAGAACCAATACAAAAAAAAGTTACATATACATACATATATAAAAGGATATTTTTTTTGTATAGGGACATTTATTTACCTCAAAAAGAACTATACATGTATGATGCGTTAATAGTTTTTACCTCGATTTCATCCAACGTTTGCAATATTTTTCCGTTGAATTTGAGTTGATAGAAGAGCCCCAAAAAAAGTTATCGTCCATCTAAGGCCCCTTTCACACCAAACGAATCCGAATCAATCAGAATCACTCCGAATCAAGTTGAATCTGATTGACCAAGATTCGGCTTCGAGCGCTCCGTTTAAATGTGAAGGGATTCTTTTCCCGCCTTCAGACCGGACGAATCTGGTTCAATCAGGTTTGATTCGAGGTCGCACTTGATTCAACCTGTCAGATTCCTCATCCGGTCAGTCTTGAATCAACAACCATACGAGAGAGAGAGCAACTAAAAGAAGGAAAACAAAAAGAAGATGAAAGGATTTTTATAGATTCAGGTTGATTCAGCTGGTGTAAAAGAGTGGAGATGACGAATTAGATTCAATTTGATTCGGAGTGATTCTGATTGATTCGGATTCGTTTGGTGTGAAAGGGGCCTAACGCAAACCTGATTCAAAAGTGATTTGAATCACTTGCACCACTCTCTGTTCGCATCCTGTTTAAATGCATCCTGACAAATAGCCAAATGTAGGATTTCGAACACACAATTTAGTTGCCTTGACTATTATCAAAACATTTAAAAACAAAACAAAAACAAAAAAGAGGCTGGGATGCGACCCACACTGATAACTTCCCATTCCGTCTGTCGATTTGTCTTGCTTAAAAGTTTGTAGGTTTTCGTGTTGTGTTAAAAAAGTTGTCAGTTTAATTATTCAATTCAATTATTCTTAAAAATTTCAAAGTTACCAACAATATTTTGGATCTAATGAAATAGTTTTATTTCAAAATTTTAGTTTTGTTAACGAAATTTTTAGTCGAAAACAAATTTTTACCAATTTTAGTAGCATTTCTTAAATGTTTTTATTTCTTACTAATATTATAAAGAGGAAAGATTTGTATTTTTGTATGTAACGAATAAACTCAAAAAGTACCGGACCGATTTTAATAATTCTTTTTTCATTAGAAAGCTACATTATCACTGAGTAACATAGGGTATATTTTGTACTAGATTACTATAGAAATCTTTGGAAATTCCTATTAAAACCAACCGAAGGTGTAAAAAATTAGCCATAAAATGTCTTTCATCGCATACGCTGCGAAGAGTATTAATGATAGGACAAAAAAATGTTTTCTGATTTAGTGATTCATGGCCGTTTTAATTAGCATGCCTATAACTTAAATATCTGTACCTATTTATGTCTACCCGTGCGAAGCCGGGACGGGCCGCTAGTTTCTTATATAAACAAATACTTATTGGTTGAATGAAATTAATTTGAGAGATATTGAGAACCGAAAAAACGGACTGTTGGATTCTTATAAAAAAATTATTGAATATCAAAAACAATATTTTCTGTGAGATAAAATAAGTCAATATTTTTAATTTTTGAAAAGCTATTTAAGTCGAAAGTAAATTTTTACCAACTTTTATTAATTTTTTCTTAGGTTTTTATTTTTTGTAAGAAAACTGTCTATTCGATTTTTGGCGAAATTTTACTGAATGTTGACAACGATATTTTTTAAAATATAAAATTAGTTTAAAACCAATATCGCAAAGTTTTGAAAAGATATTTAAGTCGAAAATCAATGTTTATAAACTTTTGTTAATTTTTGTAAAAAAAACTGTCAATTCGATTTTTCTTAAAATTTTTTCGAATGTTGAAAACAATATTTCTTAAAATTAGTTAGAAGCCATAATATGAAATTTTATGAAAAGATATTTGAGTCGAAAATCAAATTTTACCAACTTTTGATAATTTTTTTTTTAGGTTTTTAGTTTTTTGTAAAAAAAACTGTCAATTCCATTTTTCTCAAAATTTAAAATTTGAAAACGTTACTCTTCGTTGCACAAAATTGTTTTGGAGATAAAATAATTTTTTGTTCGTACAATTTTCGAGGTGACAAATATTTTTTTTCAGTTTTTTTGATTTATAAAAAAACCGTTAATTGGAATTTTTTCCAAAAATATATTTGTTTCGTATCACGTTACAATATAAAATATAAAATTTAATTCAAGTCTCTAGCGTCATTGGTTCATGAGATATTTAGGGTTAACCAAAATTTTCACCTTTTTTTAAACTGCTATGGTAAAAAACCACCCACGCAATTTTCAAAAAACGTCGCGAACGTACGGACGTACGAACGTACGTACACACGCACGCACAGACGTCTCTCTAAAAATCTTTCATTTCGACTCGAGGGACCTTGAAACGTCGAGAAATGTCAAAATTTTCAATTAAAAAAATCGGACCCATTACAATAACCTCCTATGGGAAATTAATAAAACTTATGTGTATTTAAAAATTAAATTATAAAACAATATGTCAACTTAATTTGTTTTGTTTATTTGGTGAGGCCCTAGTTCACACAGGACTGTAGATAGAGTGTAGAGCCACCTTAAGTATAAGTCAAATTAATTTCCATATTTTACGTTGTTATATAGAATTATTTTAAAAATTTGCGTTGACTTCGTATTAAATTCTGCCCTGTCAATGTTGAGATGACCGAGAGTCCCAAAAACGGATCATCGCACCCCAATAGCATTGATTCAGTCATGACACGGTTTCAGAAAATTGTAAACGTGTGTTAACGTGAGAGTCAATTTACTCCACAATGTCCTGACACAATTTTTCGTTGACGATTACACGACGTGACACCCTTGGTACAGATTTTGAAGTCATTTTTACATCAGAGAGCCGACGCGTAGACCGTTTTCTTTGACCGCGTAATAGTAGCTCAATAAATAACTAGATACATACCAAAAATATTAAAAAAAAAGATTGAAACACTTGATATATAAAAAAAGATGACCTTTGAAACATTTGAAAAGGTGATTTCAAGAATGCCAGAATATAAATTCGAAGACAAGTATTGAGTCTAAAGCTGTGATCGTCCTTGAAAGACGAATTTTCCAGTCGATTGCTTGAGAGGATAGGATACTAACTAACTTATTAGTTACAAAAGGACACAGACACGACTTTTTAACAGATTTATGCGAATTGATATTATTATGATTATATGCACTGAATTTAAATAAAAATTCCAATACCAAAACTGAATTTTACGAGGGCAATAATATTCTAATTGCAATGGTTTTATATATTTTTCCACCAATTTTGGAACGTGATTGACCTCTAAAACATGACTTTAACTTCTATAGCAGAAAATGTTTGTCTAAGAAATTTATTTTTGATTATAATTATCTTTGGTTATTAATAAAAAGTCATTAGATGTCTTATGAAGGTTTTAAGGCGGATGAGATATTAATTTAATGTTTCGATTCTTAAAAAACTCAGTTGCTTTCAACTGGTTTACGTTTTCATAATAAAGAATATTTTGCACAGCATCCATTTTTTTCTGACATAACAACTGATATTGTACCATTTTTAAAATGAGCTTATGACGAGAGCGTCCCGGTTTCTACAAATATTAAATAGTGCTATAGAATTTAGATTAAATATTAAAAGTGAATTTAAGCTGCTCACTTTATTCTTACCTTGGAATTTCACTTCAAAAGCAGTCCAACATCACTCTTCCTAATTTTAAAATTACAGTTTTTTCAGCGGCTATGTCAAAAAGCACCTAAAATACTTAAATTTACTAAGGCTGGAAATATAAAGAACCAACCTCTGTAAGTTGAGAATTTTTGTTAAATAAATCAGAAAGAACTTTCCTTTGTTATTCATTTTGTTTTAGTTAAACATTAAATTGTTTAAGTTAAACAATAAATTGAAACAAAATATCTAATGCCTTAAGATAAATACGAGTATGGGTGGATTTCTAAATTTCTAGAAATCCAAATGGCCTAGCAGACCAATGTTTGAAGTTGGAGTTTGTAGAATTATCTTTTTATCTTTTCAGGTAAAGAAATGATCGATAGTTTCCGAATCCTGTCTCTGTCACAAGCATTTATAATAACAAAAATATTCTACAAATGCCCATACCACCTACTACAATAATAATTGTATGAACATTTTAAAAACTGATATGAAAATGCGTTTTTATCCACAATTACCATTTCGTTCAAAACCCTTTGTAGAACGTATGTATGTAAATTGTACACTCTCAAAAAACAGGCTGATTTGATTAGTTTTAAAATTGAAGAAGGCTATAGCGTAAAAGTGCACTTCATGGAACTGCAAAAATTCAAAAAATGTTGTAATCTAAAATAAACGAATAGCTTTCGAACTAAGGGGATACTCTCCCTTCTTCAACCCCCATTGACAATTATTTTCAAATACATATCTAGTCAGTAGAGAAGAGAGTTCTTCTAAATTTATAAAAGGCACGTTCATTAATTGCAAGGGTATGTTTTATTTAAGGGTTGTAAATCGAAAGAAAACAAGGAAAAGTGTTTTGAAGAGTAAACTTTCGATATACATACAATAATATACCAAAGTTTACAATTCGTGATTTTAGAAATATGTGCTATGCAAAGAATTTGTATTGTAATCCTTTTAAAGAATCCCTCTTCCTATAAAATAAAATGAAAACTAAAACATGATTATATCTTTCTCTGTCTTCTAAATATCTACATATTGGAGTTCCTGCATTCTTTTTATTTTTGTTTGATGATGTTGAATTTATTGAAATTGAAAGAAACACGTGTTAGGGATTCTAAGAAGAAATTTATGCGAAACGATGTTTGTTTGTCTGATATGGAGAAAAGTGTTTTAAGTCTTGATACGTGCTATTTGCTGGCTAAATATTGTTTATTAATATGTTTGCCAAACTTAAGCTCTTTTAAGTTTGACAACAGCATAATTTTGATCATTTATTTGGTGAGCTCATCATCTAGCGATTGGTTCTAGAACAATTTCTTCAAAAAGTTATACTTACTTATAATTTCAATCGTTTTTTATTTTATAACCCTCTATATTTCTCAATTAAATTAACTCATTTCTAAACAATAATTTACACCAAAAATATTATCTCAGCAAGATATCTTTCATCACACCCGATGCCTGTGTAGTGTGTATGTTAGCCGTGCACTTTCAACCCTGATGTTTTCATTTTCAATCATCACTCCTGCTTAAGGAAATAATATACACAAAGAGTATTGTACCTCTATTATAAGGTACTGTTGCTATATACGTTGCTATAAAAAAATTCATTAACATTGTCATCGGATGAGCGCCTTTCCCAATAAAAGGAGGCAGCATATGCTTCCACCCCTTTCCAGGTTTTCTATTATATTATATTTTTGCAACACGGCTTTATAACAAGACAAAGTTGAATTGCGCGCGTACCGTTCAATTGGACTCGCATGAATCCTTTTTCTGTTATCCCTTTTTTTTTAATATTATAACGTTTAATGTTACAACAGCAGACAGTAGTCGAGTTAAATAATAAAAAGAGAAATAATAATTCCACTGAGATTCTCATATGTAAGTATAAAAAGGGTCCACTTTTGACATAGCACTTTGACACACCAGGACCATACCAGGAGGAGAAGAATGAAAAGATTTTGTTGTCGCTGTATGTTGGTCCTCGCGTCGTCGTTTGCTAGTGTGAACACACATTAAGCACTAATTTTAACCCATCACCGAATTTATTTTCAAGCAAATTGGTGCAAGACGACATCAGATGCGTTTGATTGGGATAAATGATATCTTCTATACACTTCTAGTTCAACTATTTTATGGGAAAGAATACAATAATTGATAACTTTCAATTTCAACCCTTATTATAAAAAAGGATGCGTTAATAACTTAACCTCTTGATGTTTAAGGTGGGTGGAATTTGGAAACATGTACAAGTACATATATAGATACAATAATTATAAATATAACTGAGAGGGTGAACACGTGCTAGCACTTTTATTTGACGCACTTTTAAGATTAACTAGCTAGGTATGGTAAGTAGGTAGGTAGGTAAAGATACTGCTCATCCAAAGCCATGAATATATCTAGAGATTATCCCGTAATAAAGTAGGACTCGGGCCAGTAGATACATTCCGCTAAAACAAGCACGAAGAATAAAATTTAGCCGACTTGATGAGATGGATTATCGAGAAGGAGGTAGGTATATAAAACAAGAATTATTCATTGTACAGATAAAACATGAATATTAAATTGATATTTGAAGCTAATGTAAGCAAACAAGTGGAAATATGCGCCTAAAACCTCACCTCAATAACTACCACGGCCTTTGATTGATTGAAACAAATTGCTGTGATAATCATCAACTGAACACGTGACAAGTAACAAGTACGAGACTACAGTAACACAAGCTATCAAAAATTAAAAACTGTTACACCTCATATTATATATATCGAAATCATTAAAATCTATATTTAGGACATTGCACACTTATATCAACCGATTACAGAATCCGATGAGAGAGGTTATGGAGGGAATCAAGTGTCAATTTTGACAATTCTACCTAAAAATGGGCAAATTAAGACGACACAAGGTCATGATACAACTAAAACAGATAGCGCATTCGCGTTTCTATTTTTGTTTCGTTCTGCGCATCTACGTCACGGACACTCAACGAGTTTGACGTTTATTATTCAGTATGTGAAATTAAAACAAATCAATGGCACTAATTTGTTTAGATATTTTGTTATTATAATAAAATGTTAATATTTCTAATATTTTTCATTTAGGTAAATGGTTTTAAATGGTTGATATTTGTGTTAATTCGTAAGTTAAAGAAAATTTATGTTTTTGAGTGAAAGAAATTAATAAAAAATCGAAGTAAATGAAGAGTAATGGTGTATTTTTTTTCATTTTTATTCGGATACAATTTTCTCTATGGAATCACCTGGAAGATTGTTTAATTAGTGATAAATGGTTAAATAAAAGATATGATGGTCTTTTTAAATCATTGGTTTTTCAACCTTTTATTTAATAAATAATTTGTTTGTATTTTCTCTTCCTTGATAGTTTGTTTTCCGTGATTTGTCTGTTCAGTTTTCGCATTCGGAAGTACATACGACAACGAAAGAAAAAGTTCATAACCTTCTCATCGCATTCGATCGTTGCTTTCTCGGCAACTTCAAGTAAATGCTGTAGTTAGGACAGATGTAAATGACTTCAGCTTCTCCATTTACTGCAAACATTTTGTAATGCAGCAAAGTGAGCCATAATTGTGGGATTTGCTTAAGACAAGCCTCCTTCGTCCAAATGATTTACCCAAGAGCTTTCGTCTAGTTCAATTTGTTCCAGTTTTAGTATGGTGTTTTTAAAATGATGGCAAATGTAGCCAAGCAAGTTTTCCAAACCATCGTAATTAAATGGGAGATTTTCTTCTGGCTCAGAAGCAATAGGCATGCTATTGTCGACTTTGTCAACGACAAAAATCCTTCCTAAAAAAGCGAATATTGTTAAGATGAATCGATTATTAGATTGTAAGATCAAACCTGGTCTTAGTCCTTAACTCTGTTTTGAGTTGCTCATTTTCTTCGCGTAAGGTTTTTCTAATAAGTTAATAAAAACAAATTAGTTTATACAATTTCAGAATGCATGGATAGTTCGATTAAGATTTTGTTCCTATCATAAATGCCTACAAATATTATTAGATATGTAGGTACTTACAATTGTTCAATTAGCACATCAAATTGAGCTTGTTTTAATTGTGGATGTGAAATATTTTCCGTCAAGTTATCATTTTTGCATTGCTGTTCAGGCACGTTTTCATGCTCGAGCTCAATCGGAACCAGCAACCCACTCACTACATCTTTTTGCTTTTACAGCTCCATTCTTTTCGAGCGCTTTGTTGTGTCAGGCTCAGACGCTACAGGCAGTTGCTTTGCGTAAACCGTAGGAACTGCATCTGGTTTCAAAATCCGATACCTTGTGAATCCTATTGATATAAATCTATTTCAGATTCTTATTCTGAACTACTTTTTTTATTATATTACCCATTTCATACTTTGTATTTTTTATATAAACTTCTCGCAAAAAGTGGAGACTACAAATTCTTGCAGTTAGAACTTTAATTTTTTCCTTGCGTTTGGTGAACAAGGTCCACTGCTTCGAGAGATTTAAATTTCCTTTTGGAAATTTATGAAAGCTGGAATCTCTCGTTGTCTTATTTCTTTTCTTTCGTTGCAGTCAAAACAAACACCCATGTTTATTAGTAAATGTTTTTTTATTTAGTATAAATTATAAACAATACCACTTTAAATAACTATTGATTTAAAAATTTGAAAATTCACTTCCGTTAACATTTACAACAGAAACTAGAGTGAAATTGCACCAACAATTCTAACTCTCTTCAATTGATTGAGTGTCCGTGACGTCACGATAGTTTGACAACCAAAACCTAACATGCGCAATGCGCTATCTTTATTAGTTGTATCATGACACAAGGGCTAGCTAAAAGATTGGGGAGGTTCAGACGACATAAGGCCGGACTTGAAAGTAAGGCTACGTTTCTAGTATCTTTGATTGGCCAGCTGACAAAAAATTGCTTTCCAATTAAGGCAACTTTATTGGAAAGTTGACTGGAAAGTTAGTCAAGAAAAATCTTCCTAACTATCAAGTCAAGTCCACTTATGTCAAAATGACAGCTAATCATGATTTTTCAATTAACTGAAAGCTGAACTTTATTATTTTGTGATGGACTTAAAGTTTGGCTGAGACAATAATGAAGTTTATGAGACTTACAAAACTAATTAGTTGCCTTGGTCTAAATTTATGCACAAAGAATGCAGTTGACTGCAAATGAAGTCCATTATGTTGCCTGAACCTTCCCACTGATTGGATGGATGTCAAAAATTGCCTTCCAAATAAGGCAAATTTTAAAAAAATCTTCCTAACTATCAAGTGAGGTCATGTTATGTCAAAACGACAGTTGATCATATTTTCCATTCAACTGCAAGCTGAACTTTATTAGTTTGTGATTTTTTTCCCTGAAAAGAGTTCCTTGTCAAATAATTAGAAAAGAAGTAAATTACAAATGGTTAAATTTAAAGGCCAATGTTGATTTTGAATAAAACACAAATTATTTATGAAAATGTTGTCATTTCTTTTTACTTACTTACTCGTACTTAGATTCAAATATGTATGGAAGAAAATATCGGCCAAATGGAAGCCGCCGTGAATTCGGCGACACACCTCGATCAGATGGTCCAAACTTTCGATGACGCTCTGGCATAATTGAGGTTCTATGCCGTTAATGTGCCGAATTATCTCATCCTTTAACTCTTGAATTGTTGCTGGCTTATCGACATACATCTTTTTTTTTTTCAAATAACCCCAAATAAAGAAGTCTATGCCAAATCACATGATCTATGGCAACCAATTGACATCGCCACTACGTTAGATAACACGGCCATTGAAATTGTCGCGCGGAAGAGCTATTTTTTGTTGGCTGTGTGGCAAGAGACACCGCTCTGTTGAAACCACATATCGTTCACATACATATCTTTCAATTCGGGAAATAAAAAGTTCGGTATCATCATCATCACACGAGAGCGAACATCATTCACAGTAACTGCCTGACCGGCCCCATTTTGGAAAAAATACGGCCCGATGATGCCGCCAGCCCATAAACCGCACCAGACAGTCACTCTTTGTGGGTGCATTGACGAATCCACTAAGGTAAAAATGTGCCTCATCACTGAAGATGAAAATTGACCATTGACGACGACGACGGTTGAAATGGTAAAGAGGGTTTAGTTCTTGAGTCAATAGACTTTGTAAGCGTGTAAATTTAAGTCTTTATGCATAATAGCCGCGTTTTATTATCACCATGATCTGATCCGGATCAGATCATGATAATAAAACAGCATTGGATCATCATATTTTTTATTATTTAAAGTTTGGTAGCAGTGTCAAATTCGTTCTTTCAAAAGTGACATTTCGAAGCAAAAAAAAACAAACACATACCAAAAATGGAAGCTCCACAACTTTTGAAAATGTTTCTGCAAATCACCATTGCACTCTCAAACGCAAAGCATCCAGGAACGCTTTGGTCTCACATGTAGTCCAGATTCTTTTTTACCTTTTAATAAATGTGACACTTAAATTATTTAATTTAGGGATTACTTACAATTTGTTTGAACATCTTTTCTCCCATTTGTGCTGCAGCTTTCTCCATTTTATTTATATTTTTTGACATTTAAAGCAGGGTTGCCCAAAGAACATTATGGTCAATGATTTTTTTTGTTCCCTTTTTTTGGGAAAAATAATACCCATAAATTATGTCAAATATACATTTTTTTGGACTTAATTATTTTAATTTCACCAATTAATATCTAGTTTTGTTAAAATATCTAATTATTTCATGGATTATATACCAAATAAATAAATATAAAGCTTCTCGCTTTCTAATTAAAAAATATTTTATTTCAGTCAAATGGAAATGTTTATATGGCAATACACGTTTTATTTAATTTGTGTGCAATGATACCAACATTTACATGTGAAATTACAATGATAAAGCGCTCCTTGTTGTGAAAAAAAGAATTAAATTTTGGATCTCAAATTGAGATCCATACACAAAGCAGGATCTTGTGTTGTTGTTGTAATGCATGTTAATTCAAGATCCGGATCAGATCATGGTGATAATAAAACGCGGCTAATGTTCATCATCGACGAGCTTGTGGGACACGCCGAAGAGTTGAAGTGGACGGCTCTTCAGACACACTATCGCGAACAGCAGCAATATTTTCTGCAGTACGAGCTGTACGAGCAAGCGTTGGTGTTTTTACGTCTCCTGCAGGTTCAGTCTTAAATTTGTATGATTGTAATCACATTTGGACGATTAAATTGGCCGAAAAAATCACGAAGTGCACGATATGCATTTTGATTTGAAAGACCATTTTCACAATAAACCTGAACAACTTAACAGCTTTGCTCGATTGTATATCTTTTCATGGTTCAAATTGAGTTAGTCTGAAGTTGTGAAATGTCAAATTAAATGCTGAAAAAAACTTGATGTTTAGGCGTGGTTCACATTCAACATCGGCCTTTAAAATTAAACCACCCTCTATTTCTTTACAATACAAAATACAACTATACTCTGTCCAACAAAAATAGTCAGCACACGTCTTATGGGAGAGCTTTTTTTTTGCAAATGGTGCCAGTCAGTGGTTTTATTCCCTTTTTACCTACTGAAAAAGAAAATTCAACCACTGACTTACACATAAATTGTTGTTGTAATTACGCTTCGACGAGCGTACATCCCAACAACCTTTACCATGCGCAGCCAAAGCCCCACTGACACTGATAAATAATGTGTTCACAAACAACCCTCTTCGTATGTATTGAAAATAAGCAGATTGTTATTAGAGTTACCATTTCCACGTTAATGCAAATCATGGTGGATTTTTCTTTGGATTTTGTTTGGGAGCTTTCAGAATATGTGCTTTTTTAAAAGCTTCTGAGAACAAATATGGGAATGGTGTTGTTGCTTGCTGTTTTTCGGTAAGTGAAGTTTATTTATTATTCTTCGTAAATTAACCCTTTGTTCCCGGAGATGTCAACTTTTTCAAATATTTGTATACAAACTTAAAATTTATATAGAATTTGTATAATGAATAATGCATTTAAATAAAAAAAAAAATAATATTCACTAAAAATTAAAAAAAACCAGTAGGAATATAAAGAAAAAATATAGAGTATTTGGTTTAATTGCGAAACCACTAGGAAGCAAAGGGTTGAGTTTAAGCGAAAATTATTTATAACACATGGTGTAATTATAGATGGTGAAAAATAGTGATTTTGTTCATAAAAAAAATATTCTTTGAAAAAGTGTTTATTTATACGGTGTTTTATAATCAGTGCCAAAAAAGAATTGCTTTTATTTTATTATAAATCTGTGCTGTATTGTTTATAAATTGTGTATTTGTGAATATTGTGTGATACAGAATCGAAAATTTTCATTATTTTTTCATAATTGAATTTATGTTACTCTTAGTTTTCACAAAGGGGTTTTTGAATTCGGGATTATGTACATAATTTATAAATTTTCTTAAACGGAATTTATTTTTAACTTTCAATTTAAAATCAAAAGTTGGTAGCCCTATTAATATTTATCAGAGCTTTTTGGAAATTTATAATGGGCACTACGGAAACCCTGTAATATTTGCTCTCTCTCACAGCTTAACGAGATTTCACTTCAGTCAGAGTGAGAGGTAAACGTCCTATCTTCTCTGTACTGACTATTTTTGTTGGACAGAGTATAGTGATGCACTTGTAGTTTGTCTGAGGAGTTTTTTGTACTTTTTGGACGATTAAGTAATGTAAAGTTTCAAGTTTGAAATTGTTGACATCTGAAAAACAAACTTATTACATTAAAGTCCCTAATGTTGTCAGAGCCTGCCAACTCTAAAAAGAAATATTTCGAATGCATCCGCAACTCATTCGTAAGGTTCTATAAGGAGTATCAAGGTACATGTAATTTTCTCAGAAATGTATAATTACACATTACATAAATTTCCTTATTTTAAACAACCGAAAAAGTTGTTTACAATTCTCACAATGATTTTGCAAACGATAAAAATCTTTTACCATTTCAGATCAAATGACTCTCGCACAAGTCAAGAGTTAATCGGATTACAAAATATCAGTTATGATAAAAATATATAAATCGAAGAACAACCCTTTTCATGTTGTAATCGATTTTCTTTATAGTATATACCGCGATTTACTATGTGAACCAATGCTGCTGATTCTGAGAATCTGACTCTGAAAGAGGTTAAGTCAAACGTCAGAGCACGAAACATTTCATAATCACCAACAGAAATGAGTTTTGTGGTTTTCAATTTTCTCATTGAGTACAGAAATGTGTATATGTATGTACATAAATTTAATGGTTGCTAAAGAACATTCAACCATAACGAACTTTGTTAAATAAAAACCAACAAAAAAATATAAAATATTCAGATTCATTTTTCATGTTTGTATTTTTTTAATATTAATAATATTCTTTGTGGTTAGACAATAAAACCAAGTAATTTCCTGTGAATATAGAATAAAAACTTTAAATAAATATCGTAAGTTCTTCTTTCTTTGTAATTTAAATATATATAAAAGTCTAAAAGAGAATGCTAAAATTTGTTTAACAATTTTCAGCCTAAAGTTAAGAAATGCATAGTAGAATGTTGTGTTTATCTGCCTTTTAAGAAGAACTTAATGGTGCTCGATTTTCAATGTTAGAAAAGTTTTTAATATTAAAATGAGAGGGGAAAACAGATTCGGTTAAAGCATTCCACATTCTCAATGTGCGGTTAAAAATGAATCTCTTTAATTGACAGTACTTCCGAAATTAAGCTCAAGCGTAAACTGATTAGAATTCCTGGAAGTGCGAGTATTGCAACTGAATTGTTTGAAGTGGGGGAGGGGTGGTGGAAATGTTTCGGTTAGACGATTATATCCAAGAGACTTAAACTTGTTTTAGGGGCACCTGCCCAAATATGCGAGTTATATTCAAGTGTTGGACGAGCCATATCAAAATGAGTGAAACATTTCTTGCACCGCCGAATGCACTTTTGGCAATGTCGAATATGTGATCATTCCATAAGAGGTGATTTTATTTTATGAATTTCGGAATTGAAACAATTCAATACAACTTTTATTGGACGCTTAGAAACGTAGTTTCTAATGACATTAAAGATCGAAGACATTTAAAGTTTCTTTTAATCGATATTTTTTGTTTATTTTATTTTTTTTTGTAAAGAAAAATAACTAATTGCTGTAACTGTTTCATACATACATAATATAAACAGATAGTTTGAAGTTTGATGTTTACGATGACTTTACTATTCACACCTGTAAAAATGTTTGATAAAAAAGTCAAATTTCAGCTCAAAATGGTGATAATTTCTTGTTGTCAAAAAATCACTCCGAATTCATTACCGGCTCATTCACAGGATTCCGTAATGATTAAATCTTAAATATTGGTTTCCTTTGGCACATTATGAATAGCTTAATTTTATTATTGTATTTTATGAAAAATTATAGTAAAAAGTTATAATTTTCCAGAATCATAGTATTAGAATACAAAATAATTTACTTCTTAAGTACTTCATTTTGCTTTGAAAAATACTCCCAAAGCAGGTGTCATTATGCTTCTACTGTAATATCAATTTAACTATATTGAAATGTCTTGTAATAATATGATACTGATAATTTTTGAAAAAATCTAGGCCCTGTTTCACCAAACACTTTTCATTTTGCAACTTTGTACTTCTACTTTACAAATTACGTTTCACCAAACGCAAATTTGCAAAGAGAAAATTATTGAATTGAAAAGTTGTCCTCTTTGTGTAATACGTTTTACCAAACTCAAATTTGGAGAGTGCAAAGTCTTTCTGAAAAATAAAAAGTTTTGTTATTTTACAAAGTATTTGTTCTTTTTGTTTCACCAAACAATAAAATTTGCAAATTTTATTAAGAATTTTGAAAAGCTTTTTAGTTATATAAATACATATATGCAAAGAGAAATTTTCATTTGCAAATAAGAGTTTGTCTTGAAAAGTTGCCGAAAACTAATAAAAAAATAAATGAAAACGTTTTGAAACCGAAGAAGTAAATAATAGTTAACAATACAATGGACTTAGGTTATTTTTTTTAATTTTGACGAAATTACCAAAGAACGCATGAATTTTGAATTTTAAGGTTATAGAGTTGACTTATCTCAATTTAAAAAAAAAATTGTGGAGGTTGTTTTATCCATCGACATCGTAGCCATCACTCATTGGAATTTGAAAGTTTATAGCAAAATGACATTTCTTTTGAATAGCTGTTGTAAATAAACAAAGAAGTTAAAAATAGTGATTAGCAAACATTAACTTCGATATCGAAAATGATTTTCCAACAAAAGGGAGTTTTCGATTAACTAAAAGAACCATCGAATTTGTGGTGTCTAAAATTGGAAATAAACTACAATTCAATGTCCAAAGGAGTATGTGTTTAAGCCCCTTTCAACTACTTTTATGTACACTACATTGGGCCGGAAATGGAGACCAATATCACGGTGTTGCATCTATGCACGGAATAAGCAAAGCAACTGTCTGAGTGTCTGCAGAGTAGTTCATCGAGTGTCGAATATTATCATTGATTTATTTCTGTCTAACACCATTTTGTTCTCATTATTTCCTTTTGTAGCTGGATGTGTTGACGGTACCACGATAAATATTGATTCACCTATTTTTTTCAATGCATATTTGATCTTAATAAACACAACCTAAAATTTGCAACTTTATAAAATACGAATTATTTGCAAAATAGTATTTTTAATTGGTGAAACACTTTTACTTTTCACTTTTCAAATAAAATCTGAAAGATTTGACTTTGTAATTTTTGTGAAACACTTTGCAATTTACTTTGTAGGATATTGTTTTTTGCAAAGTGAAGAGTGTTTGGTGAAATAGGCCCCAGATCTGATATAAATTAGATCAAGTGGGTAATTTTATTGACCTCAAACTATTGTTTAAAACTTTTGAAAACCAAATTATTAAGTTAAGTTTAGTTTTAACGTAAAAAATCAACTTCAAACGAATTTGGATTTTGAAAAAGAACTAGTTTTGCCGGAAGACACACAACCTGGTTGTTTTTTTTTCCTTAACCGCAAATAAATAAATAGTTTTTTTTTTTTTGTGAATAAGATATATGTACATAACTATGTTCATATATTGATAGAAGAAACAATAATTATCGTCACTAAGAGGTGACAACCAAAAATTATACAATCATCATTAATTGCATGTTTATATGGTTTTTGATGTTTGCTATTTTTGAAATCTAAATTTAAAATTTACCATTGTGCTCAAGGTAACTTAAATTATTATCAATGTAATGCGTATATTCTGCATTGCATTTTACCCGCACGATAATGGCGTTGTCGTAAACCATAAATATTAACGACAGGGCGAGTGCTACCAATCAAAAATATCCAATTTCTTTGATGGCAAATTGAATATTATGGATTCAAACGACATGTGATAGTGGTTTCAGTTTCAGCACAAGACCTTACTTAAACATTAAACAAGCGTTAAGAGGAGATTTTTATGTCATCACTCGTAATCTTATAACTTAGATTATGTTTTGTGAGTGTTAGACTTTTTGCAGCGGTGTTTTTATTAAGTTAAGTTTATGACAATAAGAATTTTAAAATGTTTACAAAAAATAATTTGAGAAATGGTCATATGCGCCATATAATGCAAGTTCAATATCTGTACAGCCCGTTCACTATCCTTTATCAAAAGGATAATAATCGGAAGGTTCAGACATAACTAGTTTTGTTTTGTATTTTAAAGAAAAAGTCTTTATTTTTTTGCAACATGACAAGAAACCCTTTTACACAAGACGTTAAATACAATTGTTCCCTAAATAAATAAAATACAAAGTCATGAAGCTCAATTTGTATTTGAATGATCAGCTGACATTTTGACATAAGTAGACTTGACTTGATATTAGGTCTGTTGGATTACTTAAACTTCGTACAACGTCGTACTATGTCCCACAATGTTTCACAGATTCCTGTTTGTTAACTCAAGAAATTGCAACAAGAGAGCAAACGAGAGAGTACAAAATGTCCCCTACATTTAAAAACTTGCCAATTTCTTCGGCAAAAATTTCTAAATGCAAGGAGTTTAACAACTGTCAAAATCAGCAACTGCCAAATCTGTCATTGTCACTTTCATTTGATTGTTTGTTTTATGGATTTTTGCTATTTAGAAATTGGAAAATTAGGCCACTTTATAACTTCGGAGCTTATGTTTCTGAAGAACAGTGTCATTCTTTTATTATGATGAAAAGATTGAAACGATCTACCAAGTCACCGAAGAATAGCTTCACGGCCAGCGAACCACAAAAACACTGACAAATGTTTTTGTCTTAAGGTATGCTTGGCGGAATTGCGTTTCATAACTTTGTGGCAGGTTGTAGTTTCTCAGAGAGAATTTTCCTTTCCTTTAAAACATTTGAAATTTCTTTTACACTTCGTGCTACAAAAGTAACCAAAAAATGAGCATAATCTCATTTGCCGCCATTTTTATTATTTTGACAGCTAAAAGTTTAACTGTCAGCACTGGTTTTTGTTTTTTCACACACATTTATTCGGAATTGCATGAAATAACCAGTTTTCGTTGGTGGTTTCCAATGGCTTAAAATAGACACTTACGTTTTAGCGAGCTTGAAAATTTGATTTCTTAGACGCCGCCATCCATAAATTTGAAAGATGTCGTATTAAATGACATTTCATTGATATTAAATTACATAATTTCAAATAATAACAAAACACTCTTTATTATTTTTCACAAAACTTTTTTTATTCAATTTTCTTGAAAAGCCAATTTAATATTTATATTCATACAATTTTAATTGTTTCCAAAAGAAAAGACGCATGTTGATATTGACACAAATTCTTACCTACCTATACCTCTATGGCGGAACGTGTGTCGTCTCTGCACCTTTGTCGCAAGCCAATTGAAAAAAAAAAAAACAAACAATATTCAATGAACTAGATAATTAAATGAGAATTCCATCGTTCCAACATGTAATCAGCAATAATACCAGACCATACCACCCAAGTGAAAGAGTGTTCTTTCTTGGCTTCGCATGAAATTTAATCGCTAACGTGTGGGGAGAAATTTAATGTCATCCAGCAGGACCACATAATATGAATGATCGACTATATTTACCATAACATTATAATACCTGGCTTACAAACTTAAAAGTTATACTCGCTTCACCATCATATACAATCCTCTCGGTTTCGACGCATTAAAGATAGTTTATCTTGTTCTCTTATACACCTCCTTAGAGCTGCAGTCTTAAAAAGTCGTTAACAGACATTGCATTTGCCAAGGCTTTAAGAATAGGTATAACTACATTTTGTGGTTTGAAGCAAATTATTTCCATTCAACATGATAACAGAGAAGAAGTTCTAGAATTACTTTATTATCGCTTTTCTTTATACTTACTTTTTTTTGTTGTTTTGAAATTCTTCTAAAGACAATTCAAAAGAGTTCATTATAGTGTTTATAAGATAATATCAAGGTGGTGGATAATTTTACTATTGTCCGGGATATGACTTTGTGGTTTCATGCATCATTGCGTTAATTGAAGAAAGTCGTATGTATATGGTAGACGTCGAATATATATGTATGTACATATGAATGGAAGCACGTCCAACTGATAATCATAATTATACCGGTTGCTTCATAATTATCATTTAAAAATTACTTTTTTCGAAAATAATCTTTAGCATAAACATACAATTCAAACATTAGGTACTCACTGTGTTCAATATTTTTGTTTTTTTTATTAACACAATCGCTTGAAAAACCCCTCCTGAGAAAAATCGGAGACCAAATTCCAAAAATTGCAATACAAAATTACTGCAATGTCTTTAAAAGAAGGAAGTACAAAATTTTGGCAATTTGTTAAAAATATGAGGAACTACAACTCATCCTCTACCGATTGCACTTAGAGGACATTTATAGCTATCATTTGTTTTCGTCATTCAAATCAATCATTGGAATTTTTTTAAGGTATTTCAAAGCGATCATTGGACATTTTTGTCATTGAAAAGAATTGCCTGGTTGAAATCCACAAACGATGTGTTTCTGGCAGAAAGATTTTACCAATTTGTATGCGTATGCCATTTTCGTAAACGTCAGACTTTTAACTGAAAAAAAAAATTGGTTTAACAACTTAGTTTGACAGATTTCGAATTCCAGCCCTATACTTTTGAAACCGCAAAATGGATAACCCGTTATTTTCAACAAAAGATTGAGCTTTTAAACTATAAGTCTGTTCCAATTGATCAGTAAAATATTTATTCAAACATTTTTCCGTTTCTGTTCCAAAGCCATAGTTGGTCTATTGATGATCTCTTGGTTGATTTTAACAAACAGTTGAACAAATCTTTATATTTTTTTGAAAAAAGTAAGATTATTGCACTTGATATGTCAAAAGCATTTGATAGACTTTGGCATCAGGCTCCCTTATCGAAAATGTGAGCCCCTTTGGTTATGATGATGCCCTCCTTTGTTAGATTAGAAATTACCTTTGGGACCTTTCTTTCCTAATTTTATTAATGGTCTTATGTCTAAAACAACCAATTCCTTCCCATTGAGATATTCGACGAATGTGTGCTATTATGATCAGCTCAATAAATTCTCACCTTTGTAAGCATTGTTAAATGGGGACTACAAAATCGTGTAAAATTTAACTTACTTTTAAGCCCATGTTACAATATTCGAAGAATAGCTTTTAAAATGGTTGGTGACAATATTTCTAGCCTCACCCTTTCTTACCGCTATTTTAACGGACTACATTGCTCTAGTGAAATTAACATTCAACCCTATTACTCGAGCTTTTAGAAATGCTTATCAGTTAATACTTGAGTCCTACTTCGGCCGTAATATGCGAAGTATCGAGATTCTCTATCTATCTATCATCTATCTTTCCCAGCCATATCAATGTTCAAGAAGTCTAAACTTATGTGTACCTATAGTAAACTCCTTCATTTTAGCATGATCAATTAATTAAGTCTCAATACAATTTATTTTACAACTCTCTTCACTGTTCCCGAACTAAATTCAATATTCCATCGATTATACTTTGAATTTTCGAAAACTTTCTTTATAAGTGTTAACGTAGGCACGCAAACGAAAGCACTAACCTAATCTACAAATTGAAATTTTACTCATAGTATATTTTTTCACACACACTATGTGCTTTTTTTTATTTTTTTTTATTTGTTTTATTATAAAAGAAGACTTAAAAAAGTTCAAAATTTGTAAGTCTGAAACTCCTTAAGCCATTTTCAAATATCAATTTATTAATATTGGAATATTCTCCTTCATCTTATCAATTGTTTGATTAAATGCTAAACTAGCGGTATGAATATCGATTTATACAGTTTTTGTGAAAAGTAAAAATAAGCAACATACTACTTTATTTCCAGTCAACTGCATTCTTTGAACGTTAACTTGAACCCATGTAACTAAAGTAAAGTTTTTTTTGTCTTGTCTTAACCTAAATATACTGGAAGTATATTGGAAGCAAATCTTCCAATATTGTCTGAACTGTCAAAAGTCTTCCAATAGCATCCAATTAGGTGACAATTGTCAATTTTTTATGAAGTGAAAAATTACCATTTATACAGTTGGCTAATTTTGTTAAAATATTAGACAATTTTTTGTAAAAAGTCGGCTGACAATTCTCGTTTGATGACAAAATATGAAAATTTAGTTTAGAAGTGAAAACAACAGGTCGTGTAAAATTATTTAAGAAAATATTAAATATAAAAATGAGTGAAACAATAATGAAGCAGGCAATAACGACTTCCTTGTAAAGTTTGTTCATGCATCAAATCCTTTCCAAAAAGTTGGGTGATTAAAAAGTTAAGCCTAGTACATACTTGTGAACCATCTCGTGAACCCATACAAATTTCGGTTTTTGGTTCACCCGTGAATGTGCTCGTGAAGCTGAGTGGAGAACAAAGTGGAGAGTTTTCGTTCACGGGCAATTCACGTGCAAAATGTACGGGAACTGTTGGTGAAGCTTTGACATTTGGTTACAAAAAAAAGGACAGTTTTCAATTTGTACTGAATACTGATACTGATTCCTCATTTAAAGTTTGTGGCTGCTTTGCGTGTGGTTTTAAAAAAAAAAGTTAAAATGCATTTATATGAAATAGAATACAAATGTTCACAACGTGTATTCACAAGTGTGTACCAGTGAGCAATTTCAAAAGTTCACTTTCTCCACTGGCGAACGTTCACTTCACGAGGAAGTATGTACTAGGCTTTAAAAGGAAGTAAAAAGAAGTCGGCAGAAAAATTGCTGCCAAATTGTATTCTGTCACTTTTGACAGAATAAGTATTTGAGTGTTTACACGGTTGATAGATTTGACGTTTCCAGTCATAGCAAAAGTAAATGTAAAACACTCTCATGAGCAAGAGTAGTCCAACTACATGTACATATATAAAAGTCAGCCACGAGGCATTTCATTTTAGTAATTTCAAAGCAGGCAAAGCCGCAGTTAACATAAGAATAAGATATATGTAGATAAGTAAATACCTTTGTAAACGCTTTTTAAGACTCAATAAAGAATTCAATTCAATTCACGGTTGATAGGAAATTGGTTACAATTTTTTGCAAAAAATCTGACAATATTGAAAGATCTTCCAATCGTGTATACTTAGCTTTATTTGGATTCCGTTTTGTTGCATGCCCAATGCTTTGCGAAATGACATATACTTTAAAAATCATGAACCTAATATTTTTCTAATTTACATATCTGAAGGTAAAAGTATTTCCAAGCAAATTTATTCAACAATTTTTTTTTCTTTCAGCAACACGAATCGACATTTGTGATTTCTGACAAAAAAAATAAGGTCATTCATTTTGTTTGTACATTTTCCCTCATCTCATACACCTGACAATATTTTTGTTTAGCCTTTTACCTAGAACACTCGGTCTTTTTTTCCAAATTCTTTGACCGCTTTTTGAAAAGAAAAAGAAACAACATTTAAATTGTATATTATTTTATTTTCAGACATTTCAAAACTAAAAACTCACCATTTTACATCCCTGGGATATTCTGGTCTACAACCATACAAATTCAACAAATCAAATTAAATTCACCATTCAGATTTCAAATTCAAATAATTAACAAGTACAGTGCTGACTTCATAGATGTCTCTGTGTAGCACTGTTCAAAAATTACACCTCAAAATTAAATTTACCATACAAAATTATCCAATCCAAATAATTTTCAAGTACAGTGCCCACTCGATAGATGTCGCTTAGGAAGAGTACATGTGGCGACACTGCAACGAAGGTGGCACCTCTGCCTGCTCATGACAAAATTAAAGCAGAACATTCCAGAACAGAAGAATTTTTGATTCATAGTGTACAAAAACAAAACTGCCAATTGTGAGCAGATGTAATTTGAATTTTCTTAACCATTCTCACTTTTAGTCCTTCTGAACTCGGTTTGGTTTTTTTTTGATATCCCACCGCACTGTTTCTTACCTTTAAAAATTAATATATATGTATTTAGCTTACTTAATAAACAAATTATTATTCGTTTAATTAAAATTGTTGAATTAAACATCAGTGTTGTATTTTTTTTGACCTCACTTGTTTTTGTGGTAACTTTCACATTCCTTTTAGTTGGTGTCAACAAAAGACACCACATTGGTGACCCCGACGTGATCCGCGTGATCACATAAACGTACATACATATGATCAACAGAACACCTCCCAAAAACACCCCTAAACTGATAACCATGACTGAAGACGAAAAAAATCAGAGTTTGCTTGACTCTGATGTTCCTAGTTTCCCAGATGCAAGCAACATGCTTTCTGGTGGTGATCCAACTGGCAACATTCAAACACCCCTCACATCGGCAGCAGCAATGTACATGGGTACACAAGAGTTCGTTTACGCTGTGAACTTGCATTTGCCTCAATTCGCGCCAGAGTCACCAGACATTTGGTTTGCGATCGCCGAGGCAGACTTCACAGCGAATCGAATCACAAGCGATGCACAAAAATATAACCAGCTACTGAAATCTCTGCCTCTAAACATCGCTTACCAGCTGATTGACATTGTCAGCAATGCACCATCACAAAATAAGTATGAAACGCTAAAAACAGCTATTCTGCAACGTTTCTCCGAATCTCGTCAGAAACAGATACAAAAATTGCTCCGAGAAAAGGTCCTGGGCAACAAAAAACCGTCCCAGCTTCTCAGAGAGATGAGGGAGCTCTCAAAGAATGCTGTGACTGACGAGGTTCTCCATCAGCTGTGGACCGAACGATTGCCGGAGAGAATTCGCCCGCTTTTGGTCATTTCGGATAACCTTAATGACCTTAACGCCTTGGCCGAGACGGCTGACCGTATCATGGACGCTCTGGTAAGCAATTCTGTCATGTCAGTCCACAACAGCGGTTTTCCGTCCCGCTCACAGCAAGTTTCCAACCCACCAGATTTGACAAAAATAGAGCGTCAGCTATTGGAGATGCGGTTGATGCTGGAGTGCTGCCAACAAGACATCAAAAATCTTCAATCCACTCAGCAACAGTTCCAACATCAAACACAACACCATCAACCGCAAACTCACATGCAACGCACAAGAACCAGGTCAATCACCCCCAACCGAAGTGGTGTGTGTTACTACCATACTCGATGGGGGAATGACGCCCGACACTGCACCAAGCCATGCAAATTCACAACACCAACACAAAACCAGGGAAACTAGTCACGCTGTCATTAATTGGGGCAGTTGGTGACAGCAAAAACAATACAACACCCAAAGAAATCCGTCTACACATCCAAGATTTTACTTCAAAAAAAATATTCCTCATAGATTCCGGCTCAGTTGTTTCCATAATCCCAACCAATTTCTTCAAAATCAAACCCGAACAAGACCATCTCACACTCTACGCAGCAAATGCCTCAGCCATTCACACCTACGGTTGGAAGACACTTAAATTGGACCTGAACCTACGCAGAACCTTTCTTTGGACGTTCGTGATTGCTGACATAGAAACAGCAATACTTGGTGCAGACTTTTTAGCACACTACAACCTCCTGGTGGATTTAAAACATCAAAGACTAATTGACCCTCTCACTTCGCTGTCAACAAAAGGAGAATCTTTAGCCACCAAAACCTACAACATCTCGACAGTGGACTCATCTCTCCCAGAACCGTATGCGGGGCTGCTTAGAGAATTCATACAAGTTACAAAACCCAACTACAGTCCAAATTTCAACAATAGGCAATATGCACATCGAATCAACACTAAAGGTCCACCAGTCTCAGCACGCTCCCGCAAACTAGCCGGAGAAAAAGCAACTGCTGCCAAAACCCATATATCGGAGATGCTGGAAAATGGCATCATCAGACCTTCAAGAAGTCCGTTCGCCAGTCCAATACACCTGGTAAGAAAGAAAAATAATGACTGGAGACTCTGCGGAGATTATAGACAACTGAATGCCATAACTGAAGCTGATAAATATGCGCCACCACTTATCCAAGACCTCTTTCTTCGTCTTCATGGAAGTTGCATCTTCACCAAACTCGACTTGGACAGAGCTTATCATCAAGTTCCGATGCATCCAGACGATATATTCAAAACAGCCATCATTACACCTTTTGGCCTGTTCGAATACTTAGTCATGCCGTTTGGCCTCAGGAATGCGACACAGACATTTCAACGATTCATGGATTCAATATTCAGAGATCTTGATTTTGTCTTCATTTACATCGATGACATACTCATCATGTCAAAGGACAAAGATCAACATGAATCCCATCTGAAAACAGTTTTCCAACGGCTGCAAGAGTTTTCCTTGAGCATCAATTTGAAAAAATGCGTTTTTGGTCAAACAGAAGTCAACTATCTTGGTTACAAAATAAGCTCTCAAGGATACTCGCCAATGAGTGATCGAGTTGACGCAATACTCACCTTCAAGAAACCAGAAACTATTGAAGAACTCAGACGTTTCCTCGGAGTAACAAATTATTATCGACGATGTATTCCCAATGCAGCTGTTTCTCAGCTTCCTCTCAACGGATACTTGCAACGCTCTATCAAAAACGACAAAACCAAAATACAGTGGACTGAAGAATCATCACAAGCATTTGAGGAATGCAAAGAGAAAATCGCAAACATAACTCTACTTGCATATCCGTCACCAGATGTACCCATGATCCTCACCACAGATGCATCATCAACTGCAATTGGAGCTAAACTTGAGCAACTTGTAGACAACAACTGGCAGCCATTGGGTTTCTTCTCTCGCAAACTCAGTTCAGGAGAGCAAGGCTATTGCACCTACGATCGAGAATTACTTGCGATTTTTGCGTCAATCCAATTCTTCCACCACATGCTTGAATGTCGTAGTTTTACTATCAAGACAGACCATAAGCCCTTGATCTATGCGTTCAAGCAAAAACATGACAAGGCACCTGAACGAAGACTCCGGCAGCTCGACTATATATCCCAGTTTTGCATAGACATAGTCTATCTTAAAGGTGATGACAATATAGTAGCAGACGCCTTGTCACGCATCAACACGGTAAACATGCCGACCATCTTGGAACCAAGCATAATCAGGGACGAACAACTGAAAGATGAACATCTTCAACATCTTATCCAAAATGCATCATCACTCCATCTGCATGAACTGCAAGCTGAACCTGGCATTAACCTATACTGCGACATTTCACAAGGCATCGTCAGACCATACATACCGTCATCGCTACGAAGAACAGCGTTCGAAACCATACACAGCTCCGCACATCCTAGTGGTAGGACAACTTCACGTCTCCTACGAGAAAAATATACGTGGCCTGGAATACGGAAAGATGCGATTAAATGGTCTCGAGAGTGCATGGCATGTCAAAAAGCCAAAGTTAATCGTCACAACATACTTCAACCTGACCACATCACAGTTCCAGATGCAAGATTTAGCCATGTTCACATCGATATCATCTTTTTACCAATGGTTAATGGTTACCAATATTGCCTAACCATGATAGACCGGTTCTCAAGATGGCCAGTTGCAGTTCCAATTCAAGACATGACCGCTGACACAGTCGCAACATCACTATTCGACCATTGGATCTCACATTATGGATCTCCCGTCACCATCACATCAGACCAAGGTAGCCAGTTTGAGTCAGCTCTATTCCAAGCTCTCACCAATCTCATTGGAACAAAAAAGACAAGGACTACACCCTACCATCCTCAGTCCAACGGCATGGTCGAACGCTTGCACAGAACCCTGAAAGCAGCACTGATGTGTTCTCCAAAGCCCTGGATCGACATACTGCCAACCGTGTTGCTTGGACTTAGAACATCATTTAAAGAAGATCTCCAAGCCACACCTGCAGAAATGCTTTACGGAACGCGTTTAAGAATCCCCGGAGAATTTTTTGTCTCAACAGATCTTCCATCAGATGCTTCTGTGTTCATCGAAAAACATCGCGAGTTCATGCGTGGAATCCGTCCAACACCAACTGCTCATCACAACAAAGCAAGAATATTCATATTCAAAGACCTCAACACTTGCTCGCACGTCTGGTTACGCTGTGATAAGGTAAAAGCTCCTCTGGAACCACCATACGAAGGTCCTTACAAAGTCATCGAGCGTTTATCCGACAGAGTCTACAAATTAAACGTTAATAATGAGGAAAAAAGTGTGTCCATTGATAGACTCAAACCGTGTTATATGAGTAAATCGGATGATGACGAAACAAATCAAATATCTCCAACCCAACGAATCCAGCCACATCTTTGGAGTTCCACCATGGATCCACCACAACGTACTTACCAACAGAAACGATTCGTGACATTTCATCAACCAGCTGAAAAGACACTCGGGGGGGAGTGACTGTGGCGACACTGCAACGAAGGTGGCACCTCTGCCTGCTCATGACAAAATTAAAGCAGAACATTCCAGAACAGAAGAATTTTTGATTCATAGTGTACAAAAACAAAACTGCCAATTGTGAGCAGATGTAATTTGAATTTTCTTAACCATTCTCACTTTTAGTCCTTCTGAACTCGGTTTGGTTTTTTTTTGATATCCCACCGCACTGTTTCTTACCTTTAAAAATTAATATATATGTATTTAGCTTACTTAATAAACAAATTATTATTCGTTTAATTAAAATTGTTGAATTAAACATCAGTGTTGTATTTTTTTTGACCTCACTTGTTTTTGTGGTAACTTTCACATTCCTTTTAGTTGGTGTCAACAAAAGACACCACATACAAAATTTCTATCTACCTGAAAGTTTGAAGTGCTCTGGATGACCGGCTGATTTTGACGGTATCCCTCAAAAGGTAAACTGTCAAATAAAGATTTGTTGTTTTTTTTTTTGTACATCTTTTGGCACCCAATAAATTCATCTTAAATCTAATTAAATTGATTAATTAACTTAAGCTCCTTAATCACCAAACGCACAAACAATGACACGAGCACAAAATTCAAATAATGTGAGTGTTTTTCCTTCCATTTCTACTTGTTTATCCAATAAAGTAGCGTTCTCGTTTAAATTTGAATTTACTGTCGTCACAGCAAGAAATACAAATAATTTAATTTCTATTTTAAAAGGAAAGATTACGAAGTATGGAAGAGCTGCCAACCGGAGGATGTCAGCCATCGTTATGTGTGGCTTATTTATTACTAAGTGGAACTTCTGGCTGGGCTCTTAAACAAGCATCGTCATCCTCCTCCTCATACGCCACTCTGGGAGCCTTCTCATTTTTGTTGGGCCACAGCTTGGTGGGATTTTTGCACACAACTCATCCAAATCCTGGAAATATCCTCAAGCAAATATTCAAACAGACATCCCTGCTGGCCGAAGTAGCACCTTTAGCCCTACTTAATGCTGAATTCTATCTCCTGACCGGATTTGCAAAGGAATACGCATACGCACACTTAGCTACGGCTCTTTTGCCGCTAGCAGCACAAATCTTAATCGAACAACACACGCAATCAGTTGTTGATATTGCAATTCTTGGAAACCTAGGATCGATGGTGTATTTGCAAGTGGTTAAAGAAACTGGTGTATGGACTGGAGGCTTGATTGCTTTGTCGGCTTTGAATCATTTTGTATTCAAGAAGTTATCCCATCGCTATGAGGTACCAAGAGCGGAAATTGTAACAATTGGACTGAGTTTCTTTACTGTATTCGCAGTAAATTGTTTAAAAGACCTCAAGGTCTAGTTTGCTCAAACACATGATACAAAATTTACTGATTTTATTCTTGGATGTATCTATTCGGTGAGAGAAAGATAAGGTTTTTGTAAGAAATAATTATACCAAAAAATTAAAAGAAAATGTCTATTTTGATTTACCTATATAAATATTTTTGTGATTCAAGAAATCTTTTCTATGTATGTACTTTAAATTGAAATAAATATATTATATATCTGTTATTGTTGTAAATATTGAAAAATAAATGTATGAAATAATGCATTTTACCCAAAAAAAAATCTATTGGACTCATCAGATGGATCTAAGATGTAATCCTTTCAGTGGTTACGGAAATAGGATCAAGATCTCTGTTAGTATGATTAAGTTCAAGATTATTTTGTAGATATTTCCGTTGTTTTGTTTGCATTTGAAATTGGCTACCCCTCTCATGATAAAATGTGTGTGTGTAATGCGACCAATGTAAATAACCGTTACTATTGTACTTGTTATAATTTTTATTTTTAAAGTAACAACTACTACGATGGATGGGTCATGCATAGCGAATTGACTACCATTCTGGCCAAGAGCTTTTATTACGAGTTACAAAAATCGATATGCATATTAATGTAAATTCCTATTTTAAAAACGATAATCCTTTTCATTTAAGACTGTTTTTGAGAGTCGTATTGCTATCGTTTAATCACAATCTTTTTCTTAAACTTAATCTGGAAAACACCACAATAAAAATAATCAGCCTTATCATGCAAAATTGTATGAGATTTTCCACTACAAACGGATTTCATGATACAGTTTTTCGGGATTCGTAAAAATTTCCGATTACGATGGAATTCATGATAGGGCTGAATATATGTATATGAAAAAAATTGGTGCTTGAAACTGGAGACATTTAGGAAGGCAACAAATTGGAATTTGTTGGGTGCGAACCACGTTCTTCCCTAAAATAACAACTAAGACAGTTGTCTTTCTTAGGCATTTTTCTAATCATATTAGAATCATTTGGGATAGTGGTACTTTCTTAGCTTCTAAAATCAGTATAACCTGAGTGTTCACTTTCTTGTAGATTTAATTTAAGTCAAACACTGTTATATTTTTTTAAAAGGCTGCAGTACTGTAATTTCATGAATTTAGCTGTTTTTGTCAGCAAAACAGTGAACGACAACCAGGTTTTTTAAATAAAAAAAATATGTAAACATTTCCCATTCATATACACAGCTGGTCAAAAAAATAGGTGTGAGCAAATTGTTGATATTCACTGTTGACTTGTTGCTGATTAGCGGTTGTTTGACTGTAAGCAATGCAACCAATATTTTTTTAAAAGAAAGAACAGTTATTCTCTCTATGAGGAAGGCAACATTTTTTGCATTTAATCCTTTCGGGACGGGAGTGGTACGTTTACATATAAATATTCTTTGTTCTGTCCCACTCTCGTACCGAAAGGGTTAAGTAATGTAATGCTAAGCAGAAAAATTATTTGTGTTGGAATAAGATTTTGTGTGTTATAGAAGTTGGCCATAAAAATAGGTGAGCTCCAAATAAAATCCAAGATTCTTATAATATTCTTTATTTTATGGTATAAACTTTTGAGGTGGCTTGCTTATAATCATTTTATTAGCTTCAAACAATAGTTTTTTATTCATTTTTCATTAGTGTTTGAAAATGGGTTGTAAAGTCCACTGCTCGCCAGAGGAAAGGAAATTAGTTCGTCGACTTAAAAATGAGGGTAAAGCATCTTGCACATGAGCAACGAACTGCGAACTGCGAACTGTGGATGTTCGCATATTTTGACTTTTCTTTCACATGAGCTTTTATTTCTATTCGCAGGTAGCGACGAATTGTCAACCCTTTTCTCCATATTTTCCTCAGCCATCATCTTTCACACAAAAACAAAACAAGAGTGGTATAATTTTGAGGTTAAGTTGAGCGCGAACAATTTATTCGTTGCAGTGTGGATGGTATGTGGAACGCGAATAGAGTTTGACAATTCGTAGCAACCACACTGCGATTCGTTACTACCAAATTGTTTTTACAAAATTCTCTTGTTTTAGAGAACAAAATGCAAATTTTATTATCCTAATATTAGTGTCAATTGGTTTCTTATAATTTAAATGTGTTTTTGTGTGGAATTGACTTTTTGAAATGTGTAAAATCACGTTTGTTCGTCCATTCGCAGTTCGCAGTTCGTTGCTCATGTGCAAGGCACTTAAGACCTACAAATTTATTGCGGAGGTCCTAGGCAGATCTTAATTTAATAACAAAGTTCTCAAGGCCAGAGGAGTACGTGAAAATAGAGGTCGGCCAAAAAAAAAAATCAACTACCACTGACCGCCTAACACTCTGCACCGATTCAAACGTCTAGAGATGTATTTAGCCGAAAACCTGGGCACCATAGCACATACAAATGTTGACCGTTGCATGAAAAACACGGTATTTTGACGCGAGATCGATATTTTGGTTTGGAAAGAACTTAGTCCACATCATACTCAACGCTAGTTTTGGTTCATTACTTTTTTGTTTGGCATGTTTTGAAAAATTGAGATTTTGTGTAATCCAAACACCCAGGTACTTAAATTCTTGCAAAACGTCGATGTTTACATTATTGAGACCATTTTTCGTCGGGTTGTCTTCTCCTTTGACGTGTTTCAAAAATCATCACCTTTGTCTTTCTTGTATTGATGACTAACCCCCATTTCTCGCAAAATGCATTCAGCATGTTTATTTGTAATTGCAGAGTGTAAGGGTTTTCGGCGAGTAGTACTAAGTCATCAGCATATAACAGAACTTTAATTTGTATATCAGCAAACGATATTCCTCCTTGGAGTATATCACAAATGTCATCAACAAACAAAGCAAAAAGTAATGGGCTTAAAATACAGCCCTGTGGAACACCTGCAGTTGTTTCAAACCATTGTGAGAAGTCCGTTCCATCCCATACAGATGCACTAGATGAAGCTAGAAATTTAGAGTACATGGTCAAAAATTTTCGGGAGATTCCTATCGTTGAAAGCTTGTACAGCAAAGCCTGTCTGTTTGCTTTGTCAAATACTGCCTTGAAATCTACGAAGCAAATATTTGATCCAATGTTGAGAAGCCCGACCGAAAACCAGCTTGGAACATACTTAAAGGTTTTTTTCTTCGATCCATTTGGTAAGCCTTTCGTATAGAATCAAAGTAAGAATCTTCCTCAAAGTGCTTAAAATAGAAATTCCTCTGTAGTTTTCCGGTAGGGTGGCATTACCGCTCTTGTGAATTGCAAAAATAACTGCTTTGTTTAGGTTGTGTGGCACATAAGAATCGCTGTATAATCTGTTTGAGGTATGATAGAAGGTAATTCTTGAATTGAACTGTGCTATTTTTGTAGAATTCTACTGGAATTCCATCTATGCCAGGAGCAAGTGGATGTCACGGTATATTCGCATACATTTTAGGATTATCATCACTCCAAATACGGCGTTTTTGTTCGACGAATATCCATTCGATGAAAATTCACCTTCCTCAACAAAATTCGCTTATGAAAATTGAGATTAACGGCAATTTTGTTTTGAGCCCATTTACTAAACAATAAACTAAAAATATAAAATCTATAAACAGCTAACACGTCGCCAGTTTAAATAGTGTTGCCAATTTAAAGTTCCATACATCTAAAAACGCCCGCCCGGTACAATTCTTTTACCATGAAAGATAGTTTATCGGAATACAATTTAATTTTAAATTGTAAATTTTATCGGAATACAATTTTTACAGTCGATGATGTTTTTTGAAATGCCCAGAGCCACGGTGTCCTAGAAACTTGAATCCCATTATAAATAAGGGATAATTTCGACACATTCCCAAATATTGAAGGTGGAAAAATTACTAGAAATATTGTGCCCTATCGGGAATCCGGGGAAGTTTCAATCCCATAGAAACAATTGAATGTTGTGTTAGGCTTAGGCCACGCAATGAGCGACTGAACGACGAGTCGCTGAGCGACCAATCTGAGCGATGGGTGGCTATTTACTAAACGACAAGTCGCTGAGCGATTAGTTGGAAAAATGCCATCGTCAAGTGCGGTTCGTCATAGCTTACTAGCTGAAAGTCGCAATCATATTTATAGATCTGTAATAAGATCGAGAATCCGTAGATTTAGTGTTCACTCAAACAAATGCAACCACCCAAGAAGAACAGTCCCGTTATAACAGAAGCTCAAGCAATGTTGAATACAAGAAATGAGCTTGCGCAATATTTTTGGGAAATCGGGCATTGAACAAAAAACACTATTTCTAATTAAAGAGTAAATAAATAAAAACTTACCAGAACAATTAAAAATTTGTTCAACTTTTTCCCACTCTTTATCGGTGAAATTTTTTTTTTTGTAATCTTTGTGGATGTCCTGCCGTAGCACTGGGCGGCTTTGGACAGCTGAAATTAAACTTTCAGTGTTTATTGTACACATCTTTTTTCTACGTCGCTCAGCGATCGACTGAAAAATTAGAACAGATTTGATTGCAGAGCGACGTCGCTCTGTCGCTTAAAAAATCGCTCAGTCGCTTAGGGTTTATGTGGCCACCTCCACAAGATTTCATGTGTTCTAATTTTTTTGCGTAGCTCAGTTTCTCGTCGCTCATTGCGTGGCCGGCCCCTTATAATTTTTGTTTTATTTAAATTTATTTTTTAATAATATTATTTTTTAATTAAAAATGCGAAAAACAACTAATTCCATCCATCTCTAAACACTGCTTTGACAGTAAAATTTCTAGTTATATGCAATACATTTTGTTTTTTTGAGCAAGTGAATGGGTTTCCGAATATGCATTCTAGGTGCCAGAGAACTTCACTAGGAACCCCAAAAAGTGATCTAAATCGTTAATACATGCTGTGCCTTGCATAACATGTGTACATTTTTTAAAAGTAACCTTCCAATAGAATAGGTTGACTCAAGTTTTCTGGAAGATAGAGCAACTTTTTCGAATGAAAGTGATTTTCAATCAGGAATGCTCGGTCTTTGTTTCTTTATCCTTGTAGCTGCTTAATGCAGTTGCTTTATTTGTTTTCTTTTCCATAATACTGACACCAGTTCTATTTGATTTTGATTTGAGTTAGTCCTATAATCTAGCCTATCACGAATTCCATCGTAATCGGAAACTTTTACGAACTCCAAAAAATCGTATCACGAAATCCGTTCGTATTGCAAAATTGTATCACATTTTCCGCTACGAATGTATTTGGTAATAGTTTTTATCGGGATTCGTAAAACTTTCCGATTATGATGAAATTCGTGATAGGGCTGAATATAATATAGGCCCTTATTACGAGAAGCGAATCGAACGTTCGACTGTAAGCGAACGTTTGAGAAATCCAATATAGAGCAAAATTAAGATGGAATAATTTCGAGGTTCAAATAGTTTAACATCACTTTTTCCAAAAAAGTTGGCTTTTGAAGTGAATATTAAAATGGTATTCACGAAATGAGTGATTTCAAAAACGTTCGCTTACAGTCGAACGTTCGATTCGCTTCTCGTAATAAGGGCCATAGTCTAAAGAGTTCTGGGGTGGAATCGGGTAAAGTGATTTGTGATAGGTGACAGTCACAATCAACAAATTCGGTCTGTGTAAGGTGATAGTCACCGGTGACAATCACGATTTGGCGACTTTTTCTGGTGACAGCTTTTTAGTTGTCACTTTCATTGGAAATTGGGTTTTATTTTTAGTTGCTGAAATTTCAAGACAATATGAATGTGTTTGTGCCTTTGATTTTACCTTCTGAAAATGAAAATATTAATCATAGTAAAAATGTCCGGCTCTTGAGGATTAGGGCCCTATTATGACTCGCGAATCGAACGTTCGACTCAAGTCGAACGATTTGGCGAATTCCCTAAGGCGTGGTATTATGAAAGGCGAACTTCGACGTTCGCTTTTGAAAACAGTACTATCAACTTTAAGAAGTGAAATATGTAACGTCATGACTCGGTGAAACGTCAAATACTGAAAATTATTGTTGATGAAATATTGTTTACAATTTGGAAAAAAGTAAAATAAATAAAACAAAATATGATAAGCAGTGTTGATTTATTTTTTGAAGATGAAAACGAAAGAGCGAAGAAAGTATTGGTGTGTAGATTACGAAGAAGTTTAAGGGACAACTCCAACCCATTTCAACTTCCAGATAATTTGTAAGAATAAAATTGTGAATTCTATTTCAGTTTAATTCAATTGTTCTTTTTTAGGTTTGTGTCATATTTTCGCGTTAATAAGCATGCATTTGGTTATATTTTAAACATCATTACACCAGGATTTAAAAGTACTCAAAGTTCTGCAATTCCACCATATATAAAACTTGCATGTGCGTTGCGTTTTCTCGGCAGTGGAAGCTACCAAAATGGTGTGGGAACTGACTTTGAGCTGGGTCTCGCGCAATCTACAGTTTCAGTAGTTCTAAGTGAAGTGCTTGATTTACTTGAAGTGAAAATTTGTCCTGTGTGGATAAAGGCAGACATGTCTACCTCTGAAAAACAAGAAGCAAGAAATTACTTTTTTGAAAGAGCCAGATTACCCGGAATTGTGGGCTGTGTAGATGGGACTCACATTGGAATAATCGCTCCTGTTCAGCTACAACATCAATTTTTAAACAGAAAAGGATTTTATAGTTTAAATGCTATGGTGGTTAGTTAGATACATAGAGATTGATTCTTATTATTTCACTCAAACTTTTTTCATTTCAAGGCCTGTGACAATAATGGAATTATAAGATTTATTGATTCCAGATATCCAGGTTCAACACACGACTCTTTTGTGTGGAATCATAGTGAATTAAAGGATCTTTTGGAAAGCTGGTGGTTGAATGGAGAGCGGTCAAGATATCTAGGTGTGAATATATTCCATTTGTAGGTAAAGAAGTGAATGGGCTATTTTTAAGAACAATTTTTTTTTTTTTTTTCAAAAATACTAGGGGATTCTGGGTATCCTCTGCAGCCTTACCTGATAACTCCGTTTAGAAACGCCAACTCTGACTCTAGGGAAGGTCTATTTAATAAAAAGCATGCAAAGGCAAGGAATATTGTTGAAAGGAAGTATAAAGTATATTTTTTTATTTAAGTATGTACATATGTATTTAATTTTAACTGTCTAGTTTTGTTTTAAAATACTTAGAAATAACTTACAAAATAAAGAAATAAGTAAAAATAAAAATGTAATTTCAAAAAATAAAATAAAAAATAATAATCCACGCACAAAACTTTGAATTGACTATTAATCTTTGTAAGATTGTAAGTGATATTCCAATTTTTTTAATTTCACTTCCAGCAGATCCTTATGTCGTTTGTTTTTCTCCAGGTTCTCTTTTTCCTTCCGTCTTTCTCTGGCTTTTAACAAGTCGACATGCTCTTTATTAAGGTCGTAATTCTTCCTAGAATATCGAGCAATCTCCGAAAGCGACTTTTGTGCGGAGTCTGAAGCAGCGAGAATTTTTTTTTGCGTCTCAAGAATTTCCTCTTGCGTCTTCGTTTGTTTATTTAGTATTTTAATTCTATCGTTCTCGACGTTCCTCTTGCAATGAGATGTTCCGGGTTGTAATGACGTATCTGATGGCAATGTTTTATCTTGAACGTCTACTTCTGATTCTTCAAGATGTTGAAATACTTCAGTTTCAAGAGCACGTATTCCAAACGTATTTCCTGAAGGATTCACAGCCTTTTGAAGGCTAAGTAGATCGTCCACTGCGTGCTCCAAAGGAGATAGAGAAAGCTGCCCATAAGGTCCTCCACCAGTTGCAACTACATCCTTCTTGTTGTCTGCGATTTTCTTTTTTAATTTTAGTTTATAGTCAAGCCAAACCTACATTTATGAAAAATATTATTAAATGCTTTTCTGATTTTTTTTTGTTAACATACCTTATGCCACTCTTTTCCCTCGCGTAAAGGAGGCCCTAGGGAGTTGAGATCAATGGCAAACCTATCCCAATATTCTGCTTGGTTTTTTTTTGAAGATCCGAAAGATCCTATACCTTTCGCAATTTCGGGGTTTGCCTCCATGATTTCAACCAGCTTTGAAAATTGGTTGGTGTTGGTTCTTTTTATGCTAGGTATACAAATAAAATTCTTTATTATTTTTGCAATTGTTAAGCATTCATTAATTTTAAGCATTCATTACCTTTTTCTACTTCCAGTGCCACTCATTTTACTTTATTTTCCAAAATTATTCTCAATACAAAATAAAACAAACAAACAACGACCGATTTCAAATTTAACAGTAAATTTCTTCAAGTCACGAAGAACTACAGTTCGACCGATTCTGACAGATAAAAGCGAACGTTCGCTATTGGTAATAGAGCGAGATTTCAATTCGCTATTTTTTTGACATTTTAGGCGAATGTCAACTAGGCGATTCGCAAACGGTAATACCAAATAGTCACATTTATTAAATTTTTCTTGCGACTCGCGAGTCATAATAGGGCCCTTAACCTCCGCAATAAAATAAAAATTCTTGATCTTCCAAGTCCAAAGTAAGTACGCATATGTGCTATATATTTGTTCACATATAAATACCTATTTATTATAACTTGTTTTTTTTTTATTTATAATTATTCTGAGTTAAATAGATTCTTAAAAAACTTTCGATTGAATAAGGAAACATTTTTACATATCCTACCGCTTCTGGATTTGTCAGCTGGAATGCGGTCAACACACATTCTCCCTATTCTTCGATTAGCCGTGACTTTAAATTTTCTTTGAGGTGGTGGCTACCAAAGGCAAAGTACTGTTTGTGAGGTTATTTCTTTGACCTTAAAACAAATGGAGAGGAAATTGTGCCCACTTACAATCAAATTTAATCAATCGGCTTCAGAAGTAAAAAAATATTCTTCTACGAAAAATATCAAATTCCTGGGGGTAGGATTTTGTTTCTTAGTAAAAATGAACTAATTTTATTACTTGTTTTTTATTTTTTATTATCGGTTTTTGAATACAACCACTGAAATTGTAACCAACGTCAGTGAATTTCTTTTAAAGTGATACCAAATTCTAAACAAAATTTGGTGATCACCTTACACAGACGCAAAAATTAGATTGATCACTTTTTATGATCACAAAGGTGACAATCAAAAATCACCTTAGCCGATTCCATCCCTGGTTTCCACCTATGGCCATAAGAATACTCGTACAAGATAGACTTCGCTCTTAAACAAGGGGTGCAGTTCATGTCTTACACATTACTGCAAAATTTTACTGGGGTACTATTTGTAGTGCCTTGGATTGTTAACCACCAATTTTCCCTGGTTCTGATATTGTGGTTAGACCCACCCTGAAATGAGTCCTAAATGAAAGTGTTCACTTTAAGCAAATCTATAAAACAATATTGAACATAGTATTTATTTATCAAACAAATTTCAATTACATTTACATTGCTCCGTCTCGCCTTAGTTTTCTGCCCCAAAATAAATGCTGAAAAACTCCAGAAAAATGACAACAAATTTCCCATGAAAACTAGCAATAAATTCCGAGGGGAATTTCGAACACCATTCACGAAACGAATGTTTTTGGAACGTGGGAAATATTTTAAGGAATTTCTGGAGAGAAAAATTAATATACAAAATTATATTCGTGATTACCTTCACACTTCATCAAACCTACGGATGATTGCAAAGTTCCAATATTATAAATGAACGTAGTGCTTTTTTATTACAAAATAAAAAGTTAACAAAAATACAACAAATAAATTATTTCAAAACGTATTTTTTTTTATTAATTGATGCAAAATTGTATCTAAGTGGCACTAAGCAAGCGCGCTTCAAATTTGTTTTTAAACTGTCGTCATAATTATTATTATGTTTAATATAATTGAGTCTTTATGTTCGCTACACAAACTTTTCTATTTATATTTAAAATATTTAATGTTATTAAATTTGGCGGGAATACTTTCGTTGTGTTTATTGTAGTGTTAATTTTAAAAAATATCTGCATTTAACAGACTTATTATTATTAGTCCTAACCAATTGTTATTATGTTATGCTATTGCTTAAAATATTTGTGAATTCTCTAACTTAAATTTCTTATTTATAGCACATTCTTAATTTCTTTTAACCTATTTGTACAATAATTTTAAATTTATGTATATAATAAATCAAATTTTATATAAGAAGAAAAAAAAATAAACTTTATGGCATTTAATAAAAATTTTTGCGTTTTTTAAAAATAAATACCAAAAACAAAATATCAATTCTGTTCGCACCGGACGTGATATCAAAGCAAAAATAATAAAACAATAATAAAGAAAAAAAAACTGTTTAGAAGAAAACCAAGAATATGCACAAAAATTGTTTATAAATCAAAATATTAATTAAGTCTATTGAGATCTAGGAAAGCCAACTGTTTTGTTTGATGCTATGTATATCTGTAGGTGTAAGTGTTAAGTGAATGTGTTTATTGTAATGATAATTAAAACGAAATGATCATAAGTCTTGTTGGAAGTATGTATTTTGTTTGCTACAAGGCGAAACTAAACCTCGTTTTGTTTAATTTTAATTTATTAATATTAATTTATTATTCTAAAAACTATGATAATTCTTTGACAACGTATTAAGTTATGAATGACAATGTTTGTGAGTGCAGTTTTAAACCTCAAAAGGGCACTACAACGTCATGCGATTAATGTTTAATATTTTTGTGCTTTATGTATATTTGCGACGAATATGAATTATAAATAAAAAATAGACAACAGGATATAAAAACAAAAGAAATAAGAAAAAGAAAATAAACAGTTCAGAAAATACATCAATCGCAAATAAGTTATAGTCATTTTTTGTTTGTTGTTTTTTTAAGTTATAAATAAAAAATAAACAACTGGATATAAAAAACAAAAAATAAAATAAAATAAACAGTTCAGAAAATACACCAATCGCAAATAAGTTATTGTAAGTTTTTGTTTGTTTGTTTTCTTTTTTTTTTTTTTGGAATGGCAAACATTTTTGCAATGTCTTTTTTGCTGCACATTGGTAAACAATTTAGTTTTCTTTGTCTTCTAGCGTCATGCTTGTGTCAGGATTTTCCAAGATTTTTCCCGTACTCAAAAGCGGAGTTTTGGCAACTTCGTGGAATATTTTATGGGAGTATTTACTTCTTATTGTTTTAATTGTGTCTTTAGGTTTCCGGTGGAGACCAGCATTCAAAACTGGTATAATATGTTTAAAGTCTTCTAGTGTGTAACCTAAAAATAAATAAATATTTAAGTGATACTCAAACCATAAATGACTGTAAAAATTTACCATGGAAAGTAGTATTGTATTATTATAAGTTCTTTATTCTCGTTATTTTATAATTTGAACAATAAAAGTACAATAAATAAATTGTTTTTCATTTCATTACAAACAAAAATTACAATTTTGATTTGATCAATCAGTCTTTAAAAATGCTACGGTAATCTAAGTCATGATTAATACATAAATAAACGGAGATTTTTCCAACCCGAATACTCATTCAAAATTTGCTTTGTATCCTCAAGTGTAAAAAAGCCTGCGGGATTGTTGTAATATTGGGCAAATGTATTTTCAATTACATTAAGGTTCCACAAACTACATATCGGGTGAAAGTCACTTCTGTGTTGTTTTATAATTTAGATTATGCATCTCGGTTCTTGCTTTAAAAATTAAAGATAGGCATACACGATGAACATGTTCGGCGAACCTGCTCTTGTTCGCTGTTTGTTTTCTCGTGTGGGCTTGTATGCGAACCGCTCTCTGTTGGTGAAAATTTTTGATTTTTGCATGTTCGTTAGCTGTTATGTTCGTCGTGTATGGCGATGTTCGCGAACAAATTCTCATTTCTCATACGAATGTCGTCGAGTGAGCATTGCGGAAGATGGCAACTGTAAGTCATACTTTTATAGAGGAATTTTTGGAATTGCTGCATAACGAGGTTGCTATCTGGGATGCCAAAAGCGAAAAGTATAAAAATACAATTGAAAAAAACAAAGCTTGGGAAAACCTTTTACAAAAATTCAAGGATGTTGACCACTTTGGACATCGTAAAAAAAAAATACAACGCACTTAGATCCTCCTACACTACAGAAGAGAAGTGAAAATCGGGAGCAAGTCCCGAAGAAGTATATGTGCCAAATTTATGGTATTTTAATAACATGAAGCTAGTCTTTCATCCACAACCTTTTTTTGTTTTCTTTTTTTTTTCACATAAATAAATTGCCATCTTGAACAATCATTCCTAAAATGAATTTTCGTCGTTGTGTCTGTCGTGTGTGGGCTAACGCAAACGAACATGTTCGCTGAGCATGATCATCATGTATGCCTAGCTTAAACGAAACTTTTTCATTGAAATTAACTCTTTAGTAGTTTGTGGTTTAAATCTGTGTACATTAATCTTGTTGAAGATGTTTCAGTTCTTTTTAAACGTTGAAGATAAAAAGAGTCATCCTACCTTCGCTATGTGTCCATAGAACGCACCTGCCAATCGGTTTTTGAGGTGTATTAACGAGATCGAGATTCATTCATAGGCGATCAGCCAACACTTTCCATTCTTTGAAGAGGGGACAACTGACCTCAAAGAATGAATTGCATAATTTGTTTTTGAGGGTTTGTGTCAAGTCTGTTCACTACTCTTAATATATAATCAGCATAAGATTTAAGATTCTTTAAGACAATTTGTGGTATACCGGTTTACGACATGGATTGAGTGCAGAACAAGCAAGTTTAAAAATGTTTGCAAAAAAAAAACGTAGGACTACATCAAAACCATCAATGTTTTGATAGCCAAATACATGGGCCCTATTTCACAAAACACTTTTCAACCTTGAACTTTTACTTTTTTAATTACATTCCACCAAACGCAGATTTGCAAAAAGGAAATTATTTAATTTTAAAGTTTTCATCTTTGCGAAATACGTTTCACCACTTTTCTTATTTAAAGTGAAAAGTTTTGTAATTTGCAAAGTATTTGTTCTTTTTGTTTTACCAAACAATAAACTTATTATATTTAGAATTTTGAAAAGCTTTTCAGTAATGGACATAGGCTATTTTCTTTGTTTTGTCAAATTGTGGAACTGCAACGAAAAAATATGATAAGCTCATTAAATTCCGACCTAAACAGCATTGTACAATGGGGAATAACATCGTCGAAATTTGTCTCACCCTCTTTTACCGTTATTTTAAAGGTTTATGCTCTAGAAAAATAGCCAGTTTCATTCCTCCCCTTAAACAGCTCAACCGTAATACTCGCGCTTCTAGGAATGCTCATCAATATACCCTCGAGCCCAAATTCGGTCGTACTGTCAAGAAAAGAGATTCATTCTTTAGCCGTACTACGCGAATGTGGAATGCCTTGCCACACTCTGTCTTTCCCAGCCATTGCAATATTCAGGAATTCAAAACCAATGTACACCGACACCTCCTTTCAACCCCTCTCTCCCTTTCCTAGTGCTCACACTCAGGTCCGTTGAGAGGGGGAAAGGGGGTGAAAACCCCCGGGCCCGGGATTTTCTAGGGGCCCGTAACATTGAAAGCAATGAGGAGATCAACTTACCTATTCTCACTTATTTTTAGGGGCCCGAAAATTTAAAATCATTCATGCTTTCGCAATCGGGCCCCTGTTTGCATATTATCTACCAATCTTTCAGTCACAAGCTTGCCGATCTGGGCCCCTGATTATTATTGGCGTATACATTTTTGTTTATATTTAATGAAAAATTGGCCAACTCTGAACTATTGAACTTACTTAATTTAACGTACATTTCAAATTTATTTTATTTTGAAATTTTTTTAAATCAAAATAAGGGGTCCGGCAACTTAAAACAAAACACAAAAATTTATTTCGATTTCTGTTTTTATAAAGTTTCTTTTCTTCTATTTTTGTTTCTGCTGGGAACGAAATTTTTGATTCGGTTTCGGAGGACCGGAAAATCCCACGCAAACGTTTTTCAGCTGTGGTTTCCGTAATGTTAATTAATTAATATTTTGAATAAAATGTTTACTGAAGATTCGAAGGATATCAAGTCACTTCAAAGTGTGTATATTAAACCAGCCATACAAAAATAGCAAGGAATTCTATATAGAATATTGGACACCATTTTCTTCCTTGGTGAAAGGGGACTAGGACTACGAGGCGATAGCAATCTTATTGGAGATTCAAATAATGGACATTTTTTTTGGCATTTTGGAATTAATTAGTCATTATGACCCCTTACTTCAGGAGCACTTGGAAAAAGTAAGAATTTCACAACAAGAACACAAACGTTTGCCATTGAGTTTGCTCAATGCTATTTATTCCCAGAACTTGGAGACGATTTTCCCCAACATTTGTGTTGCTCTCCGTGTGTGTTCCACCATACCTGTAACCGTAGCTAGTGCCGAACGTTCATTAAGCGTCCTTGCCAGAACAAAGAAGTTTCATCGTTCGTGCTCATCACAAGATCGTGTTTCCAGACTTGCTATACACTATGCATCGAAGCACCTTTGGCAAGGAAATTGAATTTCGACGCAATTATAAGTTGTTTTGCTGCTCAGAAAGCTAGGAAAGCTCGTTTGCCAAAAGAAAATATTTCATTGAATGCAAACTCACTCTAATAAAACATTGTAATAATATTTTAATATAAAGAAAAACAATAAAGAGTATTTAATGTAAAACTTTTAAAATACTTAGTTTTTTTTTTTAAAGACAAATTTCAAATACTTTTACTTCGCTCTATTTCTTTTTCATAGTAGGTAATAGATCTTCATGCTATTTTTTTTAATAGTTAATCGACCGTATTATCAATTACTAACATGTCGTTGGCAATATCGAATTGAATGAATTCTGTTCGGATTCGGATCTAATCGCATGTAGAATTATTTTCTATCCATCCTCCATTTCAACTAAACTAAACGATACCCGTATTGATCGATTTGATGATTAACACTTTTTTCGGTTCATTTTGCTAACAAAAAATGATTATTTCCATTAATTCCAACCAATTTTATGCTATTCGTAATGGAAATTAGAACGTACCATATCAGTAGGCATGAACTTTAAAAAAAAATAGTAAATATGGGGGGGGGCCCCGAGATTTTTCCGTCCCGGGCCCGGAATTCCTCTCGACGGCCCTGCTCACATTGTGTCTACATAATAAGGGTAGTATTATCCCTTTGAGTGTGCGCTTATTATAAAAAAAAAAAAAAAAAAAAAAAATACCAAAGAACATGAATTTGGAATGTTAAGAGATGCGTCGATTCATCTCAATTTCAAAAATGTCTAATTTTGTAGAGGTTGTGAAATAGTTTATAAAAAAATAAATCGTTTTGAAGAATATTTTGAAATCGAAGAAGTTACACATTGTCATTGTTAACAAAGATTAGTCAAACTAAGAATTAACTTCAATATCGGAAATGATTTTTCGACAAGAGTTTTTGATTTTTTTCAAAATACAAATTAATTGAAAAGTTATTTTAAATTGGTGAAACACTTTTACTTTTAACTTTTCAAATAGCCTCAAAAATTGGAAAGTCTTTTCACTTTAAAAATGTTGTGAAACACTTTGCACTTTTATTTTGCATGATATTATTTTTTTGAAAAGTTTAAAAGTGAAAAGTATTTGGTGAAATAGGCTCCTGATTTTCATAACAAAAGTTTGTACTGTTGACTCAGCCAAGAATCTTGGAGTAGTATTCAATAAGACACTCACTTGGACAAATCATATACAACTTATCATAGGTAGAGTGTACGGAGGCTTACGTATGTATATTATGGACCACCCAAAGAATCACTCCAATAAAAACAAGAATGATTCTTGCTAAGTCGCTGCTTATTCCGCTTTTATTATTTGGGTGTGAACTATTTAGTAATTGCGATTACTATAATAGTGTGACAAGATATATTTTTGGACTACGGAAATATGTTCACATTTCCCCATATGCAAGATTAATATATGGTTTTTCTCTTGATAACCTTTTCTCGTTTAGAACCTTAATAATGCTCCACTATGTCATGCAAACACGACAACCGATGTACCTTTATTTTGAGGCGTTGCGATGATTTTAATTTTTGTTTTTTTTTGTATACTTTAAAGGTGTTTATAAAGTATTATAATAAAGTCCATTAATCAAATCTTTTTCACTAATTAAATAGTAATAGTGTTTATATGTCTTGTCTAAAATTTAGTATTCATTCATTTCATGTAAACCAATTGCAAAACTGAAGCTTGTACTACCTCAAAAGATATTGTATCTTACTGTGCAAGACTAAATAATATGTAATAAATACAAATAAAATACAAATACTATGTGCACCTCAAACACTCTAAACTTCGTAGATACATCAACATATTTTTGACTTTGTGAGATTAATTGAGAGCTTACATAAGTCGAGAAAACGATTGAGTTTATTAACTTGAAGCTACAAAGTTATGGGATTACCTCACAATATAACAATATCGTCCGCATATAGAAGCAATCTAAATTCCTTCCGGAAAATCTTTGATATATTATCAGAGATTACAATTTATCATACGATTTAAAAATTATGCACTTGTATTTGTAAGATTTTCATACAACTCTGTTGGATAGTTGACCAGCTATTTCCTAAATAGTTATAAGAGTCCTTAAAGTATTTCATAAGTTCGAGCTTACGATAATTACGAATAGATCGATTTTCTATTTTGTTGCGCTTTGACAGCTGAAAAGTGTATTGCCATTGCAATATTGTTTGTGTTATTTCAGAATTTGTGTATAGTAGCAGTGTCTTTCCATCTGTTTTATAATTTATATAAAAAAAAAAAAAAAGAAAGCGATGAACTAAATATTATACCTACTCTAAAATGAATGAACTTTTATACTAATATCAAAAAATTGCGAATAACATCATGGTTGGCGAATGATTCGCTTCACAGTAAAAAAAAAATGTCGGTCTTTTCTTTAACTGTTTTTATTTTTGGAATGAGAAATTGTCAGATATGACCTAATGGTCTGATGTGCTTAGAGGCGATAATAAACTGAACGCAGGAAACAAGTCGAGTGTTGACAAAGTGACCAGCTACGTCAATTGAATTGTCTCGTCAACTAACTTCCATCAAATTGTTAACATTGAAATCGCCTGTAACAACGATTTCATTAAGAGGAAAATGTGATACAATTTTCGAATAGCGCATGGGATTCGTTCGAAGTCGAATTACTATCCAGACTTGACCTACGATAAATAAAACAAGTATGAATATGCGCCTTTTAACAGAGAATTTAAACCACATACAATTAAAATTTGTAATGATACAAACGCTAGCTCATAGGCAACATCGTTTCTTACGTAAATGGCTAGAGCATGATGAGAAATATGAAGGTTAGACTCAGTATAACCGTATAACCGTACACTGCACACAATTTTTCCCCCAAATGTTTCTATACTGAACACAAAACTTACCTCATTACAACATCAAACATTAAAAGTAAAATGTTTGATTAATATCAGCAGCTCATTTGAAACACAAAGTTTTAAAATGTTGGCTTTTGTTAAAATTGAGTTTTTGTATGCTCATTGCTCATTTAAAAATTAATCGATTAAATGTTTGATCATGTATTTAAAAAATAAATTAGGTGGCGCAACATTCCGTTGAGCACTAAGGCCTAAGGCCTAGGGACTAGTGACTTACAACTCTCAACCATTCCTGTGTGCGAGTACTACTGTTAAGGTGTGGAGGCACCTACAGTTTAAAGCCGAATCCGAACGGCTAATTTGAGAAAGCACTTTTCATGACAAGAATTACCAATTGCCCCGTGTACTGACTTTTTTGACTGTTCATGAATTTAGAAGAACAAAAAAAAAAAAAACATTTTAAAACTTTGCTTACCGGTATAATGAACCAAAGTCTTTGTCCACGCATTCACTTCTCCATTCATTCTTAATGCAATCATTAGTGCAGCGCAAGCCATTTTAGAATCGCTGAAGAATATGGTTGCATAGTCCATAAGTGAGAACTCTAAAATATATCTAGCCAAGGTCAGAGTTGGCATTGGAACTTTGGCGCACTTGAGAAAACAAAATTAATTCAATCATATTTTTGTTTCAAATACAAAATAAACATTCTGCAGACTTACTCTAGCGTATCTTCTTAGAAATCTATATGATAATGGAATTCCCAAATCATAATTAATAGTCTTTAGTGTAGTTTTTTCCATTTTAATCAATTCGTCATGGCTGTACGCTCCGTCACATATGTACAAGAAATCTTCAATCAATGGAGGCGTTCGTTCCTGTGTATAGAAAATTATCAAATCATAAACTCAATCACAAAAAAAGGCAACATTTGCATTCCTGTAACTTACATCATATTTGCATGCAATAAATAAGGCTGAAGCTCCAAGGAGTTGCAGTTTTTCTTTGTGTATAATTTCTTTCCCTAAGAAAATATCAACCACCTTCACGGCCAAGTATAGGGTTTCATGATTTAGTTCAAAAGTCTCTTGTACTTCTACCATCCAATCGACAAGCAAAGAGCGCATCCATTTCGATAAATGAGCCTGCTTGGGCATATAATCCACAATAACAAATTCAACCTAAACACAAATTATTCAAATAGATTACTTTTACACAAATGGCTCTCGATTATTAACACAAACCTCTCTCGTTTTAAGATAGTTAAAAATATCCATGGCATAGTGAGACACTTGGAAAGGATCGTTCCAGTTGGCTTTGTCGAAATCTGCGACGCCGTCAGGTATTTCAGCTGGAGGATTCTTCAATGGAGACGGTGTGGATATTCTATTTTCATTCTCCACTTCCATTGAAATTTCTTCCTTGATCTCTTTCTTTTGAAGGCCTTGTGACAACGAACGCCGTTTAGATTCAAAAATTTCAGACGAACGCGCTGAATCTGTGCCCGAAATGTCTTCCAGCGCAGACATATACAGGCTCTCTTCAGTCTTATTGAATTCATTTGAGATACGTCTTGTCGGTGGTTTAATAACTTCAAAATCATCTTTTTTCTTAACTATTGTGGCAGCCTTTTGATCTTCAATAATTTGTGCAATTGCATTACGGGTGTTTGCACGAGTGCTCACTTTTGTTGGCCGCAATACTATCGCCGTAGCACCATTGTCCTTCTAATTAAGGTAATAATACAATATATATATACAAATTAATAAGATATTCCAATGAATTTTGTATCAATTAATTAAAATAACCTTAATGGCTGCTGTGGCTTTCTTTTGAGCATCATTTTGGACTTTAGCTATGACTTTTTTGACATCATTATCCAAATGCAGCGCGTTGACGTTGTTTGTTAAATTACCTAATGCTGTCCGTTTAATCTTGTCATTTTTCAATGGACTGTTTTCGGCTTTTCGTTTGCGCGTTATAATAGGCTCTACATTCTGGCCTTGAATGTTTTGCGACCTAAAGAAACAACACAAATGTTTTATATTTTCTTTGCCCACCAAGACTGTTTGAATTGTGTTTCAGCAACTTTACCTTTTTGTTATTCCTTTTCTTGCAAGTGGCAAGAGATTTGATTTATTTGTAAGATTTTTTGCTTGTTTTGAAGCCATATTGTGATGTATGCGTAAAACTTTAGGTTTACACAGGTTTATAGTAAAACGCTAGCTTTTGACAAAAATGCAGTATTTTTTTTTATATAAAAAACAAATCTGAAAATAAAAATTAGACTCATTTAATCAAATCAAATCAATGAATTTTGCTGAGTTTTATTTATTTGATATACATATGTAGGTTAATAAATGTTTGAAACGAGCATGATGGAAAAAAAATTAGAGATCGAACAAAGTTTTTCATTGAATAGGTAGAATCAGCCAAAGCAAATTCTCATCTGGGACAAGTCATTGATTTAATCTGTGGTGGAGTTTTTACAAAAAGTAAGAGAAAGTGTGCACTTCCCGTGCCTAGACAACATTAACGATAATTCTCAGAACCAAACAATTATAGGACGAAATAGTATCCGGTGATTTTTAAATTATTCCCCAAATATGGTCGCATTGTTAAATTAGTGTTATTATATTCCTGCAATCAGGATAATAACAATTCCATTGTGGGGGGAGAACTGGTTTTGAATTTGGTTTTTGAAGCATTAAAATCTTATGATAAAAAAAAAAAACAAAACAATACGAGGTGTGTTCAAAAAGTACCCGGAATTTTTAAATTCCGCGGGTCTGGAGAGTCCGAAGGTCAAAATTATTTTTTATTGTGTTGGTATACATGCCCCTAAAGAATGATGCAAATTTTTTGGCCAAAAACAATACCGTAGTCATGCCCCAACCTCCATATTCACCAGATATGGCTCCGTGTGACTTTTTCCTGTTTCCAAAGTTGAAGAGACCCATGAAAGGACGGCGCGCGTTTTTCCTCGATTGAAGAAATGAAGGCAAAATCGCTGAGAAAGCTCAAAGACATATCAAAAAGTGAATATAAAGAGTCCTTCCAAGATTGGAAAAAATGCTGACATAAGTGTATTATATCTGGGAGGGACTACTTTGAAGGGGACCACATTGATGTAAACGAATAAATAAATATTTTTTTGAAAAAAACAAAATTCCGGGTACTTTTTGAACACACCTCGTATATCAACCAAAGGACCAAATGGCTTATGTACATCTTGGAACCATTAACGAAAAGAAAATATGCCTTATATTGAGAAATTGTCTATTTCTTGCAAAATGTTTCTTAAATAAAATGAACGACTACATTGCAAGAACTTCAAATCTTAAAACTAGAACTTGTTCCATGATCAACCCAAAAAAAGGCGAAACGAACAATTTAAACGGAATTTTTATAATATCTTGAAAATTTTCATATTTGAAATATGTATTTCAAGACTTGTATATTTCACACCAACTTTGCCACGCTTACGAAAATGTTCTTGCCCTTATTCACAAACCCTTGCTCCCTTATTTCCCGGGAAGACGATGGGTTTCTTAAGCCATTCGAAATTGTCCCTGAGATCAGAAAACGACAATGAAGCTTCATTTTGACTCTCTTGAAAATCGGGTGTAGTTTTGGCTCCCTTTTGTATAAAATATCTTCAGAAAACGATAAGGAGACGTTTTTTTTCTTTTTTGCATTCAGTGCAGATGGGAAGCAGTTATTGCCGAACGTTATCTTTCCATAAATGTGCCCTCTGCAGGCTGTTGTACAAAGTATGTAAGACAAATGGGTTTTTTGAGGATATAAAAGTGGATGCTGAATGCAATGAAAGATAGAAAGTGGGGTTTTCTCCTTCCGTTTATCCAAATCCGAAATGTGTTCAAAAGTTCTTGGTTTAGGAAAAAAAAGAACTTGATCACAAAAATATATGTAAATGTCGTTAATATTCTGGAAATTGTTGTCCATTATTAAACTTAGGCGGCACAAACGAAACAATAATAACCACTACATGACATACATGAAAGGATTTAACTGCAAAACAATGTCAAACCTTACGTAAACGATATCGTCTTCACCATTTTCGATACTATCATTCTATCAAGATTGTAGCAAGGCACAAGAAACAGAAGAAACAGTTTCACGAAACAAAGAATTGTTGCAGAAGAAGGAGTACAACTTGATTCAATTTAATACTACTTTGATTTAGAATTTTTAAGCTCAACCATTTCGGCGATCTTCAACATCTAAAAATTAATTTTAAAATCGAATTAGTTGATTTTACCATGCAATGCCCGATGAATGGAACCTCAGTATTGTTTGCCCGATCCTGAAAAAAGGAGACCCTTTAAACTGCACCAATTATAGAGGAATCAGTCTACTTAACATCGCCTACAAGATCTTCTCTGCCGTTATATGTGAACGTCTAAAGCCCATCGTCAACAACCTGATAGGTCCTTATCAGTGTGGTTTTAGACCAGGAAAGTCCACAGTCGATCAAATATTCACATTACGGCAGATCTTGGAAAAAACCCAAGAACACCAAATCGACACCCACCATCTTTTCATCGATTTCAAGGCCGCATATGACAGTATCTACAGGGACGAACTGTATAGAGCCATGTCTAGTTTTGGCATCCCTGCCAAACTCGTCCGTTTGTGCAGGATGACCATGGAGAATTCACGCTGCTCCATAAAGGTTGGAAACTTAACAGAACCTTTCGATGTCAAAAAAGGTTTTAGACAAGGTGATGCGCTGTCATGTGATTTTTTTAACATCGTACTTGAAAGAATAGTGCAAAGCTCACACGTCAACACTAGAGGCACTATCTTTCAAAAGTCTGTCCAATTACTTGCATATGCTGATGACATTGACATAATCGGAAGAACTCAGCGTGATGTCAATGGGGCTTTTGTGAGTATTGAGGCAGAGGCGGCAAAAATGGGTTTAACGGTTAATGAGGGCAAAACAAAGTACATGCTGTCATCAAGAAAGGACCTACAACACCGACGTCTTGGTCAAAACGTCACCATCGACAGACGTAACTTTGAGGTAGTCAAGGACTTCGTCTACCTAGGCTCCGCTGTAAACGCAGACAACAACACCAGCGCTGATATCAAACGAAGAATAACTCTTGCTAACCGCTGTTTCTTTGGGTTAAGAAAGCAATTGAGTGGTAAAATCCTCTCTCGAAAGACCAAAGTGTCGCTATATAAGACCCTAATCATCCCCGTCCTGCTATACGGTGCAGAAGCATGGACCATGACAAAAGCGGATGAAAGCACCTTGGGTCGTTTCGAGAGAAAGATTCTTCGGGTGATCTACGGTCCCGTATGCATCGAAGGGGAGTGGAGGAGAAGATGGAACGACGAACTGTACAGCGACGTAGACTTAGCCAGAAGGGTAAAAGTCCAACGACTAAGATGGCTGGGTCACGTAGAGCGCATGGAAACCAATGCTCCGGCCCGGAAAGTCTTCGAATCCACACCCACAGGACAGCGCAGTAGAGGAAGACCGCGAATCAGGTGGCGCGCACAAGTGGAAGGTGACCTCACCCAACTCGTAGCGCGAAACTGGAGACATCTAGCTAGGGACCGAGCTAGATGGAGAAGTTTGTTGGGTGAGGCCCTAGTTCACACAGGACTGTAGCGCCACCTTAAGTAAGTAAGTTAGTTGATTTTACCATTATTAACAGCACTTTATAAAAATTTATAAACTCAACCAAACCAAGTCATATTTTATCAATTGTAGGAATAAAAGAGTTTTCTGATAAAGGAAGAAGAAAAGCCAAGAAAGTAATGAAGTAAAGTTTCAAAAAAAGTAGGAAAGGGAACGGTTTTGAAGCATGAAACGAAGAAGAGGGCTGGAAGAGGAACAAACAATAAACAGGAAATAATAAAGTGTACTATTTGCTCACAATGGCAAAAGTTTTTAACAAAATTTTCAAATGTTCAGGTTTAGTATTGCTAGTCAAGAAATGATTTTTTTTTAAAGATACGAGAACGAGGTGTGTTCAAAAAGTACCCGGATTTTTTAAATTCCGCGGGTCTGGAGTGTCAAAATTATTTGTTTATTGTGTTGGTATACATGCCCCTAAAGTATGATGCAATTTTCAGCTGTATTCACTGTTTACTTTGTCTGTGGTAGTTGCTAAGGTTCGACGTGTTTTTGTGAGCTCGGCGATTTTTGCTGAAACTGCTGAATTTTGACCAAAAAAACAATCGCATGAACATCGCTCAAGAGCTGTTAAATGACGTCAACGACGATCCAAGTTTGCTTGAAAGGGTCATAACTGGTTATGAAACATGGGTGTACGATTATTATGTCGAAACCAAAGCACTATCGTCCACCTGGAAGCATCTAACGTCAAGAACGAAAAAAGCACGTCAAGTTCGATCAAATGTGAGGGTTTTGCTTACTGTCTTCTTTGATTATAATGGTATAGTGCATCAATAGTTCTTACCACAAGGTCGTACGGTTAATAAGGAGTATTACCTTGAAGTTATGCGACGTTTGCGTGAAAAAACACTCAGATTTATGGAAAAACAGTTCATGGCTTTTGCACCACGATAACGGACCTGCTCACTCGTCGTTGCTTGTTCGTAATTTGTTGGCCAAAAACAATACCGTAGTCATGCCCCAACCTCCATATTCACCAGATATGGCTCCGTGTGACTTTTTCCTGTTTCCAAAGTTGAAGAGACCCATGAAAGGACGGCGTTTTTCCTCGATTGAAGAAATAAAGGCAAAATCGCTGAGAAAGCTCAAGGACATATCAAAAAGTGAATATCAAGAGTCCTTCCAAGATTGGAAAAAATGCTGACATAAGTGCATTATATCTGGGAGGGACTACTTTGAAGGGGACGACATTGATATAAACGAATAAATAAATATTTTTTTGAAAAAACCAAAATTTCGGGTACTTTTTGAACACACCTCGTATATAAACATTTGCAATCAAACATCATTAGAATCGATCAATATCACCACCTATTCTTGCATTACAAAACTCGCTCAACCACTCGTTCTCTTTAAATTATCCATTTCTCGCTTGCTATTCTCAAAATAGTGGAAAAAGCCTTTCTTTATCTCTTCCCATAAAAAAAAAGAGATCTAAGGAAGTATAAAACTAACGGCGAATAGCTAAGCTTTCTTATATTCCCAAACTATTTGAAAGTACATATCATGATAACTTATTTCTTCATTCCTAATTAAATGCAATTGGCTAATAAACATTATTTTCAAAATGATACACATAAGGTATGAATCGGAAATTCGCGTTACATAAATATCTTTTAAGACTAATTACGTCACAACTTCCTTAAGCTGAATGTTACTGGATGTCAAACAATTACTCCCGCAAACGCCCTCCTCTTCCACAAAGTATTTACTTCATCAATATAGAACACAATTCTTTTTTCATTAGCGCTTTCCCTGTGAGAATCAGCTGAACTTTCGAGCTTATTATCTGAGATTTATTAAACGGTATCGTGATAAAGCTGTTCTGCTCTTTCTTTATCAGTTAGTATCTGGATGTATTCTGTTTTGGCTTACTAAACACTGTTAAGTGATTTTCCACCGATCTGAGTACGACCACAATGGAGCAATAACTAGAATACAACAATTCAAGTGTGTTTGTGTCATACTGTTCAAAAACCACCCTTAGAAATGAAATAACTTTTCTATTTCCTTTCAAAAACTCCATCCATAACTATTATTTGATATTATCTTTATTTTATTGTAAAGATAAATGCTTGAACTAAACCAAATAAAAATCAAAAATCTAAAAACTAACGTAATTCTCTTAGTGTTCCCTAATCTACACGTTTGAACTCATCATAGAATAATAATAACTCTTTTAGAACTTTAGAACATCTAGTTAGTGAGGAAACATTTTAATCATCATCATTGATTCGATTTACCTTATTTGGATATAACATAATTTTTTAGATATTATATCTTTCTCATTTCTGTACAAGTCGGAATTGACAAAGAAATGCAGTTTGTTTTTCATTTTGTTCTATCTCTTTTCATTTTTAAGTTATGAAGAATTATTTTTTCCAATAAAACACCTTTTTAAACAATTTAAAGGTAATTTTTATTCAATATACCAGGGGTGGAATCGGCTAAGGTGATTGTTGATAAATGACAATTAAAATGATCGAATTTGATCTACGTAAGGTGATAGTCAAATTGATACCTAAAAAGCTGTCACAAAAAAATGTGATAGTCAATGTCAAACAAATATGTTTATCCCGAATAGAGCTACAAGACGCCTACACAAACGAACTGGGGTGGAATCGGCTAAGGTGATTTTTGATTGTTGACAGTCAAAATAATCGAATTTGATCTATGTAAGGTGATAGTCAAATTGATACCTAAAAAGCTGTCACTAGAAAAATTTGATAGTCATTTTCCTACAAATATGTCGTTTCTGAATAGAGCTACCAGACGCTTACAAACAACGAATGGAAATTTTTTTCAGTTTCCCTTTTAAGGTACAAAAACACATTCTTGTGACCAACAAAGCTTACGTAATTCGAAAAAACACAAGAGAAATAAGAATGTTATTTAAAAACAGCCAATTTGATACTTTTATTTAGATATTTTATAGGAATCATTTTAAAATTTCAGCATAGCAACAATGAATTGTGACAATTATATTCTGAAATTGTTCAATCGAATTGAATTGAGTTGAATCATCTTACACACACGGAATGAAAATGATAGTCAACTTGACTGTCAAAAAAATGATAGTCAACTATCACCTTAGCCGATTTAACCCAGTGCCTTTTGTTTTTTATGAAGTTGAACAATTTTATGTTAACTTTAAAAAAAAAATACTATTTTGTTTCTTTGTTTTTTTGTTGTTCACATCACAGTTGCGTGCGACTTTAGTCTATGAAAAATTAGTCTGTAGTGATCCTTACCGAAACAAACATGGACAATTCATTTTTAAAAAATTATCCCAGATTCAGATATAGAATAAGTTAAAAAAGCTTTCCCGTACTGGAATAGTACTACTGCCGATCAAATACAAAAAAGCAGTCTTAGAAGCTGGCCTGACATTACCAAGAAGGTATAAAAGAATCAAAGCCGATTTCATGTCACTTGTATCGAAAGATCTTAAATGAATCCTTTAACTTATCCTGTGTTTAGCTACTAAAATTCCAAAAGCATCAGAAGTACGAGACTACAACCTACATCGTAGTAATAACTTCAAAGCAAAGGTCGACCAAATGAGCGAGTAGAAACCACGTTTGTTGTGTATGACCTTCAAAACTTTTTCGCAGTCCCTAAAGTGAATACCGTTTTTTTATTATAGGCAGCTTTTTGGATATTTTAAAAATAACAAAGTTGCTTAATGCGGAATGTGACATGAAACTGAAATTTGAAACTGAATTAACATCTCTTCTTTTCTTATAGTTATTTTGACAAATGTTAAAAAGATCTCCCACAAATAAAACACATTGTTTTGTCGTCTAATTATTGCATTCCAAAGAACAATAGAATGATGTCCTTGACTTTACTTAAATTTATTGAATTAAACAAAAACAATAAAAATTGTATACACAAGTATTCTGAACCAAGCTATTTGCAATTGCAAGAAGTTGATGTCATAGTTTAATTGAAAAATACCTACATGAAGTAGTGTATAGTCCGATTTCGCATTCTGAAAGCCATGAACTACAACAAATTTATACCTACTTACAAAATAAGAACTTAAAAAAAAGAATTTTTAAACTTCAACAAAGCCAATATGAACCTTAAAATGGTGTCTTTTCAAGAATGTAGACAAATAGAGTATCGACAATGTGATCTTTTTTCAATACCCTAAAAAATAGGTAAATCTTAATCATGTTCAATTAAAAAGAATTAACAGCAACCGGTCCTGGTAAAAGAGAAGAGCATTGGAAGAGCATTTTTAATCTAAAATTAACCAATAAGAAGAAAAAAAGTTTATTTATAACAAAATTTTGAATTTGATAACCTTTAGAGAAGCAACAACCTTTTTTCTGGTCACCCATTATGTTCTAGTGTCCCAAATTGAAATATAGAATATTTTATTCTATTTTCCTACCATCTTCATAGTTTCAATGGTTTAATTATTATGCGCTTCTATTTTGTTCAATATCCACCATCCTAATCAACTTGTTTACAACTTATACAACATTGTTCAGTATTCAAAATGAAGATTTTTTCAGATGCATTGACAGAGCAGGAAAATGAAATATAAACACAATTCATTATAGCATCTCAGCTAGCAATCAAAATAGCTTTGCATTTCTTTTTAGCCTTTTTGAATTGTGCGATAGATAATCCTTGAGAAATGGAAGCATACAACTTCTATTCTCAGATTTTTGACAGTAAAATTGAGAAATGTTGTTTATATTTGTGAGACTACCGAAATCTCTGAGATCTTAAAAACATAAACTGGACAATTTCGCAAACAAAAATCATTGATTTCGTGATTTCGGTGAAGATAAAACTCTACAATATTTCCTTACAAATTTTAGCAAACATTTTGCTTCTGAAGCATTTTCTAAAATGTACTTTGAACAAAATAGAAGAGAAGGTGAAGAACTACAAATTGATAAATTTGTTCACTACTACCAATAAGAAGTTTTTAAAATAAAACTAAGAGAGTAACAACATCAATTTTAGTACAAGTAAAGGACTAAAGAAGACTTCAAGTACAACTTATTACCTTAGAATTCTTGGAGGAACTACACCAAGCAAGTAAAGATTTATTCCGCCTTGAGGTCGTTTTACTTATGTAATTACTGAACATTGAATAAAAGTTAAATACCTATTGCTCCTAATTTCTAAATGATTTTGATAACACCATACAATAATAGTGATGAACTACGAAGTTAACTACCTTTTAAGTTGGATAATCAACATAGGTCGACTTAATCCAATCATACAGCTACCCCATCTATTCCATGTGAAATGAAATGTTGTATGAAGAAATAAAACCCCAAAACAATAATTATCTAGTTACCTAACTCCCGCCACAATGAAGCGTTTCATGTCCTGCTACTTCAAAAAATGAATTATTTTTTTGTGATATTTTGCTTACTAATTTATCCGTGGAATACCTACGACTATTTGTTTTTATTCCAGCGAGTAGAAAGGTAGGTTTTTATTTTTTCATAAACTAAACAACAATCATAATGGCGACGAGAAACACTTCTAGCATCGTCGAGATGTACGAGATGCATTTCACATGGTCTTCATTTTTACACTTACCTAATTGCTCCTTTCAAGTAAATAATTATTCCTTCAGTCCACCAAATTAATTTAAAACAATTAACACAACATTTATAAAGAAGTAAAAACTTATAACAAAATATATGTAGGTTGAATAACAAAATAAAACAATTTAACTAGTTAAACAAAAATAAAAATAATAAAAACGGAAGCAAAAATGCTTCCACTGCCGTGTGCTGGTGCAGAGATAATCAACCACACCGCCAAAAATCAGATCGACAGATGATTTGGATTTCAAAAATCAAAAATCTGTATCTGTTCCTTCTTCCTTCTTCGATTTTCCTGCCTGAAAAATTAGGTAGGTATTTTTCGAAAATCACATTCCCGGCAAAAAGAAATAAAACAAAAAACAAAAGGAGTGAACACTATCTACGATTTTAGCTGTCCTCTTCTCTACCTTCTTTTTCGTCCCTTTGGAAAAAGGTAAATCGTCTTCGTCTTGTACTGTGCTGAAGTCGAAGATCTCGTGGTGAGAAAACAGTACAACATTTTTAAAGAAGATCGTAGGTTCCTTACGGGTTCTATTTATCAGTATCAATTTCCCCTTTTTGTTTGTTTGTGGTTGTGAAAAGAGTATATAATCATGTTTTGTGTATATAAGGAGTACCTAATCTTTTGTCAAATTTAACAAAACTGGAGGAGCAGCTGGCAAAGAAGCCCCTGTCCCTGTCCGTGGTCAATTCGATTGCCGAATTGCATTGCTCACTTCACTGCACTAGTTGGGAGATTTTCCTATTATTTAATAATTTAGTTTGGAACTATCTCAGGTAGACAGACGGCAATGCATTTTCTTTTTTAAATCAAAATCAGAATATACCTATTAACGACATTAAAGAATGCAGACTAAACGGCTTATCTCAAGAAACTGTTATGATTATGTTATATAATGTATTATTTACTTCTATCAAGGGAGCCTCTTTTTATTAAGACATGATTTAGAACTACACATTTTATTATATTAATTTTTACCTGATGCTTGGTTACTCAGCTAGTTTTTCGCTCGTAAACTTTATCACGAAAACCACAAATCTCAAAACAATCAATCAAACATTTTTACTTTAAAGAAATAAAACAAAATCTAAACATGAAAAACAACAAGAAAAACGATCACAATTTTATTTAAATGATTTTCATTGGAAATTTTATTTTTTTAATTTAGTGCGGCGCAGAAATTTGGTTGAAATTATTGAATGAAAGTTTATAATTTTTGAAAGTTTAATCGGCTTTACCAGCCAAAAATGCCGTTCTTTCGTTCGTTCGATCGTTTTTCCACACTTTTTGAAATTTCAATTTTTGAATGCAGAACGCAGCGCACAGAGGGTACACAAGAACGAAAGAATTTTATCTGTCACTTGTGTTGGCAGTGCCATCAGTGAAAATTCGTTCAGTTTGCGAGGCTATGTCTACATCAATGCTGAATGGTAGTATCGAAAGACCTAGTTCGTTTGGGGTTGAATTTTCAAACCAGGATTTTCTGGATGTTTAATGGTTGATTTACAAGTATGCAAAAAAGGGATTCCTGGTATAAAATAAATGCTTTTTAAAGTAGAGAGCAAAGAGAAAAATGCAGAAGAATTTTATTTCTACATTAAAGCAAATTGCAGAAATGCAGAAGTCAAGATTATAGTGAAAAAAACGAATCATCTCTATAACAGTATCTTCGTCTTCATCAGAGTTGCCACAATGTTGCAAGTGTACAATTTTGGTTTTAAATCTTGTTACTATGTTACATTTTCTGTGCTTTGTTACACTTTTTTCAAGTATTTCCTCTTAATTGAAATATTTTTCTAACATTGGTGATGTACTTTTCTGTATTTCAAGACGATTTCCCTATATAAAGAATGAAAAGTACCGTTGAACTATCATTATAAGACTGTGGAAATCATTGTACATCTAAGTACAACCGCCTTTTTTCTTTTAAAGAAATATTTCTTGGTTGTCCAAAAATATTTTCCGATTTTCTTACTATTTTTAAGCTTTTGTTATGTTTTTGATTTATTTCATTACACTTTTGTGAAGTCTTGCGTCGACACCACACTGTCAAAAAGTTATAGTGTTTTAAAGGAAGTAAAAAAGACTTACTACTGGTGTATTCTCTTTCACTTTCGGGTTTTGACATATACATATCTGTCATCCTCTACTTGATGCAGATACATGTAAATCCACTTTTAAACTGTGTGCTGAATTTTAAGATGAGTTGAAATTTTATTATGAATTGAAATTAATTTCTCTTGGGATCTAGCCAAAAGGAACAAAAATAGTAATTTTCACTAGAACTTTATGAGTATGTCCAATTTGAGCTATTTATGGATGGTATCGATAAAATTATGTCAATTTAATGTGAACCACCACAATTGTTTCAAAGATAAGCAATATTTTTTTTGTGCAATTATAGCGACCTTAAACTAGTTTATTTTAAGTTTAACAAGTGTTATACATGGGTTAAAGTGAAGATTACACTTTTTTGTACTTTTGTATGTAATTTAAAATAGGATTTAATGAAGCGTGTATAATTGCGAAATTATCTTTTCAACCATGTTGTACATAACAACAAAAAAAGCTTTACAAAATACTTTATCACAAGTATTGTTAATTTTATTACTCGATATATTTATCGTTCATTTATTAAAAACTCTTTATGAGAACACGTCTTTCCGGCTGCACAAATAAAAATTACGTTTGAAGGATTGGGCTGCATTTATATAAATGAGGTTTGAAAAATAATGCTCATTATAAAGTAAACCAATTTTTACTGGAAGCATTCAAAAAACTAGTGGCTATGTAGTTCTGATTGGCTAAATGCAACTACAAAATGAGTTGAAATTTCCCAACCGACGTATTGTATTTCGGCTACAAAGTAAGTAGATACTGATTTTGACTTTTCACGATCAGCTGATCGGTAAGGGCACACATTCAAAATTAAAATAATCTTTCAGTATTTAAATACAAATAAATATAAATTGCTCAAATTATGTCTTATACTTGATATTATTGAATTTAAAAACAAAAAATATTGTTTAAAGTTATCAAATCAAAAATGTTTCATATCTATACTATTATATAAAAGCGAAACCATTTTAAAGTTTGTAACGCATGATCTCAGAAAGTAGTCAACCGATTTATTTGAAATATATTTTATTATTTTTTATATTGTTATGAGAGTGTTTATGGCTTTATTTTTTTTTCATTAATTATTTGTCAAACTTAAATATAATTAATTTTACATTTTTTGTCCATTTTTTTTTTCATAAGTTGACTTATACAACCACTCATATCTTAAAACCTATACAATAATCGACAAAGATTAGCATTGCTTCATAAAGTCAATATTGTTGCGCAAATTTTAAGCCTAAAATCACTTCTAAGTTAAACATACAACCTGAGAAATAAATAAAAACAAATTATAAAATTATAAACTTTTTGAATTTATTTTATCCAGGAAATTAGATTCCATCACAATCGCGAGGTCGCTGCTTTGTTTCATTTCATTATCATTCCAACATTTTTAATTTTCTTTTCTTCCCATGCTCTTTCTCTCTTAATATGTGTTCCATTTAATAATTACGTTTTTTCTCTCACCTACCTATGTACCTACATTCTACATATTTAATTTTTCTGTATATTGTATAGTTCATCAACTAACCTACACACACACATTATTTTTTTGTTGCTCTAATTCTACCGTCACATCGCTGAGCAGTGTGGGCTCTTTTTTTAAGTTACTATGGAGTATGGATATTTAATTAACTACAGTGCCGTGCACATGAAATGCCGATTTATCTAAAGAAAAATTAGATCTTTTTTATTTTTCTGGTTCGAGGAAGTGAATTGATTATAATTCTTCCAATTTAAAAATAAAAAAAGTTCTATTATAATAGCTTGAATTACCAATTTTGTATCACTTTCTCGAACAATAAAACTGAAATAAAGTTAAAATTTTCTTAACAAATAACTCGAAGAAGGTACTTACAATGACGTCGATAAAAAGAGCACACAAATGTGGGTAGGTTAAGTCAGTTGCACTGCACTGAACATGAGCAGATGAATAAAAAAATGTGTCTTTGGATATTTACACACGCATACCTATAGATGTATGAGAACATTAAAAACAAAAACTTGTTTTTTTTTAGCGCAAACTATATTTTTCGGTTGCAAAAAAACGTTTCTAGGTATGAATAAAAGAAAGAAAAGAATAAAATAGACAAAAATTTCGTTCTGTTTTCAACTAAAAAATTGAAATGGTTTTGTTTGTTTTCACGTGCGGCTTGGCCTTTACTACGTAATATTTTTACTTAAGTTTTTTTTCTAAAGTGTTAATTTCGGTAAGGAAGTGTTTTTTGATTTTTTTATTAAATACGAGTACATAACAAGCTTAAATTCGTTGTTTTTCTTTTATCGCATAGAAATATAAAATGGGTAAAAGAAAGGCTAACATCGGAAGAAAATCCATAAGCACAAAAAGAATATGTTGGTTACAATTTGCGAAGCAACGCGAGCACGGGCCGGCTAGTTTTATATATTTGCATTTTTCAGTAATATGAATGTTTCGGATAGACTAGTTTTTGTAGTGCAATTTTGCTTTCACAAAGTTAATTAAATTTAGACTACGTGGTCACTAGCTTTATGAATGCACCTATTACATATATTTTGTGACTTTCAGGTCTATTTTTGTAACCCAAACGTCAAAATCATGAGTTTGGTGGCAAAAAAAAATTGTATGTATAATTTAACAACTGCTGGTAATTGGTAATGTTTTTTTCAGAAAACTCAACAACAAAATAAACAAGTTTACATCTGAACATTTTGTATATATTTTACAAAAAAGATATCAATTACTTTTAAAGATTTTTTAAGTAAAATTTTGACGGAGGGAAAAGTATCCACATAAATGTCATCTAGATATCATAACCTTTCAATTTTGTATCCTGTACCTATGTTCTGTAACTCAGGCGATAACTTTTCGCGTCGTTAAAAAATGAAACAACTCATTCCTCAGTTATCGCCTCTGGAAAAAATCGGGTTTCTGTAACTGAACGCGATAAGTTCAATTTCCAAACTATTCTGACTGGAATATCCATTGGAAGGCGAAAAGTTGAACTGTCAATCTTCTCTCAAATAAAAAAAAAGAAAGTTCCAAAATAATTAAGATTGACTAAAAGTATATTAATATATAAAATACCTATATTTACTATATTTGCAATAATTTTATTGTCGGAAATGGACCAACGACGCAACAGAATGCGATTACACAGGCGAAGACTTCGGGATAATAGTAACCCATTTGAAATGCCGGAAGAGCGATTTCGGGAGTTGTACCGACTTAGTCGGGATGCAGCTCGCGTTCTCGTAGAAGAAATGCGTCCACATATGAGGCAGGGACAGAGAACAACCTTTATCCCCATCCCTGTTCGTATCTGTGCGGCACTGCATTTTTTTCATCCATATCACTGAGTGGTCGAGGTCGGTCCACTACGCTCCCACCACCAGTTTTATTCATAAACGCCCTTTGCTCGCTGGCTTGTTTTTTAACGGACGATTTGATGTCTGTCCAGCACTAAAACAAAAATAAAAAATTAAAAACTTTGTCCTCGAAACAAGATCAACACCAAAATTGGTGCTTACTTTGTTTTTGTATATGTACATATATTATGTATACCTTTTTCCATTGCTCAACAGTTTTTATGTTAGGTCCTTGAGCATTTAGCTGTGCGCTTAAACTCTGCCACGTCTCGCTGTTATTTTGCCTAGAATTTAGGCTTGAGAATTGGTAGTCTTCTGGCCACCGGTAACTAATGAATAAAATAATGTAAAAAATAGAACTTTTTAATATTTATTTATTTGTTTACCTTTTTAGCTTCAAACATTTTATTTAGTTTCTTGATCTATTCGCTTGCTTGATGATAAGTGATAAGTTTTGACATTTAAATCGATAAACTTATCGACTTTCAAAGATACAGAAACCCATTTTATCACATTTTTCCAGTATTTCTGTTCCGTTTGTTTCAGTCGATAAAGTTATCGACTGTCAAAAGATACAGAAACCCGATGATGCGATAAATTGATTTTTGTACCGATTCTCACCGTTTCTCGAAGAATTTTATCGATGCGATAGTTACAGAACATGGGTGCAGTTCTTAATTATGTGAAAAGTGTATGAATCAAGCTCAGCTCATTCAACTGTGTTCATATTCATTTATGTACATAGGAAATTCTTATAAATGATTGTTTTATCGATAACTTCTTTTCAACTATCTTTATAGAAAATTATGAATGCTTACTTAATTAAAACCATAGAAACCGTAAAAATAATTTTGTTTTCTCAAGTTTTGTTTTGCAATATCTCATTCTTCTAGTTTGATGCGAATTAAATATTTTTAACAAAAAAGTTAACTCAGGTAATAATTTATTAAGAGTTATTAAGATACAACTTCTTGTAACAGCAAAAATGTTTGTTTGTTTTCTTGCTTATAAACTATATCATCGTGTGTGGAAGAATAAGGAAAAAGCATTTTAAATGACATCTTCATGTGAATTCCATAAGCTAGTCAAATATTTTTATATTTTTTAATTATGTAGGATATGCATGATGTGTTTTGAATACAAAAATGAAATAAATAAAATAAGAAAACTCGGTGCGTGTAAACAGTTTTTAAAGTAAAAATAATGAAGAATACGTAAAAATAGGTTATCTGTGAACATACATACATGATGCTTTTTGAATTTTCATTGTTAAATGATTTGAACTAAAATGAATTAATTTTTGTAGTTCTTGGCTGATAAATATTTAATGAATTCCGTTCTTGTTTAGGATTCAGGAGTGTGGTGTAAACATTGAGTGTAACATAATATGTACATAATGGGTGATTTTTTTGAGGTTAGGATTTTCATGCATTAGTATTTGACAGATCACGCGGGATTTCAGACATGGTGTCAAAGAAAAAGATGCTCAGTATGCTTTGACATTTCATCATGAATAGACTTACTAACGAGCAACGCTTGCAAATCATTGAATTTTATTACCAAAATCAGTGTTCGGTTCGAAATGTTTTATCGACAAATTTTGTTCAGCGATGAGGCTCATTTCTGGTTGAATGGCTACGTAAATAAGCAAAATTGCCGCATTTGGAGTGAAGAGCAACCAGAAGCCGTTCAAGAACTGCCCATGCATCCCGAAAAATGCACTGTTTGGTGTGGTTTGTACGCTGGTGGAATCATTGGACCGTATTTTTTCAAAGATGCTGTTGGACGCAACGTTACGGTGAATGGCGATCGCTATCGTTCAATGCTAACAAACTTTTTGTTGCCAAAAATGGAAGAACTGAACTTGGTTGACATGTGGTTTCAACAAGATGGCGCTACATGCCACACAGCTCGCGATTCTATGGCCATTTTGAGGGAAAACTTCGGAGAACAATTCATCTCAAGGAATGGACCGGTAAGTTGGCCACCAAGATCATGCGATTTGACGCCTTTATACTATTTTTTGTGGGGCTACGTCAAGTCTAAAGTCTACACAAATAAGCCAGCAACTATTCCAGCTTTGGAAGACAACATTTCCGAAGAAATTCGGGCTATTCCGGCCGAAATGCTCGAAAAAGTTACCCAAAATTGGACTTTCCGAATGGACCACCTAAGACGCAGCCGCGGTCAACATTTAAATGAAATTATCTTCAAAAAGTAAATGTCATGGAACAATCTAACGTTTCAAATAAAGAATTGATGAGATTTTGCAAATTTTATGCGTTTTTTTTTTTAAAAAGTTCTCAAGCTCTTAAAAAATCACCCCATATACATATGTATGTTTGTTAGGACTTTTTGGCAAGAAAGATCAGCTGTCAGAAAGAAATTTCTTCTTTTGCTTTGCTACTAAATATTTGAAACATTCTAAAATGGCTGGATGCTTACTAAGTACAAAAAACAAAAAAAAAAGTTAATCAACGAAAAGAAAGAAAAAGAAACATAACCCACCATAAAAGGGACAATAGGTAGACTAGCCACTATTTTTTTTTTAAATTTCGCTTTGTCATTTACGATTGGTAAATTGATATTTCAATCTAAAAATTAATTTTTTTTGACATCGAGTGGAGAAGGATTTTATTTACATTATTTGTTTGGTTTAAAAATATTCATTATTGATTTTTATGTATAAGTATGTATGTAGGAAAATTATTAAGTCTTAAATCAGCTTAAAAACCTAAATAGTTGAACTGGAAGATTTTATATTGATGGTTTCTTATCTATGGCATTAAAATGATAAATCTCTTGAACCAAATAAGTGTCAATCCGCTTTTACTAGGTGTTACTAGTTTGCGCAATATAAAATTCTTGTAGTTTTTGCACTAGGAAACATTTATTGTATTACTTATTCCATTTAATATAATAAAAAAAATTAAATCCTTAAAATCTCAAACCATATCCGTTTTTTGTGTCCTCCACCCCTTAAAACTTAAAGTATTTGGTTACTTTTGTTTCCTCGTGTGAAACACGAACGTAGGCATAATTTTTTTTTTAACAAAAAGGACTTGTGCCCCATTTTGATCCAGACAACTCAGAACCTACCTATATGTACGTGTGATTTGTTGTGTCACGCACGATACCCTTCAATTTTTTTTTTCAAATCGATTGTCCTTTTGATAGATAAACTCAAAACAAAACTATAAGCCCTTTAATATGTAAAATGTATTAAAGATTGACATATAAAAAAGTCATATTGATGTCGATTTTGTATGCCAACATAATGCATGTATTATTATGTAGGTACATACATATGTATGTACATTATATTGAATAAGATCTCCCTTGATGATAAGGTATCTGCAACCTAGCTTTCGTTTGCTAGAAATGTAGGTAGAGGTACGTAAACTATAAAAAATATGTGAATGTAAATTGTTTTACTTTATTGTCTACATAAAAGAGCTATTAACAAAAATAGGTATTGTCTATGAAAACAAAATCAAAAAAAGTTATTTCCAAAGTTTATATTATTACTATATAAGTTTATTTTTATCATAATCCATATCTACTTTCTAAAAATAAAAATTGGTGGCGCTACAGCTCGTAGAGAACCAGAGCCTGGTGACTAGCAACTCTCAACCATTTCTATGTACGAGTAAATGGAGGGGACCCACAATTTGTATGTCAAATCCGAACGGCTTATTTGAGTAACAGTTTTACATGACAAGAATTATTAATCTTAAAGGATTTTCCAACTTCTCCCAAGAGGAAGTACTCGTGAACAAACTTTTTAGGTGAAACAGGCACCGACTGAACCCAGACTTCTGGCATTACAGTCCTACGCACTAACCAAATTAGCATAATTGTACTACTTTACAGTTATGCTTCTATAAATTTGGTAAAAAAAATCGATTTGTTTTGACGTATGGAATGAAAAAATAACAGAGAAAATTTGTGTTTTGATGAATCTAGATCAAAAATAAATTGATTTATTTTGCCCATGGATGCCCCATAATATTGAAATCTGTCAAACTCAACATCGATTTCAAGGGTCCCTGGAGTTTTGTTTAATAGATAGCCTCTTATCTTTTACATAAGTAAAATGGGATTGGACGAGTTTTTTTAGTTCGTGTAAAATAAAAGAGTACTGACGAAATTTTCAAATTCTTTTGTGCTTTGATTCCTTTTAAAAAAAAAAATCAAATTGGGTTCATAGTATTTAAAGAATGAAGATGAAATTGAAGAACAGCTAAGAAAAATAACTAAATTTATTGAGTATGAAGTATACGTTTTTTTTTATTATTTCTCACTTTTGAACTTTTAAAAAATGTTTTTATTATATTTTAAAGACAAACTATCCTAATTATCCTAATTTTATTCTTTATCTGATGTCAAAAATTAATCTTAAAAATTTAGCTTTTCTCGTTTCTCTTCAAATTAAAAAAATTATACAAGTTTATTGGGAATGACGCTGGGATGTGTCATTTGAAAGAACTCTTCATTTTTTGAGATTTGATTCATGCTTTGGGGAGCCTTATTATTATTATTATTATTATTATTCTTGACGATTCAAGGTCCCTTCCCTAGATTCTAAATAAAACATTTTTAGAGAGATGTGTGTGCGTGCGTGTGTACGTACGTTCGTATGCCCGTACGTTCGGGAAGCTTTTTTCGTCGTCCATATATCTTAAGAACCAATAGAGATATCGACTTCAAATAAATTTTGTTATACAGATAATAATGCAGAAAGATGCCGAAAGGAATCTCAAAAAATTTGTTAAGTTAAAATATCTCACGAAGCAATAACTCTAGGGACAAAATTTGAAGTCAAGTGAATTCAATTTTATATCATATTATATTGTGACGTGACCCCAAACTGATATTATTTTGAAAAAAATCAAATACATAACCGTTTTTTCTATAAATCAAAAAAACTGAAAAACAATTGTCACCTCGAATATTTTACGAACAAAAAATGATTTTATCTCCAAAATAATTCGAAAAATCGAACTGACAGTTTTTTTACAAAAAATAAAAACCTTAAAAAAAAACATTACTAAAAGTTGGTAAACATTGATTTTCAACTTAAATATCTTTTCAAAAATTAAAGATATTGGCTTCAGACTAATTTCATCTTATAGAAAGTATTTGTTTCGACATCCAGTAAAATTTTTATAAAAATCCAATTGTCAATTTTTGCACAAAAATTAAAATCTACAAAAAATAGTAGGTATACGCAAAATTGGTAAAAATTGATATTTGATTTTCGATATCTGGTGAATAAATGAAGGTATGATTTCAAAATGATTTCATTCTGTTCTAAATTTTCTTTGAAAAATCTTATCTGTACTTGCTTATCGACTCAAGTATTAGGAGAACAATTTAATAAATTGACTTCAAGTTTTGTATCTTACACAAAATATGGTTATGAATATTTTGCTAAAGTTTTAAGCAAGACAAATCGACAGACGGGATGGGAAGTTATCAGTGTGGGTCGCATCCCAACCTCTTTTTCATTATTAATTTGGACAGTTAGGCCGTGTGTGAATTGCGTTAAAATTTGCGTTAAAACTTCTACCACGATTAAAATTTGGCGTCTTCTTTGAGGTGGCATCAAATTTAGCCATATGCTGTGTGAATTGAGTTAAAACAATTATTTTAACCAAGATTTCTGCGCAGGTTAAAAAAATTTCCCTCGATAATTTAAGAAATTTCCCTGAACAAAAATTGGTTTTCTTTTTCGCGGAAAAATAATTTCTCTTACAAAACATATTTTTAAGAAAACAGGGTTAATAAAAAGTCTCTAAGACTAAAAAAAAATCTTTTTTGGGGCGACTTTCCATTACGACAGCACGAATTTCGGTCTGATTTTTTTTACAGTTAGGTAGGGGTCTCAATAGAACATGTTTTAAATATTAAGGCGAGGAAACACCTTTAAGTCATAGAAAAAAATATTTTCTTTTTCGGACTTAACCCTACTTTTGTTTATATTTCATTTTTTGAGCCTAAAAGAAGTTTTTTTGAATTGAAAGCACGGTGTACTAACAGCTAGGTATGTAAGGGGGGCATGCTGCCCCCCTGCAACCCCCCTGCCTGGGCTCACTATAGGATTTGGGGTGGGTGCGAGTTTGGGTATATGTAAAGTACTTTTTGCATTTGAGCACTAAAATCAAAAAAATTCCCAAAAAAAAAAAGCAAGTATGGCAACACTGAACGAAAAACAGGGAAGAAATGTCAAAATCAACCATTTTTGCGTGTTTTGTATGTAAAAAAGTGAACTTTAAAAATTAATTTAAAATAGAAACAAATGTTTCCTTGCTCTAAAATTGCTATAGTTATTATTTATTTGCACATATCTATCGATTAAAAAAAACCGCGTGTGAAAATTCGTGCTGTCGTAAAGGAAAGTTGAGCCTCTTTTTTATTTATTGTTCTCGATTCTAATGTCATATTTTAAAACAACAGTCAAAAACATTCAAACAAAATTCCCATTTTGATTAATTGATTTATTCGGTGTGGTAACACTGAAAAATTGAATGCAAAAGCAAGAGCAAATTTCTATATCAATAGAAACGTCAAATTTTAACACACTTTAACCTGCTCCACAGCTCAATAAATTTTAACCCATTTTATTCACCTCATTAGTGTCAAATTTTAACGCTGGTTAAATTTTAACACTCATTTTAACGCAATTCACACACGGCCTTAATTCATAAGAAAACAAAGTATACATGCTGTCATCAAGAAAGGACTTACAACACCGACGCGACGTCTCGGTCAAAACGTCACCATCGTAAGGACGTAACATTGAGGTAGTTAAGGACTTTGTCTGCCTAGGCTCCGCTATGAACGCAGAAAACAACACTAGCGCTGAGATCAAACGAAGAATAATATGACTCTTGTTAACCGCTGTTTCTTTGGACTCGAGGGATCAAAGTGTCGCTATATAAAAGCCCTCATCATCCCCGTCCTGCTATACGGTGCAAAAGCATATATAGACTATGACAAAGCGAATGAAATCACCTTGGGTCGTTTCGAGAGAAAAGTTCTTCGCGTGATCTTCAGCTCCCTATCTATAGAAGGGGAGTAGAGGAGAAGATGGAACGACGAGCTGTACGGGTTGTACAGCGACGTAAACTTAGCCAGAAGGGTTAAAGTTCCGGCCCGGAAAGACTTTTGCAAAGTAGAATAAGGCCAACTTTTAAAAGTTTCGCCGGTTCGGTATCGAAACGCACACGAGGACAAAGTTGGGGAGTTATATCAATTACTTTTTTGGGATTTATTTCACTTCTGTTGGGGACTTATTTCATTATTTTTTTGGGGACTTATTTCATGCAACTAGTTTCGTAATGCAACTAAGCCCCAATTTGAATCATTTTGAGTAGTATTTTATATTTTTATTAAAAAAAGTGTCACTTGAATTTTACTAAAAATTTTACCAAATATAAAAAAAAAACACCCACTCAATGTTTTCAAAGAGCCAATCTGGCCCTTTCGATATTTTTTATCTGTAAACCTGCATTTTTTTAAAGTCGATATTTTTGCCGGTTCTTGAAATATGGCTGACGAAAGAAGGTATCACGAACGTATGTACACCCGCACTCTAAACTCTTAAAACCTCTTGATTTAGATACTACAACCTTTGAAATTTTCAATGCAACAATTATAAACGATTACAATTAAATGCTATGGGAAGAATATAAAAATAATTTTAATTTTTAGTCTAGGTATCTTTTTTATTTTTGTGTAATTTGGTCCCGCTTCAACATCACACCACCCCATTATTTTTCTGCTAAAACACAATTCATACGTTTCAGATATCTACTCTTTGTTTAGTTTGTTGTTTTAAAGACAAATCTAGGAATACTTTACTTTACTTCACAAAAAGAAGTTCCTAACTGATACAAGTTATTCTTTTGTAGGAATCATTGTTAAGCACATGTGTATGTATGTGGATATGTACAGTACAGTACATGCACAAAACTCCAACTTTGTTAAACTACAATCTGTATCTAATAAAATGCCAGGTACCTACATTACGTAGTACCTACCTACTTCATGCACAACATAAATTACAAACTATATTATCTGATGGATACGATTCAAGCAATAACATCTGCTTTCTTTTGAATTTCAATACAATCCTCCACAATCCTTGCAGGAGCAAGAACCAATGCTATGTACTACCTACCTTTGATATAGTTTCATATTTGCGTGACTTATTGCGTTAAATATGCCATTTCTTTTCCATAACAAGCTGATTAAACTGTCTATTCGAAGGAACAAACACCACAACCAGGCGACCCATTTCCAAAGGACCTTGTATATTTGATTTCCCACAATCTATATACGAAATGATATAAATGCAATAATATAGTAGATACATTAAGTGATGGTTTTTGGATTTAAGGTTCTCATTTATTTTGTTTTGTTTTTTTTATGGTATAGGTATAGCACAAAGAAACATGAAATCAAAGGTGACGGCGGCGGTTGGCGCTCGCGCCAAAAGTGTTTCAACTCCAATTACCACTCGTGGCAAGGCAACACAGCAACAACAACAACAACAACAACAGCAACAACAACCTTCACCGCATTCACTTCAAGCAAACAAAACAATTCTTAGGAGTATTTCGATTTTTTTGGCTAGTGGCAAGAGAAATAGTCATCAGTCGAGGAACACTTCAGGCTCCACAAGGAAGCGGACAGGTAAAATGGAATTGAATGGTAAATCAAATCCAAAGCTGCTGGAAAGTTTGCGAAGAAAAACTAGGTTTTCAAAGTGAGTATAACAATTTCATCTTCATTTTGAAAAATAACATTGCTAATATCATTTATTATGTACAAAACTATAAGAAAGCGAAAGGGCTTAGAACCGACCTCGGAACTATATAAATCGATTCTATGATTTAGACCAGTAATTTTTAGTAATACATAGATTTAACGAAACCTTCTTTATTCTTAGGGACGAAATTGATGCGCTTTATAGAATCTACAGAAAGTTGGTCTCAAACTGCCAATATGCAGCGAAAGCCTTAGCTGCTAATTCTTCGAGTTCTGTTATTGCAAAGCCGCACTCCACTGTTGAGGTGAGTATTTCTTTACTTTTACATACTGCAATAATTTAAACTGGTCCGATTAAAAATGGAAACATAACCAAGGTACCTGAAAAATACGTTTTTATTTTTAAGTACTTTTAATTTAACGATGGCATCTGTTTATCAAAGTATAAGGCTTTACAAAAAAAAGTGTTTTACGGAGACGTTTTGCACGCGGGCTGTTTTAACATTTTTGAAAACAAACCAACAAATTTTAGGCCTATCGTTTTTATCGAGATTCGTGAAATTTTCCGTTATGATGGAATTCAAGATAGGGCTGATTATCAGGCTTTACGATTTGTCCTCACTACAGGTTTTTTCCCCTGCAATACTGAACAAACTATAATGACACCTATGAAAATGAATGTAATTTTCCGGCCGGAACTCGACTAAATTAAGAATTGGTTTTCCGAGGTGATAAGTTGAACCCGAACCAAAGTTTTAAAGTAAGGCCCAGGGAAGCTTGGACTTTTTAATAAATAGAATATTTGTTTAGTTTTAATTTTAATTTAATTTAATTTAATTTTTTAATTTATTTATTTAATATCATTTAGAGTTTACAATCTCAAAAAGTCTAACGAAATTCTTAAAATATACATTGAATCATTATAATTAAAGCTATATACAAAAAACATTACAATTATTTAATTTGTTAAAAAATACAAGTTTAACATATTTTTGAATGAGTTTCTACTTAAATGGAAATTAAAATCCATATTATTTGACACATTATTAAACTCCCTAACACTGCAAGTTATGGGTTCATTAAATGCATAATTTTCTCTATGAACGTTTTCCCGGAATATGGTTCGAATTTCTTAGTTCTCTAGAAGGAGCGTAAAGATCAATTAACGATAATAAATAAGGACAATCAATATGATATGATAAAATATCACTGACAAAATTTATAGCAAACATCTTACGGCGGTTTTCTAATGTCTGCAAACCAATAAGCTGACATCTAACGTTATTCGAAGGCATTTCAATGTTCCAGCCTAGTTTGTGTTCGACAAATCTTGTATAATTTTTTTTTTGACATTTTCTATTCTTGTAATATGAACATTGTAATGAGGATTCCACACTACGCAGAAATATCCCAGGATCGATCTAACATACGAAACATAAAGGGCTTTTAGTGTGTAGGGGTCCCTAAGACCTAACGAATTACGAAAAATAAAACCCAACATAGAGCTGGCTTTGTTCACCATATATTCTGTATGATGTACAAAGATTAGTTTGTAATCAAAAATTACTCCAACGTCTTTTTTAATAGAAACTCTATCAAGGACAGATTTTGCATATTTTAATCGTAAAACATTGACATTTGGATATGTTTAGGGCTAATTGGTTTATATTGCACCAGTTGATAAGATTGTTTACATCATTTTGTAGAAGCGTACAGTTTGTTAAATTTTGTACACGTCTAAAAAATGTTAAATCATCCGCAAACATAAGACGCATTCAGTTTGTAAGGACATCAGGTAGGTCATTTATACAAATAAGGAACAGCATTGGACCTAAATGACTCCCTTGCGGAACACCAGGAGTTACAGAAAAGGGATGAGAGGTAATCGAATCAATTGAAAAAAGCTGACTGCAACCTGTAAGATAAGCTCTCAGCAATTTTAGCATGTTGAAATGAAAACCTATGTTCTCTAATTTTTGTTATACAATTGTATGATGCACCCTATCAAACGCTTTTGCAAAATCGGTGTAGATGACGTCCAATAAGTAACCCTTTTCTAATGAATTGAGAATACCATTCGTGAAAATGGTTAGGTTAGTGGAAGTTGATCTACCGGATACAAAACCGTGTTGGTACTGGGATATGGTTTCTTTTAATAAAAAATTAAATTTATTGCAAACAATTTTTTCAAATACTTTAGGTATTGAGGACAATTTACTAATTGTAATTAAAAGTCTTCGTTTATAATATGTTCTCTGTACTTGAGTGCAATTTTGATATAATGGTTGCGAAGGTTCCAGTTTTCTCCGTTTAGTATTTGGATAATTTCGTCCCTTTGAACCATAGGGTTTCCCCAGACTTGTATTCTTATCGTTATCAACACTGGGCATATTGCGATGATGAAATGTTGCGTGTCTTCTAACTGCCTAAGGTTGCATAGGGTGCATGTTGATGATTCTAATTTTTTTTCGTATAGTTGGTAGTTTAAAGGCAAGAGACCACCTCTAGGTCTTACACATTGGTCGCATTCGGAAAGCTAGTGGCTACGTAGTCGAAATTCAACTAGATTTGTGAATGCAAAACTTCACTACAAAGCTAGTCAATCCGGAACTGTCATATCAATGACAAATGCAAATATATAATACAGGAAACATTTGTGTTTTCAGTACTTTAAATAGTTTGTTTTGTTTTTAAATTCAATAAAACCAAATATAAGATATAATATGAGTGATTTTTATTTGTATTTAAATACTAAATGATTTATTTCATTTTGAATTCTTGTGTCCTTACCGAGCAGCTGATTGTGAAACGTCAAAACCAGTGTGCACTAACTTTGTAGCCGAAAATTTTACACTACGTCGCGTCGGAGGGGAAATTTCAACTACTTTTGTAGTTAGATTTAGCCAATCAGAATCCCTTGACTACGTAACCACTAGCTTTCCGAATGCGACCATTGTCAACATCATATCGCCACATGGATCATCTTAGTTCCCAGTTCATTTTGGAGATACTTGTACGTCAATCTGTTTTGGCTATCTTGAATTTGGTCGTGGAAGCATGCAAATTGCGCGGATTCAACTTTTTAAAGGAGTTCATGTATTGGCCACTGCGAAGCAATATTAAATGTAAGCCGATCTGTTTGTTGGTTCGTCGCCTTCTTTATGTGGTCAAGACGAAGCTTCAGGGTGTATGTGAATAATTTTCGTAATCCGGTCTCCGGCTGTAGTATATAGTTTGGCGTGTTATATAAAAGCCTGAACATTTTTTGATAAAATATCTTTGGAGTTTTTCACTTCTTCGAATTGCCAAATCCCCCATACTAGCACATAATTGCACGAACAACTGCTTCAAATGTTCTATATTCAGCACTTACGCCAGGTGCTGTTAAAGGCTCTTTTTGCCTCTTTCAGCTTTTCATCCAAGTGAGTTTTGAAGGAAAATTGGGGGGTTCGCAGGACGCCAAGATACTTCTATTGTTTAACCTTTTCTAATTCCTCGTTTCTCCAGTACCATTTCTTATTTCTTGCAAATCGTGCAGTTCCATTTCGAAAAATAAAGAATTTTGATTTACTCGTGTTTAGCTTTAAGTTCCAAAAGTAACAATATGTTTGGAGTTTGTTGATCATCGGTTGCAACATTTTCGTATGGTCAACCAAAAATACTTAGTCATCAGAACTTTGATTTTAGTTTCTACGAGGTATATCTTACTCCAGGTAGGAGGTGTATACACTGAGATCATCCATAAAGAGAGAGAAAAGGGCTAAGAGGGCAGCCTTGTTTTACTCCTGTTTCTGTTTGCAACCATTCCGATAATATATTACCATCCCATACAGCTGAGCGATTTTTCAGTGATAAGGCTGTTGGAGCATTTTAATTATCATCGTAGACATGCCTACATTCGAGAGTTTGTAAAGGCATTGTTTTCAAGATGCTATCGGGCAATACTTGCCAGGATGAAGATATTGTCTACTGTGGAATAACACTTACGGAATCCGAATTTCAACTATTTTTGCACAATAATAAAAACATAAAATTAGACTCCAGATTTCGGATTTTATGTTTCTTATGAAACTTCTTACCCCCCACTTCTATTACCTATACGCACTACAATCTGCCGTGATATCGGAAATAGAATCTAACTTCATGTACTGGTTATTTACTTGCTGAAGAATTTATGTTTTGAATTCATCTGAAGAATAAAAATAAGTAGTCATATTTGTTGTTAGCAAAAATTAGAAGTGGATAAAAAAAGCCCTCGCAGTTATAATAAAACAAAATTAATTTTGTTGTTCTCTTCTTAGCCCGACATGCCATTTTTGGTAGTGGTTTTTTGGTAGAAAATTAACAGTTTTCGTACAGCTTAAAAACAACCTTTCACATTAATAATTTTAGAATCTTTTGATTCTTAGTTTATACAAAAATTTTAACACACATTTCAAGTTTCATTAACTTAACATTATTTAAAAGTAGTTTTCATTACTTCATTCAAAAAAGCTCAAAACTTTTATAAGAATGTTTCTATCGTAATGATTTTTTTTATTTAATGTAAAATTAAAAACTATAATAAAATAATGTTTCGTATTTACATATTTATTTTACCAAAATAGATATTCTAGTATAGTTACACTTTCAGCTCTCCTTACTCTCTTTCCATAGGAAGATTTTGAGCGACCTTGGACACGCTACCCAAGGTTAACCGCGACATCGCATGAATTAATTATTTTAACCTTAAACCCTATCTTTCTGAACCTATGGTTAGTAAACTTTAATTAGATTAATTATATATAATATTATATTAACTTACTTTCATTATTCGCTTCGAAAGTCTGTTTATTTATTGAAATTGCGTGTCAACTTCCTATTTACGAGAGAGAGAGATATTAATTTAATCTGTGTTTCGTAAATTGATATTAAAATGTGTATTAAGTGCTTAAAGTAAACAACGTATTTAATATGATAAGAATTAATACTGTATACATCTTAACGGTTCCTGAAAATACCACATTATATGTGATGGTTTTTAAAATTTTGAATTGGTAAACACTTCCATTATACCAATTATCGTCATATTTCAATCAATTCCCACAAAACCTTAACAAATGAAGCACTTAAACCTTAAAAACCTCTCTTTCTCTATAGATGAAAATAGCATGAAAATCCGTTCTGTAGTTTTTAAGATTATTGTGAACATAAAGAAAGTCTAACAAGCAGGGTGGGATTCTTTAAATTTGTCTTTTACTTATACTTATTATTTATTATTTTTTAATTTCTTATTAAAAAAAATCAATTCTTTCAGGGCATCGACAGAATAATATTTCGTGAGCTTTTACATAGTACATTTGATATTGTAACAGAAGAAATCTTAATGGAAAGAATATTCTGCAGTTGGGATAAAACACACGAAGGACTTCCACTTCGCTTAGAAGGGTGGTTAACCGGATTGTCAGTTTTTCTTCGTGGTAATAAAGCTGAGAAAGCAGCTTTTTGCTTTAGAGTTTACGATTTAAATGCTGATGGATTTATTACAAAAGATGAAATGTTTACTCTATTGAAAAATTGTTTAATTAAACAACCCCAAGATGAAGATCCAGATGAAGGTGTTAAAGATTTAGTCGAAATAGTTTTACGAAAGTTTGATGTAGATAAGGATGGAAAAGTAAATATGAAAATATTTAAATTCTAATAACAATTTTATTATTTTAATTTCTTTCAAAATTTTAAATAGGTTTCTTTCGATGATTTTTTAGCAACAATTAATGCTCAACCTTTATTAATAGAAGCTTTTGGACAGTGCCTTCCCACAGAAAGTGCAATTGTTTCATTCTTTTCAACACTTCAAATATAAAAATAATTTATAAAACAAGTAAATGTAGTTAATTGAGTAAATGTACTTTTAAATGTTTAAACAATTCTAAAAGAAAAACTTTTAAGTCCTAGGTACATACATACTTATAACATGTTAACGCATATAAAATATACATTGTAAGAAAAATCATACTTCGGATAAAATAATTTAATAAAATAACGAAATTCTTTTAAATTTGTAACGAATGTTTTTATTGAGTACAAAATAAGCCTTTATTGTTAATTATAATTTTTAAAATGAAAACAGATGATCAATGATGGAATCGGCTAAGGTGATAGTTGATTGTCAATGTCTTTATAATAGATTTTTGATTGTTGCTCTCTCTACAGTATTATAAGAACAGTCTTACATTCTTTAACTAATTCATGATTATTTCACCTCACGTGTATATCCTCAAATGGACTTGCAAATCAAATTCTATTTAAAACAGACGTTAATTTTATTTTGAATGATTAAAATTTTAGCCCAATGTGGATAAACTAGCCCTACGAAATTCTTCTTCCCCTTAAAGTTACAATGGGCGCATTCATAAATCTAGTGACTACGTAGTCAAAATTCAACTACCTTTGTGAATGCAAAATTGCACTAAAAAGCTAGTCAATCCGGAACTGTCATATTGCTGACAAATGCAAATATATACATTAAGAAACATTTTTGATTTGATAACTTTAAATTATCTTTTGTGTTTTTAAATTCAATAAAATCAAATTTAAGACACAATTTGAGTGATTTATATTAATATTTAAAAACTGAACGATTTATTTCATTTTGAGTTCTTGTGTCTTTACCAAGCAGCTGATTGTGGAACGTCAAAATTATTCTCCACTAACTTTGTAGCCGAAATTTTTACACTACGTCGAAGGGAAATTTTAACTCATTTTGTTGTTGGAAGTAGCCAATCAGAATGACCCAATTAGAATTCATTTTGAATGACATCAATAATATTGTTTTAAAATTAGAATAAAATTTAACTATACCTACTTCACTTTTGACATTTTGAACCAATTTTGAGTTTTTTGAAAACGAATGAATTTCAAATTTCATTTCATGAGCAATTGAAAATCGATTTCAATTCATTTTGAAAGACAGCAGTAATTTTACTTAAAAAAAAAAGAAATTTAATTATCCTTCACTTTTAACACTTCGAAGCAATTTCGAATTTTTTGAAAACGAATGAATTGTTCAACTTGAAATTTCATGTCATGAGCACTTGAAAATAAATTTCAATTCAATTTGAAAAATAGCAGTCATTTTACTTTCAAAACAAAATGAAATTTAATTATCCTTCACTTTTGACGTTTTGAAGCAATTTTTAGTTTTGCGAAAACGGATGAATTGTAGAACTTCGAATTTCTTTCATGAGCTATTGAAAAGCGATTTCAATTCATTTTATTCCTCAATTCAGAACATAAGTGTAAATATAAATTTCGATAGTTATAAAGGGGTTTTCAATTGGAGCGGGTAGATTTTGTCGCCCCGTGGTGGCCATTTTATTTTGGTGACATCTGTCAAATCTTTTGTTTATTATTCAGTTGTTTATGCCAAATCATCATGGCAAGTTACACGATTGAACATCGCCGCGGTCTGTGAACGACTTCAACTCACGCGAGGTTTACCAGGTGATAATGCATCCTCAAAAAGTTACCGTTTGGTGTGGATTTTGGGCCGGCGGCGGCATAATTGGTCCGTACTTTTTTGAAAACGACGTTAGTGAGGCGGTCACTGTCAACACCGAGCGTTACATAACGATGATAACTAATTTTGTATGGCCCAAATTGAACCATATGGACCTAGACGACATGTAATTCCAGCAGGACGGCCGGCCGGCGCTACGTGCCACACAGCAAAGGGCACGATTGACATTTTGCATGAACGATTTGAGGGTAAGGTTATCTTTCGCAGGGGTCCACCAAGGTCATGCGATTTGACCCCGCTAGACTTTTTCCTGTGGAGTTTCTTGAAGTCGCAGGTCTATGCAAATAAACTGCAATCGACCGATGCCCTAAAGGTGAACATATCATAGGCCATCGCTCAAATTCAGCCGGATCTATGCTAAAGAGTCATTGAAAATTGGACCACTCGGATCCGTGCCACACCGTAAGAAGCCGAGGCGGGCATTTGAATGATGTCATATTCCACACTTAATGGCATGCATGCGCCTTTCAAATATAAAAATAATTTTGTTAATACCTCACACACAGCTTGTTTTATTCCATTTCAACATCTACCCGCCCTTGTTGAACAACCCTTTAGTATAAAACCAGATACAAATCTGAAGCTAAAATAAAATGCAGATACAAAAATTACAACTAATAAGCAAGCATTTCTACGTCTACAACATAGGATATGTAATTTTGCGATATGGGGTTGTTATTTAATGTGCAAGAACAATTGTACTCATAAGCACGTGTGACCTAGTCATGGATTATGTATATTCATTTCTCTCATTATATTATATGATAGATAAATTGATTACAATCATATAGTTGATCACAATCAAATCATTCAAGTTCAAGGTAGTCTTCTTTCGATAGTTTATTAATGATATAGTCACTGACCTAGTAAAACATTTCCTACCATTGAATTGTATTGTATGTATATTTGCTATATACTAAATTCCAAAGTAAGTTCTCGTGTACCTAACTATTAATAAAGATGAAGCTTTCAACTATCACGTGCACTTTTCTATTGTTCATATTGCAAAACTAAAAAACTTATCTATCTTTATTGTTTATATTGTAGAATCAACTTCACCCCTAAGTGTATTCTTCTTTTGGTTATGTCTGTCTATTGTGAGTGTAACAATAGAAACAGATGCTTTCAGTCCAATATGACATTATGAACTCTCATAATGCAAATTGGCTGTTTTTAACAGGTACGTAGCCAAACAACTTTTCACTTATGTACATCTGTTCACGCCTCATTAGGTTGTTAATGTCAAAGTTACCACTTTGAAGACTGACATTTACCTACTTCACATTATGTCAAATTTATAAAAGAAAAGAAATCCAAAAGAAACTTCATTTAATCCAACAAAAGACGTCAGAATTGAAAGATTTATTTCATTATAATTTTCCAGTTACACTTGATCTGCAAATTGTCAAAATTGTTGATTTTCACTTTTGACTTTGACATAATTGTACGCAAAGACCGTTATTGAACCTTCACCCCATCCAGAAGTCTTCTAAGTTCTTAACACGAAAAATTAACAGTTCTTCTTCTAGATAAATGGTAGATCGTGTTCGGTATAGACATGAATAACTTTAAGGTAAGGCAAGTTTCTAGCAGCTGTTAAAAAATTACCATCCAAATAAAACAACTCCAATTTAATTTGGAGTTTTGTATAAGGAATTAGTGACTTTTGTTGGTATATAATAATGTTTTGGTTTTTTCTATGCGCAATGTACTAAAGATAAAATAAATAAAGCAAAGTTCCAAGTTTGACGTTAAAAGCATCTGAAAAATTAAATGCTGAAGCTGCCAAATGCTTCTGAATTTAAAACGTCAAACAAAAACTTCATTGTTAATTAAATCTGTTTATCTGTCGTGTAACCAATCAAAAACGCTATAACGTGAATTTAATGAGTTTGTACGTGGATGCGTTCATTGATTCAGAATCACATCTCATTTTTCACAAACTCTTTGTCTTAGCTATATTTTTTAGCTATCAGAAGATCCATCAGTGTTTTTTTTTATTTTTAACATGTTAGACCTCTTTTTTAAGCAAAACTATTGAAGCATTAAGATCAATTCTAATGTCAGTCAAATTTATTTCGTAAATAAATTTTAATGATGAAATTTTATTTTTACTGAACTGCTGATTGAAAAATGCCAACAAAAATTCACTTCATTTTACTGATTGCGTTCCAATTTTTAAGTTCCTAGTGGCATAAGTAAAATCCTTTTTGTTTGAGGTGCGAAACTGCTGGTTATTAAATAAGTTAAATTTATGCAATTTTACTGATTGCTAAAAACGCTCACAAGTAAAATGCTTCAGATTTCTCCTTTTTCAATTTTTTCTAATAGATTTTACTTGAAGCTACAAAGGACCATTCACACGAGAGCGACCAACGATGATTTTAAATAATTTTTAAACCTGAATTATGTGCAAATTGTAAACAAAAAGGTTAATCTTAAAGTAATACAAATATCTTTTTCGTTTCGAAAATAAGAGACATTTAATTGCAATTTGATTGTAACGAACTGTCAAACTCATTCCACGTTCCACATACGATCCACAATCCTACGAATAAAATATTCGCGCGTGTCTTAACCTAAAAATTTCATCCTAGCCTTTGTTGTGCTTCTGTAATTACGAATAAAAACAAGCCATGTGAAAGAAATGTCATTATGGATGAATATTCGTTCATTAGTTGATCGCTCTCACAAATTAGACAAATTAGGATATAGTGATAATTAGTACTATACTAAAGCATCTTGAACATGAGCTCCGAACTGCGAACTGTGGATGTTCGCATACATGGGCCTAATTTCTATTCGCAGACAGCGACGAATTGAATTACCCTTTTCTCCATATTTTCCTCAGCCATGATCTTTGAGGTTATGTAGCGCGCGAACAATTTATTCGTTGCAGTGTGGATGGTATATGGAACGCGAATAGAGTTTGACAGTTCGTAGCAACCACACTGCAATGTGTTAAGCAATATTCACATGAGCACGACTAACGACCAACGAATGAACGAATATTCGTCGTTTTTGACATTTCTTTCACATGAGAGTTTTTAATTCGTCGCGAATGAAGTTTGACATTCACCACCGAAACCAAAACAAGAATGATTTTGTAGGTTAAGTACGCGCGATTATTTTATTCGTTGCGAGTGTGGATGATGTGGAACGCGAATAAAGTTTGACAGTTCGTATCAACTTAAATTTTGTTCGCGACGAATAAATTTGTTTTCTTAAATTTATTAATATATGATATTGAAAAGTAAAAGTATGCATCATAAATCAAATAGAAACTATATAGTATATTGCTATCGTTTTGTTAAGATTTTGTGTGGAAATATGTCTTTAAACGTATATAAACTCACATTTTGTAATTCATTCGTCGTTCGTTGGTCGCGCTCATGTGAATGCTGCTTTACTACCAAACTGTTTTTACAAAAATTTCATGTTTTAGAGAAAAAAATGAAAATTTTATTATCCCAACATTATTGTGAATTGTTAAGTGTTTTTGTTTGAAATTGACTTTTTGAAATGTTTAAAATCACGTTTGTTCGTCCATTCGTTCATTCGTTGTTCGTTCTCATGTGCAAGGCCTTTAAAGGTTAAATGGGGCAAAGTTTGGATTGTTTAACGTTTATAGCTGTGTGTATTTTATTTTTGACCAATGTTTTAAAATTAAGAAAAGTTGACATTCCTTTTCAGGAAGTTATTTAAGCAATTAGATCAATGCCCCTGTGACAAAACATTTTGGCTACGACTCTGCCCCTGTTGTCATACAAATATCACAAAGCCGCCCAACCAATTATAATATTTACAAAATTTATTGTTTTGTATGAGACATTCATCTTAAAATCTATAAATAAAATATCAACTTTACGCAGTTCAATGGAAATTTAAATAAAAATATTTAAAAAAAAACATATTTAGACTATAAAAATAAATAAATTATTGAAAATATTCTAGTTCCAGGCATGACCGACTTTGTCGTACTCCATATCCATAGATACATGCATGAATATATTCACCTATAAAGCCTGATTGCGTCTGATAAGAATTCCGTCCAACAAAACCACCCCTTGTAGTAGGTATGTATATTTGTCTTGACTATTATAATCCCATATCTACCCAAAGTATTTGTCACCGAGCGGCAACGTCGACGGACGGCATAAGATATTGTATTGTAAACGTATTTCATATTTCCTATGAAGGCGCATATAGTACAACTTTCAGATACCGGAGAGGTGGGTATAAATAAAATATAACTACAAATTGTGTTCAGAGTAGAGACTAGAAAGAACACATGCTGTATAGCTTAGCTACTTCTAAACTACCCTGTTATCGATGTTTTTTTTTTTCCTTGTCAGATACGAGAGTCACGCTGCATCAGTCGAGAGCTGCCGCGCGCCGCGCCGCCGGGCAGTTGTAATAATTTTAAATTTCAAAATTGATTTTCAGTTCTATTCAGTAGTACCGCAAACAGCTTAAGGAACGGGTGTTTTAAACTATAGTCGTATTGTTTATAGTTTAGTAAAAATAAATAAAAGTAAATACGTTCTTCGCCATTCGCCAATATGACGGAACATGAAATGGACACAGTCAATTCTGAAAAGTAGGTGAATAAGATATAAGCCATTTTTACTATATGAATAATTTTTAATTGTTAAGGTGAAATTGTAATTGGTAAAAATGTAAAATAATATTTTTTACATTTTGATAAAAAAGTTTTCATTTTATTTTAATGAAAAAGTGTTTATATTAATTATGTCAGTGCATATGAACGGGACATGAAGTTGAAATAAATTTCATAGTATAAATAAATAAGATGATAAGCTTTGACCATTAGTTTCCATAGAAACATTTTTGATATTGCATTATAGGTATAAGTCTATATAAGTACAATAAACTGATTGTAGGTGTGACTAGCTAACAATATAAGCTAAACTAACAAAAATTACAATTTTTGTCGCACGCATTTGCTCTTATCTCACTTAATATTTATATGTAATTAAATGTACTTAGTTCTAGTAAGGTTATTTAGTAAGATGAAAAAAAAAAGCTCTTAAAACCGTTAGAGCTGAAGTATTGTCTGTAATCAAAAATTAAAAAATATGTGTTGTTGGTTTTCATTGGCCAGATTGTATCTAGGGCACACATGAACATTAAGTAAATTTTCAAGAACTCGAAACGGTTCGACCTAAGGAATTTTTAATTAAGGTCTTCCGAATCAATGGATGTTCAATATTTTGGTACCGCCAAATAACTTGAAAAAGTCAATCACATCTGTCAAATTGGCTCGCAGCATTACATATTCGGCTAGTTTATATTTGTAAGAACTCCGTGATTTATGTATTCTCAGAATTATAAACAAAACGTACGTTTCATATACATACATAATATGTATGTACATTTCTCAGTTTTACTGTCAGAAATCTGAGAATAGAATTTTGTATGATTCGATTTCTCAAGAATTCTTTATCTAATATCTAATTTGATTGCTTGGCTAATCCTGATCTGTCATTCTGACTGAGAAAATTTTCTGAAATCTGACAAATTTAAACTGCCCAATTGTAATTGTTAATATCTTCTTTAAATTTCAAAATGATTTGGTCAAACTTGAAGTGTTCTTTTTGAAGTATTTTTCGGGTTACCAATCAAACAAAAAGCTTTGTTTGTTCGTAATCCCTTTTGAAACAGGACAAATATATTCCTGCAGATTTGTGGACGGCTATTTTTAATTCCCTTGAAAATATCGTTTTGCCTACTACCGAACAATAAAAGAGTTAAAGCAATTAAATCGCATTCTGACAAATATTGATTTATCAAAAACAAATTTTAAAAATACAATCTACAATCTTCTAAAAGGGTGTAGGTTTTAATATAATAAGAATAATAGAGTTAGAGTCTTCATTAATCTGGTCATTATTATCTGGAGAGCTTCAAATGGTTTGATAAAGTTTTAAAGATTAAGAAAAGGTGTCAAAAATGTGTACCTACCAAACATAAGAATTTGTGTTATACATCGGAATTTCCACAAAATTACATTCCTAAGGAAAGCATCTTTCTTGGTTCATCTTTGCTAGGAACGATAATGATGGGTTTACACTTTTCAGTACTTTCCAAATTTGCCCAAGAAGAGGATGCAAAATATTGAAGTAACATAAGTTGGATAAAAAGAGAGAAGACCAAAAATGCAATAGGCAGTGCCATTATGCAGATGTGAAGAAGAACATGACCACTCAATCACACGCGTTTTTTATGGATTGCATCTATTTTTTTCGTACTTACATCAGTTTGTCCAAAATTTGTGTTATGTAAAGTTTTGTTAATTTTTTTTGTATACAATTTAAGTTCGGCTCCACACTTCGGCTCCAAGTTGAGTCAATCTAATTTCAACTTAACGACGATTTACAAGGTGTTGAAGCCTTATCGAATATCATTTATTTTATACTATAATTTATTATCTATGTACATACTGTACATACATACATATATACAATTATCTATAAAGATTAAAAGCAGTTTAATACTATATAAATGTATACCTAACTAAAGTGTAGTCATAATTTGTGAAAAATTGATAAAAAGCTTCTTATTACCGGTGAAAAGACTTTTAAGAGTGATATTGTTTCAAAACAAATATCAATGGACGAATTTACGGAAAAGTCTTATCAAATCAGAAAAAAAACAAACAATAATAACTTTTACATGTAATAAAAAGTAACAAATATTTTTAGCTATAGTACTTTCGTAAGAACATATACACGTACATACATTTCACTATTTTGAAGTAAGAACTTCTAGAACAAACTACCTAGAGTACAAATAAATAAAACTATCCTCAGATCGAATATTTTATTATAGTGATTTATTTATTAATCCTAATAAACCTAATATATAATTAACTTTTACAAAAGCATATTAAAAATAAATTAAACTCGAGATAGTAACGTCAAAAAAATGTTCTATAGGGCAGTGTTTACATTGAATGCATTCTAGGCGAAATCTTTTGACGTCTCATCATTTTATAACTCTTCACTTGATGGTAATAAAGAAAAGGTAAAGAGATACAGAAGCTTAATAAAATGATAAGGACCAAATTGTCAAAATGATCCCAAATAAGTCCAATTTGAACACTATTTTGGAAATAAATAGTCTTTCACCAATGACATTCATTGTTTTCTGGGAACATTTTTTCATGAATATTCTTTTTTAATGTTCTAGGCTAAACAAAACAATTGTTTTTTTTTAAACAACAAATTTGTTTGAGCCTTTTTCTTTAAGAAGACTTTAATCATAAAATTTAGTTTATTTTATCACGAAAACAAAGAAACAAGGTCATGTGTTTGATGAAATTCATCGCTTGCACACATGCAATTTATAAATAAGTTCCATGTTGATGGGTTAAATTCTTTAGATTCAAATTACGAAAAAGTACAAAATTTATAATGTGCATTAATAACTTTAAGGATTAGATTCATGTAATGCACCTACCCTTTAATTGATGACACTTTCAGTTAATTTCCAGCCATGACCAAATGGTACTTAAATTTCTCATAATGCGAGACAAACTTCGACTAATTCAGCTAAGGGCTAATTTGATTGCAGTAGGTCATCTTTAATCCTTAATTATTTTCAATTCGTATATCAACAAATTTATCCGTAAACTAAGTTGTTTGCAATGGAATTTTATAGTTGTGATAACGGTCTAGAACAAATTTTAATATTTACATACATCAAAACTTCAATTGATTTAAGTTTATTAGAGTTTTAAACGATGTTTTTCGCAAAAATACCACATATTTTTCATGTTAATAAAAAGTTTAAGAATTTGAGTGAAATAAACTATCTTAATTACAATATCATGAAATTTCTATAAGGACTTCGATTTATTGATGTACTAGGTATTAGTGATTAAATGTACCTATGTACATGTAATCTCTGTTATCTCTGTTTATAAAATCACACTGACATTTTGTATTTTTTTTAATTTTGTTAATGTCATTGATAACCATTTAATCTATAGCAATCGTATTTTCTTAATTATAAACTATTTTTTGTTACTTTATGACAATCTATTGGTAAGTCCAAAAGTTCAACGCTTTTAAGAATCTGAAATTTTGTTTGCAAATTCAACATTAGCTCAATTTATCAACAATTAATCTAGAAACTTTTGAGTTGGAAAGTAGTTTTTTAATCCGCATAAACACTTTTCTAGATTTCTTTAGTATGTTCTATAATGAAAGTAACTGATAATGCTTGCTGAATAATGGTTTGAGACTTAGCGAAATGTTGGTGAACTATGAACTTGATGCTATGCTCACATCTTCAGTATACAAGTTACACCAACAATTGTCACTTGATTCACAAGACTTATTTTCAGTTTTAGAAAGAAATACTTCAATCTATGTATAAGTAAAAAAATATGCATAGTGATGCAAAAATGACAACAGCTGTCAAACCCATAGGTATGCAATTTATGCTTGCAGATTATGCTGTTTTATTTTCTCTTTATACTAAAACTAAATAATAAGTACACACACTTTTATTATAAATTTAATTGGACATGTAATAAGGATCCTCTCCCACTTACTTTGGGGACGATATGTAATTTTTTAATGGTACCATCACTTGTATAAAAGTACAGAGCTTCGTCTTCTAGAAAATCTAAAATGTTTATACTGGACATGTATATGATACATTATTTACTTCCGGTTGAAAGTCGTCAAAGGTTTTAGATTTTCTTAGTATTTAAAGATCTTTCAAGACAAAAAAAAAATAAAAAGTAACTCAGATATATATATGTATATAAATGAATAGATATGTACTGTACAGTACATATGAATTCTTTAGGTTTGTGGTCTTTAAGTTCTAAAAAATCTATGCCAATTTTTCGAAAATCATAGAATCACTTTTCCAAATAAGGGGTTTAGATATTAAAAAAGTATATTGAAGGATTGACATAGATTTATCTTTTAAGCCACTTAGAAAAGAAAAAAGTCTAACGATCAGATCAAAACATCTTGGTGGAAGATTGTGAACAACTTTTCGAGAAATAACTCGGTGACTACAAACTTTCACCTTTTTTGTAGTCAATTTTAACAATTGTCCAGTCTTTATTTCTCAGACGGATTGACAGAGCAAGAAAGTGAAATACAAGCACAATTCAATCAAATTAGCAATCAAATAAGATTTGCAATTCTTTTCATCCTTTTTGAATCATTAGGTAGAGAATACTTGAGAATTCGAATCATAAAAATTCTGTTCTCAGATTTCTTAAAGCAAAAGTAAGAAATGTTTTAAGAATAAGGACTTTTCTGAGATCTGAGATAAACTGACCAAATTTCAATGGCTGCGTTCAATCTCGTGTTAGGATTCTTAGATAGCTTATTGAACGAGTTGGGTACCTAAATATATAAAAACAAATTTCAGCTGTTCATAAAAACGCGGCAAATATTTAAATTTCGAGATACTAAAACATTGCAAAATAAAATTTTTAATAGATCATTTCAATAAGGGAGCGTATCGGAATCCCGTTTTTTAAAATCCCGAAAAAATGTTTTGAAATCCCGTCTTAGAAAATACCGATTTTTTTAAAATCCCGCTTATTCAAAATCCCGATCAATTACAATCCCGCTTTTTAAAATCCCGTCAAATGCCGACAATCCCGTTTTTTTTTTTACAAAATACGTGCATTAAACTAAATAACAAGAGGAGTCAAAGGTTTTATGTTAAATTACTTACCTAAAATAAAATAATATCGTAATTTGTTTTGTTTTTACTGTACATAAACATTAATTTTTGTTTACAATATTAACTTTTGCACAAACAATATCCTACAGCAAATCTACCTTTCGATAACGGTTTTACCGCTATCGTTGACTTTGTTAATTGATTTGAGTTTGTTTTTAAAGAATACTGCTTTACTTTATATTCTTATTTTTTGATATTCTGTATTTGTTAAGGGTTACAATAAAATTAATCTTGAAAAATATATTAATTTTTTAATTACTTTTAATTTTTTCTAATTTCGATTTCAAAAATCGCGCGATTTTTTAAAATTAAACAACTAGTTTTAATTGCAAAATCGGGATAATAGAAAACTGGATTGCAAAAAGCGGGATTTTAAAAAATCGGGATTATTAAAAGCAGGATTATAAAAAACGGGATTTTAAGAAACGGTAATATAAAAACCGGGATATCTAACCCAATCCTTTCAATAATTCCCCGGTTTTTTGCCAAAAAAACATATAAATTTGTAATTCATTTTCGGGTTCCTTCAAATTCAACTATGTATGTATATGTTGAATCAGTTGTGCTCTCAGATACCTCTTGGATGCTCTTGGATGCCTTTTTTGACATCCCAGTTGTTTTGGATCAGCTGTACTTTTACACATAAAACGCACTAACAAAAAGGTATAGGGATGTGGTGTAGTCAAATGTCAAAAGATGACAACTTTAAAATTGACATCTATCCAAATAGCAGGCTTTTCACAATTAAACCTCTTATTAAAAAACCTTTTTATAAGCGATCATACGTTCTTAAGAATATTTTTAAATCCATATGCACATCAGTTCGTTGTATCTTTTCCTTAAACATTCCTGTCCCTGACGTGTTTACGAGCTACATCATTAAAATATTCTATAAGCTTTAACTTAAATTTAAACACAACAGCTTTTGTTGGTATGCATTTTTTAAATCATTATAATTATTTATATAGACGTTTAGTTAAAGATCTCCCTAACGTCAAATGCTTCAAGTACACCTACTGCAACTCAGAAATTCTAGACTTGTTGCATTTAATGCTGTAACAGTTGATGCTGAATCATCTTTTTTGCGTAGGTATATTTATTTACATGTTTAATATAATAGACATTGTGTATACGTATAGCTATAAGGCCATGATATCGAACTTGAAAACTAACTGGACCTGGTTCATTACATTTTATACATTTATGGAAAAAATATAGATGCCGCTATATGCGATGCCATGAACTACACATTTTGCGTGAGGGGACAAATTACCTTTAAATGGTGTATCCATCAGATATAATGCACCTATCGTGACTTTGATTGATTATTTTGATATGAACTGAACGTTTGTACAAACATCATAGTACATGTATTTTAATAATCATAAAGCGTTAAGTAGAGCCTGAAGCATGAACAAAACAAATGATATTGTCGAACTATCGAGATTTAGATATCACAACAAAAATGTAATGAATGAACTTGCCTTTGTTATGCATCAGTTGTACTGTATTTGATTGAAAAAACTTATTTTAATTACAAGTTAAGTTAACGTCACTTTGTTGGTGTATTATTAAATAATAATAAAGAGTTGATTAGTTGTTAGCCTTATGCCTACAATTAAAATGAAAGATGTAACGATTTTAATAATGTTTTCTGTTGGTAGAGTATGTAATGATAGGCTATGTATAGTATATGTCATATATTGAAGGGGATAGTGTTTATCTTTCAATTGATGATAAATATGCATTTAAATAGGTAACATAATGTTTTGATTAACATTTAAACTTGTTGTATTTAAAATTCAATAATTTCCCATCCTTTGTTCAGTTCTAAAGTTCTGCCTTTTATGAATTTGTAGCATCCACTAGGAGCCCTTAAGAAGCACGTTGGATTTCTTATAAATGAGATCTTAATACCCCCAAATTACTTAAAATGTTCCCAAAGGGAATGCTTTAATCTCATTGGCTGCGTTCAATCTCAGACAGATAGGGTATCCGGATTCCTTTTTGTTAGTGTTTTACGAGTAAAATAACAGCTGATCAAAAACAGCTAAGATGTCAAAAAAGGAATCCAAAGGTATCCAATAATTTCTGGGGTATTTAGGTATCTGACAGAATAGCTGATTCAACATATGGTTGAATTTTAAGAAACTTGAAAGGTTATTTAGCTTTTTGTATTTGTTGGTAAATAAAAAGATACAAAATGTTAGTTGAAGTTGTATTTGAGGATGTTCTGCACATAATAGACGATGAAGAAGCTATTTGGCTCCGAATTTTAGAAGGTAATTATGATCTTCGAAGCTTAAATGTTTATCTGCTTTTTGTGAACAGCTGAAAGTTGTTTTTATTTTTTGACAGCTATCTCAATACAGCTATCCAACTCGTTCAACAAGGTATCTAAAAATCCACCTATGTGTGTTATTACACCCAGACTTTTTGTATGCTGCGTGTTTCGCATATTTTCTTTTGAACACTCATCCCGTCAATCTCGCATTATTACACTCGGATTGTTTTCGGTTGCGTGTTTTTGACACTTCTCTTTCATTTTTTGTTCTCATCCACAAAGTCAAAGTGTGAAAATAATTAAAGAAAACTGCACTTTTTACTTCAGCAATGATTATTGACATTATGAATACGGATAATAATTTCGAATAATGCAAAAATAGGAATTGGATTGAAATCTGGAGAGAATCCTTCATTTTCTTGACAAAAGTACTAAAATCAAATGATAAACCATCGTTTTTATATTATAAAAGTATGAATGAAGAAACTTTTAACCTGCTTTTCATTGAAAACTACATAAAAAAATTCAATTTTAAGGGCCAGAAAAGTTGGTTATCACTTTGTTTCAACGGGTGAAACATTCCAAAGCTTAAACTACCAATCTAGACTCTTTCAATAATTTCTTCACTTAATTTCATTATAAGGTCTTTGCTCCACTTGAATTTGTCCGGTGGAATATTTCTTGTTTACTTGGTAATAATAGAAAGAATATTAAAGCAACGCCAAGAAACAAAGAAAGGCAAGAAAGAGAAACGTCAAAAACAATCCAAGAATCCCGAACCCAGAACTCTGCGGCTAGAGACTTTTTAAAGTATTTCTATTTCACCTACTTTCTCTTTCGCACTTATTTGAGTCTTTCCAAAAAAGTCTGAGTGTAATAACACACTATCCAAGATACCCTATCCAACACGAGATTGAACGCAGCCATTGAGTAATATATCACTCATCATTATGGTTAAAACACATTAATTCATCAGCTCCCGAAACACTTGACAGTGTAAATCATACAAATGAAGAATGGTTTAGTTATATGGAGTGTCTTTGGTTTAGTTTTTGCAAATGGCGGCAAACGTCATCTATTAAAACTGAACATTTGTTAAGTTGATGTGTGGAAACCGTTATAAATTGGATTTTTTCTAGTGCTTTCCATGGGAATTTTTTTTTTTCATTAGTGTAACTTTGTGTGCGCGTTTGCAACTGCAGTAGAACTTGACAAAGAGAAATAAAATAAATTTGAAACTTCTCGGTTCGAGTCTTTATTAGCAGCAAACCTTTACAAATATTACAATTATACTTATGTTTTGTTTATTTATGTTATATATAATATTTACCAAAGGAATGTTAAACACTGGGTCTCGACACTTACATCAGTTCTTTTACCGCATCCAAATTTTTCTTAAAATTTTTTTTTGGATGCTTATTAATTTTTTGACAGTTTCTCTTGAAACTCTGCAATTTTCTCGATTTTTAAATAGAGTTCTCAAATCAAAAAATTCCTCCACACTTGAATAATTTTAAGAATGAGAAGATGAAATTGGTGAATCTATCAATTTGGAGATTTGATCCTAAATAAAAAAAATTTGGCCCATCGCATGCAAAAACAGGGAATTTGTGTTTTGACAGATCTAGATCAACAATAAATTGATTTATTTTACTAAGGGAAATCCCCATAAGAGTTTTTTTAAGTCTATTATGTGCAAATTTATGGAACGGAAGTGATGGCAGTGTAGTGCCCAAACTGTACAATGGGAATAAACTTAACCAATTAGTGCTGCAATATTTGTGGGTAATTTTGACTTTTAAGAAAATAAGTAGACAGGTTTCTTTGCTTGAATGCTGGGTTCACAATGTTGATAAGAATGTAATTGATATCATTTAATCAAGTTTAAAGGATAAGTATATAAAAAAAATATAACTTCAATACATTTTTTCTTAAAACATTATCATGAGCGATATAGTAGTAAATTCAAAGTTTACATACAATTTTTAATGATTATTATTCAGAAATAAAACTATTACCCTTAATTTGTACAAATATACCGTTATATAAAAGTAAAATATATCTTTTATTTTCAGCCAACCACCTACGAACCGTGGCTATGGGTACGAAACAATCCAGTTAATATTGGATATTATTATTGTTCACTTGAATTTTTGGTACTACATTTTTGAACACATATACCAAATGTTCCTAAAAAAGGAAGAAAAGGATGTGAGAGGAGAAATTGTCTTGGTATGTATACTAAATTTACTTTTAAATTTCCTTTTAATCTTTGTTTAAAATACAAATTGAGACTCAATTTTCAATTTATTTTGTAAATCGTTGGTAATCCAATCCCAGTTTTTTGACCGGGAGCAGAACAACAATTCTCCCATAAAGCTTAAGGGTGTTTTTCTGAGAGGCATAGAAATTTAAAATGGAATAAAACGAAAATTAGATGTTTTTTTTTTAAATTACATGAAATTTATTTTATTCGAAAGATAATCTTCTGGACCAGAAGAATTTCTAGCTTTTTAATATAAACATGACTTCTTGCATATGACTTCCACGGCTGGCTCGGACGTAGTCTAATTTGGAGTTTCAATTTTCGATTACTTTTTCCTCCACGTCGTCGTCGTAGACTGATGACTTCAGAAAAAATAGTCAAGCTGCGTTAAATCACACTACAGACCAATTCACGGTCCGTAACGTATAACTATCTTCTTACCAAACGTTCAATCTTGACAGATGACAAAATGGTCGCCAGTTAAAATAATGTTACCAACTTAAAGTTCATATTTAAACTTTTGGCACTTTAGAAGCACTGTTCCATTTTAATAAATATAAATGGAAAAAGCCTACTTGGATCAGGAAGTGGTCATAATTAATGTACGCTTAAATGCGGAACATTCACCAATAGGTACATCAATTGCTCATTGCATGACTCTATTCCATCGACGACGGCAAGAATAACTGATCCACTTTGGGTCTGTCAGCTTGTAGAAAACATTTTAGACCATTATAGAGTTAAGGTCCCATAGCACTTCACCCTGGCCTGATCCACAACTACTGTCACTTCCTGTATAATGAAAAGAATTTGACAGTTAACACTCCAAACTGTCAAATTTGTTTAGGGTTGCCAACAATTCAAAACAAACAGGGGTATATTCAAAATTTTCGTAGTTTCTTTTATTTTATCAACATCTGCTTTTTAAAATTTAAATAGGTACCAGTATTTAAAATTGTATTATTATTTCTTAAAATGTGTAGATAACTGGGGCAGCGCACGGAATTGGAAAGGATACAGCTTTAGAGTATGCCAGCAAAGGAGCAACAATTGTTTGTTGGGATATCAATGAAAGAGGAAATATTGAAACGGTCAAAGAAATCAAAGCAATGGGAGGTAAAGCATTTGCCTACGTGTAAGTATTCAACCCTTTCACGATCTTTATTTAAACTCGCACTTAAAATGAAATATAATTTTTTTCTATTTCAATTTTTTTAGATGTAATATTACGAAAAGGGAAGAGATTTTACAAGTAGCTGAAAAAGTTAAAAAGGAAGTAGGCTTCGTGAGTATTCTAGTCAATAACGCAGGTATAATGCCATGCCATCCTCTTTTGGACCACAACGAAAATGAAATTCGAATGATGTATGACATCAATGTCCTCGCACATTTCTGGGTAAATTCTATTAAAAAATGTATGTAAAAATACGAAACTAATATTTTTCCTTTCACCCTTTGATATAGATGATACAAGCTTTTGTTCCAGAAATGATTGAAAAGAAACATGGCCATATTATTGCTCTGTCATCCTGTGCCGGACTCTTTGGTTTGAAAAACCTAGTGCCTTATTGTGGAACTAAATTTGCCGTTAAAGGTGTTATGAGTTCCTTCTATGAAGAACTACGTGCAATTGGTCTTCATGAACATGTAAGCAATTTGACACAAACAAAAATCTCAAATTAACAAAGTTCTTACGGTCTTTTTTTTGTATTTAGATTAAGTTGACAACGATCTATCCTTACATGGTAGATACTGGTTTGTGTAAGAAGCCCCATTTCAGGTTCAAATTTATGAAACTGATATCACCACAAGAAGTAGCCAAGACTATTGTTAGTGCACAAAGACGTGGAATCATGGAAATGAGTATACCTCAGCATTATTTATATTTGGAAAAATTCGCCAATTTTTTGCCGAGAAAAGCAAGTGAAGCTGTGAATGATTTTCTTAACAGTGGAGTCGATTCGGATTTGTAAAAAAAGGAAATTAGCATTAAGTAGTATTTTTGTACTTTTATAAATTTACGATGAAGTTATTGTTTTCAAATTAAAAAAAAAATATTTAAATTGTTCTTATTTGTTTATGTTTTTAAACATACAAGAAGTGATGCGCCATTTCATCAGCTTATTAATGGGGCCTGTCGGGACTCAATTTTCTTGACCGCAGCTCGAATTTTCACACCCAGTTGTTTTTATTTCATAGGTATAAACAAATAAATAATTATTAAAGTATCGCATTTTTAGAGTGGGGAAATATTTATTTCTCTTTTAAATTCATTTTCAAAATTCACTTTATAACATAAAACACACGCAAAAATGAATTCGAATTTGACATTTCTTCCCCGCTTTTTTGTTTCAGTGTTGACATACTTGATTTTTTTGGTTAGGGATTTCCTTGATGTTTTTTTTAGATTTATTTTAAGCGTTTACAATGGCTAAAAAGACAAAATTCAAAAAAGTAAGGTTAACGTATACCTATACTATATACTTAGCTTAACTTTATAAATAACTTTGGGCAGGTTCAGGTGATATAAGGGACTTGAAAGTAAGTCAAGTTTCTACAGGGCCGTCGAGAGGAATTCCGGGCCCGGGACGGAAAAATCTCGGGCCCCCCCATATTTAGCATTTTTTTTAGAGTTCATGCCTACTGATATGGTACGTTCTAATTTCAATTACGAATAGCATGAAATTGGTTGGAATTAACGGAAATAATCATTTTTTGTTTGAAAAATTAACCGAAAAAAGTGTTAATCATCAAATCAATCTTTCGGGTATCATCCAGTTTAGTTGAAATGGAGGATGGATAGAAAATAATTCTACATGTGATTAGATCAGAACCCGAACAGAATCATACATTCAATTCGATATTGCCAACGACATGTAAGCAACTGATGAATACGGTCGATTAACTATTAAAAAAAATAGTATGAAGATCTATGTATTACCTACTATGGAAATAAAACAGAGCGAAGTAAAAGTATTTGAAATTTGTCTTTAAAAAAAAACTAAATATTTTAAAAGTTTTACATTAAATACTCTTTATTGTTTTTCTTTATATTAAAATATTATTACAATGTTTTATTAGAGTGAGTTTGAATTCAATGAAATATTTTCTTTTGGTAAACAAGCTTTCCTAGCTTTCTGAGCAGCAAAACAACTTATAATTGCGTCGAAATTCAGTTCCCTTGCCAAAGGTGCTTCCAGAAACACGATCTTGTGATGAGCACGAATGATGAAAATTCTTTGTTCTGGCAAGGACGCTAAATGAACGTTCGGCACTAGCTACGGTTACAAGTATGGTGGAAAACACACGGAGAGCAACACAAATGTTGGGGAAAATCGTCTCCAAGTTCTGGGAATAAATAGCATTGAGCAAACTCATTGGCGGAAGTTCTGCTTCAAAATTGGCTTCATAAATGTGTTTCAGATGAATTACTTCTTCTTTAAACCCTTGAGACACATGCGAGTTATACTTTTAGATGAACCTTGTAGCAGAGTTTTTAATCTCAAGTTCGTCCATTGTTGGAAACTGTCATAAAAATGAAAATGTAGCATTCAAATTTTTCATCGTATCGAACCGACGAGAAATTCCAGATATAATTGAATCAACTATGACGTAAAAGGTGTTTCTCTTGAAATTTATTTCTTCGTCTGTTTCTATTTGCTTTCCAGCTCCTCGGTTTTCTTCAAAATGTCTCTTTAATTGCCTTTTTCGGTTCGATGGAAACGATTCTGGAACATCCCCCAATCCAGTAGCAACTGCTTTGCATTCAGATAAAAATTGATCTCATCCGTTTTGAATAATGTTCAAATGAAGATCAAGTTGTCGAGATCTCGAATTTCAACGTCAATAGTACTGTTTCTGGCTCGAAGAAGGAAACTTCCTTTATTTATAGCGCTAAGAACCTTGCACCAAATCAAAGACATCAGGACGCATTTAAATTTGTGCATATATTTTAAAATGCCATTTACATCTCTTCGAGCTTCAGCAGTTAAATTAATATTACTTAAGGCTTCTAATGATGTTCTAAGGTTTTTCAGATGATTTGCAAATGGTTTCACTGCCTCAATTCTAGCTGACCATCTTGTATTGGAAAGTTTGTGAAGGGATCCGGGCACATTTTTCTTAAGAATTTTTCAACGTTGAGCACTGCTGCTAAACAAAAAATGTCCATTATTTGCCTCTCCAATAAGATTGCTATCGCCTTAGTCTTAGTCCCCTTTCGCCAAGGAAGAAAATGGTGTCCAATATTATTATAATATATAGAATTCCTTGCTATTTTTGTATGGCTGGTTTAATATAAACACTTTGAAGTGACTTGATATCCTTCGAATCTTCAGGAAACAATTTATTCAAAATATTAATTAATTAATATTACGGAAACCACAATTGAAAAACGTTTGCGTGGGATTTTCCGGTCCCCCGAAACCGAATCAAAAATTTCGTTCCCAGCAGAAACAAAAATAGAAGAAAAGAAACTTTATAAAACAGAAACCGAAATAAATATTTGTGTTTTGTTTTAAGTTGCCGGGCCTATTATTTTGATTTTAAAAATTTTCAAAATAAAATAAATTTGAAATTTACGTTTAATTAAGTAAGAAAAGCGAAACAATTTATTTTAACTTTCTTTCAATAGTTCAGAGTTGCCCAATTTTTCATTAAATATAAACAAAAATGTACGCCAGTAATAATCAGGGGCCCAGATCAGCAAGCTTGTGACTGAAAGATTGGTAGATAACATGCAAACAAGGGCCCGATTGCAAAAGCATGAATGATTTTAAATTTTCGGGCCCCTAAAAATAAGTGGGAATAGGTATGTTGATGATGAATTTAGACTACCTATATTGAAAAAAAACACTCTCCTCATTGCTTTTAATTTTACGGGCCCCTAGAAAATCCCGGGCCCGGGGGGTTTACCCCCCCCTTCCCCCCTCTCGACGGGCCTGAGTTTCTATTATCTGATTGGCCAGCTGCCAATTGGAAAGTTGACTGGAAAGTTAGTCAAGAAAAATCTCCCTAACTTTCAAGTCAAGTCTACTTATGTCAAGATGACAGTTGATCATGTTTTTTCATTCAACTGAAAGCTGAACTTTATTACTTTGTGATTTATTTATATTCTGCACTATTTCGTTTTATGTACAAATTTTGCTTGTCAAATTGATAAGGAAATAAGTAATATTTATTTAAAGCACAAAATACGAGTCGAGGTGGACTTGTACTTTGCCTGAGAATTTTGTTTTATGTTTCTAAAAGTTTTTGCACGATCAACTGAAAGTAGAGGTTGGTGAAGTAAAGTTCCGAATTTGAAGTTTATGACACTTTTCTTACTAACTAGTTGCCTTGGTCAAAATGTTTTTTTTTTTTTTTTAAGCGCACACTCAAAGGGATAAACTACCCTTATTATGTAGACACAGTGTGAGCACTAGGAAAGGGAGAAAGGGGTTGAAAGGAGGTGTCGGTGCACATAAGTTTTGAATTCCTGAATATTGCAATGGCTGGGAAAGACAGAGTGTGGCAAGGCATTCCACATTTGCATAGCACGGCTAAAGAACGAATCTCTGTACTTGACAGTACGACCGAAGTTGGGCTCGAGGGTATATTGGTGAGCATTCCTAGAAGCGCGAGTATTACGGTTGAACTGTTTAAGGGGAGGAATGCAACTGGTTATTTCTCTAGAGCATAAACCATTAAAATAACGGTAAAAGAGGGTGAGACAGGAAACATTTCGACGATGTTCAAGCGATGTAAATGATCTTATGATGGCAATATCACCAATCAATCTAAATGCTCTACGTTCAATACTGTCCAAGAGGCTTAAGTAAGTTGCAGGAGCACCAGCCCAGATATGGGAGTTATACTCAAGCTTTGGACGTATATAAGTCTTGTAGATAACAGCCAGATCAGAGGGGGAGAAAAACTTCTTGCAGGGCCTTTATGTATGTCGTATGAACCTGCCCAATGTCTTTCTGAAAGGTAGGTGGAGATGCAATCTAGGTGCCAGAGAACTCCACTAAGAACCCCAAAAAGCGATACAAATCCTTAATACATGCTGCGCTTTGCATAACTTGTGTATATTTCTTCCTTCGAATGAAAGAAAGCCATGCCAAATTTTTGTTTAATTGACCCCCTTCCAAAGTTTTTTGACATTTTGTTTCGAATACATTTTTTTTTGTCAGGCCGTCCCTTTTTCTATTAAAAACAACGTTTTTATAAAAATATCACTTTTTATAACCAGATAGAATTTGATTGGTGGACCAAAACTATTGAGGTCGGTCTTCGTTTTCATCCAAAATTTGGCCAAATCTTTTTTTTTTTTCTTTTGGGTGGTTAAACTATTTGCATTATCTGTTTTTTCCATAATACTAAGAAGCAGTTCTATTTGGTTTTGATTTGAGTTCTACCTTTAAAAAATTGTGTTTATTTATCAAACAAATTTCAATTGAACTTGTATTGCTTTGCCTCGTTTTAATTCTTCCGCCAAAAAAAAACAACGGACAACAAATTTCCCATGGAAACAATGTTCGAAAACTATTCAAGTTTCAATTTTTTCAAACTTGGGAAATATTTCCAAGGAAATATCGTTCGCGATAGAACCCATTAAGGACATAAGGAAATATTTACAGAATGGTAGTGGCTACGTAGTCAAAATTCTACTAGCTTTGTGAATGCAAAACTACACTACAAAGCTAGTCAATCTGGAACTGTCATATTATTGACAAATGCAAATATGTATATAAAATAAGAAACATTTTTGATTTCATAACTTTAACTTGTCTTTTGTGTTTTAAAATTCAATAAAATCAAATTTAAGACACAATTTGAATGATTTATATTTGTATTTGAATATTGAACGATTTATTTCATTTTGAATTCGTGTTACTTTACCGAGCAGCTGATTGTGAAACGTCAAAATCAAATTTCAACTACTTTTGTAGTTAGATTTAGCCAATCAGAATCCCTTGACTCCGTAGCCACTAGCTTTGTAAATGTGACCAATCACTTCTATTCAAACTTTACTATAACCATCTACATACATTAATGGTATGAAATGATTAAAGAATTTTATAGCTCAATTTTTCATAGAAAAAACTGCGAAGTTAAAAGAAAACATAATTTCTACACAAAATTCTTTCATTTTATATTTCATATTGTATAAGGTATGTATAGGCATAATTTGACTACATAAATATTTGCTTTGGGGTGGTTAATTTACTTTTTTTTATTAGCTATGTTTGTAGATACACAATTTTAAGATAACTATACACGCTCACCAAAAATGCACTACATGTGACATTTAAATAATAATATTAATATTAATTACAAAACAAAAAACAAAAACACACAAGTTAATACTGCGGCATTAACACATTATGATTATGAAATATCAATTTCCATTTTTTAACAAACATAAAATTAAAAATATATATGTAATAATATGAGCACAATTTTGTATATAATTCTATAAAATCAACATAATTGAGTAAAAATTTGAGAATGAGTTCAGTTTCTTTTTTGTCAGTTTGCTTTCAGTTAAAACATAATAAAACATTTGAAAACTTAATGTTTAAGTCTTAATTCTAAGATGTGACCTTTGGTTAATTGTCAGTATTATTTTTCCACGCCAAAATACCACGAGTAAAATTATCAAACTTAATTTGTACTAAGAACATATTGTATATAATATATTATATATTATATAGAGAGGGATCAATCATAGGGTTTTTGTTTGTTGTAAAAATACACATAAAATGTAATATACATAATAATAATAACACAATCACAAGTTCATTTAACATTATTTGCTGCTTTTGCAGAAGCTGTTACTTTAAGTTGTCTGATTTCGGGAAATAGTTCAATCATCAAAATCTCAACTAATTCCTATAAAAATTTGAAAAAATAAACACGTTCAATTTGGTATATAATTTTTATAGGAAAATTAACTTACATAAAAAAGTTGTTTATTGTAGATTGGATTTTGAAGAGCGTCAAATACTTTCAACACACCATGCTTAGCAGCCTGAGCACCAACGAGATTACTTAATACTTCTGGAATGTTATCCATGAGAAGAGCTTTGGCAGCGTTTCTTGTCATTTCCATTGTGTCTTCAGATCTTAGGGGATACGACGAGGCAAGAACACCTCCAGGCCAAAATGATTTTAGTATTGCCGAGAAATAGTGATGTAGCATTGATTCTTCAAATAAATATGCCACAGATTCACGAATTTGTCTTAAATTAAAAAAATTGTATATATACAACAAAGATCTTATAAATAAAATGTATTTTGCTACTTTACCTATTTATGGTTCTACCATAAGATATTTGGACAAAAGATATAATACTTTTTCGCAACCATTTAAATACTCCACCCATATCGAATATTTCACCCATTAATGCGTACAAGGGCTCTGCAATCGAATCCTTACTATCCAAATCCAGTTGAAGCTTGGAATCTGATTCAGATCCTTCTAAGTACATAGATATATCATCGTCTTCGCGATGATGAGTGAGACCCCAGAAGGGATCTGATGGTTTGTTACTTTCAGCTTTGGCACTATCACTTTTGAATAGCGTTGAGAGGGAGAATTTTGTTTTTCTCGGTGAGGGGGTTGTTTGTTTTAAATGATCCGAACTGGGACTGAGGAATGTATAAATAGCTTCACTGCCGCATAAATGGTCGTCTTCTAGTATAAACTAAATAAAATATGTAGAATGTTGTTATCATCAAAAGTTAGAGCATTAGGAAAATAGGGAGGAATTGGAAAGGAAGTGTCGTTGGTGTACATTGGTTTAGAATTTTTGAACATTACGATGACGGTAAAAAATATTCTACTTAATGATCAAATAGAATTTAAATAATATACATAAATATTGCATATAAAATTTAATACTTACATTTAAGTACTTTTGAACTTGTGCTCTAATTTTTTCCATAGAGTTTTTATCGTTCTTTAAAAAGAAAAGCTTAAAGTTCGTCGGAAGGTCAATAGATTTAAGTTCATTGCACATTGGTCGTAATTTTCTATGAAGTTCCTGTGGAGAATATTTTTGTATTTTAATATCCGGCACCATTTTAGGTTTAAGATTTTGTGGTTATAAAAATATTTACATGAAACTGTGTAATAGAGCGTAGCACCACCCATCCACTAGAGATGTTACTGGGTTTTTGTTCCTTGCAGTAATTTTGTGGATTGTTAATATCCTCATCCACATGCACTAAAACCATAAATTGCAGGGATTCCTTTTCATCTGATATCTATAAATTTATACAAAAATAATTAAAAAACAATAATATTTATTCAAATATTAAAAACAGATTACCACCTCAAGACTTTGTATTGTTGCCTTCCATTTTCCTATATGATCAGACCAAGCATCTGTCCGTCGTAAATGGGCTTCGGTTTGTCGTTTTTCATTCCTCAGCCATTCCATTTCTTTCTCCAATATTATGAGCACCTTCGATTCGGGTTTCACTGAATATTTCAGCGCATCCAGAGCCAAACTCTTCTTATCTAAACGTTCTTGTATTTGTTCTAGTTTTTTTCTAGCATAGGTGGTGTGTGTTGCTACATCCATTTGGTTTTCAGCTTCCGACGACGTATTTTGTTCTTCTTGGCCATCGGCCAACAAATTTAGGGTGGGGTCCTTGAAGTCTTCAGAATTGAGAGCGTCTTTTAGTTGCAAATATTGTTCGCTAAGTAAAAAAGGTGGGAAGTATTTGTCTTCCAAAGTTTTAACTACATTCGATTGAATTTGATAAAATATATCGGGACCAGCATCACCAAGTAAAAATGTCTCAATTAATTTGCGGTCAGATTTGTCGATTTTTATTTCGGGCTTTGGTACCCGAATGTGTGTGTAAAAAATTTCAGTTCCCATATGATGCCATTGTGATTTGGGTGCGTGTTTCATATCTTCAACTGCCACATAAAACCCAACCAAAGAACTAGCTTTGAGTGGTTCTAAGAATATTGTCAAATAGCGTCGGCCAACGCTTGTGTTCAATATATCGGTCAGTGTTAGGTTCTGTTGAGAAAACATTTTTGCATATACAAAAGTTAAACTCAAATCTAATTCAAAAACATACCATATCATTACTGTAATTTCCTTTCCATCCGAATTTCATGAGATTCTTCTCACACTGTGCTTTGGCGAAGGATAATTGTTGGACATATCGCTTTAGTCTCACAGCAGTTGTCAGTTCTGCACGCGACAAGCACTTTTCGTCTGAATCTGGATCAAGTCCTTTTAAAAAATATTTGGAAATTATTTTTATTTTTCACACCTTGCATGTAAATTTGGAGAAACTTTAAACTTTACCTTTGGCTCGTTGCAGATTTTGCATTGTAGTTGCATGCATCAAATCGTTAACAATACTTGTTCGAATTAATGATAGTTCTTCCATATTTCCAGAATTATTTATTATTTTTAGAAAATCTTCAAAACTTGCTGCATACTCATAGCTGCGTTTATTTATCGCTGCAGCAGCTAATCTAGACTCCATATTTTGAACAACTTTCTGATTAATGTAATCAGGGGAAGTAAGCATGTTGATCATTGGGAAAAATACTATAATAGAAATTATTATTTTATTTGAGTTTGTTTTTTTTTTTTGTTTAATTTACGCATTTCCATACTTTTGAATGATAAAATTTCTGTAAGTAGAATTTTTAATGGAGGCAAAGAATATCCTCGTGGCAGTAACAGGATAACCATGATTTCACTTAATTTTCGTAAAAACTGCATTTCGTGATCAACATCTTGCAGATAGGAATTTGTTGAAAAAACTGGGGTCGACGATGTTTCAATGCTAGAAAAAGAATGAACAAAATGATACAACTCATTATGACTAAAACCAACACGACTTAAAACAATACGATCTGGACTTATTTAATACATTTGAAAGTCACTGCCTATATTCTATATTTTAAAAATTTGAAAATAACAAAAAAAGATTCTTGCAAAGAGCATCGTTTATGGGATATACGATCTTGAAGTTATTAATTTCAAAAAGAGATTATATGTTTTTCATCGGAATACAGTTCATAAAAATGCTTCTATTAGGTCGAAAGAAACATAATTCCCACCTCGATATTTTGGAGAAGCTCTTTCAAATTTATTGTTCTTTTAATAAAAATATTATTTAATAAATTGAAAGATATGAGACAAAGACCAAAAAGCTTATGATACCAAACTCTCTCATAATTATAAATTCCGGTTAAAGAGAAGGCCAATAGTTCCATTTAGTTGGACATGTACAATGTACATTGCACATCGTTTAGTAGCATGACATTGAGGTACTGCAGCATTGTAGGAACTATATAGAAATATGGAGGGTACATATCAAGAATAGAAAAGTATCTGCAACTAATGAAAGCTTTAGGTAAAATCAAGTGGGATATTATCGATCTATCAGAAGTTCGAAAATGCGAAAACGAAATAACTAAAAATAAGGAAGGGAAAGGGAGAATGAGCAGAAACGTATAAACGAAAATATATAAAAGAGATTAAGATGTTCAATGAGAAATTAATTGGTATTCAACTCTCCGTAGCAAACCACAAACTATCCATAGTTTAAAAGTCTATGTCCCAACACTTCAATTTATTTATAATTGGTGACTTCTCTCCACACAAATCGTCTCACAGCTGCCAACAACCTATTTCGTAAAAAGAGTTGAAGCAAATGGAGATGGTTTAACCAACGGTTTAGTCAAAAACGCGATTGATTTTGTTTTGGCTAATAATTAGAAAGCAGTTAGAAAAAGCTAGAACCAGGCAAAAAAACCCTCGCTGCCAAGAACATATAATAGAAAGATCCTTAACTGCTGTTTCCATATTATTTTTCGTTTTTCTTCAAAAGTTGATAGCGTATGAAAAGCAAATTTTTGTTTACTTCTTAAGTAGTCTATTTTAATTAACACGGAAAAAAGAAAATTACAATCAATCGAGAAAAAGTCAAAACTTTTGGTTTACGAAGAGTTGAAGCTATCAATAAAAGTGCAATGTCCACCAAAATCTGGTAGATGTCGTATGGTGATTGATATATGCTTCCCTGTGTCTTAAGTTGGGTTGTGTTAAGAACAATAAACCCGGCAAAAAGAAAATATTTTCCAGTGCTGATAAAGGAGCTATTTTGAGAGAAGCATCGAACTACACAAATATCAAGGTAAATGGTGTTGTTAGTGCAATCTTATCCACTGTTCAGAGAATGATAAGAAATGCTTTACATCTCACGTCTCAAGTCTCATATTAAGACGTTTTTGTCTTCAATGGGCCCTAAAAGGTAATACGCCACATTATCTTAAGTTCTGATTAGCAGTACTTTGTATTTTCTAGCAAACAAAACTAATTTGAACTACTACGAATAAAAATTGTATGGTCTTCAAAAAGGAGAAAAGGAAATTGATTTATTTTAGTGGTCTTGTGGTGTATGTAATGGTTTGGAAGGCATATCATATTATTTAACGATATGGTTACAATTGTATATAATGTATATTATGTAACCGCAAAAATGTACAACAACTTTCTTAAAACTGCTTTTTCATTTAAAAAATTTGTTTGATAAGTTCCCATGGCATTATCAAAACGACAATGCTCTTATCCACATTGCTAGGGTGGCTAAGGTTGAGAGCCAAAATGTCAGTTTACAGTTTATTGCATTGAGCGCCTTACTTAACCGAAATTAGTCTAATAGAAGGCATTTCAGGATGGCAGGCTTTTAAAGTTTAAAATTTTTCAAGGACGAGGAACTAATTACAAACATGAGCCGCGCTTGTCCAAACTTTTTTTTAAATGACATCAGACAGTTTTAAAAGTCGCTTCCCAATCGTATCTTTGTGGTCGTTTTCAACAATTGAGGATCGACACATTGGGTAGGTTCAGGCAACATAAGAAACTTCATTTGCAGTCAACTTCATTCTTTGAACGTAAATTTTGAACAAGGCAGTTAGTTAGTTTCTCAAGTGTCATGCATATCAAATTCAGAACTTTACTTCGCAAACCTCTACTTTAAGTTCATAGTACAAAAAGTACCAAAATAATTATTGTCTACAAAACACTCCTCAGGCAAGCTACAAGTCAATCACGATTTGAATTTTGTATTGTAAAGTTATTTCTTTTCCAAATTGACAAGGAACCACACAAAACATTTAATGGAAATGTGCAGAAAATAAATAAACCCTAGAGCAATAAAGTTCAACTTTCACTTGACTGAAAAAACATGATCAACTGTCATTTTGACATAATTTTAAATTAAAATGGGCGCATTCATAAAGCTAGAAGGGGCATTTTAAATTCAATAAAATCAAATAATAGATATAATTTGAGTTATTTATGTATATTTGTCTTTCTCGTGCAACTGATTGTGAAACGTAAAAATTAGTGTCCACTAATTTTGTATCTGAAAATTTTACACTACGTCGGAAGTAGTTGCATTTATCCAATCAGATTGCCTTGACTACGTAGCCTCTAACTTAGTGAATGCCCCCAATGCATACACAAATATTAACAAAAACAAAATTGAAAAAGTAGAACTTTGTTTTATCCGACTATAAAAATTTAAAGGTCAAAAATAACAATAATTTGCAAAATTTTAATTGGATCGAATAACTAACGCCAGGTGTGCTAACCTAATGACTCGCAGTGTATGTATGTATAAAGCAGAGAATCTAATCTAATCACGAACGAATTGGAGGAGGACACAACAAAAAATAGTCTGCGGTACTTTCATATAAATAATATTATACAGTAAATAGTGAGCAACTCTAATTTTAAACAGGTGTTAAAATCGAAAGGACTTTACTGTTTGTTTGCTTGAAAACAAATACATAATACTGTTTTCTTTACAGTATAGGCAATTAATTAAAATTTAATATTGTATATTTCAATAAGCCAACTGCTTTGACAAAAAATATACACTCCACAAAATATACTTTTGACTGAAATGATGCTACGTTCTAAACTTATCTGGTCATGATCTCAAGATTAAGATTAAGATGATAAAACAATAGAGTACCACTTAAAGATAGAAATCAACTAGAATCGATCGATATTTATTCACTATCAAAGCTACTACGTATCCAAACGAAACGACCCTTCTAAAAATCATCAATAATATTTGTAACTTTTGTAGGTAAGAAGGACATGTTATAAATTAATGAATTTCTAATCTAATTTCAAGGCCAACATAGGCATGTAAATAATGTACTTTTAAAAACATTTCCCCCTCAAAAACTAAGGATACTTTCTAGGTAATATGAACTTCCTTAAATAAATCCAATAATGTTTAAATTGCAAAACCACAAACAAAAAAACCTTACGCTCTGGCTTCAGATATTCGTATTTTTTCCAAATGAACGGTCACACGGTTAACCATATCAACAGCAATAACCTTGGCCGCATCGACTTTAATGGCGCGTTCACGAATTTTTTGTACTGCGTTCCACAAATCCTCGCGCAATACATCATTAATGAGCTTCGGTTTTGTCGCCACATGTCTTGAATTAAAAAAATTCCCATCATTTTTATATATAGATTTCTAAATTGATGGACAAATGTTATCCAAAAATATAGCCAAGTCATATTTACCCCAACCATGGTGACATGAAATCCCGCAGTACATACTCGATTATTTGTTGAAGTTGCAAGTCAACAGTTTTTCCAAAAATCAAAGGCAAGTTCGATGGATTCTGTATAGGTTTTGGCAAATCAAATATGCTAGACCTGCAGAATATAAAATGTGGAGGAAGGATAAATGTGTTAAACTCGGATTAACGATTAATTCACATCGTAGGTACTTACTTGGTGGCATTGTAAACTATCGAATAGGGTTGATGGATTAACTTGGGCTGCGTTTTTGAGGTCAAATTAAAATGAATATAGATCGTTCCAGCAATGGCTAAGAAAAAGAAAGAAGCAGGAAATGGAATATAATATAGAGGAGCTCTCTCTTATCAATTAAATGAGAATTACTATTCCTTGAACTTACCTCCCAAGATAAGAATAATGGAATATACTATAAACAAGAATATGTAAAAAAACGATGGGTAGCAATAGATTGTAGCCAGCAGTGCCGCCAAACATCCTCCAACACAGTAGTGTATATTCATTTCAATTTAATAAATTTTTTTGTCTCGAACAAAGTCCTCTTTAACAATAATTAATTATTATTATTTTACTTTATCTGCAAATACTTTTGGGTCATGTTCTCGATTATTACTAATAATAGTTCACTATTTCATATCGTAATCGTAGGCTTTTACGTGACTCTGAGAATCTGTGACTATAGGCAAATTGCAAATAGGTAGGTACTACAAAACTAACTACATCACGCGATAACAATTATTATAGTTCTTCGATTTTTCTTAGCACCAATCCAATCAATACTGCAACAAGTTATGAGGTTTTACTTCATTTTTTCTTCAGCTTTAGCTAATTGAAAAATATTCTTCGTTCGATTTTTTGTATTGTAAAACTTTTGATTCTGAACTTTGAAGTGCAGCCCCAGCGACAGCGAATGCGAGCGATAGCGATAGCTGCTAAAAGGCATACGCAAAAGCCCCAATAAGAATAATCATGTAAAATAGAATAGTTATAGCAAGCAGAAGTTGAATGACAGACAGCCATAGGATGGAAAAACAGGCGTAAACGGGCGTACCATAATTATAACGAAGGTTCAAAAGGGAATGTCAAATAATACTGATAAGAAAAACAATAACAAGAAAAGGGAAAACAACAAACGATGTCCAAAATAAAGCTAAATACACGGCATTGTTGTTGGACTACTTGTAACTACGAATAGGGTGTGGAATGGAAAACCAAAAAATTCGTTAAGTTTTCTTGTGGGTCTGTTCCGAATGTTGAGGTTGAAGAGCATGGAAATAATGGGCAGCGTTAAGTAGGGATGGGTTTTAGATAAATTATTCGAAAAGTTCTTTTTACCACGAATTCTTTCAACAAAAAAAAATCATTTTTACAGGCGATCCATAAAGCCTTAAAGTACGCAACTTATAGGAAAGGACTTTGGGTTATATGCACTAACAGACCATCTGTTATCCACGCTATACAAAATCTAAATAATAACACACCAGCAGTGGTAAAGCTTATACAGTGTTGGAAAAAATAATAGAAACAAGCTTCGTGTTCATTCTTTTTAACACAGAAAAATGTTTTTGTGAAGAGTAGGAAAATAAAAACTACACAGATAGATTTTCAACAACTTATTGCTTAAATACAACATTTTTTTAAAAATATAATATTGGGAAATAACGGTTAAAAATAGATTATTATGTTGCTTCCTCCTGGAAAAAATAATAGAAACAAAATTAGATGGGTAGGTACTCTTTTTGTAGCAAAAAAGTAACTTAAAGGTAAAAGTATTTCAAATTCTCTGATTATTTTGTAGTGGCACTCTTATTATTACTGTCTCCACTGTTCGCCCCATCGAATTCACCAATTCCGCACATGTCTCTACGGATATGGAGTACCATTCCCTTTGAATTTTCGACGATAACTCGTCTTTCTTTTTGGTTTTACAATCTCCGATCCTTTGCTTTAGGATGCCCCACAAGTGTTCAATTGGGCTTAGGCCGGGGAATTGTGATGGCTATTCCATAATATTGATTTTGTTGTAAGTATTTATAATGCAATTTTGGGTGGGGTGCTTCGGGTCATTATCCTGCATGAACTCCCATTTGATTGGCACCTCCTCTTCAGTTAACGGTAGGATAGCTGAATTTAAGATGCGAACATAATCCACATCGCACATCTTACCTTTTATCCAAAATATTGGACCTACACCAGATAATGAAAAGTACCCTCAAATCATTATATTCCCACCACCGTGTTTCACTGTCTTCTTTGTGTATTTTGAGTTAAACTTCTTGTCTTTTGGCCTTCTCACGTACATTTTTCCATCAAAAGTAGACAAATTGATCTTCGTTACATCCGACCACAAAACGTTATTTCAATAAGAACGGTGTGGTGTAAGTGTTTGTTTGCAAAAGAAAGTCTTTGTATAATGTTTTGCTTGGTTAAAAAATACCACTTTTCGTGGAGTTTCTACCAGGAAGACTTGCTTCTATAAGTTTTTTTCTAATTGTTCTAGGTGTCGCTGATCCGTTTAATTCATTTATGAGTTCTCTTAAAGAAAGAAATGATTTCTTCTTACATATTCTTACCAATAGTGTATCAAAACGCGAAGAAGTTTATCTTTTTCTTCATCTTGTTTCTTCTTAAGACGTGAATGTAAAGTTTTAAAGTTTTTTTTCTCCGAACAGTTTAAGGTTTTTGCAATTTCAACCATTGTTTTTCCAGCTTGTTATCACTTCGCGTTCAAAGGGATTATAATGTTGTCCACAACCCATATTTATTAAAATTATAGATGACTTTTAAAAATTTTGTTAAGTATATCGAATATAAAGCATCTGACAAACCTATAAACAAACTCAAAATGCCTATTTGCTTACAAAAAAATGGATCCTTACATTAGAATAACAGTTAAAGTAGGTTGTTTCTATTATTTTTTTCCAGACGAAATCATAATTTTCCTCGAACTTTAAACCGTTAAGTGAAAACAAAAAGTTGTGTCCACAAAACTATTTTGCCATTTGAGAGCATTATTAGGTACGAATAAAACATAGAAAGACTAACGACAAAAGCCTTAATTGCTAAACAAATATTGTGTATCGAAAATGATGAAGTCACTTGTTTCTATTATTTTTTCCAGCACTGTAGATCTACTAATTATAGCCATTCAAAGATCAAAACCATGTGAGTACTTGCTCATATATGTAGGTATCAAAGGCAACGAATATGTCAATTGTGTCAATAAAACAGCTAAGGCTTTGTACAACACACATAGTCAGAATGATTTTTTACGAATATCAAAAGTTATAGCTTACCCCCGAGATGTAAATTTTTTTATAAAATGATAACATCTTACGAAATCCTTAAAAATATCAACATAACAAACTTCCATACAATAGTGCTATAAAAGATCTTAAGTATAAACTATAATATATTACAGCGAGTCGAAAGTCCATGGAGCGTATAACTCTCTAGTACTAACCTAACAATTTAAGATTACTATAGTAAAGTTTTATAATCACAAAGATTTGATTCAGATCAGATGAAGAATATAAAACAGCTCGGATCATCATATTTAAATTACCTACATTATTTGATCTTTAGAGCGCAAAATTACCCTTCGATTATTTAGTTGAACGATGATATTTTTATTTTTTTTCTAGGGCAAATTACCCATTTTTTGTATTTATTCATTATAATTTTGCGAAATTATGTTTTATTTTGTTAAACATTTACACTAGGGGTATTTCCTATGTCATGTCACTGAAAAATTGCAAAAGTGTAAAAGGTTACAACTACATATAGCTATACCCGAAACCTATTGCAACAGAAAAATACGGGTTGGTTTAAGAATTGAATGAAACAAGTTGTATATGGGATATCAATAATGTCTTTAAATCATTACATGTGAAATAAAAATCAGGCTGAATTTGACCGATGACTTCAATTATGTTATCTTTAAGGATCATGGTGTTTTGCGGCATTGGCATAGACATGGTATTAAGAAAGCCCAACAAGAAAAAGTCTAAAGGGGTCAAATCACACCATCTTGGTGGCCAATTCACATCACCTCGGCGCTAGATAACTATGAGCATCTTGAGCTGTGTGGCACGTAGCGTCATCCTGTCCAAGACGAAATGCTAGGACGAATAAAGCGTCCTTATCCAATTATAGTTAGGATCCACAGCGTGTTCTTCTTCACTTTCTGCATTTTCTGAAAATAAAACATAAATACATTATGTGCGTAGTTTTTTTGTATACCTAATATTCGGCATGAATGTTTTTTTGATACCTTTGATCTGCATAACTTTATCTGCAGCATCTTTAATTAAAAAATTTGTGATATTTTCTATTATTATGGCTTCTTTAATTCTTATAAAACAAACATTTTCAAAGCAAAAACCCAAATATCAAACTCATTTTAATATTTATTTCAGATTTCCAAACGAATGAGAAAAAGTGCGTTCACGGTCCTCTAAATAAATAAAATTTAGCATTTTTACTACGCTCGTCACATTAGAGCGGGAATACCTCTATTATTTTTGTTTTTATTTAAATACTCGGAAGTTATACCAAAACCAAACCTTACAAGACAAAATTTCACCTGGTGTGAAATACAAATACTAATTTTGGATCACAAAAATTGATCCAAGCTCTAAGCAGGGTTTTACTTCGTAATAAGAATTATTCTTTTTTCGTTTCTTATTTACAGAACATGGAAGAGAATAAGAAAAGAAAACTGTGGTGTAGCAAAGACGAATAGTACCTGCCGGAACTGTGGGCTAAACAAATAAACAAATAAGGAGTTATAGGCCGAATTTGAGGGCGGCTAGTCCAGTACACTTCAGAAGAAATAAAAATGAAAATAATCTCAGAACAAAGTAGAGCTTTTCTTTTAAAGTTCCAGAATTGCAAAAGAAAACGACGTTTTTTCTAAAGATAGATGCTTAAGATAATGAAAAAAGGTTTTAAAAATCTTCATATTTTGTTCAGCTTTCTATTTATGCATTAAAATTTTATCAGAACGGATTTTATTTTCACAAATAATAATCAATACAAAAATTTGGCAGTCAACATGGCAAAATTGAAATGTCAAACGTAAACGTGTAAATGTTCAATGTGAACGTTTTTGAGCTTGGTGTGAAAAGGCTATTATAGTCTTTTTTAAAATGAAATGTATCTGCATTTGATTTCTACAAAGAAGGGATATGCTACATGATAAAAAATAAAAATATTTCTGCATTATAGGTATGTAATTCAATAAATGCAAGAAATCAAACTTGTAGTGAAAGCAAATATGTCCATTTTTATTATAGCATCTTCGTCTGCATCAGTGCTAACACAATCTTATAAGTATAATATATAATATTAACATTTTTATTTTTATTTTTATTTACTTTTTTTTACGTTTTGTTACACCTTTTTCAAGAATTTATTTTAAATTTTCTTTTAATTGTGAGGTTCACGCAACTAATTACAATATTTTTCTAGCATAAGTGAGATGAATATATGAATTTTAATGCGTTTTTATTATATAAAGGATTGTAAGTATCTTTGAACTACCGTTTTCAGATTATGGAAAAACACTTATTATAGTCAGCTTTTTTCTTCCAAAAGTTTTAGTTTTTGGATGTTTTTTTTTAATTTATTTCATTAGACTTTCGTGAAGGCTTGCGGGAACTCGGTACTGTCAAAATGTTATAGTATTTTATAGGAAGTACAAAATAGGTACAATTGGTGTATTCTCTCCCACTTTCTTAGGCTTTCAACATTTTTCTTATCTACTTTTAACTCAAATAAAAAACTCGAAATTCCTCATTAATTTGTTTCATCTTGTGAGAGGGGTCTTAAGACAGGACTTGCGATCAAAATTATGGGAAATAATCGCCATTATGCTATTTTCCAATAAAAAAAAAAACATCGCTCACATGAAACCAAACATACCTACCTCACCCTTCATAAGAAAAATGTGAACAAAACAAAATGAATAAACATAAGAGAAACGACAAGAATTGCAAAAAAGCAACAATTAATTTTTAATTTTTGACATTCCTCTTTTTAGTTTATATTCTTTTCCCGGTAGTTTTGTGGAATTTAATTTTGTAAGCGGTGTTAACAATTCACAAAAATAAACTTTATTCTAAAATTATTAAACATTAAATCCAAAAAACAAAACTATTTTCGAAAGTAAACAACAACAGGAAATCAATTTATTAAAACAACGATATTCAGTGGATATTTTATTCACGATTTAACATTATTTTGCAAATCTGGATGAAACTGGCGAAGCTATGATCGCCGCCTCAGAACCTTTGGTAAGTAAATTTGTGTGATTAGCATTATTTTAAATTTTAAACACTATAATAAACAAAATGTTCTCCACAAAAGGAATTCATTCCTCGGGGGCGTCAGGCGGTTGAGGAGCACCCAGGTCCTGTGGTGCCTATGCCAAATTCTAGCATCCCTTCCGAGAATGTTCTTCTCTATCGCATGCAAAATGTTAATATTTCCTCCAATGATGAGTTTAATGAATTTTGGTATATTCGTGAAATATATTCCGAATGTCGACGAGAAACTCCACAGCAGCAAAATCAAGAAAAGAACAAATCAAAAAATAATAATAATCCCGAATACATGACCGATTTCTATGTGAATTCCGAAGAGGAATTGTATGTAAAGAAAAATACTGCTGTTTGGAATCGAGGTAGGTATTTTTTTTTTTAATAATACAAAAAGGACAATACAAATTTATTTTATATTTTTTGTAAGGTCTTTATGCTGAAAGAGGAGTTCTTCCGCGAATGTGCTTTACTTGTGAAACACCTATAAAATTTGCCTTCTTCTGCAATCAAAGCTTTTTACATGGGACCCTTAAAAAAGAGTCCGATAAGAGTAATCTCACTTCAATATGCTTAATTGGTAAGTATCTTTATTTGGTAGTAATTTTGTCATTAGATATCAATTACTTCTGTTAAGGCTGTTATGAAAACCGATTCCACTAAATCTGCACGTGAAAATCGGAACTCTTTCTCGGCAAAGGGGAAATGATTTTTCTAAATAGATGAAAACTTCAATATTTAACAACATTCTTTTTACAAAATATTTCCTTATTAAAACTAGCTCCACTTGGAATCCATCTTTGAATGAGTTCTCCCTTATAATTGAAATGTATTCTTCAAAGTGAGGAAACAATAGTAAAGTTGCAGATGGAATAGTTTAAAGCATAAGAAAACAAATCTACAACAATAATATCGCAAAACCATTTCATCTCAAAACAAATCAAATACTTACTTAAGGTGGAGTTAAGGTCCTGGACGGACCTGGGCCTCAACCAACATGCAGCTCGACCAGCCAGCTCGACCCCAGCTATCTATCTCCAGTTTCGCACAACAACAAGTTGTTTAAGGTATCTGAGTGCGCAAACTGAGCCTCTGTCTTTTCTCTGGAGCTGGAGTATTGATGTCCATTCGCTTTACATGACCCATCCATCTAAGTCGTTGGATTTTTATTCTTTTGACTAGATCAGTGTCGCTGTACAGGCCGTATAGGTCATCGTTGTATCTTCTCGTAAACTCGCCATCTATGTAGACTTGACCAAAAATCACCAGAATAATTTTTCTCTCTAAGCATCGTAAGACGTTCTCATCTAAATAACAACCGGGATGATGAGCGTCTTATAGAAGGTGACTATCTAGTCACTCGAGAGAGAACTTTACTACTCAATTGCATTCTAAGTCCAAAGAAGCAGCGATTTGCAAGAGTAATTCTTCTTTTGATTTCAGCGCTGGTGTCGTTGTCTAAATTTATAGCACTGCTTTGGTAGACAAAGTCCTTAACTACCTCAAAGTTATAGCTGTTCATGGTGACGTTTATTCAATATCCTTTTTTGATGACAACACATACTTGGTCTTGACATACCACTTATAGGAAATACTTTCTTCCTAACCTATTTTGCAAATGAGTTGGTGCATACTCCTTACCAAGTCATCGCCTACTGCTTTGAACAATTTGGCAATGATGCCGTCAGCTCCAGCAGCTTCACTTTCGAGGTCGGATAGGCGAAATTTTTGTTCTGCATCGCCTTAGTTGAATGCTTCTATCTCCCTTGCATTGAAATTTAATTCTTTATCATTTGGAGAAGTGATTTTTCAATATTCGCATTATAGACTACGTTTTCCCCTTATCGTCTTTACTGGTTTCAGGTTCGCGGCTGTTACCCATGGGATGTTTTTTTAACTTTTGGTTAAATTTACGAACCTCATTCCTGCTTTGCTATCCCTTCATCTAATCGATCCAAAGCTTCTTTTTTTTTGCTCCTGAGAAGTGTGTGTTCCTCTCTCCTCTTTCGCTGTGGTGGCCGTGTAAAACCTAGCACTTCAGAGGCGATATATCTGATGGCTGTTAGGCAAAGAGTAGATTTCAGTTGATAAAATAAACTGGAGGAATCCTATCATCACTTTATACGACTAAGATTAAAAACGTTCGTGTCTACTCGTCACTTGGTAAAGTTGTCGTGTGTGAATTGTATAAATTAGTTTCCCACGGTCAATAAAGCAAAATTACTCACAAACGACCACATAGTGATTCTGGCGATGGCGAATATCGCTCTCCCAGAAAACTTTTAACCGTCAATAGTGCCAATCATTCCGTAAACATGAATTTAAATCAAAATTATTTTCAACCATTACAAAGCCTTATGGCTGAAGATGATGAAATTGAAGAAGACATTGAAAATGAACGTTCTAAAGTCATTAAAGAAGTTATCCCACCAATAGTTGTGCTAAAATCAACCAATGAACAAGTGCGTGAATTCTTAAATAACCTTAAAATAGAAAACTATTTAGTCCAAAATATTTCTCTCGGAATAAGAATTAAATCTTTGTCTCTTGATACTTATGATCTTATTAAAACTGAATTGACAAATCACAAATACGAGTTTTATACACACTCGCGAAAATCTGCGAGACCGTTTAAAGTAATCTTGTCAGGCTTAAGCCTTATCAAGGAAAATGATATTAAACAAGAACTTATACAGTCTGGTGTAAAATGTATTGACGTCAAAACAATAACATTAAATTCTAAATCGAAGTTAAAATATAAAAACTATTTATGCGTCATTTATATACAACGTAGATCGATAAAATTGAGTGAACTTCGCCTTAAAGTCCCAAGTTTATTCAAAACTCTAATTCGTTGGGAATACAAAAGACATAATCCCGCCAAAATCACTCAGTGCCACAATTGTCAGTTGTATGGCCATGGCTCCATGCACTGTAATGTAAAAAGTTTTTGTGCCAACTGCTCGTAGTCACAAAACAGCAGACTGTAATTTTCCCGATAATAACAATCGTCGTGCTAATTGCAACGGTTCTCATAAATCCTATGATCCCAGCTGCATCAGTCGACAGAATTACTTGGATATTCGTCAGAAATTCTCATCTCGCCGCTCATCACAGAAGAATAATCACCGACCATCGTCATCATCAGCAACAGAAAAAAATGTTTCATTCGATCATTTCTCCTTTAACCATTTCCCACCTTTGCCTTCGCGAGCTGGTCCCTCTCCTCGCTTTTCGGCCCCTCCTTCCACTGCACCTAATTATGTTCCTGCTCAACATGTTCCTCGCAGTACTTCGCCAATCCCCACTTCAACTCCAAATCCAAAATCTAATGATTTATTCTCTTTTGAAGAGATAATTTCTCTCTTAAATGAAGTTTTAACAAAACTTCGTTGTAATACCAAAGCTGATCAATTTAATGTTATCACTTCTCTAGCTATTAAGTATGTATACTCAAATGAACATGCAAAGTAATTCTCTTAATATAATAACATGGAATGCAAGATGCATTACAAATAAACAAAAAGAATTTTTCAATTTTATCACAAGAAAAAAAGTTGATATTGTGCTCGTTACAGAAACCTCGCTTAATGGTAATAAGACTTTCTCTCATCCAAACTTTGTCTGCTATCGCCTCGACAGGGAGTCTACCAGAGGTGGTGGTGTAGCAATTTTAATAAGGAAAGGTATTGAACACTCTGTTCTTCCTAACTTAAATCTCCAGTGTATTGAGATTTTAGGTATAGACATTGCATTAACTAGCAACTCTAAAAAGAGTATTTTTTGTGCCTATTTCCCTGGCGGAAATAGAAACGCAGAAAAAATTACTAATTTTAAAAGAGATTTGCAAAAATTATTCAGATATCGTCACAATATAATTATTGGAGGAGATTTAAACTGTCGACATCAGTTATGGAACTGCCTTCGTGCCAATTGCTGGGGCAATATTTTATGTGACATTAACGATCGTCACCCAAATTTATCGATACTGTTTCCTCCTAACCACACTTATATACCATCTTCCCCAAATAAAAGTCCCTCCACTCTTGACTTCTTTATCACTAACTCTCAAAATTACTGCAGTAGACCCTTCACGCATAATAAACTTGGGTCAGATCATTTACCCGTTGATATCTGTCTGAGTAATGTTGCAAATGTTAGACAAATCTCTTATTACTATAAGTATTCTGCAGCCAACTGGAATCTTTACAAATCGTATGTAGGCAGAAATTGTCCTGACACTAATTTAGAGGACATACATGATCCTTTACTCATTGATTCAATGTGTTCCAATTTTACTTCAATTATAAAAGGAGCAGCTGACTATGCAATCCCTAAGAGACCCATCAAAGATACTCAACCAATACAGCTACCTCCTAATATCTTATACTTAATTCAACTAAGAACGGAAAGAAAAAAATGGGTAAGATACCGATATGATTTCTTTTTAAACAGCGTAAAATTCCTAAACAAAGCAATTAACAAAGAAATCTTTGAGTATAGAAACTGCCGGTGGGGAAAACTCCTTTCCTCTTTTGATAAGGCAAGTAATCCCTTTTGGAAAGTTTCAAAACTGTTAAAAAAAAGAGGGTCTAGTATCCCGCCTCTTAAAGTTGAAAACCAGCTGTTCATTACACCAACTGAAAAGGCAAATCTTTTTGCAACAAATTTTTCTATTAACAACACTACTTCAGCTCACTTAAGTGACCCTGATACTATTTGTGAAGTTAATAACTCAATAACAACCATCTCTCAATCAGACATAACTTTGCCTCCCTCTTATTTTGTAAAACAAGTTTTCTAATTAAAAATCTAAAATCGAAAATGTCGCCTGGCCTTGACAGTATAAATAACACATTGCTAAAACATCTCCCGTTGAGTGGTACAAAATATTTAACAACTATTTTTAATGCGTGCCTCAAACTATGCTATTTCCCAGTTTGTTGGAAAAAAGCGTCGATTATTCCAATTCACAAACCAAGTAAACCTAAAAACGAAATTAATAGCTATAGGCCAATAAGTTTGCTCTGTAGTGTAAGCAAATTGTTAGAAAAAATAATCAAAGAAAAAATAGATGAACATATTGAAACATATCATATTCTTCCTAGCTTTCAGTTTGGATTCAGACAAAGCCACAATACTATCCAACAAGTTGCAAGGATTAAAAAACATATAAAAGATAACTTCAATTCCAAAAAATCAACTGGCCTCATCATGTTGGACATAGAAAAGGCATTCGATACGGTGGCATGAGGGATTGCTTCACAAGTTCAAGTTGTTTAATTTTCCAATGCCAATAATAAAAATAATTCAAAGCTTTCTGTCTGATAGAGAGTTTGTGGTCATATTGAACAAAAAGTCTTCTTCTGCACAAGCTACAATATCCGGTGTACCACAAGGTTCGGTACTCGGACCTATCCTTTTCAATATTTTTGTATCTGACCTTCCTCAAATTGGTGACAATGTCCAAATTGCCATGTTTGCTGATGATACAGCCATTTTCGCTTCAGGAATTTTGTATAGTGATGTTCACCATACACTACAAGAATCACTTAATAAACTCGAAGATTATTTCAAAAAATGGAAAATCAACATAAATGCTCAAAAACCCCAAGCAATATGATTTTCACGTCGTCGTAAGCCATGTTTTTTACCTGGAAATGTAAATCTTCAATTGGGCTCAGTCAACATCGAATGGTCTGAGCATTGCAGATATCTTGGCATTATGTTAGACAAAAAACTCAGTTTTAATACACATATATCCATAACTATAAATAAAATAAATAGGTATATCCAAATTCTCTATCCTATGATATCCAGAAAATCTGAACTGAGTAAGGACAACAAAATTATTTTGTTCAAATCAGTTTTTCAATCCATCTTCCTCTATGATGCACCTGTTTGGGGCGACTGTGCCAAAACTCATAAGCTGAAACTACAAAGATGTCAAAATAAAGTGCTTAAGATTATGTTAGATCTTCCAAGGTGTTACTCGACACACAGGTTACACGAACTAGTAAATATCAACTTTTTAAACCTAAACATTGAAATTTATAAAGACAAATTTCATCGCAATTGTTCTTTATCCGATAATGAACTCGTTCGTCAATTACTTCAATAACAATGAAATATACATATAAAATAATCATGTGCAATATTAGTTTGTAAGTTTTTGAATAAGGGTTTTTTGTTTTAGTTCTTTTCCCTTTAAATACCAAATTTATAATACTCTTCTTCTTTGTATAAAATTATATCTTAGCTGTAAAGGATAAAAAATGACCTAAAACTCTACAAAAAAATATAATTTGAATGTAATCTAGACTTATAAAATGTAACTAATAAAACTTTAATTGTATTAAAATTGAAAAACGTTGAGAAAACACACTTTGGTTTCGCAACAGTCAAATTTGGATAATATGCTTTCTATGTTGTTTATATGCTTACAACGAACGGTCTGTTGATGTAGCAGAATCAATATATGTAGCTCAGAAAAATATTTAGCACGCTTCCCTAATTTCAGATCCAACAAGTCATATCATCCAAAACAAATGTTCTTTGTTAAACTTTATTTCAGATACATCTTGTCTCCGTGTTTATTGTAGCAACGGAGAAGACTTCACATCTAATTTAGAATTTCCTGTCTCAAATGTCTGGGTGACTAAATTCGGAATACTTCTTGAAAAAGAAGCCATCAATACAATTGTTCAAAATCTTGCTATATCAATGCCTCGAATATTTTCTCTGTCACATCCTCTCGATGAAATATGTCCGGTACTTATTAAGTCATCAAGCGGTGTTGTGAGTTATCTCACCGAAGCCGATTACAGTGTCATCTTTACCACCGAATCCAGTGATTTAGTTTTGCTCTACGACAATAAAATGGGAAAACATTTTGTATCTAAATTGCGAAAAGCAACAGAGGATGAAATATCTTATGTTGGATGTAATAATGAGACAGCATTTTGTAGTGCAACAACGGTTAATCAAACCCAACGGCCTGGATTGTCTAGTTTTTCTCAAAGTTCCATGAAATTTTCAGGTATGCTTTTTAAAAAATAAATATCTATAAACTATCATAAATAAATAAAAATAAAAATTAGCTGGAGCCAAAAACAGTACAGCCTATATGCCGCGATCGAGTTTAGGAACTACTGCTTGTAATCCACATATTAGCAAGTTTCTGAGTTCCCAGTCGATAAACAGTGGAGCTGGAAATTTTAAGTGAGTAGTCTCTGGAAAATAAATACTTTTGGTTTATTACAATTTCATCCATCCATGCAGCCGAACAAACAGTCAATCAGCTTTAAATCGATTGCAATCTTCTTTGGGAGCGCATTCATTATCAATGCAAGACATAAGAAAACCCGGACAGGCTCAACCATCAAAAGCAATTGTTCCAGATTATTGCTTGGAACACATTTGGACCGAACAGATATTGTCAAAGTCAGTGTAGACTAAAAAAACAGAGTTTTCACTTAACTTTAACTTAATTTTAATTTGAATTTCAGAGAATTTTGTGAAATTGCAACAAAAGCATTTATTCATAGTGATTTGATCGGACAGACATATCTGTGCTTTCTGCTTCCTAGATCGGGAAAGCTGCAATTAGTTCGAATATTGAACTTTGACGATGAAAATACTCAAATCGAAGGCGAAATATTTTCTATAGCTGCTAAAGATGCTGTTGTCCTTGAGGTGTGTATAATTTGTATTCTTAATTAATTGGAAAACAAAAATTACAACTCTTCAACAAATTTTAGAAAATGAAAATGATCGCAGTTCTTGATCCAAGTGGAACCTTAACCTTGTACACTGGAAAAGTTTTCGTGTCAAAGGTTCACGTCGTAGCTGTTCTTCCATCTTCACTGCCCCAAAGCAAACCATCATGTTCTCCATTTCCAAGGTAAAGTTTGTGTGGGCTTTTGTGGACTCATCATAAAATTATAAGTTTCAAAAACATTTTACAGAAGAAGCAGTCTTCTGCCAACATCTCAAAAAAGTGATTCGAATTTCGAAGAAGAATTACACATGTTATCACCGGTGCATCCACTTCAGCCGTTATTTCCAACTCGGTGAGCTTAATGATAGTGTGTTGGGGGCAAAAATTGAAATTATTTTCTCTTTATTAACTTACATAGCGGAACCAGTGGAGTTTGCTTAAACCTTCGCGATCCCGCTGGCAATCGGTTAACTCTTGTCTATCCAACGGGGAAAATGTATCGCTTATCGTTGCCACTTATAAACGAAACATATTTCGTAACCCGATGCATAGAAGCCTTGCGACGAATTCTGAAAAAGGAAACATTTATTCAACTGATAACTCATTGGTATGGTGTGCGAAATCCCCCTGGATCGAAGGACTTCAGTGGCGAAAAGGAATGGCAGACTTTCAAGACTGTTTTGTCTGAAATGATGGGACGTGTAGCGAGTTCTGACGATTCAAGTATAAATATTCCCTGCCAACCAGAAGAACCAAAAAAGAGAAGGAAGAATGATGAAGTTCTAGATGGTACCGACGAAGATTGGGAGTATTTGGAATCGATCTTGAACCGGCGCAATAAACAAGGTCCTTTCAAGCCGAATTCAATAAAATTCATCGATTGCAGTGCCATACTTTTTAAGGAAATACCAAAGATATTTTTTGCCTTCCATTTGTTGTATGAGGACTTGAAGCTCGATAATACAATGCATGATAGTTTGTGTTCTTTGGGAGAGGTGAGTTTAGATGAAAGGGTATAAGTGAAGGTGAACTTTCCAAACAATTAAGTCTTTTCTTTGTTTCATTTAGTTTCTTTATCAATTAGCAACAGATATGCAATTGACTGCACATTGCCTTCATTATTTCCTGGATTTCCCGCATTTGGCCAGCATTAAATCACAGAATATCTTCACCGAAGATCATGCCAAACAAATGTTTCATAAGGACCTACTGGCCGAACCGGTGCCTAATATCTTTCAGCAAATTGAAAATATACTTAAAAATCGGGAAATTTATCAATATTCCTGTATAGAAGGTATAAATACAGTTAGCAGAAATGTTTTAAAGGTAAATTAGTTTGTAGTTTTAACTGAGGTATGGATATTGATTTGGTCTTAAGTATTTCTTTTTTCTTTTTGTATTCAGTTAATTTCACTTATAATACATGGATGCTTAAAAATTAAGAATTGGATTAAACCATTGGAATTCCCCGATACAATGTACTCGGATATTCCCAACAAGAAGAAGCAATACATTGCAACAAATGTGCCTTTACATGAACAGCTTATACAAATGTTAATAAATATGGGTGAGTATTGATTGTGTTAGAATTTAAGTTTAAAAGGAAAGATAAGAAAGGTCCCAAAAATTATTCAAAGTTTTAACTATTCTCAAGTGATTAGGAAGCATATGGTTTTAAACGGTTTCAAGGCCATGAATTACCATTATCGATATTGAAATGGTAGCGAACCCTGCTTTTCTCTTATAATAAATATTTTGTTTAATATTTCATTCTTTTAATGCACTTTTTTGAAATTCAAATCATTTTTAAAAACGATGTAAAAAAATGTAAGTTTTTTGGAAGAGAAAGCAACCAAGCGCGAGGTCCTCCTGTCTCCAGTTCTGAATACTAAGTTGTTGTACATCTACCTTAACTTGGTCACGCTACCAAAGATGAGGTATGCCTCTGTTTCTCGTCTGCATTACAGTTGAATACCTTACATACCTCCACATGTCCCAGCCACTGTTAAAAACCCGGTTTTTTGACCCGTGGCATGTCTTTGTTCATTATTTTGCCTATCGATAGAAATCGAGTAATATATCGTGCGTAGGACCTTACAGTCGAAGACAAAAAATTTACATACTTACCATCACCGGTATGAATTCTCGATAAGGCTTTTTTCTCAATTGCACACTATTTTTTTTTTTAATTTATTGAACCATAAAAATTTTATATACATTTGGCTTAATTCTAACATAAATAATATTTAACAATAACTTAAATTAAAACATTTGTTGGCACAAAGGGGGCCTAACTTTATACATTGGTAAATTATAACAAATTAACATGTGTTTAACATGAAGTCGATGGCTAAAAAAAGAGTGTCGTTGGCCAGGTTCATCTCGGGTTGTTCAGTCCCGGTTGTCCTGATGGATGTTGGTTGGGTGTGGCGGCGTTCAGCCGCGGTAGTCGTCGTTGGGGAGTTTGTCCAAGATATCCAAACCACAAAGGTATCTCGGGTCCGGGTGTCGTTCCTGATTGGTCATCCTTCTCATTAATTGGTTAGGGTGGCTGGCGACTTTGGTGATTATCTTCCTTGCTGCCTGTGCAAGGAACTGGTCAAGTGGCTTCATTTCAGCTTCTTCGTAGACTCTTCGATTGCTATGGTGCTTCTGTCGTTGACGGTCGAATTGTAGATCCGTGCATATCCTTAGTATCTTCCTCTCGAAGACTTTAAGTTTTTCAATTGCAGTTTTTCATATGGTGAACCATATCGGAAAACTGTAGGTGATAACCGGTCTTAGCAGCTGTTTGTAAATCAACAGTTTCGTTGATTTACTTAATCCTGTTTTCTTCTTCAAGAGAGGATGAACTCGATGGAGTGCGATGTTCGCTTTTGTTATCACAGCCTTAGAGTGTGGGTTGAAGCGCAGCAGCTCATGGAAGTGTATTCCCAGGTATTTGGCGTTCTTCTTGGCTTTAATCCTTGATCCATCCGGAAACGTCAGAACAAGGTTTCGGGCTACTGCCGCCGATCTACAGCGGCTGTTGTTGGTGACGGGTCTCCGGAAGCACACCAGTTCCGATTTGGAGGTGTTTATCCTTATTCCCCACTTCTGGTAATACGCGTAGAGTCTGCTTATGTGTGCTTCTACTCTTCGGGCTGCGATCGTAGGAAACATGGAGGACGAATAGGTGAGTGAGTCGTCCGCAAACAGCAGGTTCTCACAATCCGTTGGCACTGGCTGGTCAGATGTCATCAGGCTGTAGAGAAACGGTCCAAGTTTTGATCCTTGGGCGACTCCAGCCTTTACGTTTCTAATCGTTGACTTGCAATTATCGATTTCTATGAAAAAGTTTCTGAAAAAAAGAAAAGAAAACAAAATTTTTATTATTGGCTGTGGGATATTAAAAATTCGGAGCTTATGGATGAGGGCCTCAATCCATACGCTGGCGAAAGCTTTCTCGACATCCAGAAAGCATCCAACTGTGGCTCGGTGGCTATTGAGAGCGGCGGTGACGTCAGACTGGAACTTTAGAAGTGGATGGATCGTTGAGTGATCTTGTCGGAATCCAAACTGCATATCGGGGATGATGCTATGTTCGTTGCAGAATTTCTTCAGCCTCCTTAATATGACTTCTTCCAGAATTTTGCTGATGTTGTTGAGGAGTGAGACTGGCCTGTAGTTGGAGATCATATTGGTGCTGCCTTTCTTCGGAATTGCCACTACTTTGGCTGTCTTCGACTTATTTGGAAAGTAGCCGTTGTTGATGCAGTTATTTATGATAATAGTCAAGATTATCATAAAAACTTGTGGAAGTCTTTTCAGGATATAGTTGGAAATCCCGTCCATTTCAGTTGAATTCTTCGGCTTCAAGTTGTTAATGATCTCAGCTATCTCCTCGGGATTGCAGAATTTATGGGTATTAGCTGGTTCATTGGCTTTGCAGTTGTCGTCAAATTGAACTATAATGTTTGGCTGTTGAGTCAATTGGATGGAGGTTTCTACTTCATTCAGGAAGGTTTGGTCCGTTGATGGTTTTGGAGTGAAACTCTGTTCAAAATGTTTGGCAAAAGCTTCCACTTTGTCATTAATTGATGTTAGCTCGATGTTGTGGCTCATCATGACTTCCGGCAGTGGTTTTCTCCTACCGATGAGGCGGTTGATTTCCTTGAAGGCATTTGGTCCAGGTTTTATCTCCCTCAATCTCTTTTTAAAGGAGATGTCGTTGTGGTGTCGGATGGAGTTTCGGAACATGATGTTCACACATTCCAGTTCGCTCTTGATAGTCCGGTATTCGGGGTTCACCCTGTTGAGTTCCCTCTGATGGATCCTCTGAAGGCGCTTTCTCAGCCTTTGTCGGTGTCAATTCCACACTAAGCCCACAACAGCGACTAAAAAGAGTTGTCCTGCGCTTGGTTTAATATATAAACCTTCGTTTACTTTTCATTGATATGAAGACCTTTTTTGCCTGTTATCTGCATGTCCAAGAGATTGAGTGGATTTTTTTTTAGATTAATTTAATTTTAGTAGAAGCAGACCCCCATTTATTCGGCTTAGTTCAAACTATAAAGTTAATCTATTTTAAAAACCAGGAAACTTATAGCTAAGTATGAGGCTGGTGAAAGGGACAGTTTTGGAGACGATGTCTTAAGCAAGAAGTGCTTACAAAATCAAAAAAGTATCATTGAAATTTACATTCATTTTGAACCATAAGAGATTAATTAATTTAAGGCGGTCTTGATATGGAAGAAGGATCATGCCAAGGTAGGCCTTGAAGGGCAAATAAAAAGAAACGTCTTTTTGAAATATGTACGCCGTGGGAGGTGTATTCAAAAAAAAATAATGGACAAAGGTCATGCGGAGAGATCAGGGACTCGAGAATTCCGTTTGGCAACGTTTTAAAAAGCCGAGTGCTGGATTTAGCTTTGAGTATTATATCATCTAAGCACGGAAATTAAGTCCTCGGTCACGTAAGAGCCCAAATCCTCAACAGACAAAATGGGTTGGTTATGGAAAATGTTTTGACGGGGTGAAGTTTTTACTCGCTTATTTAGATCTAAGCAGTTCTTCTTAAATTAGACTGATAAAAACTCTAGTTGAATATGGCAAGAATCATGCATCGACGTAATGGACTTGAAAAATTTTGTGTCATGAGTGCAAACTGAGATATGGGAATATTTTGAAATCAACTCCATATCATTAGTGGTGATGATAAAAGAGAGGACCTAAGTGCCCAACTTGAAGTACGCCAGAGGTAGCAAGAAAATAGTGAGAAAAAGCTTATCTGAAGCGAACATTGCATATGCGGCTTTCTAGGTAAAAAGATGGGTTCAAAGCCGATACAAGAAAGCTTAAAGAGTATAAATCTGTGGGATATTTTGTTAAAGCCTTTGCTAAATTCAGTTGAGATTACATCAAAATTTCGCTTCCTTTTTAAGCGCCGAGAGCGCAAAGGGCACAAATTCCACAAAGTTGGTAGTTGTAGACTTAAATTTCTTAAAACCATGTAACCAAGAGGAAATGAAGGATTTGCAATGAAAACGTAAAATATCGTACAAATAATTTTGGAAAAGTTTGGCAATTGAGCGATAGTTTAAAATACTACCTTTTTTGATGAACTGGCGTTACAAAGGAGGTTTTCCACACATGGAAATTCTCTTTGAGCTTAAGATAAATTAAAAACTAATGAGAGGGGTGGAGATAGTTGAGCAGTTCAATGTTTTTAGAAGTATGCCATCTGGCTCAAGTGAAATTTCATCAATCAATTACTTTTAGTTATGTTTTGAGATACATGTTGGCCCCTGACATCGCAGTCCTCTAGTGGTTTCGAAGGTTTTGCTTGAGTCTCTTAAAAAATTTGAGCAGAGAAAATTGTTAAACATCATCGTAATTAGGCATATCAGCTTGGTAGGGATCATGATCTATTTCCTGAGCAAATGGATTTCTCTTGTTATCAAGGATTCATCACCATCAACTTTTTATAGATAAAAGCATTTAATTTAAATTAAATTCACAAAGTGAATTGGAATTATCACAGATCTAGCCTCAACTTTAGCTTAATCAATAATATTTGTTTCTCAAATAAAATTAAAATTTCAGATATGACAAGAACCGATGTCGAACGATTGCCAGTTTCCTTGCATTTGATAATCGCCGAATGTCTAGAACATGGACGTCTCTCCCCACCAATGGGTTGTGCACCACCAACCTACGAACTAATATTGCGTTCCGAGCTACTGGAACACACTCGTTATCAATATTCCACAGAACTTTATTCGGTAAAGTTCAGCAAGGCAAACATAGACGCTGAAGATTCCTTATCCCCACGTTGTCCACCCAATCCAAATGGATTTTCCCGAACCGAATCTGCCGATGATGATGGTATGGAAAATATTGACACAAAATTGTTGAGTCTACGCTTTCCCGATGACTTACGAATAGCAGAAGTCCGGCGTTTGCTCATAAGTTCGGAGCCAGTTTTGATTGATATTACACAATCGCCTGGTATATCCGATCATGAATTCATCGAAGAGCAAGAAAAACAATTGTATGCATTGTGCACAAGAACTATGACCTTGCCAATGGGACGAGGAATGTTTACATTGAGAACATCAATTCCCACTCCCACTGAATCGATGCCAATTCCAAAGTTATGTCTTACCGGAAAGGAACCGGTTAAGGGAGCAACTATTGAGATGCAGCAAATTGAATTTCCTGCAAATATGAACTTGTGGCCAAGTTTTCACAATGGAGTTGCAGCTGGTTTGAGAATTTCTCCAAATGCAAGGGACGTTGATTCGACTTGGATTGTGTATAATAAACCAAAAGGGCCAACTGAAGTCACCACCGAACACGCTGGCTTTTTAATGGCCCTTGGTCTTAATGGTCATCTTAAGACTCTCTCGTTCATGAGCATATATGAGTATTTAGTTAAATGCGATGAGATGACAAGTGTGGGTCTCTTATTAGGAATCTCGGCTACACACAGAGGTAACATAGGCTTTTATTTTTAAATGCTCTCGAATGAATGCATTATTTTTATAGGTACAATGGATACAACGACGACAAAACTGCTAAGTGTACACATTGAAGCATTATTACCTGCCACAGCTCTAGAATTAGATATTCCACAGAATATTCAAGTAGCTTCTCTGATGGGAATAGGTCTCATATACCAGGGAACTGCGAAGCGACACATAGCAGAAGTCTTGCTTCAAGAAATAGGTACATACATTCCAATAACATACATTTTCTTTGAAATTTCAAACAAATTTGGAGTTTATTAAAGGACGACCTCCTGGTCCCGAAATGGAAAACAGTGTGGAACGTGAATCATACGCCTTGACTGCTGGCTTAGCTTTAGGCTTGGTTACCTTAGGGCATGGAGAAGCTCCAGCTGGTCTGAGAGACTTGCAGCTACCTGACACACTGCACTATTACATGGTTGGCGGCAATAAACGACCATTGCTGGGATCGCAGAAAGAAAAGTACAAACTACCTTCATTCCAAGTGCGAGAAGGTGACACTGTTAATATTGATGTCACTGCTCCAGGAGCAACTCTAGCGCTTGGCTTAATGTTTTTCGATACTGACAATAAGGCAGTTGCCCAATGGATGGATCCTCCCGATACAAGTTATCTACTTGATCTAGTACGACCAGATCTGCTTCTTCTGCGCACAATCGCACGAGGGTTGATTCTTTGGAAGGACGTGGAACCAAGTTCCGAATGGCTGTTCAATCAGTTTCCGGCAAATCTTAGATTCGATATCAATCGGGGACCAGTAGCAAAGAAAGATCTAACAGATCATGAAGCAATTACGTGAGTTTTTATTCGTCAAAGTATTTCTTTAATTGTCTTTGATTGCCATTTCAGACAAGCCTACTGTAACATAATTGCCGGAGCAGCTGTTTGTATAGGTCTGAAATATGCGGGGACCGAGAACAAAGAAGCTTTCAAGTCTTTAAAGAAAACCATTAAACTCTTCCTTGGATTCTCAGGCAAATACGTTGGTGAATATGCTGGACGAGCAACTGTGGAGAGTAGCCTAATGCTGATCCTCATATCTATATCGCTTGTTTATGCTGGAACTGGAGATTTGGAAATAATGCGAATGATTCGTTATTTGCGCTCTAGAATTGGCACCGCTCATTCTCAGGTTACTTATGGCTCTCAAATGGCTATACACATGTCATTGGGATTTTTATTTCTCGGTGCTGGTCGCTATACACTTTCAAAAAGACCCGAAGCTGTAGCAGCTCTTGTGTGTGCTTTGTTTCCAAAGTTCCCAAATCATAGCAATGATAATAGGTGGGTGGTGTTTCTTTTTTTGAGTCTTTCAAATGAATAACCCTATTTTTTTTAATCATAAACTTGTAGATATCACCTTCAAGCTTTTCGTCATCTTTACGTATTGGCCGTTGAACCACGACTTTTCCTTCCCCGAGATCTCGATACAAAAAAACTATGCCTCTGTCAAATTTCCTACATTGAAATCGGTTCGTCTGAGATTAAAAAGCTGCCTATGGCACCTTGTATGTTACCAGAACTGAGCACTCTTAAATCAGTGATTGTAGACGATCAAAATTATTGGCCAGTTTGTTTTGAAAAAGGACGTAACTGGGATCAATTGGTGTAAGTTTTTTTTTTTTTTTAAATCCATTAACATAAATTCACTAACGTTAATATTTAGAAAAGCATTAGAAGTATCTGGTTGCATTGACATTAAAAAACGTTCCGGATGTCATTCACATTTAGATGACCCGGATCGGCTGAAAAGTCTGTTCGCCCAAACCCTAACCACAGAGCAATATACAAGCTGGAAAATTGACACTAAATCTCTGGAAACATTTTCATCGGATCCCATTGTCATTGGTTTCACTGATCGATTCCTGAGTATTGATGCGAGGGAATGCAAAATAACAAAAGTTGAAATGGAGCGCTATCAACAATTGATAGTGATCTTTTATAATTCAGTGATAAAAGACAAAATGCATGGTTTGCCAATTTATTTATCAATTGTTAATGTAAGCAGCAGTTTTTTTTTGTGCATTTATCTTTTTTTTTGGTAACTAATAATAATTATTCTTGTGTTTTTCTAGACTTTGCAAGCAATCAAGGAACATGCAAAGACTTATGATGTGTGGCAGCTTAAGCTTATTGAAATCTACATTCAAATGCAAAAGGAGAACATCCTTATATCAAAGGAGATTGTTAATTCTGTTTTGGAAAATTTAAAATCGTACATTGAAAATTGTCAGATCTCATGTAGGGATCAATTGAAACGCTTTATTACATCTCATTGCTTTGAAAGCTTATGTGAACTAGGATCTGATGAAATATCTAAAATTCTGGCGGTGGTTGTCTTTTATGGCTTGCTGCCTAATGTTCTGAGTTTGGTTGATTTGAGCGGAACTGTAAATTATATGCGATTGTTATATGAATTGAATAAAATCAACATGGAGACAAGTACAATTAATTGCATAATCAAAGTATTGGATTTACCTAAATAATTTTATTGTTAAAAATTTAAATTTATGAATTTAGCTCTAAAATTTTGAAAACGAATTGTATTTAAATTTTCTAATAAATACTTAATTATCATTTAAAGTCTGAAGAGCAAAAGTAAATATGTACTTGTAATTTTTTATTAGTTTAAGGGACACGCGTTTCATCTTTTGGTGCCAAATGACAGTTCAACCGATAATTCAACCACAACATTTTTTAAATTCCCTGCACGTGAAAACAAAGTACTTTATAAAAAATGAAATGATGATTTTAGTTTAAAAAAGGATACAACCTTTAAAAAAAATTGCATTTGTGTGAAATACATTTTGAATAGGAATTTATATTAAAAAAGGTTCACATTGAACCTAGAAAATGCCTATGATTCAAATCCTAAAGTCTTTTTTAAGCCTAACCTTTCTTCAGAAAGCAGATTTAAGTTTTACAAAATTTTAAGATTTTTTTAAACAAATATTTCCCGGAATCTACATCGGATGAATTTTGAAATTAAAGCAAACATTGTTTGTTTTGGATTGCAATAAAGCGTAAATAAAATAGAATAAAGGGAGGTAGTATGTCGTAAAAAAAAAGAACACATAATAAAATAGGATTGAAAACAATTACCAATTAAATCGATTCTTTTCTATTTTGCAAAAAATGATTTTAACTAAGAATAAAATGTATTCGAAGAAGTTTTTTGAAATGCTCCTCTTTATAATTTAATGTGAGAATCTCTTGATTTCAATCTTCCACATCTTCGTCCTTGTACAAGTGGATGAAAATAAAACATTTGTCGATGGGCTTCCATGAAGAAGTTTTATCTAGAGTAAAAGATAGATAAGAATGCCGGTCCAGTCGAAATTCCTCCCATTATTTTAAAGAATTGGCGCCTTCCCTGTCTCGAATACTATGTTCTATTTTTAACAGATCACTTGAGAAAGGTGTTTTTCTTTCTGAATGGAAAACATCTTTTATAACTCCTATTCATAAAAGTGGTCCAAAACAGGACATATCCAACTATCGCCCGATTTGCAAGTTATCCGTAATACCAAAACTTTTAGAAAAAATTGTTTGCGATAAGCTTTCGTTTTTATTAAAAGAGACTATCATGCCTATTACCGATGTCGTCTCGTTTTTTCGACGACTCTCGTATTCTTTGTCGTGTCGTTTTTTAAGTGGCATTCTATAACTTTTTCGACGCGACTATTTTGTAGCAGTTTTAAACGATGAAAATGTATCAGAGATCTGTCAAACTGAAATCAAATTCTAAATCATTTCATTACTCGATATTCAACAAATGTGTTTTTATTAAATTATTACCAAATAAATAAATTATTAAAATGATAAGTGTTGAAATGTATTACAACACAAGCAGCGATAGTGACAATGATGAAGAAGGTAGAGAGCGAAATATTGCAAAGGCACAATTAATTGTACAAATAGGACCACTGTCCACAGGCATCTGCATTTGTAGCCTGAATTTGCTTTGAGTTATGTATGTCCGGATGATGAAGTGGTTGGGAGCTGCGATACACCAATTGCATTTCCACTCGGGCTTAACCATCTGTTTATATTTAAGTAGATTTGCAACAGCATCCACAAGCGCAGATAGGATGTGCAATTGGTTTGGCCCTCCTTCATTTCCTTTCACTTCTTTTTTTGTTGTTTTTTTTTTTTACTTTAAATTCAAAGTCAGCCCAAACCTGAAAAAGCAAATATTAAAAATGTGTTAATGTAAATAGAATAAACTGATTCAAACCTTTTGCCAACCATCACCATCTCTTATTGGAGGACCTTTGCTGTTGAGTTTATCAGCTATTACATTCCATTCTTTTTTAAAACCAGCTTTGTTCATACATTTCAAAAATCCCCCAGCCAACTGCTCGTTGCTTTCCATCAGCTGGACAAGCGCCTCGAATTGATTTTGCTTTGTTAATTTTAACTGAAAATGTTTAAAAATATTTATTTTTTATTTATCGCAAATAAAGTACTAATAAATTCCATAAAATAAGTTATTTAACAAGGAAACTTACAGTTTTGCGAACTTCCATTTCTTCGTCGTGAGCAAATTTTCAAACGAGAGATACCGTCGTTTTTTTTCATTGTCGTCGTGTCCTTTCGTCTTACAGAATGCTGAATTAAAGCGTTCAACACACTTGACGTTTACACACGACAACAAAACGAGTGACAAATAAAGTTGAAAACGACTTATGGAATGCAGATTGGGCAGGTTCAGCCGACATAAGGGACTTGAAAGTAAGGCAAGTTTCTAGCATCTGATTGGCCAGCTGCCAAAAAATTGCCTTCCAATTAAGGCAACTTTATTGGAAAGTTGACTGGAAAGTTAGTCAAGAAAAATCTCCCTTACTATCAAGTCAAGTCTACTTCGGTCAAAATGACAGTTGATCATGTTTTTTAATTCAACTAAAAGCTGAACTTTTTTACTCAATGATTTATTTATTTTCTGCACAACTTCATTTAATGCTTTCTGTAAAAGGGTTCCTTGTCAATTTGGAAAAGATATAACTAATATTTCTTTACAATACAAAATTCAAAACGTGATGGACTTGAAGCTTGCCTGAGGAGTGTTTTGTAGACAATAATTTTGTTGGTACTTTTTGTACTGTGAACTTAAAGTAGAGGTTTGCGAAGTAAAGTTCTGAATTTGAAATGCATGACACTTGAAAAACTAACTAGTTGCCTTGGTCAAAATGTACGTTCAAAGAATGAAGTTGACTGCAAATGAAGTCCCTTATGTTGCTTGAACCTGCCCATTGTGTCGTGTCGTATATTTTGCTGTAGTTAACGACATCGGTAATAGGGGTGTACATCCCCATTTCAACACGGATTTGTATCCGGGAGATCAACTTCTACAAATCTTACAATTTTCTCTAACTTTGTTTTAAATAATTTAAATGGATATCAAGTCGATGTCATATATGTATATACGGATTTTGCCAAAGCATTTGAGAGAGTTCACCATACAATTTTAATTCATAAACTGGAAAAACTAGGTATACATTCTAACTTGTTAAATTGGTTGCGTTCATATATTACAGGACGCATTCAATATGTCCGTATTGATTCGATCGTCTCAAGTCCAATAGATGTTTCCTCGGGTGTTCCTCAAGGTAGCCATCTTGGACCACTTTTGTTTCTTATATTCATAAATGATCTACCTGATTTTCTCTTAAATTTCTTTTCCTTGATGTTTGTCGATGATCTCAAATTTCTGAGATGCATTAAGGATCCGGTTGACTGTGTGCTTCTTCAAGAAGATCATCAAAGCTTATCAACATGGTGTAAAATCAACAAATTAAACCTCAACATCTCTAAATGTCAATGTTTTTCATTTTCCCGCCGCTCGTCTCCTTTTTATATATGATTATCATATTGAGAACAAAGTTCTCGATAGTCTCAACCAAAAAAGATCTGGGAGTCATTTTTGACTCTAAATTCAACTTCGCTAATCATTTAGAATTCATAGTTAATAAGGCCAACCCTATGCTTGGATTTGTTTTCCGCAACTCTAAAGGTCTAAGTGATCCCTATACCTTAAAAACGCTTTACATTGCCTATGTTAGATCAGTTCCGGAGTACTGCTGTGTGGTATGGAATCCGTTTTACAACTCATTCTGTTAGAATTGAAAAAATTCAAAGAAAATTTACAAGAATAGTTATTTATAAACTTAGATAGAACGTTGATGTTATGCCACCTTATAATACTCGACGTTAACTTCTTGGAATTCAGACCTTAGAAAACCGCCGCAAAATAGTTTCCATAATGTTTATTAAAGATATTTTATTCTATCATATTGACTGTCCGTTTTTATTGTCTCTTATAAATTTGCATGCTCCAACTCGAGTGTTTAGGAATCGTTATTTATTCCATGAGGTACTGCATAGAGTAAATTATGCTGTTCACGAGCAAATACCTCGCTGTGTCAGAGAAATTGACCAAATATCTGATTCTATTGATTTAAATTTTCATTTGAGTAGGGATACATTTAAAAATATGCTCAACACCTATTCTTTCTGGTTAATTAACTAAAATGAAAATTGAGACAAATTTTGTATTTCGCTGAAAGTTACTATAAACTCTAATTGATGATGATAAAAATAAAATAAAAGAAAAGCTTGATGAACTGCCTGAAATGGGTACAAATGTAGAACATATTTTTGATGAAATTTCAATGGAGGAGAATGTCACATTTAACAACTTCAAGGACAGAATTGACAGATTTGTTGACTATGGGGATTGAAGAAGGGAACTAATCCGAGGAAAAAACTATTTGTGTTTTTATGATTAGAAAGCTCTGCCCCAATTTTAAATATGTATGTATTGAACTACGTTGTGAGTTCGATATCTTGTTCAGATTTGGAATTAAAAGAACACATTTTTAAATATTTGATAGTTTGCGAAAACCTTGAAATATTTATGCGAGCACTCACATGTGTCCAGAGCTAAGCAAAGTAAAGATTATTTTGAAAACTATGATATAAAGATGGTAACGATAGAACGAGGGCAAAACGATTTATCTCTGTTTTGATGTACCCCATCTGATAAAATCCATAAGAACAAATCTAATGACTTTTGTTTTTACAATGTAAGATATTGTCAGCAAACAAATTGGTGCCAAAAGGATAAACACAAAATAAACGTCTTGAAAATATAAAGAATATTTAAATTATTTTATCTTGCTTGTACCTTTACCAGTCTTCAAAAAAGATACCAAAATGTCTGGTGCAAACGTTCCGTGTTCCATATTTGGTAACAAGAAAAATAAACATTTCCATTTCCCTAAGATCGATCATTTTGAAATTTGGAAGTTTTAAATATGGGCCACTTCCTTAATTAGAAACAAAATCAATAAATATTTTTAAACTTTTGTATAATTATGATATTTTTCATCATTGGCAGCAAATTTAATATTATCAATTAGCATCGATGATCTTTGAAGGTGGAATGTATATAGGAGCGCTGCTTTCCATGGGCGTGTAGGATGACGAAGATATAAGTTTTCTCCTATCTGTAACTCCATACATACCAGACTCACGGGAACTTAATTTCTTTTCAATAACTTTGTCGAAAAATCTAGCCAATTTTACCGAGTCTGTGGTGCCAGCCGCCAAACTACGAGTATTTCTACAATTTAACCAAATCTCTTCGGCTCCACATTGCTCAGCTGAAAAGAAAAAAATGCAAATGCCCTGATTTTATTTTTGTATTTAAAAACCTACCAATACCACCAGATTTTGGTAACATTTTTGGGTGCCTCTTTTCATCTACTAAATCAAGTTTAGTTCCAACAACCAATATCGGAATTTGTGTCGAACCAAAGAATTGTTCTGGATCAAACAATGCTGAATCTGATGCTAAAGACGCGGTGTTATTACCCTTTGCAGTATCCTTGCCATCTTTATTCAGAATTTCGTAGAGCCATTCCTTAAGATTTTCATGGCTTTTTCGATTGGTTAGATCATGAACCAAAATTATGCCATGTGTTGGATTGTAAAATACTCCTCTGGAATTTTTGTGATTTAAAGAACCTCCAATGTCAAAGAGTTCAATAAAGAATGTATTTTGCTGAGGTGTGCCTTCTTTGAATTCGTGCAGTTTTACTTCTATTGAACAGCCAACAGTCCATCCCGGCTGAGTTAGGGATTCATTGTGGGCGATTAAATGGGTAAGGCATGTTTTTCCAACACCTAAGGTAGGTATTTGTATTGGTAATAAATTTGGGATATAATTTTATAGTTCGTTTACCTGAATCTCCAACAAGAAGTATTCGAACTTTATCAATGTTTTTAGCCATTTCGTGGAATTCAATTTCAAATTTTGTGTTGACGACTGAAGTGGTGATTTTCTGTTTTTATTTTATTATTGTTTTACTCAGCTGATTGTGACATTTGAAATTAAAGGCCCCGTCACAATGACTATTGAAGACACGTTCGGCTAGACGAACTCAAAGTTGCTTAATGGGAGACTTCGAAGTCTGTAAACAAAGAGGATGCAGAATAATGAAATCAAACTGGTTGGATAGAGAGAGAAGATCAAAAATGCAGGTTATAAGAAATCGGTTGACGTTTATAGTGAAGACGAACATGTTCATCTTATTATAGCATCTTTTTCTGCATCCGTGTTGCCACAATTTTGCAAATTTACATTTCTTGTTTGTTTTTAAAATTTGTTTACGTTTTGTTACACCTTTTTTCAACAATTCCATTTAAATTTGTATTTGTCCAGCTTTCAGGTTTTGACATATATATCTGCCTTCTTCTACTTTTCTACATTATGCAGATGAGTGTACATGTAAATCCACTTTAACACTACCAATTGGCCGCGTTAATGTAACTTGAGGAGTTTCTCCAGTTCTGAACTAAAGTAAAACTTTTAAATTTAAAATGAGGTGTTTTTATTTTTGTATCAGTACATGTTCTGAGCAGTCAAACTCAAAATTGAATTTCGTTTTTTATTACGTGTGTTCAAATCTTTATTTTTCAGTGTGTTTTTTTTGCAAAAATATCCTAAGTGAATAATGGTTTTACACGTATTACATAAACCAAACTCTTGAATCTTAACTTCAGATAAGAGTAGAAGGATGATCTAACTGAGAATAGTATTTTGACGTTCACTCGTTTAACTATTCATCTTGAGTTTAGTTGAGGTTTAAACTTAACAAAGAACAGAAAGAAATAAATCAAATTCGAAAAACAACCGTTTTTTCTTTCTTCGAATTTTTCGAACACAACCTAAATACAACTTTTCGAAGTTAATACTGGAATCTAAGAAATTCAATCTGGGCTATTGTTAATAATTTAATTTATTTTAATGAAAGCTCGAAACGGATGTTTTCGATGACAAAAAGTAAAAAGATAAATCTAAAAACATCGTTGTTAAATGGCGCTAGATCCTTGCATAGTGTTTTTTATTGAATTATTTATGGAGATAATGTCACAAATACAACAATGTAAGTAAACTGTTGAAGGTTGAAACGTATGAAGTTTTTCTATATTTACAATGGATAACATTTGGTACAAATATAGAAACAACTTATTCGAATATACTAGTATTGGGAATACGGTTAAGCAAATTTATAGGTTCTAGGTTTATTTGAAAAGCAAAATTTACAACTAAACATCATTGATGAGCTCAAGAAAAACAATTCTTGCCAAATTAATACTATAAAGCTCAAGATGAAATTTAATTTTTTAGAAATATACTTAAGGCAAAACCAATAAACATGCTTTATATACAACTTTTTACACCTATAATTGGTTATAATTTACTTCAGTTTATTTTTACATTAATTAAAGTTTCGACGAAAAAGAGATTTATTTTACGTTAAAATTATGATCTGTGTCACTCGTATTAAGTACTAACACTGGTCGAGTAAATTCATATTTGTTTCTGGTCGAGTAAATTCATATTTGTTTCTGTCCCACAAATAAAACAATGAATTTCTAAAGAATTATGTTGTTTTCAATTCATATCTCACCTTATAATTTTTCTATCACATCAGGTTTTTAAAATATGATTCTTTAAAAATGTCAAAGATAACCTAAAACGTTGTTTTTAAATTGTTCTTTAAGCCTAGTACGCAGCTGAAGTGAAACGAATTTTTTCGGCGGTCTCCAAGTGCAGAGCGAAATGAAAACGAAAACCACAGCGGAAAAATATTTGTGGAGAGTTCTGTCTGGAAGTTGAAGTTCAATTTTAAGCCTAGTACGCTGCTGATGAGAAACGAAAATTCCCATACAAAAATGACATGACGAAATCATAAACGAAAATATTCGAAAAATTTTTCAATAAATAAATTAAACGTCAAAATTTCGCAAGCAATTAATATACCGGGCAATTAAATTGAGAACGAAAAGAGTGGAGAATTGTACTACGAAATCTAGTACAGCTATCCACTAAAATGACACATTTCGTCGTTCAGCAGCGTACTGAAAAACGAAAAGCACAACGAAATTTTTCGTTTATGATTTCGTCATGTCATTTTTGTATGGGAAATTTCGTTTCGCATCAGGAGCGTACTAGGCTTAACAATAAAACATATCTTCTAGATCCAGTTTAAATTATTTCAGTATCTTTCTAAGTTTCTGGTAAGTTTATATAAAGTTTTGAGAAATCTTGAATTTAAGGCTTACATGGTTTTAGGAAATACATACATATGTACATACATACATTTTGGAGTTAATTTTTTTTTCGAATTTGATTTCAAATGCGAACTTTGAATTAAACTATCTGCTCAAATTTAAAAAATACCCGTTTTCAACATTGGTTTTTGATTATAAATCCGAACTTTGAATTAAGCTTTCTGCATACATTTTAAAAATACCCGTTTGCAACATTGGTATTATATTTTTTAATATAATCTAATTATTAGATGACATATTCGTTACAAAAACAAAAAATCTTTGAAACTGGTTCTGCCTTTTCCGTTTAAGCATACATAATTCAACGTTTCTTTAATATTTGTGTAAGACAGATGAAATCCAATAATTTATGAAGTATAGGGTCCGCCACCTTAGGTATTTTTTTTAACTATTGCTTATTTCGTGAATGGTAACACTTAGATCATGTCTGATTTGACAAATAATTTGTTTTATTCTTCCGCTGAACGATGCAAAACGGGTCACTGTTTAGTGCGGATTTTGGTCCAGAAGCATAATTCGGCCATTTTTCTTCGAAAATGAGCAAGGAGTGGCCGTTACAGTCAATGGCAATCGTTATGAGGCCTGTTGAACGAATTTTTGTTCACAAAAAATGAAGAGGAGGATATTGACAACATTTGGTTTCAACAGGACGGCGCTACGTGCCACACATACGAAGCTACACTAGATGTTTTTATAGCATTTTCAAAAAAAAGAAGGTATATAGCGGACAATATATTTCGAAAATCTTATGAAATATTATAAATATTTGAAATGAGTATTGATATTAGGATTATATATTTGGAAAACCATCACGGGTCTTACTGGAAATAAAACTACTTTATAAATTTAGATAGCCTTAAAAAGTAATACCTCAAAAACCTGACGTGATAGTATAATTTTGGAGTCAGATTTGAATTAAGGCCATCAAAACCCACCGGAAAATTACAATTTGATTGCCAGAAGCAAAACTTTTTTGACCAGTTAAATTATTCCCTTTTAGATAGAAATGTACCTACATAACTACATAGATAACATATGTTAGTGAAATAGATTATGGAGTATTTGCCATATGTCAAAGTTGGTTAATAAAACTTTATACCTTCTAACCATAAACAAAAATAAAAAGAGAAAACGTAACCTACCTTTACATATTAAGTGCCTGGCTCTTTTTATCAATTATATGTGGGCAAAAGGAAAGGTGAGTATCCCTTTTGATTACTTCTGGTCCATTTTGTCATTTCAAACAAATGAAAATTCGAAACTTAAGGTCAATATTTTTCTTCTATTATAAAAAGAGGATAAAAAGAAAACTTAGGAAAGGTATCTATGCATCTACAATAATTATTCTAATGTATATATTTAACTACTTGGAAAATGTAAAAGCTTTTAGATTTTTATCTTTTTAAATATAAGTTACCCTCACCTAAAGTTTAGAAAGAAATGTCCATACAAGGGGTAACGTGTTACTGTCGAATTGGGTCAGTTCTTGGTGCATTTTTTAGATTACGACTTAGCTCATAGCGTTCAAGTTTATAGTTTAGAACTAGAAATTAAAGGTAATTTTTGTACTAAAAATAAAGGGTTGCCATATACAATATACCAAAGTAGAATAAAATATCTTGAAAAAAAACGTAACTTTTTATTTCGATCAGGCAATTTAGAGGTAAAAATGAAGTAATGAATATTAACCGAAAAACAGCTTCTCTTAACTACTTTGACTTTTTTAATGTACATATCTTTATTAGCGAAACATCAAGAAAGGACATTTTTTGAAAATGCTTTTATTTGGAAGTAAAACTCTGTCGAACTTCAGGGGTCGTCAATAGCATCAAGATTTGTAGTGAGTACATGATGTTTGACCCTAAATTGATTCTTTCTTCAAATCGAACTAAAATACGATGAGCTGCCCTCTCCTCCACTCCTATTTTCTCAATGATGAAATGCTTGAACATAGTTTTTAAGTCTGATCGGCTTTTCAGAACCTACTTTTATTACATTGCAAAGTGTTCCACGGTTTAGACCCCTTCGTGTACTGTTACCAAAGAAGAAATCACGCAAATCGTTGCAGTTAATTTTGTGCAACGAGGACTTTTTTTAAAAAAATTATCGCACACTCAAAGGGTTTTGTGTAACTCTTTTATTCCAAAGAAACACACAAAGGAGGTGTTGATGTTCATTGATTTTGAATTCTTCAACATTGCAATGACAGGGAAAGATATAGCGTGGCAAGGCATTCTACATTCGCGTAGTACGGATAACAAATAAATCTCTGTACTTCATAGTACGGCCTAAGTTGTGCAAAGGGGTTAATTGATAGGCATTTCCAGAAGCGCGAGTATATTGGTAAAAAAGGGTGATGCTACATAAAAACTTGACGACGATGTTCGAGCGACATAATTGAGTTACTGACACCATTCATTTTAAAAGCTCTTTTTTTACTACTATCCAAAAGGCTTATGTAAGTTACTGGAGCACCAGCTTAGACTCAAGTTTTGGACGTATATAGGTTTTGTAGATTGTTTCCAGATCAAAACGAAAGAAAAATTTCTTGCATCGTCTTAGAAGACCTAAACATTTTGCGACATTTTTGGCGACATCGCGTATGTAATCGTTCCACAAGCGGTAGTTGGTGATGCACAAGCCGAGAAAATCGAATTGTTTAGTTTCATTGATGCATGTGCCACCCATAATTTATCGCTTAAATGATACAACACAACATATTGGGTTTTCAATCCATTAAATTCCACTCGGTTGCTTATTTCCCATTGTTCAATGCTTTGTAGATCTGAATTTTGGCTCAGCTTAATTTTGTCGTTGCAGTTCTACATCCGAAAAAGAGGGATGTGAGTTTGGAAACGAATATGAAAAGCTAAGAGAACTACAATCAGCAAAACAATTAATTGGATAAGAAGTTGCAGGCATTAATAAAAATTATTAATAAAAATAAGAAATAGTGTTAGAGTAAAAACTGAGAAATAGAATAGAAGTGTAAAAAAATAGGGTACACCAGTAATTATGTGGTTTTCTAACTTGAACCCATCCAATACTACTCATATTGAACGGCCCGAAAGATAATTTCTAATACAACGAAAGAGGGATTCATCTAAATCGAAGGCACTCATTTTTGATAAGAGGGCCTGATGCCAAACCCTATCAAATGCTTTTGAAATAGCAAGTACCAGTAATCTTACTTTCTCCGAAATGATGTAAAGATTTGTTCCACTTTTCGGTTAGACAAACCCTGAGATCAACAGTAGACCTATTGCTACGTACTGCCGGTTAGTAACAAGCTTTCCTATCTCTCTTAAGATTTTTCTCAAACTAATAATTGATCAGCGTTTCCATGACCTTGGGAAGAAGGGACTTTAGTGATATCGGTCGATAATTTAACGAAGAAGAAGATTCGTCTTTTGTTGTAACAGCAGGGATAACATCCGGGCCAGCAGATTTATTTTGAGATTTTAGAACTCTCGCCACAGTTCATAAATAAATAAATAAGGTGGCGCAAAAGTCCGTTGAGAACTAGGGCCCAGTGACTTTAAACTCTCAACGATTCCTGTGTGCGAGTCATATCAGAGATGGAGGGGACCTACAGTTTATGTCAAATCCGATTGGCTATTTGAGAAAGCACATTTAATGACAAGAACTACTCTAAGACGATTTATCAATTCCTGGCAAGAGAGTACCTGCGCACTAACCACCATGCCACGAGTACTACACTCTCCACAGTTTGAGTACGAAAACAGATTGGTCCCATAGAATAGTAATCACGCTCAAGAACTGGGGGAGCCATGACACTATCAGGTAGGGAGGAATATTCGACGAACTGCTTTTCAAACAAATTAGATTTCTCAAAAGAGAATTAATTGGGAGTGTCATTGACAACAAGCGTAGGGACCAAGGAAGAATTCCTCGTGGTTTTTACGAATGACCAAGAATTCTTGATTCTTGGAGTAATTTTTGGTCATACAAAAATTGTTTTCTTTCAATAAAGGTGTTGCAGGCCTTCCTGGTTTGCTTAAACCTTTTCTCGTGTTCCTCAGTTGTGTTTTCTCTAAAATACCGGAAGCTCACCTTTTTCTCCTTGATAACCTCTTTGCACTTCAATTCGAACCTTAAATCTTAAACAATCTCCAAATTTTGAACGTTGTGAACTTATTAATCCAATCGATATATAAAACTTCTTGTTCTTGGCCATGAATGTTATCAAGCCAAAAACTTCTCCAAACAACGTTAAACAAATGTAAAAGAATTTCCTATGAGCATACGAGCATAGCATGATTATCATATACGTCACCAATTATTGCCTATGCCTACAAAATAGAAAATAATTCACCATCTGATCACATCCAGCAAATTGTTCACAAAACAATTCCAATTATCTTCGAAGTACGAGGAAACTTCTTCACTGTATGAAAATAATCAGGAGCAGGACTGATGGCGGCAGCAGCGTCGGTCGTCGTCGGTGGCTTGGTATAGTAGACTTCTATAATTCGGTATTCGAAAGTAAGAGTCTGTCTGCACGTGCCGCATTGACTTTGACTACATATTTTTACTTTTTTTCCTTATTCTTGATATATAAAATCATGTTTAAGCATTAAAGGCGTAAAGAATAGGTTACTTATAGCTTCTATGCGCTCCTTGAAGCTTCTATACACAGTAACAGCAAAAGCAAACTCAAACTCAAAGGGTAATCGCAGACGCAATTTGCAAGAAGTGGCCTTTGTGTAGCTTGTATAGTTTGGGGTTGATTTTGAATTGGGGAGTGCTGCAAAATTAGCTAATATTGTGTTGTCTTTCCATTGCTGCTTTGCCTTTGCTTCAAGCTTCAACCGTATGAGGCAGAGGATGGCACGATGGAAAAAAGGGTGTTTGTGTATAATATTCATTAGGTGATTTTACGGAAAGAATCAAAATATTTACGTGCTTAAAATACACAACTTCTTATGGTGTAAGAGGGCGCAATAATTTAAGTTTAAATAGAAGAAAAGCAACGTTACCCAAACCCAAACCCAACCCAAAAGGAGCACGCTTCAACTTCAATTCAACGAGGAGGAGGACAAGATAGAATAATGGTTTTGTTTTAATAATTCACAAGAAATTATAAATCCACTATGATAACGATGCGACGCATCCTTTAATGTCTTAATCTTAGAAGTAACTTTTAAAATCGTTTGCTGGAGTTTTATAGTATGCGCAAAATTCATTTTCTAATCTGATTCTAGTCATTTTGAATGGATAGGGTTTTAGGGTTGTATTTATGTTTCGTGTATTCTAACGTAAATCTTTTTTGAGAATTCTTAGAAATCCTATAAAGCTGAGTTTCAGAGATTTATGAGAGATACAATTTTTTTTTTTTTTGTAATATGTCGCCTCCACTGGCGAATGAACGAAAAAAGATGAACAGGAATTCACTCGATTACATTTGTAAATGTGACGTTTCCAGGTTAAGGACTGAGCCCATTATTAATGCATGAAAGTACGTTAAAAAACTATTTTAAGTAATTAAAAGAGATGTATGAACGGGTGGACCTGTCTTCTTGTATATAAAAGCTATAGTACATAGTACTCTAATTGAAGTCGAAGATATTGGACGCATTTTATTAATGCCCTTATCTTAAAGAAAAAACGAGTTTTAAATTTCTAATGTTAATGGCCGTACATTTTTAAACATTTAAAACCTACTCTAAATCATTTTTAAATTCGAAGTCAACTCTAAAAATGCGGTTTAGAATGAGGGTTGACTCTTTGATAATTTTGAACTATACAATGTATACCTTAACGCTGAAACTAGTCTAACTTTAAAAACAGCAACATTATGTACTTTATCTTTTTTTTTTTAAGTATACTTTATCCGTTTGTCAAAAAATTAAAAAAATGTTTCTTAAAGACCAAAATGTTGATATGTTCAAAGATTTTGAGCTTTTAGAAAGCCAAAAGTGTTTAAACCTCGTACTTGTGTATTGTGTACAAATCGCAGTCTTCCAATTTCACCAGAATTGCAAGTTTTGGTGACTATACATTTTTTCGGAAGAAATGTTCACCAAGTTTATATGGGTACTTTCTATTATACAGTATATAATATGTATTTCTAATAGATTAACATATTATAAATTTTACCTTTTTCTGTGGGAAATTATTACTTTATTACTTTTTAGCAGGATGTAGAGAATTTGACTTTTTAATTTTTCGTTCTGTTTGATTTGCCAAAATTATGCGTGTTTCACAAAAGTTTGCTGTCATTTTGTTTAACAGGTGCTTTCGCTAAAAGAGTTGTTTAAAGTGTTTAAAATTAAGAAAAATTAAAAAAAGAGTATTTTTAATTAAAGAACTGATTTAACAAGAGTTAGCTTTATGGCTGAATCACAGCTGTTGAGCTGTCAGACAAAGCAAATGTTCAGATCATTGATGGGCTTCCCTTTGGAGTCACATTACGTTAAATTACGTTCTTTTCCTTACGATTGTCAAACGAAACGTGAGGTCGAAGCTCCATTGTGATAGCATTCATTGAATTCCTATGGCTGAACTCGGAAACGTCAGGCGATGCCGAAGCTGAAGCGTGTGATTCAGCCATTATTGCTTGAACGAGAATTGTTTAAAATTTTGCGACAATGTTTTTGATCCTATTCATTTCAAAATCAAAAATAATTTTTGTTAAAAAAAAATTACTTTGTACAGTTAAGCCTAGTACGCTGCACGCTGCTGATGCGAAACGAAAATTCCCATACAAAAATGACATGACGAAAAATTTCGCTGTGCTTTTCGTTTTTCAGTACGCTGCTGAACGACGAAATGTGACATTTTATTGGATAGCTGGTACTAGATTTCTTAGTACAATTCTCCACTCTTTTTGTTCTCAATTTAATTGCCCAGCACATTAATTGCTTGCGAAATTATGACGTTTAATTTTTTTATTGAAAAAAAAAAAATTGTTTACTCGTGACTTTCGGTTTCGGTTTTGACTTTGATTTATATTTGATTTAAAATTTAAAATAAAATGAATTTGTCTAATGTGTTCTAACATTGCATTTCTAAATCGGAAACTCAGGATGTTATTGGTGATGTGCAACAAGTGATGAAGACAAGCAGTGAAATTCAACTTCCAGACAGAACTCTCCACAAATATTTTTCCGCTGTGGTTTTCGTTTTCATTTCGCTCTGCACTTGGAGACCACCGAAAAATTTCGTTTCGTATCAGCAGCGTACTAGGCTTTAATATAGGTATAATAAAATTGAAAATTATTGAGTTTGACGTTTAAGAACAAGAATTTGGGAATGCTTCACTTTTGGTTTGATTCTGATTTTAAAACGACAAGCAAATGTTTTCCATATATATGTATTTTCAAGAGAGTTAAAAAGTCTACACTCTTTTTTGTTGGAGCCCAACAGAAATAGTTATATTTTAAGTAAAGCTTCAAAACTGTCTAGAACTATCATGCTAGGGTTCATTCCCTAAGAGTAATTATTTTCTTATGAAAACTGCTTTTTCAAATTACATAGCCGTACTAATCCGGCATAAAACTGTGTGTCCATCCCTGACATGACTCGCACGCAGGAATGGTTGAGAGTTATAAGTCACTATAGGCTCTATTTCTCTACGGACTATTGCGCCACCTAATTTTTTTTCAAAAGTTCTTTATAGTTAGTCTATTTTTAATGATTTCACGTTTTTTTTTACTCAAATGTTTTAGCGTTTATATACAAAAGACTCAAGCGATTTAATTTTATATTATTTTAAGTGAAATTTTCTTTTGGTGTTCTAAATATCATTTAAAAAGTCTCATAAAATCTCATGTCCGAATCGTAAGTCGCGAAAACAATACGTTTCAATTGGTCCAGAGGTGTTAACACCTTTACTAAAATTTTAAAGGATATCTACAATTAGGTAATATGTTTGCCTCGACCATTTTTTGTACGCCAAAGAATTCAGTAAGTCCAAAATATATCTGTCAAGATTTACACCAATACCAGATTGAAACTTCAAAAATGCTTTATTTCGTAACATTGAATTTCAGTGAATATTCAATACTTCGGCAACCTTTGATTCTACAAATAATTGTAAAACAAACCTAAAAAAAAGATCAGATGCACTTCTAGATTTTGATTTATCTAAAACTCTCTTTATATCCTCCAAAATGTTTCTATTGGCAAGAGTTCCGGATTTTGAACTGACCAATCCAAAACCTCATTTTTATTTACGACATATGTATGTACATACATATGTATATTAACTATGTACATATATGGCAAGTATTGCATTCGTAAAAAATTCAAACTCGAGATTTAATCAAAGACGACATTACGCCAGAGAAGTCGAAAAATTGGTTCCCCCAATTCCATCCGTCTGTCTGTCTGTCCTCACCCTTATGACCAAAACTATTGGGTCGATTGACTTCAAACTTGTAAATTAATATTTTAAACAGAACGTTCTAACGATTTTCTAAAAAAAATAATAAATCAAGATTTTTTTGATTAAATAGATGGAATTCAAATTTATTCATTTCACTAGACGTGAAATATGTTTTGGATCGTTGTCCCGTTGAAAAATGTAAGAAACAGGTCAATTTTCAAACGCATGTGGCCCTCTTACATTTGTCACTATATTTTTATAATGCGATTGATCCATACGTTGTAGTCAATTCAAACTATAAGACACGAAAACTCTTCCCAAACCGTTCCTAACATAACATTTTCCATCTGATCTAAATATGGATTCATCACTCTATAAGACTTTATTCCAAAATATCAGCTTACGTATTTCAGGTGTGCAGCTTTTCTTTTTAGCCATTTTGTATCCTAGAGATATAGATTTATCCACCAGAAAGATAAATTAAGTTTTTTTTTTTTCATATCCAATCAGTTACCACGTTTAATTGACAAAATTAAAGTTGGTTCTAGTCAAGGTTAAAAAAAAAACGACGTTTGTTTTTGGAAAAACTCTTAATTTAAAAATGTACTTTCTTTTCTATCATTTAAAAAGAATCCAACGAAGAAATGCGTAATAAGTTATATTTATCCAAAGTACTTGCCTTTTGCATTGAATAGTTAATATCGCCAAAATTGAGAAAAGAAAAACTATACTTTTTTTCATCGTTGCTAATTAATTTTCCACAATTTTACGTACCTACTTACACAAATATTTGCAATGAAGTCACAGCCTTAATCGTATTAAAATGTTCCGAATTGTATCTTAAAGTAGGTTAGGTAAGGTACATTCGCAGAGTCTTAGATAATAAAATAATACTCTTATATAGGTTCTATCCCGGACCGGTATGAAATCTTTTTGATGCAAAGAAAAAAAAAAGAGTTCGTTCGAATTAATAATTTACGATGGGAAGAATTTAATCAACATTCTTATATTCACAAACAAACTTGAGCTCCTTTCTGGCCTGGGTAAATAAAGTATAATCCGATTAAATCCAAATATTTTCTTGGGTGGCTACTTAACTTTATGAGAATTAATAAATATCTCCACCTGCATATTAATACAAAGCCGTCGTCCGTCGTCCACCGAAGAAAACCATTAAAAGCCATTTTGCTTACGAAAACGAAAACGACAACTACAACGACGAACGCACGACGACGATGTCGATGACGAGGAGTCGAGGACCCGCTCCGCTCAATCTACCACAAATAAACCAACAAGAAATTCTTGTTGTGTATACATTAAATGCGCGCTCCCATAAACTCCTGGAACACATTACTTAATGCTCCAGCAATTCGAACTTAGCACGATTTCGTTTCAGTTATTTTCTGTAAACTCCACCAATGACCAAGTTGGCAAAAAAAAATATGCCATTAATGTTAATTCATAGTCAACAGCTTCCGTTGCAACTTGGTTAATTACTTACGAGCTTTAATTTGCCCTGATGGCAGGCGAAGCATATATAGTAAAGTAAGGTATACCTATGTACCTACCTATATAGTATGTATAGATAGAGGTTTATACTATTCAGCTTCCCATCCTGTGGGGGCAGAATATGGGAGCGGATTACCTTTTAACATTATAACCTTCGAACTCAAGTGCCAACTGTATGCCAACTGTGCAAACAGTAACTGTGACGGACGGCCAGCCGGCAGAGGCAGTTGATGTAAGGCCATGTATTGTTAATTGCATTAATAAACTTGATCCACGGATAAGTGAAGTGTGACTGCTGTGGGTGTGGTCCATGCCAATATGGATCTCGATTGGAAGCATATTGATGCAATATCTATTCAAATATTCAACTCAATTACAATTTGCTATTTGTATTTACCGTTGAAAATAATCGAAATTAACATCAACTCCGCAGGTACATACGTATAAGCATAATCATAGGTTAAAGACGAATACATTACATATACATAGCTGCATTACACATAGCTGCATTACCTATGTTCTGTGTAATTTCCTTTTGGCCTTAATACATTCCTTTTACACTTCGTTGGAAATATAGGTAGGAACTATTATTTTGGGGTAAAACGGTGGTAATAAGATCTAATTTTCGATAACATTTGCATTCTTCTGTCACTTTTTGACAGACGTTGGTCAGCATCAAACAGTGTCATTTTCCTTTGGTGTATGTATACATGAAAGGGAATGTGCAAAATGTGAACAGCGCTCACCTATCGAAAAGTTAGTACCTAGTTGGAAAGTTTGCTATTAAAAAGTTGTGGCAATTTTGATGTTGAACTTAAAATGTTTGTATTATTTTATTGTTTCTTTTTAAAGATCTTCGAGTATGCTCTGAGCAGCGTTTTGTCAGAGCTCTTGGATTTATTTATGGAACTCATGGAGGTCTATACTTTTTCTAACTTTTATTGTTAACAAAATTTTACTATCGTCATTTCTAAACGTTGAGATTGTTACGATTTGTAACAATATGGCGTCATTACATCGTTCTCAAACTCATTGTTGAAGTGTCAAATAATTACGATTTGTTACAATCCACAAGTGTTAAAATATCAAACTGAAATAAAACAATGAATTTAAATGCCATTTGTCATCTAAATAGAACCAAAAATTATTATCTATATCATCAAATTTATTTATATTAAAATTCTCAAGCAGATAAGAGTAGCTTCAATTTTTCTTCGGTTGTTTATTTTGCGATTTTCAGTTTTGATAATGGTAGATTGACGGTCAACAATTTCTAACAATTACCGTTTCTAAATAATTCACACAAATTCCATCAGTTCTTAACAATGACACTTGAACAATTTTGTTTGATATAACAAAAACAGTTAACAATTGTTCAAAAAAAAGCCACCGCTGAAGAACTGAGCTGTCAATAGTATTAGAATTTGCCATCTGTCTCTTTTATACCACACGAAACATATGTGAATTTAGTCACGCTTGGCTTTTTGCTCCTTAAGCGCACTCCGAGCTAGCTCTGATTGAAAAAAGAGAAACAAACAGAGCGTTTTGAGCTAAGCTAAAAAGAAACAGATTTTGTTTGACAGCTCAGTTCTCTGATCTGAGCTTAAAATGAAGAACGCCTTTTGACAACTTGATATAAACTTAGCAAACTTTTCCAAAAAACGAATTTTAAGGTATTTTCTTGAATTCTTTGTGTTCTGACTGAGTTATGGTGTATTAATTAGACGTTTATTAACTGTTAATTAGTTTTGAAAAATTAAATTTGTTTTCAACAATTCTACAAGATTTTTTTTTAAAAGTTTTCTATTGAATAAAAAATCGGTAAATTAGTTTTAAAAAAGAATTACATTTTTTGTTTGTTGGGAATACACAATTTGCATTCCAGCTTTCAAAACACTCTTTCTAATAACTTAATAGCCGTCTGTTTTTGGTATTCCATATATAGTACAGTGAGAAATTGCCAAAAAAACGATCCGCAGTAATCCGGTTTTTATATTTGAAAGTTGATACAATTGAATATTTGCCAGAATAATTTATCAAAAAATTCAAAAAAAATAGCGAAATTCAGACCAGGGGTGAAATCGTATAATCTGATTTTTGATAGTTGACTATCAAAATCAAGAAAATACGTCTGTGTAAGGTAATATTCGATTTCAAAGTTTTAACCAAACAATTTGACATAAAATAAAAACTTCAAGAAGGGGGTTTGTTCGTAGACTACTACATAAACTGTGAGCTTGATTTGCCTCGATTCCGGTCAAAATTTGTGAAGAAAAACCTGTGTGGAGGAGTTGGTTTTACAGATAATGCATTATGGTCTGTTTATTTGCATGTTTGTGTACAAAAAATATAGTTTTGTTTTAATCAAATTAAAACAAAAAAATGCACATGAAGTAGGTAGCATATTCTTATATGGTGCTGTCGCTGAACTACTCAATTCTTCATTGTTTAACACGAATCAAACTATCTCACTTGCACTTCATAAGAAACATCGAAACACCATTTGTATTAAACTTAATCATTTTTAAATCTTCTTGTGCGGTGGAAACACCAAAAAGATTTATTTAATCTAATATGAGATAAACCTTTGGTGGAAACATAGCAAAACTAAATCTATTGTTTTTTCTTGCAAAATAAGCCCAGTTAGTCCAGTTAGATTGATTTTTTTCCCCAATGGAAAAAACATGATTCCAAATGCACAACTACTTAACGAACACAGCCATCGAGATACAAATGCAATATCAATCGTACCAACATTTGAGAATGAAATCACATAAGATCTATTCGAGACTCGTATAAATGTCAAAAACCCATCCGTAGTAAGATTCTACTTTAACTTTTATCGTCAGTATTCATACTGCGGATATTGTTTTTTCTATTCGTGTAAAATCCTACTATACTATTGATAGATTTTCCAACAAAACACGGGTAATGTTAAGTTATTTATTGATTAAGATTACTAATTTGTCGTTAATTCACCGTTCACTTTTTCCTGAAAAATTCTATGTTGTCATTCAATTTAAGTATAATTGAAGCAATTTGCTTCAGTTGACACAAATTAAGCAAATCACTTTAAAAAAACATGGAAAACATTGCAACAGGAATTTAAAACTGACAAAACTAAATCACAATCAACTAACGGATAATTATAAGTCCATAAGGTAAAAATCTTTAAATTCGTTTTCTGGGTGGTTGATATCAATCAATAAAAATAAAACGTAGAAAACATTGAACGACTCAATACAATTTTTTATAACCGTTAATGGCAAATTGAAATTATTCTATAGCAAATTTTTTGATCCGTATACATATTAGGCAGGTTCAGCAACAACTGCTTTCATTGAACGCAAAATAAGACCAAGGTACATATTTAGATAGTTAATTTTTCGGATGTCATTAATTTTAAACTTTGACCTTTACTTCATTGTCTTGTACATGTTGACCGTGCAAAATGCACCAAAAATATAATTATTATCATTACACAAGATACAAGTTCATTAAAAGTTGAGTTTTGCATTGTAACGAAAAAGTCCTTACTCCTATCCAATATGACAAGAAACTCTTTTAAACAAAACTTTATCAGTTAACATTTGGACATATATGTACATAAGTAGGATATTTTTCTTGATTAACTTTCCAGTCAACTTTCCAATAAAGTTGCCTTAATTGGAAGGACATTTTTTGACAGCTGGCCAATCAGATACTAGAAACTTGCATTTTGTAGTCCGAATATTGCCATTGTTTTACTTAGCTCACATTCATCTTGGAGTTGAACTCGATGTTTGGAAATCGATCTGAAATTAAAGACGATCTCCTAAATTAAAGCCAAGTATTCGTCCAATTTACTCACTCGTGTGAACTAAGGATACATTTATTGCCAATTCCACAAACAAAGGAGACAAAGAGCATTATATCTTTCATAAAAGTGGAGCTGGGCCTATTTTTAGATGCCATAGTTTCTTTTCACGGTTAACTGTTTTCTTACTTGGCTCTTTTTACACGTTTTCTTTTTATACGCTTTTTTTTATAACCGTCTTACAAATTCAACAACAATAAGACAAACTGATGTCAAATAACTCTGAATCGAAAACATCGAATTTGGTTGGCAACACATGCGCTGTCTTAAAGTAGAATTATAACAGGCCGACTCCACTTGATATCTGTATCGCCAACCAGATCTCTGACATTAAAATTAGAAGTTTTTTTTTTTCTTCGCTGGGCAGTTTATGTCTTGACATCTCATTTGAGCAAGAGAGGTTAAAGTGAATTCATCTCTGAAAAACGTCAAACGTCAAACAATAAAAAAAATCTTCCCACAATTTTTCGGCTTTTAATGTGTTATTACCTGATTTAATCCTTTTAAATATATGAATCTAATAAAAAAAAACTGCAAATGCCGACTTTTTTTAACACAGTAATTTTCTTTTGTTCGCGCCAAATGAATACTTGTCGGTTTGAGACAAACAAAAAAATGAAATTGAGATGTCATCCACACACAAAAAAGGAAAAAAAACTCAAACGTCAAATTTGATATCAGACATCGATGTCAAGACAAAATAGCAGAGAGAGATCGCTAACATCATATCATAAGATGAAACAACGCGACTCCATTAGACTTTTCATGTCAGGATAAGTATTCTGAGAGAAGTCGTCGGAGTCGGCCTGTAAGGTTCTAATTTCGATGATCTGTCTGTTAGATTTCTAAGGCCCCTTTCACACCAAACGAATCCGAATCAATCAGAATCACTCCGAATCAAGTTGAATCTGATTGACCAAGATTCGGCTTCGAGCGCTCCGTTTAAATGTGAAGGGATTCTTTTCCCGCCTTCAGACCGGACGAATCTGGTTTAATCAGGTTTGATTTGAGGTCGCACTTGATTCAACCTGTCAGATTCCTCGTCCGGTCAGTCTTGAATCAACAACCATACGAGAGAGAGAGCAACTATAAGAAGGAAAACAAAAAGAAGATGAAAGGATTTTTATAGATTCAGGTTGATTCAGCTGGTGTGAAAGAGTGAAGATGACGAATCAGATTCAACTTGATTCGGAGTGATCCAGATTGATTCGGATTCGTTTGGTGTGAAAGGGGCCTAAGGACCTACATAGCTATATCACAGAAGTTAAGTTTGCTAAAGAATTGAAGTTCGAGTATGTGCAAGTCCTACAAAATTGAAGTTTCTTAATTTATGGGGTCTAAAGAAAAAGGCATGAGTTTTTTTTTGTAAAAATGTTACTATGAGAAAAAACTAATCATTCTCTCGTCTCGTTTTATTATCACACTGTGAATCAGACTTAAATCACCCTATAGGTGTTGCAAGATATAGAGGAAGCATAATACAATATCTGTATTCATTGCGATGATAGATTATTATCATTAGAAGGATTTTGATAATAAAAAATAAAAAAATATTTGCTCAAAGCAAGGCATACAAATGTGTGATGTAAAGGTGCACTTAAGTGTGTGAACATATCATTTGTAAGAATTATTTGGCTATGACAGTTCGACATTTTATTAACATATTTTTATTTGATACTTATTTTAATGAACCACACAGTATGGTTTCGTTATCGATTACAGCTTACCAAGGAGTATTGACAATAAATTGGCCTAGATAATGTAAATATATGTATATGACATATTAAAGGTTTTTAAAATATCCAACCATAATACCTAACTCACATAACGAGCTGGTTACGAGGACATATTCTGATGGAGATAATTTAAAAAATTAAGAGAATATTTTGAATTATGTATGTTTGAATTTTGACTTTTAAAGCTGTCATATTTTGACAAGTAAAAACTTCGCCAATACTCAAAAAGAACGCTACATGCTTTAACAAATGCGTTAAAATCGTTAAAATTTCCAACAAAAACGATACAAATTTTGCAGTTTGGCAGGAAAAGTTTCCTGACCCTGATTTGATACCGCGTGGCCGCGTGAAAGATAAGGCATATGTCAATGTTCCACAATCAATTTAATAAAATAAATATCCATTGATTTCTCTTAAAAAGTTTTCCTTTTTAATATCAAAATAAAACATCTCCTCACGTCTAGTTGAATACTACTATTAAATCTCTCGTTATTGCTGTCAAAGATTTAAAAACAACTATAATACACAATCGCAACCATTATTGATGCATACATATGTGTATTTTCACTAAAAGTCAACTTGTATGTTAACAAAAATTGCACATTCAAGAGTCATGTTTAGTTTGGCATTTGCAAACACCTTTCAACAAAAATGTTTATAATTTATTTATGGAATAGTTTGCCTAAGTTGCCATATTTAGTCACGAATTCATTTAGAGTCAATGGCACGGTCTTTCCTTGAGAATTGCATTTTTAGTTGAACTTAATTAACAACAAAAAAAAACAAAGAGCTTAACATTAAAATTTTACCAATTCATATAATCACGAGACGATAAGAAATTGAAATTGGGAAAAAGAAAACAAAAATAATAGAATGGCATTAACAATAACAAGAGAACATTCTTCATTGTCTGAGTATATAAAAGATAATCACAGGGAGAACGTTATCAGATAATTTTAGAATTATTTTATTTTTTTGCTATGCTTTGGTGAGTTGCGAATATATTTTGCAACTACCGAACGACCACATCTAACAGTGTAACACAATAAGTACAGAAATTGAATAAATTAGTTTTGGCATGGGATTGTCCAATTGTGGCTTCAAAAAGTGATCATGTAAACGAAATAAGTTGGCCCAAATGTAACCAACCCATCGGAAATTGATAGGTGGCAAATGTCAATTATTCTACTTTGACATTTGTAAATGACAGTTGAACATTTCTCTACCGAGTAATTTATCGATGATTTAATTTGATATCGTTAAGCAGTATAAGTTCTTCAAAACTCTTGCAATAAATGTTGTACGTCTAAAATGACTTGAAGTATATTTTTTATAATTGAGAACATTTCTACTGAGCGCACAAGATTTAAGTGAGACTCCAGCCTTAAACAAAAAGAACCTTGTCAAGAAAGATGTCAGTAAATAATTGACTCCATGACAAATACAATAAATAATTTGTTAACAAATTAAAAAAATTTAAACTTAACATTACCCAAACAAATGTATCAACAAAGTAGAATAAAGTGACATTTTTATGTAATGTAGGTATTGTTTAATTTTTAAATTTATTATGAAACCCTCGGCAAACAGAATCTTGCTAACCAAAAATCCTTTTTATCAAAAATTACAAACTAAAAATATTAACAAAATACTTACCATTAGAAATAAATAATTAAGTCTAAGACCTTCAAGAATTCACAACTATGTTAAATCAAATTGAAATTGAAAAATTGAATCAGCTGTTGCTAAAACGACAAATATAAAACTTGTTACATTGTTTTTACTAAAAATTAAAATTAAATCATTTTAAGTAATTTGTATATTTTCTTTAACAAACATGAAATAAAAAATTAACAATGGCGTTTGGTTAAATTTACCATATAAATTTGGATAATTTTATACATCAAAATACTTGGAAAATTTTAACCAAATCGTGTAAATAATTTCTTATGCTTAATTTGACAGTTTATTTACCAAAGTAAGTTTACCCAGTGTTTTTCGTCATAGCGTTAATACCCTTAATAATTTTTTGATGTTAAAATCACAAAATGGCTACTTTAACTCATAGTAAGGGTATTCATGTAACGATATAATTTTCTACTTTGTAGAAAAATATAAATTTCCGCAAAGGGTTTACATGAACACCCCATTAGAAATATTTGCGGAAACGTTAGAAACAAACATCTGTTTATCTGTTTTTTTTCTACGATTTCTGCTTTAAATTTGAGAGATAAAATTCTATATTTTGCAGAATATTTTTCCCATACAAATTTTGACAGTTGATTTCTACCGATAGAAAATTCTACAGTTTTTAAGGTTTCTATGGGTTTAGTAAGGGTATTCATGCAAACACAGAAAACCCATAGAAACCTTAAAAACTGTAGAATTTTCTATCGGTAGAAATAAACTGTCAAAATTTGTATGGGACAAATATTCTGCAAAATATAGACTTTTATCTCTCAAATTTGAAGCAGAAATCGTAGAAAAAAAACAGATAAATTTTGTGTTTGTTTCTAACGTTTCCGCAAATATTTCTAATGGGGTGTTCATGTAAACCCTTTGCGGAAATTTATATTTTTCTACAAAGAAGAAAATTATATCGTTACATGAATGCCCTTAGTATTTTACTAAATCCATATGACTTTTGAATTTCTGGTATTTTCAGATTTAGGTTTGTTTCCTTTGTTTTTTCCATGAACTGTCACTTTTTAGACGCGTTCAAATGCAGCATTTTTATGGTAATAAAAGGGAATTAGTAGTTCGCTATTTTAGATAGAATATAAATTGCTTGATATTTACAAAATGTCTAACCAGTACAATTCTTAGCCCTCAGGTTATTTAAAATCTTGCGCAGCTTGCGCTTCAATTTTGCCTATTGCCTTATGTATCTATAGAAGGCTGGACTGCCCGACATCAATTAATTAAATATTTATATGAATTATTTGGTTCCTTTTTCTTCTGGTACCGTTTTTTTTCTGTCAAATCAAAGTTAATTTAAACAATGAACTTGTCCACTGTGAATCGATTTGATTGCTGCTGCTTGTGGTTGCTCCCATGGCATTCACCTCATGCCTTTTTTGATCAAAGTGATTGTGCAACGAATTTGTGCGGAATCGTCTATCCTCTCTGGTGGATTCGGCTTGGAGTTATGAGATTTGAATGTTGTAATATGGGTCAATGCTACAATGTCTGTATAAGGAATGTTGTGACTTGTGAACAGAAAACTATACAACTTGCTGTTGCTGAGCTCCTTAAATAATAATAATATAATTTAATAGTGATGACAAAAAAATAATAATAAATAATTCTTTAAACACAGTCATCCGTAAAGTGTTTCTCTTTCCTTCTCACTGAAAATTGAGTCACAAACTCCATCAGACTCGTACATATGGATAACTCGTAGTAAAAAAGAATGGATTATAATTGACAATTTGACTGAATGGAAAATTTAAAAGCTATAAATCTTCTTTAAGTAAATTGTCAGTTGCTGGTGCACTTGGGGAAGTACGATCATCTGTGATTTGCATTTGGGTATATTCGAGTATAGTAATAGGGTCGTTAATTCACACGCATAGAATGACAACGAGAATGGATATAACAGAGCGTGACGTGACTCAAGAACAAACATCTTTGTTTGTCAAAATCTATAATTTTATATAATGTATGTATTATATACAAAATTGGATATGTAAAGTGCAGCCCAACAGGCCCCAAGGCTGAGACATTATGGATGAGGATGGAAACAATTATTCAAGACCTTAGAAAGCTTTTTTTCTTTATTTAAAGGCAAAAAAACAAATTGGGCTATACTTATACCTACTTAGTATAGTGAAACAACTGTTATACAAACAAATGTTTCACGATCCATTCCTATTTTACATATAAAATACTACTTGAACAAAAATTTAATTTAATTTACATATGTATGCACAAATATTTATTATATAATAATAAATACATAAATATAGCACTACATTTTTAGCTGTCAGGTCTTGGGTCTGTCATCCTTGAATTCTGTCACTTTAATTTTTAACTACCTACATACATAAAGTTTAGAGTTTAGAATTTAGCAGACATTTTTAATTACTCTTAATTTTGACAACTTGCACGACCAACCATGACAATTAAGGCCCCTTTCACACCAAACGAATCCGAATCAATCAGAATCACTCCGAATCAAGTTGAATCTGATTCGTCATCTTCACTCTTTCACACCAGCTGAATCAACCTGAATCTATAAAAATCCTTTCATCTTCTTTTTGTTTTCCTTCTTTTAGTTGCTCTCTCTCTCGTATATGGTTGTTGATTCAAGACTGACCGGACGAGGAATCTGACAGGTTGAATCAAGTGCGACCTCGAATCAAACCTGATTGAACCAGATTCGTCCGGTCTGAAGGCGGGAAAAGAATCCCTTCACATTTAAACGGAGCGCTCGAAGCCGAATCTTAGTCAATCAGATTCAACTTGATTCGGAGTGATTCTGATTGATTCTGATTGATTCGGATTCGTTTGGTGTGAAAGGGGCCTTAATTGTAATGAAGCATTTTTTAACGGCTTCTATAAAGATCTTCAATTTGACAGTTTGAAATTTGTCTTGACAGGCAACACACAAAAAAACAACGTTTTCAAAAATTCCCATGCATTGTTTTGATACTGTCAACTAAATGAATTGTTTCAGGTTTCTTTAACATCAATTAGAGCCATTTTTGTACTCACTTGAGGATTTTTTCGTCAACTTTCGATTTTATATTTTTTCACAACTTCACAACAACTGTAAAGTTATCCTTATCATTCTCAACTCAAGATGTGCAACTTTAGAGTATATAAACTTCCAAGAAATCATAAAGTTGACTTCTTAAATTTAGATTTTCTATCAGATCTTGTGATAATTTATGCATTTAATAAAATATTTTTCCAACTATGTCCCAAAGAAATAGACATGTTACTGTCGATAAGGTAACGCATCCAAAGAAAGTGACACTTATGTGCGGGTTGTGGATTCTGGGATCATGGAATTTTTTCTGAAATTGAAGATGTGTTATCAGTTGCCTTGGCAATGTCATATCTCGCAATTTGAATGTATGGACTTTTTGTTTTGTCAGGAAATTTGAAGGACCAAAAACATCTAAGTAGTTCGGGAGCTACCACCCGTACCATAAACAAGCCGAGGCAATCGCTTGAATGACGATTCCTTTCATAATTAATAGGAATGTTTAGGTTAGATTAATGGGCTGCCGATTAGTCGTGTAACCATCACATTTTGATCAATGTAGATCCATTGCGAAACCCCAGATAAAAGTCCCATGACAGAGCCCGCCAAAGTCGTGCGGGTTTAGTTTCTGCGAGCTGTAGTAGCCCGATATTATTTGTAGATGTTAGTTGGGATTGGGATATTAACTTGGGTGACGATAGGTAAACGCAACATTTACTTGGGCATGTCCCCCTACTTTACTACTGAGTTTGGTAAGCCACTGGTTATTGTATGCACCTATTAAGTTAGTTCTAGTTATTGCTAGTAAAAATCAGTGACGGCAAGAACTGGTCTATAGGCGAGGTGCCCATACTCCTTTAGCTGTCACATGCAGAATCAGTCATTTTTTCTTTAATATTAATGTCGCCCTGTAACATTATTTGACGTTTAGTTAAAGGAGCGATTTCCTGCTTGTTGGTCGGCTGGATAGAAAGGTTCTTTCGAAGCTTTGGCGAAGTGTTACAAATTTCTGCTTGGAAAGGCGGGGAGTTCATTCTGGTACTTGAAGAAATGTCTTCCGAGGAACCTGTTTCTTAAATGGTATAGCGCAAGGCAGTGGCACAGGTAATGAGTAGTATTCTCATGTACATCCTCATCACCACAACCTCTGCATAAATCGTCCTTACTGAGTTGCATTTTCTTCTTATGGTAACCCAATAGGTTGTGCCCTGTGGTAACAATCACAAGAATGGAGGGATTTTTTCTTAGTTGGGTGATATTTTCAGTTTTTGGTATCTAATGAGTTCTATATCTCTTGTTAGCTAGATCAAGAATTTTACCCTCGATTACCTATTTAGATTACACATGGCGGGATCTAAACGGTTGAGTCTTCCTGATTTAGGTCAAGTGTTGAACCTATTCTTCTCAGTTCATCAGTTTTTTCATTTTCTGTAACACCATTGTGACCAGAAGCACAACAGAGCCTTAACTTGTGCTGTGTACCAAGAACCCTTAACTCTTCGTGACAGCAAGTCCCAAGTTTTGATTTGATTTCGGTGACAGAAATTGCTTTTATAACCGCTTGGCCGTCAATGAAACAGGTATTGCCATCATTGAAATTTGTCTAGCAGCTTTCGTCTCAGCCAAGGCCTTAGCTAAGTAGACACTGCTTAAATAAGGAAGTCTTGTTCAGTTGGCTAGTCCAATAGGTAAGTTTACCCCTACTAATTTATGTATCAACAACTTGTAAAGATATTATTAAAATCTGTCAAAAATTTCCCAGGTGATATTTGAAAGACTTTTTTTTAATTTGATTTCAACTCTAGAGTTGGTTAATTGCGGAGGTTGAGACAAATTTAAAAAGAGTGAAGAAAAGGTCTCTTATTTTTATCAATCCTTTTTTGATTTTTTTTCTAACTTTAGAATTTTCAAACTGTATTCTCTAAAGTATCATAATTCTTAACAACTTTTTAAAAACGAAAACACGCTGTGTACAATCAACAACTTGATGCTTCCTTTTTTTGTCTTGGCTAAAATGTTTTACAAATAGTGGTGTCATGCCTCTTTGTAAAGCCAGTCAAGAATGACATTTCAAACTGCATTCTTTCTTTTCCATTCTAAAAAATCCACACAAAGACTTAAGACCAATTAAAAACCCATAAAGTAATGTTACGCCATCATCTGTCAATTTCAACCTTACAACAAAATGACTTTTATCGGCCATGACCATGGCATGAGTTTTATGTTTTGATGTCCTTAAGATAAAATTTTACAAGAAAAAAAAAACAAAAAGAAATAACAATGAAATATATTTTTAATCGCTCAAAACAAAATACTTATTTCCTTTTCCTGCAGCTTAAATTTTATAATTAACAGAAACAACTGCACTGATGTGAAAAACACCTGTACTTCGAAGGCATTGTAATCGGTAAGGCAGAGCAGCACTATATTCAACATAGTTAGTATGCTTCTGTTATTTTCTTCAGGAAAAATGATGAAGTTGGTCTTTTCCAAATGAATTAAAAGAAACATTAAGCGCAAAAAACTATTTTTGATGCAAACCGTGGGTGTGTACAGTAAAATTAAAAAAGTGACTCTTTTTTTATGTCAACTCTTCTTATTTACACTCTCGTCCAAAAAATTATTTAACTCAGTTTTTACTTGAAGGCCAACAATTATCGTAATCAGCCAGTAAATCAACACAATAGCTGCGTCAGTTCTTGCGGAAGGTAAATTGTTTTCCTGTAGCTACATTTCTTCGAAATGTATAATAATCCTACACCTGTTCGCTTGGCTGATTTTAACGATGCAATTAACGACGACGTTTTAATTATGTACCATTTTCATTTTCATGGAGTTCTCTGCTCTCTCTCTCTCTCTCTCTATGGATGTAAATGGGTCGCACATGGTGTTTTGTTTCATTTAATTTCATACTTATTTAAATTAAATTAGGCCTTCAAATAATCCGCAGAACTTGAGTTACGAGATGCGAATATAATTAATGGATGCAATAATAATTTAAGTAGCTTTTTATGAAAAGGCATAGAAGAAAACTTCAATATACATTTTGGTTTTGCTAAGATATCTTCTGCACGATACGGCGCGTAAAGTAGTTAGAATAAGAAGCTATTGTCAGACCTCATTTCAAATTTGAAAGTCTTGAAGAGGGATCCAAAGATTTTAAATGAACTGCATTTTATTAGACCTCAGGCAGTAAATATCGATATGCATATTGGCACCTGTTAAGTTGTTTTCCACACCACCTGGAAGTCAGCGCGTGTACTGACATTTGATTTTTAACTTCAAATAGGAAGTTATTGTAATGGGTCCGATTTGTCAAATTGAAAAATTTGACATTTCTCGACGTTTCAAGGTCCCTAGAGTCGAAATAAAAGATTTTTAAAAAGATGTCTGTGAGTGCGTGTGTATGTACGTTCGTACGTCTGTACGTTCGCGACGTTTCTTTCGTCTTCCATAACTCAAGAACCAGAAGAGATATCGACTTCAAATAAATTTTTTTATACAGATAATAAGGCAGAAAGATGCAGAAAGGGCGCTCAAGAAATTTGCCTGGGTGGTTTTTTTACCATAGCAGTTTAAAAAAAAAGGTGAACATTTTGGTTAACCCTAAATATCTCATGAACCAATGACGCTAGAGACTTGAATTGAATTTTATATTATATATTGTAACGTAATACAAAAGAAGTATATTTTTGGAAAAAAGCCATTTAACGGTTTTTTTTATAAATCAAAAAAACTGAAAAAAAAATTGTCATCTCGAAAATTTTAGGACCAAAATATGATTTCATCTCCAAAACAATTTTGTGCAACGAAGAATAATGTTTTTGACATCTGATAAAATTTTGAGAAAAATCTAATTGACAGTTTTTTTTATAAAAAATAAAAACCTAAAAAAACATTACTCAAAGTTGGTAAAAATTGATTTTCGACTTAAATATCTTTTCAAAACTTTGAGATATTAGCTTTAAACTATTTTTATCTTTTAAAAAGTATTGTTGTCAATATTCAGTAAAATTTTAAGAAAAATCGAATTGACAGTTTTTTTTTACAAAATATTAAAAAAAAAAAATTGTTTAACAAAAGTTGGTAAAAATTGATTTTCGACTCAAATATCTTTTCAAACATTTAACATTATGGCTTCTAACTATTTTTACTTATAAGAAATATTGTTTTCAACATTCTGTACAATTTTGAGAAAAATAGAATTGACAGTTTTTTACAAAAAATTAAAAACTTAAAAAAAATGTTTAACAAAAGTTGTTAAAAATTGAGTTTCGACTCAAATATTTTTTCAAAAATTTAAGATTATGGCTTCTAACTTATAAGAAATATTGTTTTCAACATTCTGAAAAATGTTGAGAAAAATCGAATTGACAGTTTCTTACAAAAAATAAAAACCTAAGAAAAAATAATAGTAAAACTTGGTAAAAATTTACTATCGACTCAAATATCTTTTCAAAAACTTGAGATTAAGGCTTCAAACTTATTTTATCTTATACAAAATATTGTTTTCAACATTCTCAAAAATGTTGAGAAAAATCGTGACAGTTTTTTAACAAAAAAATAAAAACCCAAAAAAAAGATTAATAAAAGTTGGTAAAAATTGATTTTCGACTCAAATATCTTTTCAAAAATTTGAGATATTGGCTTTAAACTAATTTTATCTTTCAAAAAATATTGTTTTCAACATTTAGTAAAATTTTGAAAAAAATCGAGTTGACAGTTTTTGTACAAAAATTAAAAACCTAAGTAATGTTTTTTTTAGGTTTTTATATTAAAAAAAACTATAAATTTGATTTTTTTCAAAATGTTAAAAACGTTATTCTTCGTTGCAAAAAATTGTGTTGGAGATGAAATCAGTTTTTATTCGTAAAATTTTCGAGGTGACAAATTTTTGTTTTCAGTTTTGTTGATTTATAAAAAAAAATGTTAATTGGATTATTTTCCAAAAATATACTTGTTTGGTATCACGTTACAATATATAATATAAAATTTAATTCAAGTCTCTAGCGCCATTGGTTCGTGAGATATTTAGGGTTAACCAAAATGTTCACCTTTTTTTTAAACTGCTATGGTAAAAAAAACCACCCACGCAATTTTCTTTTGAGCCCTTCTGCATTATTATCTGTATAACAACATTTATTTGAAGTCAATATCTCTTCTGGTTTTTGAGCTATGGACGACGAAAAAAACGTCGCGAACGTACGGACGTACGGACGTACGAACGTACGTACACACGCACGCACAGACAACTTTCTAAAAATCTTTTATTTCGACTCTAGGGGCCTTGAAACGTCGAGAAATGTCAAAATTTTCAATTTGACAAATCGGACCCATTACAATAAGTTTCTATGGAAAGTTAATAAGGGATTTATGTACATACATAGTTTTATACTACTTCTGCTTCAAATTTTTCCTTACCTACATACTCTGGTGGATATTTCTACCGAAAAATCTTAATGCGGTTAGAATCTGGAGACTGCCAGAAACGGGTAATCCTCTTTTACATGTTAGTTCTCCAATATTAAGTAAATTTATAAAATGTGACTGTTTCTGTATCCAAACGATATCTTTCGTAGAAATCCTTGTCTAATATTTACTATAACAATACTAGCGGCCCGTCCCGGCTTTGCACGGATAGACAAAATTAGGTACAGATATTTAAGTTATAAGCATGCTAATTGAAACGACTACGTGGGCTGTGGTATTTCTAGGTGGCAACAAAATGTATTAATTTTCAGGAGATCCTACTCGAGAAAGTGCCACATACAATTTCCCGTAGAAAAAGCACTCTTTCCTGAAGTCGATACCAACTATGGAAAAAGTTTGTCCCTGGGATTTATTTATTGTTAGGGCAAAGGATATTTTTAAAGTGATCTGTAACCTTTTAAAAGATATGGGCAAATCAGTTGGTATCATTGGAATCCGCAGAACATGTTCGAGCTGACCAGCCACGGGACCTGTAATGATAGTTGCTACAATCACATTATCTCTTAATTCTTTGATCAATAGTCTTGTACCATTACACATATTGGGAGGGCTTAAATTTCTTAAAAGCATAATAGGTGTACCTAGCGGACAAAATTGTGAATCTAAACAATTCTCAGATCCCCTTGAACACACACAAAAAATTTCATCAAAATCGGTCCAGTCGTTTAAGAGAAGTTCAGTGACATACACACTCACAGAAGAATTATATATATTAAGATATTAAAAACGGGTTTTTGAAAATCACAATCACAATTTTTTTTAATTTGGTAAAAAGGTGAAGGTGATATTTGATATTTATATTTATTTTTATTTGATATTTATTTATTTGTATGTCAGCTGTACATCAAGTTAAACTTATAAATAGTACAGGATATAAAACATTGATTTAAGATACAATTAACAAAAGAAATATTTACAAAACAAAATTAACAAAAATTTAATTAAAATTAATTATACATTAAAAATCGGTTAAAATTAAGAATTAAAGATTTCAGAACAAACAAAAAAATTAATTAAAAGTTATATGAATCAAGACGCAAGGAAAATAAAATTGAAAATGACTAATTTAAAAGTATGTTCAGTTCAAGTTTGAGAAATATTCAAAACAAATTGCTTGAAACTTTCTGCTTTCGATTCCAGACCTCATGTGACTGGGAAGGTTATTCCACAGTCTAACAGCATGAACGAAAAATTGTCTGCGCGATGTCAAACACGTAAAGGTGGACGAGCTCAATAAAATGGAACGGCTAGAAACACAAAAATGAAGTCTGTCACATAGATAACTAGGAGTCTTATCAACAATCAATTTGAAGAGTAAAATGCAACAACGATATTTGAAGAAAGCTACCAGATCGCAATTGAAAAGCGGACAAGCTTGAAAAGAGACATGATCGAACCTACGTAGGTTAAAAACAAACCGAGCTATTGCATTAAATGCCACTTTTAGTTTGTGAGCTGATTGAGAATCCAGATCAGCAAACAGCTCACACCCGTATGTTATTATAGGTAGGACAAGTGCTTTTACCAGATTTAATTTAATATGGGTAGGTAGTACGGATTTAGTAACAGATAGTCCTCTAAGTGAAGCATAAATCTTTGACACAACTGTATCGACATGGTTATTCCACGTTAACCTGTTGTTAAAAACCAAACCTAAATTTCTAACTTGGGCAACATATTCAATTATACAATTATTCAACATAACGGGAGGGAAATTATCTGTGTTTGGTTTGTTTATTGAAATTGGAAGAGCTTTCGTTTTTTCAGGATTGAGTTTGAGTCCGTTCCGTGTCGACCAATCATATATAGCCTTTAAATCAATGTTCATTTTAGATATTGCATCCTTAAGCATCATCTCAGGAAAACTAATATATAATTGGACATCATCTGCATAGATATGAAACTGACAGTAAGACAAAACAGAGGGCAGATCATTAATGAACAATGAAAACAGTAAAGGTCCAAGGATTGATCCTTGAGGAACACCATTATTAACAGGGAGGAACGAGGACATTCTACCATTACAAGACACGGCTTGCGTACGATTGGTCAAATATGAGTAAATAAGTTTTTTGGTTGTGTCAGAGAAGCTAAATAGGTGGAAACTAACTTTTTTTCAATGTTACTACTTTGGTTTTTACATTTATTCCTAGTACCTTTTTTTCAAAAAAAAAACACTAAAATTAGGCTGCTGTACGGAGACTTTTTGGACTAAGTGTATTACTATTCTCTTAAAATCATGTTATGATGAAAACCAGTTCATATAATTTTAATTATTTAAAGATGTAATGTCCTTCGATTCACTCTTTACTTTTCTCTTATGGGAAATGGCAAATCGAAAAAGAAACCTTAAATTAAAGGTTCACTAGCTGACCGCCAGGGACAGGCAGTGACTTTATGTGTCAATTTAATTCATTGTCAAACAGGAAACTAGTTGCGTCAGATATTGTTGAAGTTACTTTTTAGATGTCCCTACAAATCTTTTACCCCTTTCACATGACGAATGAGTTTGATGTACGGTTGGACCCAAATAAATCTCTGCAAAAACTTAAGGGCATTAAAGGGAGTCATTTATCAACAATTGAATGTAGTGTTAAAGCCGTCTTTTTCACTTAAAACTCTATTTTGACTATACAAGCTTTTTCTTAAGTTTCTCAATCTCATTCCCTTATAAAATTTATAAATTTTATGGATTTTCCCTTCGCATACTCTCATTCATTCCCAACCAACAAGTTGTTGTTTAAAGTACCTACATTTTGTCACAGTATGATTCTGGAAAACTCTGTTTGATTCCATCGGAGCTTTAACTACACCGTTTGTCATGAAGAGGCCTTACGACTGCTTTCCAACGTCCCTCACATAAAAAGTTGTGTGTAACTGTATCGTGTGACTTTTATGAATTAATGCGTGAGTGGGTATGTTTGATTAGAATATAAAATTCAACAGTTGCCTGAGGCTCCCTACAGCTAAGTAATAAAGTAACATCTACAAATAAAACATTTAACTTTGACAATTTCACCGAAAAATAGACTCACCTGCTTACTTTCCTTTGAAATTGTTTCGTAAATTGAACTGACATCTGACCTTTCTCCTTTTTAACACGTTATACGCTTAAACATCTAACGGAAATTTAAAAGTAACTTATATCAATATCTATGTATGTGTAGGTATGCAGAAGCTAATTAAATAATGAAATTCTTAGTAAAAAAGAAAGAAATTAATCATCACTTTAGCAATAAACTCTTTATATACATAAATAGCTATACTTCTTAATTAGTAGTTATAAGATAGTCGGTATTAAAATTACAAAAGACAACCGAAGGATAAATTCAATTTAAATAACTAAATCATAAATTACCCATGCCACAAAAAAAAGGCAACACAAAGCTATAGGTCTTTTCCTTTTACACTATCTTTCCTCACTCTTTGTAAAAATTTAATTCCGGTTAAAGGTTTTTGTGCTGAAATCAATATCCTTAACCATTGACATCGTGAAAATTAGCAGTATGGGAATAAAATCCTTCTTTTGTTGACTATAGATACGAGTCGAGTATACTCTTGGTCTTGGGTTGGGTACGTGATGGGGTTAAAGGAATTATTTGAGTAATTTGATACCAACATAAAGCATTATACAATAGAGCTAAAACCCTTTCGGTTAATTTGAGATGAGTCATTTTAACAGGTGATTACTTAGTTCCTGTCAACAGACGGACGAGCGACGACGACGGCGACGGTGTGTATCAAAGCGAAAACAAAATACCTACTCACTGCAAAAACAAGTCCCTTTGTAGGTTAGGTAGGGTAGGTTCGTCAGGTACCTAAACTACCTATCTAAGTCATTGCCTATATTGGAACTCGTTTTGTATTTTGTCATTCTTTGAATAGAAGACTTAAGGCATCCGATTTCCTTTAAGTAGGCACTTATTGTTATGAAATTGAAAGACGTGCTGTTCAACAGAGGTTCAAATAATCGAAATGTTTTACTCATATTTATAAGCATAAAATTTATATGAGGATAAACTTGAGATATACTATACATATCAATATCTATTAGATTTTTAACTCGAGTCAAATAATAAAGGTTCACTCCGATTTCTGTGCTCCGCCGCTCTGGTCGAACAAAATGTACTCAAAAGTTATATCGTAACAAAATCTCATGCAAGAATGTTAATACGAGGAGGGATGAATTTCCTAGCAAGACCATGAAACATCAACCCCGAGAGCAAGTTGAACAACGTTGAATTTGAATGAGTGAATTTTTCCACTCAAAAGGGAACTCTTAGCATTTTTACTCTGTGACAAAACAAGGCATAGTGGCATTTTGAGAAGTTTATGGAAAATTAAAAACAGAGTGTATTTTTGAGACTTTTCTGTTTGAGTATAGAACTGCTTTAGCAGCAGAGAAAATTGAAGGTTGTAAAATACAAATCTTTTTGTTAATAACCAGGACATGTCATTACATTTGTATATCCTTTCATGATTCAATAGCTTTTATCGGACTGAGCTTTCTTTAAAATAAAGATGTGTGCAATATTAAAATCGTTAATGGCAAATTCAAGACATATCTACATATGCATGTGCAGGAAGTTATGTAGATTTTGTAAGACGAGCATGTTTGCGGTATTGTATAAATGGTACCTATTTTCCTAATTTTAACTATTTTTAAAATTCATAATGATTAAAAAAAACAGTTTTTATAATGTGAGAATTCAGTTTTCAAAAATATGTATGGACAAACTTTGCCTGGCTGAAAACAAAAACAAACTTAAGCGTTTATTTATATGCAGAGCCGGATTAACCATGTCATGGGCCCCTAGGCAGAGTAATTCTTGGGCCCTTTTCCGATGGTTTTTCGATATTATAAGCTCTTTTTGAGCTAGGTTAGAAGGTGTAGGTAACCTCCTGAGGAATAATCAGCTATAATCTGTCATTTTATAAATCTTAACTAAAACATTTGAAACATCTTAGACAACAGTCTGCAGTTGATATATAAATTAATAACTGTAGTAAATATATGCAGTGATATCTCAACAAAGCATATATGTATAACAACTTCATGGTTCTCAGACAATTTCGATTAACTACAAGTTATAAGAAATTATCTTGCATTAATAAGGTATAAGTATACTTACGGTTTCATTATAAAACTGGAGAGTTAAATCATACGCAAAAGTTTCAATTTTGGTTTTATTTTTTTCCATTTTATTTCTTAGATATTTTTGTAAAATTAATGGTTTTTAAGTTCGTTTTCAATTAGTATACCTTCACCAACAAAAATATAAAAATATTTTTGAAGATAAAATACATGTATACATAGATATGTATGTATGTAAATAATGCATTTAAAACAAAATAAAACTTAAAATAACTACAGTAGTTGGTTTATCTATTTGAACACAATAGAAGAGTTAAAAAAAATTGCTTAATCTAACAGCCCTATTCTGGCAAACCTCACAAGTTATGACGACCTCACAAGGTGAGCTGAATTTGAGTTTGTGAGGTTTTGGCGTCACAAAAACTTTCGAATTTGTGATCTGCTCTGAAGGAGGTCACAACTCACAAGTTGGATTTTTCTTAGTAAGAAGTTTGTGAGAAATAAATCCTCACAAAATCAAGTTATGATCACCTTGTGAGGTTTTTGTGACTTGTGAGGTTTGCCAGAATAGGGGTGTAAATTATGTACATAATATCCATTCTTATTTTCATTTCATTTTGGTTCGTCTCCCAAAATGTATTATCCAACTGCACTTCGACCCTGTGCTAATGCGTTTGTATTTGTAACATTTGAAAATATTGTTTTTTTCTGGGGCCCTGCTATGTTACTTTGTGCTACTTTCGAATCTGTTCGAAAGTTAATTTTAGTTGTACTTCCTACTAACTTTTATTAGATATTAAAACGTGAAAAAAACTTGAGCTGACTGTCGAAAATCCGAAAAAAAAGGTAAAAATCTCTCATTCTGGCATCGCTGGGTTGGGCCCATTAGGATGGAATGGGGCATGGGAGTCATAATTCATTATAAACACGTATGCACTGTTTCTTTTTTTGTTGTTCTTTTATCTTATATTTATGGCAAGTATAAAAAATGTAATGCTGTTTTTTATTGAAGGTGCATCTCCAAAAAAATTTTTTGTTCGTAGTCAGAGCGAGGGGCCCCTAGCTCAAGCGGGGCCCCTAGGCAGCTGCCTAGTTTGCCTTGAGGCTAATCCGGCACTGTTTATATGAAGGTAAATTATAGCCAAAGTTGGTCAAGCAATCCTGCTAACAGATTTGTGCTGAATAGTTTGCAAGTCTGTGATCATGATAACAGTTTTGCCTACAACATGCATTCGATTTATTAACTTCCCATAGGAAGTTATTGTAATGGGTCCGATTTGTCAAATTGAAAATTTTGACATTTCTCGACGTTTCAAGGCCCCAAGAGTCGAAATAAAAGATTTTTAGAAAGATGTCTGTGCGTGCGTGTGTACGTACGTTCGTACGTCCGTACGTTCGCGACGTTTTTTTCGTCGTCCAAGCTCAAGAACCAGAAGAGAGATATCGACTTCAAGTAAATGTTGTTATACAGATAATAATGCAGAAGGGCTCAAAAGAAAATTGCGTGGGTGGTTTTTTTTTAACATAGCAGTTTAAAAAAAAGGTGAAAATTTTGGTTAACCCTTAATATCTTACGAACCAATGACGCTAGAGACTTGAATTAAACTTTATAATATATATTGTAACGTGATACCAAACAAGTATATTTTTGGAAAAAAATCCAACTAACGTTTTTTTTTATAAATCAAAAAAACTGAAAAAAAAATATTTGTCACCTCGAAAATTTTTAGAATAAAAAATGATTTTTTCTCCAAAACGATTTTGTGCAACGAGGAATATCGTTTTCAACATCAGGTAGAATTTTGAGAAAAATCGAATTGACAGTTTTTTTACAAAAAATAAAAACCTAAAACAAAAAATGAATAAAAGTTAGTAAAAATTTATTTTGGACTCAAATAACTTTTCAAAAATTTGAGACATTGGCCTTAAACTAATTTTATTTTTGAAAAAATATTGTTTTCAACATTCAGTAACATTTTGAGAAAAATCGAATTGACAGTTTTTTTTTACAAAAAATTAAAAACCTGAAAAAAAATTAACAAAAGTTGGTAAAAATTGATTTTTGACTCAAGTATCTTTTCAAGACCATAAGATATTGGCTTCAAACTAATTTTATCTTATAAGAAATATTGTTTTTAAGATTCGATAAACTTTTGAGAAAAATCGAATTGACAGTTTTCTGACAAAAAATAGAAACCTAAATTATTATTATTCAATTATTTCAGATTATGGCTTGAAACTAGTTTTGTTTTATAAGAGATATTGTTTTCAACATTCATTAACATTTTGAGAAAAATCGAATTGACAGTTTTTTTAACAAAAAATAAAAAGCTAAGAAAAAAATTTATAAAAGTTCGTAAAAATTGAATTTCGACTAAAATATTTTTTCAAAAATTTGAGATATTGACTTCAAGTTAATTTTTTTTTATAAAAAATAATGTTGTCAACATTCTGTAAAATTTTGAGAAAAATCTAATCGACAGTTTTTTTTACAAAAAATAAGAAACCTAAAAAAAAACAATACTAAAACTTAGTACAAATTTACTTTCGATTCAAATATCTTTTCAAAAATTAAAAATATTGGCTTCAAACTATTTTTATCTCACAGGAAATATTGTTTTCGACATTCCGTAAATTTTTTATAAAAATCCAACAGTCCGTTTTTTCATAAAAAAAATAAAAACTAAAAAAAAGTATGCAAAATTGGTACAAATTTATGTTCGGTTCTCGATATCTCGTGAACAATAGAAGATATTGACTTCAAAATAATTCCATTCATCGAATTTGTATTTGTTTATATAAGAAATAAAAGCTTTTAAGAAATGCTACTAAAATTGGTAAAAACTGTTATTCGACTAAAAATCTCGTTTACAAAAACAGATTTTGAAATCAAACTATTTCATCATGTGGAAAATTTTGTTATTTATTTTTAAATCTTTTAGAATAATTCAACTGACAACTTTTTTAACAAAACACAAAAACCTACAAACCTTTTAAGCAATACAAATCGGCAGACGGGATGGGAAGTTATCAGTGTGGGTGGCATCCCAGCCTCTTTTTATATTTATTAATTACAAACATATGATTCTCTGAGGTGTACGCGCAAATTTGAATTTCTCATAGGAACTTATAGTAAACGATCCGATTTTTCGATTTCAAGGTCTTTAGAATCTGTGTCTGCATGTTTTAAAATGAATAATTAAGTCAGTGGTTATCTTACTAAAGCAATTTAAAAAAAAATCATATTACTCCTAGAATAATTTGATGCATTGAAGAATAACGATTTTTACATCTGGTAAAATGTTAATACTAAGTGAAAATTTTGTTTACAAAAAATAAAAACCAAAAGGAAATACTTCTAAAAGTTGTTACAAATTGATTTTCGATTTAAAAGTATTGTTGTTAATAAAGAGTGGTTACATTTTAAGGCCCGATGTTGATTTGGAATAAATAACAAATTATCTAGAAAATGATTGTCATTACTTTTTATTATGATAAAATAGGTATGGTTCAATTATGTATGGAACAAAATATTGGCCAAATGGCAGCCGCGACCTCGGTATAGTACACCACCATCCGATGGTCCAAGTATTCGATGAGGCTGATGCATAATTGATGCCTTTAATGTCCCGAACTATCTCATCCTTTAGCTCTTAAATTGTTGCTCGGCTATTGACGTACACCTTTTTTCAAATAACCCCAAAGAAAGAAGTCCAACTGTGCTAATCACATGATATTGGCGACAAATTGACATCGCCACCACATGAGATAGCACCACGGCTCTTCAGCCAGACTATCGCGAACAGCAGCAATATTTTCTGCAGTACCTGATGTACGAGCATACTCTGGTGTTTTCACATCTCCTACAGCTGCGGCATGCTCAAATTTTTGCACGATTTTTCCGATTGTACTCACATTTGGACGGTTAAATTGACCGAAAAAATTACGAAGATATGCATTTTGCATTGAACGGCCATTTTTATAATAAGCCTGAATAACTTTAACGCGTTGCTGGATTGTACATATTTCCATGGTTCAAATTGAGCTAGTCTGAAATTTAGAAATGTCAAATGAAACGTTTAGGTGTTTTTCACATTCAACATCAGCCCTTAAAATTTAAAAACCCTTTATAAGTAATTTCCTTAGTGAAATTTTATTGTCATTTTTTTTTCATAAGAAATAAAACGCTTTTAAAAAATGCTACTTGAAATAGATTCAAATTATTTTCGATAAAAATATCTCGGGAACAAAAACACATATTAAAATCTAATTTATTTTATCATATTCCAAATATTGTTAATGACTGTTAGTTTATTTCTTAGAAAAATTTTATAGACAATTTTTTTTTACAAAAACTCCCAAAAACAACTAAGAACTAAGTATCTTGAAAACAAAGAATGATATTGACTTCAATCTTTTTTTTATCCTACACAAAATGTTGTTAATCATATTTTGTAATTTTTGGGATCCCAATCTATTTTTAAAATTTGTAATTATTTAGAAAAAAAAGTTTTTACTTGATGCAGTAAGGTTATTAATACTGCAGGCATTTTAATTTTACAAATTTCAAGAATTAGTAGTCCTAATAATTTCTTTTTCTCATAACATATGTACCTACAGATGTCATAATTATTGAGCAATCTATACTGAAAAGATAATGAAAATTAGTGCTGAATACTCGCTTATTTCTTTCTTGAAATACATCAAAATTATCAGGGTTTTCATATAAAACGTGTCATTAAGATCTTAAAGATATAATTAAAGATGGAAGTTATATATGACAACTAGCCGCGAATGCCCAAATTGACAGTTTGCAAATTTTAAGAACGAAATATTGTGCAGCATCTTTATTCTTTATAGTGATATAAAGAATGACGCACTTTTGCTTTTTTATGACGTTTTAGTTGAAAACTGTGTTTTGTCTTTTGGTTGACACCCAAAAAATGTCATTACCCCGAAAATAAGGCATTTTGGTTTAAAAACTTACCTATTCAAAAACAAACAAAATTGAATCATCGTAACACCCAAAATAAATCTTACAAAGCCCAAAGTCTGTATACATACACACATTTGTCATAGTTCTTAAACTCAAATTTAGAACATATTTTCGGTTATGTCAAAATAATCGATTCGGGCGTTGAAAAGATCATTTTGGGTGTTTTTACATTCCTTTTGGACTGCATGCCATTTTTCAATTTTGATTTTATGGTTTTGGAAATTAAGACTATACTATTAAATATTTGACACTTGGGAGTCACTTACTATAAAATATATGAAACGGCTCGCACTATCAAACTCTCCTGATTCTATAAAACCCCACAGTATTTATGTTATGTTAAAACCGTTTGTATGATTATTTCCAGCAGACATACATTTGAAATTTTACACCTATTTAAGCAGCATTATCCACCCAAGGTATTTTTAAATCGATACCAAAACAAAATATCTAACCTTCCTAATAATTCAAATGCATAGTAAAAATGGTATTATTGCTTTTTTTTTTGTTATTTAAGTATTAGCTTCCAAATCCCAAAAAGTAAAGCTATTAATAAATTTTTTTTTTTTTACGTCGTCGTCAGTGGTCGGTGTGGACGTCGGATGCAATTTTAATAACCGGGAATAACGAACGATGAGATATGTCTTTAACAAACGCTCAGCTATCCGTGAGAAGTTATCCTTCCCTTTTGTAAGTTGGCCACACGGGTAGAGGTCAATTAATAACCTAGAGAATGAACGTCTTTTTTTAATAGCTCTATATGACTTGTATTGGTTTCAAGAAATGTTTTTGGCTGTACATTGTTAAAACTTTTCGTAAAAGAATTTCGTTTGTCTTGCTTTGTACAACTTATAAGTCTTTAATATATATGTATAATAGATACAAGGCTTAGTTTTTTTAGAAAAGACCATGTTCGTTAAGGAGATAGCGGTGGATGCTACGGAGACTTAAACTCCAATTTTTATTTTGGAAGCACATATCCCACGCAAGTATGACCCTAGCCTAATTTAAATTTCAAAATCTATTCAAATATAAGACATATGCCTCAAGAACACAAATTGACCCTTATGTACCTGGGCCAAAGCATTGTAAAAGCGTATCAAATAGGAATATTTTTGCGCTTAAATCCAATGATACAAAACATGTTATTTAAATTTACTAATTTTGAAACCAAATGTTAACAAAATCAACACCATCTGACTCTTTTACCCAAAGATATTTATATAGTTTAACAGTTTTTCTTTTACAACCTTTAATTAATCCCGCCAGTACATACGACCAGAATATGCATCTTATTTCTCATATAGGAATCGACTTTTAACTGCCAACTGCAAGTCGGAGGCGAAAGGTTAATACAAAAAAAAAAAAAAAACCTTTAAGTTGTGAAATAAACAGGTATAAATAATCCTCCTTAATGGTCTAGCAGTCTACACTACACCACAGCAGCACCTTTTCAATTATATCAAAGTCAAAACAAATGGGGAAAGTCTGTTGTTTTCTTGTTGTTGTTGTCGTTTTTATTGTTGATGTATGATACTCTACTGACTGCTTCTATTGTTAAGGTGAATATAGAAAATTCATAGTTTCATAAATAGATACTTATATATGTATATGAAATTACACCTATATTGAATATCGTAAAAGATATACCCTACATAAATACGGGTATCTCTTAACCAGTTTAATCGTTCCAAATTTAATAAATTTACTATATGAGTATTAACATGGAGGTATAGATATTTTGTTTTTAGTTCTTTGATATTTATAAGTTATAAGTGTGTCCTTAAAGCAAGTAACTCATTTTAAATGATTTTTTCTATTAATGATCACAGATCATGACTTAATTACTTATGGGGTTTCTTGATAATCCGTAAGAAGGTCATGCAAAATCTCCTGCAAATTATAAGAAGAGTGTAACACCACCAACTTAAAAAAAGGAGATCCAAAAAATCCCAGTAACTATAGAGGTATGTATATGTAAAGGGTGATTTTTTAAAAGCCATAGGAAAGTTTTTCAAAAAAAACACATACATACAATTCAGAAAAATGCATGAAATCTTTATTCGAATCGATAGTACGGTCCATATAATTTATTGTTTGAAGATTATTTCATGCAAATGTTGACCTTAACTGCGCCTCAAATGGTCCATCCGCTTAGTCCAATTTTGGCATACCCTTTCCAACATTTCGACCGGTACCTCACGAATAAATCCTTCAATGTTGTCAATTGAAGCGGGCTTGTCTGTATAAACATGAGCTTTAACATAGCCCCACAAAAAATATTCTAAAGGCGTTAAATCGCACGATCTAGGCGGCCAATTGACCAGTCCCGAGCGTGAAATAAAATGTTCACCGAACTCGCCTCTCAATAAGTCGTTTGTTGCGCGTGCTGTGTGGCATGTGTGACCGTCTTGTTGAAACCATATGTCATGCAAGTCAAGCTCTTGCATTTTGGGCAAACAAAAGTTGGATATCATCTCACGGTAGCGCTCACCATTCACAGTTACGTTACGATTCACATCATCTTTGAAGAAGTACGGTCCAATGATGCCACCAGCCCATAAACCGCACCAAAGTGTGACTTTTTCTGGATGCATTGGTAGCTCTTGCAATGCTTCTGGCTGATATTCACTCCAAAACAAAAATTCTGCTTATTTACGTACCCATTGAGCCAAAAATGAGCTTCGTCGCTGAACACAATTTTTCGGTAAAAAAGTGAATCTTCGGCCAACTTTCCAAGAGCCCATTTACCAACAATTTTAAGTTGCAGTAACGACCGTTAGACTTCAATTCTTGCACCTGCTGTATTTTTTAAGCAATCACACCTAAATCCTTCAGCAAAATTTTCCACGTTGTTGAGTAACAGACGCCCAATTGCTGCGAACGGCGACGAATCGATAGTTGATATGACCATTAACACTGGTCGATACAGCTGCTATATTTTATTCAGTTCGCACTCTACGTAAGCGTGTTGGTGGTTTAATGTCCAACAATGTAAATTTGGTGCGAAATTTAGTCACAATATCTCGAATAGCCGCTTCAGTGGGTCGATTAAACTGACCATAAAATGGAAGAAGCGAGCGATAAACTTTCTTAACAGAGCACGCATTTTGATAATAAAATTCAATAATTTCCAAGCGTTGTTCGTTTGTAAGACGATTCATGGTTAAATTATAGACCAAACTGAAGATATTTGATAGTGAAACAAAACACGAAACGTGCGTCAGCTGTTTAAACCAGTGTTATCCTTGTTGGTTTTCGCATGGAGTACTCAACAATAGATAATAGCTTCTCCCTGAAAAGTATTGCTCGTACATATTATGGATAAGGGAAACAAATTGTACGCTTTCTTTATGGACTTCAAGACGACTTTCGATTGCTCTGACAAAAGATCTTTATTTTTCGAACTAAGTAACCTCGGAGTCTCAAAAAAATGTTAACAATCTTTCAGAAACTATACGAACAAAGTAAGTCGACTGTTTGGAATGCACTATTCTTTCAAATTAGCTAGAAACAACTAATGGTGTAAGGCAGGGACATCTCTTGAGTCCACTCCACTTCTCAATTTATTTAGATGATCTAAGTATGGTTCTTCCTGGAGGAATTCATTTTGATGGAATGCCCATAAAAATATTACTCTATGCTGATGACATTGCTGTACGATCAGAATCTTCCAACATGCCCCAGATTATGATAAATAATCTAACTTTATTGTAAGCTGTGTGTGGTACCCGTGGCATGATGGTTAGTGCGTTGGACTGTCATGCCAGAGGTCTTGGGTTCGATCCCTGCCTATGCCATCTAAAGTTTTTTTCACGGGTACTGCCTCTTGCTAGGAATTGACAAATTCTCCAAGAGTAATTCTTGTCATGAAAAGTGCTTTCTCAAATTAGCCGTTCGGATTCGGCGTAAAACTGTAGGTCCTCTCCATCTGACAACAGTACTCGCACACAGGAATGGTTAAGAGTTGTAAGTCACTAGGCCCTAGTTCTCAACGGACTGTTGCGCCACCCAATTTATTTATTTTTATTGTAAGCTGTGAAACAAATAAATATTATGTATGTTAATAAAAAATAATGACGTTTCGAAACGGAGCCGGTCGTCTCGCAAAGAATGAAAATTGGACTTAGGAAAATGAAAAAGTGAAAAATTGTAAAGAAATATAAGTACCTCGGTTATGTATGGAAACGCATTTCAACAATCGTTCTTGGACAACTCAGCCTACTAACGTAGCCTATATGAGTCAAAAATATGCATCATCATTGGAAATGATTTTTCTATAAAAATCGCGTCATGTACATTTCAAGGACCCAATCAGCGAAGATGGACCGGTTTGAGTTCTTGTTTCAACTGAACTTGCAAAAGCCTAAGGACCTTTGCAAAAGCATAATACGGTGTTATGTCGCTTGTGAAATTTCAAAACCTGGGTTCACTTTTAGATTCATACCTCTTGCTTGTCGCAATAGCTCAAATTTCTCCCCCAGTTTCATTTTTGTTAGTCGAGAGAGAAGATGCTCCTCGAAATCAAATATTAAAAGGTGATAGCTTCCAAACTGACAGCTGCCAAAGTATTGAAAAATAATTTATAATGAAAATACTTAAAAACGAGTTAACTAAAGGTAAATACAAATGAAGCTTTATTTTACTGTTGACCTAGCTTACAGAGTAAGTTCTTTACGCTTGTTCCCACTTCTGACTTAAGTATTGAAATAAAAATGTCCCTGCCTACATATACATATATCCTTTCAGAACATAACATAACATATACATATGTATATGTATATGGATCTTAAATTCAATTTTATGATACCTAAAACACGAAAACAAAAACCATCTTAACAATAAAAATTAATTCAAAATAGATGCTGCTTTCCAAGGCGAAAAATTGCCATCCAATAATTCTTAATGGAAAAATGTGCCCCTAAAGCTAAACATCAGTTGCTTATACTTTTATTCTAACTCACTTAAAACAAAATATTTTAATTAAGACAATAAATTATATACAATATAATTATGTGGACTAACCGATAAGCGCCAACTTAATTTAAACAGGAAAGACTTTATTGACGTTTTCTCTCTTTGCTAAATAAACATTATGTTTGAGATATTTTCGGGATTTTCTTGTATAATTAAATCGAGATACGTATCTTTTGCCAACAAAATACACTACGAGTCTTACTCTTAAGACAGTGAGGCTGAGGCGAATCTAATTATTAATACCCCCTTACTTACTTACTTACTTACAAGAAAAAGAGATTCTTTATGGTTTATGCCCCAATGGAATCGAGACGCTGCCAAAGTTACTTTCTGTTTACATTTACATTGGAAAACAAATTGATACAGAATAATAAAAACAAAAACGCACACATAAAATCGCGTAAGATTGTTATAGAAGTTTAAAAGGGTAAATAATGCGAGTCAGTATATAAAAGCTAACTTAATCATAGGAAAACATCATCCCATCCCAATAATATGAACGATTTCGTTCCAATTATTCTATATGCGGAATGCTTGAACCTAACCTACTGATTTTTAAGCAAGGTTAAAAGATTTACATGTGCCTATACCGATATATGTAGATATCGAAGTGTTTGGATATATGAAAGCGGTATAAGAGTGCGTTTGTGTAATGTAAATGTACTACGTATGTACTGTACGTATATGTACGTACAAATGATTTATAGGATTCATTAGCAAAGCATTAAGAAGTTGCGTGTGGCATTTATAAAGCTGCTTTATTTATTACAACACTAACCTATCCCTATAGTACCAACATGAAATGTTGTTGGTAACCTTTTGTTTGAACGTATATAGGAATAATAATCGAAGAAGTTAAGAAACACAAAATATGGCCAGAATGAGTGACAAGCATAACATTATATTTTAAGGATAGGAAAAAAGGCATTAAAAGCACAATTTTTCGCAACTTATTTTGTGGTGCTGGCTGGAAGAAATAATGAGTGTGACTATTTATATCGTTATCAAAGTCCTTGGGCTTCATTTAACACGATAGACTTGTGAACGCATTAATTTGTTTTATTTTTTTTCCTATTTGTTTATTTGTTTATTTGTTTATTTAAGTAACCAATCTACGAATTTACATTCAACAGATTTCAAATTAAGTATATAATACAATTCAATTTATAAATACATACATATTATTACATATTATATATAAAATTAAAAATTGAGAAAAAATTAATTAATTAAAGTGAATGGATCACAATAATATTAAGTAAAGAATGAAGTTTTTGATTGGTCATCCAGAATCCTTTTAAACATCTGTGATGCTTTTTTTTTTTTTTATCGAGGCCGAGGAAAGCTCGTGGATGTCCAGGGTAAATCCCAAAGAAAGCAAAAAAAACTTAGGAGTGATTAGGTTCAAACGATTTTTATTTATTCATAAAGTTTTAGGTTTTACAGAGTTTACATTGTCATTGCTTAACATAAATAACATAATACTTCATATAACTTATGTAGGCTATGCTTCTATCGGCTAGATAGAAGAATAAACGGAAAGTGGTCCGCGATGACCAATTTTGCCCGTGTAAGTGCGGGAATAAGCAGTTGGAGCGATTTCTCCTGTCACTAGAACAACTCTAGCGAAACAATCAATGAGCTGCCCTCAAGGGGTCACCTCGGCCCAAGTTGCACTTAGAAGAAGTGAAACGAGGGAATAAGCAGCAGACAACCAATAAGGTCTACTTTTGTCTTTAGAAAGTCTAAAGAAATAACCGGTGAGCGGCTCGCGGCAGCTAACTCTGCTCATGCACACTTTGGAGAATGCAAGAGAATAATCTGTTTTGATACGGCAATTGCCTCTATCGAGGAATAAACGGCGAGTAGCCCGCGATGGCTAACTCTTTGCCCACGTACGAAGTGTAACGTGAGAATAAGCAGGTTGATGCGACTGGTTCGTCTAGCTTAAGACTAGAAGACAAAACGGGGAATTGAGGATACCTCTGTTTGTAATACCCTTTGGAAGAAAGGGGATTACAAAAATAACCTTTTAGGACAAAATTTTCTAGAAACTTCTTTATGGTTACAATAAGTGACCTTTAGGATTGTTTCAGGAATTCTACCTCCTATACACAAGATTGGTATTACGACTGGGAAAGGCAGAAGACCCCTTCTCATCTCAACTTGGCTTCCCCTTATGGAGTCTACTGTCCAAACGTAGTGTGAATTATATGTACGGTGAATGAAAATGTTTCATATTGTTTTGATGGAGCTTGGGTATCGTATGTGGTGTGGTATTTATGTGTTCCAGGCTTGGGGGGACGGTTAGGGTTAATGAAAATCGAGTATATATTAGGTTCGGTTTCGGTCGGTCGGAAAAGTGTGGTATTTATGTGTCCCAGGCTTGGGGGGGGGACGGGTAGGATTAATAAAAATAGAATTAATTAGGTTCGGTTTCGGTCGGTCGGAATAATAATTTGTAACGCTTCGTTACATTCCCCTCTCTCTTCGGGAGACGAGAACCTTCTCGTCTTAAAGAAATACCTTGGAAAGTGTTTTTTTTTTTTTTTTTTTTTTTTTTTTTTAATAAAAAGAAATAATTTCAATTCCTTAATTTATATAATTCAACAAAACAAAAAAAAATGTTCTTACATGATAAATAATAATAACAAGAAAGTATAATAATTCATACATGATAGGTAAAGAGAAATATTCATTCATAATAATTTCAAACTTAACAACAAATTCAAAGAAAATTTACATAAGAAATATTTCAAAAAAAAACATAATAGCAATTCCAAAAGAAAATTAGCGGCGGCGGTAGACAGTTTTTTACTTCTCAAGCTCAATCTCCTTAATCAAGCTTTTAAACTTCAGGGAAGCCTTCGTCCCCTTTTTGTTCATCCTCACTGATATGGGGCCCCAAGGGCGATTAATCGTGAAGGTCCTGTAGTGTCGGTTTCCTTTAAGCTTGATTCCTTTAAAGGGATCAAATGACAGCTCATGTCGGCGATCTCGGCGGTTAACAAGAGCTTTATTTTCGGGCAAGAAGCTGGTTGAGGCTGAAACGGCGGAAGGCATAGTGGATGGCGCGGGCGAAGACACGGTAGACGGAACGGTAGATGTCACGGCAGATCTCACAGCAGACGGTACGGCGGATGGCATGCTGGATGGCACGGCGGTTGGCACATCAGTAGGTGCGGCGGATAGAGCGGCTGGTGTTCGAACAATCTCGACATTTGTTACTTCTGTTATTTCATCAAATCTTGGTAGTTCTTTGCTTAAGAAGTCGTCCAACTTTGTTTGGTGAACTTCTGGCAGGTGAGATGATGTAACCGTGCACAGTGATTCTAAATTGGTCTCTGGTCGCCTGCCGACAACGGGCCGTCCACCCATAAATATTTGCAAACCTGCTCTGTTCATTACATCAATCCCTATTAAGGCAGCTTCTTCAAGTGAAGGTAGGTAGGTCACTTCACAGGTCATCGGTACGCCTCCTAAGCTTAAAGTTGCGGTGTAATGCTCTGATGTAATAATTGGGTCTCCGTTGGCAAGTTGAATCGAATGGCGATGATCTCGCATCGGCATTCCCATCTGTCTGAATTTATTTCGCAGCTCGTCACCAATGAAGCTTCTTGTAGCACCGGTGTCGAATAAGGCATGATATGTTTGATTTTCTATCTTAATTGGAACAAAATAACGAGGGTCCTGGTTCGGTAAGGCATTTACTGTAGCTACAGGGTTCTTATGACATTGACAATCTTTTGAAAGTCTACCGTCTTCTCCGCAAAAAGAACAAAACAGTCTAAATGGCCTTCGGCAAGTCTCTTTGCGATGTCCTCGTTGCTTGCAGTTCCAACAATGCGTGTTTCTGTCATACGGAACAATTGCGAAAGGATTTCTATGAGCAGAAGTGGCGGGGGGTGTTTGGCTGTTCGGAAGGTGCGCACCTCGGTCATCCATCTTAACGGCTTCGAATTCTTCTACTAGAGCAGCGAGTTCATCGAGAGTAGTGAAGTCCCGGCGTTTAATGTAATAACGATACTCAGGCCGCAAGTTATCATAGATTCGGTCTATATTCTCCTCGATGTTCATTCGGGGATGCTGGCGTATGAGATATTGTGTAGCAAGGATGTAATCCTTAGCTTTCTCGCGTGGTCCTTGACGTTTACGGAGGATTTCGTCTTCCAGTTTATGTTGATAGCGGGCCGGTAAAAAGTGCAGGAGGAAGGCTTTGCGGAAGTCTTCCCAACATACAAAAGTTTCTCCTTTTATGCGTAACCATTCCAGCGCCGTGCCCCTAAAAAGCTCTGGTAAAGTTCGTAACATGTCGTTCGGCGGTATGTTGTAGCACCTAGTTAACTCGGCAACCCTCTCCATGAATTCCAATGGATTTCCTGATGAATCGAAGCGCAATCCCCACTTGCGGACGGTGTTCATTATTTCTGCTTCATAACTTAAGGTAAGTCGGGTTGCATGGGTTTGCCTGCTTTTGGTTCTGTGTTCGGTTTGATCATAATTAAGCATGGGGGATGCAGGGGTTGCTTGTGCTGGTCCAGATGACAACAACTTTCCGGTTTGAAACTCGTAATCGTTTGGGGGGGTTTGAACTATTGATGGTTTTTGGGTCGGTGGTACGGCGAACGAAGTCTCTTCGTAAAGGGAAGTGTTAACACTTTTTAAAGGAGTAAGAGGAGCATTATTAAAGTCCTTATCTGCAGGGGGTGTGGTACTGGCAGGTTTACTGGCGGAGGTGACGTCACCGGTGGGTTCAGCGTTGTTTCTTTTTTCGACTAAATTTTCCCATTCTTCACATAAATTCTGGGTCGAAGCGTGAGCGCGCACCTGTTTAAGATGATGACTTAGGCGTTGTCGAAGAACTTGCAATGTCCCTGAAGAATCCAAATTTCGGGAAACTAACATTTCAATTAGTTCGGCTTTTTTTAAAAAATATATGAACCCAAGATTCTTATAAATATTATGGTCATCTTGACCTTGGTCCTCGACATCGGACATGATCGGTAGTATCAGGTGTTCTGTAAACGATAAACGATCTGGGCGTTAGTCGGTCGGTGGTACCTCTTGAAGATTCCTGGTCGGTGATCGGAATACGGTTGAACCTTCTCAAGGTCCCTGCTCGGGCGCCAATTTGTGATGCTTTTTTTTTTTTTTATCGAGGCCGAGGAAAGCTCGTGGATGTCCAGGGTAAATCCCAAAGAAAGCAAAAAAAACTTAGGAGTGATTAGGTTCAAACGATTTTTATTTATTCATAAAGTTTTAGGTTTTACAGAGTTTACATTGTCATTGCTTAACATAAATAACATAATACTTCATATAACTTATGTAGGCTATGCTTCTATCGGCTAGATAGAAGAATAAACGGAAAGTGGTCCGCGATGACCAATTTTGCCCGTGTAAGTGCGGGAATAAGCAGTTGGAGCGATTTCTCCTGTCACTAGAACAACTCTAGCGAAACAATCAATGAGCTGCCCTCAAGGGGTCACCTCGGCCCAAGTTGCACTTAGAAGAAGTGAAACGAGGGAATAAGCAGCAGACAACCAATAAGGTCTACTTTTGTCTTTAGAAAGTCTAAAGAAATAACCGGTGAGCGGCTCGCGGCAGCTAACTCTGCTCATGCACACTTTGGAGAATGCAAGAGAATAATCTGTTTTGATACGGCAATTGCCTCTATCGAGGAATAAACGGCGAGTAGCCCGCGATGGCTAACTCTTTGCCCACGTACGAAGTGTAACGTGAGAATAAGCAGGTTGATGCGACTGGTTCGTCTAGCTTAAGACTAGAAGACAAAACGGGGAATTGAGGATACCTCTGTTTGTAATACCCTTTGGAAGAAAGGGGATTACAAAAATAACCTTTTAGGACAAAATTTTCTAGAAACTTCTTTATGGTTACAATAAGTGACCTTTAAGATTGTTTCAGGAATTCTACCTCCTATACACAAGATTGGTATTACGACTGGGAAAGGCAGAAGACCCCTTCTCATCTCAACTTGGCTTCCCCTTATGGAGTCTACTGTCCAAACGTAGTGTGAATTATATGTACGGTGAATGAAAATGTTTCATATTGTTTTGATGGAGCTTGGGTATCGTATGTGGTGTGGTATTTATGTGTTCCAGGCTTGGGGGGGACGGTTAGGGTTAATGAAAATCGAGTATATATTAGGTTCGGTTTCGGTCGGTCGGAAAAGTGTGGTATTTATGTGTCCCAGGCTTGGGGGGGGGACGGGTAGGATTAATAAAAATAGAATTAATTAGGTTCGGTTTCGGTCGGTCGGAATAATAATTTGTAACGCTTCGTTACATTCCCCTCTCTCTTCGGGAGACGAGAACCTTCTCGTCTTAAAGAAATACCTTGGAAAGTGTTTTTTTTTTTTTTTTTTTTTTTTTTTTTTTTTTTTTTAATAAAAAGAAATAATTTCAATTCCTTAATTTATATAATTCAACAAAACAAAAAAAAATGTTCTTACATGATAAATAATAATAACAAGAAAGTATAATAATTCATACATGATAGGTAAAGAGAAATATTCATTCATAATAATTTCAAACTTAACAACAAATTCAAAGAAAATTTACATAAGAAATATTTCAAAAAAAAAACATAATAGCAATTCCAAAAGAAAATTAGCGGCGGCGGTAGACAGTTTTTTACTTCTCAAGCTCAATCTCCTTAATCAAGCTTTTAAACTTCAGGGAAGCCTTCGTCCCCTTTTTGTTCATCCTCACTGATATGGGGCCCCAAGGGCGATTAATCGTGAAGGTCCTGTAGTGTCGGTTTCCTTTAAGCTTGATTCCTTTAAAGGGATCAAATGACAGCTCATGTCGGCGATCTCGGCGGTTAACAAGAGCTTTATTTTCGGGCAAGAAGCTGGTTGAGGCTGAAACGGCGGAAGGCATAGTGGATGGCGCGGGCGAAGACACGGTAGACGGAACGGTAGATGTCACGGCAGATCTCACAGCAGACGGTACGGCGGATGGCATGCTGGATGGCACGGCGGTTGGCACATCAGTAGGTGCGGCGGATAGAGCGGCTGGTGTTCGAACAATCTCGACATTTGTTACTTCTGTTATTTCATCAAATCTTGGTAGTTCTTTGCTTAAGAAGTCGTCCAACTTTGTTTGGTGAACTTCTGGCAGGTGAGATGATGTAACCGTGCACAGTGATTCTAAATTGGTCTCTGGTCGCCTGCCGACAACGGGCCGTCCACCCATAAATATTTGCAAACCTGCTCTGTTCATTACATCAATCCCTATTAAGGCAGCTTCTTCAAGTGAAGGTAGGTAGGTCACTTCACAGGTCATCGGTACGCCTCCTAAGCTTAAAGTTGCGGTGTAATGCTCTGATGTAATAATTGGGTCTCCGTTGGCAAGTTGAATCGAATGGCGATGATCTCGCATCGGCATTCCCATCTGTCTGAATTTATTTCGCAGCTCGTCACCAATGAAGCTTCTTGTAGCACCGGTGTCGAATAAGGCATGATATGTTTGATTTTCTATCTTAATTGGAACAAAATAACGAGGGTCCTGGTTCGGTAAGGCATTTACTGTAGCTACAGGGTTCTTATGACATTGACAATCTTTTGAAAGTCTACCGTCTTCTCCGCAAAAAGAACAAAACAGTCTAAATGGCCTTCGGCAAGTCTCTTTGCGATGTCCTCGTTGCTTGCAGTTCCAACAATGCGTGTTTCTGTCATACGGAACAATTGCGAAAGGATTTCTATGAGCAGAAGTGGCGGGGGGTGTTTGGCTGTTCGGAAGGTGCGCACCTCGGTCATCCATCTTAACGGCTTCGAATTCTTCTACTAGAGCAGCGAGTTCATCGAGAGTAGTGAAGTCCCGGCGTTTAATGTAATAACGATACTCAGGCCGCAAGTTATCATAGATTCGGTCTATATTCTCCTCGATGTTCATTCGGGGATGCTGGCGTATGAGATATTGTGTAGCAAGGATGTAATCCTTAGCTTTCTCGCGTGGTCCTTGACGTTTACGGAGGATTTCGTCTTCCAGTTTATGTTGATAGCGGGCCGGTAAAAAGTGCAGGAGGAAGGCTTTGCGGAAGTCTTCCCAACATACAAAAGTTTCTCCTTTTATGCGTAACCATTCCAGCGCCGTGCCCCTAAAAAGCTCTGGTAAAGTTCGTAACATGTCGTTCGGCGGTATGTTGTAGCACCTAGTTAACTCGGCAACCCTCTCCATGAATTCCAATGGATTTCCTGATGAATCGAAGCGCAATCCCCACTTGCGGACGGTGTTCATTATTTCTGCTTCATAACTTAAGGTAAGTCGGGTTGCATGGGTTTGCCTGCTTTTGGTTCTGTGTTCGGTTTGATCATAATTAAGCATGGGGGATGCAGGGGTTGCTTGTGCTGGTCCAGATGACAACAACTTTCCGGTTTGAAACTCGTAATCGTTTGGGGGGGTTTGAACTATTGATGGTTTTTGGGTCGGTGGTACGGCGAACGAAGTCTCTTCGTAAAGGGAAGTGTTAACACTTTTTAAAGGAGTAAGAGGAGCATTATTAAAGTCCTTATCTGCAGGGGGTGTGGTACTGGCAGGTTTACTGGCGGAGGTGACGTCACCGGTGGGTTCAGCGTTGTTTCTTTTTTCGACTAAATTTTCCCATTCTTCACATAAATTCTGGGTCGAAGCGTGAGCGCGCACCTGTTTAAGATGATGACTTAGGCGTTGTCGAAGAACTTGCAATGTCCCTGAAGAATCCAAATTTCGGGAAACTAACATTTCAATTAGTTCGGCTTTTTTTAAAAAATATATGAACCCAAGATTCTTATAAATATTATGGTCATCTTGACCTTGGTCCTCGACATCGGACATGATCGGTAGTATCAGGTGTTCTGTAAACGATAAACGATCTGGGCGTTAGTCGGTCGGTGGTACCTCTTGAAGATTCCTGGTCGGTGATCGGAATACGGTTGAACCTTCTCAAGGTCCCTGCTCGGGCGCCAATTTGTGATGCTTTTTTTTTTTTTTTATCGAGGCCGAGGAAAGCTCGTGGATGTCCAGGGTAAATCCCAAAGAAAGCAAAAAAAACTTAGGAGTGATTAGGTTCAAACGATTTTTATTTATTCATAAAGTTTTAGGTTTTACAGAGTTTACATTGTCATTGCTTAACATAAATAACATAATACTTCATATAACTTATGTAGGCTATGCTTCTATCGGCTAGATAGAAGAATAAACGGAAAGTGGTCCGCGATGACCAATTTTGCCCGTGTAAGTGCGGGAATAAGCAGTTGGAGCGATTTCTCCTGTCACTAGAACAACTCTAGCGAAACAATCAATGAGCTGCCCTCAAGGGGTCACCTCGGCCCAAGTTGCACTTAGAAGAAGTGAAACGAGGGAATAAGCAGCAGACAACCAATAAGGTCTACTTTTGTCTTTAGAAAGTCTAAAGAAATAACCGGTGAGCGGCTCGCGGCAGCTAACTCTGCTCATGCACACTTTGGAGAATGCAAGAGAATAATCTGTTTTGATACGGCAATTGCCTCTATCGAGGAATAAACGGCGAGTAGCCCGCGATGGCTAACTCTTTGCCCACGTACGAAGTGTAACGTGAGAATAAGCAGGTTGATGCGACTGGTTCGTCTAGCTTAAGACTAGAAGACAAAACGGGGAATTGAGGATACCTCTGTTTGTAATACCCTTTGGAAGAAAGGGGATTACAAAAATAACCTTTTAGGACAAAATTTTCTAGAAACTTCTTTATGGTTACAATAAGTGACCTTTAAGATTGTTTCAGGAATTCTACCTCCTATACACAAGATTGGTATTACGACTGGGAAAGGCAGAAGACCCCTTCTCATCTCAACTTGGCTTCCCCTTATGGAGTCTACTGTCCAAACGTAGTGTGAATTATATGTACGGTGAATGAAAATGTTTCATATTGTTTTGATGGAGCTTGGGTATCGTATGTGGTGTGGTATTTATGTGTTCCAGGCTTGGGGGGGACGGTTAGGGTTAATGAAAATCGAGTATATATTAGGTTCGGTTTCGGTCGGTCGGAAAAGTGTGGTATTTATGTGTCCCAGGCTTGGGGGGGGGACGGGTAGGATTAATAAAAATAGAATTAATTAGGTTCGGTTTCGGTCGGTCGGAATAATAATTTGTAACGCTTCGTTACACATCCGAATATGACAGTTGTTTTTCAAGATAGAAAAGAGGAAATAAAAAGAAATAAATTAGGTGGCGCAACAGTCTTAGGGCCTAGTGACTTACGACTCTCAACCATTCCTGTGTGCGAGTAATGTTGACAGGAATGGAGGGGACCTACAGTTTTAAATCGAATCCGAACGGATAATTTGAGAAAGCATTTTTCATGACAAGAATTACTTTTGGAGAATTTGTCAATTCCTCGCAAGAGGCTGCACCCGTCAAAAAAACTTTACATGGAATAGACTAGACAGGGATCGAACCCAAGACCTCTGGCATGACAGTCGAACGCACTTTTTTTTTCCAAATTCATTTTTTATTAATTCATTCTTAAGACTATCTGAAAGCTAGGCAAAAAATCATAAAACTAGCCTAATTAACTTACAACTAACTTACTGGTCCCATACGGACACTCTAAGTTAAACAATAATACTTAATTCTAATGCCTTTCGGCCCAAAGATCTATTTAACTTCAATTCAATTTTATTTATTTTTGTATTCATTAGAAAATAAAAAAAAAAACTAATATCAATATCCTTTTTTATTTTAAAACTAAACCCTAAAACTATAAAACAAGTATGTAAGCCGGCCAAAGCTTAAAACCCCATCCCGACTACCCACTATCAAGTGCCGATTGAAGCCACCAAAACTGGTTCTCCTGCTTCACCCTATCAGTTCGGTCCCGTTCGGACACAGCCCTACTGAACCGAAGGAGCTCTGCTCCGCCTTGTGCCATGACGTCCCGATTGTACAGGAGTCGCCTATCCACGGTTCGTCGTCTGACGTGGTAGATTAACGGAACTGCCAATCTATCCTGTATCAGACCGCATCTATCTAACAAGAGGAATGCCTCTGGTGGAATGAAGCCGCTCAAGCGTGCACTTTCAAAATATTCGTCGTTCGGATAGAACGCCCCGAAAATTAAATTGTTGGTCGAAGACATAGCTCTTGCAATGTGACCTCGGACGAGTTTTATCACGAAATTGTCAATTCTGTTGATTCGAGCCCCATTGTATAGGACCTCGTTGGAATAGTAATGCACATAAGAAGATTCGACTGTTCGATATAAGCCGGTACAGCGTCGTAAACACTGCCGCTCGAACACCCGGAACTTCTCCATCTGGGAAGGGGCAACGTTGAACCACACAGGACAACCATAAACGATCATCGGCCGTATGAGGGCCATGTAGCAAATTACCTTCACTCTGGGGTCAAGCCGACTGCTGTAAAACAGCTGTTTCGTCAGAGCGAAGGCTCCTCTGGCCCTGATCAGAGCAGCATTTATATGTCTGTCGAAATATAAATACTGATGTAACCAGATACCGAGGTACTTTACTACACTTTTGCTCGCTAATCGCTGCCCGTGAAGATCAACGATGACCATTTTGCGCCACTTCTTGCAAGTATCCCTCGTGGCCCTAGCCAACGGAGTCCGGAACAGAATTGTCTCCGACTTCTGGACATTTATTTTCAGTTTCCAGTGTCGCAATATCGCTGAATCTAGTCGAAATCACGCTGCAAGAGAATTCTAATAATCTCAACCTTTCGGGCCGTTCTGTACGCAATTAGATCGTCGGCGTACGCAATTGCCTTTGTAAGACTACTTATCAGATCGCTGGTGTAAATGCTGAAGAGAATCGGCGAATTCACCGCTCCCTGTTAATTTGGAATGTTGTGGTAGAAGTTACATTGCCACTTTTGATAACAAACTTTCTACCGTTAAGCATATCATAAAGTATATACAACAATGGTTTGCTTATGCCAAGCCTGCTTAGTTTTAGGTAAAGACCCTCTAACAGTCCAACGCAATAACCATCATGCCACGGGTACTTCAAATATAACTTCAATTAAATTAGTTTAGGTTGGTGAATAATTGATGACGTTATCTTAGATAAATGTAGATCCAATATCAAACCCTAAAGTATTGAACTTTCCTAAAAGAGTGATGGGTTATCTTGTTCTAGCCATTAACAGGCTTTGGTTAAGCCTAATAGGCCGTTTTTTGGACTATCTTCGAGTTCTTCAAGATTATTGAAGTCATCGGTAGCAAGCCACAGTTTTTTTTGTATGGTAGTCCAGCAGGTTGTGACCTGTTATTAATGTCGACGAATAGATGTGAATTTGAACGAAAAAAATTGCCTTGTTTTCATGTATTCATAGAATTAACTACTGAGTTTTTAAGGGAAATGTCACAATTTTTAGGGGAAATGTCACGCATACTTGAATGACTTTATGAATCAGCTGTTCGCTTTAGCTTGTGGGCAAACCAAGATGGATACCGACGATTTATTAGAGTGTTTTTGCTTATAAGAAGTCGTAAAGATTTTTTGTCTAGATGCATAATCGAGCAGGATTTTATTTTGTCGAATTTAGGCCAAAGTTTCCTGGCCGTGACACAAGTTTCAAGGCATTTCAATCTTTTATTGATTTTTTAGAGTATCTTGATACCAATGATGCGTTTTTATTCACAGGATAGGGTGTCTTTGATTGAGTCTATAATGTGGTTTCAGTATTGTATCAATCCTTGCCAGTCCATCAGCTCTCTCATTCCCAGATACAACACTGTCACCTGGTACCCAGCAGATTCTAATGTTATCAAGGACTGATCCAGAGTTTTAATCAGGGGGGATCAGTCACACACTTAACATATACATAGACCAGTTTTTACTCACCGCTTTAAAATGTTCTTTAATGTTTTGTAAAGGAGGCTAACAAAATTTAAAAAGCATAATGTGTATATTAACCTTAAATTTACACATTTTAAGGGATAAAGTGAAAACTTTAGTTATTAAATTATTTTAGAACACTGTTGTCCATTAAGGTATAGTCTAACTATTTAATTTGGACGACTCTCTAAATATGAAAGCCTTTTAAGTTTCCAAATGTTTTCTAAATATGTCATATTTAAAAGCTAAAACACAATAGCTTAGAGGGTTTTCATTGTTATAATTTTTTATAGGTATTCTTGAAATTCTCAGTTCTAGAACATGTAAAGCAAATTCACTTCAAAAAGTAGATTTTTTTAATTTAAGTTTTTGTATTCAACAGAAAAAAAGAAAGAAATGGGTCGCTAGAACTTACTAATTTCTTCCAAAAAAGTCTGTTTAAAAATATTACCTTTATTTTAAGATTTAAAAATGTACCTGCAAAATAAGTTTTTCTCAAAAACGTGAATGTCATTTTATTTCTCAAAAAACCTATATTATCTTAATTTTTTTTTTCAAAATCATTTTCATTTTTAAATTTTGTCTTTAAAATATTTTTGGTAAGCACTAAATAAAGTGCTTATAAATATACATCGTACATTTAAATTTCGTTAAAAAATGTTCATCCTATCGAGAATGTAAAAAAATGTATATTTAAAAAAAAAAAAAAATATTAATATAATCATCACTTTGATCATTTCATTATCGATAATAGCTTGCACAGAAAGAGAGATTATTGAAATCGGTCCATTAGTTCTTGAGAAAACTTAAAACAAAATAACGGTTTTATGAAGGGTACCTTTCTGGAGCAATACCAAAATATGTTTTTTCTTGTAGAAAGAAGCCCAATTAAGAACAAAAATTTAGAGCAAGTTCGAAAAATTCGAATTTTCAATTTTTAACCAACAAACTTGTATGGGGACTGCTGTTATTTTTCGTATTAAAAAAGTGAAAAAAACGCCTTACGCTAATCGGTTGAAAACCTTAACTTCAACCGACACAATGGTTGGGGCTGCAGGGGCCAGGACAGACAAGCAGACGGACGGAATCGGCGGACCCACTTTTTTCGAATTTTCTAGCATCGTAATGTCATGTTTGATTAAAAGCTCGAGTTCGAAATTTTTTACGAATGCAATACTTGCCATATAGTTCCTATGTGTCGCAAGTAAAAATGACTTCAATGTTCACTATTTATGTGCGTCAAAAAAATAAGATGGAATTGAAGGCTAGTTTCAGGAATTTAAAGGTAACTTAATATAAAATTGACGACATCTTATTCAAGGTTTCTTCTTAAGAACCTGAATATTTGCTTTTTTTCTTAGAAAAAATGTTAAGCAAATAATAATTTAAAGCACTAAAGTTTTTCCAAATTCTAAATTGCGTGAAATCAAATGTTTTAGTTGTTTTTGACAGCAAACCACTTTTTGGTGAATGTCGTTAAATAATTACAGTAATCCCCGCTTAGTTGCACCTCGCTTAATTGAACATCCCGCTTAATTGATCGAAAAAATTGGATTCGAAAATTTCCCGTATTAGAAGCAAAGCTTTTTAGACGGTTAATTGAACCCCGCTTAGTTGAATTACTCGCTTAATTGATCTTAAAAATATGCAGCAGAAAAACTAAATACATGGACATTTTTCGGATAATTGGACGGACAAAAAAATGATTGTCATTGGAAAAACCAAACCGCCAAGGTGTTTTAAAAATAATAAAAAAGTTGTTCCTTTGCAATATTTCTCCAACAAAAAGGCATGGATGACCCAACATTTATGGGCCCAAATTTTATATATATTTGACGAAGAAATGATAATGCAGAACAGACAAATATTTCTGTTTGTCAACAATGCTGCCTGTCATAAGAAGTTGGAAGATTTAAAAAATATTACGTGCAGTTTGTAATCACAAATACAACGTCCATCATTCAGCCCCTTGACCAAGGCATTATTCATTGTTTCAAAGCTTACTATCAGCAAAATATAATAAGGAAACAATTTACAGCCATCGAACGTGGCAAGACTATCGAAGAATTTTCGAAGTCGATCACGTCTTTGTAAGCAATGCAAATAAGCAAACATTGTTTGTGGCTTATAACAACTTATACTATAAGAAATTATTTTAGAAAGGTAATATTAGAAATATTCTACTACTAAACCTACATTTGATAGTTCTTTTTTTAAAGGCAGGCTTCATCCAAGAAGAAGAGCAGCCGGAAAATGATCTCGTGGTCATAGATAACGTCCTTGAGGACAATGCAGATTTCAATGCTTATTTGGCATGTGATGACATAACATATCATGTTATGGCGAACTAACAGACGCCGAAATTAAGTTGACACTGAAATGTTTATAGAGTAAATTTCTGGGATGAATATTTTATTTTTTAGTTGACCTACTCGTGCAATTATACGGCTTTCGCTTAATTGAACAGATAAGTCAATTAAGCGGGGTTTCGCTAATTGAACCACCCGGATAATTGACCGAAAAATCTGACAAAATGGTCAGGGCAATTAAGCGGGGAATACTGTACTAACAAATCTTTAGTTGAAATCTTTACTTATAGGTATAACTTAACTGAGCTTTATGGCTCATATGACCCTCCCCTGGATCGTCCATTGGTAAAAAGCTGATGAATTTGTGCTGTGTTTTTGGAATAGGGCTGATTTTCCAAACATATTAAGGTCTTGGTCCAGTCTCCAGTCCTAAGTTTAAAGTAGTTGTAGTAGTTTAAGGAATTAAAATACAACTTTTGTTTTCATATAGAAAAATAAATAATTCAAAATATAAGGGGGGTCATATATATCCATTAACGCAATACGTTTAGTTTTGAATTGAAGGTAATTCCTATGAAAAAACAAACAAATTATCTCCCAGGGGGGAACATGACGCTTATGACCCCCCCCCCCCCTACTGCATCCGCCATTGAATGTTATGCTGTGAGCTAAGAACCGTAAGTTTATGGCGACAATAATTTACGAGTATCGATTTGAATTTTGTCTACCCATTCGTTCCTGTCGGGAAAGATTGTGTTAAAGGTTCTGTTGAAATGTAGACTGGGTATTATGTAGTCTGTGGTCTATGTATTCCTGTAGCTGATGTATGTAATTGCGCGTGTCCGATGTGGCTGGTTTTCCAGCAACTGGTTTGTCCGTAACCGTTTTCAGCAGTTTTCTTTACATATACATACATATTATACGTATTGTATACAGATGTAAGGAATTGAATTTTGCTTCCATTCCAGTAGGAGTTGTCCTCATTGCTCCTGTAATACCTATACATGCCATTATCTGTACCATTGTAAGGGTTTTTAGGTTTTTGGCTTTCTCTAACGCATGCTAATATAAGTAAGAACTGGTCTGACGATTATAGTATGTACATTCACGTTATGATTTAAGGATTCGGTCCCAGTTTCTGCCGAAGTTCCTATTGCATGAGTAGATTGCTATCTGAGCACACACTAGGTGTTTGGGCCCCAATTTACCTTTTTATCTGGGGATTACTAATCGGTATTTAGCTTTATCTGAAGTACCCGTGGCGTGATGGTTAGTGCGTGGGACTGTCATGAGAGAGGTCTTGGGTTCGATCCTGCCTGTGTCACCTACAGTTTTTTTTTCACGGGTACTGCCTCTTGCGAAGAATTGACAAATCCTCGAAGAGTAATTCTTGTCATGAAAAGTGTTTTCTCAAATTAGCAGTTCGGATTCGGCATATAAACTGTAGGTCCCCTCCATCCCTGCAATTACTCGCACACATAAATGGTTGAAAATTGTAAGTCACTAGGCCCTGGATCTCTATCGACTGTTGCGCCAACTTATTTTTTATTTATTTTTTTATTTATTTAGATTTATCTGATAATTTTATCTTCATACAAAGATTTGTATAATCTGGGATTTTCCTTCTATTTGTAAGGAGAATACTAGGTCTGTTTTAATTAAGTTAATAGTCAAGTCGCAGTTGTTTTCCCAGGAGCAAATCCTAGATAATGCTTGGTTCAATTGATCGCTAAATAATTTCAACTAACATCTCTTATTTTTTCTACCAAGAAATATTAAAATTTGAAAACAATTTTCATGCTTCTTAACAATTCTAACCATTGTTGAATAAGCTGTTCTCTCTGATAGGCTATCTTTTAAGCACTAACAAAATTGTGTACGGATATACCTTATCTTTATGTGATTGAAGTAACCACTCTTCAACAAAGCATTGAAATTTTGAAAATTCACTACAAAAATAGTAAAAGCTTTGCAGTCACAATTCGCAAAACTATAAATTTTGCAAGAAAAATTAACCTGGCGTGTTATTTCTCCAAGAGGTGATTACAATTTTCCATGCAATCTTGTAATTTTACAAATTAAAGCTTTATGTTATGGGGAAAAAGGACCTACAGCCGTACAACTTTTTGAAAAGGATAAGTTGCTCTGATGACTGATACCGCTTTCATGCTTTAATGCACCTTTGCAAAATGAAACCTATTATTGGAAAACCCAAGGTTATTCATCCATTACAAAATAAAAATAGAATCTTTTTTTGTCGTCGCTAACTTCATAAAATTGTATTATTTATGACCACTTTATTAAAGGATTTTTTTTGTATATGTAGTTCATATGGGAGGTATCTTTTAAGTAGATAAGATTGCACATAAAAACATACATACATAGCTTATGTATTTTTGACACACAAGTAACGCTTTCATTTAAGTTTGGTTTACTTTTTGATTCTCAACGCTTATGCCTTGGTTGAAAATAAAATTATGTCAGACAACTTTAAAAAACAAATCAGTGGAATTTTAAATTGAATATATAACATATTCACTACAAAACGACGCATTTCCCTTTCTCAATATCAGTAGGTTTTTACCTACTGACAAGATGACTTTTTGAGTGATTGGCATTTCATTTCCGCGTCATATAGCATAGCGTTAAAGCATTGCAGCGGCATCGGCAGAGGCAGTGGCAGCCAGAACTCATATCATCTGTCAAGCCAAAGAAGACAGGTCATCTACAAAATCTTGACAACGTCAGTTCTTTTTATTCAATTAGCTCCAACCACTGTAGAAAATACTTTAATTAAAAAAGGTTGATTTAATTAATTTGTTTTTGTTCTGTTTTGTTTTTTGTTAATCGTAGGGTTCGATATCGAACAAAGGACCAAAATCAAAAACAAAAATTAGTACCTTCCTATAAACCTAAACCTATAATATACTTATCAAAAGCAAAACAAACGATAACATTATTTAGATGATTGTTTGTTGTTTTTTATTTGTTGGTTCTTTTTTTATGAGCCAAGTTGATATGGTTCACTTGTTTGCATGGGAGTTCAATTTATCTTTTGGCATGGTACAGGAATTTCCCACGCAATAAATTAATTTTAATTACTCTGTGGGGAATTTCATGGAGTATTCATCATTCTTAACTGGCAGCTGACCACCATCAGCACCCATCGCATATTATGCCTTTATAGGATCTCGAACCTTTGCTGGTTTATTGCATTTTAAATAAATAGGCAAAGGCATGGCAATACATTTTATCAGTGTCATTTACTTTTGTTTTTGTTATTATTGTTTATATAAATTTACCTCTTTCCCAGAGAACTGAAGTATTTGATTGCATTAAGTTAAAAAGTTAATTTATAGACAAACATTGAAATGGATAATAGAATCATTTAACACTTATAAGACACTGAAATACATGAGTCTCTTTCAACTCAAGACAATGATATCTTTATTTTAATATTACGGTTCATTCTATTGATCTGACAGACGTCATGTTTTGTGTCAAAAGTAGGTTGTCAATGAGATGCAAATACAAAAGTCAGATTGACATTTAATTTTAAAAGGTTTTTCGTTTAAGGGGGTTTTCCACGTGTAAATAAATCAATATTTTTTTTCCAAAAAATTCATGTTCCTTTTTTGTTTGAGAAAAATAAATTGATTTATTTTTGATTTCAAATTAAATTTTTGTAGCTTATTATTTTATGAAATGTACCTCTCTTTGCACCAACAACAGTACAGGCAGCTGTCAGTTTGACTTATGTGGTCTGTGATCTGTTCGATTGTGAAAATGTTGATAAAAATGTTTTATGAATGTTTCTTCCTTAAATATTTATGCACAGTTCCACAGACAAGTTAGAACAACAAACTCATTGGATTTGCATACCAAAATTGATATTGTTTCGTGTCGAATGAAACACCGGAAAACAACATTTCTGACAAAATAAAGAAACCCCATTTCTCAAAGTTTCTAAATAAGAATCATCCATCATTCGTGTGTACTGTGTATACACAACAAAATGTATGTAGGCCCAAACTTAAAGACAAAAAGCTAATAAAAGATTTTATTCACACAAATAAGAGCAGCTCCCACGGTAAAATTTTACTAACAACTTGATCCCAACCCAATAATAGATTATACCTAGTAGTATCTATATACAAGTTGGATTAAATTAAGTTATATTCTAAGAATATTATAAATATAATTTCTTCTATACCTACATAAATTTCTTAAGACAATAATGCCCCATCAAATCATCAATCCTGTACAAATATTTCATAAATGTTCACACAAATCTCTTGCACACAATTTTAAGCCTACACCTGCTGTCAAAAGCTACCATTTAATAGTGTTCTATGGTTCCACTAATGATGACAATTCGAACATAAAATTTTATCACTATCGCATTAAAATCAAATATAGTCGCTCAGGTATTTTTGTGTGGGGGTTGTGTGCGAGCTCGAGCTGTTGCATTAGGTATTTATTCTTTAAAATACCTAGGAACTATTTAAAAATTCACTCGGACTAGATTTAAGATTCCACGACCAATAATTAAATTATTGTGTGTCGCCCTCTTTTCCGGATCCCGGAACAGAACTACCAAGACCAACTATATACCTACAATAAAAGCAACACACTATTTTGTCCATTCGGAGGATTGTTTATTATTGTGTATAGTGTTTAGAGTAGTTGTCGTCTACGCGCCACGCGTCTCTCATATCGCTTCCAGACATCATCATCATTGTCGTCATTTCACGAACTCGACATGTCTAAAAAATAATTACTCGTGACAGGAGCAAGCAAGGCACTTCGTCTTTTTCTGAATTTATTTGATTTTATTTTATTTTCTATTTACAAAGAAGAAAAATTTCATCTACAATAATACTCCTCTAACTTACTAATTGTAGGGTGCTGTTGGTAATGCATAATAATTTCACTTCTTTTTTGACAGTAACTTTTATGTCATTCAATGACTTATTATATATGGACTGCTAGTCGTGTGAATTTTCAATACAGCGTTTCGAATCTCAGCTGCCAAAAACAAGTTTAATCCAATCAAGTGACATTTGTTGTCATTTAGTTGAGACAACCTTTTACTTTCATAGGAAGTAGTGACATCTACAATCATTTGTTGAAGAAAAACGGTACTTTGATTTTTTTAATGTTTCTCACAAAATAAATTTTAATATATAAGAAATTTATGAGCGATAATATCAAATGTCAAAAACTGGCGCTAGTGGACACTTATTTTGACGTTTCACAATCAGCTGTTCGGTAAAGACACACAAATTCAAAATGAAAAATCGTTTAACATTTAAATAAAAATAACGGGTTATCCATTTTCCGGTTTTCAAAATATACATACATATATGTAGGACTGTTATTCAAAATCTGTCAAACTTAATTGTTAACCTAATTTTTTTTTCAGTTGAACGTCTGACATTTACGAAAACGCATACAAATAACTAAAACCTTCTACAGCCACAGCCACATATCGTGCTTTAATTAGAGATTATGGTTTACATATTTGTTCAACTACGCAAGCAATTGTCAAAATTGTGAAGAAATTCGAAGAGACTGGATTGGTTACAGATATTGTGAGGCCTGTGCATCATCGTACCACTGAAAATATCGCTGCTGTAAGTGTGAAAGTGTTGCCCAAGACCCGAATGTGTCGATTCCTTGTCGTTCTCAGGAATAAGGATTGTCTTACGGCACATTAAGGCGTGTTTTGCTTTTAGATCTACACATATATGCATATAAAAACCCGCTCACACAACAACTGAAGCCAGCTGACCATTAACAACGCCGTAGATACGTCGAATGGGTGCTTGCACAAAAGGCGGTGGACGCCGATTTTTCGAACAATATTTTCTTCAGCGAAAAAATTGAACAAAATTGTCATATTTGGGGTTCTGAGAATCCTAAAGTAATTGAAGAGAGCCCATAACATCCAAAAAAAGTCACTGTTTGGTACACTCTTTGGTCCGGAGGCGTGATTGGACCTTATTTCTTCCAAAACGACGAGGAACGGCTGTAACTGTTAATTCGTAGCCTTTTGGTCATATGACAACCGACTTTTTATACCTGCTATTGAAGTATACGACTTGGAGAACATTTGGTTTCAAAAAGACGGTGCCACATGCCACACATAACTTTAGCCAATATGGCTTTATTGCAACAGACATTTCCTGGCTGTGTAATTTCTCGTTCGTGGCGATTTAACACCGCTTGACTTTTTTTTGTGGGTCTACGCGAAAGACCGTGTTTATCCAAAATAAACCTTTCACTCTTGAGCACTTAAAAACCAATATTTGTCAAGCTATGGCTGAGATACAGCCCAATATGTGTCAAAAAGTAGTCGAAAATTACCTCAATAGAATCGATACTTGGAACAATTCACGTGATGGTCCTTTAAATGATGTAGGATTTTACACATAATGTCAACGTTCAAACTTTATAATAAAAAAGAAATATCATGAAAACAAAATATTTGATATGTGTTTTATTTACGTTTACTTTTGAAAACGCAAAATGGATAACCCTGTATTACCAAGTTTGAAAGAGCCAGCTTTAATCTTGCTTTAAGCTCGCTTCAACTCTTTTTAAACCAATAAAAGAAGCCAAGTAAAAAATTGGTTCTTAAAAATCCTGTTTCGAGGAAGTTTCGTTACAATTAAAGCTCAAAGTCGAAAAGTCACGAGTTAAGTCTTACAACAACGTTATACGGAGTTCGCCTTTTTTTCTTTTAAGCTAAGAACAGACTTTGATCAGAGCTCTCCGATTTATTTATGAAACACACTGGAGAACTGAACTGTCAAAAGTTTTAGAATTTGTCATCTGTCTCACTCATTTCACCCACGCTTTATATTTGCTCTATAAGCACTGTCATTTTTATTCCAAATTCAATTAATGATGTCCGAATGGATTTGGAGTGATTTTTTGACACATGTCAAATTTGACATTTGATTCAATCCGCAGCCATATCGTCGGATTCTATAATAGTTGACCTTATTGCATTTTATATCCTATTCAAAGTTTAATTTATTTATTTTCCTTTTCAGGACAAATTTTAATTTTGAACAAACTAACTTCAAATTCAAAAACTATGTACATAACATAAAATTTAAATTACAGTATCATAAAACCAGCCAGCTTCTTTTGACATTTTCCACACTTTCTCCATATTTAGTAGGTTATGGAGATTATGTGTTAGTAAATTAATAAATTGGACCCTCTATGTAAAGCCACAGTTTATAATAAGTATCTTTTGTTGTTTCTCTACCTAAATCAACAAAAATAAATTATGAGTTCCTTAATTGCTGTTCTGCCTATAGCTCCCTAAATCTATAAGATATAAAACTCAAGGGTGTTGTGCTCGTGCGTTGCACTAGCACTAGTAGCAGTCTAGCAGTTGACTGCTTGCCAAGGAAGCCGACAGAGCGACCGACCGACACCAAGAAATTCTTACAAATTATCGGGCTATTCATTCAGGGTGGAGGATGTTGGGCTTTGAGTTTGAACAGGACGCAGAACTCTTGACAGAAAGGGGCTTAATAAACGAATCAGATTCCTAGTTTCGAATGCAATGGCATCACGATTCAAGACTGATATGCATTTGCTCCCGGGCCGGATAATGATAATATTACAGGGTAATCTGGAAATGGAAAGACCAACCGACACAAGGGATAAAGGGAGTCCCGGATGATGTACATCTGTGTGTGATACTAAAAATATTTGTGTACATTTCAAAGAAGTGACTGCTGGGATTTGTAAGCGAGACTGCAAACGTCTTCTGATTGATCATTTGGTCTTGATAATGCTGATTGTATTAACGCATTGCCGCCCGACAGCACAGCAGCACTGGAAGAGTGCGATCGTGCCGCATCTTTGAGCGTTCGTTGCAATAAAAATAGAATGCACTGTCACGAGATGTGGCACGTACTACGTAGTGAAAAATAATTACACAGAATTTTTTCTTCTACATAATTTAAGCCTAATGAAAACAAATTAATACTGAAATAAGTGGGTTCATTTGGGGTGAACATTGTTTTAACTTCGAAATCGCTCGTCGATTGTCAACATAATTACTTGTCATTGATGTCTGCCTTAGTGTCATTGTTTAAGCCTGATGTTTTTTTCTTATTTCGAATTGCAGAATTCGAAAAACAGTGTGACAGGTTGAACGGAGCGATGAATTAAAGTAAGTAAATGCAATTTGTTGCAGCATTGACATTCAACATAAATAAAACTGTGTGCGAGAACAATAAATGGAACAATGCGTTAATGCACCATGACAGACTATAATTGATTTATAGCTTTTTATGTAATATACATTGTACATTAATATGTAGGTAGGTAAAGTAGAGGTATTATTTGCTTTTATAAGCATCAGACAATAATAATTATTATTATTGGGATAAATAAAACAAATAAGTAAGGGCAGATGTAAGCCATCCTATGTTTTTATGTAGATACGTATGTATGTACTATAATAAGACACAATTATTTCATTTAACAATTATGCCAGCTTTTTTATAAATTATTTATTTTTAAACGACCGCATATCACTAAAAGAACGTTTATACATTAAGAATGTGGGTATAATAATGTGCATAATGTATATGTAAGTACATACCCAAGTATATATATATGTATATGTACTTTATAACATAACTGTAGGTTTTTACATACATACATATGTACATAGGTAAATTTTATTAATTTAAATAAATGCAAACACTATTTTACATCTGACACATTGCATTTTGCTTGACAATGTGACAATATTTAAAAAAATAATTAATTGACATTTATGAACGAACAAAAAGGAGTTAAGTTTTAGCAAAATGTTTTTGCCAACAATAAAAAGCCACATATTTAATATTTAGTCTTATATAATATTTTAAAATTGACAGTCTTCACATGTTTTTTTTTAATCCAAGAAAAAATTCGTTTAAAAACAGTTTACATATGTATGTACGAGGTGTGTTCAAAAAGTACCCGGAATTTTCGTTTTTGCAAAAAAAACTTCAAAGTAGTCACTCCCAGATATAATACACTTATGTCAGCATTTTTTCCAATCTTGGAAGGATTCTTGATATTCACTTTTTGATATGTCCTCGAGCTTTCTCAGCGATTTTGCCTTTATTTCTTCAATCGAGGAAAAACGCCGTCCTTTCATGGGTCTCTTCAACTTTGGAAACAAGAAAAAGTCACACGGAGCCATATCTGGTGAATATTGAGGTTGGGACATGACTACGGTATTGTTGTTGGCCAAAAAATTAAGAACAAGCAACGACGAGTGAGCAGGTGCGTTATCGTGGTGCAAAAGCCATTAACTGTTTTTCCATAAATCTGAGTGTATTTTTCGGATTGCTTCACGCAAACGTCGCATAACTTCAAGGTAATACTCCTTATTAATCGTGCGACCTTGTGGTAAGAACTCTTGATGCACTATACCATTATAATCGAAGAAAACAGTAAGCAAAACCTTCACGTTTGATCGAACTTGACGTGGTTTTTTCGTTCTTGACGTTAGATGCTTCCAGGTGGACGATTGTGCGTTCGTTTCGACATCATAACCGTACACCCATGTTTCATAACCAGTTATGACCCTTTCAAGCAAACTTGGATCGTCGTTGACGTCATTTAACAGCTCTTGAGCGATGTTCATGCGATTGTTTTTTTGGTCAAAATTCAGCAGTTTCAGCAAAAATCGCCGAGCTCATAAAAACACGTCGAACCTTAGCAACTACCACAGACAAAGTAAACAGTGAATATAGCTGAAAATTGCATCATACTTTAGGGGCATGTATACCAACACAATGAAAAAATAATTTTGACCTTCGGCGGACTCTCCAGACCCGCGGAATTTAAAAATTCCGGGTACTTTTTGAACACACCTCGTAGAATATAAAAAATAATCGAAGACAAATCTTGAAATTTTAAACATTATAAAGGGTGATTTTTTAGCTATTATCTTTTTGGCAACACTGGTTTAAACAGCTGACGCACGTTTCGTATTTTGTTTCACTATCAAACATCTTCAGTTTGGTCTATAATTTAACCATGAATCGTCCTACAAACGAACAACGCTTGCAAATTATTGAATTTTAGTTTAATCGACCCACTGAAGCGGCTATTCGGGCTATTGTGACTAAATCTTGCACCAAATTTACATTGTTGGACATAAAACCACCAACACGCTTACGTAGAGTGCGAACTGAAGAAAATATGGCAGCTGTATCGACCAGTGTTAATGATGACTATCAATTATCGATTTGTCGACGTTCGCAGCAATTTGGCCTCTGTTACTCAACAACATGGAAAATTTTGCAGAAGGATTTAGGTGTGATGCCTTTCAAAACACAGCTGGTGCAAGAATTGAGGCCGAACGACCTACTGCAACGTAAAATTTTTGATGAATGGGCTCTTGGAAAGTTGGCCGAAGATTTACCTTTTTACCGAAAAATTGTGTTCAGCGACGAAGCTTATTTTTGTCTCAATGGGTACGTAAATATGCAGAATTGTGGATTTTGTAGAAGCATTGCAAGAGCTACCAATGCATCCAGAAAAAGTCACAGTTTGGTGCGGTTTATGGGCTGGTGGCATCATTGGACCGAACTCCTTCAAAGATGTGAATCGTAACGTAACTGTGAATGGTGAGAGCTACCGTGAGATGATATCCAACTTTTTTTTGCCGAAAATGCAAAAGCTTGACTTGCATGACATGTGGTTTCAACAAGACAGTGCCGTGCCACATGCCACACAGCACGCACAACAATGGACTTATTGAGAGGCGAGTTCGGTGAACATTTTATTTCACGTTCGGGACCGGTCAATTGGTCGCCTAGATCGTGCGATTTACCGCCTTTAGACTATTTTGGCCGAAATGTTGGAAAGAGTATGCCAAAATTGGACCAAGCGGATGGACCATTTGAGGCGCAGTCAAGGTCAACATTTGCATAAAATAATCTTCAAACATTAAATTATATGGACCGTACTATGGATTCAAATAAAGATTTCATGCATTTTTCTGAATTGTATGTGTTTTTTTTTTGAAAAACTTTCCTATAGCTTTTAAAAAATCACCCTTTATAAAGGATTTAGCGACCCACAAGAATATTCGAGAGTTATTGCGCATCATGATCGAAAATTTTGACATTTCAACTATAAACGTAAGTGTCAACTGGAAGCTGTCAATTGTTATCATATTATAGAAATAACACAAATTGCACATTTTTGACATAAATCGTACTCTCCCATTAAGAAAACTTTATTTCTTTATGCCACAAAACTTTTTAACTGGTAACAAATTTGTTTAGAAAGGGTTTTCGAAAGGGACGGTTTAATTTTGACAGCTCATGGCGGCCATAATGTTTTATTTTACTGTTTTTTCATAATATCTTCTTTTAATCAGTCACTAGAGGCAAATTAGCATTATCAAGGTACAGCGTGCAAAAAGTGCAAATGATAATATCTAAACCACAACCTAGCATTCGGCCACGCTGACTTTGACAAATGGAATAGACAAAATGGACTCTTACGAGGCAATTTGAAATATTACCTCATGCCTCCGCTTCAAATCGTAAATATCATAAGCCCAACCGCAACTCCCGAATAGATTTATTTTATAATTAAGTTGACGCTTTGACAGCTGACAACTGTATTGTCATTGCAATTTTGTTTGTTTTATTTCAGAATTTGTGTTTAGCAGCAGTGTCTTCCCTTTTCTTGTTAAATTTATAAATAAATAAAAGAAATAAATGAATAAATTAAAAAAGTGTTACTAAACTTTAGTAAACTTTCTTCTTAACGCCCGAGGTTTAAAGCTAAATTGCGTTTTGCAAATTCTTAGGTCGCGCTTTGTGACACATAATATCGTAAAATATCGTAAAGTCGGTAAGAAGCCTGTCATAAGCCCAACCGACCTAACGCGTGGTTGTGGTTTAGCCATAAAACTTTATTATCAAAATGGGTGTTCTTTAGTAGCAACTACGCGCACCTTGCGCCATTTTTATGGGGTACATGGTGGCCCTTCCAACTATCCAACGCATGGTGGCCCGTACATCAATGAAACGCAAGATCTACCGAAATCATAGCTGCTGTTAATGAAAGTGTGCAGAAGAATATGATGCTGTCAATTCCGCGAGTGCACCCATACTAAGTCCAATTGATCCAGGAGCTGAACCCACCCAACCATACGCAACGTGCGTCGTGTGTTCGCTAATTGGATTTTGGAGTATAATATGTAGTTGGAAGTTGATCCCAATTTTGGTTTTAGCGATGAGGCCCATTTTTGGATGAATTTTTACGTGAATAAGCAAAATTGCCGAATTTGGGACGACACTAATCCACGCTAGATTCACGAGGTGCCAATGCATCCTAATAAATTTACTGTTTGGTGTGGTTTTTTGGCTGGAGGTGTCATCGATCCGCACTTCTTCGAAAATGATGCTGACTAGGTTATCACCGTCAATTGCGATCGCTATAGGTCGATGGTCACCAATTTCTTGAGGTCTGAATTGGATGATATGGACACCGAAGATATATGATTTCAACAGGATGGTGCTACGTGTCAAAGAGCTCAATACACAATCGATTTTATTATCGATTTCTTAGTGGCTGGTCTATGGGAAAAAGCCACGATGATTTATGCGCTAAAGTGATGGAAAACTGGATCTTTCGAATACGTGGCACCCAGTGAAGCAAGATAGGGCTCTCCAATGAAGATAAAACCTTATTGATATCTCATATACAACTACAACTTGTTTCATTCAATTTTATAATCGACCCGCCTTTAATAAGGATAACCCTATATAGTTAATGCCTTGTTTTCATTTAAACATAGGAATACAACATTATTTTAGTTTACCACAGGCATTTTTTATTTTTTCAAAAAATAAATTTCTTCCGGCATAAACATTCAAAATAATCCACATCAAAAAGAAATTATGATTATAGGTAAACAATATTTAAACAAAAATGTGGGCTGAAATCGATGGACAAATTACTTTAATTTTACTTTCTAAACGTGTTCTATCAAAATTCAAAACATCAGTAATGTATGATTTTAAATAAAAGTTGTAAAGATTATAGGTAACTAACGCCTTAAATTATAGCAAAGTTCTTATACTAATCTCACTATACCACATTAAAACTTTGTTTATTCTTCCGTGTGAAGCGTGAAAACTTTAATTAATAACTCTTTAAAATTTAACTAAGGCTATAAACCTCCTTTCAACAAAAATTTGCATTTAGAAGCAATTTCAAATAACATTTATTTATTTGTTATTTTGAGAGTTTAAACCTTTTTCTTAGAACTTAATATTCCGGAACGACCCTAAAACAGTGGGGAAGATTGTATACCTCTACACAACTCACACATTATAATAATTATGTGCAATTAAAAGTGTAAAAGATGCACCTGCCTTAAATAACAAACTTATAAAATATAATGTACATATGAAATAAAATCTTTTAAGGAGAATGGTAAACAACATCGACATTACTTTTATTTATTAACTAATAATTCGTATCGTATAACAAGTTTCTTTTGTTTATTTATGTATGTTATTTTTTGTTTTGTATCTACATATAATGGTGATCAAACAGTTCATTCAAAGTCGTGTTCATATAATGTATATCTACCTACAGGTCTGTATAAAATTAAGAACAAAAACATGGCTAAATCGAAATTCAATCAATAAATTGATTGAAACAGCGTGATTATGTCAAGTCGACTTTCGGTATTTTTTATGAAGTGGTTGCCATGATATATTTATAATTTAAAATATGCATTTACATTTTTGTTAAAAATTTAGTCAGACTTTTGATTTGAGGGGTTTCTTTCCAAAAAATATTTAGTTCCAACTTTTTAAACTTTTTCTTTAAAAAAAAAAGAAGTTCTGTAAATGTTCGTTATTTATAAAAATCTTCTAAAATTTTTCTCAGGTTTTCATCTAAAGTTTGAAGATCGGTTCAATCAAGCAAAATATTATAATAGTTTCTCCGTTATTACTTTTTCATTGACAAAATTAATTCTTGTGCCGAAAAAGCTTATAACATTTAAAACAATATGAATATTGTCAGAAGGCAATTTTGTACTTTTTGTCATATGGGTCGATTGTGTGATGGCCTGCGCTCAACAAGAAATATAACATGGCGAAATTAAAGAAAAGCTAGTGTTGGTGGCCGGCCATTAAGACTTCTAGACCCTAGTGGGCTTGTAACACTAAAGAACTCATTCCAGTGGATATTTTTGCTACAGACACCGACTACCGCACCCCTGCCTTGAACTCAGTAAAGATTAGTCATCTTTCCTGCCAGAAAGGATTGGGAGGATGCCATTGCTACGGAAGACTTATACCACTATAATGATAGATTTTCTTAATTTTTCTGACAGAATCCAACGGCAGGTGGAACAGTCCAACGGACAGCCCCGTCGAGAGGGGGAGGAAAGGGGGGGGTAAACCCCCCCGGGCCCGGGATTTTCTAGGGACCCGTAAAATTGAAAGCAATGAGGAGTGTTTTTTTTTCAATATATGTAGGTACTCTAAATTCATCATCTACATACCTATTCCCACTAATTTTTAGGGGCCCGAAAATTTAAAATCATTCATGCTTTCGCAATCGGGCCCCTGTTTGCATGTTATCTACCAATATTTCAGTCACAAGCTTGCCGATCTGGGCCCCTGATTATTTTTGGCGTACATTTTTGTTTATATTTAATGAAAAATTGGGCAACTCTGAACTATTGAAAGAAAGTTATAATAAATTGTTTCGCTTTTCTTACTTAATTTAACGTAAATTTCAAATTTATTTTATTTTGAAAATTTTTAAAATCAAAATAAGGGGCCCGGCAACTTAAAACAAAACACAAAACGGTCTCTGTTTTTATAAAGTTTTTTTTTTCTATTTTTGTTTCTGCTGGCAACGAAATTTTTGATTCGGTTTCGGGCGACCGGAAAATCCCAAGCAAACGTTTTTCAATTGTACGTTTTTTGAACAACAACAACAACTTAAAGGTGCTACCACACATTGTTTTTGGCTGGAGATATAGCTATTTCGTGCTTTGCCACTTTTGCACTCATCAGTCTCCTTTGTTTGTGGTGCTGAGCTTTAATCCAATTTTATTTTAAAAACTTTATACACAACATATAAAGTTTTTCAATTGTGGTTTCCGTAATATTAATTAATTAATATTTTGAATAAATTGTTTACTGAAGATATGAAGGATATGAAGTCACTTCAAAGTGTGTATATTAAACCAGCCATACAGAAATAGCAAATAATTCTATATAGAATATTGGACACCATTTTCTTCCTTGGCGAAAGGGGACTAGGACTACGAGGCGATATCAATCTTATTGGAGAGCCTCATAATAGACATGTTTTGGGCATTTTGGAATTAATTAGTCATTATGACCCCTTACGTCAGGAGCACTTGGAAAGAGTAAGAATTTCACAACAAGAACACAAACGTTTCCAAGTCCACTACCTTTCCGTTGAGATTCAAAATTAGTTCATTAAAATTTGTGCCCAACATTCAGCTGAATTCAGCTATTTTGAAGGAAAGAGAAAACGCCAAATAATTCGCTATAATTGTCGATGCAACACCCGATTCAAGTGATGTGCAACAAAACACATTTATTTTGCGATATATGCGATATATGAAGAAAATGGTTTCACTATCGAAGAACGGTTTCTGGAATTTGTTGGAATTTGATTTGATCTGCGAAACATTAGCAAAGAACGGAATCCCTTTAGAAGACTGTTGTGCACAAGGCTATGACAATGGAAGCAATATGAAAGGACAGTATAATGGTGCACAAAGTCATATTTTAAACAAAACTCCGATTGCCGTGTATTCACCATGTGCAGCTCACAGCCTTAACTTGCGTGTGGAGTCGATTCAGCGGAATGTTATACTGCGGCAATCACATTTTTTGGTGTTGTTCAAAAGTGTTTCAACTTGTTTAGCAGCAGTGCTCACGTTGGGAAATTCTTAAGAAAAATGTGCCCGGATCCCTCACAAACTTTCCGATACAAGATGGTGAGCTAGAATTGAGGCAGTGAAAAACCTTAGACCATCATTAGAAGCCTTAAGTGATATTAATTTAACTGCTGAAGCTCGAAGAGATGTAAATGGCGTTTTAAAATATATGCAAAAATTTGAATGCGTCCTGATGTCCGCTACAAGGTTCATCCAAAAGTATAACTCGCATGTGTCCCAAGAGTTGAAAGAAGAAATAATTCATCTGAAACACTATTATGAAGCCAATTTTAAAGCAGAAATTCCGCCATAGAGTTTGCTCAATGCAAGATCGTGTTTCCAGACTTGCTAAACGATGCACCTAAGCACCTTTGGCATGGAAATTGAATTTCGATGCAATTATAAGTTGTTTTGCTGCTCAGAAAGCTAGGAAAGCTCGTTTGCCAAAAGAAAATATTTCATTGGGTACAAACTAACTCTAATAAAACATTGTAATATTTTAATATTAAGAAAATCAATAAAGAGTATTTAATGTAAAACTTTTACAAAACTTAGTTTTTTTTAAAGACAAATTTCAAATACTTTTACTTCGCTCTATTTTATTTTCATAGTAGGTAATAGATCTTCATGCTATTTTTTTAATAGTTAATCGACCGTATTATCAGTTACTAACATGGTTCTGTTTGGATTCTGATCTAATCGTAGTAAATGTAGAATTATTTTCTATCCATCCTCCATTTCAACTAAACTGGACGATAACCGTAAGATTGATTTCATGATAAACACTTTTTTCGGTTCACTTTGCAAACAAAAAATGATTATTTCCGTTAATTCCAACCAATTTCGCTATTTGTAATTGAAATTAGAACATACCATATCAGTAGGCATGAAATTAAAAAAAAAAATGGTAAATATGGGGGGCCCGAGATTTGTCCGTCCCGGGCCCGGAATTCCTCTCGACGGCCCTGCCAACGGACTGTACTATATTCAGAAATATATGGCCTGCCTATAACAAAAAACATTATATCGAACTTTTATGCAGACCCAGGCATGATATAGCCAGGATCACTGCAATATGTACCGGACATTGGCCGATAGGAGAGCATGGAAAAAATCTCGATATCCCTCACAGTATTCACTGCCGTAGCTGCGGATTCACTTTCTCTGTAAATTTCCTGCCCTGGCCAGTTCTAGAATGTTAATCTTCGGAAGGGCATTCCGAGATGAAAATCAAATACCTGATCTCGTTTCTGAACGCGACCAAATGGCTCTAGTGTCGCTTATTTTGTCACTTTAAGTCCATTATAAAATAATATTTTTTTCCAATACATAGGTTTAACGAATTTATGTTATCAAAACGGCGCTTTCCAGTGCTGAGTCGCTCAGCAAAAGCTGCTTGTCTCACCTACCTACCTGAAAATTTGATCATAACAACTACGATTTTGACAATTCTTATTGGAAATTATTTCATCGAATTGAATAACCTTACACGGATGGAAAATTCGGTGACAATCAAATCGAAAGCTTCGGTTGAAATTCGGTAGTCGACTTGGAATTTGCGATTATGGAGTACTCAATTCTAGTGCTAGAAAAATATCTGAGCCGAAAATTCAATTTTTATTCAACTCTGGTGTTAAATAAAAGGACTATTTTTATGACTGGCGTGAACCAAGAATTCAAGCTGGGCAATTTGACACAAGTAATTGGGCTCTGTGGAGTCGTTGGATCTGTGGCAAATGGCTTGCTCAAGTTATTATAATGTACCAATGAACACTCTTGTGTTTTGAATTATTCGCAAGGCGTCTTTCTTTTATAAGTAGATATACGAAACCTAGTTTAACATTATATGTATGTATATATGAGATAATTTATAATGACTTTATGTGAGATCAAAATCTAACACCCTGTTCAAATAAAACTCCTTGCATGTATGCATGCATATAAAAAAAGAATGTATTCTATGTATATAATATTCTATGTCTATTCAAACAAAACTAACTGTTATTATTATTTGTTGCATCGCATCGCATGACAAGTATAGTCCCGTTTTTAAATCATTCTCGGTCGTTTTATGTATTTTAAGAAATTAATTGTAATAAAGATCTCGAGCAGTGAACATCACCTATTGTGTTTTATTAAAAAGTGTATTACAGTAATCAGAAGTGGTTAAAAAATTTCCACGCGGTTTTCAAGAAAAATCATTAAATTTCGAATTTTTATAAGTAAAAAGTTTTTTTGAAAACTAATCATGGCTGCAGCACGTGCCGAGTCGTTTCTTGAAATTGCATCAGTGCAAAATTTAAAAGAAAAGTTAACCATCTTGAATTTGCCCACAACCGGAGTTAAAGCAACACTAAGAGTTAGGTTGCAAGAAGCTCTTGAAAATCTAAACGATAACCGTTTGGAGGATTTGTTCCCTGTAGATGCTTTAAATGGTGATGGCGTAGACGACGACATCGCCGACGACGACGAAGGCGAGCAGCGAGAAGCAGAGCAGCTCGAACGATTACGTGAAGCAGTGAGACGTAAGGAAGAAATAATTTTATTACAAAAAAAGTTAACGGAACTGAACAAACCATCAGATGAACCCAGATCAACGTATTCGTTCCGAGACATCGAGGATTCGATTTCCACATTTTCGGGCGACGATAATTACCCCGTTTCAAGGTGGATTAAGAATTTCGACGATTCAAAAATAATTTTCAATTTGAGCGAATCCGAATGCTTGGTCTATGCAAAGCGTCTCTTACGAGGAACCGCTAAGCTTTTCCTGAGGTCGACGTCTTGCAGATCATGGTGTGAGTTAAAAGCTGCCCTACTGATTGAATTCAATCAACATCAAAGCGCTACGGATGTCCACAATGCTCTTCGAATGCGAAAAAAACGAAGAGAGGAAAGCTTCCAACAATATATACTCATAATGCAAGAAATTGCCTCAGCTGCGGACCTAGAAGAACAGGACCTAATTCACTATATTATAAAAGGTATCCCTGATTCTTTCTACAACAAGCAAATACTACTAACCGCCAACACAATAACGGAACTGAAGAACACATTAAGAAGATTCGAAAAAATCAAAACTGAATTCCAACCGTCGACATCCAATTATGCAAAAGCCTTGCCACCACCACCACCACCAATAAAACCTGATGCGAAGCCCCAACCATCCGTGAAGTGCTACAATTGCTGCGAAAAAGGGCATTTTGCTACATATTGCCCAAAGCCGAAGCGCGAAAGAGGATCGTGCTTTATTTGCGGGAAGAAGGATCACGTGGCCAAAAACTGTCCGCAATCTAATACCGTTATGACAGTAGTTAGTACGAAGCCGTGTGAGGAGAGTCAATCAACTATGTTTTCGAACAATTTTATTGGAGTAATGGAGTACATCTTCCAAAACAATAATGCTTCCATATGCTTCAAGATGGACGCCACGACGCTGATCGATACTGGAAGCCCTATCAACTTCATACAGCAGCAGTATGTCCCATCTTTCTTGATGACACCTATAGACGATTCTCAGCATAACTTCTATGGTATAAACAAAAGCAAGCTTGTCATATTCGGTAAGGTATTTTGTAAGATAAAATTAAATGATGTGTATGTTTTTTCGTGTTTGCATGTAGTTAAGGATAGCAGCATGAACAATGTTATTGTGTTAGGTAGGGAATTTTTACAACAAAATAATATTAAACTCAAAGTTGACGATGAAATGAATTGTATTTTTAAAAATAATTTTAAACAAGAAGATTTAAATAACGAAGTTTTTGAAATCCTTAATATCAATAATAATGATAGCCGTGATGAGACGGATTCCTTAAACATTAATGAAAATTTGACATTCGAAGAAAAAATTAAGATCAAACAATTGATTCTCAAGAGTGGTGATAACAAAGATAAAGTTTTGAATACTAAATTAGATGTTGAAATGAATATAAGATTAACTGATACGAAAATTGTTTTCAATTGTTGTCCGAGGCGATTGCCATACGCGCATAAGTTAAAGTTGCAAGTAATTTTAGATGATTTAGTCAAAAACAAAGTTATTCGGGAAAGCAATTCACCATATGCTTCTCCAATAGTACTGGCCAAAAAGAAAAACGACGAATTTAGACTGTGCGTTGATTTCAGGCAGTTAAACAAAATAACGCTGAAAGATAATTTCCCGATCCCTTTAATAGAGGATCACCTAGATAGACTTCGCGGGAAAAGGTACTTTTCACTTTTAGATTTAAAAAGTGCTTTTCACCATGTGAGAATGTCAGAGGAATCGGTGAAATATACGTCATTTGTAACGCCATTTGGCCAGTTCGAATACCTCAGGATGCCATTCGGGCTAAAAAACGCTCCGGCTGTGTTTCAGCGTTTTATAAATTCAATTTTCAAAAATTTAATAAACACTGGCAAGTTGTTAGTTTACTTAGACGATTTGTTAATTGCCACCGAAACAAAAGAGGAGCACTTTCATATTTTAAAAGAGGTAATGGACATTGTTTCAGAATATGAATTACAGTTGCGCATCGATAAGTGTCTGTTTTTATTTGAAAAAATTAAATATTTAGGTTATGAAATAACGGCTGATGGAATAGGGCCAAACTGTGATGGACTAAAGGCAGTTGCAGAGTTTCCATTACCTACTTATGCGAAACGCATGCATTCCTTCTTAGGCCTCTGTTCATATTTCCGAAAATTCATACAAGATTTTTCAATTTTTTCAAAACCACTGTATGATCTCTTAAAAAGTGACGCTCCTTTTGTTTTGGGTGAAAAAGATTTGCAAATTTTTGAAAATCTTAAACAGAAACTTCTCAATGCTCCAATCCTTAGTATTTATAGTGCATCTGCGGAAACTGAATTGCACTGCGATGCAAGCAGCTTGGGGTTTGGTGCAGTTCTTCTGCAACGTCAAAAGGACAAACTGCTCCACCCAATATTCTTTTTCTCTAAACGCGCGACATTGCAAGAAGCCAAATACCATTCGTATGAATTGGAGACGCTTGCAATCATATATGCACTAAGAAGATTCAGGATATATTTGTCTGGGATAAAATTTAAAATAATAACAGACTGTAAATCGTTGACATTGACTCTTAATAAAAAACTCCTTAATCCTAGAATATCTCGCTGGGCGCTAGAGCTGCAAGACTACGACTACGTCGTAGAACATAGGGATGGAAAGAAAATGCAGCACGTCGATGCGCTGAGCAGAAATCATAACATTCTAGTGCTTGAAACAGATTCCTTTGAACATGCTCTAGCCGCGTCTCAACAAAGAGATCCAACAATTAGACGTTTAGCAGAAATGCTTGAAAGAAGGGAGAGTTCAACCTACGATTTGATAAACGGTCTCATCTATCGCAAGGTCGACAACAAAGTGTGTTTCTATGTCCCTTCTCAGATGGAGAGGGATGTTATTCAGACGCATCACGATTCCCTTTGCCATGTCGGTGTAGAAAAGTGCTACAATTATTTGAAAAAGTCATACTGGTTTCCTGGCATGAAGATGAAAATAAAAAATTACATCAAAAACTGTTTGAAATGTATTCACTTCTCTGCACCGACTGGAAAGAAAGAAGGCGTCTTGCATCCCATCCCCAAGGGGGATAAACCCTTTCACACCATTCATATTGACCACTATGGTCCGTTGCCTTGCCGCGTTAAAAACAAGAAAAAACACATCTTTTTAATTATTGACGGTTTCACAAAATTTACGAAACTATACCCAGTAAATAGTATCACTACGAAAGAAGTTATAAGTTGTTTGGAAAATTATTTTTCGATTTATAGCAAGCCGAGCCGCATTATATCCGACAGAGGGAGTTGTTTCACTTCCGAGGATTTTGCAAAATTTTGCAGCGATTACAGCATTCAACATACAAAAATTGCCACCAATTCACCTCAGTCGAACGGCCAAGTGGAACGAATCAATCGCAGTCTAACGTCAATGCTTTCAAAGGAAAGCGAATCAGAACCAGGAGACTGGACAAGGCATATTCATAAAATAGAATTCGCGTTGAACAACACCGAGAATAAGAGTATTGGGTTCAGTCCTAGTGTTCTCCTTTTGGTGTTCCACAAAAGGGTACAATAAACGACAAAGTAAAGGAGTATCTTGAGGAAATCATTATTGGTAATCAGTGCAGAAATTTAGATTTAGTTAGGCAGAAAGCAAGCGAAAACAATGAGCGTAGTCAGGAATCTAATAAACTTTATTTTGATAGTCATCATAAGAAACCTCACCCATATAAACTTGGGGATTATGTCATGATCAAAAACGTTATCACTACTCCGGGTGTCAATAAAAAGCTTTTGCCGAAATATAAAGGACCTTTCGAAATAATAAAAGTCCTTCAAAATGATCGTTACTTGATAAAAGACATCGAAAATTTGCAAATTTCGCGTGTTCCATATGAAGGCGTAGCTTCGCCAGCAAACATGAAACCATATGTTTCCGCATAAGAAAAATCATCTTTATTGATATTCATTGTATCAAAAGAAAAATGTATTTATGTATACAATTACGTATGTATATGTTCATATTTGTTTTACTTTCTATGTAATAAAAGAAAAATGTCATTAATGTAAACGATTTATTGTATAACTTAAATATATATATATATACACATATATCAAGAAAATTACAAATCTGTAAACGAAAATGTATGTAAATCATTAATTTCCATTATCGAGTTAATTTCGTTTTATCTTTATAAATCGAGGACGATTTAAAATCAGGACGGTCGAGTTGTGAGATCAAAATCTAACACCCTGTTCAAATAAAACTCCTTGCATGTATGCATGCATATAAAAAAAGAATGTATTCTATGTATATAATATTCTATGTCTATTCAAACAAAACTAACTGTTATTATTATTTGTTGCATCGCATCGCATGACAAGTATAGTCCCGTTTTTAAATCATTCTCGGTCGTTTTATGTATTTTAAGAAATTAATTGTAATAAAGATCTCGAGCAGTGAACATCACCTATTGTGTTTTATTAAAAAGTGTATTACATTTAGCATTTTAAATACTTCGTCCTTCAACAATTATCCTTAGACCTTAATGGTTTGTCATGCGATAATCATATTGACATCTCCAAATAAACATTTATATATTCTTATATACTAGCGTTATTAGATTTTGTGCCACTTATGCTTATAACATTAAAAAAAGAACAACCAAAAGAATATCAAATGAAAATAATGAAAGAAAAATTCGAAAAAAAGGACACCATCTCCATCTCCAAAGCCATCGCCATGATGGTGTGTTTCACACGTTTGCTCTGCACATCCTATAAAGCAATATCCGGAGAACACACACGTCGTCATTTAACATCTTGTGCCGAACTTCTGAGTTCTGACATGTTCTGCATGTTAAAATATACCAAATTACAAAGTGCTATACTTTATCTCTACCGCACCTCACCGCGCCACGCCGCCGCGTCACTCTGTTTTTGGTTCTGGGTTATGTCCCTATATAGCAGGTCGCATATTTTGATATTTTTAAATGTGTCGTGTCGTGAGTCGTGACTGTTGACTTGACTGGCGTATGGTATAAACGCGGTGTGCTTAGTCTCGCATCTTGCTTTGCTAAAAGCTATAGTGCCACAGCTATGCATATGCAAATCTTTTGCAATGTGATTTAAGAGCACTTGAAACATATAGACGATTCTGCTTGCTCTACTCAGTTTCTTGCTGTGGTAAAAAAAAAATTATAGCACCTCCAATAGGAACATAATAATTCGCTTTAATCTCTACACCAATGCCCGATGTTTGTTGTCATTAAAGTGTCATTAAGATGAAAATTAAGGTCTTCTGTAGGTACTTACCTACATATATAAGAGTATGTTCATAATGTAAGTATATTATACGAAAGGAAGCAAATGAAATATAAGTAGATAGGAAGGAACCTAACAACATTATCTAATAGAAAAGGTACACGGAAAAAATGTTTTTTTTTTTCACAATCAAGTTCACGATGACTCCTTTCACACGAGTGAACTGAGTTTTCAAAAACTTTTAGTAGTTTTCATGAGAGATAAGGTCGAAGGTAGGAGAGCGTAAAAATTTGCACTCAACTTTAAAAGAAATCAATGGCAATTTTGTATCGTCTTATGAGTGCGGTAGATAGGTACATGACTATTTTAAGGAAATTAAATAAGACTTCAAAAAATATACTAGTTTCCTTATGTAAAAAATACAAACAAATTTGTTATCATTAGATACTTAGAATTACATACATAAGATACAAAAAACTTTCGATAAACATTGAATTAGTTTTTCTGTGCGTCTTTAAGTTGACAGATTTAAAAAAATCGAGTGGAAAGTCACTTAAACTTAAAAGGACCAGAGAATTTAAATCAAAATTTTCTAAATCAAATGACAGTCAACATAAAATTTTGTATCTGTGTTAGGTGAAAGTCACATGTGACAGTTAAATAGCTGTCAGAACAAAAAAATTATAGCAATTTTCCAAAGAATATGACGTTTTTACTTACTTTCTTACTTAAGGTGACACTTCAGTCCGGGATGGGCCTAGTCATCAACCAACATATGTTTTCAGCCAGCTCGGTCCCCAGCTAGCTGTCTCCAGTTTCACACGCCAAGTTGGTTGGGGTCCTCTTCCACCTGCGTGGGCCACCTGGATCGCGGTCTTTCTCTACTGCGCCGCTGCCGTCCCTCGGGATTGGATTTAAAGACGTTCCGGGCTGGAGCGTTGATGTCCATTCGCTCTACATGACCCAACCATATAAGTTGTTCGACTTTTATTCTTATAACCAGGTCAGTGTCGCTGTACAGCCAGTACAGTTCGTCGTTGTATCTTCTCCTCCACTTTCCATCTATGCAGACGTCGAAATGCTCAAAAACACACCACTGACATCACGCTTTGATCTTCCGATTATATTAATATCATCGGCGTATCCGAGTAATTGGATGGACCTTTGGAAGATTGTGCCTCTAGTGTTGACGGTTGAGTTTATATGACTTTTCTATCGAAATAGAAATAGAAGCTTACATTATTTCTCTTATTTTTTCAAAAAAATAAGCAAATCTTACACAATTAAAAACAAGCATAAATACCTCTTATTCGATTAACTATTGGAATCACTTAATAATAATTTGAACACGGTAACCATTATTTTTACTATTTTCATTGTTCAATCGAATTGAATTGAATTGAATTAAGTTGAATCATCTTACTTGCTGAACACAATGGATACGTAACTGTAACAAAAATAGCTGTCAAAACATTGAATATGCAGAAATTTAACGTTACGAACACAACGCAACGCAACTGCAGTCGGTAATGCAGACGGTACTGAAAATGTTCACCAATATTTAAATTTTTCGTGTAAAAATTTTAACATTTCAAAATTTATAAAGAAATATGGTATCTGTCAGTGCTTTTGAGTGTTTATTATTATTTTGGTGGTTGAATAATAATGAATGAGGTTTTGTGGAACTTGTTCAACAAAAAAAGTTAATTCCAGCAAATGAAAGCAAAAAATAAAAATGCAGCATGCAGTTGCTCATGCTCATTCTGTTCAGGCAGTCACACAGACAGCAAGCTCAGCGATAGTCACATTTGACTATCAAAAACGTTACAATCACTTATCACCTTAGCCGATTTCAACCCGGGTCAAAAAGTCGATCTGACAAAAAACATATTATTGACAATTTTCTTTAAAATTAGTAAGACGCGTTGAACCAAATACATACATCGTTTACTTGTTCCGTCATCTCAACACCATTTCAACTCAATTCCAAATGGATTAAGATGCTAAAAACTCCAAGACGAAATATTTTACCCTTTCTTAACGAGAACCCTCGGTTCTGTATACAAAATACATCATAAGGTTATCTAGTATTGAATCCATAAATTCACTTCTGTCATTTATTAACATGTATTTTATCAGTACAACTGTGTCACAACAGATTACATTTTTAACTAATTGTTACACCATAGCTTCACTATTGCCGTCCCAGAAGGTTAGTTTCAAGAACTTCGAAATTTTTCACCATTTTTGTAGTGAATATTTCAATGCATTTTTGAAGAATGTATCGTTTCATTTTTAATACCTATGCAGTAGTTTTTGCGTGTCAAATGTCAAAAGATGACAGCTTTAAAAGTGTCATTCAGTGACATGTACATATATCAGTTCAACTAGTGTTTGTCAAGGCAACCGAAATTATTGTAATAATTATAAGTGTTTTTTCTTTCGGTGTATTATTTATAATTATATGTATGATGTCAGCGAATAATAAGTCATCCATATATTCATATGTATGTATGTGTAACGATGTTTATTTATAATCCTTTAGGTTAATACACTTATATTGCATACCAAAGTGAATAAACATACCTATATTCATAATTATAAATACAGTATTACATAGGTATAAATATCCTTGCTAATTAGCAAAGTGGATGCCTGACGTTGGCAGTCATGCAATCAACATCAACTACAATAGAGATTATACGACTATCATCGCGTGGCATTTAGTTAAATGTATTTATTTGATAAATGTGACAATTCCCACTACATGCATGAATATTGAAAAAAGAAGTGTGGATAAGATAAATGTCCATAAATAAATATATATATATTGTATGTAGACAACCAAACTATATCAGGAAGTTAAATTTTATAAGTGGTGTAAATTAAATTAATGAACAGGGTGATACAAGGAAAAATGTTATAGATTTTTCCAATGAGAAATTATATTTTGACAATTCGACTATTTGGGCAGCTGTCACTTTTGAAACTGTCATCTTTGGATAAGTAAAAACTTCGGCATTACTAAAACTACAATGATACGCGCAATCCAAGTTCACAGTTTTGCAATTAAAGTTGTATGACTGTCAATTCTCGAAGAGGTTATCAGTATTGGCCACCGAAATCAAAAGACTTTTTGACCATCTTGTTGTTTCTTTTTAAAACGTAGGTTATTTTATTTTGACAGAGACATCTATTTCTGCTCGAATTCGTGACAGAAAGTCAGTATCGTACCTGTACGGAACTGCATGAGCCACTGTACACTTCAAAAGAAGTTTTGAAAAGTAGTTTTTTTTCGAAGTAAAGCACCCACCGTTTACCTGCTGAACACAAGTCTGTTTATCGTGAGCCCGGTATGCTAGTGGGCAACCTGTGGGAAACCTGTGGGTTATTGGATTTTAAAATTGTTGAAATTTTAATTTTTAGACAATTAGAAACCCACCGTGGCGTGATGTGGTTAGTGCGCAGGTATGTTGCGTCAAAAGTCTTGGGTTCAATCCCTGCCTGTGCCTCTTGCAAGGAATTCACAAATCTTCCAAGAGTAATTCTTGTCATTAAAAGTGCTTTCATAACTTAGCCGTTCCGATTCACCAAAAAACTGTAGGTCCTCTCCATCCCTGACATGACTCACTTACAGAAATGGTTCAGTGTTTTAAGTCACTAGGACTGATTGTGGCGCCACCCACTACTTCCATACGTGGCGGCATAAAGCTGTTTCTATGAATCCGTTTATATTTAAAGTATTTCGATTTGAAATGAGTCTTGTTCAATTTAATAGAACTCAAGAAAAAGATTTGAATTAAAATCACGCAATTTGATGGAAAATCTACATTGGAATTTGATTTGTTTTTCAACTTTTATTTACATTCTATCTTCAAAATAATAACGGACACTTGTCTATATTGTAATTTTTAGTTATGTAAAGGCAAACTAGACTGTTTCTTTTTTCCCTATGAGAATGAACAGCGAATTGCTGAAATCTTTTAGAATTTCTACGGTATAAAGTACATACCGTCTTCTTCGCTATAGTAAATAGCAAAAGCCGATTCTTAAATCAAACTGCATCAAGGCTTAAATACAAATACATAAATAACGTAAGCTTATCCTAGTTTAAAATTTACTGTGCCTCTTTTCTGACAAATGATAAAGACTTACCAAAAAGAGTATAGAACGATTAATCTAAAAACTAAGCACGAAATGAACTTAAGATCTTCAAAAAAAAAACGTCGCTAATATCGTATGAATGTATACGCATAATTATGTTCGTTTAACAATCCATTAACAATTAACATAGGTATTATAATTATAGCATAGATAATGGCCAACCCTTTTCTTCTTCTATATTCTGATACCTACCTCACCTGTATACTGTACATATTTATATACATATCAGTAGAAGACAAATAGGTTCTATATTTGGCTTTTATAGGTCTTTCTTTATACCTTAAAATTTACTCTTTGCTCAAAATGTAAATGTAATCAACCTTTCGCATTAATTATGACACATTAGCGGTGCTGATGTGAGCTTTGCTTCCACTTTTAACATTTTGAAACTCCGATGCCACCTCCACACGCGCCAGCGCCAGCGCCACCCGCCATGCCATCAGCGTCAGGTAGCTTATAATTAATCAAGTTTGTTTTTTGTTTTTGTTTTTATTCACCACACGATATATTGTGTGTTGGATTAAAGTGGTCCTTCATTAATCTTTGTTACGTGTATTACGCATATAAATTAAAAAGGATTTTTAGCTATGAGCTGATTTAAATGAAAATGGAATGTTTTGTAACTGCAGATTCCTGCGTTAAATTTTCTAGGACACAGTTTTCCATTTTGAAATTATCATCCTCGTTTTGGAGCTGACCCAGAGGCTACATAAAAGATAGTCCACATCCACATCAAATGGATTAAATTTACCGTTTGTATAATTACTTAATACTAGTTGCTCTACCTACTCGATGATTTATGAACGTATTCCAGAACCAAAGTTGTCATTTGACATTAACGACATCGAATGGCTTTTTTGACAGTTAAGTACGCTAGCCGAGAAATAGACTTGTGTTTATAAAAAGTGGTTACATTTTGAGAGCCGATGTTGATTTTGAATATAACACAAATTAATTAGGAAATTACTGTCATTTCATTTTATTGTTTCTGGCGACCTCGTCGGTACACCTCTATCAGATGGTCCAAATATTCAATGACGCTGAGGCGTAATTGAGGTTCTACTCTGTTAATGTACCGAATTATCTTATCTTATATTAGCTCTTGATAATTGTTGTTGGCTTATCGACGTACAATTTTTATTTCTAATAATCCCAAAGAAAGAAGTCCAACGTTGTCAAACCACATATGATCCTGACGGCCAATTGACATCGCCATCACGTGAGATAACACTGTTATTGAATTTGTCGCGCAAAAGAGACATTGTTTTGATAGCTGTGTGGCAAGTGACACCACATCCATATCTTCGTTTCGCTTTATGTTGAAAAATATACGGCCCGATGAAGCCACCAGACCATAAACCGCACCAAACAGTCAATCTTTCTGGGTGCATTGACAATTTTGACAATCACTCTTGGATTATCATTCGCATAAATGCAGCAAATTTTGCTTGTTGACAAATCTACTGAGGTGAAAATGTACCTCATCGCTGAAGATAATTTTCTCCAAAAATTGACCATCCACCGTTGCCATTTCATTCCACCATTCTCACCATTGACGACACTTGAATTGCACCTTGTAAGCGTGCAAATACAAGCCTTTATGCATAATATTCATCAATGACGAGCGTGAGAGGGAGAGAGAGAAAAAATCACGAAGTGTACGATATACGTTTTAATTTGATCGCCTATTTCCAAAAAAAGCCTAAGTAACTTTAACGTGTTGCTCGATTATGTATTTTTCCATTGTTAAAATTGATTAATTTTGAAATTGAGAAATGTCAAATGAAGTGCAGAAAAAAAAACATGACGTTTAGGTGTGGTTCACATTCAACATTGGCCCTTAAAATTTAACCACCCTTTATGTGCATAATTACAATTTGTTTCATTTAATTTGTTATGTAAACACACCTTTTATTTATACTTCCATGTTTTCTAAACGATTCTGAAGAAAATCTGTCATTTTGTAGGGTTCACAAAGCTCCATTGTGACCAATCGAAAACACCATTATGTTATAATCCAAGTTTTTTGTTAGGATATGGTATTATTGACAGTTTAGAATTTTCAAAATTTAAAGCCCTAGCGCAACAATAAATTCCCTGAATTTCTTAGAATTTTCGCGTTCGACGTCGTTAAGGCACTCATACCTACTTGTTCAGTGTAGTGTAGCTGGTCAAAGGACTCATAAATTATTGAAAATACTGAGGATCTCTATAGTTGCTGCCAGCATACTCGTATAGTAATATTTTTTCGATTAGCAGGTGTCATTTGATAAAATTTAGAACCTCCGCCGCCGCCATTGGGCGGCCGGTTAACGCAGATAAAACATTCCACCTTCAATTTTGTCCCTATTAGTCAGCAAGTCAACTTCATTCTCCCATTTGTATTCACTAAGCTACAATCAGATGGGTACAACAAATCAAATGAAAATGACGTTGCAAGTGTCTGACAGACATTCACTCAAATGCAATTTACATACCAAATTATATCCATATGTGATTTGCTTATATACTCGTACCTATACCAAGTAGGTACCTTACCTACCAACAATATCTACACCAAACTCTACACAATGTGTTAATTTGAAGGCGGAATCTAATTCCTGTTTCTCTATCCTGAAGCCTGCAACAAATTTTGCATGTGAAAATGAAAAGGCAGACAGAGGCATTGAGACTGAGATTGTCGTCCTATGTACGGTACGTCCTCGTCCTCGTCCTCGTCCTCGTCCTCGTCCTCGTGTCGTTGTAGGATCTCTTGTCGTCATCGATGGATATGCCTGGTTGTTGACAAGGTGGTTAAACTATTATGAAATTTGTTTATTCATTCATATCAGGTTCGATTTTGATGAGTATATGCACATTGCACATGCACAACCCTAAGGTGGTGTACCCTGTACTTTGCCGTGTAGAGTACTTTTACCTATCTGCAAGAGGACATCAAGCTCTTGGGTTGACAATAACTCAATTACATTGGCTTGCACAAAGATTTCAAGCTGTATGAGATCTTTGGTCTTTGCGGATGAAGGACTTCAATATTCTTCTTTTTTTCGAATTACAAAAACATAATTCTTCAAGTAGATATCTGTCAAACAAGTTGTTGAAAAATACTATTGCACCTGCGAATGTTGTTGTGTCATAAAAAGATACAAAAAAACAAAACCAAATGGTTCCTAATGTACCTTATGGTCAATACAAATAGGAAATCTAATGGCTATGCAGTAAATTTTACTTATAATAAACATAACTTAGTTAATCTACTCCAGAAATTTGTAACGTGTTTGTTTACAACTTTCAGCAATGTTTCATTTACACCCCTGTTCCTGCTTGTTCCCAGACTACCTTTTATAATGTTCAAATGACGTTAGACAAAATCTTGCATTACTTGGCGTTACATTAAGATGATTATTCCTCTGGACCAGATAAAATTCCCCTAATCCTCTAAGCTCAGGTAAATTCCCAACCATATGAAAGAAGGTATTTATAGCACCAGTCTTTTAAAAGATTAACTTGTCTAGCAGTAGTAATTACAGACCAATCTCTAAACTGTCCTGTATACCGAAACTTTTTGTGATAGTTTAAATTTGCACTGTAATAATTTTATATGGTTTTATTCAAAAACGTTTGAGTATTACGAATCTACTTGCATTTCTACATAAGCGTTTAAATTCTCTAGAACTCGGTCAAAAGCTCGACTGTATTTGCACTGATTATTCTTAAGCATTTGGCCCACTTTCTCATGATATAATCACATTTAAGTTGACCACAATTGTACTCCCTCCTCAATTCATCAGATGGATTTCTTTTTACCTTCAAAAAGTTAAATTTAGAAGTTCTTTCTCCCAATCATTTCATTGCCAAATCAGAAGTTCTCCAGGGTAGTCATTTAGGTCCTCTACTTTTTATTTTAGCTATTAATGATGTACCCCTTCGTGTTCGATACAGTAACATTTTAATAAATATCGCAGCATTCTATACATTGAGTTCATAGTTATAAATAACTTGGAGTTTTTTTGTTAATCGTTAGCAAAGCCAACTCTATGTTAAGATTTGTTAAACGTTGATCTAAGAATATCAGGATCCTTATGTTACCCTCGCTGTATATAACACTCTGGTCCACCCTTATCTTGATTACGCATCCCAGGTATGAACTCCGTTATACGAGATCCACAAAAATAGGATATAATCTGTACAACGTAATTTCATACGTTTCACCATAAGAGAGCTACCATGGTTTGATCTTTACAACCTTCCTCCTTATGAACATTTGATAAAGTTTCTTCAAATGTAGCTCTATCGCAACGGAGGGTTAATAATGATATTAGCGCAAAATTTTAAACAACCTGTTGTTAAAGTTTTAATAATTTACTAGTTAGCAATTTGCTAAATATTTAGTAGTTTACTAAGCGACTTCAAAATTTTAAACCTTTATTTTCATTTTGCTAACTAGGAAATTGCTAATTTCCCTTTATTAAAAACAGGAATCTAAACATGTCCAAATAGTGACAGTTCGTGAAAATAAAAAAAGAAAGAACACCTAAACGGACCTATTAATTGTAATTCACAGCTGTTGTTTGGACCATTACATCCAATGCTCTTATAAGAATAATTGTACTGATGTCATATGGCTTTAGCAAATTAAAAATAAGGTGGCACAACAGTCTATTGAGAACTAGGGCCTAGTGACTTACAACTTTCAACCATTCCTGTGTGCGAGTAAAGTTGTCAGCGATGCGATGGAGGGGACCTTATAGTTTCTAAGCCGAACTGCTAATTGTCAATTCTTCGCAAGAGGTAATATTCGTGAAAACTTTTTTTTATTTAGGTGGCACAGACAGGGATTGAACCCAAGACCTCTGGCGTGACAGCTCACACACTAACCACAGGCCACGGGTAGAGGATTTAACAAATTGCTAAAAGTTAAAGTAGCCATTCCGTGATTTTAACTTTAGCAAATTGTTAAGAGATAGTAAGATGTTAAAATCGTATAAAATTAGCGAAATCACCTTTTTAGCCTAATAAAATGATTAAAAATGGATTTTACAATTTACTTAATCGTTTAAAGTTTTGCGCCATTATTGTCTTTATTCACCAATCGCACTTTTTCAAATTTTGATAATTTACAAAACTAAACAAAATGGAAAAACTTTTTAATTTTTTCACACTAAAATCTACTACTAAACGTCAAACGCAAACCCGTGACTGGTAAAAAATGTCAGCATACTTTTGGTGTGAAATATTTTAGAACTTTCCGTTCTTGACAGATTTCTAAAATAAGGTCTGTTAAACCAAATAAAAGATCTAATATTTCATAGAGGAAAACTTAAAAATGTCTCAGTCAGCTTGTTTGTTTGTCATTAGTGTTTTTTTTTCCTGACGGGAAACTCGTATTTTGAATTGTTTTTACAAATTTCGGTCTGCATTTTCTATTTTTTTTTTAATGGAACTGAAGACCGAAATGGACTTAGATAGAAAGAGATTTTGTAGGTTGGAATTGCTTTTTTATAGTTGGTTTCGGGTTTGAGAAAATTGGAGATGTTTTCGAAACCCCCGTAAACGGGAGGTGAATTCGCCTTAGGTGAAGAGTTATCAACACATAAAGTGTAGTTAGAAGGAGGGAATTAACATAGATCTTCACGTTGACAGCTTAAATTGACACCATTCAACTCATAATCATTAACACGCTCAAGATTTCGAGAAGTCCAAAAGCTACACGCAGAAGTTTATGGTATAAAGTCAACACCTAGGGGGTTGAATGGTACCTATACAACTTAACGTACAACCTGTACGTCAGCTATTTTTGCGATTGTCATTATTTTCATGATCGTTTTTGGTGCTGTTCCTTTTATATAAAAATCAAAAACACCGTTGACGTCATAAAGGAATAATTTCTGAGTGCATTCATCTTTTTTGAAAGGTTAATTCTTCGTGTGTGTGTTTTTTTTTTTTTCTTTCAACACACTTAAACGATGTCTTTTGTAAATTATGTCAAAGTCTATCCGCTTATTTATTTTTTATTTAAAAAAATGAGTCTCATAAATTTTTATTGAATACTGCAAAATATTAACTTCATGTTCTTAATGTTTCCAAAGAAAAAAAAAAAAAAAACAATCAAAAACACATCGAATGAGTCAATATACATTTATATACAAGACACATCTACCTATACAAAAGCTGTCAAGATTTAATTTTTTACGGTGTGATTTATCAAACGCCTTTTTTAAAGCACATAAAATATGCCGCCTCATCGCCTTTTAACACGAAGAAGCATCCACAAATGTCACAACACTAGATTTTTGGCAATAAAATATCAAATTACCACACATTGACGGTTAAGCATTATGTTCTTCTTTTTTGGAGTTTAGCCGTTTGTCGGACTAATGGAATACTAAACAGATTGATATGCAAATTATAATGGATGATGCTCCTTGTTAATATTCTTCACACAAAAAGGTAGTTTGGTTGGTAATTTGTACAACAAAAATAAAAAATAAAAAAAATTAAGATTATACAGTATAACAAAGAAGCTTTTAGAGTTCATGAATGCCGAATGAATGAAGGTTTCCGGAATTCGATGACTATAGTGATATAGTCACTTCACTGAATCTTTATACATACATACCTACTATATTTGGTAGTTTGGTGAAAGTTAAAGAATTTTAACGATAATATTATTGTTTTAAATTGAAAATTTCAATAAGTTATTTTAAATTTCATGAAATATAATAAGTCAATTTTAAAAAAATTGGTTTGTTGAAAAGTTTGTTGCTTTTGCCTTCATGAATTCGCTCTCTTAGAATTAGAACAACATTTTGACGTTTACAGATACCTAACGCCATTTTGTTTTTTTCCACGCAAATTGTATGAAGAAATTTCACTGAAAACTCTATAAATGTTTTAGATTTTAAATACTGATGCTAAAAACAACACACAATTTAGTATAGCCTAGGAAAATTCTTTTTAAAAATTAAATGAAATATTATAATAATGTTATTATAAGTATTAAATTTTCTAAGAAAAAATTACACGTCAAAAGGTTAACAAATAAATTAGGTGGGGCAATAGTCTATAGAGAACTAGGGCCTAGCGACTTAAAACTCTCAACCAATCCTGTGTGCGAGTAATATAATTTGAGAAAGGACTTTTCATGACAAGAATTTATTACTCTTGGAGGATTTTTCAATTCCTCGCAAGAGGCAGTACCCGTGAAAAAAAATGTTAGTTGGGAAAGGTAGGGATTGAACCCAAGACCTCTAGCACGATAGTCCTACGCATTTTTATTCTGTTATTCAGTGTTAAAATAATTTGAAATTTAAAAATTCAATATACAAAATTACATCCTTTTATATGTATTCTTATTTCAATTAAATGCAGAGTAAAAATGCGGATTTCTTTAAACAAGGAATACGTGATGACAATGCGCTGGATTAATGTTTTGAACTTCATGGCGATTATTTTCCTGCAGCGCCTGAATTGTCTAGAGATTGTTATTGCAATCTTTTGATTTGAGGTATACCCTTAAAAAGAAAGGTAGCTTTCTGGAGACCGAGGCGGTTATGAAATGTCTCCGTATACTTGCTGATTAGTTTTTTTTTTCGGAAAATATGTGTGGCACCGTTCTGTTAAAATTATGTTTGGTTGTTTTACCCTGAATACAGCTGCAATTCTGGCAACAGAAACTCATGGCAATACACCGGAGTAGTTACTATCTCACTTTTGTTTAAAAAAATATGGGCCAATTACCCTGCTAGCTTGAATGGCCCATAAAACTTTTCTTTTTTAAACAATTTAAACTTCTTTGAGACATGTACATTTTCTGGCGTTGTTGTTGACATTGATGGTCCAAGAATAGGTCTATTGATCACTGTGCCTTTTAGACTGATTATTTCAACCTACGACTGGATAAGTTGCGTTCTCGGCCCAATACTTAGTAGTAGAATATTAAAATGAATACAAAAATCGTTACGACCACTTCAAATAGTGCTCCACCACAAGCGCGCGGTGCACTCCCGACCAGTGATTCATGGTGACTAACAATTCCGCAAATACTGAACTTTGAATGATACAAATTTTCCCAAACAATTTTTAATGGAAAATAGAAAAACACGATGAGCAGCCTCTAAGTATCAATTAAAAAAGCTAAAATTTGGGCAGAATAACTATTTCACCGAGCCTTAACTAAGAAGCTAGTTGCATGGAAAATCACAAGCATAATAGTTTTTTTAATCGGTCTAATGTACATAGAATCCGAATTTCAACCTATCTGTAAGATATGTTCAGAAGAAAGCATACAATGGAACCTCAGTATTGTTTGATACTGATACTGAAAAAAGGAGATCCTCTAAACAGCACGAACTATAGAGGAATCAGCCAACTTAACATCGCTTACAAAATCTTCTCTGCCGTAATATGTGAACGTTTAAAGCCCACCGTTAATAACCTGAAAGGTCCTTATCGGTGGTGTTTTTCGAGCAGGAAAGTTCACAGTCGATCAAATACTCACATTGCGGCAGATCCTGGAAAAACCCAAGAACATCAGATCGACATCCAAAATCTCTTCATTGATTTCAAGGCCGTTTATGACAATATCTACAGGGACGAGCTGTATAGAGCTATGTCTAGTTTTGGCATCCCTGCCAAACTCATCCGTTTGTGCAGCATGACCATGGAGAATTCGCGCTGCTCCATAAAGGTTGGAAACAATTAAACAGAATCATTCGATGTCAAAAAAAGCTTTAGACAAGGTGATGCCCTGTCAAGCTATTTCCTTAACATTCGTCCTTGAAAGAATAGCGCAGAGGTTCCACGTCAACACTAGAGGCACTATCTTTCAAAAGTCTGTCCAATTACTAGCATATGCTGATGACATTGACTTAACCGGAAGAACTCAGCGTGATGTCAATGGCTGCGTTCAATCTCAGACAGATAGGGTATCCGGATACCTTATTGTTAGTGTTTTACGTGTAAAATAACAGCTGATGAAAAACAGCTGAGATGTCAAAAAAGGAATCCAAAGGTATCCAAGAATTTCTGGGGTATGTAGGTATCTGACAGAACAACTGATTCAACAAATGGTTGAATTTCAAGAAACTTGAAAATTGATTTCAGCTTTTTGTATTTGTTGGTAAACAAAAAGATACAAAATGTTAGTTGAAGTTGTATTTGAGGATGTTCTTTACATAATAGAGATCGAAATTCTTCCAAACTATATCTAGGTATTGTCACTTCATAATAGTCCTCGTTGCTGTTAGGATAGTTTTCTGTTAAACGTAAATTGTTTAAAACCGGAGATTTCGCAAGTAAATTATTAATCGTATAGAATTCCAATTGAGCTAAGAGGAAATTTAACATAGATTACAGATTAAGGTTATCTCTTATTTATTAAATTGTTACGCACCTTTCAATTCATCATCGTCCGACGAATCAGTTGAATTATCCATTAAATGTTTTATCTTACAATAATTTTCACTTCGAAGCTTAAATGTTTCTCTGCTTTTTGTGAACAGCTGAAAGTTGTTTTTATTTTTTAACAGCTATCTCAATGCAGCTATCCAACTCGTTCAACAAGGTATCTAAAAATCCACCTATCCAAGAAACCCTATCCAACACTAGATTGAACGCAGTCAATGAGACTTCTGTGAGTATTGAGGCAAAGGCGGCAAAAATGTCTATCTAGGCTTCACTATGGACACAGAAAACAACACCAGTGCTGAGATCAAACGAAGAATTACTCTTGTTAGCCGCCGTTTTTTTGGGCTCAGAAAGAAATTGAGTAGTAAAGCCCTCTCTCGAAACCAATGCTACGGCCGGAAAGTGTTCGAATCCATACCCACAGAACAGCGCAGTGGAGGAAGACCGTCTTTCAAGTGGCTCGCACAAGTGGAAAGTGAACTTACCCAAATTAAAGTGCGCAACTGGAGTCATCTAGCGAGGGACCGCGCTGGATGGTGAAGTTTGTTGGGTGAGGCAACACTTTAGCGCCAACGTAGGTAAGTAAGTAATGTACAAATTATTAAATGTCCCCTATATCCCTTTGATGTTTCATGTCGCTTTTAATCTCATCGATTTGATTGAAATATATCACAACCTGAAAACGATCAAATCTATTAAAAATTTATAATCGATCTTAACGTCTGTCACATTCGTTGACTGCCCTGATCATATTTGCTTATTAACTATTAAAAGAAATATGAGTCATTGATGCAAAAGCAAATTCAATTCGAATACTTTACTCGTACCATACAAATAAACAATAACTCAAATGGCTTTTAATTTAAATTAATAAAATGTTCACTCAGTTAAACCGTAACCAGACGCTTCATTGAACTTTTGATGGAAACAATTAATTTTTGATTGATCTTTCTTTATGCACATTTCGAAATTGTGTGACTTGAAAGTAAATACAATTAAATTGATAGATTGCATGCTTTGCATTAAGCAGACAACATTTTTCAAAATAAAATTTTTTATTAAGTGGTATCTCAAAACAACAGATTTTAAATACATATATATTTGTTTGTGTTATGTATACATTAAGCGTGTATTTACATAATATGTATATTTTTTTGGAGGATTTGAAAATTGGTACACAATTTTAAACAGTTTAGTGGAATGTTAAAGCTCCTTTAGAAAGTTACTAATCTAAAGTGATGATTAGTATTAACATTTCACTTAAGTTAATTTCACAAAACTTTGAATTTAAGCATTTTGCTAACTCCTGAATATTTGAAATTTTAATATTTTTTTTCACAAACTTCCACTTTTTGGGCGTGTTCAGAAGTTTTACTTGCTAACAAATGACCAAATTGCTAGATTCTGAAATTTGTAACTATTAAAATGCTAATTTAAAAATGTGTTCCATTACATTAATTCAACAATCAGTTAGCTGTCAAAAGGGAGTTGATACAATAAAACTACTGTTAATAAAACTAATGCAATAGACACATTTTTTTTGATAAATCATTTTCTCACTATTTTATATTTTTATTATAATAAATTCAAAATTACTTTTCTCACTTTATATCTCACTTTCTTAAATTTAAAAGTTTTTACTGAGCCTTCAAATTATACAAACATATTGTATCCCTTAGACATTCCTTGATTAAAATTTCAAGACCTCCCCTAATATATCCATAAAAAATGAATTAGGTGGCGCAACAGTCCGTTGAGAACTAGGATTTAGTGACTTACAACTCTCAACCACTCCTGTACTGTTGTCAGCGAGTAATATTGTCAGCGAAAGAGGGGACCTACAGTTTTAAGCCGAACGGCTAAATTGAGAAAGCACTTTTCATGACAAGAATTGCACTTGGACGACTTGTCAATTCATCGCCTTTTAGATGGCATTGGCAGGGATTGAACCCAAGACCTCTGGCATGACAGTCCTACGCGCACTAACCATCATGCCACGGGTACTGCTAATATATGCATACCTCAATAAATATTACAGGTATTTGCTTGAAAGTACCCGTAGCATGATGGTTAGTGCGTTGGGCTGTCATGCCAGAGGTCTTGGGTTCGATCCCTACCTATGTCATCTAAAGTTTTTTTTCACGGGTACTGCCTCTTGCGAGGAATTGACAAATTCTCCAAGAGTAATTCTTGTCATGAAAAGTTCTTTCTCAAAATGGCCGTTCGGATTCGGCTTAAAACTGTAGGTCCTCTCCATCCCTGACAACATTACTCGCACACAGGAATGGTTGAGAGTTGTAAGTCACTAGGCCCTTGTTTTCAACGGACTGTTGCGCCACCCAATAAATAAATAAATTCGCTTGAAAAATTTAGACCATCCTTGAATTTTCTAGGCCTTCCTTAATTTCTTAAGACCTCCCTTAGAATATTACAAACATGAAATTTTAAGCCCTGAATTAAAATTTCAAGAAGTCCGTTGGAGATTCTAGACCTACCCTAATATTTCAGGACCTCCCTTGGAATTCACAGACATCTCTTGATATTTCAAGTCCTCACTTGAAATTTCCTTCTTTCAAATTTTAAGACCTTTTTTAAATTTCCAAGACCTCCCATGGATTCTCCAGAACTCCCATGGAATTTTTCCAGACTTTTCTTGAAATTTCCAGATCTCAATTGATATTTCAAGACATCCCTTTATATTTAGAAAACTCCCCTGGAATCTCCAGACCTCTCTTAAAATTGCAAGACCTCTTTTAAAATTTCCAGATCTCCCTTGGAACTTCCAGACATCCCTTTATATTTTCAGACCTCTATTGGTTTTTCAAAACCTCCCTTGAGATTTCCTGATTTTCCTTGGTATTTTGAGACCTCCCTTGAAATTTTCAAGACATTCCTTGAAATCTCCAGACCTTCCTTGAAATTTCTAGACCTTCCATAAAATTTCAAGACTTCCCTTGAAATATCCAAACCTCCCTAAAAGTGGCAAGACCTCCCAAGCCTACATAGAATCTACAGAACTCCATTGATTTTTCAAAACTTCTCTTAAAATTTTAAGACATCGCTTGGAATACCCAGACCTATCTTAAATTTTAAGAACTTTCTTGAAATTTTCAGACCGTGGAATCTTCAGACCTCCTTAGAATTGAAGATAGTTTGCATTAGTCTTATAGCCTTACATGCAATGTACTGGAACATAGATTTTAACAAAGGTGTTAACAAAATCATCTTTAAACATCTATATTTTTTTCTGCGCCACACCATTGTGGTCCTTGCTTAGCTAATTTAAGGATCGAATTTTAATGGCAGCTTGTGCTAAACCAATATTTATTTCCAAAAATCCAGAATTAGTTTGTATAACTAGTCTAGTCACCCTCACTATACCGTCGTCGTCGTTGCGGTAAGATCAGAACCTGGATAAAATTAAAAAAATGTATTTCGGGTGGATATTCATAAACCGCGGGAATCTCTTTTTCACCCAAATGAACAGGAATAGGAAGGAACGCACTAATTACCCGTTTAACTTAATTTTATTTTAATTTTCCAACACCTTTGCCTTGGCTTGGCCCAGCATAATTGCCACTGGCGAGTGGCGACCGACGACGTTATGACATTTCCAAAGCGATGGCGGCGTCTGGTCTATTGTGACACACATAATCCTCTTTTGTCATCTTTTTTAAATATTCCCAGTTTAAAAGAGTCTTAAGTATGGAATAGACCGAATGGACCACCCACGTTTTTTTTTTAAATTTAAGTAAGTACCTATTAACGAATTCTTAGCCATACTTTTTTGGAACTTTTCAATAGATCCCAGTACATGATTTAGCTTATTCAAGGTTCAGATTTCAAGTGTATGTTTTATCATCATCAGCTATACAAAAACCATCAAGAATCTTGTATGTAGTTAAAATCTGAACACTTCCAATGTCTCCAGCTCCGCGCACCATGTCTTGAGGCACAATATGACTGCTTAGTGTCTTGTCTATCTCTATACCCATAACCATAATACTTGCCAGAGTGCGAGGTGTACATAAATTAGCTGCTTCGATGATAAAGTGGACAGTTTAAGAAATATTTTTTTTTCTTTGTGATTTTTCCTGAGATGAGCAAATGGGATTCTGGGGACCTGCTTATTAATGCTGTGAACCTTTGACGCCGCCGCGCCGGCCGCCACGCCGCTGCCCGCCGCCGCGCCGTACCGCACTGTTTTGATTATTTTTGTATTTTTTATTATTTTGTATTTATTTATCTTGCTTTTCGATTTTGTGTTGGGTCCTTTTTTTAGATGGTATTTTGTTGTCAGCCACCACAGACAAATTGATAAGTGATTCGAATATACAAGAGTTGTCGCATCATAAGAGTGCGAAGACAAAACGAGTTTTCTGTTCAACCGGAAAGTATACACATCAATTTGTGGATATCAGTGGAAATGTCGTTGTCATCCAATTCTCGGGCTCCGGCACCAGCTACAGCTCCAGCTCCAGCTCCGGCTCGGTCTCGGTCTCAGGCTCTGGGGGAGTTGGAGTTTTGATTGAGGAGTTTAGGTTGGGCCGATGCGATTGTGATGACGATGGGAATGGCAATGGCGATGTATGGAGTCGTAGTGTAGAGAGATGCACTTACATTGTGCACGACACATAAAAAATTAAGGAGCAATCGCAAAGTGCACTTATCGCGGAGATTGCATCCGTAAATCCATTTTGTATAGAATGCAATGGCCGAGGATGGCTATGGCTATGGCTGACATAGAGAATGAAGGAATAATAAAACATTCTACATCTCCATTGAAACAAGTACAGCGGTAGGAGGGTATTCTCTCATAAACAGTGCTTTGGAAAAAAATAATCACCAAATAATCTTTTAAATTAAATAAGATGTCAAGTGTTTTGGCAACAGCTACATGCCTACAGGTAATTATAAAAAAGTAGATGTAAATTAGCACCCATAATTCTCAATTTCTTATTTGAGCTACACCAAAATAATGCAGCACCTTCAGTCTTATTCATTGCCTATTTCCAAAAAGTGTTTTACTTTTTTAAAGTTTTCTTTTTTTTTTTGAAAAAATCGGAAATATGTAATGTAAATGCGCAGGTTCGGACAACATAAGGGACTTCATTTGCAGTCAGATTCATTCTTTGAACGTAAATTTTGTTACATTTTCAAGTGTCATTAACTTCAAACTCGGAACATTACTTCACTAAACAGTATAAGCTTTACGTTCAGTTGATCGTGCAAAACCTACCAACAACATAATTGTCTACAAAACCTTCCTCTGGCAAGCTTCAAATCCATTTCGACTTGTATTTTGTATTTTAAGGAAATATTACTTATTCACTTCCAATTTGACAAAGAAAACTTTAACATAGAACATTAAATGAAATTATGCAGAAAATAAATAAATCACGGAGTAATAAAGTTTAGCTTTTAGTTAAATGAATAATTATGATATGATTAGCTGTCATTTTGACATAAGTGGAATTGACTATGGACAATGGACATTTTTCTTAAGTAATTTTCAAGTCATTTTTCCAATAAAGTTGTCTTAATTGGAAGGCAATTTTTTGGCAGCTGACCAATGTCAAACAGCTTCCTGTTCGTTTCTAAACTTTGTAATTAAATAGTTTATTTTCCGGCTCTAATACTGAAACTAAACCCGTTTTCCCATTTTGGTTGGGGCTTAAAAAAAATGTTGCGTAACAAACTAACCTGTGTTGTAGAATAACATTGGTTATTATAAAATAAAAACCACACAGTTGGTTAAATCTGAAATTTGATTATCACCAGATTTCCGTACTTAGGAATCCGTGATGAGCAAAGGGTGTTTCTGTTTGTTCACTTTTTTTTTTTAGCTCGATTAACAAATCATGGTATTTTCACTAATCGTTTTATTTACCAATCAATTTTGTTGTCAAAACATAATCAATAATCAAGTCTTTTTTTGACGTTTGTGACATTTTGTTTCTGTGGATTTTGACTTGAGAATAGCGTTAACGTTAAGTAAGGTAAATAAATTCTTATTATAACTTATTATTTATAACTTATTTATGTTTTCAGAAATATGGCTTACTAGCCAAAACAAAAACGCACAATTAACTTTTCCAAGGCCGTAGAAAATAAAGGGTGGTTAAATTTTAAGGGTCAATGTTGAATGGAACCACAGCTAAATTTCAATTTACTCTCATTGGACGTTAAAGTTATTGAGGCTAATTATGAAAATAGACGATCAAATCAAAATGCATATCGTGCAATTCGTAGTTTTTTTGATCAATTTAACCGTCCAAATGTACGTTCAATTGGAAAAATCGTGCAAAAATTTGAGCAACCTGGGCCAGTGCATGCTCGTACCGCTCATACTGCAGAACAGAAAATATTGATGCTGTTAGCGAAAGTGTGGCCAAAAAGACGCCAACTCAACTCGTCGTCGTCCCCAACAATTGCACCTCTCACTGTGGTCGTTGATGAACATTATGTATAAAGACTTGCATTTGTACGCTTACAATGTGCAATTGAGTCAAGAACTAAACCCTCTTGACCAATTCAAGGGTTGTCATTGGTCTGAATGGTGGCAAGAAATGACAACAGTGGATGATCAATTTTCGAAAAAAAATCATCTTCAGTGACAGGCACATTTTCACCTCAGTGGATTTGTCAATGAGCAGAATTACCGTATTTGGGCGAATGATAGTCCAAGAGTAATTGGCGAAAATCCAATGCAAATAGTGACTGTTTGGTGCGGTGTATGGGCTGGCTGCATCATCGGGCCGTATTTTTTCCAAAATGAGGCCGGTCAGGCAGTCACTGAGAATGGTGTTCGCTATTTCCTAAATAATTTGTGTTTTATTCAAAATCAACATCGGCCCTTAAAATTAAACCACCCTTTAAAATAACATGGGTTAAAAATAAACTGGGATACAAATGAACTTAAGTTAAAAAATAACCTTTGTACTATATACAGTAAGATCCAACTATCACAATATTCAAAGCTATTGATTTCGAAAAAGAAGCTCGCTTAAGCCATAATATTCTGTGACGTCATTTTTTGGGCAACTTTACAGGAAATACATATTTACAAAATTAACTGAAGTTTTCATTACCTATACATCAAATTGACGTTGATTCTACGTTTTCAAAAATCGGAATAATCATACAAAATATTTCCACAGCACTGTATTATCCATGCAACTGCAACTGCAACTATCTGTCGTTTGTAATGGTGTTCCCATGATGGCCATAGTTGCTCGTTAGTCTATATATTATATAAGACTATTCCTATACTGGTTAGTCCAGTTTCTTGTTGTAATGACCGTAGGACGATCACATATCTCATACATAAAACATAATGCTATTGTGGGGTTCGGTTAATGGATCATCATATGGAAGAGACTCGACTCAGTCGCTCTTTTTGCAAAAATAAAATCTTTATGTTGTTCATGTTCATCCTCATTGACAGAAATGGCAGTTAACTAGTACCGAGTTGTTGGTTGGTGTTGAAAAATTTTCACATTTGTATGTTAACTGTTTATAGATAAAACGAAGATTAACGGTACCTACATAACAATAACAATAACAAAGTGTTGCGTTATTGATGATATACCATATGTGTACTTTTTCGACCTATGTCGCAACATTCTAGTTGCGTATACTCTTAGTAAAATTTTGTATATGACTATTGGATCTTAATTGTATTTTATTCAGTTATAACGAGTTCCAAAAATGAACTTCTTAATCGGTCAAGGTTTCAAAATGTGGACGAGAACTTTCCAAAAAGAAGTCGGCCCCGAACTATAACACTTTTGAGAATATTTGAATTGAGACTAGAGGACTGGGGGCTATTTTGAAACTTTCAAAAAATAAATAAAAAAAATTTCACAAATAACTACCATAGATTTTTTTAAAACTAATATTGCAAGTATTGAAATTAACTTTTATTTTTCTGTACCACAAATATAACAATACTTTCTTGAAGGATTAAGTTATCCTGAATTCATATCTCGCCTTATAATTTTTCTATAACATCAAGTTTTTGATTTTTGCCTCTTTAAAAATGTTAAATTCAGCTAAAAGTGTTGTTTTTAAGGATTAAAGAAAGCAAAACATGGTTCCTAACAATAAATTGTATAATCAGCCTTATTGCTGTAGTCGTTGAACGACATAGGAAAACATGACAGAAGGGTTTGGCATTACTTATGGCGTTCAACCCCAATTGGCGTTTTCTGTTTTGTGGAATGCATTCATTTAGTGACATTTGCCGTATTACAGTTATTTTTTATATTCTATTATCGAAATAGGATTACTCGATCCGATCTCACACAAAAATTGTTTTGTAAACCTGAATTGGGGAATCGAGTTATTGGTGTGTGAGATTTTGCTTGTGTGCGTGTGTCATGTTTTATCTTTCTAGTTTGTTTTCAGATGAGTTTACTTTGGTGCACGTTTTTGTGTCTTAAGCATTATTTTCTTTAAATTTTAAAACTTACCAATTTGTTTATTTTTATCTACATAAAAAGATAGATGTTACTCACAACACAGTACGCATACAAATAAAACCCAAATGTCATTTCGATTCCATTTCAATTCGATTCCTCAATCCACTGAAAGGTCTTGAGATCTTGAAAGGTCAAGGTCTAGAAAGGTCTTGAGGTCTTGAAAGCTTAAGGTCTAGAAAGGTCTTGAAAGGTCAAGGTCTTGAAATATCAAGGTCTAGGAAGGTCTAGAGGTTTCAAGTGAAAAATCAAGGGAGGTCTTGAAATATCAGGGGAGGTCTAGAAAAATCAAGGGAGGTCTGGAAATATCAAGGATCAAGGGAGATCTGGAGATTTCAAAAGAGGTCTGGAAATATCAAGGGAGCTCTGGAAAAATTAAGGGAGGTCTGGAGATTTCAAGTCTAGAAAAATCAAGGCAGGTTTGGAAATATCAAGTGAGGTCTGGAAATTTCAAGGGAGATCTGGAAATTTCAAGGGAGGTCTGGAAATATCAAGGGAGGTCTGGAAATATCAAGGGAGGACTGGAAACTTCAAGGGAGGTCTGGAAAAATCGAGGTAGGTCTGGGGATTTAAAGGGAGGTCTGGAAATATCAAGGGAGGTCTGGAAAAATCAAGGGAGGTCTGGAAATACCAAGGGAGGTCTGGAGATATCAAGGGAGGTCTGGGGATTTTAAGGGAGGTCTGGAAATATCAAGGGAGGTCTGGAAATATCAAGGGAGGTCTGGAAATATCAAGGGAGGTCTGGAAAAATCAAGGGAAGTCTGGAAATATCAAGGATCAAGGGAGATCTGGAGATTTCAAGAGAGGTCTGGAAATATCAAGGGAGGTCTGGAAAAATTAAGGGAGGTCTGGAGATTTCAAGTCTAGAAAATTCAAGGCAGGTCTGGAAATATCAAGGGAGGTCTGGACATATCAAGGGAGGACTGGAAACTTCAAGGGAGGTCTGGAAAAATCGAGGTAGGTCTGGAGATTTTAAGGGAGGTCTGGAAATATCAAGGGAGGTCTGGAAAAATCAAGGGTGGTCTGGAAATATCAAGGGAGGTCTGGAGATATCAAGGGAAGTCTGGAGATTTTAAGGGAGTTTTGGAAATATCAAGGAAGGTCTGGAAAAATGAAGGGAGGTCTTGAAATATCAAGGGAGGACTGGAAACTTCAAGGGAGGTCTGGAAAAATCGAGGTAGGTCTGGAGATTTTAAGGGAGGTCTGGAAATATCAAGGGAGGTCTAGAAAAATCAAGGGAGTTCTGGAAATATCAAAGGAGTTCTGGAAATATCAAGGGAGGCCTAGAAAAATTAAGGCAGGTATGGAAATATCAAGGGAGGTCTGGAGATCTGAAATAAATACAAATTTTATTTCAATTTTAGAGAAAATCTTAATTTTGAATTTAACTATCATTTTTTCCATTAAATCAAGTTAAGTCTAGAAGGAGACATTAATTTTAATATTTTTTTTTGCTTAAAAAGGATTTTTTGTACCATCCCCTTTTTCCTAAGAACGCAAGGAAGCTATAACACTATCTTTAGCCATTTGTCCGTTTTTTTTGAAACAATCAAAATGAGGGTAAGGAGGAGTGCAGGTTCTTATATTTTTTTTTACTTGTTTGGTTTAATACATTAATTTAACAAAATGAAAATAACGTTGGCTTAAATAAGCATTATTTTGTCAAATCGTGTGATAGTCAACGTTTTAAGTACTGACGCTGTGAAATTTGACGGTGCGTTGACACAGAAAGTTTAATTTTGTTTATAACGTCAGAGAGTCAATGCGTTGGCCCTTTAAGTTGACCATTTAATTCTAGCTCAAGCCATGGCTTAACTGCAAGGTCGAAACGACTTAAGTCCTTACAATTCTGCTTAATACATACCAACCTACCCTCATTAATACTTACTTTTCTACATACCCACCCACTACCAACTTTACAATAAGAAATACAAATTTAAAAAAAATATCTGCATCGAATGCATTAGCTATGGAAAAATTCAAAATATGGCAACGAAGCATTGTATCAAATCATAAATTTAAAAACGTTGCTTTTAAATTGTCAGCTTTCACAAAAATAGAAAATCCAAAATCAAATGAATACAATTTTCTGAAAACAAATCTAAAACACATAGAATTAAATGTATTGTAAGTAGTAAGTAAGTAAGTAAGTAAGTAAGAAATTCATTTATTCATAATTTTACTATTACAATAGTTAAAAGTAAGAATGAATTAAGAAGCTATGGCTTAGCCGTCAGCAAATGTATTGTATCTATAAGCGTATTGCATACCTTCTATTTCTATACATTGATAGGCATAAATAAAAAAATCTCAGGTAACGTTGGCAACGACTGATTTTTGTTTACATTTGTGTAATTGATTTTAAAATTATCAAAAGTCTTCCGAAAAGTTTAATTTGATTGTTAGCCTAGTACGCTGCTGATGCGAAACGAAATTTTTCGGCGGTCTCCAAGTGCAGAGCGAAATTAAAACGAAAACTACAGCGGAAAAATATTTTTGGAGATTTCTGTCTGGAAGTTGAATTTCACTGTTTGTCCTCATCACTTCTTGCACATCACCAATAACATCCTGAGTTTCCGATTCAGAAATGCAATGTCGCAACACATTAGACAAATCCATTTTATTTTAAATTTTAAATCAAATATAAATCAAAGTCAAAAAACCGAAAGTCACGAGTAAAAAAATTTTGTTTTCAATAAAAAAATTAAACGTCAAAATTTCGCAAGCAATTAATATGCTGGGCAATTAAATTGAGAACGAAAAGAGTGGAGAATTGTACTAAGAAATCTAGTACAGCTATCCACTAAAATGACACATTTCCTCGTTCAGCAGCGTACTGAAAAACGAAAAGCACAGCGAAATTTTTCGTTTATGATTTCGTGATGTCATTTTTGTATGGGAATTTTCGTTTCGCATCAGCAGCGTACTAGACTTTAGTTAGAAAATCTTGTCGACTAGTGAATTAAAATACTAAAGAATAAAGAGGCTGGGATGCGACCCACACTAATAACTTCCCATCCCGTCTGTCGATTTGTCTTGCTTAAAAGTTTGTAGGTTTTCGTGTTTTTTTAAAAAAGTTGTGAGTTGAATTATTCTTAAACATTACCAACACTATTTTGCATATAATGAAATAGTTTGATTTCAAAATCTATTTTTGTTAACGAGATTTTTAGTCGAAAAACAATTTTTACCAATTTAAGTAGCATTTCTTAAGAGTTTTTATTTCTTATATAAACAAATACAAATTGGATGAATGAAATTAATTTATTGTTCACGAGATATCGAGAACCAAACATCAATTTTTACCAAATTTGCGTACTATTTTTTGTAGATTTTATTTTTTTATGATAAAACGGATCGTTGGATTTTTGTAAAAGATGTACTGAATGTAAAGCCATAATCTCAAATTTTTGAAAAGATATTTGAGTCGAAAATCAATGTTTACCAACTTTTAGTAATATTTTTTTTAGGTTTTTATTTTTTGTAAGAAAACTGTCCATTCGACCTTGAAAAGTCGAGAAATGTCAAAATTTTCAATTCGACAAATCGGACCGATTACAATTACTTCCTAAGGGAAGTTAATAATTAAGTAACATTTTGTTGTTTTCTTGTTTAAGTTCTGAAACTACTCAAGTTTTCAAAAAAAAATAATTACGAACAATTTTTATTTTAGTATTTTATTCAACAAATGCAAATTTAAATCTACTTACAAATAATACACAACAAACTTAAAGGTAACTACATACTTCAATATTTATGGATTTCAATTAAATATTAACATGAACTTCTTGAAAGAAACAACAAAATGTAGAATCTAATTCGAAGATTCATAACACAATGATGAATTTGGTTTAAGTTTATGGAACTGCATCTTAGCACTAGGACCTAGTGGTCCATTTATATTTGATTGGTCTTCTTCCTGTTGTTCCAATTCGGCTTCCATTAGAATTTGTGAGAACTTAAATTTAACCATTGTCTGTCTTTTAGCTGAAAATGTTTTTATAGTTTTAGCATAACCCATTAATATTAATTCAATATCATTGTGGGTTGATGAAGTTTTTTCTTGCATTCGCCTTCGTTTAGCTTTTTTAGGGCTGTCGTCTATGGCATCAAACTTATAACTATCAATATTGATATGTTGTATGGCTGAATGCGTTTTAAACTCATCGTCATTCTCTTGACTATCCAGATCGTGAATATTCTGATATTGGTCTTTGAAATGTGTCGTGGGTTTTATGTCTATTTGTTGTTCATAAGGATCTTGTAATAATTCAGTTTCTGGGAATCCCTTTAAGCTTTCATCACTATTAACACCATCAGCTAGTTCGTACCATTGTTTTTCAGTTGTATTTGATTCTGGTGGTATGCTAAATTTGCAAAACGGTCTGACAAATTCCATTTTCGTTGCCCATGGCCAAGTTCTGTATCGCCTTAGGGATTTATTCGGATTTCTAGTGTAATTTTTCGAATGTTCAGATTTTAAATACTTCACATAGGAGTCTTTTAAGTTTTTCCATTTTTTCTTCCAGTCTACAGCATCTGCAAATATAAAATAAAGGATCAAAATAATACATCCGACATTTTTTTCTGAATGGATTTAAAACTAGATTTATTGGATGGCGTTAGGTCTTTTCGCCTAAAACCATATCCCCAAATTAAAGAAGTCATAACCCGCCAAAAACAATTGTATTAACATTTTGTCGTTGTACGATTTGGGCAACATTACCGAACCTTTGGGCGTTAAAACTTTTTTGGGTTATATGAAATTCCAAATAAAAAGAAGCGTTTGGTCTTATTGCCCAATAAAATAATTCCAAGATATTAAAAATGTTATATAACCCAAACTTTTTTTAAAGAAGAAAAAGCCACAGAAGCCCAAATTACTAATTGACATATCGCCCAATATGTCATGTTTTTTTTTTTCAAAATTTGGGCATTCTGACAAAATTTTTATTTATTGTGGGCACTTACGACATTTTGAGTTTCAAATTTTATATGGGTTAGGTATATTCATAGTTCTTTGATAAGTTCCGATTTTGTCTTAGCTAAACTAAAGTCCAGTTTATGTTATTCATAGACAATGGGCAGGTTCAGGCAACATAAGGGACTTCATTTGCAGTCAACTTCATTCTTTGAACGTAAATTTTGACCAAGGCAGCTAGTTAGTTTTTCAAGTATCATGAATTTAAAATTCAGAACTTTACTTCACAAACCTCTACTTCAAGTTCATAATACAAAAATTACCAAAATCATTATTTTCTACAAAACACTCCTCAGGCAAGCTACAAGTCCATCATTATTTGTATTTTGTGTTTTAAAGAAATATTACTTATTTCTTTTCCAAATTTACAAGGAACCTTTTTACAGAAAGCATTAAATGAAGTTGTGTAGAAAATAAATAAATCATTGAGTAATAAAGTTCAGCTTTTACTTACTTACTTAAGGTGGCGCTACAGTCCTGTGTGAACTAGGGCCTCACCCAACAAACTTCTCCATCTAGCTCGGTCCCTAGCTAGATGTCTCCAGTTTCGCGCTCCGAGTTGGGTGAGGTCACCTTCCACTTGTGCGCTTTCAGCTTTTAGTTGAATTAAAAAACATGATCAATTGTCATTTTGACATAAGTTGACTTGACTTGATAGTAAGGGAGATTTTTCTTGCCTAACTTTCCAGTCAACTTTCCAATAAAGTTGCCTTAATTGGAAGGCAATTTTTTGGCAGCTGGCCAATCAGATACAAGAAACTTGCCTTACTTTCAAGTCCCTTATGTCGGCTGAACCTGCCCAATTTAAACTCATTTTAAAACGATAGCCTGGAGTCTATAAAACGTCAAAAATTAACAAAATAATTGAGAAAATTACATTACAAGAAGTTTTATTTGAAAAAATAAAATCAAAAATTGAAATACATATGGGTAGACTTAAGAATTGATCAAGATTTTGATGTTTTGCTGAATGTTGGAATTGTACCACCCAACAGAAAATGAAAGCACTACTTATCTGGTAGCGATCCATTTTAAATGGATGATGACGATTTCTATGAAAGGTATCCAAATTTATAATTGACCTTCTAAATATTGAAGAACTTCATGGAATTTATCAACCCACAGTCGGCAGAATAGTTTCAAGGATTTCAAAGAAATTGAGGTAAATGCATACATATCATATAAAAGTTTATTTAGTACCTACTTTAAAAGTTAACAATAATTGTTAAATATTTTTACTGTTCGATCATGGGAAACTAAATTTGTACGAGTTTCCTTGTTTCCGAACAAGCTCAAGCTTTAAATATTATACGAAATTAAAAAAAGAGGCTGCGATGCGACCCATACTGGTAACTTTCCATCCCGTCTGCCGATTTGTCTTTTCGGTTTGTAGGTTTTCGTGTTTTGTTAAAAAAAGTTGACATTTGAATTGTTCTAAAAAAATTTAAAATTACCAACAATATTTTGCATATGATGAAATAGTTTGATATCAAAATATTCTAAAACAAATTTTTACCAATTTTAGTAGCATTTGCGTACTATTTTTTGAAGATTTAAATTTTTTATTTCAAAAAATGACTGTTGGATTTTTATCAAAAATTTGAAATGCATTATTTTTTGAATGTTACATTTTTTATTTAAAGTATATTGAAGTATACGCTTTCAATAATAGAGAAAAGAAAAAAACTTGATTCAAAATTCAAATAACAAAAAATTAACTCAATTAATTTCCATTGGAAAAAAATAGAATCGATGGACTTAAAACTACATAATTAACACAATTTTTCTTAAACTAAAAAAATAAAATATAATTTTTTTTTAAATATTTTGTTGTGCCACCACGATTTTTTAGTACTTCGGTGCACTTGGCGACCCATGGAGTCCATTAACTTGGCACGAGTGAAGGGCTCAATGGAGTACCACTCTTCCTGCACTTTTTCTTACAGCTCGTCTTTATTTTTGGATTTAAATCCACCAAGTCTTTTTTTTTAATATTCCCCATAGATGCTCTATGGGATTTAAGTCTGGGGATTGTGACGGCCATTCCATTAGATGGACTTTGTTGTCCTTGAACCACTGTTTTGCGAGTCGGGATGAGTGTTTGGGGTCATTGTCCTGCATATACTCCCACTCTAACAGCATGTTTTCTTCGGCAAATGACAACATTATATTTTTAAGGATATCAACGTAACCTGTGGCCGTCAAAACATCCTTAATCCAAAAAATTGGTCCCACATTTGAAGCCGAAAAACATATTCAAAGCATAATGTTGCCACCACCATGCTAAACGGTCTTTATCGTGTGTTTGAGATCGTTTGCGGGGTTGTTGGGGCGAACCTTTTGGAGGTTGCCCGCTTTCTGCCGCGCTGCTCCTGTTGTGGTGTGGTTTTAAATGAATGGCGGTAAATACTTTATTTTTTGAAGAATTCATTAGGCCTGCAATTTTCGTCATTGATTTGCCCTCATTTTTGAGATTTTTCATCAACTCTCGTTCTTCGTTTGAGCAATGTAACCTGCGGCCCATGCTGAAAGTGTTAATAACAATTAGAAAATTAATTTCGCGACAAATGCTATTTTGACACTTTTGTTTTTTCAAATAACCAAATTAAATCAGCTTATTTTAGATCTTAACACTTTTTATTCACCAATTTTTCTTAAACAAAAAAGCGTTTCTATTTTTTTTCCAGCACGAGGTCGTTCAACAAACGACCATAAAAGATTATTTATTGCAACGAAATGTGCTTAAAAGCGATAGCATAATAAAGAACCGTTTTCGATCGATCATATACAGTGGGGCACATAAGTTAATATTTCCTGCAAAAGCTGGATCAGTAAAAATAAAATTCGTTTCTATTACTTTTTCCATCACTGTATACAGAAATATTTGAAACCGGGCCGATAACTTTGCCGTTTTTTTGGGGTCGAACTAAATTAAGTCTCGTCTTTATTAAATATTTGAGCAGGCTTGTCCAAAATATGTCTAAGGTTAATTTCTATTATTAGTTTTTTTTTTCAAATCACGGAACCGTTTTCCAATATTTTCTTCCACTTCAGTTGCTCTAGCCTTACATAACGAAATTTTCGTACCTTTTTTGCTAGTTCTGTCATATTAACCATTGAAGAAAGATAAGACATTAATGTTCGAAAACCTACTTGCCTTAAAGATTTTGTAATTTTTATTGGAAGAAAAACATAATTAACTTTCCATAGGAAGTTATTGTAATTGGGCCGATTTGTCGAATTGAAAATTTTGACTTTTCTCGACGTTTCAAGGTTCCTAGAGTCTTAATAAAAGCTTTTTAGAGAGATGTCTGTGCGTGCGTGTGTACGTACGTTCGTACATTCGGGAAGCTTTTTTCGTCGTCTATAGCTCAAGAACCAGTAAATATATCGACTTCAAATGAATTTTGTTATACAGATAATAATGCAGAAAAGACTCTCAAAAAAATTGAGTGGGTGGTTTTTTACCATAGCAATTTAAAAAAGAGGTGAAAATTTTGGTTAACCCAAAAAATCTCACGGATCAATATTGCTAGCGACTTGAATTACATTTTATATTATAAATTATAACGTGTTACCAAACAAATATATTTTTGGAAAACAAATCAATTAACGGTTTTTTTTTTATAAATAAAAAAAACTGAAAAAAAAAATAACTGTCACCTCGAATATTTACGAACAAAAAATGATTTGAATTCCAAAATAATTGTATGCAACGAAGAATAACGTTTTTGATATCTGGTAAAATTTTGAAATCTATCGAATTGGCAGTTTAAAAAAAAAATAAAAAAATAAAAGAAACATTACTAAAAGTTGGTCAAAATTGATTTTCGACTCAAATATCTTTTCAAAAATTTGAGATATTGCTTTCAATTTAATTTTATTTTATAAAAAATATTGTTTTCAACATTCAGTAAAATTTTCAAAAAAAAAATCGATTTGACAGTTTTTTTTACAAAAAAATAAAAAAAAATACTAAAACTTGGTAAAAATTTACTGAACTCAAATAATCTTATATTGGCTTCAAACTAATTTTATCTCACAGAAAATATTGTTTTCGACATTCAGTAAATTTTTGATAAAAATCCAACAGTCATTTTTTGAAATAAAAAATTTACTGAATGTCGAAAACAATATTTTCTGTGAGATAAAATTAGTTTGAAGCCAATATAAGATTATTTGAGTTCAGTAAATTTTTACCAAGTTTTAGTTTTTTTTTTTATTTTTTTGTAAAAAAACTGTCAAATCGATTTTTTTTTGAAAATTTTACTGAATGTTGAAAACAATATTTTTTATAAAATAAAATTAAATTGAAAGCAATATCTCAAATTTTTGAAAAGATATTTGAGTCGAAAATCAATTTTGACCAACTTTTAGTAATGTTTCTTTTATTTTTTTATTTTTTTTTTAAACTGCCAATTCGATAGATTTCAAAATTTTACCAGATATCAAAAACGTTATTCTTCGTTGCATACAATTATTTTGGAATTCAAATCATTTTTTGTTCGTAAATATTCGAGGTGACAGTTATTTTTTTTTTCAGTTTTTTTTATTTATAAAAAAAAAACCGTTAATTGATTTGTTTTCCAAAAATATATTTGTTTGGTAACACGTTATAATTTATAATATAAAATGTAATTCAAGTCGCTAGCAATATTGATCCGTGAGATTTTTTGGGTTAACCAAAATTTTCACCTCTTTTTTAAATTGCTATGGTAAAAAACCACCCACTCAATTTTTTTGAGAGTCTTTTCTGCATTATTATCTGTATAACAAAATTCATTTGAAGTCGATATATTTACTGGTTCTTGAGCTATAGACGACGAAAAAAGCTTCCCGAATGTACGAACGTACGTACACACGCACGCACAGACATCTCTCTAAAAAGCTTTTATTAAGACTCTAGGAACCTTGAAACGTCGAGAAAAGTCAAAATTTTCAATTCGACAAATCGGCCCAATTACAATAACTTCCTATGGAAAGTTAATTATGTTTTTCTTCCAATAAAAATTACAAAATCTTTAAGGCAAGTAGGTTTTCGAACATTAATGTCTTATCTTTCTTCAATGGTTAATATGACAGAACTAGCAAAAAAGGTACGAAAATTTCGTTATGTAAGGCTAGAGCAACTGAAGTGGAAGAAAATATTGGAAAACGGTTCCGTGATTTGAAAAAAAAAAACTAATAATAGAAATTAACCTTAGACATATTTTGGACAAGCCTGCTCAAATATTTAATAAAGACGAGACTTAATTTAGTTCGACCCCAAAAAACGGCAAAGTTATCGGCCCGGTTTCAAATATTTCTGTATACAGTGATGGAAAAAGTAATAGAAACGAATTTTATTTTTACTGATCCAGCTTTTGCAGGAAATATTAACTTATGTGCCCCACTGTATATGATCGATCGAAAACGGTTCTTTATTATGCTATCGCTTTTAAGCACATTTCGTTGCAATAAATAATCTTTTATGGTCGTTTGTTGAACGACCTCGTGCTGGAAAAAAAATAGAAACGCTTTTTTGTTTAAGAAAAATTGGTGAATAAAAAGTGTTAAGATCTAAAATAAGCTGATTTAATTTGGTTATTTGAAAAAACAAAAGTGTCAAAATAGCATTTGTCGCGAAATTAATTTTCTAATTGTTATTAACACTTTCAGCATGGGCCGCAGGTTACATTGCTCAAACGAAGAACGAGAGTTGATGAAAAATCTCAAAAATGAGGGCAAATCAATGACGAAAATTGCAGGCCTAATGAATTCTTCAAAAAATAAAGTATTTACCGCCATTCATTTAAAACCACACCACAACAGGAGCAGCGCGGCAGAAAGCGGGCAACCTCCAAAAGGTTCGCCCCAACAACCCCGCAAACGATCTCAAACACACGATAAAGACCGTTTAGCATGGTGGTGGCAACATTATGCTTTGAATATGTTTTTCGGCTTCAAATGTGGGACCAATTTTTTGGATTAAGGATGTTTTGACGGCCACAGGTTACGTTGATATCCTTAAAAATATAATGTTGTCATTTGCCGAAGAAAACATGCTGTTAGAGTGGGAGTATATGCAGGACAATGACCCCAAACACTCATCCCGACTCGCAAAACAGTGGTTCAAGGACAACAAAGTCCATCTAATGGAATGGCCGTCACAATCCCCAGACTTAAATCCCATAGAGCATCTATGGGGAATATTAAAAAAAAAGACTTGGTGGATTTAAATCCAAAAATAAAGACGAGCTGTAAGAAAAAGTGCAGGAAGAGTGGTACTCCATTGAGCCCTTCACTCGTGCCAAGTTAATGGACTCAATGGGTCGCCAAGTGCACCGAAGTACTAAAAAATCGTGGTGGCACAACAAAATATTTAAAAAAAAATTATATTTTATTTTTTTAGTTTAAGAAAAATTGTGTTAATTATGTAGTTTTAAGTCCATCGATTCTATTTTTTTCCAATGGAAATTAATTGAGTTAATTTTTTGTTATTTGAATTTTGAATCAAGTTTTTTTCTTTTCTCTATTATTGAAAGCGTATACTTCAATATACTTTAAATAAAAAATGTAACATTCAAAAAATAATGCATTTCAACGAAGGAAATTTAACATTACCACCAAAACAAGTCGTTTATATTATTTTTTCCATGACTTTATTTCTGCAATCCTCCAACAAAACGAAGGACTAGATAATAGCCGCGTTTTATTATCACCATGATCTGATCCGGATCTTGAATTTACATGCATTACAACAACAACACAAGATCCTGCTTTGTGTATGGATCTCAATTTGAGATCCAAAATTTAATTCTTTTTTTCACAACAAGGAGCGCTTTATCATTGTTATTTCACATGTAAATGTTGGTATCATTGCAAACAAATTAAATAAAACCTGTATTGCCATATAAACATTTCCATTTGACTGAAATAAAATATTTTTTAAATAGAAAGCGAGAAGCTTTATATTTATTTATTTGGTATATAATCCATGAAATAATTAGATATTTTAACAAAACTAGTTATTAATTGGTGAAATTAAAATAATTAAGTCCAAAAAAATGTATATTTGACATAATTTATGGGTATTATTTTCCCCAAAGAAAAGGAACAAAAAAAAAATCATTGAGCAAAATGTTCTTTGGGCAACCCTGCTTTAAATGTAAAAAAATATAAATAAAATCGAGAAAGCTGCAGCACAAATGGGAGAAAAGATGTTCAAATAAATTGTAAGTAATCTCTAAATTAAATTATTTAAGTGTCACATTTGTTAAAAGGTCAAAAAGAAAAAATTGAGGTCTTGGCTTAGAGGCCCATTTGTATTTTTAAAAAGCTGTATTCGTTTAAAAAATTTGTTGAGGTTTGTTTCACATACAAAAAGAGACACAAAGTTGACAAATGTGCTAAATTATATAAAACAAACTATATTAAAGACATTGGGCCTTACTAATAATCAAATTTAGTGTTAAGGTTAAAAGAAAATCTCCAGACTTTAGAAAATTCACATACCAATAACGAATTTAATATCCAGTTTAGTCGTTAGCAAAACGTCAAAATTTAATACACGGAAATCCATGTTTAAAGTCGAGCATTAAAAAGAAGTGTTGCCTAAGTTCTGTTTTATGGTACGTAAATTTGTATTTAATACTTAAATCTTATCTCAAGTTATCTGGTCGATTTCCATTGGTAAAGGTATATTTGAGGCTGTGAATGCAAAAGTGGTGTATCCCACTTTTTGTAATTAGGTTTGAATCGACTAAAACAAGCACATAAGCTTTGAAAATAGTAAAGTTATATTTTTTTGTGCAAAAATTAGATATTCAAGAATATAAAACTATGTTTAAAATAATGTATTTCCCTAAGACAAAAATGTGAGAGACAAAATAAGCCAATTTTTCAAAATAAGGTTATGCCACTTTCAGATTTTTGTTGTAAAGCCTAGTACGCAGATCACGCTAAATTATAGCTTTCATACAAAATTATCTCAAAAATGTAGGTAAAGAATTTTGTATGGGAGCTAAAATTTAGCACGATCTGCGTTCTAGGCTTAAAGTAAAAATGAAGTACTTAATTAAGAAGTACTTTATTTATTAGGGGTATTCACGATTCGATGCAATTAATCTAGTATCATTGCAAAAGTGTAACGTTGAAACATTTTCTTCCAAACTGACAACGACACCAGACAAATTTTATACTCCATCTTGCGAATCGAAAAGAAGCTTTCGGGACAGTCCAAAGCAGAAGTTACCCATGTTGTATACTCTTTTTTTCATTCCTACTGAAACTGAACAAAAAGCAACGAAACGCAATTATAAACGCATCATTTGACTTAATTGTATTCGCTTATTTTCGTATTTGGGGCTTTACACTGCAGTATGTAATTTATATATTTCAAATGATCGAATATGATACTAAAAAAGGGCTATGGAGAGATTATGTAATGTTTGCTTAAATATTTAGTGCGTTATAGTATTACGTTCGTTGATTTTACTTTAAATACGTGGCTAATTTGTTGATTCCGTTTTATATATTTAAGAAATATATTTCCTTGTGAAAAAGATGGTGTTATAAATTAAAATTTAATTTAAAAGTCACTCCGACACTTCAAATCAATTGTCGTACTAGAATATAATACAAGTACTAAAATACTTGATGTTAAAAAGAACACGGCAATACTGAACTTTGACAGTTTCTACTTTTTTTTGTTTTGTATTTTGTGCCTGTGGTTCTGAAATTTGTGCAGCGAAAAATAAATTGTTTCAAGAAAATTATATATATGTTTACTATGAATAAACAAATAAAAAGAGATGAAGAAGTTTCTGCGATTATTTCAAAATCTAGAAACAGACCTTCGTCAATTGAACTCATTTTTCAAAACTTATAGTTTTGCTTTTGCATAATAACAAAAAATTGATCTTTGACAGTTCTGACAGTTCAAGCAATTTTTGATCTTATTTGTAGTAGATTTTGTAATAGATTCAAGGAAAATCTTGAGACTAGTTAGTGAGAGGGTCAAATTGTTTATTGGTAGCATTTTATTAAAACTCAGAACTTTGTTTTAACCTTCCAGTTAACTAATAGTCGACATTAGCGTTTGATTATTAGTAAGGCCCATTATTTTGTAGGAACCTTAACACTAAAAATACTACCATTCCATTCAACAAGAAAACCAAACAAAAGCTACAGCGACAGCTCTGCTTGAGTGCAAAACTCAAAATTTTCCATACATACATACAAAAATTATTTATGCACAGCGAGCATCGCAATCGCACATGGATAAATGGACACCGAAACAAAATCTTTGGCAAACACACACTCTCACAAAATCCATAAACTAACTAATCCTAGAAATTCAAGATTCCAACTCACTCACTCACAAAACAAAGAAGAAATGCCAACGCATACCTTCACCAAACAAACAAAAAAATAACAACAAAACAAAACTACTCAAAACATAAAAACAACTACAAAAATTATAAACAATACAAAGTTTACTTACAATTTCCCCCAAATTTTTCCGATATATTGTACCAAGTTTCTTCTCTTTTGCTTACATTCTTATAATCAGCATGTGACGTATCGTAGAGAAGTGGATTTTCGCGCACCGCTTTAATTAACTTTTCCGCTTCACTCATATTTTCAGACTAAAAAAATCTCCAAATCTAAAGCAAGCGCCAGGCGGTAGCTGTGACGCGGTATGCGATTGCGAGCGAACGCGTCAAAACGAATGCGGGCATCGCCAGTCACCGCGGTCCGCCGTGTTTGCCTTTTTCTTAAATTGAGTGTCAGAAAGAGACGAACCGATGCGATAAATTGAGCAAAATTCAATTTACTCACAAAATAAGAGAACGCAACGAGATATACTCGTCCTCTCTCTTGCATCATTTTTCTCTTTTTCATACTAAATGTTTGACATTTGAGTTGAACTCAATTTTGAATTGAACACTCATACTCAAATGTACAGGAGAAATCTTCCAGATTTCCAGATGACAAATAGAAAAATTGCTTTCAATTTCAAATTTCAAAGAATTTATTAGAACAACGTGAAACCGATAAAATTATGATCGAATAAACACAATTAAAAAGGAATTAAATATTTCATAATTTCATTCATTCAAGAAAAAACAGACAAGACATCGAATCGAACACAACATACTTCCAGTATTCCAAGATCCACAAGCTGCTGTCATGTTTTTGTTGTATTTTGTTTTTTATTCCAAAGTCGGCTGTGATCTTGGAATATGTCAGACAAGTGGAAATGAAATTCCCATAATAAACAATTTTCCTGGAACTTCCATGCACATTTCGGTGTCTTTCATCGCTTTGAGTGGCTTGAACGACGACATCGAGTTTAGTTTGTTTCGGGCGGTTAATTCGTTTGGAAGTGAAACCGGTTTTATCCTCAACTTTAAGACCAAAAGTCAAGAAATTTACCTCTTCTTATTCCTAGTGCTAGTATAGTAGGCGAATAGTAGTACTTGTTTTTTTATTTTTCTTTCTTTTTGAAGGCAAGGTGAGCCTTTCTTTTTTGTTTCTTCTTTTATCTTGTGTAACTGTGGTAGCCATAGCCATACCGATACCACCACCATTCCATCTTCATCAGAGGAAGAACATCACAAGTCACAACACAAGAAGTGTAGTAATTTTTCCTCCTTTGAGTTCTGGAATTTCGCAATAATACAGTTTTGGTTCTGGTATGTTGTGCCGTGCCGTGATGTGTGAACGAGAGTGATTTTGGTGAAGGTTTTTAAAGTGATAAAATCCCTACCGAAGAGTGATTGAAAAAATGATCAAAGAATACATGGTTCCAAAATTATTGTGAATTTTTAACAACGACAAAATCGCAAATCAACACCGACAACAACGTTGTACAATATTATACAACTGCACATGGTGTTTATTTATACATTTAGCCAAAAATAATTCATTCTGAATCTGGAATTTTATTGTGCATAAAATTGAATGCAGACAAAAGAATAAAAGGCTTCAGAGTCCAGACTCCAGTTAGTTTTGTTTGTAGGGAGTCTTGTGTCATAAAGTGCCATACCTATAGTCGGTGTAACTTTGATGATAATATTAATCTAAGTGAAGTTAAATGATTTCCTGGACGTGGCAGAAAATCATATTTTAAAAAGGTTTTTGGATGTTAAAACTAAACAAGTGAAATATTGTTGAATCATTGGAATAAAATCGAATCGGGGAAATTAAACTGAAGAAGAAATTCCGTCAAAGAGATACAAATTTAAAAAAAAGAAGGACATACCATCATTGCGTGTGAATTTGTTTTTTTTGGAGCCCCCCCTGCATCTTGTATCCTGTGTTTTGTGGTGTCCTGTGTGAGTCATCTTCTCACTATTGACACAAAAAAGGTAAATTTTGTGCAATTATTTTAAATTGAAATCTTAATTACACTCTCATACATATATGCTATACATTCCATTGAGGGTCTTCAACATCACATTTACCTCTTTTGCTTCCTCTTTTTCTTCATCCAAAACGACAACGACAAAATCCCACACGCTCAACTTTTGTTATAATGATGTTCGTTCGTTTCGTTCCTTTTCTTTGGCTGCATAAATGTATGTACGATGAACGTATGTCTGTCGAAAAAGGGATTGTGATGATTGTGACGGTGGTGTAGTCGTAAAATTGTAGTTTCATACCTATCTTCCTACCTACATCGCCATCGTCATCGTGTCCTGGTCCTATTCCTCGTATTCGTCCTCGTCTATATAGGCATCTACTTTACCTACCTCCTACCTTTTTTGCTCTTATCTTTACAGTTTCAGTTGTAAAGCTATCCAAGCAAATCCCAAATCTACAGTGGGTTGGCAAGTGAGGCAAAAGAGTGACGGCGAAGGGGGTCTGACTGAATGTGTGTGGTAGTAATTTGAGCAGCATAATTTTCTTACAAGATTTACTAATTGGCAAGCTCTTGTAGGAAGTTCACTAAAACAAAAATCTCTGTTGTCTGCTGTCTGTTATCTCAAGACAACAAAAATAAAAATAAAGAAAAGAAACAACAAGAAGAAAAGAAAAAAAAAAAACAGTAATAATTAAATAGAAGGAAGCTTGTTTCAGTTTGAGAAAGGTGAGAAATATGTAGGTAGTGAAAGTCTTACAACCCATCTTGATTTATCGAATTCAATTAGGTAACTATATTAACAGTATGTATGTAGGTACCTTACCAACAACCTATCTTCATATCAAATGCTATTAAACCCTCTATCGTGGTAGGTATGTAGGTTATGTAGATAAAAACATAATGTAAGAAAGGTTGGTACCTAACTTAAAGTACTAGGTATTCCTGTTCTGGCTTATAATTTTGTGGGTTAAGTCCTTTTTGTTTTATTTACAAAGCAATTGAATTTAAGATTTTAAATGAAATCTAAAATATGTACATAACAATGATTTGAAGAAGAACACAAAGATTCAGTAAATCTTTCTTTCCGATTTTCGTCATATCAGTAATGATACCTACATGAATACTTACCTACATCATGGAAGGTAGGTGTATACTTACGAGTAGGTACTTGTCTATGATTATGATACCTACGAAGAAGAGAAAATTGAATTTTTTGTGTCTTAACGATAGGTTTTACATCCACCCTGCCAATAATCGTAAAATAAAGCTTATATTAATACAAACAAATCGATGACTTCTTAGATAAGTAAAGGTATATAGGTACATAGGTACCTTTCGTAGTTACTATTGTTTTTTTTTTTTGAATACAAAAATTGCCTAGATAGGCTAAAAATATCATAGATACTTAACCTTCCTACTGTTGATTAAGATCTTTCAAAAAATTGAAATTAAATAAATTAATACAGGTATTTTGCATTTGAATTTTGTAATTCTTAACATTATTCTGCTCTTATCCTATAATCCTTTTAAATCCTTAAGTGTTGACTTAGGTCACATCTAATTAAATGAAAATTAAATTTCCAGCTGAGTTACAAGAATGTTTTGAAAAAAATCCAAAGGGCCACATAATTATTTTCTCAAAAAAAGTTTCAGTCATATATTGGCTTATGGCGAGGAATTAATGGCTTCAAATTAAAAAATGTACCTATACCTATTTAACTTGTACAAGTATTTTAACGTACCCATTCAAAATACACACCAAATGTAGTGTTGGGGACAACTGAAATAGTTAAACATTTTAGTAGATTTTATTAGTGCTTTGCAGCCTTGCATAAAACCAAACTTTTCGAGCCATTCAGATTAGGTTCAAGTGCTTGGTAGCTAAAAAGCACGTTGTGATACCCAATGGATCTAAGGATCTTCTCTCTACTCGTTTAACTAATTGAAATTTATTTTAAAGCTAATTTTTCCATTTTGTGAATTGAAGCTGAATGAAGAACTGAATAAAAAGGGATTCGTTCGTAGATTATGGTTTAAGTGTGTGTACATCTTCGCGTGCAACAGATGGCGCTTTATTTGTTAACACGTACTTTTTCCAAAAAAAAAAAAAAACGAACTAATACCAATACTTTTACATTATATTCTGAAAGATAGACGTACTACAGATCAAAAATTAAAAAAAAAAATGAAAACATGCATTTTAGTCGCTCATGAAACTATGTGTTACTTTCGTCATACTCTACGAACATTCAAAAACGAGTTGGCTTATGGGAGTTTACACCAACACGATTCAAAATGCAGCATTTTTCTTATAAAAGTTCTGTCAATAGCGTCTTTAATTCTGTCTGTCGCATTTTTGTTTTGCATTATCCGTGTTTTGTTGGAAAATCTATTTTACACGAATAATTAAAAAAAAATATCCGTAGTATGAATACTACCGATAAAAGTTAAAGCAGAATCTTACTACGGATGGGTTTTTGACATTTATACGAGTCTCGAATGGATCTTATGTGATTTCGTTCTCAAATGTTGGTACGATTGATATTGCATTTGTATCTCGATGGCTGTGCTCGTTGAGTAGTTGTGCATTTGGAATCATGTGTTTTCCATTGGGGAAAAAAATCAATCTATTACTGTTGATATTATTTAGTTTTGTTAGTGAAAATGGACTAACTGGGCTTATTTTGCAAGAGAAAACAATAGAAAAGATATTCATGTTTTGCTATGTTTCCATCAAAGGTTTATCTGAGTTTAGATTAAATAAATCTTTTTGGTGTTTCCACCGCACAAGAAGATTTAAAATCTTTAAAGACACAAATACAAAGAGATGACATTTAATAACAATTACAAATTTTTGGAAAAAACTATTTACTCGGTCTATTGCACTTACTGTTTTAGGATTTAGAAATTTTAGTTTACATTGTAGTATGAATAATAAATAAATTATAATAAGTTAACATAAATTAAACAACACATAAATAAATTAACACTTATTGAACAGCAAAACTTAAGTCTAATATTGCTTGCTAATAATATCACAGATCATTTATTATTATTGTTACTAATGGCAACACTATATATCGAGCTGATATTGTCCAAGTCTTCTTTATGGTTCATTGTTGTTGTTATTTTTTGTTGAATCCGAAGACTTTCTAGTGTGTAGCGGGTTGTGGTGCGGTTTTCCTTGTCCAAAATAGTAACATTGTCAATGTCTGCGATGTGGTCTTCTTCTATCATATGTTGTGAGAGTGCTGTAGCTGTTCTTTTCTTTCTTATGTCAGCTTCATGTTCGGATAATCTCACTGCAAGCTTACGTTTTGTTGTGCCTATGTATACCATGTTGCAATTGTTGTTGTCATTACCTTTGCATGGTATTTGGTAAACTACGTTATGATGATCTGTTTTTTGTGTGGGTGGTTTTGTTTTTGTAAACATTGAGCTTAAGGTGTTATTGGCTTTATGTGCGAAAGTAGTTTTTTCTCTGTCAAGTGGTATTGTTTTGTTGAGAGTATTATTGTCAGTTAGATGAGGGATGTATGTTAGTGAGAAAAATCTAGCGTTGCCAGATTTTACTTTTTGTGTTGTAAGTTGTTTATTTGAGTTTTGTATTTGGTGAAGTTTATTGTTGATTAAATTATTAATTATTGTGTTTGGATAATTGTTCATTTGTAGAATTGTTTTTATTTTTGTTATATTTTCTTTGTGGTATATATTGTCACTGATGTCTAATACTTTGTTAATGAAGTTGGTTGCGGTATTGATTTTGTATTTCATAGGTTGAGAAGACAAATAATTTATCATTCTTCCTGATGAAATTGGGTTGCTATACCAGTCAAAGGAGATTTTATTTTCTTTTCTTATAAGTTTCACCTCAAGAAACGGTAATTGGTGATTGTTTTCTATTTCTATAGTAAAATTTAGTTTTGTGTGATATTCGTTGAGTGTTTCTAATATTATTTTAGCGTCGTTCTTTTTAATTTTATTTAAAAATGATTAAGTTTGACACCACTTTCTAAAATGCAAATGGTGTTTCGATGTTTCTTATGAAGTGCAAGTGAGATAGTTTAATTCGTGTTAAACAATGAAAAACTGAATAGTTCAGCACCATATAAGAATATGCTACCTACTCCATGTGCATTTTTTTGCTTTAATTTGATTAAAACAAAACTATATTTTTTGTACACAAACATGCAAATAAACTAACCATAACGCATTATCTGTAAAACCAACTCCACCACAAAGGTTTTTCTATATATAAATATAGAAAAACCTTTATATAAATAATTTAGGCGAGCTTGAAGCTCGCTTCAACACCACATGTTAATGTAGTATTCTACGAACAAACCCCCTTCTTGAAGTTTTTATTTTATGTCAAATTGTTTGGTTAAAACTTTGAAATCGACTATCACATTACACAGATGTATTTTCTTGATTTTGATAGTCAACTATGAAAAATCAGCTTACACGATTTCACCCCTGGTCTGAATTTCGCTATTTTTTTTTTGGAATTTTTTGATAAATTATTCTGGCAAATATTCAATTGTATCAACTTTCAAATATAAAAACCGGACTACTGCGGATCGTTTTTTTGGCAATTTCTCACTGTACTACTATATAAAATAAATAAATAAATAAATTGGGTGGCGCAACAGTCCATGAAGAACCAGGGCCTAGTGACTTACAATTCTCAACCATTCCTGTGTGCGAGTAATGCTGTCAGAGATGGAAGGGACCTACAGTTTATATGCCGAATCCGAACGGCTAATTTTAAGAAAGCACTTTTCATGACAAGAATTACTCTTGGAGGATTTGTCAATTCCTCGCAAGAGTCAGTACCCGTGATTTTTTTTTTTTTTTTTTAATTAAGGTGGCACAGGCAGGGATTGCACCCAAGACCCCTTGCATGACAGTCCAACGCACTAACCATCACGCTACGGGTACTACCACTATACTATATATGGAATACCAAAAAAACACTGCTATTAGTTTGGTTGCAGATAAAACATATGAAATTTCAAAATGTGCAACCAACAGTAAAAGGATGAAGCTCTCACTGAAAAATAAAAAGTTCTAAGCAACTACTCGTCATACTCTACGAACATGCCTTTGCGATACACAAAAGTTATCAATGGGCAGGTTAAGACCGCATACGGGACTTAAAAGTAAGGCGAGTTGCAAAAAAAACTATCTTCCAATTAAGGCAACTTTATTGGAAAATTGATTGGAAAGTTAGTCAAGAATAATCTCCCAAACTATCAAGTCAAGTCTACTTATGTCAAAATGACAGCTGGTTATCTTGTTTCATTCAACTGAAAGCTGAACTTTATTACTCTATGATTTATTTATTATTTGGACAATTCCATTTTATGTTTTTTGTAAAAGTTTCCTTGTCAAATTGGAAAAAGGAATAAGTTATATTTCTCTACAATACAAAATAAAAATCGTTATGGACTTGGTAGCTTGCATGAGGAGTGTTGTGTAGACAATTATGTTTTTGATAGTTTTTGCACAATCAACTGCAGATAGAGTCAAAAAAAGTAAAGTTCTGAGGCTTAAATTTATGATACTTAAAAAACTAAATAGTTCAAAATTTACGTTAAAAGAATGCATTTGACTGAAAAAAATTAAGTCATGTTGTCTGAACTCGCCCATTTGTACGAACATTTACATTGGAGACTCGAGCAAACGTCAAAATTCTATCCACAGTTGAATCCTACTTCAACTTTTATCTGCAGTTAAGAGTTTGTATTTGTTATACTTATGTGTAAAATCATATTCCAATAAAGATATTTTTGGCGAAAAAACACCTATTGGCATAAAATGAACAAAATGCGTTTCAAAAATTGTTTTTTTTCATGATGGAAATTAATAGAATTTAGTCTTTTCCTAAATATTATTTTTGAACATTGAATTATCATATGTATTTAAATTACATCTGCACCAATAATTTGTATTTTATTATTAATCCAATATCACTTTCTTTTGAACAAACGAAATCAATGAAATAGAAGTCCAAAAATTGACTTAACTCAATTTCAACAAAAATTTAAAGTTTTGGGTTTGAAGTTTTCAAATAATACCAAATAAAATGTATTGGGTTTGATTTTTGCTTCCATTATAATTAATCACTTTTATTTAGATTTTTAAGGAAGATGCATTGAGATTTGAACATGACCTGGTGTCATATTTATACGTAACAAGAATATTGGATTTAAACAATTAGAAGTGGATGGATTTACATTGGCAGTCTTGTGTTATTGTTTTGAGTAATTAAAAATGTGAACTTCCTATTAGTTTATATGCATTTAAGACCAAATTCTTTTAAGTTAAACATACATTCTACGAAACCTCATAAAAAGATAGAATGTAGGCAGCACAAGAGTGAAAACAAAAAAATTATATATATTTTATGTCGTCATCGTTAGTAAGAAAGACCAGGCATACATATGTATGTAGAGGTACCTTAATAATAGTCCTCCACAGTTTTAGTTTTGAGCTTTAAACCTTCTGCTTATCTAACCGCTCGGTTTATTCGCAATACAAAAATTTAAAGATAATCCATACAAAAAGTTAAACTATGTATTTTATATGCCCTACTTTTAATGCTCTTAACTGGAATGTCAAAAAATATGATTAAACGAAAAATGAGATTAATTTTTCTTGTTAAGAATTTGTATACAAAAATAATAATTCAATATTAATTTAAACCAAAAAAAAACTTGATTAAATTGGAAAACTGTGGACAGAACCGCGAAAATAACAAACAAAAAATCTGTTAAGTTTTTATTAATTGAATAAAAACCACGGGTCAATAAGCCCAATTAGTGGACATCATAATGTTAAAAGTATTCAATTTTTGATATTTGACCCAATTGGTTTTCATTGTTGTTTAATAGCAAAAAAATGTACTTTTGGTTTAAATTGGCGGTTAAAGCTCGTCCTTAAATTAATATCTACATTGTTATGTACCTGCTTCAATATATTTTTGAAAGTCCATCTGGGATATGAATTTTTCTATACGAAACTCAAACTTGTGACAAACTTTTCAACAGGGATTGTGTATGATGTAAATGCTTTGAGTTTTGTTGCTCTGCGTGGATAAGATAAGAAGCTAAGTACTCTCTTTGTTGTGTCTTTGTCTATGATGAGTGATGCATGTTAGCCATGTTATTCTTCAAGGCCAATTTTATGCCCATCATAGGAACATTCTAACATTCGTATTTATTTAAGTTATTTGGATTGTAAAAAGGTCATATTTTATATAAGTTTGTGTCCTATGACTCTCCAATTCTTTTGGGCTCTACGAAAATCCTAAAACGCTTAAAGACACCAAAAAAAAAAAAAAAAAACCATCAGCCCTCTACATAACTTTAGTGTTTGCGAGAAAAATCGAATTTGTTGTGTTTTTGTTCCATTATTTAAAATTGTTCGTTTATTTATCTTTTTATTTGTGTTATTTATTTATTTATTCAACTCTTCATATTAACAAAAATATGCAAAAGTACAGTTAACTCAAAACTAATAAATTTGAAAAATCCCTTGAAGAAGCTGGAAAATAGCCAGCGAAACGTCGCGTCGGGTAACAGAAGATGAATTAGTTTTTTTATTAATTGCATCAAGAATATTGATCATTAAAGCCCAATCAAACAAACATTATATATTAAATCAATAACTTATGAAAAATCGACATTGAACAAAAAATTGAAAAAAAAGATGTCGAGTGTAACCCTCTTTGGCTATGCTCGAAGGAATCCATCAACACTGCACTCGCTCGATTTAAAAAAGATTCAACTGCGAGAGAGGTATATCTTCAGCATTTTCATGAATGAATGAATCCTTTCATCAGTAAAAATTAGAATATCCTCTTTACCGATGGTTCTAAGTGTGAGGAAGGTACCTCTTTTCCAATCGTTGACTCAAACAACAATCTTATTTCTTCAGAAAAGCTACCACCATTTTTCTCTGTTTTCTCAGCCAAAGCCTTAGGGGCTCTAAAAGCCACGCAATTTGCCTGCAAATCCAAGAAAAAACAGTGATATGCACGGACAGTCTTTCAACTTTAGCCGCCATCGAAAACGTCAAAAATCGATCATCCTAAATCGGCAAAATTAGAGATAACGTCATCAAACTTGGAAAAGCAATAAAGATTTGTTGGGTGCCAGGTCACATCGGTGTGAAAGGCAATGAACACGCAGACAATGAAGCCAAAATAACCGCTAGGAACCAGCAACTTAACAATATCAAAATACCAACCTAACAAAAACGATATTTTAAAACTGACTTGCTCCATTTTACATAATCAGAAAATAATAGATTGGTCTCGTTATCATCACCTCTGTTCTTCCATCAACCAAAATTGCAGCCCAGTTATCTACCCCACCTCTACGCCTGCAATCATGACGAAAAGCTTCACCGGGTTGAGGATTTGACACACCCAGCTCACCCATAGTCACCTACTTAACAAAGACCCATCTCCCACCTCTGCTAACTCAATATCCAGCTGACCATCAACCTTTTAACTACAGACTGCCCGAAAATCAATGAAATTTGTAATAAAATTTTTAACAATAATCTAAAAAATCTCCTTTTGGTTCCTTCCGAACAAAACACACAAAATATTTTCAAAATTTTAAAACTTTTAAACCTTTATCAGAGTATTTAACCCTTATTTATTGAAAACCTCTGCGTGGGTGGTCGGAGTGAGTCAGACCTATTACTCTTACTTACTCTGACCGCCCCATGCAGCTGGCAATTTAAAACATCATAAAATCCAAAATAGTACCCGTGGCATGATGGTTAGTGCGTTGGACTGTCATGCCAGAGGTCTTGGGTTCGATCCCTGCCTATGCTATCTAAAGTATTTTTCACGGGTACTGCCTCTTACGAGGAATTTACAAATTCTCCAAGAGTAATTCTTGTCATGAAATGTGCTTTCTCAGATTTGCCGTTCGGATTCGGCTTAAAACTGTAGGTCCCCTCCATCCCTGACAACAATACTCGCACACAGGAATGGTTGAGAGTTGTAAGTCACTACGCCCTAGTTCTCAACGGACTGTTGCGCCACCCACTTTAACATCCAAAATACTACTTTAATAATTTCAGCTAGAAGCCCTAGTAGCTATTAGCTTTTATGTATTGTTTTGTACATTTATGAATAGTTCAATATATAATAATAATCCTATAGGATTGCAGCTATTTCGTTTCATAGAGCAAAAGCTAATTTATTCTGAAGCATGTTAGCTACGATCGCTCATGCTTGTAAAAAAAATGGTTTAACGCTTTCATCTGCATGCACTGAGCAAATACACACATATCGTTGGAATTTTGATAATACGAGTAATTGAATTACTTTTTTGCAAAGACAGACTTCGGTCTTATGTAATTAATAACAATAAAGTTTTCTTCCCAATTTTAACCAATAATAACTCAGTAAAACATGTAACTCTGTATTTTCTTAGTGAACAAGGTTATCTATACTACCATAATAAAGCTGAAGAGTTTGTTTGTTTGTTTGTTTATTTGTTTGTTTGTTTGAATGCCCTAATCTCAGGAACTACTAGTCCGATTTGAAAAATTCTTTCAGTGTTAGATAGCCAATTTAGTGAGGAAGGCCAATGGCTCAAAATCGAGGATTTTTCCCTTTTAAAAGCTTCGACTGCGTGCGCGGCGGAAACAAGGTGCCTCACTCAGTCAACTGATGAGTCCATGTGAGTTCCACCTGGACGAAACGCCAAACAAAATTTTTTCAAGGACTAAAGGCTGCAAGCTATTTTGAATCAATAATTCAACAAGTCCGAAGTATAGTGCATTGTCTTCTACTTTGCTTGAATTTTTTCAACAGTATATAGAATTTGTATTATGACAAACCTCTTTTATAAAACTTAAGCTAAGCTCTGAGCTATAATCTTTTATTAGATTTTAATTTAAGAAATTTTAACTTGGTTGAATATAGTTCGTAGTAAGTTTTTGCATAAAAACTTATGTTAGATGAACTGAAATTTTGGAAAAATTGCGTCTTGACAAGGTGCCTCACTCAGTCAACTGATGAGTCCATGTGAGTTCCACCCGGACGAAACGCCAAATTTTTTCAAGGACTAAAGGCAGAAAGCTATTTTGAATCAATAATTCAACAAGTCCGAAATATAGTGCATTGTCTTCTACTTTGCTTGAAAATTTTTTCAACAGTATATAGAATTTGTATTATGACAAACCTCTTTTAGGAAACATTTAAAGTTTTGCTAAAATAATGTATGACAGTATTGTTACCTTTTAATAGTTTTAAAAAGAAATCCGGTACAGCATATGTCTATATTTTAAGTAAAGCTCACTATATCCTTTTTTATGCTAACCAGTTGTAAAGGGTGATTTTTTAGCTATTATCTTTTTGGTTTCTTTTTTGATTGGTTTAAACAGCTGACGCACGTTTCGTGTTTTGTTTCACTGTCAAACATCTTCAGTTTGGTCTATAATTTAACCATGAATCGTCTTACAAACGAACAACGCTTGCAAATTATTGAATTTTATTATCAAAATGCTTGCTCTGTTAAGAAAGTTCATTGCGCGCTTCTTCCATTTTATGGTCAGTTTAATCGACCCACTGAAGCGGCTATTCGGGCTATTGTGACTAAATTTCACACCAAATTTACATTGTTGGACATTAAACCACCAACACGCTTACGTAGAGTGCGAACTGAACAAAATATCGCAGCTGTATCGGCCAGTGTTAATGATGACCATCAATTATCGATTCGTCGCTGTTCGCAGCAATTGGGCCTCTGTTACTCAACAACGTGGAAAATTTTGCGGAAGGATTTAGGTGTGATGCCTTTCAAAATACAGCTGGTCCAAGAAGCCGAGTGACCTACTGCAACGTAAAATTTTTGGTGAATGGGCTCTTGGAAAGTTGGTCGGAAGATCCACTTTTTTACCGAAAAATTGTGTTCAGCGACGAAGCTTATTTTTGGCTCAATGGGTACGTAAATAAGCAGAATTGTCGATTTTGTAGAAGCATTGCAAGAGCTACCAATGCATCCAGAAAAAGTCACAGTTTGGTGCTGTTTATGGGCTGGTGGCATCATTGGACCGTACTTCTTCAAAGATGATGAGAATCGTAACGTAACTGTGAATGGTGAGCGCTACCGTGAGATGATATCCAACTTTTTTTTGCCCAAAATGCAGAAGCTAGACTTGCATGACATATGGTTTCAACAAGACGGTCCCACATGCCACACAGCACGCGCAACAAAGGACTTATTAAAGCAATATTCACATGAGCACGACCAACGAATATTCGTCGATTTTGACATTTCTTTCACATGAGAGTTTTTAATTCGTCGCGAATGAAGTTTGACAGCCGAACACCATTCACCACCGAAACCAAAACAAGAGTGATTTTTTTAGGTTAAGTACGAGCGATTATTTTATTCGTTGCGAGTGTGGATAATGTGGAACGCGAATAAAGTTTGACAGTTCGTATCAACTACAATTTTTTTCGCGACGAATAAATTTGTTTTCTTAAATTTATTAATATATGATATTGAAAAGTAAAAGTATGCATCATAAATGAAATAGAAACTATATTGCTATCGTTTTCTTAAGAATTTGTGTGGAAATATGTCTTCAAACGTATATAAACTCACATTTTGTAATTCATTCGTCGTTCGTTGGTCGCACTCATGTGAATGCTACTTAAAGCATCTTGCACATGAGCTACGAACTGCGAATGGATTATATTGCTATCGTTTTCTTAAGAATTTGTGTGGAAATATGTCTTCAAACGTATATAAACTCACATTTTGTAATTCATTCGTCGTTCGTTGGTCGCACTCATGTGAATGCTACTTAAAGCATCTTGCACATGAGCTACGAACTGCGAATGGATGTTCGCATATTTTGACTTTTCTTTCACATGAGCTTTATTTCTATTCGCAGACAGCGACGAATTGTCAATTTATAATTACCCTTTTCAACAAACAAAACAAGAGTGGTATAAATTTGAGGTTAAGTTGAGCGCGAACAATTTATTCGTTGCAGTGTGGATGGTATGTGGAACGCGAATAGAGTTTGACAGTTCGTAGCAACCACACTGCAATTCGTTACTACCAAACTGTTTTTACAAAATTTTCCTATTTTAGAGAACAAAATGAAAATTTTATTATCAAAGACTAGCGCTGCTATTTATATCCCCGTCCTAATAGCATTTTATTTAAAATGGTTTCATTGTTTTCCAAAATATTGCCTGGAAAGCTCTAATTTTATTAATTTGTTTTTATTTTTTGGGAATAAGAAGTCCATACAGTAGATGTCCCATCAGTTCAATCTTCAATTTCTTCACTCTTCAAAGCTTTTCGTTTTCATGATGATAATTACTACTTTCATCGGTTTTTCGAATTGAATCTTTTTGAATTCTGTAAGTGATATAATTGTGTTCACATGTTCCAATTCGGCAAAGAAGCAGACAATTATTTGTTTGGAAGTGGTTCGTACTCGAACGAAGATTGTTGGATTTAGTGTAGAATTCCTTGAACATTTCCTTTCACCAATCGATATTACTCTCATTTTGATCAAGTGTTTGCTAAAGTGGGGATAGGTTGACGTGTCTGTCAGGGTTAGAATAAGGTCAATTGTCGGCCAAATTACGATCCCACATGAAACTAGAAACTTACTTCTAAGCTCAATGAAACCAATTAGAGCTCCTTAAAATAAATACATAAATAAATTAGATGGTGTAATAGTCCGTTTAGAACTAGGGCCTAGTGACTTACAACTCTCAACCATTCCTATGTTCGAGTAATGTTGTCAGGGATGGCGGGACCTACAGTCTTAAGCCGCATCCGAACGGCTTATTTGAGAAAGCACTTTTGATGACAAAAATTACCCTTGGAGGATTTGTCAATTCCTCGCTTGAGACAGTCGTTAAAAAAAAGCTTTAGATGGCTTGGTCTTGCAAATTCCTTGACGAAAATGAACTCTTGATTTAATAAATTTCTTTTTATGATGACTAGACTTTCAACTTCATATAGCAATATATGTAAATCTCACTCAAGTAACAAAACAATCTGAAGATAATAATTTTCAAAAACTACAAAGTTTTCAGGTCAGTCACACAAAAAAAAAGAAATGTGATAAAAAGGGTTTTCTTATTTAATTTTTTGTCTGTCTGTAGGGTGTATCCAGGTCCTAGAATTTCAATCCATCTATTATGTCTTGGGACCTTTAGTTAACCGCAATGATTTTTTTTTTGGTTTCTATGAATACCAAAAATTCTCCTTTGAAATCCCAAAGAAAATCTAATTTGTATGTGTTACAATCGATTCAAGGATATTTTTGGTAATCTAATTGTTGAAATCTGAGCTACATATGTACATAGGTGTATACATAAATGTGTATTGGGTCGATGTGTAAACCTTATAAAAAGATACACAGGTCCATAGTGTTAAATTTCAGTAAATAGTTATGTTGGTTATTTGGTTTCGGGCGTTTTGAATTTTTAGAAAGATGAATGATTCCAATAATAATTTCATGTAAATAAAGTCTTTAAATTGAATAAGATGAATTTAAGAAAAAGAAATTGAAACATGTTTTCAATGTTTTCCCATTTCTCTCTCTCTTTTTTTTTTATTGTAACTCTTGCTAGCAGAAAAGTTAGGTGAATTGAGAAAAAGGTTAAATACCAAACCTACTCTTTTTGATAGATTTATAATTGACCATCAATCATTGTCTTATTCGAAAAGATTGAAACAATTGACTTGAATATAAATCTGTATATATGCAAAATGTACTATGTTTGTTTCAAAGCACGATAGGTAGGTACATACATAAATTGATTGATACGAATTTCCCAAACCAAAAGATTCAATTATATTTAATAGAAACAAAATTTACATACATCAAATGGAAGTAAACTGCCTACTTAAGACACAAAAATGGTCTACTTCTAGTATATAGTTACACGTTTCATGTAAGTTTTTCTAAATTTCCATATTTTACTGGTATACCTACTTGTTAATGTAAATTTTCTATAAACCTGCCTAATTGAATCAAAAAACAAAAAAATCCAAGTCTAAAGTTTTTAAATTGTTCATTAAATCCAAACAAAAAACAAGGAAAAAGAAATCAAATATACATAATATTCATAAATCTCAATCGAAATTCATAGAAATCAACGTTTTTTGAGTTATTTTACTCCATTGATGAACTTGTTAATGCAAATCTATTCTTCCTAACGAGATCATTATTGATGATAAAGAAGGCCCAACCATCAACTATGTATACTTGAATATGTAATATTTAATTTTAATTGTTCCACTCGATGTTTTGTGATTACAAAAAAAAAAACTAAACGAAAAACAATTTAATTAGGAATTGAATTAAATTATTTGTTTTCCTTTGTTTTGTTTTTTTTTTTTTTTTTTTTTGATTTTTGTTAATAGCAACAAGTTTTTTTGTTTCTTAAACTATTGAAGTTATTATGTGAATTTTTGTTTAACTTAATTTTAACCAAATTGGCGTGACCTGACTTTGAATAATTTAAATTCAATTGACAAGAACTTGATTGATTTTTGTCAGCGATGTAAGAAGGTACACAATTTTTTGGGTTGTGAGTTTTTGAATGTTCGTTAGAGTTGGTTGCTCTAATAGAATCTACATTTTAAATCATTCTTTTAGTATTTGCTGATTGGTTTTTCAGTTTTGATTTAAATTGAACTCTAGAAATATAAGCAGAATTTTCAATTCAAGGTTTTGTGGGAACTTGGTTCCAGATATAGGTTTTTTATAACATTAACAAGAAAGTTAAAGGTTGGATAGGTAGTATCGGTGTACAGGAAAGACAGAGCGTAATAAAGTATTAAACATTCGCATAGTACGGTTAAAGAACGAATATCTGTACTTTACAGTACGACATATGGTGGACTCAACTGATGGGCATTCCTAGGAACGTGAGTATTACTTTCGAACTATTTAAGAGGAGGAATGCAACTGGCTATTTCACAAGAGCATAGTCCGTTAAAACAACGGTAACAAATGATGAGGCAGGAAACTTTACGACGATGTTCGAGTGTCGGAAATGTGTTAATGATGTTACTGTCTAAAAGTAACTGATATTAGTTACTGGAGTACCAGCCCAGAGATAAGAGTTCTACTCAAGCTTTTGTTATGTACCTGTTTTGTAGATTGTATAGTCTAATCAGAAGACAGGAGCAATGTCTTGAAACGTCTTAGAAGACGTACAAGATAGTATTAACTTTTCGAAGCACAGTACTGCGTAAGTTGGAATTTAATGAGCTTATCGTATTTTTTTTGTTGTGGTTCCAGATCCAAAGAGGAGTTATTTGGGTCTGTAAAGAAATATGAAAAGCTAAAACTTCTATCGTCAGGATCGTCAGGATATCATTCATAACAGGAGAAAGAAGGTCGGGCCAAAACAGAGCTCTGGCGTACAGTAGCATTTATACTGTGGGTTTCAGACTTAAATAAGTCCAGTACAAGTTATATTAAACGATTCAAAAGAAAATGTCTAATCCAATGGAGAAGGAAGTAACTTTTACTCTCACTTCCACGCGGTGCCTAGTGAAGATTGGGTTCAAACCCCAGTGGAAAGTTGTTGGGCGTACAAAATGAGAAATGGGGGGGGGGGGAGTGTCCCGAGATGGAATCAACGGTTGTGTCTATAGTTCCAGTTAGGTTGAACTACTTAGTGACCTCTTTATAGGGTTACTACGACATATTCTGAGCTCAGGACTGTAAGGAGCGGTTATGCCGATTCTTTCCCTTGGAGTTTAAATCAAGGACCTGGTCCTTCAGGTTAAAGGTCGTGCGTCAGGGTGACTTCCTGACCAAGTAAAGAAAACATATTTGCGAAACACCAACGAGGATTTACTGTTGACAACTCACGCAAACGATTTAAAGACAACGGACTTCGGAAATGCGCATGGAATGTTAGGTCTTTTAGTAGACCACGTGCAGCCGAACAATTAGCGGAGGCCCTAGACTACTATAAAGCAGATATCACCACCATCCACGAACTGCGACATTTACTGTGATGATTCCTTCCGAGAAAACCAACAACGCCCATTTAGATGCGACTTTGTCATTGGAGTCATGCAATAAGCAACAAGTCCTTAGCTGTAGGTGAATCAACGTCATCATGATAATCCGCATCAATGCTTAATTCGGTAACATAAACCAAATACGCGCACACGCCCTCACAGAAGAGAAGGATGACAACACCAAGGAAATGTTCTTCGTGCTCTTGAACAAAGCATATGAGCAGTATCCTAGCTACGACATTAAAATTGTCTTTTGAGATTTTAATGTCAAGACATCTTTGGTGTAATAATCGGGAAAAACAGCCTGCACGACAACACTTCTGATAACAAATTCACCCTCATCGATTTGGCCGCGGGGCGAAACATCATGGTAGACAGTTCAGCGTTTTCCACACGTCAACATCCACACCAGGAACTTGGAGTTCTCCAGACGAATCTACCGTCAACAAGATTGACCATATTGCGATCGATGCTATCCACGATTCCAGCAACATGGATGTCCGAACTTTCCGAAGAGCTAACATCGACTCGGACCACTTCCTCGTTGTAGGCAAGGTAGCACTTTGGGTTTCCAGATGCTGGGAGAAGATACAACGTCGAACCGGTACAATCCTAAGAGGTCGTTAAATCCTTCTCGTCACAAGTAACTCCTTTCGAAGTTCTCTGCCGACAACACAATGTATCGATAACTAGCGGCAACATTGCAAACATGCAATTAGGGAAGCCCTCTTACGTGCTGGGTTTCAAACAACCACAAACAAGAAATCCTTGGTTTAATGAGAAATGTTGGCAGGAAGCGTGCGTTTGAAGATATTAAGAGGTTCACAAACAGAAATGAAGTTCGAAAGTTTTATGAGCAGGTGAAACGCTCCATGCCCTATGTACTGTTTTTCTTTAATCAATTGGAATATGAAGAGTGTCTCTAAAGAAGTTTTGGGCGTAACCAAATGTGACCGTTTTATTAAGGTCTGGTGCATGAAGCAGGGCAAATTTGAGTGAATGCATTAGTTTGGTTGAGAGGCTTCTAATCCTTTACGACTTATTGGCCTATATCAAAAGTAACCTAAAAAAATCGATATCGACTTAATATCCGGGTCAACAGCTATGAAGCTATGTAGAAGTAAGGTTTGTAGGTCCCCAACAGTCTAATCAATGAGTCACGATCTTAAAGCGCTGAATCTGACCAAGCTGTTACAAGTTTAAAGTTTAATTATTTTATTTACTTGACTAAGTAAGATTCGTACAAACAAAATCCTTCGAACGTACAAAGATACACTAACCGCTCCTAGTAGCCATAAAATAGCCTTAATATTATTATTATTACTGTGACTTTTAACTTCTGTTTACGAATACACAGTTATTAAGATGCCTGATGGTGTGAAATTAATCTGGGATTATAAATACATACATATACATACATAATTATAAGCCCAAGCTCTTGAAAAGCTGGGTTCGCCCAACCTCTTTTTGCATTGGAGATTTTTTTTTCGTATGTAGGCATTCGTTACCAATTTTTAGCGCACAGCATCTGAGTCCGAATTCTTGGGGCTTTATAGATTCTTTAAGAACAAATTCGCATAATAACCGCACCCAAGTTCTCAAAAATATAATATTGTAAACTTTACCTACTCCCATATTCCACTATTCTTGGCATACTTGTATCCCAGCAACGGCCTGAACTGACACGTTCGTCGTCTTCTTCGCTCGGTCGAACCTACATATTAATGTCTGCACTTCATCGTTTAGCTAAAAGAATACTTAACAAAAAAAAAGCAAACTTAAACTGCAAGAAAAGATACTCAACAAAGGCTTACCGGAAAAAATGAGGAATCCAAAATGTGGCTTCTGAAGCAGAGAGTGGTTAAGTTGGTACCTACATATATGCACTACTACATATTTGTATCTCAGGTAGAAAGATCGCAGATAAAAAGCACAGAAAAGGTCTCTTCAAATTGTAAGTATAAAGTATGTTTACATTTTCCTTTCCTGGGGCTTGCACGACGACAAATCAAGAGGGAAGACTGAACTGAACGAAGAAGAACCAAACCAACATAAGAACCAGAATCAGCCCCTCGAAACCTGACTGCGCTGTGCTGCGTCTTACATCTCTTCTCTATAGGTAAAGGTACGACGACGCGACGACGACGTCGAAAAACGACTGACTAGGTACGACGAAGTAGATGATGCACAACAAAAATTTGCCTGGAACTGTTGCGGACGCTTGTTACCTTAACTTACCTATCTACCAACCAACCAACCAACCAAACCAACCAGCTAACCGTCTATCTTGAAAACCAAGTAACAAGTCGCAGAAGTAGAAGTAGAAGGCTTACTTACCTCTTTCCTTTACCCCTTCCTCCTTTGACCTCGATTTTCGTTTAAAGGCACGAAACTTCTAGCTGTTGCTATACGCCTTCGTTACCATCATCATCATCATCGACGATTTCTGCTCCTGCCTCACTCAACTCACTATCTTTCCAACAACGAGCTGACAACAGACAATTTTGGGTAAATATAACTCTGATGTGATGATGGTTCTTCCTTCGTTCGTTCGTACGGTCGTTCGTTCGTTCGTTTGTTAAACTCCTCATCGGAAACCCCAATGCTCCTTCCTCCACAGAGAGGCTCTTGTTACATGCGGATACATCCTATAGGGACCTGGAGTGTGGTTGTAGTTGGTTTGGTTCCTCTTTTCTTCCTCTTTTTTTTTTTTTTCGTTTGGTAGGAACCTAATGTAAATTTTATAACTGATTTTTGTATTCAGCAAATTGTCGATAGCTTCTTTTGCTATACGCCACATGTTCCGAAAATTTTAAATGAAGGGAAAGTTTAAAAAATAAAGTACTAAAAGTGTGCAATTTTCACGTAGTCACATACCTACTCGTTGTTCAATGTTCAGTTCATACCTATCTACATCCTACCAATGCCTTTCAAAGTTCAAAGAATCATTTTTATAAAAATGATAAAAAAGAAGTACTTTTGTAGAAGCAAGCTGTTTTCAGTTTTATTCGATTGTTTTGTCTCATTTGATAGAACAAACATATCTTTGGTAAATATATGCATAAGTGCAATGTACTTCATCCAGACGAGCGACAATGACGATCAACATGCCGAACACAGTGGGCTATAACAATAGATTTATCAACACCGTATGACGTACGAGGATGAGTTTAAATTGTTCAATTAGGCCTTTGATTATAGAAGATTGGTTCGATTGGTATAGAAGAGTTTTGAAAATATAATTGACTTTTACATAACTGATTGGTCTAATACACATTACATGTTACGAGCAGTGAATTGTATATACTGAAAAGGAATTGGAATCCGTTGACTGTCATTAACTGGTCTAATGCATAGCAAATCATATAAGAAAATTGGTTCAAACTGGTTTGATGCATAGGAAATTAATAATTCAATATAGACTAATTGGTATAACTGATTGGTATAACTATAGGGTTTTCCATTAAAGGTGGGTCGATTTTGAAATTGTATAAAACAAGTTGTATATGATATATCAATAAGGTTTTTTCTTTATTTGAGAGCCCTATCAACGACATTATATGTGAAATATAACATTGTTTAAATGGCCGCCGGCTTCTCTAGATGGAAGGAATTTAAAAGGTCTAGTTTTCGATGACTTTGGGCATACTTCAAGTTGAATTTGACCGATGGCATCGATTATGTTGTCTTTAAGGGCGCTGGTTTTTTTTGCAGCTCAATCGCAAAAATCTGCTACTCAATTAAGCCTCACAAGAAAAAGTCTAAACGGGTCAAATCACACGATCTTGGTGGCCAAATCACGTTGGTCGCATAGGGCGCAAGATAAACATGCCATGAAACCGCTCGCACAGAATATCGGTTGTTTCTTGAGCTGTTTGGCAAGTAACGCTATCCTGTTAAAAGCATATGTTTTTGTTGTCCACATCTTCCAATTCAGGTCACAAGAAGTTTGTGATCATTGACCTAAAACGATCGCTGTCTACGGTAACGCCTCCAGCTCAAAATTTACTCGGAACAGTAACTTTGTTTTTGGACACATGGGCACCTCGTTAATCCCCGCCTCGCTTGGTGTCGTCCCAAATCCGAAAATATTGCTTATTCATCCAAAAATGGGATTCAAGGCTAAAGATGAATTTTCGACCAAAATTGGGATCAATTTTCAACTGCTCCAAAATCCAATTAGTTTTATCATTTGCACGTGTCGCTCAGCGCTGTATTATACCATTTGACTTGTCTTTAGTGATTGAATAAAAGAAGATACAGTGGTGGTCCAGTATAATGAATGCCGATATAACGAATGATCGATATTACGAACACTTTTTTCAAGTCCATTAGGTATTCTATATAACGAACAAAATAACGAATTTCAGATAGTAAAAAAAAATTACTGTAAATGTTTTAATATCTACTAACATGTATGTTTATGATAATATTGGAAGATACATACGCAATTTCCCATTACACAAGTGTTTTTTTTTTGCATGCTTAATTATGTCCTACGTATTCGTCTTCGTGTATGTAAACAGTTGCTCTGTTCGCTATGCACAAAACTGTAACGGATTTTTAGTCCCATTTTTGTTGTTTTACGTTTTTTTGCGTCTAGAATATTTAACATGGTTTCTCAGTTTCATGTCTGATGCTGAATCAGAAAGTTCTGCAAGATGTCGTCGCGCAAACGTCTTACAATGGAAGCAAAAACTAAAATCATTGACGAATATAAAAGAGGAGTTTCACTTTCGGACATTTCGAAGAAGTTTGGAATTCCAAAGTCTAGCATATGCACTATCAAGAAAAATGAGAGCGTGAAGTTTGTAATTTTTTTTTTTATGAAGTTTGAAATAAATTAAGGAAAATTACAAATGTACTTTCTATTAACATAAAGATTTGTATGAAAAAAATGTTTCGATATAACGAATTGACTCTGGACATTATATCGTTCGTTATACTGGACCACCACTGTATTGTGACAGAATGTAAAAGAAACAATATGGCTGCCACGAGCTGTCCAAATCAACCCGTCCCTATTGGAAACCCTTTAGTTCTATGGAAAACATACAAAAGATCAATAAATAAGAAAAACATAAACTTAGTGGCCATGCAACACAAAGTAATCAATAGAAAAAGTAGTTTTTCTTTATTGATTTTGTTTATTGGTATAAACTGGTCGAAAGCTCAACAAATCACAGAAACACATGCCTGTACATCTAAAGAGTAAGGTATTAAAAAATTCTCTCAAATTCATGTGGAATAATTTTTCTCAATGGATTTGAAATAGTAAACAAAATCTCCTATTTCGCTTTGGTCTAAATTTGCTAGACAACCTTCCCACTGTAGATTTATACAAATTCATACATATATAAAAACATTCTTTTGGAACCTTCTGGGTTGCTTTAATGCTTGCACTAAGTTATGTATGTATTTTATGAACATGCAAAAGGTAAAAACGCGGGATTCGTTGGCACGTTCTTTGCTATATCAACGAATCCAATCTAAGAGCTTAGTAAACAGGTGGTGCGGTAATATCACAAAAATTCCTTGACCTCTTCGGCTTTTTTATTTGTTCCTTTTTGGAATTATTGAACACATTTTGCTTGTGGACTTTTTTTTTGTACAAATATGTACCTTCCCTTCAGATCCCTATAAATAAGGTAGAGAGGAAGGTAGGTAATATTGATGTAATGATTGCCGTCATCATTCATTCAAACCCTGTAAGGACTGAATATGAAAAAGAGAAAAGACATATTTATATATGTAGGTGGAAACTTGTTAAATAATATGAGTACGCCGGCCGCCGCCGCCGCACATTCAACAAATTTCGAACAAACAATTGAACTCTATAAATAATGACGACACTCTTTGCAGTAAAAGAAAGTTGAAAAACTTTGATATTACTTCAGTGCATGTACATTTTTCAAAAACGGTCCAAAATTAATTCTAAACAACGCCTTGTATAAACTTTCTCATCAGCTGGCAGAATGGTTGCCAATTGTTGGAAATTTTCAACACGGTTTTCTAATAACAGGTTTCATATAGTCCATATCAATGTCTTCAAACTCCGACCGTAAAAATAATCAGAATGCATAGCTTGCAAGCGCAATAGTACATTTACCGTAACATTTGCACAAGCCTCATTTTTGAACACGTAATGTGCAATCACATTCCCATAACCAGGCCAAAGCCGCACTAAACAATGATACGTTGAGGACGGATTTTCCGGGTATCAAATGCAACAATCATGCCAGATCATTTAGTAGATGCATTTAAAGGACCCACTTAGCTAAGATACGACGTTGCTGGTGATCGACTGACTTCAGTTCTTGTGTGAACTGAACTTTAAAAGCCTTAAGACATAAGTTTTTATGCAAATTACGGTATTATGCAGTTTTTGGAAAGCCTAGCTTAATAAAAAAGATCGACAAACATTACTAACTTGCCGAAAAGCTTACATTTTTTCCACTAATTTCACTAATACTGGCCGTGAAAGTGCTTCACAAACAACCGACCCAAAAGTCCTTTAGTTTTTTAAACTTAAGTGAATTAAAATAAGTTACAGGGTTGGCGGAGGCGTGTACTCCGAACGGCTAAAACAAAAACTCTCATTCCGCCTTCCTAATCATTGGAGCCTGGCAATGATTTCGTTCCAGGCGGAACGAAAAAGGAAGACTTGTCCTGGATTAAAGAAAACGTGATATCAACATATGATATCCGTATTTTTTCAGATAGTCATAAGGTGCTATCAAATCTCTAGACTCTGTCTCTAAAACTCTATAACAGTCCATAACTGCACAACAGTTTCACATTCACCTTTGCTTGCTGCCAGTCCATAGAGACATTTCAGGAAATTGTAAGGCAGATGAACTTGCCAGAAATGGTACAGTACAACCCATTCTACCACGTTTGGCTAATGCTGGCATAACAATCGCTACATGTAAACTACTGCTGATGCAAGACGCTCTAAAGAAGGCAAACATCAGGTGAAATAACATCACCACTTGTCAGGTTACTAAAAACATCTGACCTACACTAATATAAAGCACTTAAGGTGCTTGATAACTCTAAGCTCAATAATCGGTGTCATAACCAGGCAATCTCTAATAGAAAAGCCCGCAACGAAACTTGGCGTATTCTCAAATGACTTTTACAGAAGCTGTATGGATAAGGAAGAACAGGAAGCGGTTCTTCACCTCCATTGTACATGACCTGCTCTAGCTCAAAATCACAAGACCTAGCTAGAACAATTTTTCTATAACGATCTAAACGATCTCAATCACATTAACATAATCAGTATTGCACGTTTCGCTCAGAAGAAAACCTCGAGATTCATGAGGTATCAAAATGGGCCAATACAATGGCTCAAGTTTGTCCTACTCCATCCCGGGCAACCACTTTAACCTTAGCTAACCTAATGGGTTTTTAAATAATTTTTACTTTTTAAAGAGATGGTAGCTACAAAAGTGACAGCTGCCTAAATAGCTGACTATTTCAAATGTTAAAAATGAAAAATATGAGTGTAAGAACGGTCTCTTGTGGTATCCCATCCGATCGTACTTGTATTAGTTAATTCTTGATTTCAATTAGAAATAATTCTTTCACATCTTTTGAAGTAAGTATTCTGAAAGAATTTCGACAACCAGTTTTCTTTTCTTGATGAATTTAGTCAATTTTGTTTGCTTTCCCAATGAAGTCAATGATCCTATGTACTTGGTGGACTGTCGTTAATGTAGAACAAATAACTTTAACCATTACGATAATAATAATAATTTGTTGATGCTTAGCTGACGTACATCCAATATGACATTCCAAAAAGTCAATAGTAACTGTCACTTAACTAAATTACTAAAAAAAATATCAACATGAAAATATTTCTGTCAATGCCTCTTAGTCTTAACGCATCGGCCTTATCAAATTACTCTCGATCGTCTATACTATTTTAAAACAATGAAATCGTAATTTATATTAATGTGAGTTGATCTTAACCCACTCAGTGTACATTTATTTATAAGAGATAAGCCGGCTGATGGGTTTTAATACATAAAGTTTAAAAAATCGACACAGAAAAAATAAAATAAAATAAAAACATTGACATTAACATATTCATGGCTGTACCATACCTACACGATGCGAACGGCGACGCGGCGCGGTGGACCCACAGTTACATGCCCATAACTTAAACTGGATTTTAAATGTTTTTCTTTTTTCACTGTTGGTTTCTTCCCAAATCACTGGATGGGATGTGTTCTAAACCTGAATGGGTGTTAATCCAACAACTTGGGAAGACAATAATATTGCCATTGTTTATGCAAATGAACTATTCATCGTACGTAAACATGAACGGTTTATTGACGAACAACAAAAAGTATAGTAAGGAATTCGTTCAAGATATTGGATCCGGTTTTATGCATCTGCATCTGAGGCCTACTGCATCTACATCTGCATCTGAAGACTCATTTTTATAGTAAAGTGCGTAGGTAGAAGCAGCAGAAGTGATGTTAAAAAAGTTATACTTGTAACTTACATTTATCTACTATTTATATGAAATTTAAAATTATTTTAAAGAAAAAATAAAAAAAAGATAAAGTAGTCGATAATAATTTTTTTTAGTTTTTCTTTGTGTATGAAAAATTGATCTGGAATTTCTTTAAGAAAACTAAACAGAATAAAAACCTGAATGCAGATTAAAGAATTTGATCGGAGAGCTCAAAGAAGTTTAATAGTGTTGAGAAATGTAGAAACAAGCATTTAATTGATAAGAGATCATTTTTTAACCGGATTGCTTTCGGTTCAAAAATAGCTTAAAACTTTTTAATGGATTATAGATAGCAGAAGAAGCAAGTTTACAGAAGAATATATTTTTAACCAATAATTATTATCGTTTAAAAGGACTGTAAGTTGACTTTTTAAAATGCTATTTATATCGGTCTTAAATTTTAGGCAATACTAGCAATAGTTTACTGAAGAAATATAATTATAAATGATGTTTGATATGTTTAAAGTAGTGGAAAAAACCTTCTTTAGAGTCACATTCATTTTTAGACTTTATGACAAAATATTGGCAACAACACTTAAAGCAGAGTTTTAATGACTTCAGTTTGCATAAAATTCCATGATGTTCACTAAAGGTGCCAGTAATAGCTATCATTGGTTTTCATTATTAAATCCAATCATTGAAACTTTTTTGACAGGGTGATTGTAGCTTTCATTGAAAATTTGTATCATTTGACACATATTTCCAGATTCGAATCAAGCATTTTCTGATTAGAATTAACCATTTGAGGTGACAGGTGGGAATAAAAAAAAAACGGAACGCTTTCAGTGGAACGAATATGTTCCGAAATGTGAAATCAAAGGCAACGGCCTAGTCACTGATAAAGCTTCGGTTCCCATCGATCACCGAAATCAAGCATCAGTGAGCGTGGTTAGTAGAAAGATGGGGGACCGTCTCGAAACCTACCACGTGCTGTTGTCATGTGTTTCTTTCTGTCTGTTCGTTCTTCTTTCTCCTCTGTCTGTTCGTTCTTCTTTCTCCTCTGTCCTTCTGTCTTGTATTAATGTCTTGTGTTGTTATCACCTTATTTGGTCTTGTCGCTCAAGGTGCTGTGTTCTCTACTCTGTACATTTATGTGCTGAGTAGTGTGAAATGTAATGTAATGTGAAATCAACAATCAGCTGCTCATTGAAAACGACATTTTTTCACTTTGTACAATTGTTAACATTCTAGCTTAGAAAAGAACTTTGATTTTAAAAGTATTCAAATATGTTTTTTGAAGTCTACTCCTTTCTGTCTACTTCATTCTGCTTAAAACTTATAATTATTCAGTATATAGTCAGTAAGTCATTTGACCATCGTATAATAACGTCTTCATATAATGGGGCCAATGGGTTCGAAAACAGTTTTCCGGTATAGTTAAGCTGTCATAAAACATGAGTCCTTCTTCTAAGCTCAATGAAACAACTTGGAGTTCCTTAGAAGCTTGAAAAACTAATTAGTATGTTTGAGATCGTTTAGATATTTCGTTTTTGAGCTAGAGCAGGGCATGTACAAAAGGGATGGAAGAACTATTTCTTCCTCGTCCATACAGCTTCTGAAGAAGTCATTTAGGAATACGCCTAGCCACGAGGCGGGCTTTCCTGTTCGGCAACTTATAAGCAAGCTTTTATGCAATCAGCTAACATACATATATCATAGAGATAGAATAGGCTAGATATTTTTAGTATGGCCTAACATGAAGTTATGTTGTATTTTTTGTATTGCGTCTTGTCGTAGCAAAAGCAGCACACCGCCTTGAGGCCTTTTGGGAGAAGAGTTTTCCAGTTTTGAGTAAATTATTAAGCTGGGCAGCATTTTGTGAATTGACTCTCTAAAAGAACTCTTTACTTTAAGAGACGCCTCCAATGTCAAGGCAGGCAACCATAGTGTGTTTTTTTATAATGGTGGGAGTATTTGATGGTGTGTACTAGAGTGCACTTTCCACCAATTTACCCTTACAGTAGGCATATTGTGGCTTAGATAGAAATCTTGTATCAGGTCTTTAGAAGGAATGATGATAGACTTATAGATCTTAGATCTTCAGGGTCTTCTGTACAGTTCTTTATTAGAAATACAAATGGGCCAACAAAAACCCTTATGATGTTTCGTAGACATCTATCAATGAAGGTTTGAACGTCAAATTCTTGCGAATTCCCAAATGATTGGACTACGTAAAATATTTTTGCGAGCGAATTGTGTGGAGAAGTTTTATTATCCCACAATTTAAGCGACAAGAATTGTAAATATATAATTTGCTGAATATTTCATGAAATATTTTAACAGTTGATCATCAGGGAGGCATTTAAGGCTTGACATTTTAAAATGCTTGTGTAATACAATCGGACTAGTTAAAAAATCGGAAATTTGTTAGCTCCTTGCTTGGCATTACCGTTATTCGATTCTACTATCAATGAGTAGAATTACAAATATCTTTCACAATAGAATCAAAAGTAGAATCGAGTTACATAGTAAAGCCCCTGATTCAACAGGTGAAACTTCATATTTAAGCTAAGATAGTTATTTTTCCAAAGTATTGAACAACATTTGGAGCGCATTCTTTGCTTTCCCGATGCGACTGTGTGAAGTCTTGTACAGTTCCGCCTTTGGTAGAGACAATACTCCCAAAGTACTTTAAACTCTCTAATTTCTTTATGATTTTGAGTAATTGAGCAAGGTTTATCTGAAAGAACGACTAAGAGTTTCAGGCATTGATCATCTTCGTTTTTTCCTTGTTAACTTTCACCACCACGATTTCTGCTTCTCTCTTCACCCTTGTTGTCAGTCAATGGAGACGCTTGATATTTTTAAAGGAGTATAAGCATAAAGCGTCCTTATAGTCTAAATGCTTCATGTAGGTTATCAGAGTCCATGAGATTTCTCCATTTCTTGTAAAGGCTGACCAAAGCGTATATGTGATGTGATCGAACAATATATAAACAAAACAGATTTGAGAACAGTATACAGCCTTATCTGGTAAAAGCACGCCAGTTAAACTTCCAGTTTTCTCTCTCAGAATCAATGGACAACAGGTGAATTGGTGATTGGTATTCGGGGCACTGCTCTATTAATTTCCTCAGGGTGTCATTCAATTCGAGCATCGAGCACTGCATGAGGACCTAGTGCGAAATCCTGCTTGTTCAGCTTCGAGTTTTATGTTCTCTGCTTGCGTTTCAAAACCATCTTAGCTAAAATTTTCGCACTCCATCAGACCTTCTTCTTTTTGGACCTTGACAGTCCTATCCAACGGTTGCAATGATTCTAAGACTTCGTTAAAATAAATATTAAGAAGGTATTTATGTTATTTAATAATTAAATAGAGATCAAAACTTAGGAAGGTTATTTGTATTATTAATTTAGTTATGCTTGATTTTCATTAAAGCTATCGTTCTTTTTCATCAAAACAGACACGCATTGCACACGCTTACCCAACGAGTTTAAAAATCAATCTTCTTCTCTCTTACGGTTAAAGAGTATTCTTTGTCTTTATACAAATATTTTTGTAACAAAGGACCCTTCCTCCATGAAACTTAACTTTTACAACATCGAAATGTAACTAAAGTCAAAAATAATGATGGTTTTCTGATATGTGTATAATAGTAAAACAACGGTTCTTTTGATTTAATGAGTGTTCTCCAATAATTTATATTCCAAACTTGTACCTGTCGCGGTCGGTAGGAACGATCGATTTGACCGACACGACTCGACGGATGACTTATAAAAAAAATAAAATAATTAACATAAACAGACATTTGATAACGAACTTCAAAGTTTAAGGGCACTCTCTGTTCTACTCCAACGGGAAAACATAATTTTAATTCACTAATTACATAAATCTTATACCTTATTTAGTGCTAAGTATTCATTAATATATTGAGACTTCTTCCGGCACGGCTATATTCGAAAAACCAACACGATGCACGACGACGACGACGCGACTACGAACGCACGGCAGTGGCAGCAACGGTGGCGGCGTCAAATTTCCTAATTAATTGGTAAATTTAAATTTACGTGAATAGATTTTAAATACTTCTTATATTATTTAAAATTTTGGTATGTAGTTAAAATTCTAACTCTGTTGCTTTTAATATTAAATCTTAAAGAAAGAAAATACTTTTTTTGTGTAGATTTTTTTAAAAGCACGTTTTATGGTTTTCATGATGCATATGGGATATGGGGTTGCTTTTACCTTTTATTCTTAATGATGTAAAGGTTCATATGTAAGATGGAGCCAACAAAAATAAAATCGCACCCACATACGAGACTTTGTAATAAAATATAATTTACATCGAGTTCTAACTGTCAGCGCAGGTAAATGGTAAAGAAATAATAAAGCGAGGAAGCGGAAACTATAACAAGTTGAACAAATATCGCACCAAGCCAAGCAGCCCAAGCCAAGAAGCTGTCGATACAACAACGACGACGAAGGCAACGAAGATACACATTACATATTGTAACTGAGGGTGTGGTCGGGTCGGTACGGGTTGGATATCGGTCCAAAGCGTTAACAATGAGGTGTGGAACAAGAAATCGTGTTTTAAAATGCGGATAGAATTCATGATACCACCTATGAATCTATGTATCTTCATACATACCTATGCTTATACAACATAGATACTTCTAGCTTTAATATAGATACATATATACTTTGGTTGTTGTTCTTGTTTTGCTGAACTCAATATTCACATCGTGTACACCTATTTGTGTGCACATTTATGTCGTAATGTTTGTTCTTTTGTCCTTTAAATGTTAAAGTATATACACTCTGGATCAATTAATTTGAGTGTTCATTGTTTTTAACACCTTTTTGTTGCTTTGCAAATTTTTATTTTACAACAGACGATACTTTCATAAAGGTTTTAACATTATGAATATTTTTTTAACTTTGAGACGCATTCAAGCATACAGAGTGGTCCATCTGGTGGTTTCTTTTGAAATCATAAGTTATTTTGACACTGACAGCTATTTCTCATTTGAAATTTTGATGAAAAGTATCATACTTCGACGGCAAGAAATGATACCTTTTATACGCTTTAACAATTTTGGGAAATATTGAACACTTATTTCCAAAGTATAAGTAAGTTTCATGTGGGCAGATATGTTAACGCTCGAAATTACCACACCTGAGATTTGAAAAAAATGGACGTTATTGTGGAGAAGTCAATGTTACATTTCAGAAACAGAAACATTTCTGAAAAGTTTTACTTCAAGTTTTCTGAAATGTTTACTTTGGTCTGGACGCTCGTGAAACATTTCTGAATTCTTTCTGTTTTTTCCATTTCGGATGGAAAACTTTTTTGTTTCACAAAATTTTACGAAAAGTGTGTGGGATCCTCTTGACGAACATTTTAAAAATAAAAATCAATAAAGCCGATGAATTGTGCAGTAGTGGCATGATTGGCCATTGTTCTTATTACCTGAGGTTAAGAACAACGTTTAAGCCAATAGTAGGCGTACACAATACACATGCTAACTTTATGAGCTCGAAGAATATGTATTTGGTGATTTCAATTTCTACTCTGTTGGGCGCGTATATGAGGCTTATGTTGACGTATTTAACCTTGATGCGGATTGGCGTAATGCACTCGCTCACACTGTTGAAACTTAAGACTTATTAACTGTGTCTAGTTCCAGCATTTACCAGATCCAACCCATCGCACTTCTTGGATGGCGGTAATATCTGCCTTGCAGTAGTTTAGGGCGTCCGCTAATTGTTCGGTTGCACGTGGTCTTTTAAGGGACCTAACATTCAACGTACAGATCCGAAGTTCGTTGTCCTTGGCTTGTTAGTGCTTCGCAACTAAATTTTTGTACGTGTTCGGGAAATCACCCCGATGGCATTTACCGAAATTGAAGACATACATACATTTGAAAGACATACATATAGTTCAATAACAGTCTAATTTGGGCACTAAGTTCTAAAAAAATAATCTTTTTAAGTGTCGAACCGTGAAGGACTGATATCCAGAAACATTTTAAGCTCTTAAGTCAAATATCATCCAAGTTATTCGTGAGCTACAGGCCGAAACCTTAGCCGACTTCTTGGAAAATTGGAGTGACACAATGCTTAACTGCAAAGTCACTTGAACGCTGGCCGTTGTGTTCTCTTATTTATTGGAATGTTTCCTCTTATTAATCAAGCAAAAGCAGATACGTGGATTATATTTTATATTGTTCGTTTTATTCCTCTTTGAAAGTATTAAAAAAAGTGCTTTTAAAATGATTGGTGACAATAACATCATTGACTCATTTACGTCACTCGTTAATTGTCGTAACGTTTCTTAACAGTTAGTTGTACTGACTATGCTCTAAAGAAATAGTTAGTTGCATTCCTTCCTTAAACAGTTTACCCGTAATAGTCGCCTTTCTGCTCATCAATTTTCATTTGAGTCCAACTTGGATCGAACTGTGAAGTACAGATATTCGTTCTTTAGCCGTACTACGCGAATGTCAAATGCATTACCACACTCTTTCCTTAGCAAAAACATTCTTAAAACCGTTTTTTTTTTTTCATTTATTTGAATAGCCAACTAAAATAAGTTCTATAAACCTGTTCCTTAAGGATGCGAATGTAAAAGACTTCAATCAAATGACTCTGAGTGTGACATTTATGATAAGTAAGGGTGTAGTACAAGCAAAAAGGCGAGGGTTAACGACTATGTTCCTTCGTTTTGAAAAATTCAAAAAATGCATAGATACACAATCCTTAGATATATTTGAGCGCGATTGTGTAAACTAGGATTTTTTCTTCCAAGTATCATCTTGACATTTTTGTTCGCTATGGTGTTGTTGTTTTTGCAAGGGATGAAAATAATACTTTATACGTTATAAATTATACAATAGAAAATAACAAGCAGATAAAGAATTTCAAAAATACAAGAAAAAAAAAATAAATAGCGAGTAGAAAACAGATGATGACCGAATGCGAGTTGCGAGTACTACTGCTGGCTGATGGGATGGTGTCAGTCGTTCGACGTGAGACGTGACGTGATCTCCCAGCGACAATAATAATAACAAAAACAACAACAACATTAAATACGATGACGGTGGAAGGGTTTCGTTCGTTCGTTCTCATAAACAATATTATTTCCTTATGCATTTTTATTCATTATGTTAATTAATTCAAAGTATAGCTATACATATATCTTTTTCCTTTTGCTATACAGTGTGAAAAGAAACTACTTTTTTTTTGAAAAAGATTGTGTGATGTAAGGTGTACGGGGTACGTGTGCGTTACGTTTTCTTTATAAAATTGTGGTTTTATTATGTGGATTTTTAATACTTGCAGTCTATTGTTGATGAGAAAAAATGTTCTTAGGACGGAAAAGAATTTTGTTTAGAGTTTGATTTTTTTTTTCTTCTTTTCTTTTATTTCAAATTAATTGAGAATATTTATTGTATTCTGTTGACGACGTGCTGCATTGCATTTATTCTTATATTTAGTGCTGAGAATTTTAAATATCAATATTCACAAAACAAATTGATTTTATCTACATATAACGAAGTACGGTTACACATTCTATGAAAGCTTCTTAATACCTTCCTTAACGTCAAGAATTGTAAGGAGTCTTCTCGGTAATTGTTGACAAATATTTGTATTGTTCATTTTTTTGTTCCGAGAAGTAAATAAATGAAAAAGCTACATTTTGAATTTAAAAAAAAAGAACACTTGGGTTTATCTTTCATTCATTGAAAAATAATTAAAGGCATTGAAAAAGGTAAAGTATTTATTCAAAAGAAATGACGATTTTTATCTTTCAATCGCATCCCCAGAATATTTTATAAAATTCTTAGATGTAACTGCTTTTGAAAATATGAACTTTATTCAATTGACTATACATTTCTGACATTTCTGTCAAAATACAGGAAAGAATTCGGAATTTCTTTTATAATATATTCTTAAATTCCATCGAAAATTAAATAGCAACAAGTTTTTTTAAAATATGTAAATATGACTATTTTCCCTTAGAGATTTAAAGTTCTCAAGACATTCCAAGTTTACTTTTCGCGAGTTTTCTACTTTCAAATCTGTTGTGGTATTTAATTAAATTTTATTTTACAATTTTGTATATCACAGCTTGTAAGACATTAGAAGAATTGTGGACTTAATCTGAGCCAAAACAATTAGATCAGTCAGTGCTTTGACAGTATTTTGTCTGGCTTCAATTCCTACCTGTGTCACCTAAAACTGCCTCTTGCGAGTGAGTGACAAATCCTTTAAAAAATAAATCTTTTCACGAAAAAGTGTACTTGGAATTAACTTTTTGCATTCCGCATACAAAATGGTCGAAAATTTATTATGTTTTTACGACGAGGAAATTATCAGCAATTTTTACAATAACTTACAAAAAAGTTTCTAGTTTTATTGATACGCAAACATCTTACAATCATTTCTATACTTAAATTGATTTTTTGTTAAGGATTGTTGGAATATTTATATAAAAAAATATCATTCTTATAGAAGAATGCAATCTTTTGGGAATGCAATCATTATAAATCATTTATTGCATTCAACTTAATGATTGCATTAATTGATTACAACTACAGATTGGGACTTCAAATTTTGCAATTACTAATAGTTTTACCTCAAGAAAGGACTTTAACACCGACGGCGACGTTTCGGTCAAAACGTCACCATCGACAGACGTAACTTTGAGGTAGTCAAGGACTTCGTCTACCTAGGCTCCGCTATTAACGCTGAAAACAACACCAGCGGTGAGATCAAACGAAGAATAAGTCTAACCACTGTTTCTTTGGGCTAAGAAAGTAATTGACTAGCAAAGTCCTCTCTCGAGGGACCCCCGTCCTGCTATACGGTACAGAAGCATGGAAGCGGATGAAAGCACCTTGGGTCGTTTCGAGAGAAAAGTTCTTCGTGTGATCTACGGTCCCGTATGCATCAAAGGGGAGTGGAGGAGAAGATGGAACGACGAGCTGTACGGGCTGTACAGCGACGTAGACTTAACCAGAAGGTTAAAAGTCCAACGACTAAGATGGCTGGGTCACGTAGAGCGCATGGAAACCAAAGTTCCGGCCCGGAAAGTCTTCCCACCCACAGGACAGCGCAGTAGAGGAAGACCGCGAATCAAGTGGAGAAGTTTGTTGGGTGTGGCCCTAGTTCACACAGGATTGTAGCGCCTTCTTAAGTAAGTAAGTAAAAGTTTTACCTTAAAAAGAATGCAATCATTTCTTCTCTAATCATTTGACTGCAATCAATTGATTCCAATCATTTGAAACTTCTTGCATTCTTTGCATTCACTTGAAGTCTTTTTATTCACTCAAAGTCTGCATTTACTTGAAGTCTTTTCATTCACTTGAAGTCTTTGCATCCTTAAGTGAAATTTCACTGCACAAAATATTTTGAAGTGACCCGTATCACTCCCACATACATTTTCGGTGTCAGATTGAAGTCGTAGTTTCAAAAGTTTGTAGTGAAATTTAATTTAAGAATGAAGAACTTCAAGTGAAATCAAAGACTTTAAAAGAATGCAAAGTCTTCAAAAGAATGCACAAATTTCAAGAGAAAACAAATGATTGCAGTCTTTTCAAACGATTGAAGATTGGAGAATTGTAAGTCCCAATCAAAAAGAACAATTCACTGAATGCAATCTTTATATTGAAGTCACAAAAGATTGTATTCTCAAAATATTGCATTGGAAAGTCGAGAAAGATTCAAATTACAAATTTGGTCTGTAACATCTCGAAAAGTTATGATTGTTTTTAAAGCCTATACTCCCTAAGCTAACTTTTGGTTTATCCTCGGTTTAAGCAGGAGCATTTATATAACTATTTTATATTACCACAAATTAATTCCCTCTAAAATATCACAGAGAAAACTGACAACCATAACAGAACGGAAATTATATAGGGCATGAAGTATCAAGTTCAAAGAAAATCCTTTTAACCGTTTAATAAAAATAGCTGCTGGTTGTATGTTTTTTTGTATTCATTTAAAAGTTTACCTTATAAATTTGTCATGCCAACTGAATTAAATATTTGAAGCCATATAACAGCAGCAGCAGCAAAGGTCTTCCTTTTTTTAACCTCTCATTCTTTTACTTGCAAGACACGAAGTTAACCTTTTTCAACAACCTCAAACCGAACCGAATAAAAAAGTGAAAAAGTAAAGATGAAAGTAGGTGTAGGTGGTAGGTGGTAGGTGGTTGGCAATACAAAGGTAAACCTCTACTCGAAAAAATAAGACGTATCTTTATCTTCATCTTTATCGAAAAGACTTAATAAAAATTGAATATTTACTTCTTTATTTGCACACTTCTTATTATGTATTCAATTTATATTTCGGTTAACTTGTTTCTTCTTATATCAATTTATTCAAGGAAAAAGAAAAGAAGAAAAAAAAAACAAAAACAAGCCCAACAGACTTGGCCGTAATTTTCGTTCGTTCCAAACGCATGTCACCATCCGCCAACAACATAAAAACAAATCGCAAATTGTAAAGAACAATTATTTTCAAATAATTTATTCGTTTCATTTCTTTTATAGATGTTTTATGTTTTATGTTTTTTTTTGTTTTCTGTATTTTGTTTTACAAAAGCAAAAATAACTTAACAAAGAACCAAAAACAACATAAAATACTTTATACCTTCGACTGCGATACTCATACCCCACCATCTATCTTACCATCATCACCGCACCACTTCTCTAGCAGAAACCCGCATTGATATGGTCACATCTTGAATTCTGGCTCTTTTATTTATGATTCGAATAACTTTGAAATTCAATCCGTTTTTTGTGAAACATGTTTTGAGATTATGGAGTGCCTCACCATCATTATTCCAAGGAGGCAGCCGCTCTACAGAATAGCTAATGATTACCTTTAAAAAAATGTCAATGTAAAATACGAGAAGAAAACCAGAACTACACGTAGGCGTTTAGGTTTAGGTATATCTTAAAAACCAATATTGTTGTTGGTGCATTTATGCGAAGAAAGCAAAGTTTGTTTAAGTTTTTTCCTCTTTCACCCACTCACTTCATTGGGAAAAACAAGATCTTGTTAGTTGTAAGTTTTTGTTTTTGTTCGGTCTTCGATTCTTCATTATATGCAACTACAAGGTGACTGAAAAAGTTATTTAGCTTTCCAGTGCCAGATTTAACAACCACTGGGCTAATTGGGCAACTCTCTATCAGGCCCTTATAGGAAGATAAAAAATCTGAATGCAAAGAAAACTGGGAACGGATATATTTTCTGCAACTTGTATTCCCATTTAGCATTCATTTATAAAGAAGAAATCAAACTAGATAAAAATACTGGCCTAAAATGGCTACCTTGTGGTACTCCAACATTCATTTTTATATGGAAACCAAAAGTGATGTGATAGAGGAGATACTAAAAAAACTAATAATAAAAGATAATGACTCTAGTTTACGTAGTTACATAATTCAAATCTAGCAAAATCAAGTTATATTTAAATTTAGTGCCACTAAAACTATACTTTCTACCATTTGAATTCCAACAATACGCTCATTTTATAAAGTAAATAGAAAGAGTAAAAAAGAACTGGACGTAAATAGTTACCCGGTGGTACTCCAAACTCCATTTCTTGTAAAAAAGCAGAAATAAATACTAAATATGAAACGTTGATTTTAATAAGAGGTTTCATTTCTAATTTTTTTATTTGGACGCTATTTAGTCAAATATTACATTAAACATTAAAGCTGTTAGCTTTAGACAGTGTTGGGTGGCGCAACAGTTTGTAGAAAACTAGGCCCTAGCGACTTACAACTCTTAACCATTCATGTGTGCGAGTACTGTTATCGGGGATAGAGGGGACCTACAGTTTTAAGCCGAATCCGAACGGCTAATTTGAGAAAGCACTTTTCATGACAAGAATTACTTTTGGGGGATTTCTCAATTCGTCAAAAGAGACAGCATCCGTGAAAAAAACTTAAGATGGCACAGGCAGGGATTGAACCCAAGACCTCTGGCATGACAGTCCAACGCACTTACCATCATGCCACGGGTACTACAAAGTTAACTCTTGTAAAAAAGCAGAAATAAATACTAAATATGAAACGTTGTTTCCTGAAATAAAGAAATAAATAGTTTTGTGATAAGAGGTTTCATTTTGAATATGCCACTTTTTGGACAACTTTCACTTTTGAAGGTGTCATCTTTTGAAAGTTGACAAGTTAAAACTACCCTGTAACTAGCAATGCATCTAACCACGACATACAAAAAGGTTAAATGTACTCTAAAAATTGTTAACTTTTTGAAGTCCAGGTCGTTAAACTAAAGCACTTCTTTATTTTATCATTTTTCAAAATGAAATCACTTGTTAGAAACCCCTGTATCATATAATTGCAGTAGATAGAAGTAAGTCACACTATCAGTTAATTAAACTTTTAAAGTATCAGAGGCAGAAAAGTCTATGATTAAAATTCGAATCGTTAATTCATTTCTATAAAAAATGAAAACAGAAATTAGAAGACCAAAAATAAAACAGTCTTAAATATCTACCCTTGTGGTACTTCACACTAAAGTTGAAGTAAGAGAACGGATAGTTCTGTTGACTAAAGAACAAAATAAAGTTAATTGCACGTCTATTATCTATATTTTGAATGAAATAAAACAAAACTTTGATTGTTTTCAGGCCTTAACAACCACAATTCCGATCCAGGAACAAAAGCTACACAAATCTTTTCTTCTTTCCCAACATACAAATTTCAGTGAAAATGTTTTTGATGTTTAACATATATATCCATCGATCATCGAAAATGTCTTAAGTGGCTTTTGTTAAATAAATGAATACTTTGTGTGTTCTTTTTTTTTTTTTTTTTTTTTTTTGATATTTAGACACAATAATGAGCATATCGGTTAATGAACAAATTGTAAATATGTAATATTTAAATTACAAAATAATTTCTTAACCAACAATGTACACGAATGTACCTTCAGAAAAAAAGGAAAAAAAAAAACAAATCTTTACACTTTCACCCTTTTTATAGAAAACAAAAAAGGTGTGAGATCGGAATTGTGTGCCAATGATGATGGGACTTATTGTTTGTACCTCTTGTATTCTCATCTCAAAAAATAAACCACCATGCTGTGCGTGTGGGAATTTAAAAACGATTAGTTTCTAATTTGATGCTCGACCTGATCTCGACTGACCTTCTAGATCGTGTGTATTCTGTGTGTGCGTTTGTCTGTCTGTCTGTCTGTCTTAAGGTATACACAACAGTCATTAATTATTTAAACATTTATTGGGAAACCTACATCACCGATGCGATGGCCCGATTTTTTGTTTTTATTTTGCTTTGATACATTCTTTAGAATCAATTTACGGATTAAAGAGCAACACAATACACAACACTCTTAAGCTATCAATAAAAATACAAGAGTGTTGGGAAAAAATTGTCAAATATCTGTATTTTCTTATAAGTTTATTTTAAAAAATAAGTAGCCATTACAGAATTCGGTAAAACCATTTTTAATTCAAAACTACAGGGAATTATTTTTAATTTTTTGATTACGCCTTTATAGATATTCTATGGACTAGATTACATGATTTTATAGTGAGTACAGAATTTGTAGTGAGTACATGCTTTTGTACTAAGTACATGTTTTGTACTAAGTACATGTTTTGTACTAAGTACATGTTTTGTACTAAGTACATGATTTTGTACTGAGTACATATTTTAATAGTGAGTAAAGAGATTTTGTAGAAAGTCATGGTACTGTAGTTAGACATGATTTTGTAGTGAGTACATTATTTTGTAGCGAGTTTAGAATTAGCAGTGAGTACATGGTTATGTATTTAGTACATGATTATGTATTGAGTGGAGTTACTGAGTAAATGATATTGTAATGAGTACAAGATCTTTTACTGATTATATGAATTTGTTGTGGGAGATGGTTATGTAATCATTGCATCATTGCATCATTGCACATAGTGAGTACATAAGTAAAATTGAATATGTTGTCTTGAATAAATATACACTAAGTAAATATATCCATTGCCATTACATACAAAATGTTATTAAAATTAAAACTTAACTCAATATTTAAAAGTGCATTAGTAAAGAATATTGTAGGCGTTACATAATATACTACAAAAACATGGTTGTGAATGCATAGATATAAAGTGGATACAAATATGGTAATGTATACTTATGCCATTATGTTGGTGAAGTATAAGCATGTATAAATGTAATGGGTATGGTTTTCTGTATCGACTACATGCCTTGAATTTACACGTTTCCCAGAAACTTTGCAGTAACACATTGTACGGTAACTGACTGTCGATTAAATGAGACTGATTAGATTATATTAAAAAAAGGTTAAATATTGTTTAAGAGTATTCCTTATGAAATGCTTTTAACCTTTTGTTAAAAAACATACAAACAAATTGCTGTTTTTTAATAATTTGTCCACAGTACTGTGCTCGGGTGTATTTATGAAAGGAAGTGATCTTGTATATCTGGTGTATCTATGTATATTGATGTTATTCTCTTATACCTGCGATCTTAAAGTTTAAGATCATTTTAAAATGTAGTTTTTCTATAGCATATAAGCATATATAGGAGGGTATATCAGATGTTTTGATTTGTGGGAATTATTTATTGAATTCATTTTATAGAATTTAAAAAAAAGGTGCTCTTTCTAAATTACGACTTCTGCTGCTAATCCAAACATATAAAACTCATATAAATTAAACAAAAACAACAAAAAACATACCCCTCGCATTTATAAAAAAGAAATCGACTTCTGTAAATGTCTACTTTTTAATATGAAATAAATTGGCTAGGCCTATTTAAAAAAAAAAAAATCATGTCAAAATAGTTGTTATTAAGCTAATTTATTGATCTTCAATTTATACATATCGCATACAACATATATTATATAGGTTATGTATAAAAAGCCAACAATGACACTTAAGGCGTGTTAATTCGAACTCAAGTTCTTTTTTATTAAAAATCACCTAAATATTGTGTATTGGTAAATTTAAATCTCATATAAATTAAACAAAAACAACAAAAAACATACCCCTCGCATTTATAAAAAAGAAATCGACTTCTGTAAATGTCTACTTTTTAATATGAAATAAATTGGCTAGGCCTATTTAAAAAAAAAAAAATCATGTCAAAATAGTTGTTATTAAGCTAATTTATTGATCTTCAATTTATACATATCGCATACAACATATATTATATAGGTTATGTATAAAAAGCCAACAATGACACTTAAGGCGTGTTAATTCGAACTCAAGTTCTTTTTTATTAAAAATCACCTAAATATTGTGTATTGGTAAATTTAAATCATTTTGAAGTGTTATTATGGGATTTTATATTTGTTGTTAGAGCTGAGAGAGACAAACAACAAAAGGAAATAATTTATAATAATACAAAATGATTTTTATTGGTAGTCAATTAAATACAAAAAAAGACAGCTGAAAGTCAATAATTGGTTGTAGTATTTTTGAAACAAAAATTTAAAGGTGCGACGAACGAAAAGAAGCTAATTATGAGGAATTGGCTTTGGAAGAAAACTATTGACGAATACCGTAATTTTTACTTGACAGATGTCAAAAGTCGACATTTTAAAAATGACAGCTGAAACTTCTTATTGGAAATCCCGTTAATTTTAAAAATGTTTTAAATATCTGCATTAAAGGATACCTCAAGGTTCTGTATTATCTCCCCTCTTACTTTATTATATGTGACGAAAGATTCATAGGTTTTGTATTCTCAGTTTCAGCTTTTTTGTTTAATTTTGATGTTTTTCTTCCATCCTCTTTTAATGCTAAAGAATTTGAAGTTTGCTTCGACTTCTATACCTACATATGTATGTCTGGATCGAGTCCAAATTGGTTTTGTTGTTCAGTTTTTCATAAGCAGTAGGTTTCAATTTCTGACAATACTAAACATCATGCCTGTTTTCTAACATGCCGGGACGTCAAAACAAAATAGTTACTTTTTAGTTTTCCTCCACAACTGTCAAATGCGACATTTAAAATTGATGAGAAAAGTGTCAATTCCTGCCATATTTTTCAAGATGCTGGAATATTTTTTGAGATCCACCGAGAGTTTTAATTTTGAGCTTCATTTTAAATCAACACCTGATTTAACGTCTTTAACATACATATATTTCAAATGTCAGTTAAAGTTTTGATGTTTAGGAAACTAAGAAAAAGTCATTGACTGTCATACACGTGTCAGTCCTGATGCACTGTTAATGATGTTAAACGTCAAACACAAATTACAAAGTATAAAATAATCAATTTTAAGTCTCTTTTGTATAAAAATTGATAAAAAAAATTCTAATTGAAAAGAAGACGAAGTGGTTAACGGAATATTATGAAGATGAAATTAAATAGTAAAGTCTGCTTTCTATCAATTTCGACATTTTCTATAATAATATTTTTCTTTTCAACCCTCCAAAACTTAAACACAACACGACAACAAATTTTTGCTAGTCCATCATCATGCTGGATATGTCAACAAGGGCGGGTCATGATATTTTTGATAAATGACTTTCCGCCAACGATTTGACATTGTTGTGTCCAACTAAAAGTTCTGTACTGTTTTGTATTTTGTGTATATTTTTGTTGGGAAAGTGTTGGCAGCCAGCGCTGTCCTCTCCCTGCTTCATCAACACTTTCCAAAAAGTGGGATGGGGGTGGGTGTGTGTGTATCTTCTTAATTCTGCAAGAAGAAATTACTCTAATGAATTTTCATACCCTCTTAACCAGGACGAATTTCCTTTTAGCGACAACCGAAACTGATGGTGAAATTTTCATGGCTATATTGTTGCGTAAAATACGGCACACGCGTAGTAATAGTAGGTTAGGCGTCGTCATCATCGTCGTCGCCTTTGGCCGTATACTCGTACGTCTATAGACATAAAAAGGGGAGAATATTAGGAGGTATAATCTCAATAGAAATCCAAGTTCCTCTAAGTAAATGGAAATTCGCAAATAAAAATGAGAACTAAGGATTAATTAGGATTACTATAGAAGAAAAATTATGTACGCTTATGCCAGCTAGCAGTAGTAGCAAAATAAGTAGCAGAAGGGTTACCATCCTATAAATAAGATGTGGTAATTAATCGTACATTCAAAAAAAAAAAAAACATAAAAACAAAAAAGAAAATTTAATGAGCGTTCGGAAAATACTAAAAATGTGTTTCTATTACCACGCTAATTTTCTATGCTTCCCAATTGTTAAGTCATGCATCAAGATCTGTCGCGCACGTGTTTAATAAATTACTCCTGTCAAAAAGTATGTCAAAGACAATACACATCAAAAGTTGAACGTTCAAGGCAGTCTTGCATGCAATGACGAATGCTTTCTCCCGCACATTGATTTCAGATTATTCAAGACGGTTTCCGCCGAATTCATGGTGAGTTTTTGTATGGGGAAGTTTTAGATGCATTGATTGCAATTAGAAGGAATCAAAAGTTTGATTATTCCTGGCAACCCTAGTAACATCAATTATGTGGGAGTTGGGAGTATAGTCAATGTGTACTGAGTTCATCTTTCTAACTGAAAAGTATATTAAGTCGGACGCTTTGACATTTTTAGATGCGACATTGTTCCTCTATCGTTCCACTCGCTCTCAAGATGATGATGAAAGCTTTTGAACTTGTGCGTTGTTATAGGTTTATTAGTCCTTAAAGGACTCCACACTTTGTTGCCTGTGCTTGTGGTGCTGCTGCTATTGCTGCGATTGTTGCAATTAATTTTTATGTGTCGTTCCTTTGTTTGTGCGTGGCAACTCTTTAGCTTTATGCGAACACCTGAGGCTAATTTTTGTGGCATATAGTTCGAAATAAATGCGACAGTAGCACGCGAACGTGTAATATATTTATAATGTGCCTGTGCGTCGAGCGAAGCATTCATTTTTTGTTGTTTTGTTTTTGACGTACGTTAGAAAACCCATAGTGTTGGTATAAAGTCGTTTTGTGCTTTTTTTTGGTCAGAGTGTAAGTAGGTAGGTACTTTGGTTAATTTGCCTTTGAAAGTTAATTTTCGTTTTATGGTAAATAGCGATTAGCATTAGTGCGAGAAAAATTCAAAGTAAATTGTATGATTCTTTGTTTAGTGCGTTCCAAAATAAAAAATAGAAAGGAAAAGGTCTTAGGGGTTTTTTTTTTTTGTTGAAGCCTTTGAATAATTATTATTATTTTTATAGAATTTTTGCCGCTTTTACTGAAATATGGAATTATTCTAACGTCTCGTACACGTTTGTTGTTGGTTGGGTGACTTTTATTTTTGTTTTCTTTTAGTTGAGGAGGAGTCAGTTTATTATGTTAAAATTTAATTAAGGTTATTTTTGTGGTAAATAAATGCAAAAGACCAATTTTAAGAATTAAATACGCCTTTTTTGACCTGTTAAGAAATTTTAATATAAAAAAACAAAAATTTGAAAAATAACAGAGCTACCTAAGGTTTTTGTTTGGCCTAGTTGGGCATGAGACTAAGGGGGTGTTATATAATGACAAAGGAATAATTATATAGAAATCTGCCTTCAGAAAAGGTGTTCCCTTTAAGATAAATATACAAACGGTTTTCCTAGCGTTTTCATAATAAAGGGTTTTTTAGTGGGAGGTTTTATTTTGAATAACCCTGGTCTTTTGACAGCTGTCACTTTTGAAGCTGTCATATTTTAACATTTGTCAAGTAAAAATAACGCTTTAATTAAAAATGGAATCATAGATCGAAATGGTTGAAATTCACTACAAAAATGGTGCAATGTTGCAGCCACAGATGACAACCTTTTCGACTGGCATTGGTGAAAGTTGTGAACAAATTTGACAGTTAACACATGTTAGTGATGTCAAGAATCGAAACCGAGTGCATCGCAGAAGAACAACTGAGAATATTGCTGCTGTAGCTCGAGCTATTGGTGATCGCACACGATTGTCGATTCCTCGTTGATCTTTGGAATTATTTTCCACATTGAAATAGATTTTGCATAAAGATTTAGGTCTCAAGGCTTTTATAGTTCTATTTACACAGGAACCTAGGCCGGTTGATCACCAACAACTAGGTCCTTAAAATTTCTGAAAATGATCCTAATTTTCATCAAAAAATCATCTTCATTGATGTGGCCCGTGAAGCTATAAGCAATTTGTCACTGTTCAGTTCGGTTTTTGAGCTGGAATGGCAATGAGATTCGACTGGACCTTAAAATAAATAAATTAGGTGGCACAACAGTCAGTACAGAATTAGGGCTTAGTGACTTACAACTCTTTAAAATTCCTGTGTGTGAGTCATTTCAGCGATGGATTTGACCTACGGTTTTTATGGCAAATCGGGACGGATAATTTGAGAAATCACTTTTCATGACAAAAATTACTCTTGGAGAATTTGAAAAACACTTGAGGTGACAAAAGACCTCTGGCATGACAGTCCTACAAACTAACCACCAGGCCACGGGTACTACTAACTGGACTAGACCTTACTTATTCAAAAACGAAGCTGGTGTTCAACTGTTACAGTGCATGGATAGTGCTACCGATACAAATTTTTTGTAACCGAAATTAAAGGATATCGATATTGACGATGTTTATTTTAGACAAGACGGCCGGCGCTATTAGCCGCACAAAACTATCGAAAATTTACTAGGAATGTTTTCTTGAATTGTTGTCATCAATTGGCCACCGAGATCTTGTTCTTTAACACCTTCAGAGCCACGTGAAAGTTGAGGTATATGTTAATGCTTCACAATCGGACCAAGACCTTCAAGATTTAATTCGTTAAGTTATTAAGGATTAAGTCAGAAAAAAACTAATTGTAAGGATATGGTGCTGCAACGGTATCATATCAATTTCCATTGTTAATGGTATACCCATCTTTTGACAATGAAATTAACTCCCATAGATTTAAAAACACGTAATTTTTCAAATATCAAAATTGAATCTCTTATTAGAAAACCCCATATAATGGATAGATAAGTTAGAATCTCTAACTCATCGTTTAAAATACGCTTCTAAAAATGTTAACAATAAGATTGTTATATTAAAGCTTTTCAATTGTTCCACATAAAAGTCCAAATGAAAACATGTATCAGTAAATCTTATAACACGGCCAATCAATGTGAATGAAATTCCTGGAAGCATTTTTATGTTGTGTAATTTATAAAAACAAGGACATCATAATTAATGGAATGCTGCCACTTCACCGTAAAGAATATCCAAAAACACATATATCTTTATATAGCAACCCCCTTGTTGTTTGTTTGTTTTTTTTTTCAATTTTTGTCTTCTACTCCACTTGTTATGATGTTTTATAAAATTGTTTTTCTTTGAACAAGAAAAAGAAAAAAAAAAAACTTTAACTTGATCCTGAAAAACATCCATCCTGTAAATCATTTCTCAATCCTCATCTCATAAACATACATATATAAAAACTCCACCATGCCGATACTTTGTGTAAGAACTTTTCAGAAAAAAACACGTCTTTTTATCTTATTCCGACAATCATTTTATATTGCAGTCCACTTAACTTTGCCTAAAAGCTGAGTGAAAGGAAATAAAAATAAAAATAAAAATAAAAGTGAAAAAAAAAAAACAAATAACTAACTCGACCGAAAAATAACTTCAAATAGCTCAAACTTTTTTTTTTTCTTTTCTTTTCAATGAGATATTAAAAAAGTTTATCTAACTTTCTTTTATAACGTTATCACATGTAACAAAAACGCAAAATATATACTCTACACGTATAACATAAGATAAGAAGACAAAATACAAGAAAGATATAACCTGAATTAATAATTTTGTTTATTGTTTTTCATTTTTGCTTTTATTGGTCTAATGTAATATTGTTAAGCACTCTGTTGAAAGACGAAATACAAAATACGAAATGCTTTAGGGTATGTTTTTCATTAAAAATTTCTTTCAAAAAAGGCAACTTATACATTTGCCACCGCCGACAAGGCCAAGTGTATTACTTCTCTAACGAAGAATACACTCTGGGTTAATTGATTGGTTCTTTTGTTGTTTGAATTTAATAAAACAATCAATTAAAAGATCCTTCTAGAAAAGTACATTGTTTTGTTCGAGTTAAATCCAACACAATGGAATTATTTTTAGATAATTTCACACTATTAGACAGGGTGTCCCACAAATTTAGATTTGTATATTTATGCTTTTTTAATAATGAAATCCAAAATACCTCTTAAGTTTTTCGACTTAAAATTACCTCAGAAACCAGTTTTTTTCTTCTTTGTGGAGGCGTATGGGATATCTAACCTGTATAGTTAGATGCAGTCACAACTTCTAGATGACAAATGAAAAAAAAATACAAAACTTTTGTATTCCAAATACTAATAATTTCAACGTATTTGACGTTCACGTAATTCCTTGCGAACATATTATACATCCAGTTTGTTGACAATATTTATTTTTTTTGAGAAAAATATTCACAACAGGCTCTGACCTCGAAAATAATGTTTTTTCAGACCTGGATTTTTTGACAAACATTTTGATTAAATCTTCAGTTCAAGTTTTTTCCAAAAGTCACTTCAAATAGTCAAATTTCAAAGACCAGCGGCTGAATTACAGCATCAGTCATCAAGTTATACGTGGCCAAATTTATTTGAATTTGGAATTTCCGCTAACGTAATGGAGCAGTCTATAGTACAATTATTTTTCGTTTCCTTATCAGCTATTGAACTGATTTTTACTCGCAAGTTAAGCAGAAAGTTTAGATACGATTTCTTTTGGAAAATGTTAGATGAAGACTTGTGGTGGTTGGTTTGAATAAAAAGTATTTACAGCGGCTGCTGAACTTATTTTGTCAGCAGCAGGACTTGATGTTGCCGTGGAAGGCATTGCAGTGAAACACTGTTGAGCATTCACTCAACCGCCTCAATTGCCTTCTGCTACATTAAAAACGCTATTGGCTTCGACAATTGCAAAATTTTGCATTTTTATTAATTTCCAACGAATGAGCCATTCATCAGCCTCTATTGGTAACGATGATAATACTTTTAAAATTTCGACGGTAAAATATTCTCCTCTGACTTCAAATCAAACTCCTACGACCTCCGAGTTCGGCCTCAGTGTTGTATCCTTTTGTAATTTTTAGTAGAATTTAAAGGATCAAAAGAAACCATTCAATATTTTCTTGTTAAGATCGAAACAGAAATAACACTTTGGAAATAACAATTCTATTTTCTAAGTGTATCGAAACATATTCAAGAAACCTGTATTTTGGACTTTATTTACAACTTTTTTTCTGGTGCAGTTTTTAATAGATAATTAAAAATATTTTAGTATTGTTGATCTAATTGATTAATCCTCTTTATCCAGTATTTCTGTCTCTGTTTTGCCGTAGAACAATATAATTCTTTGAATTACATTTTTAAATTAAAAAAGAAAACAGTATATTCAAAATATGGCCAATCTTGTAAAAGTTGGTAGTGTTGTAAACTGTCTTGAAGAGAATTACTCGTAATTTTGATACAGCATATATTTTTCGAAAGCGTCATCGTCTGTTAGTACGCTTTCCGAGTAGTTGGAAGAAAACTATTGGGGAAAATGTTTTCAAAATTTTGTTTCGCTTTAAGCCTACGGGTGTCAAAAATATAATAAAAATGTGTCTGATTTTTGGAATAACCAATTTTTTGAACTTAGAAATGAGAATTTTTACTACAAATGATTTTTTTTATCGGACAAATTTCTGTTGGTGATTTTTGTAAAAATTATCGGTTTGAATTTTTAAGGCACTAAAAAAAATTGCAATACTTTGGAATTGGATACTTTAAGTTATTCAAATATCATTCAATAAGCGAATTTGTATTGTTTTTGTGTAGTTGCCGGAATTATGCTTTTATTCGATGTGCATCCAATATTTCTAGAGTTATTGATTTGGTCAATAATATCACTGTGACAAATCATCTTACAACCTTCCAAAATTTTGAAGAAGAGTTCTGAAAAAGAATTTCAATAAAAAAGTGAAGTCCATAAACCTTTTTTAAGTAAAGGTAAAATTTCGAAACCTTCCGAGGAATTGAAAAATCCTGTAAGAGTAATTCTTGTCATGAAAAGTGCTTTCTCAAAAAAACATTCGGATTCGGCTTGAAATTTTAGGTCCTCTCCATCGCTGACAACATTACTCGCACATAGGAATAGTTGAGAGTTGTAAGCCCCTAGGCCCTAGTTCTCAACGGACTGTTGCGATACCTTAATCATTTATTTTAAAATTTGGAAACTTTTTTCCGGATGGTGTTCTGGAACAACTCCGTAACTATAACCAAAACTTTACACAAAGCAACAATATATTTTGAATTACGACTTTTTTCTTTTAAAGGGGTTACAGCTTGTTTTAAATAACGTACAAATTTTGAATTTGTTTCCAATCCCTTGAACGATATTTTGATAAGTCAAAAGTGGTACTTTTGTATACTTTGTTGTTTTTTCTCCTCATCTTGAACAGAAAATAGTTTCATCATCTACAAGTTTCTAAATGAACACAATTTTGATAACAGTTTCAAAGTTTAGGAAAAGAAAATGGTATTTTCAACGTTTGACCTTTAAACTAATTATCATATGACCCGGAGTGTATACCAAATAAGTAGATACCATTTACATTGGCTCTTTATTAAACAAAAAAAAAAGAAAAACAGAAAATGAAAAGAACAAAAAAAAAAAAACTAGAACCCACTCTAATTTTAATGATGGAAAGTTTATTTTCTAAGGTTTATCTCAATCTTTTGCTTCCAGGTATTTCTGGGATTCGACTAAACAAAAAAAAAAAGGAACATAAAGAGCAGCATCCAGCGCACTCTACAACAGCAGAAACATATAATATCACATTGGCATTGGAGCGGCAGAGGAAATACGAGTACATATTTGGCTAAGCTAAAAAGGTAAGGTTTGCCTTTGCGTATCCTGAAGGATGCTTATGTTAAGCTTTGATTATATCATTATTGGAATTATGCATGTTAGTATTATATAGATGTTAAAAGATATATATACCTACCTGTATCTATTTATGTGTGTGTTGTAAGGATGAACGTAATGGGGGGAGAGCTTAAGCTACGTTATGGTTGCGTGAGATACTGTCCAGGTGGTTAGTTGTTTGGAGGTGGTGTCTGTAAGGCACATTACCTTAGCGATTATTATGTTAAGGTTGTCAATGTTGTACCTACTACATACCTTATAGCTAGTATCTTCCTACCTACCTATAGCTTCTGTGGTGATTCGCATTCATTTATATATATATTTTTTTTATTTGACTTTGCTTTTTGGTTGGATTCTTTGTTATCAGAAAATAACATTTTGTTGCCAAAGGGCGTAATAATTATTGTATAAGGGAGATGTCATTTTCGTTAGAATTTCTAATTTTTTGAGCAAAAGTTCACAAAGTTATCTGCCGATAAGTCCTTAACTACGGAAGCTTTGTGTGTACTTAGCTTTAGGTTGATGGTATTTATTTTTGTGTACCTACCTTATACCTATACGTAAAAGACTCAAATAGACGAAACGAAAGTAGACCATTAAATTTTTCAAGAAGAAGAAAAAGAACAAAAATATATAACTTCTCTGAGCTCTAGGTTAATAAATAAATTAATGTAGGTAAGGTAGGTAGGTACCTAGATAGAAAGGTAGATATTAATTTTTTTCTTTTTCTACAAAATTCATTCAATTTTCAAAGGATGCTTAACATATCTTTCATCGCATAATTTTCGAATGAAAACAAATAAATTATGCAGATTGTTTTGATTTATGACTATAGTGGTTGTTGTTAAACTTTTGAGTAAACAAAGTGGGTAGGTATTTATCCAACAATTCATTATTTGCCATAATTTCAGATGTTTTTCATTTGATATTAAGTTAGTTTAATGTAAATTTTAAACTGTTTTGATACAATTAAAGCTTAAGAATGAAGAGGGATATGATAAAAAGCTACCAAAACATTGAACTTTAAGAAAGATGTATACAATACATACATATTTGTTACAGATGGCAGACGTCTGAGATCACTGATTACAGTTCAAATTAACAGATGTTTACAGTCATATTATATGAGAAGGCATTGTGTTAAAGTTTCAAAATCAAATATGCTACTACACTTTATTTTAACAGATTTCACAAAACTGAAGTCCGAGATACAATGTTTCACGACTTTACTGTTTGAGGTTTCAGTTAGCATTAAATTACAGTAAAAATTGACAGAAGCCATAATTACAGTCTTGAATAAAAGACACACTATTCTTAGTTTACAGTATGAATAGCTGACTCTTAAAATGTAAATTTAGGAAGCAGATACCGATAATTTGTAAGACGTTTTAGATGACAGTCTAAGATAACCAACGCCACTGCAACTTGTGTGTTCGGAAATCTAAGGTCTATTTTTAAAGAAGTAGTACCCGTGGCGAGATGGTTAGTGCGTAAGACTGTCGTGGCTAGAGTTCTTGTGTTCAATGCAAGCTTGTGCATCCTGAAATCCTCCGAAAGTAATTCTTGTAATGAATAGATCTTTCTTAAATTAGCCATTTGGATTTCAAATAAAAACTGTAGGTCTCCTCCAACCCTGAAACGATTACCATACGGGAATGGTTGAGAGTTATAAGTCACTAGGCCTTAAGTACTCAACGGACTGTTGCGCCTCCTAATTTATTAATTTATTTAAAACATCACTTGAGTAATGAAGTTTTTTTGAGATCATACAAGATTATGGAAGCCTGTAAGCAGTAGATGTTTCAGGAGTTTATTAAACTACCACATGCTCATTTCCGTGAAGTTCAAATTATTTATTTCAAAAGTTACCTTGTTCTTGTTTAACTCAAAAAATAGTCTGATGCACATTGTCCAATACCTAGGCTGGTTTATAAAACTGTGTCCTTGTATGGTCCTATTTTCAATTTAAGCAACAATTTAAAGAAAACCAATGCTGCCTACTTTCGAAAAAGCGAAACCCTTTTCCGATGCAACTATTTATGGGTAACACTTGTATTTAGAAGTTTGAACAGCTATTTCTTCGGTACGAATTTCTTACGACGATGAAATAAGTGTTTTGTACTGCTTTTCATATGGCCGTAAAGTCTTTATTCGTCCGAAACTCGAGTACTATTTCCGTGTTTGGTCAGGTGTTCCAACAACCCAATTGAGTGTCTTGGAGGGAATTCAAAAATGATCTCTAAAAATGATAAGGTGGCCGTTGAAAAACGTTTAAATCTCTTGAAGACTGCCTCAATGATGTGAAATAGCCAATCGAATTTCTCCTTTCAAAAAGTTCAACCGTAATACGTAGGAATGCTGATAGATGGCCATTTTTGAACCTACTATAAAGTGGAGGGGTTCTGTTTTTAGCTACACTACACGAATGTGGATTGCTTCGCTGGCTCAGTATTGTTCACTCGTGCGTGCCTCGGTTTCGGAAAAATCATTATTAAATTATACTTTTTCAAAAAGTTTACAATATTTAAGAGACATAAGTATCAATATTCTCAATTATCGAACAATATCCCTTATTACTTGCGACATATAGGAACTATATGGCAAGTTTTGCATTCGTGCAAAATTTTGTCTGTCTGTCCACGCTCCTACAGCCTAAACCATTGGGTCGATTGAGTCCAAACTTGGAAGTTAAGGTTTTGAGCAGATTCGCGTTAGACGTTTTTTTCATTTTTTTCTTAAGATCAAAACTAACAGTGGCCCCCATACAATTTTTTTGGTCAAAAAACGATAATTCGAATTTTCTCAAAAACAAACCGATAGATTTTTTTTAAATTTTCTCTAAAATTTTATTTTTAAACTTGGCTTCTTTTAATAAGAAAAACATATTTTTGTTTTGCTCAGGAAAGGTACCGCTCATAGAACCGTTATTTTGTTTTTTAATTTTCCCAGCAACTTATGTACCGATTTCAATAATTTTTTTTGTGAATAAGCTCTTATATTGCTTTAACAATATTTGATTATCAAAAGTGCAATTTTTTTTGTTTGGATTTTTAAAAAAAATATTGAATTTTTTTTTTTTCAAAATTCTATATCTCAAAAACGGGTTAGTATTTTTTTACGAAATTCAAATGTAGAGCGTATATTTACAAACACTAAACAACTGCATACCAAAAATATTTTTAGAACAAAATTGAAAAATTTTATATATACAAAATTAATTTAAAAAAAAAACCGCTCTAACGATTTTCGAAATTTTTTTTTGAAAAATCAAGGGCTTTTTTATTTATAAAATGGCATTTAAATTTTTGAAGACAAACTTATTTTTCAGGTAAAATTTTGAATCTTAAATTAGTTTTTTTTTTTAAAATTATTTTAACTGTATTGAATGTAAAAAAAAAATTAAAAAATGGAGGTTTTTTCGACAAATCAAATGGCATTTATATCTTTGAAGACAAACTTATTTTACAGATATATTTTTAAATCTTATATACATAGATACTTTTTTAAACAGACTCTTTGAATACAGGAGCAAGTTCGTGCGACCCAGTCGTGCATTTTACTTTTTTTATTTTTCACATTCTAGTATCATTTAGCTTACACTTCTTTTCCTTGAAATTATTTCTATCAATTCATTTTTCTTAGTGTTTTCAAGTTGCCTACAATATCTAAGTATATCACACTTTAAAAACCTATAACTTTTACTCTAAAAGATGTTACCTATCTTCATAGGTACGCGCCATAATTGTTTTAAAAAAAATTTAAATTAAATTACAAAATGAAAAATACAATGTATTGTACATATTATACATTGTAGGTAATATTGAAAGAAATGAAGCCATTAAATTTAGAAGCCATTTTGTAGCTATTAAAAAAAAATCAATAAAAGTGTATTAACATTAAGCTCATATTGTAATTCGTAGTACAGAGAATGTACATACATATATTTACATACCTATATATAAAAGCACATTTTATATATATATTTTAGATAAAATCTCATACATCATCATTAAATATTTTGTAAAAAAAGACGTAAACATTTTAAATACATAGGTACCTATGGTATAAGAGTATATTGCCATTTATCATTAAATCATTATATTGCCTTTTTTTAGTTACTGATTCGCACATTTTTCTTTTGGTTCTTTTATCATGTTTTACACTGTCGTCAGTATATTCTTCTATATTCATCAATGCTTATATATTTTTTGAGATTTTTTTTTTGTTGATACAATGCATACAGGGTGATATTTTAGGTTAATCAATAAAAAGACCTTAGGGAAAGTCTAAAACTGTGTACCTTTACTCATGTAAAGTTTATTACTGCAAAGGAAGCAATCCTATTACTGAAATCGTCTTACTGATGGGATCGCAGTATTCGCCAATATAGGGAGTGTTTTCCTTCCTTTTGTTGACGACACAAGTACAAAACAGTGAAAGCCTTCGCTGATGGAATACCTTAATATTTTCAGGTTTTCATCTTAAGCGACAACACTGTAAGTTCATACATTTTTGAAGGTTTTCTTCAAAACTAAAACTAAATAAACTAACTAAAACTTAGTTAGTATTATTGTTTTGAATGGATTGAGTAAATAGCTTCCGATAGAGCTGAGATGTTATGTGTCAAATTTCAGGACTTTTATAGTAATCATTCGCACAAGAAAATCTATCAAAAATTAATTGATAGGTAGCCAAATTCTTTGACACTGCGCTTCTTCCACATGAACCAAATGAATTGATGTTAGGACCTCAATTAAAAAACAAAACTGATCAATTAAACAAAAAAAAAAAAAAAACTTAACTTCCTATAAGGCGCGATTTCTCGCAAGACCTCAAAATGAGTTTTTTCCAATCATCTAAATTACACTCCTGTAAACTTTGTTTCCTTAACTGTTTTCGGAGGAAAACTGAACTTTTTAAATTTAGATAATAACACTTTCGGAAGAAAACCTTGAAATATATAAAAATGTGAACAATTAATGTATGTATATATATATTTTCAGTTCTTTCTTTATTTCTTATTGGATTAAAATATTACTTCGTGTCAATGAATTTTCAAAGTTATTGGTTTGTTTTCTTACTTTAAATAAAATTTGCTGTGCAGAAGGTGCTTTTAAAGAAATCCGTTTACAAAAGTTTTTTTTTATGATAGTAGCTTCAAAAAATGGTGACAAATTTGGTTGACACCAAATACATATTTCACAACTTTATTTTTTAAAATTTATATAAATTATATGAATTATTTGTCAGATTGGATGTTCTCCGAAATTATAGCAAAAAATAAAATATAAAATTTTATATTGTCTTCAAAATAGTTCAATGATATGTAAAAAGTTGTTCTTGACATATGGTATTTGCGTTTCTGCTTATATTTTCTATCTAATCCTGATGATTTGTAGAGTTCAAGAATATTTAGCGCCCTACTATTTGGTTGAAAGGGAAACCAATTTTAAAAATATGATATCAATGGAATGGCAGAATAGAAGTTTAAAAAATTCTTTAATTTTAATATCAGAACTAAACTAAACAATGTCCCATTAAGTCTTAAAATTAGTCTTCTTCTTTTAGCTCACCCAAGTAGAACAATTAATTTAACATTCTTTTATGGTGTCTTCTTCACATATTGTCAAAAGCATTTCAACAGCTGAAAGACTTTTGTTATGACATTATGGCCTATTGGTCGAGAATTTTCATATGTAACCCACTAAGATTGTGGGGTGTAGGATGTGAAACGTTTGCAAATAACTGGCCTCTGGCCTTTCCATCGAATGACACACCAAGGATAGACATTTCAAATAGTTAAAAGAAATTTACAAAATCACATTCCAATTCTTCACAATCATGAGGACTGAAACAGTTTTTAAAATTTTAACATCGCCTTAGGCATAAATGATGAATTTAAAGTATTTCAACACAGATGGTAAATCGTGTATTAATTAAATAAATAGAATAGGGCCTAAAAGCCTGCCTTGTGGAATTACAGAGTTAACTTTGAACTTGTTCAATTCGCAACCATTAAAACGTACGAAGTATGATCTATCCAATAAATAAGATTGAAGCCATTTTGCGAAATGTTCACTAAAACCCAGGTTCCTTCATTAAACAAGCAGTTATCAGCTAGTCCCAATAAAAAAAAGTGACGGTTGAACGCCCCTAAGTAAAACCGTGGTGATTTGGAACGATCACAGATTTATCGTAAAATTATAGTGATTTACAAATAATAGACTCGAAAGAGTTTAACAATAACAGATAATCTAGCAATAGATCTGTAATATTTATCTTCGTCCTAGAAACTTTTCTAAATAAATTGAAACAAAAAAGAGGATATTGAGAAATTAAAAAGAATGTACAAATTGATCTATTAATTAATTGTTTGGCGCAACAGTCCGTTGAGAACTAGGGCCTAGTGACTTACAACTGTCAACCGTTCCTGTATGCGAGTATTGTTGTCAGGGATGGATGGGACCTTCAGTTTTAAGCCGAATCCAAACGGCTAATTTGAGAAAGCACTTTTCATGACAAGAATTACTCTTGGAGAATTTGTCAAGTCCTCGTAAGATGCAGTAACCGTGAAAAAAACTTTAGGTGGTACAGGCAGGGATCGAACCCAAGACCTCTGGCATGACAGTTCAACGCATTAACCATCAGTCCACGTTTACTACAAATTGATCTAGTACGTCCGATTTATCACAAGTTGAAGTATTACAATTTATTTCTTTTATTAAAACAAATATTACCTAATTTATTTATGTATTGACTTCTGTCCACTGGAGTGTTTTAAAAGTCGACAGTTTCATAAAATCTCGAACTAAATAAAAAAGAATTGTTATTTCCATTTCATTATACATTTTCCCACATTCTTAATTGTCATTAACATTATAATAAAATAATTAAAATTGAGTTTATTTATTGACCAATTTGTGTAATAATTGTTGCTTTTGCTTTTTTGGTCACTGTAATTTTCGCAATGAAACTTTAAAATAATTAAAGTTACTAGCTGTAAGTGCTGAATGTTGATACAAAATTAATTTCGATATACATTTTTAAGCCTTTTCATCTTGATTGTTCTTTTTTAACTATGCTCGTAAATACATCACAGTGTTTATAAGAAAGGGGACACATTTAATTTACACCCCTCTCCCATATGGTTAAACAAAAGTGCCATTTTATCGAGTGCCTCTTGAGATTGTACCCATTAATAATAAATCAATTGTTAGCCTTAAAAAGAAAATAGGTAGTTAGGGTCTTGTACCTATGACCTATAACAAATAATAAAATTAATAGATATTAACAATTTTCACCTACATAACTTTGTTTCTAAAACAAAAAGTAAAGTTTCATAAGTACCTCTATATGTTGTGTGTCCCTTGAGATTGAAAGTGTCCATGTTAACAAGTTTTATTGTGATTTTTCTATTTTCTTCTCCTTCACAGGTATTTCCCACAAACCTATAAAGGAAATAAACCTGTAATTTTATGTATGTAGGACTCTAGGTATAAGTGGTATCACCCTGTTGATTAATACCTATAACAATTAGTTCTGGTGTTTTGAGTCTCTCAACCAACAAAAAAAAAAAGAATATCCATTAAGGTAACCTAGGCAATTTGTCAATGACCTCGAAACAAATGATTTTATCAAAAAATACAAAACAAAAATTCTAAGCAGCCTTCCTTCCTAATGGTTTTGCAAATCATTTGCCTCTTCTGATGTTAATGTTAATGCATCAAGACAAGAATTCAATGTTTTTGACTTATCTTCTGTTAATTAACTTGGATACAAATAAAAGTATCTAACCCATTAAGGAAAGTAAATATACAGTAGGTATAAATACTTTACCTTCAACTCTTCTTATTTTATATTATTGTTATTTTGGATATATGAAATTGAAGATGGAACCGGAAAGGGATATCTCCTTCTACTTCTTATTCTTCTTGTTCTTCTGCTTAATTTCCGCAACATGTGCTTGAAATTAATTTACCACTGCAGCATTGAATGAAACAAAATACCTTACCTCTTATAACCCACCAAACCAACCGTACCCCGACAACCAACATAACCTAACCTTAACATTATTCTATAAGCAAACACTTCAATCTGCTTCTTGATTCTCACCAAAATGGTCTAAAAGACAAAAACAGAAAAAGACAAACACAATATTCTCATCCAAACAAAAAAAAAAACCTAGAGATAAGTTGAATGTGTGTTATTTGTAACATCCTTTTTCTTTCTAGATACGAAAGTAAGTGTGTAGAGTTGCCATATCCTGAACTGGATGAATAGCCCAATTTAGGAATGTTTGTAGCCTAATAAATCAGAGCTGAAAAAGTAGCCCAATAAAAGTTTGGTTAAAATATCACTTCAAAAGTGAACGTGAAAACTATTCTACGCAGCAAATTGTTTTAAACTTAGCACCAATACTCATAATTTCAAAAAATGATGCTGTTGTTAATCGATTTATTGCTTTTTTTGCCAAAAATTAGATTTGGGTTACTTTTAGCCCAATTATGACTGAGCTTTCGTATTAAATGTTTTGTTGGCAATTTTTAAAAAAAGATTGCTCATTTTCCTATAAATAGCTCAATATGGCAAGCCTGGTAATGTGCTGTGTGCTTGACACTTCGACAGACGTATCGCCTTTGCCTGCAACAGTCAGTTACAGTCACACTCATCATAATATCCTTACCGTGTCGTTGTGTAGCGAGCAGAAAAGAAGAAGTAGGTATCATCATTCTTCACCTCGTTTTTATTTTTGTTCTTCTTCTTCTATTGTTTCCGTGTGTTTTTAGTCGGATGCCTTTTATGTTTGTTTGGTCCCTAATCTTGTATGTTGGTTTTGGTTTTGAATGTTTTTATGTAGGTAGCTACCTTCACTCTGCTTTTGCAAGAAATTATGCTCACAACATTAATAAATATATTTTTATTATGTTTGAACAGTGCTGTCGTCATGGTATTTTTTTTTTGATTGGTGCCCAATATCTGAAAGTGACATGAGATTGATTGTTTTAGAAAGATTATATACCTTTTTATATTGTTTTCGTGCATTAAAGTCCATTAAGATATGTCTAGTGTTTTAAATAATAGGTTTCTGTGGATGTTTCAGGAATTATGTTCCCATACAGACATTTTTGCAGGGCAAAAGTTGACATATCCCTTTATCTGCATTACTTATCAAATGAAGAAATAAATACCTTTCGACTACCATCGTTAAAGTCGACTGGATTCTTATTCCAATAGATGATAAGTGTGAATTTTTTTGCTGTTTTGTAGCTTTGAATTTTTAGAACCTCTGTAAACTAAACTTTTTTGAAAATCACCTGAAAGATTTATGAAGTTATGATTTGTTGAAATAAAGTATGTACGTCTAGATGACGCACTCCGTGTTAATTCTTAGAGCTTTGGTTCTAGTTTGATTGGAAGAGTTAATTTTTGAAACACGAACATCAGTTGCCACCAATGACTTGTAGTAATAATTTAGAATTTCTTGGATCTTATGAGTGACATAATTGGAAAAAGGAATGAATGGACTTCTTTTGCGGTAGTATATTCGTAATTCAATATATTCTCATTCTTATTGCTAATTTAAAATACAGAGTTTTCCAATATGAAGTTTTAAAATAAAAATAAATAAATTAGATGGCGCAACAGTCCATGAAGAACCAGGGCCTAGTGACTTACAACTCTCAAACATTCCCGTGTGCGATTAATGTTGTCAGAGATGGAAGGGATCTACAGTTTATATGCCGAATCCGAACAGCTAATTTGAGAAAGAACTTTTCATGACAAGAATTACTCTTGAAGGATTTGTCAATTCCTCGCAAGAGGCAGTACCCGCGAAAACTTTTTTTTTTAAATTAAGGTGGCACAGGCAGGGATTGAACCCAATACCCCTTGCATGACAGTCCAACGCACTAACCACGGGTACTACCACTATGAAGTTTCATAACCTACTATTTGTTCAGCTGTCATTTTTAAATATTTGACAAGTGTCAAAATCAGAGTGATTTTTGTTTTGTTTACAACGTGAATGTTCTCTCCTTGCTTAAGCAAAATTTACTACACGATTGATATTATTATTTATCTAATGCTACTGTTGGACCTGACAATGTTTGACAATTATCTACCAATTATCCGACAGTTAAGTTATGTTTAACTGTCAGCAAAAAGTCTGTCAGTGTCGTAGAGTTTGTTATATAAATATTGGTACAGTTAGTTGTAAGACTTCATTTCACTGTCAGATCTGTTAAATATTGTAAGATCTTCTAGATTCAGCTTAAGGCTTTACAAATTTTGCATAAGCACAATTGAAACTTACATATATAGCTGACGAAAGTCCAGCAACTTTATTTTTATATTAATTCATGTTTTATTATTTATAAATGTGGCAACCACGGGGACATATTTGTCGCTAGCTAAAAATATAATATAACTAAATAACTCATACAATTATGAATTTTATTTTACTTCAATAAGTTTTTGAATGTATTATTATTGTTTTACTGATGGAAACACATCATATAGCTCTTTATCTGTGGTCATTGCATATTGACAGTTTCTTTGACGCTAAAACATAAAACCTTGAAAAATGGTTTTCAGTGTTTTATATTGTGAAATATACATACATTTTTTGGTAGGTTAATTTTGGTTATTTAATGTTGCAATATCATATTGCGTAAGATGTTTGTAAGATCCCGATGACCATTGACGACCATAGGGACATATCCCCAAAAATAATATGAAAACTATTACAGGTTACAATATTCTGATTGAAAAATATGTTTATTAGCCGCTCCATGAATCATCTAAACTATTCAGAATGACAACCTTGCCTCCCTTTTGGCTTATGGTCCTTTGAAAGATATTGGCAAGACCCATAATCAAAAATATCGAAAGCTTGAAACGCTACAGAAGAAGCCAACTACACGATACTTTAGTAGTACATAATAGTATCAAAATACTACATACTTAATTTATCGCACAGCCCTGACTTTGCCCCTCTTATTTGCGATAATGCGATGTTGTCAGTGGGAGATCATCCCTCACAACAACGTCCCGTAGTCATCATCATCGTCGTACAGTCGTCGACGTCTACGTTCATCGTCGTCGTCCTTCACAGGAACTTGTTTCGCTGCCATCATAAAATTACATGTAATTGTATGTGGGTAAATATTACAATGCATAAAGGCAAACATAAAATAAAAAAAAAAAAAACAGAAAGAAATCCAAACGGAAAGGATGCCGACAAACCGTGGAGGTCGTCGTCGCTAGTCGTATCTTTTTTGTTTTGTTTTCCTGTTTTCCTTGGCAGTGTGGTACACGCAGGTAAATCCTCTCTAGGGCTCACTCAAATATCCTTATTTTTTGTTTTTATTTTTCAAAAAAAAAAAACACAACACCAACAACAAAAAGGCATTTCTTTTTAGAGGTATTTTTATAAGCCATTATCGGAATTTTTCGCATCACAATGTGTTTACGATTCGCATTCTTATTGAAGTTTATCTAAAACAGCAGCTTGTGTTGTTCACAACATTAAATTATTGTGAAACAGTAAAAATAATAAAAAAAAAGTCCTTAAAAAAATATAACATAACGTAGGTATGTAGGTACAATGTACATATAACATAGATAGGTAGGTAGGTAGGTTTAGGTGAGGAAATTCTTCACACATCATATACCTCCCTACAACTTTACAAACCTCCATATAGTAACTGTTATGGTGTTTGGAGGAAAGGAAGAAAAAGGATTCTCTTTAAATACGTGCTATGAGTGGCATAAAGCTTATCATGTAACAAAGAATGCGGTACCATACCTACCTACCTACCTACCTACGATTACCTTGGGGGATTCAATTTTTTGGTCTTGTTTTATATCCACCTATACCTATTTTGATTAAGTTTTTTTTTTTTGGTTTTGTTCCTTTTGGAGGAAACGACAGAGCAACAACTTCCTCCAACACAAAGTAATAAATTATGCAAAAACAGGAAACCAAATCCCTATAGGAAGAAAGAAAGAGCTGTGTGCTCCTGCTCCTGCTGCTGCTCGTTACCATGGGTGATCCGAAGAAGATTTCGCATGTTTGCCGTCATCCGTTTTATATCTCAACCAAACCCACCATCATCCATCCACCTCCAACCAACCTCTCCATTTCTATCTCCACCTTACCCACAAGTGTTGCCTTGCTAAATGAATTCAAACAAACATTAGAGATGTGATTTCTCTTCTTATTTTTATGTGTTTCTACATTAGCATGCATTTTTAAAATTTAAATGAGGTCATAAATAATAAAATAAAATAAAAAAATAAAAAAACAAAATTACAAAAATAAAAAAAAACATCGAATATAAATTTATGAGTTCAATTGTTTTGAATAACTTTTTATTCATGATGTGAATAATGTGAAAACGAAGTGAAATCCAACAAAGTTTTGGAACTGATGGTGCGGAATTGGAATACTCGAAATATACTGATGGCTGGGGTGTCTTCTTATACTTTAAAATTCACAACACACGATCTGATGCAGTTACAAACAAATTCAATTGTAGGGGTTTATATGAAGCTGTTATTTATTCAAAACTGATTTATCCAACACTGATTGATTATTCCTTTGAAAAAGTGGGTTAAAGTTAGAACTAAGCCACGAGGAAAGCTTTAAAGGGGTTTTCCAATAAGAGGTTTCATTGTAAAGACGGAAAAGATATCAGCCAAATGACCGCCACGGATACAGTTACAGTGACTCAAATCCTTTTCATGAAATGTCCTATAATCAATTTGTCCTTTTTCTGTTTTTTTTTTGCTTTACAACCTCACAAATTCTATCTTTAAGGGGTTGTGAAGCATTGACATAGACCTTACTTTTTCCAATTTCTTATAGAAAAATGTATTTTGATACTATGCTACGAGTACTAAAGTATCGTATATTTGGTTTCTCCAGCAGCGTTCTAGCCTTTCGACGATTGTGTTGCGAACACCTTACAGTATTTTTAAAAAACCTTTAAGGACCATTAACATTTTAAAGGTAAAGCAGTCATTCTGAATAGTTTGGATAGATAATTCATAGAGCGCTAAATAAACATATTTTTCAATCAAAATACTGAAACCTGTTAAAGTTTTCCAGTTATTTTGTGGGACGAATAGGTCCCTTTGATCGTCTATGGTCATACCGATCTTACAATTTGCTAGGGAATAAATATTTCACAATATAAAACGTTTAAAACCCTTTTTGTACTTCGAAATATTTTTGCAAAGTTTTAGGTTTTAGCGTTAAAGGAACTGTCAATTTCCAATGACCACTGACAAAGACTAACGAGTCATACGCTGTGTTGCCATCAGTAAAACAATAAAAATACATCGAAGAACTAATTCAAGTAAAATTAAATCCTTAGGTATATATGTAAGTTATTTAGTTATTTTATATTTTTGGTTTGGCAGCTACACAAGCTTAAAATTTACTTATTGGCAAATTTGTAAGGAGTTTAGGATTTTTCCAACATTTAACAGATCTGACAGTGAAACACACGTTTACACAGTCTAAGGCGTGAAGTCTAACAATTAAATGACAGAAAATTCACTAAAATATTTCTATAAAATTCTTTAATTTTAATTTTCGGCTATACATATTCGACAACTTCATCTGAAACTAATTCCATCTGTAAGGTCTTGATTCGATTGTGAAGCATCGCCAAAAATCGTATATTTCAGTTGGGCCTTGAGAAACAAGTCTTAAGGTGTTAAATCACATAATTTCGGTAGTTATTTGTTATCACCGATTGCAGAAATAACAAGGTCACAAAACTTTTTGAAACATTGCGATTGTTTCATGGGTTGTTTCTAACGAAGCTCTTAGCTCAATATTGTTAAAATGAAATGTAATCCACATCAATATTTTCAAATTCCGATCATATAAAATCATTCAGACTTTTAAATCATTCTTGAGAACTAAATGCGACAATTATGCTTATAAACATAGCCCTGATATTCGAATCATTTTGATGCATTTCAAGGATCCAATTAGCAAAGATACTACGCACCGGCTTGAGTTCTTGTGTTAAACTTACTTTAAAGCTTTAAAACGTAAATCTTTGGGCAATCTACTGAGTAATTTCGTTTGTGGAATGCCTTATTCAAAAGACGAGTGAATTATCGACAAATCTGTATATTCGTAAACTAGTACGGTTTTTTCAACGATGCTCAGGTATCGATTCTTAAAATCACTAAATAACCAACAGTTCAAATTTGTCCACTAGTTTCAGTATGGCCGCTCAAGAAGATGATTTACGACTACCCCAAAAGTTCTTTAGCTTTTCGAACTGTGAATTAAAACAATTTCAATGTGTTGTCTTTTTAATTGTCAAATGTTTAAAGACGACAGCTGCCCAGCTGTTCAAATGAAAAGTCATGTGTTGTACAACCAAAATACAACATCTGCATTTAGAATCACTGCCAATTAAAATTAAAGTGAAATCCTACTGTGGATAGGAATTCTCGAGGTTTTGATTCTTAGACGTTTGTGCGTTTGAAATTTGATGGCTGTGTTCGTAAAGTAGTGTCCAACATACAAAACACTGGAGTTGTTTAAGATGAACTCTTATATTTCTAAATTACTTTTTTTCACTTTAGTTAAAATTATTTTTTCTACATTAGTTACTTCTGGGTTTTTTTTCCAATCAGCTAACGAATCATCTTTTATCTAATCTTTTTTGTATATGCATATTTTTGAATTCCTTTTAGTCCTACAAAATTTTTGTTGCAAATTCATATAAAATGTTTCTTGTTGAATTTTCACTTGTCATTCTGTTGCTCAGTACAAAATCGATCTTTGATTTCTCTATGCGCTTCCAATACGTATCAAAGGCGCCATCTGTTGCACCTAAAAGGCCATTTTACTTGGACCATAATCTACGAACAAACCCCAATTTGCAATATCAAAAACATGAAACCAATTTAAATATAAAATATATTTTCTTACCATTATCCTCTTTAAAATTGGCAATTTTATTGAGTTAAAATTAGTATTTGTCTGAATTCCGCTAATTTTTAAACAAGTTTCTCTTAAATTCTTCGGACAAATGTTCAGTTGTATCAACTTTCAAATATCAAAACATGACTACTGCGGATGCGTTTTTTTGGCAATTGTTCACTGTACTATGTATGTATATATTAAATCCCACAAATACACGGGTCATTTTTATGTTCCTTCATCTCATACCCTTGAAATTAGTTGTGTTCTGCTTTTCTGAGTGTCCGAAAACCGTCCTCTAAACGAAATAGGTAACACAACCTTAAAGCTCTGTCCGCACTAAACAAGAAACTCATTTTTAAACTTGACATGTTTAAACTATGTCCAGTAAAAAATAAAAAGAAAAAACGTTTCTTACCAATTACACTAATGACTGCATCAAAGTCAAAATCAAATCTTTTGTTATTTTTGGGACTCTCTTTAAATTCCGACTTTGTTATAGCTTATAAGCTCAGATATGCGTAAAGCAGGTGAGCACTTATCTTTAATCTTCGTCATTAATGTAATCGTGTCGTTTCGTTTTCATCGTGGCCTCGTGCTCATCAATGTCTTCTTTTTTTGTATTCCTTGAATGGACCGCCCGCTATCATCTTAACAATATATATTTTTTTTTTTCGAGAATGTCTGTCATTTTCTACAAGCTTTGGCGGCCTTCATGTCGTTATGTCTTGTTTGATTATAATTTAGAGATTGTTTTTTTTCTTTTTCTTTTTAAGTGAATGCATAGATATATTGTCATTATGGTGGCTTAGTCACAATGTTAACAAAAAACAACATTCCATAAATTTTGCGTAATAAGGGTAACCCCCATATTAGAACTGACCATTCCACCATACCACACCGCAAAGAGCACCAAAAGCTTCAATAAATAACTTTCTTAAGAAAAATATACTTCCCAAAATATATTACCCCATTACTTTCAATCCTTTTGTTTGTTAAATATTTATACCTATGAAAGCAGCATATAAATACATACCATACATATATATTTATTACATTAAGACTTGATAAATGATATCCCATGTTTTTACGATAAGCTTATAAGAGTCCAATCCCAATCCTATCCAATCCAAAAAAAAAACAGCTAAATCTTTTTTCTTTGTAAAACTGACTATTTTTTATAACTTCGGTGGTGATTGTGAAGTATTAACTGGTTAATCTTTTTTTTTATTTTTAAGAAACTTAATGTTTAGACTCTTGGTCCAAGGCCATAAATATACTTGTACCTAGAAGCAAAGACAATTGTTCGCATGGATTGTGATTTTATGTTTGAATGCTTAAAAATATTAATCGAATGTTTCTTGTGCAAAAGTAATAAATGAAATTTGAAGCTGAAGCTGAAGTTGACCATGACCGACCAAGTGTTTTTCTAGTATTGTGTATTCAAGTCGAGTCGAGTCGAGTCTATAGATACATCAAGTTTATCTTTGAATATACACAAAGTAAACCCTCATAAAATATTGTGGGCTTATTTATCAATAAAGGAGTAAAAGAAGATGAAGAAGAAGCAGTAGTAGTAGAAACAGCAGCAAAATCCCATCAGTGGACCGAATAAATTTCACTAAACGATGTGAGAAAAGTGTTGGGTTAAAGATATTAACTGTCACACCAATGGACTGGGAACACTGGGATTGTCGTAAAATATGCTCTGTCCGTTGGTAAGTAGTTGGGTTTTGACATTACTCATTCAGTTTAGACCTATTCCAACTTAATTATATAGAAAATGAAATATTGTTTTTTTTTTTGTCTTAGAAACAAGACCATGAATAAAGTAGAACAACTTAGGAGTTTCTTATAGACATATAGCTTCTTAAAATAAAAGCAGATTGTTGAGTTGATATAAAGATGTAAAAGTTCTTAAATTTTGCTGGGGGGGGAGGTCTGATAGGTCATCAGATTTATAAGAAGCTAAGCAATACTTTTTTTTTATTATTTGTGAATTATTGGTTCTTAAGTTAATTATGCATGACTAGTTCCCACATAAGTTTTTTTTTATTTATGTTCAAGAGGCTAAGCTTTGAAGATATAAGGTGTGGCTTTTTGAGTAAATTAGTTTTATTATATTGAGAGAAAGTTAAAAAAAAATAAGAAATATATGGCAATATTTTATTAGGTATGGAATATTACTTAAGGAGCTATTGAAAAGCATTTCTTCCATGACGGTAGAGAATTTTGATACAATCGCTTAATGCAAATTAATTAGGTACTTTAATTGAAGAATTTCAGTCCACTTTTTCGTCTTAATAAAGTCTTGATAATAAGTACTTAACCTGTATGGGAGATAACCTGATAAAGAATAAGCAGAGAAGCTCAATTTTATGCATTAAAAAAAAATTAAACCTCTATGAAATACCAAATTTGAAAGATCTTTCTAAAAAAAGAGAGCTTTTGAACAGACTTTTTTGGACTGGCACAATCGTTCTTCTAACAGTTCCGAAAAAAGTTTAGATCAAATAGAGATTTATCGTTGATATTTTGCGAAAAAAGACTAACTAAATCTTCTTTTAAAAATGTCTTATCTCGTTTTAGCTACAGCCAAATTTGTGTTGCTGTCACATGAACTCTTAAAAAAATTTTAAGAAGGAAATGTTCCCAAAAATAGTTTGTTTCGTCTATTTTTGAAAAAGGGATATAAATATTTGAGTGAATTTAATGTATGTAGTTCAAGTGAAAAATTAAAAGGTTTTCCAATAATAGGATTAATTTTAAACAGCCCGCTACTTGTTGAGCTGTTACTGTTAAAGCTGTAATGTTTCCACATTTATCAAGCGAAAAGTATGTTATTAATAAAAATATAACGAAATATGCTTCAAAAAAGGACTAAAATTGTAAAAATTCACTGGAAAAATGATGACCATTTTTTAATAAAAACTAATGATGAAAAAGTGTCTTCGCATCAGGAAGCACTTTAACACCCATCAACAGTGTAACTGGTGAACAAATTTGAGCTGTTGGAACAAGCTACTGCGTAGCTCAAGAACAATTGTAAATATTGCTGCTGTAACGCGTAGTGTTGGCATCACCCTTGGCATGATGGTTAGAGCGTATAGGGCTGTCATGCTAGAAGTCTTGGGTACAATCCATGTCTTTGCATACCTTTAGTTTTATTCACGGGTAGGTACTGCTTCTCACGAGGAATTGACAACTCATTCAAGTGTAATTCTTGTCATGAAAAGTGCTCACTCAAATTCGCTGTTCGGATTCGGCATAAAACTGTGGGTTCCCTTCATCCCTCACATGACTCGCACACAGAAATTATTGAGATTTGTTCTGGACTGTTCCTAATTTATGTATAACCCGTATAGTGTTGATGAAAATCCAGGTTTGTCGATATGATTTCTCGTCAATCTTTGGAATTAGTCATTCTACAAACGATATTACACTGTGTTTTGCATAGAGACTTGGATCTTAAGATCTACAAGAACTCACTGAAGGGGCCTTTGAAATTCATCAAAATGATTCGGATTTTAATCGAAAAATCATTTTCAGTGATAAGTCTCATTTTTACCCCCAAGTTTAAGTTTATAAGCAGTATTATATCATTTAAGGTTCGGGAAATCCATTTTTAATTGTTGAATAGCCTATTTTTATTCAACGTGCCATTGTTAGGTGCGTTTTTTGGTTTAGGACGGTGTCGAATCGACGTTATTTATTCGAAAATAAAACTTATCCAACTTTTACGGTAAATGAATTGCCCCACCGAACTATTATTAATGCATTTTTATGATCGAATAAGAACTGTAGATAGTTGAATTTATCCTCCCTTGTTTCTAAAGCTTACTAACTTACTTTTGGTTAATTAAAGATGGCGAAATGCAGGATAGTACGAACTTAACCAGAAAGCTCTTGTGGTCATCTAAGTCTGTACCACACTAAACTGGTGGAGGTCATTCTCCAACTTGTGAGCAATTTTGCCTCTTCTTGTAATTGTTAAAACTTCTTTGCCACATATCTATGATACAAACGGCACCAAAAATATGACTTTTTGATATAGTTACTTTCAAAGATTGCATTCTTTTTAAGGCTCTGTTGCTTTTGAATTGTTCAGGTGCTCTAGTAAGTTATTTTGCTCAAAGCTTAACAAAAGAAAACGCCTTCGCCTTTGTTAGCATACATTTTTCATTCTCATGGAAAATCACATATTTAAGTCGATCATTATTCGTAACCTGGAGCCATCTAGTGGATAAAATAACAACAATAAAAATGTATGTTTGTTTGTAAGTCAGAATTTAAAAACTTTGGATTTTATTAAAGTTTGTGAACTATTAAATGTCCTACCATAATAATAATCAATGTGGCTTCTAAGGTATTTATTTTCCGCACAACTCTCCCTTCTCCAGCGCTTTACTTCAATCAGACGTCATTATAGTTATTTCAAATTTGCCTGAAAGACAAGTTATTTATATTATTACACTTAAAACTATATCTAAGCTATCAATTTGCTAGGCGAGTACCAACATACGAGTATCTATATACGAATACGATATTATGTGATTTCTTTTGTCAAATTTGAAATCTAGGGCAAATAATTTATCTCCTATAACAAGCAAACAAAGGTGTGTAAAGGAGGCAAGTTTATGATGTGTTTGCTGTGCACTATTAAGTATGTTTTGTGCCTAGTGCCTATATACATATGCGTTATGCCTACTTCAATGTTCACGGCAGCAGCGGAGCCCGAACGCAGCGTGTATACATACATAAGTGCGTTAAAGTGTCCATTCAATTTGTCAGCCATTGTTTGATAAACTTGAGTTCCTTAACATGTACAAAGTACAGTGGTTCAAATAAAATATTATACTTGAACCATAAATAAAAATATTTTGCATGTAACTGGAGGAACGTAGGGAACAACACATGAGGCAGACATCACGGTCTATGATTCATTTGCAAAGTATTTATTTCAGTTTTGTTTTTTTTTTTTTTTAATTTTTTGATATTGTAAGCGAGTAGGTACGAGGGTTAAGTTTCAAAAGTAAAATGATGCAAATTTGCTTCACATACAAAGTTATACATATAAAGTTTTTACTTCTTATTAAAAAAAAAAGTATTAAAAGAAAAACTTCTACAAAGAAATAGGTCAAGTAGAAATCCGAAGAAGGTATTCAAAAGAGATAGATATGTACGACTTCTACCTACCTACCTACTACATATTTGAATAGCAAGGAAGAGAGAAGGGTAGCTGAGCTGAGCTGAGCTGAGATGCTTGGAACCCATCATCATCATCATCATCAACATCATTAGGATGGTGGTGGTACTTGATAAATTAATTTCTTGGAAAAGATATAAAAATTCTTGTGCTCGTTTTCACATCACATTTCAATATAAACAAAAACATCGCAACAACAACAAGTTCAAAAAAAGACCAAACTCCTCAAAGCTACTTTGTATCCTGTTTTTCATTTTTGTTTTTTCCACTTTTATTCGAAATACAAAAGGAAAGAAATTTGGTATATGAGATGATAGAAGGAGAAAAATAAAAACAATGTGCAAAGAAAATTTTGAAGTGCTTCTTGTGTTGAGAACTTGAAATATTTAGGATGAATTCACTTTTAAAAGAAATATTAACGTGATCTGATTTAATTAATTATTAATGTGCATTTAAAAAACAAAAAATCCTTTTTCAATTTTTACAACTTAACTTACAAAAAATAAAACTTGATATTCATATGTGTAGGTAGACACTTGAAAGAAAAAGTATTAGGATATTAATGTAGGTATGTAGATTTTGTGTTGTACTTGTAAGTTAAAATTCTTTAAAAACTATAAGATACCTTTTGTATATTTAGTTTTGAAAAATAGCAAAAAGATGCGGGACTTCAAGTTGAAATTTGTAACCTTCAAATAAGTTCTTGGCAGTGTATATTTCATTTTGAAGTTGAAGCTGTCTATTTTGAATTTAAAACTAAAAATTTTGTCTGTAGTAATTTAAATCAAGTAGTAAGATTTAGTCGTATACAAATAACGAACAGGGTGTTTTTTTTCATTAGGTATAAAAATGTATTCATAGATAATCAATGGAATTTTAGGAGAACAAAAATTTACCAAGTTAAATAGAATAAGAATATTATTGCACGGCACTATTTTTATATAATTCACAATTTGTTTAAAGAAAAATGCGATCCTTTTAGTGTTTTATTCAAAAGTAATAATTTGTTAATCCTTAAGTTGAATTTTTCTAAAAAACTAACTAAAATTTCGTAAGAATATTTTTCATATGAATAAAATAAGTTTGATTGCAATATCTGTTCTGTTGTTCCTTAGATTTTGATTCGAAAATTTACTTTTAATAATGTTACTTCGATTTTTCTCAAAATTTTACCAAATGTTTGAAACGTTATTCTTCGTTTTTTTTTTCAATTTTTTTTTCAACCAAAATTTTCCACCAACTCAACTTTTTTTAAAATCCCTTTATTTGAAGTCGATATTTCTAGTGGTTTTTGAGATAAGGACGACGAAGAATGGTATACTGAGAGTAAGGACGTGCGAACGTACATACGTTTACACGCACACGCAGCCATCTCTCTAAAAATCATTGTTTATCCAGTGCATTGGAAGACCGCTGTGGTTCATCCTCTCCCGAAAAAGGGAAAGGACAACTCCAACCCGTCAAATCTTCGGTCGATAAGTCTTCTTCCGAGCATCAGCAAAGTTTTCGAAAAAATCATTAATAGGGCTCTGACTAAGTGGGCTGCGGACAACAAAATAATTCCGGATAAACAGTTCGGGTTCAAGGCGGGTCATGACACAATTCATGCTGCGTCTAAACTCGTTTCTGATATCCAATGGAATAAATCAAAACAACAATGCACAGGTTCTGTTCTGGTTGATTTGGAAAAGGCCTTTGACACCTAAAACTGAGCAGGCTTGGCATAAGCAAGCCATTGTTGTATATACTTTATGATATGCTTAACGGTAGAAAGTTTGTTGTCAAAAGTAGCAATGTAACTTCTACCACAACATTCTTAATTAAAAATGGTCTTCAACAGGAAGCAGTGAATTGGCCGATTCTCTTTAGCATTTACACCAGCGATCTGATAGGTAGTCTTACAAAGGCAATTGCGTACGCCGACGATCTTATTGTGTACAGAACGGCCCGAAAGGTTGAGGTTATTAGAATTCTCTTGCAGCGTGATTTCGACAAGATTCAGCGATATTGCGACGACTGGAAACTGAAAATAAATGTCCAGAAGTCGGAGACAATTCTGTTCCGGACTCCGTTGGCTGGGGCCACGAGGGATACGTGCAAGAATTGGCGCAAGATGGTTATCGTTGATCTTCACGGGCAGCCATTAGCGAGCAAAAGTGTAGTAAAGTACCTCGGTATCTGGTTAGATCAGTATTTATATTTCGACAGACATATAAATGCTGCTCTGACCAGGGCCAGAGGAGCCTTCGCTCTGACGAAACGGCTATTTTTTAGCAGTCGGCTTGACCCCAGAGTGAAGGTAATTTGCTACATGGCCCTCATACGGCCGATGATCGTTTATAGTTGTCCTGTGTGGTTCAACGTTGCCGCTTCCCAGGTGGAGAGGTTTCGGGTGTTCGAGCGGCAGTGTTTACGACGCTGTACCGGCTTATATCGAACAGCCGAATCTTCTTACGTGCACTACTATTCCAACGAGGTCCTATACAACGGGGCTCGAATCAACAGAATTGACAATTTCGTGATAAAACTCGTCCGAGGTCACATTGCAAGAGCTATGTCTTCGACCAACAATTTAATTTTCGGGGCGTTCTATCCGAACGACGAGTATTTTGAGACTGCACGCTTGGGCGCCTTCATTCCACCAGAGGCATTCCTCTTTTTAGACAGATGCGGTCTGATACAGGATAGATTGGCAGTTCCGCTAATCTACCACGTCAGACGACGAACCGTGGATAGGCGACTCCTGTACAATCGGGACGTCATGGCACAAGACGGAGCAGAGCTCCTTCGGTTCAGTAGGGCTGTGTCCGAACGGGACCGAACTGATAGAGTGAAGCAGGAGAACTAGTTTTGGTGGCTTCAATCGGCACTTGATAGTGGGTAGTCGGGATGGGGTTTTAAGCCTTGGCCGGCTTACATACTTGTTTTATAGTTTTAGGGTTAAGTTTTAAGTAGAATAGGCATGGTGGCAAAAAAAAAAAATATATACAAAAAAATACAAAAAAATACAAAAAAATACAAAAAAAAACAAAACAAAAAAGAAAAATACAAAAAAAAATTAAAAAAAAAAATGGAATAATAAAAAAAAGACAATAAAATATGGAAAATAAAAATAGTTAGATAGTTAGATTTGCTGCTGTGGTTGTTCTAGTTATAAGTAGTTTATAGGTAGAGTAGGTAGTTTTAGTTAGCTCTAAGTTTTATATTAAGGACCTTATTTTAAGTAGTTTTTAAGTAAAAATAAAAAAGGATATTAATATTAGTTTTTTTGAAATTTTCTAATGAATACAAAAATAAATAAAATGAATTAAAGTTAAATAGATCTTAGGGCCGAAAGGCATTAGTATTAAGTATTATTGTTTAACTTAGAGTGTCCGTATAGTACCAGTAAGTTAGCTGTAAGTTATGGTTAATTAGGCTAGTTTTATGAATTTTTGTCTAGCTTTAAGATAGTCTTAAGAATGAATTAATAAAAAATGAATTTGGAAAAAAAAAAAACTAAAAATCATTGATTTCGATTATATGGACTTTAAAATTTCGAGAAATGTCAAAAACTTTATTTCGATGAATCGGATCGATTACAATAACTTCCTATGGAAAATTAAAATATTATAAAATTTTTTTCTTAATAAATTGTTTAAAAATACTATATTAAGGAATTCCTCTAAATATAAAGAAAAATGTGCAAACTTTCAACTCGTATAGGGATTTTAAAAAAAAATCATTAATTTTGTATATTCCACAATTTGAGAATTGGTCACTTATGAGGCTGTCATCTTTTGACATTTGAAAAATTCAAAATACGCCATTACTAAAAATGGAATTCTCCAAGAACGCATTGAAAGTTTGCTATACGAATTTTGCAGTTTTATTTCGTAGTTTTGCAAGAGGTTTTCTAACCTTGTGATCACAATTAGCCACCGGGATCTATGATTTATCTTCTTTTATACTTTTTTCTTTAAATCGACGTGAAATATGTTAATGCTTAAAAATCAATTCATTTGATGTAAGATACAAATGTGGGAATTGATCATGGATAAGATAATTTTATTGCCGTGGCGGAAATCTATGTACCTTATTTCGTCTTTCCAACCACTGTAGCGTGTTCAAGAAAGAACTTTTGACCATCAAAGAAAACGCTCCAATCAGCCCATTTCGGTTGGTAGACTACGCATTAGCTTTCAGGACACTGCTCATTGTATATAGGTATGGTTTTCGACTTAGAGCTCCTGTAAAAGGTTTTTTTTTCAGAATCTGCATGGATGAAGAAGAATAAAAGACAGTGCTTCACTTTCTATATGTTCATGTCCTGCCCTGTCACAAAGACTCCATATGGGATACTTTTAATACAATGATCATAGTGATCTATGAAATTCTAACATCTATTGTCTAAAAATACTTCATCGCTATCACTAATTCGTTCATCGAATAAGGTTGATCTTAAGATTCATGTGGAATCTCAACGAACCAACTATTGGTCTTAGTGTGTTGGCTTTTTCGTTACTAGCCACCTTGACATAACCTACGCTAACCTTCTGTCCCACAAAGCAAACAATACTTTTGTTCAGTTGTTCTGAATTCCAATATCCCTTATATTTTTTCCATCGCAACAGGTTTTTGAAATAATGACTCTTTAAAAATGCTTTTAAATTGGCAATAAAGGTCTTTTTTAAGGCTAAGGTAAAAAGCAATTCCTAACAATAAATTGTAGGATGATTTTCAGTTTCCTAAAATTATGAGTTATGAGTCTTCATTTGAAAACCATGATGTGATTGACTTGTTTACATTATGGATTCGTTACAAAAACAAAAAAAATCATTTTTCTTTAAAAACTCTTTTAACATAAATGGTTTAGCGTTTCGTTGAGGTTTAAGTAGAACAACTGAAGACTAAGAACTAAAGAGGATTCTTTGAAAAATTTTAGGAAAAAATTAATATCAAAGACAAGGGTTATAGCTTTGGAAAATCATCACGAACGGTATTACCTCAAAAAGCATTTTTCTGCATTTCAAGATGTAATATCTCAAAAATCTGAAGTTATAAAGACTAATTTTGAAGTCGTATTCGAAGTGATGCCATCACAATGCTTTGGGAAAGAATAATTTGATTACCAGGAACAAAACCTTGTCCACATGTGTAATTCCAATTTTATATTTTCTCTTCGATGAAACTTGTAGAAACTCATGTTACATATTTGATATACATTTAGAAACCCTTTTATTGCAATTTACTTCAATCAGGTCAAGTAACTAAAAATTAATATTTGTCTCATGTTAGGAAGTTTATTCGAGACCAGTGTTCCCTAGTCAATTTCGGTTTAATTCTCTGAATACCTGTGGAATATTAAGTTGCGTTAAATTCTTGTAAAATCATTAAAATTGCTTAAATTATTATTATTTCCAATATCTAAGGTAGATAGGTATCTTATCTTTAAAGAAAAAAAAAGAAAAATTATTGCTAAACTATTTACAATAATAATAGAGAAGTATTAGATTGCATTCATGATAAATATATGTTTATTGCAAAATTCAAACTAATAATGTTTGCCTTACATTGCTATTCGATTACAATGCATTCCACATAAAATTACGGTCAAAGACACTTACTTTTGTGATTGTTTGTGTTTTCTAAACCAAAGACCACTCTGATGGCTGGTTTTATAATACCACAACAAACGTTCAAATGAATCGACCGACAACACGACACAATACGAAACAAAACTGGATAAAGAAACCCGGATTCCTTTTCGAATTCGTATCTTTTTGTTTTGTATTGAAAAAATTACAAAAAGAAAAAATCAAACGAAACGAAATAATATGATTTTTCTTAAGAAACAAACTTGTTTTATGCTGCCACCATCATCATATGAACGCGATCTGATCTCTTTTGGTATTCAATACTCGAACCTGCATTTCATTTATATGTATATGTATTGGAAGAACTTGCACATGCAGTACATGCCAGGGTTGCCATGTACTGAAATAGCTCAATAGTCCAATTTTAAAAATATTTGTAGCCCAAATAATAGCCCAATTTTAATAGAACATAAATATCTTTCCACTAAAACTTTTAATAATGTGATACAATTTTGTGTATCTGTGCTAAGAAAAATATCACTCAAGATTACATTTTGGGCTACTCATAGCCCAATTATTATTGAGCTTCTTATAGCCCAATTATTATTGAGCTACTTATAGCCCAATTATTATTGGGCTCTTATAGCCCAATCATATTTGTGCTACTTATAGCCGAATTATATTTGGGCTACTTATATATCCCAATTATTATTGGGCTACTAATAGCCCAATTAGTATTAGGCTACTTATAGCCCAATTATTATTGAGTTACTTGTAGCTCAAATTATTATTAATGGGCTACCATATTAAATTATTTAAAAATACAGCTCAGTTTCTGATAAATAGACTAATCTGGCAAGCCTGCACGAACGCCGCCGACCAGAGTCCATACCATACGCTATAGGGAGTTCAACGTGAACTTTAAAAACGCTTACAAAAATAACAAAAACAATAACTACCTATACAAAAATGAAAGAAAACAAAAACAACAACGAAAAGTGAAACACGTTCTTAAGAGAATATAATAAATGAGTGAATAATAATAACAACAACAACAACTGCGAAAAAGAAGTAGTAAACTTTAGTTCATAAAAAAAAAACAAATAAGGAATCTATAAAAGAGGAAAGGAAAATTGCAATGTAAAAGATGCAAAAAGGATTGGTAAAGAGTGCACGAACGAAAGATACCAAAGGAGAGGTATGGTTTTTGTTGGATTTTATTTTTTGTCTAAAAGCGAAGAAATATAAATACAGGGTAACTATTGAAAAACATACATTCCGGCCACCATTAATAACAAACGTCAAAAGTATAAGTTAGAAGATTTGACAATTATAATATTATATCATTGTTTGAAGTGTCAAACTCAACAATGTGTCTTTGTGTGTTTTGTTTATTTCTTCGTTTAGAAAACGGTTTCCGAAGGTTCAGAACGCGGCCTGTGAAATGCTACAAACAACAAAAGTCAACCGTCTGAGACAGAAAACATATTACCGCCGCCGGTTAAGTTGAAAGGGCTAACTTTGTTAATAAAAATGGATAAACAAATTAACTTAAGACAAATAATGTTAGAATTTAAATGGACGAAATGGATGATATTTTAGTTCATGCTTTCTGTCAGAAGTCACAAATGACAGCTTAATGCAATTTAAAAAAAAAATCTGAATGTTTAAAATAACGTTCAGAGCAGATGTCTTCGCCATGGTCAGAAGAATTAGAGTTCAGAGTTCTGAACAGAAATAAATTGGCAAATATTATTGTTTCAAATTTTTGAAATTTGTTAGAAACATTTAGGAACGACTATAGTTAGAAATTGTCAATCCGTCAAAGTTTGACGTAAATGATTCATGTTTTTAAATATATCGTGACAAAAAAAATAATTGAAATTTTCAAATGTTAACATAAACATAGGATTTCTTAATTAAAAAAAACATGGACAATGTTTTCTTACTGGCAATAAAATTGCACTTTTCCAATCGGCTTTGATGGCCTCAATTCAAATTCGACTTCTAAATTAATATATCACGTCATTTTTTTGAGAAATTACTTTTTAAAATTCGAAAAAAAAACCAAACAAATATATAAGGGTTTTTGAGGCTATCTAAATTTATGAAGTAGCTTTTTTTCAATAAAATTCGTGATGGTTTTCCAAATCTATAATCCCTTTCTTCAATATTCACTATAATTATTTATATTATATTTGAAAAATCTTCATAAATTGATAGTTTTCACCTGCGCTACAAAATTCTGACAGAAACGCTAACAGACAAAAGACAAATTGGTTTGGAAGCAAGTGTTTTTCTTTAATCAAATCTGTATTTGTATTTATTACATATTATTTAGTCTTGCACAGTAAGATACAATATCTTTTAAGGTAGGACAAGCTTCAGTTTTACAATTGGTTTACATGAAATGAATGAATACTAACTTTTAGACAAGATGATTAGAAAAAAAAAAAAACATTTATATAAACAAAACTACTTTATATTATTTAATTAATGAAAAAGATTTGATTAATGGACTTTATTATAATACCTTATAAACATCTTTAAAGTATACAAAAAAAAAAAACAAAAATTAAAATCATCGCAATGCCTCCAAATACTGTCTAAGTCTTATTCCAAACTGAGTAGTGCAGCCTATCATCCTTATAGTTTGAGGTAGGGAATTCCACAACCGAACCGCTGTTGTCTAAACAGTTCTATTATATTAAGTTTCTGAAATATATTGAAAAATACAAAAATTATTTTGGAAACGGGATATAAACCTGAGCAAATAGTTAAAATTAAAGTTTGGATTCGAAATCAGCACTAAAAATTAACTCCAAAACTTTGAAAGTATTAAATTCAAGGTTTGCTTAAAACTTCACATAGAATCAAATTTCTCGAGCAATGTAATGGGCCAGAAGTGCATTTTTCAAAATGTTCTTATTTTTTTTTTACTTTCGAAATTCAAAACTGACAGTTGTTGTTCACTTTGACAGTTGAACATTTTCAATTCATCTCTTAAGGTTGAGAAGACTACTATTTTAAATTGTAACTATTTGACATTTAAAAAATAAATTAAGAAACGGTTTTATTACTGCATGTGGTTACAAATTGTAAACATTTTGGACTTAAGGAATGGCAAAACTTAAAGATTGTTGACTATCGTTAGAAAAAGAATGCACCTGAACTCGTTTTTGATTTGAAAAGAGATGAGCATCTGTCAAAATTCTTTAAAGTCCTGGCTATAAATTTGACGTTGACGTTAAGTGTTATGTAGTGTTGTCAGCGTTGAAAATTTATTTGAATTCTATGATTTTCCAAATCTGATTAACGAAAAACGACTGCTGAATAATGTGTAGTATGAAAATAAGATCTCAGCAATTGAACCCCAAAATGTTTGTTGTTTAGTATTTAAACCAAAAATGAATGAAGTTCAACGGATTTCGTACGAACGACTCTAAAATCATCATTTTTGCTTGACGGTTTTGGGAAAAGATTGTGATTTTCGAAAATGTGACATAATTTAAACCATAATTTTTGTCAAATTTTGATACACCCTGTATACTCAAAGGAAACAAGAAAACTCAATCAAAAAAAGCCATCTACTAGTAAGTAGTCTTTTCCATTTGACTCTCTATTGTTTCCAAGCTCCAAGCAACAAGAAGAAGAAAAAGTATGAGTGTATAACAACCGGTTTAGTTTAACGCTTTTCTTTTTTAATTTTCTATTTTGAAAGCAAAGAAATTTGAGTGCGTTGGCATTTAGTTATACGACTCCAGTAGAATACATGGAGACAAGTTTTGTTGTTAGCTATAAGTTGGTACTTAAACACTAAAGGTAACTAAAGTATCTATTCCAAATGATGACTCTTTTCACACACAAAACAAATAATAATAATAATAAGTTCTATGTGAAATATTAAGGTAATGGGCAACGCCTTGCATTTCAAAATTTCATCACACGAACTTTATAAAAGATTGAATTTCATTCCAATGAATCATACATTATTTATTAGTTTTTTTTTCTTTTTTTCTTATGGTTCAAAGTAAATGTAATGTAGCGAATAATTGAAGGTCGTTAAATTTAAAATTACGAAATTCAATGCATTCAATGTAGAAATGATGGATTGCTTGCTTATACGTGTTGACACTTTATGCAAAATAAGTAATTTATGGTGTTAACTGAAGCGATGAGTTTTTTGATATGAGTATGGAGAATATAAGCGTTCCTAAAAGATCTTAAGTTTACTTTGAAAAAAAAAAAACATGTTTCATAACTACACTTTACTATCAAAGCTATAGTAAAGTGTAGTTTTGAAATATGTATTGTGTAGATTTTAAAAAGATGATAACGTGTCGTCTTCGTCACAATGAATGATAGAGAAGATTTACGAAATACCAGCAGCTGCAATATTGTGTAGATTTTCTTTGAACATTCGTGGTCTTTGCAGTAAATATTTTAAAAATATTCTTAACTTTCCATTGGAAATCATTAAAATTAGTCCAAATTGTCAAGTTGAAATAAAAATATCTTGACATTTTTTGACGTTTAAAAGTCCCTAGAATCTAAATGTCCTTGGTAAACTATAGTTCGGGTTTCGGGATACCTTATTTCGTACTCCATTTCTCAAGAACCAGTGGATATAGCGACTGTTATTTTGTTTTATAGATATCAACATCTATAAGTGTAGAAGAAATTTCAAAAATACTAAGTTTTAAAAAACTACAATTTGTTTGATCCAAAATATTCGTAAAACCAATAGTCCTGTCGTAAATTGTAAATTGTAAATTGTTTTTAAAACATTAGGAAGTCATTTGCAATTAGTAGGAATCAAATTAAAAAAAATACCTTTTCTGGGCTGGGGCTCTAGAAACTCGCTTAAGCCTCTTGGAAAGTATTCAACGAAGAGCGTTTAAAATGATTGGTCACGATAACATCATTAACTCCATAACGTCACTAAAATATCGTCTAATAGTTTCTTGTCTCTCTAGTGAAATAGCCAGCTAATTTCGTCTCCTTAAACAGTTCAACCATAATACTCGAACTTCTAGAAATGCCCATCCCTGGAGTCCCACTTCGGCCGTACTTAAAAGCACAGCGATTCGTTTTTTAGCAATGTTCAAGAATTCAAATCCAACGTAAAATCGACACCTCTTTTCTAAACCCTTCTTTTTTTCCTAATGCTAAAGGTATTTATAACCCTTTCAATGAGTTCTAACTATAAAACAAATATATGTTTTTTAACTCGGATTTTTTAAAACAAAAATGATATTACGTGATTTCAAATTCAATTTGTGCGTGCTACTAATATTGCCGTTCTTTTAATGTAGTACAATTTTTATACAAAATTTAATTGGCAGTTTTCTTTTCAAAAAAAAAAAAAAAAAAAAAAAAAACTACAAAGAAACACAATTTTTTGACTCAAATATCTTAACAACGAACCAAAATATTGACTTCAATTTTTTCTATCTTAGGAGAAAGTTATAGCTATCATTGAAATCGATCCGGAAAAATTATTGAATCGATATTTGACGGTTTTTCCCTTTGATTAGAAATGAAAATTATATTTTGATCGATCGGAAATCACACGAAGAATTTATTTTCCTCTGAAAATTTATTTTTCTATCTTTCGAAAGGAAATGCATTTTCCTGAACAGCTGATAATTTTATGTTCAAAAGTGAAACGAATCGTTCCACTGATTTGTGTTCCAATTTCACACAATTCCAATGACAGATTTCTTTCAGTAAAAATTTTCGGTGGATTTCAATCCGTACATTTTTTCAATGACAGAAATTTTTACTGATAGCTATAAACGACCTGTCAACAAAATTCCAATGTTTGTTTTCAATGATGAAAACCAATGATAGCTATAACTGGCGCCTTACTCAGAATGTTATTTTTTAGAAAGAAAAGTCCTACGAAAAATACAACTAATTTAATTTAACATCTCAATCTTTTCAGAAAACAGCTTATACTTGAATTTTTGATTGTCTACTTTTTGAAGTTCTTTTAATGTCATTTTGGCGTATTAAAAAAAAAATCCGAACTTCTTTGTTTTTTTTCTTCAAGGTTCTCAATTTTCAATTTGGATTTTAAAAATTGTTAATCCAAGGTGGAAATGGGCCTCACGATGGGCTGAAGACGATTTTTAATGCAAATCTGGCTCATTTTGATGGATTTCAGTGGTCCAATAAGTTTAAATACGATATTGAATTGTTGTATTTACATATTTTTAAAGGAGATAGATAAGAGTGAAATTTAAAAACTTGACGAGGAATCGACAAACGAGGGTTTCCCTCTACACTACGACCAGCAATATTCCCAGCTGTTCATCATTACATCATCAATTTCTTCTAAAAGCTTCAAAAAGTTCACTATTGCAAGCTCAAAGCTTCACTATTTAGATTTAAAACTGTTTTAGCTTTCGCACTGTTACTGAAAAATGTTAACCATTTCATTGCGTTGTTCAATCTTTATGTTTAATAATGGCGTTTTCTGACTTTTAACTTATATTTCAAAATGAAAGCTTTTCAAAAAGCGGACTATTCAAATCCTTTTATTGAATTACTAGCTTTTTACCCGCGGCTTCGCCCGCAGTGGAGAAATTAAATAAGTATGAGAGATAAAGGGTAAGGGTATAATAATAGAAATGAGTCAATATAATAACTAAATTTTATTGCTTGGCTGAGATCAACAATTTTTAAAAATTACTACAGACAATGAAGTTTCAACACCTTAATATATGCTTATTGAAATGCAACAACAAATGTTAAAATATATTTCACCGTAACAAAAATAAATAATTCTGAATTCTAACAATTTAAAAAAATAAAATACAAAGTATTAATTTAAGATATTTTTATAGACAATGTTATAAGTTTTCCCGTCGGGTGCAAATATGTGTAAATTCCGGTGAAGATAAAGTTGACCATGAGAGAAGCATGGGTTTTCTAAATGCACTCCTGCTACCTGTAATGTTTGTCCTTGTGCCTTGTTTATAGTAACAGCAAAGCTAAGCTTGAAGGGAAACTGAACCCTTTTAAATTGGAATTGAAGGTCAGTGGGAATAATTGGTATCCGAGGTATTATAACACTATTTCCCTTACCGGCACCTGTTAAAATAGTAGCACCAAGTATGTTCTGTCCCAATTTTGTTATCCGAACCTTTGTTCCATTACATAGCCGAGGAGCATCTAGAATTCGCATAAGCATTACTGGTACATTTAGTTTCAATTGAAGTTTATGTGACGGTACACCCGATAGTTCAAGTGAATTAAAAAACTCCACAGGATATGAAGTACTTAGTTCCGTATCCATAATTGTATCCATTGACAAATATTCCTTCATTTCTCCTTGAACCTCGTTTAAAATGTCAGTGTTGATCCTATTTACAATTTCATTTCTTGGTGCTAATATTGCTCTTGCACATAACCACTGATCACTACACAAATTTTGTTGCAATTCCGGAAAAACAATAGCAATGAGATCCACATCACTTTCTACTAAATTACAAAAAATTTTTTTTATTTTTTTTTAATAAAAAGTATCCTATGTTACTTCTAATACCTTCAAGAGTGTATGTGCAAAGTTTCATGATGATCGGTTAAGTAGTTTTTGCGTGAAAGCGTAACAAACAAACTTACATTCGCATTTATAATATTAGTAGTATAGATTTCCGAAGAAAAGATCAGATTTGTATTTCAAGAAAATCGGAAGTAAAGCAAAAATGTTTTGTTCGCAAAATTTGCAGTCTTGGTAGTTTATTGAAAAACTATTTGGAAGTATTGTACTATTTGAACTGTCAGAAGAAGAAGACAAAATAATTGAATATTTTTCCTTATTCCATGGTAATTTTATGATAATTGAATTCCTAAAATTTCAAACTAATAGTGCTTATTTAACACAAATCTCTTTTTTCAAATTTCGATTTTCGTAATGTGCCTAATTTGTGTATAAAAGTTTTAAAAAAAGAAACAAATTTTATTAAAATTCGAAACTATTTCATTTATCCAAACCGTTAACAAAAGATCCTTTTAATGCCTTCATGCTCATTAAGAAGACACACAATGAATAACCTTCCATTGAAATACATAAAAATGTTTATAAAAATCAAATAGAAATTCAAACCAAAACTAATTTCAACATCCATTTCAAATTCATTCCATCAGAATGATGTTGATGTGCCTTAAAGTTTTATTTACAAAATCGACAACAATAGATTATTTTTTTTTCTATTGCCAAATGATGGAACTTTATAGAATCTTAACTTGACTTAAAAAATAAAATAAACCCACGAAGAACTGTAAAATGAGACACGTTAGTGTTTCTTCATACCCCCAAATTGTATATTTTACTCTTGTATCATGTTACATTTTAACTTATATAAAATTAGACCATCAAATTCGCATTCAGATTACGAGGTAACATATAAACTTACGAGTATATACATATATATACTTTTGCTTAGATGTAAGTATATATTTTTGTTTTCATTCTTCTTTTTCTTCTTCTGTTTATTATTCATTTTGCTTAAACAAATTTTAAAAAACTCAAATCCACTTTATATCATCATCATTGTATTTGATGTTATGTTGTTGAGTTTTATGGGTGTGTTTTTGTTGTTGTTGCTGTTGGTGTTTGTTTTGGAAAAGAAAATTTACCCAGTCAGCCAAACACAAAAATCACATAAAATTTTGTTATGGCGGTCCTTGAGGATTTTGGATTATTCAAATTTATATTACATAACTTTAGATATATTTAAAAAAAAAAAAATAAACTTCAAAATATATGTTCATGACATAAACATTCTATGGTTTTTATATTGATTGGTAGGGGGAGGGGGGGTTGGTGAATATGGTGTATATAGTTATTTTAACGAGTGTGATATGTTTTTCAAAATAGCTGAATTTATTTTAATTCTAGTATCTTATCTTCTATGTGTTTGGAGTAATTTTTCAGTATTGCTTTTAAATCAAAAACGGATATTGTATGAATTAACTTATTTATTTTAAGAGTTTAATCGTTAAATCCTTGCAGTTAAATTTTGTTATGGAAAAATAAACCGACAAACTTTTCACACATCAATCCACAATCTTTTTTTTTGGGAGATAATATTAATTTTGAGTATGAACTAAGGTTTAGAATCATGTTTGACATTTCAGGACGAAAATCTATCCATCTGGGAGTACCACTATTTGAATAAGGACTTTACGTCGTCTCGTGCAAAACTTTTAACATTGAAATCGTACCCTACAAATTTTTCACACTGGACTTTCAACCGGTTTCTAGTTCAGGTGCAAATCTTCGTAGCTGATAAAAAGGCTACTACGAGAGTATTTCTGGTCTTACAATGATATTTTTTTTATGTCTTTTAATATGTTCTTCAAGACTATCAATATACTTTATTTCCCATGTTATTATAATCTGTCCAATTTGTCGGAGTGAACATTTTGACATTTTTCGACCTTTCAAGGTCCCTAGAATCTAAATGAAATAGTTGGAGAAAAATGTTTGTGTGTGCGTTAGTGCGTACGTTCGGGATAACATTTTTCGTCGTCCATATCTCAAGAATTAGTAGATATATTGACTTCAAATAGATTTTGTTATACAGATAATAACACAGAGAGATGCAGAAAGGTAGTACCCGGATGTGATGGTTAGTGCGTAGTACTATCATGGTAGAGGTCTTGGGTTCAATACCTGCATATGTCATCTAAAGTTTCTTTTTCACGGGTACCGCCTCTTGCGAGGAATTGACAAATCCTTGTAGAGTAATTCTTGTCACGAAAAGTGCTTCCTCAAATTAGCCGTTCGGATTCGGCTTAAAACTGTAGGTCCCTTACATTCCTGACAACAGTACTCGCACACAAGAATGGTTGAAAGTTATAAGTCACTAGGCCGTGCTTTTCAGCGGACCTTTGCGCCACTTAATTTTATTTAGATTCAGAAAGGACTTTCAAAAAAGATTTACTGGGTGGTATTTTTACTATTTCAATTTAAAACAAAAGTGAAAAGTTTGGTTGACCCCAAATATCTGAAGAACCAATAACGCTAGCGACTTCAATTAAATTTTATATTTTATAATGTGAAGTGATACCAAACTAGTATAATTTTAAAAATAATTCAATAAAGCTTTTATTCATAAATAAACAAAAATGAGAAAAAAACTTATTACCTCGAATATTTTACTGACCAAATATGATATTACCCTCGGAATAATTTTTTGCGATGAAGAATAACGGTTTTTGATATCTGGCAGAATTTTGAAAAAAATCGGAGTAATGGGTTTTTTACAAAAAAATAAAAATCTAAAAAAATACTACGAGAAGTTGGTAAAAATTGGTATTCGACTCGAACATCTTTTCATTTTTAAAGATCAAACTAATTTTATTTTATAAAAATTAATAATTTCAAAATTAATTAAAATTTTTAGAAAAACCCAAAAACTAGTTTTTATATAAAAAATAAGAATGTACAAAAAGAAACTATATAAAATTGGTAAAAACTGATGTTCGATTCGAATGTTTCGAAAATAAATGAAGGTAATTAAATTTGTTGTTAAATTAAGAGAATATTCCCACAAAAATCAAATCCGTATTTTTTGTTTATAATAAATAAAAACTTTCAAAAAATGCTACTAAAAATTGATTAAAAATGGTTTTCCACTGATTTCCACTATTTTTAAAAACATTTTTGCAACTTTACGTGAGGAATCCTCTAAAACATGATTTCCCCTATTTTGGCGAAGTAAATCGTTGACAACGAAATTTTGTCATTATCTTTAGTGAAAAGAAAAACTTGTCAATTAAATTTTTCGATTCTTCAAAAAATCAATTTTTTCTAACTATTTTGTGTTTTCAGGATAAGGAATGATTCGACATCTCTCATTGTTTTATTTCACATTTCATCATCAAATTACGTCTAATGGATATATACAAATTAAAACTGAACGTTTGACGTTCCTTAAGTGGTTTAGTGGACACATGTCCGTTTTTGTCAAAAATCGACAACTTTTTGTTTGGAAGTGCTTGGAGCAATTTTGAACAATTTTTGTAAGATAAGAATCATGTTGAAAAACCAACAATAGTCGATTTCTGTTTAATTTTCTGGCACATCGGCATAAATGTGTGATTCAATACCTGGCTTTTGAGCCACCACCATTTCTTGAACATTTCCATACACCAATCGAAATTCGACACTAGTCTTTCTAACGTAACACTCGCTCAAACAAGTGAAATACATATGTGGATTTAAACATTAAAAAAATTACTTTTTTCATAAATAAATTTGAATGCAATAAATAATGACAATCTTGCATTACCATTAGATTGTTCACTGTTCCTAGTACAAGAACTGATTTTGAACGACCTTCAAGAACGTTGTCATTAAACGAAGGTTTTCGTCTGGGATTGAACTCATTACACAAGGATTTAAAAAGTGCTTCAGGGTAGATACGCTCTGGTCTTGATAATTCAAGCAGAATTTGGAAAAAAATACTTAACGAAAGAAAAAGACACAACTCTCAACTTGCTGATATAGCCACAAAAAATCCCATTTGACTAAGACTGAAAATATAAAGAAAGAGCTTTCTCCGTAAAATGTGTAAACCTACTCAGTACTCGTATTTGTAAAACGTCGCGACTACCAAACAATTTTTTCACCTCCAACATTTCCTTGGATAAAGCTAGCCATAGACGGTGAACATGTTGGTGTGATTTGTTGGGCAGCGCTTCGCCATACACGGCCCAACATGTTTATAAACTTCATTTTTTGACTGTCGTGAAGTCAAGATGTGCGATAGAAGTGCGGATGATGCAATAGCATGTTTAAAAACGACATGTTAACTCATTGAAAATAACAACACAAATGACGAATTGTTGTCGCACAACGCCATACACGACGAACATGTTGATAAACGTCGATTTGTTAGCCAACATGCCCATACACGAATGATTTTCAGCCCAACACCAACAAATCACACCAACATGTTCATCGTCTATGGCCAGCTTAAGTTCTTCTGACAGAATGTTCATTCTGTGAACTAACCCATACCGTTAAGTGTTGCATGTTTTTCAGAGCTGTCAGTTTTACCTTGAATTTTAAAGTTACTCAAACAGACATTTTTAATTTCTACAATCTGAATTTTCACAACTTTAAAATTAGACAGTTCCGGTTAATATATTGGTTGAATTAGCTAGTAGTAGCTAGCTAGTCACTTGAACTTTTTTGACAGCTGTCATTTGATGAATGAAAAACTGTTAAAAGTGTCCATTACGCATTTAGGCTTGGATATAATGACACAAGTTACAGCTTTCTAAAACTCATTTCTCAAATAGGCTTGAGTGAAAAATCACAATAAGAAAACATTACGTCTAAAAAAACAATAATAAAAAACCCTTTTAATATAAAATCAGAAAAAAAGCCTTATCCCAGTTTTATGAAATAAAAACCTCACCACATTTTATAGATTGCATGTTACAACAAAATTAATAACATTTATTCTATACAATTTACATATACATTTCTCCTATACATAATAATAATGATAATACATACTTACCTTACATTAATTTTATGATGATGGTAAAAACGAAATTAATTTTAATTAGTAAACGCACTGTCATTGTATACATAGTCGAATTTAGCAAAAGCAGGATGTTTGTCTGTCGAATAAGGATTAATGTTCGCGTAATATATGTGTACATAATGCGAACGTGCGTAAATAATCGTTTGCAAGACAAATGATTGTGACCTACCCTCCTTTTAGCTGAATATATTATTACGATAGTGAGTATACGATTCCTAACCTAAAATAGAACGAACTTTAACATTCATTTATTTAGAGAAGTTATATGGTAAAGGTTGTTTTTACTATTGAAACGTAAAGTTTTAACGTGTTTTTTGCTGCAACAATGTAGTAATAATATTTTTGTTCTTGTTGTTAGAACTACAAGAACTACAAAACAAACCAACCCTCACCATCTTCATCAGACAACAACATTTAATTCAATGGCAATATAATATACACTCGTATAATCCTTCCTTAAATCATAAAAAAAAGGATAATAAACAATTTTGATATAAACATTTTGTTTTTGTTTTGTTTTTTATTTTGGTGGAAAGTTACAATATATATGTGCATAGTAAATAGAACTAGAAATATCTGACTATGACACCATATATACTTTTTTGTTGAATATACAATTTTTTTCTTTTATTATTAAAAAGAAAAGTTATCACCAACAAAATTCCAAACAATAATGTTTTATGTGAGTTTTCGTATTTTCATTTTCAATCTTTTTTTCTTACACAATGTCTGGAAATGAAATATTTTACAGAAAAGCTTTGGCTGTTTCGTTGATAAATTGCTAACAATAGAGGGAATTTATAAAACAGAATTTTGAAGCTGTTTTGTGAACAACGAACTAAATTACAGTGAAACAAAAAAGAACAACGCGAAAAAAGCCTTGAAAATGTCACAGCCTCTTCAGTTGAGAAATGTGTATTATTTTGTCCTGCAATCCACTTTCAAACCAATCATTAGTTGAATTTCAAAGGGTGTCCCAAAATTAATAGAAAATTTGAATTTTCCGACAACAAGACATTTTTTGACAGCTGACTGTTTAAGTTTTTTTTTTGTTAAAATTAAACACCAGAAAATAACTAATTTATATTTTGAAACAATATTCCTAAAATAATGAAAACATTGGACACCGTTTTCATGTAACTAAACATCAGTTGCCTTCCAAAGGGTGACCCAAAATTTGTTCAGATTGTGACAGTCAAAGTTTTTTTTTTATTAAACACTTGAAAATAACATTTAAACATTGTGAAACAATATTCCTAAAATATTAGAAGAAATAATCAGACAATTTAAGTTTTAGTCAGAATATTGGTACAATGCGTCAACAAAGACCTCAAAGGCCTTAAGAAAAGTCTCTCAAATGTCAATATAATAACGAATAAGAAAAACGCACGGTATTTCGAAACAATTTTCAACAATTAAAAAACTATGTTCTGTAATGTTATACTTCGTTTTTAATTACCTGAACTGTCAGCTGTCAAATATTTTGTCAATATTTGACGTATGTTTAATTTTGGGGCATCTTTTTTAAGTGAAACTCAATCATAGTAAGCGATTACTATTGACCGCCATTTTGTGTATCCATCAGAAAAATGTTTACACATGATTATCATCATGACACATATAACAATGGGCTTAAGAAAAGCTTGTCAAATATCAATATAAAATGAGTGTAACTGAGTATTAGTTGAAATCGAAGAGGTAAAACGAACAGTATTTCGTGTTATGCTTCGTTTTCACTTATCGAGCTGTCAAATGTTTTATTTTATTTAATTTTGACTTTACCAACATTCGACTGATATTTCATTTTCAGACATCTTTTTTATGTGAACGTTAATCAGAATCCATAGCACTTTTTAACCAATCATTAGTTGCCTTTTAAAGGGTGTCCCTAAAAGATTACAATTGACTGCCATTTTGTTTATCCAGCAAACATTTCTTACAGATGACAGTTGAAGTTTTTTTCTTTTTCAAATTAAATACAAGAAAAAAACAATACTTCTAAAATATTGGAAAAATGACTTTTACAATCAGAAAGTTTAAAGTTTAGTCAGAATATTGATTAGCTACGTCAAGAAAGGCATTGGTCCTGTCAAATGTCATTGAAGAAGCAGTGCGTGAAAGTGTTGGTTAAAGTCGACGATAAAAGCCGAGCAGTGCGTGCAAATTTCATTTATTTCGAAATAAGTTTCAACAGTTAAAAACACTTTGTTGTCTCGTGTAATGCTTCGTTTCCACTTATGTACCTGAACTGTCAGCTGTCAAATGTTTTATTTTTATTTTATTAAGACTTTGTCAACATTTGACGGATGTGCCTTTTTTGGACATTATATTTCTGTAATAGTTAATAACAATCCATACCAAAGGATGTTCCAACACGATTACAATTGACCTCCATTTTGTTTATCCAGCAAACATTTCTCACAGATGACAATTAAAATACGAGAAAATTTATTTATACTGTAAAATAATATTTCAAAAATATTGGAAAAAATGACATTTACAATCCGAAAGTTTAAATCTTAGTCAGAATATTGATTAGAAACGTCAACAAAGGCATTGATCCTGTCAAATGTCATAAAGGTTAAAGTCGACGAGGAAAGTCGAACAGTGCGTGTAAATTTCATTTATTTCTAAATAATTTTCAACAATGAAAACACGTTATTCTCTCATGTAAACCAGTAGTTTTTACTAACCTAAACTTTCAGCTGTCAAAAATGTTCATTCTTTTCATTTTAAGTTTGTCAACATTTGACAGAAAATTCATTTTAGGACACCCTTCTTATTTGTAAACGTCAATCACAATGAATTATAATTTAGTTTTAAAAGGCTTAATAGACTATATATATGACTGGAAAAACTCCTTCGTCTACAGATTATATTAATTATTCTGACATACTATATTATTGCATGAACGATTATTATATGGATAATTTAAATACGTATCTATTTTAAATTAACAATGACAGCACAAATTGATATCACAAAAAAAAAGAAATGAATGAATCTATATAAGGCAAAGAGGGTGCACGCACGCAAGTATAGCATCACGCATAACATATACTATGGTATAATAATTTTGTATACATGTATTGTATAGAATATCAAATACTCAATGCTTACAATATATAGACCGTAAAATAATAATCTTGATTACGGTTTCAATTAAATAGCTATTCGTCTCAATTTATTATTGATGACAATTATTAATTAATAAGTTTTGCGTGCGTCTGAGTCTTCTATACCAATTCAATATTCAATTCTTCGCACTTAGGAAATACTACGAGTATTATAGAGGAAAAGTACAAAAAAAAATAAGATTTAACTGCATTTTGTGTTAATAGAGTTCTGTAACTTATTAAAATTTTCAAGAAGGGTAATTTAAAATCATTGTATTTTTTTAAATTTTTCAAAGATGTAAACTTATGAGTGTGCTTTCTACATCAATAAATAACTACAAAGAAATTTGCAAATAGTTAAAAACTATATAAAGACTGCAATCCACACTAGATGTGTTAATTATTCTTTTTTTTTGTATCGTGTTAGGAATGAAATGGTAAAATAGATGTACATAATAGAGTAGTTTTGTTTTAAAATTACCGAAATTTACGATTATCTACATCCTTAACAGAAGTGATTCAAAATTTGAATGTCTTCAACTTTAATTATAATATGATTTCAATTTATTCTTGTGTATTTAAATTTAGCGGTTACTTTCGAACAATAAGTTGAAAATAGTTAATACAATATAGTACAAAGTAGAAGAAAAAGAAAAATTGTTTCTCCATTGAAAATGGCGCCCAACATGGGCCCTTGCAACTTTGCACTTTTATTTTGCAAATTACATTGCACCAAAATCAAATTTTGCAAAGTGCAGTCTTTTCTGAAAAGTGAAAAGTTTTGTTATTTTTCTAAGTATTTGTTCTTTTTGTTTCACCAAACAATAAACTTTGCAAATTATATTTAGAATTTTGAAAAGCTTTTCAGTAATATGCAAAGAGAAATTTTCATTTGCAAATAGAAATTTGTTTCGAAAAGTTGTCGAAAACTTATAAAAACATAAACATTCGTATGAACCGTTTTAGACATAGACTATTTGTTTTTTAATATTTTAGAATTCCCCAAAGTACACGAATTTTAAATTGTGGGGTTAATGCGTTGATTCATTTCAACTTCAAAAAATGTTAGCAAAAAAACGTTCTTTTGAAAAGCAGTTGTAACAAAATTTAAAAAAAAAAAATTAATCGTTTTGAAAAATATTTTAAATACTAAGAAGTTAATTAATAGGGACCATAGAGTAGTGCAACTAAGAATTAACTTTAATATCGGAAATGATTTTTCGACAAAAGAGAGTTTTCGACTAACCAAAAGTACCATCAAATTTGTGTTGTCTTAAATTGGAAATAAACTACGATCTAATTTCCAAAATAATATGTGTCTAAGATCCTTGCAACAACATAAGCATTCAAATATTACCTCTTTGTTTTTTGCGACCTCTAAGGCTATAACTTTTTAGTATTTTTGATCGACTTATTTTGCATTATTTATGTTAATTAGATAGATTCAACAGTCTATTTGTTCTTTATAAACACAATCGAAGATATACTTTGCAACATTTCAAAATACGAATTAATTACTTTTCAAATATAGTCTGAAAAATTGAAAAGTGAAAAATCTTTCCACTTTGCAAATTTTGTGAAACATTTTTCCCTTTAACTCTTTTCTCTCTTTTTTTTTTCTAAAAACTTTACCTTGCCATAAGAAAAGATTTTTAAATACGCTGTTTAAATATGTCTGAAAAACTAATTAAAAATGATATCAGATATGACTTATTTAAAAGTTTCCTGCTGCATTCGTATGTCCTCGATAACTTCACGAAATTTATTTGTAGGCCTTATCTATAACGTTATGCATCTTGTTAGAATAACTAATTCCAAAGATCTTCAAGGAACCGACAAACCTGGGTTTTGTAAATCCGTAAACGTGCTACACCATCAGTAATTGGATGGGGCCAAGTCTGGAAACGAAAAAATACATGCTGGTGTGCCACAGGGGTCTGTTCTGTCTCCGACATTCTTTCTCATTTCTCCTCTTTGCATCTTCTTCTCCAATTTTTTATTTTGTTGACGATAGTACTCTTAAATTTTCATATTTGTTTTCGAACTCACATCTCTCTTCTTCGTATGTATGCTAAGCTTATTAAATTCCGACCTAAACAGCATTCAATAATGGAAATTAAAAAAACGAATTAAATGTAATGCTTTGATAATCCAATGCTGGCTTATATCGTTAATGCGAAATAGAAAAGATCTCTAGGAATGCTCATCAGTTAATTTTTGAAAGTCGAACATCCGTCGTACTTCGAAGTACGGATATTCGTTCTTTAGCCATACTTCGTGAATGTGGATTACATTACTAACGCTCCATATTTTCCTGTCCTTAAAACTAATGTACACAGCCACACAGACTCTGGCATATTAAAGCTATTCAAAACCCTTAAAGTGTGTGCTAATTATAAAAATGGAAGTGTTTCACGACGATTTAAAAGTGCTTAAGTTTTGGGAATTGTGAGTGTAAAATGTTTGCCAATATTGTAGTGAATTTCAACAATTGTAATGTGTTTTTGAAGTGTTTTTCGTTCTATTTTAATAATCGCAGAATTTTTATTTGTCAAATGTCAAAATAAAACAGCTGCAAAAGTGACAGTTACACAAATAACCGGGTATTCAAAATGACACGTCTTATTGGAAAACATAACATAAAATACATCCTCCCATAAAAATGCTCGTTGGTTTTGTTTTCATTGAGTTTACCTTAGTTCACGTTTTGACATTTTATCGTTGTTTTCCAAACAAGTTACCTCCAAGAAATCCCTTTACAGATTTCAATCGATTATCATTAAAGCTATCTTCCCATCAAATCACATCATTTTTAAAATTCATAACATCAGATAACTACTATATGCACATTTCTATGCACCACCCATTTTAACTAACTCAAAAACTCTACTCACACACCAAAGAAGAAAAAAAAAGAAGTTAAACCTAAAAAGAACCACTAAAACCCTACACCCATCAAAATCAGTTCAAGATAATTTTAAAGGTCATTAAACTCCTGACTTCTGGTCATTCCATTTCTTTTTTTTAAAAGTCTGAAAGATATTTTAAATGTTGATGTGTTTCAGATGAACAATTTTGAATGCATAAAAGATTTGGTCTTTTGATAAAAACTAACATTATTAATTGTCTTGCCTGCTATAAGTTTGATTCAACACTCAGATAAACTCCCATCGCATCTTTAAGGAAAAAGAAGAAAAACAAAAAACCTAAACTGCGTGTGCCCATCACCATCATCATCATGTGAAAAAAGAATACGCCTGGGCTACGAAACGAATTCAACTCACCAAGATTTCTGTCACTCATGTGAGAAACAAAAAATAAATGAAAATTAAGAAAACAGATAATATCGCAGCATATAATCGTTTTGGAACTTTTTTTCTTCCAAAAAAAAAAAGAATACACGAACCACACGAACGATAAAAAGGTGAGGAAAACTTTAATGTAGGTATATCCACTCCACAGTCCTAACGCCCCCTTTCCACAACGCCCTTTCAGCGGAATCGATTTGAAGATGATTTTTGTGTGTGCTATTGAATGTTTTTAATTACGTGTTAATGGAAAACAAAGTGTTTACGAAGTTTCTCGTGAAACTTTTCCGTTTCCAAAGACTTCAAAACAAGACATGGAAACAACGAACCAACCAACAACGTACGGACGGACGAAGAAGAAGAACGTGAAGATGATGATGACATTTCTTAAGGGCGAAAATAAAATAAAGATACATTCTTTTTGCTGCTTTTGATGAAAAGATACTTTTTTTGTTGTTGTTGAAAAGCCATCGTGAAAACATACGAAACTTATTTTTCGAAAATCCAAATAGCCACCGGCTAAAACGACCGACCGACCGACCGAAAAGTTCCAAGAAGAACAAAATATACTCTTCACTCCATATTCTGACGTATTGTTTTTTTTTTTTTCTTGTTGTCAAGTTTTGACGATTTTATCTGTCAGTAATTTATGTTCGTCAGAGTCGCACATTCTAGGAGGTGAGGTGGCAAATACAAATAAAAAGTACCCAAAGAGAAATTTCATTTTCAGTTTCAGTTTGAGGCGAAGGAAAAAAGCGAAGGCGACCCAATAACCGAACAAAACATTAAAGCGAGCGACCCGACAGATGGTGTTTTAATCCAAATAAATGTCAAGTGGTTTTCCGCCTTAGTGTCACATTTTCCCTTTTTCTTTCTATTCTGTTCGGCTTTAACTTGAAGTATCCCTCAAGCACCATTGTGATGTTTGTGAGTTTGTGCGACGACGACGACAACGACGCGACGAACGGCAGGATCGGATTAGGCCATATATAGAGTCCCTTAAGGACTCCCAACGCCCGTATGAACCAAACACATGTCCTGACGCAATTTGTTCGATTTTACATAAAAATATTTCTTCAACAACTTGTTGTTCGGCAATTCCTTTTAAACAATGAACCAAACACATGTGCGTCAGGGGTGTATGGCCTGCTTAAGGGTTAGTCCAGCACTGTGGGTGTCCCTAGAGCCTTTGAAATAGATCCATTTTATATATGTACTGTTCGTATTAAAAAAGAAAGGAAGGCAGGTAATGTGGATGAATATTTGTATAGGAACAATATCATAACTCATTGTGAATACTTGTCTCTTGGTTCTGCTCTACCAGCACCAGCAGAAGCAGCAGCTAATTTGGTTCGCTTCATATTTGCTCATTTGAAAATGCTGATTGGCCTATAGTGACACAGTGGAATAATTGTAAAGCCTGCAAAGTTTTTTTTTCTTCGTTTTATGGAAATACTTTATATTATGTGTATAGGTATGGAAAAAAGTAGAGCACAAATGAACAAACAGGATAAACATCAACTAAATGAGTCAACAAGAATTTGTCAGAAAGATAGATATGTGTTTGACACAAAAGATACAATCTAATCTCACTCGTTTGAATTAGATGTGTGTGATTAATAGTGTTTTTTTTTTTTTTATTATTATTTACGCAGAATGAATTTCGGTCATAGGAATAAGCCTAAATAAAGTACAATCATACTTTTATGTGTATATGTGGACGTTGAATACATATGTACATCATCTACTTTTTAAGTAGCTTTGAATTGGTATTTCTATGTTGCGTTGCAGCTGGGACCGTAAGAAATGTCAACTTAATAAATATCTTTAAATTGTTCTTGAACATTTTTCTTATTTGCCCATCAATTCATTTTCTTGGATTGTTATTTTAAGGAATCCTTAAGGCACCCCATTTTATTTTGGGTTAATAAATTGATGACCACAATTAATGTGTTTCGGTTCAGGGAGGAAGTTGTCTCAGCTGATTACAAAAAGAAAATAAGCTCTATTTTCATAATGTTACTTGTACATGTTAGGAATGTAAAATAATTCAATTCTTAGTGAATGCAATCTTTAATGATACTTCACATTCTAAAATTAAGTCAAAGATTTTATGCACCAAATATTCTTTTTGTTCTTTTGCAGGTTTCTTTAATAAAATAAATCAAAATTGTGATGATTTTAGGGGCGGTCGTTTGACTTATAAAATTGAATAGTTGATTCTGATTTTTAAACTGGAATTACTGAAGATTTCGGAATCAATCAAAGTTTATTTTTCAGGATCATCATCGAAATAGCTTACAGAAATTTTAGATAAAAAAGAGGACTAGATTATATTACTAAATATGATAGAGGAAATAGAAGCCGAAAAATTATATACCTACTAACTTTCACAGTTGTTGCCAAAAGCTTGTCATAGTACCATACTAGGTTTTTGTAGATACATATATAAATATTTTGCTGAAAAATTACTCAAGATTTTTTGATTTTTCGAACTCAAATATTTTCGAAGATTAAAAATAATTATTTAGTATATTTAAATAATATAAGATTTGGCAATGAAAGATACTAGATCAACTTTATAAGCTATCAGAAGATACACTTCGTGTCACCTAGATAGGGATAAGCTTTTTTCGTTTTTTATTTGCCGATATTTCTTAAACCCTTAGGTTTCCTCCTACGTAGGCTTTTCTTGAAAGCCATCCCCACACGTTTTCCATGATTTTCAGGTCAGGAGAATATAGGGGCCATGGTAATAGGTTCACATTTTCCCCCTGAATCCAGGCTTTTGTTGTCCGTGCGGTATGTATTGGTGCATTATCTTTTTCGACAGTTTTTCCACAGTCCATCGTTGTCTTCCAAATAATTCAGAAAACTGCGGAAAAGCTTGTTCCAGAATCGATTTTTAAGTGATTGCCGTCATTTTAGAGCTTTGAAAATCCAGCTCCACTGACCCGTAATAAGTGATTGCTCCCCATTCCATTACACCGCCTCCTTTTCAAGATACAGTTATGGACAGACAAATAGCACACATAAAGAAAGAAAAACAATTCCAAAAAAATGTCCGTTATTTTGAATGATCATTGCAATTTTGTGTGTTTATGTTGCTTACTGCAACTGACACAACAAAAGAGAGTCATATTTAAACCGTTATCACATATAGGCTTTTGTTGTTGGTAGCTTAGAACATTAGACTGTACATTAATAGTGGACAGAGAAATAGCACTGTTGTTATTTCAATTGTAACTTTTCGTTTGTTTATCGAACTTCGTAGGCGAAAGTTGTTTTTTTTTTTTTAAGTGTGTACGATAATACAACAGCAAAAAAAAAAACAAAAATATGGGCAGAGGCGTTCATTGTACTTTTGAAAAAAAGGAATATCATCTATGAACTCTACGAAAAAGGTAATAACCCTTCAGAAATTGCGAAATTAATGAAGTGTTCGCGGAAAATGGTCTATAATGGTATAAATTCTGTGAAAACAAATCCTGAACTCAGAATTAAAAATAATAAAATAAAAAATAGCAGAAAAAAACTTTTGCTTTCAAACAAAAATATTAAGGCTCGTTTGGCAACAACTCAAAATACACTTTAAAAACAGTGAAAAATGGTGGAGGAAGTGTAATGGTCTGGGGTGCTTTTTCTTGACAGTTTTCATACCTTAACATTTTGACAAACACAATGGAACCATTCGCGTTCGAGTCAATGCCAGTCAACTGGATTTTCATGCATGACAATGATCCGAAACATGCAGCCAAGGTGGTCAAGGGTTGGCTTACCCACGAAAATATTGAGGTTTTAAGCTGTCCTGCGCAAAGTCCCGATCTTAACCCAATTGAAAACTTGTGGAGTAATGTTAAAGTTAAGATCGGGCAAAAAAAATTCGGAAGAACTTTGGGCCGGAATTCAGGAAGCTTGTACTCTATTCCCCAAAGCAAATGTAGGAAATTAGTGGAGAGTTTACCAAGAAGATGCCAAGCTACTTTGAAAAATTGTGGCCGGTCCACAAAGTATTGACTAGGTAAATGGAAAGACCGTATAAAAGAAAAGTTTTAGTTTCTAAACTTTTGATTTTTATTAGATTTGTTTATGTGTGCTATTTCTATGTCCAGCAGAAATCACAAGCAAGATTTCGTTTTTTTTTTTCAATTTAATCCCCAGAAGTTTAGTTTTAATTTTATTTCTTAATCATCTTAAATTCTTATCTGAATTTAAGCTGGTACTATAAAGTAATATAAATGTTAAAGTTATTAATTAAGAAATAAGCTATGCTGTTACAAAAAAAGTCTTGACTGTGCTTTTTGTCTGTCCATAACTGTATATTTCTTCTTTTCTTAACTCTTTCCGGGGCACTTTAGAACAACATTAAGCGACATTTTTGTAAAAATAACTTTATTTAAGTCCTGTTATTATAAATATTATCTCTCTCACTCAAAACATATTATTTTCTTGTAGACATTGGTTTCAATTTCAATAGAAACGAGGTATTTAGTTTATACCATTGCATATTAAAGCATACAAAAATTATAAAAAAGGTGGTACGGTTTTCATACTACCGGCCTGGATAGAGTTAAATAATGAAAATAGCAGCTATATTCATCAGGTCCGTCCAAATTAAATTTTTTTCATCAGAAAGATGACGGTATGCCAAGCTCCATTCCACCTACGGTGATTTGTTCCACCTACGGTGATTTGGTTTTCCTTCTGTATCACCGAGCAACATCTACTAGCATTTACCCCAGCTTATGCCTTGATTTTACTAATGGAAAGCCTTGAATTTGAAGCAGCTGTTACTATCGCCCGCCTTTCCTGAAATGGAAATGCATTCTTGACTCTTCCTTTGTGGTATTTTCCATATCTCCCTGGGTCCTTGAAGTAGTTGTATACAACATTTAAACTTCTTCTAATTTTGCTGGCGGATAAAACGGATGGTTTTGCAGAGATCCTGGTAAGCTCGAATTTGGCTTATTTCCTCCTTGATTAGACCCTTACCTCTACCCATACTTCTTAACTCTATCAAATTAAAACTCCCAAACAATCAGAGTATCCTTTTATGTGATTTAAACACGCTAATAAGTAAATTTAGATCATGTCCCTATAAATGTGACACAAAAAAAACAGGTACTTTTTATGACTTTCTTTGAAAAAACCGTCATAAAACTTGTATTTATCAACTTAATCCAAAAATTGCTTGCAATACAAACTTCACTCATTCAAAATTTGGGGTTTTCCAAAAAACCTAAGGGTTTAAGAAATATCGACAAAAAAAAAACGAAAAAAGCTTGTCCCTATTTATGTGACACGAAGTGTATCTGACTTTTCCCCCAGGAAGCTGTTAAACTGAATTTTGTTTAATAAAATTAATACTAACATATATTCGTGTCCTCATTTTTTTTTTTTGTAATTAAATTAAAATTAATTTTAAGACATTTTGAAAATGAATGCTTTTTTGAGACTGATAAAGTGAGATAATACAAACAAATTAAGATTGATCTCACTGCAAATGCTCTATCTCACTATCGTTCTTAGATCTCATCCTGATGAGATTAAGTAAGTGGATTCTGTGTTTACCAAAAATAGAGTCGCTCCAGTTTTCCGAGATCTTATGGTTTCGGGATTTAGCGCACGGATTGATTAGATGATATTGGTCATCGTTTCTAAATTGTTGGCTTAACCTCAGTTAGCTGTTGTTAGATGATATTTCTGAATGAAGTTTCACAATATCAGCTATAGCAGCCACACTTTAATTTTTTAACACTTCTTTTCAAAATACACACTGTGGAAATAAGTTTCCAATATTCCCCAACATTGTTTAAGCTGAAAGCGACTCTATTGTTCTGTGGATGCAAGTTCTGTGGACTAAGATTCTGTCAAGATTTTGAAACCGCTGTAAATGTCAAAATAATCTATGATTTAAACAGAAAGCACTATATGGCTTACATCTAATGAGCCGTGTCTAACGGTATTTTTGGAGGAATTTAAATTTGTATCTAAAATTTTTCGAATGGCTCGAGACATGTGAAGCTACATTTACATTTCAAACTTTTAAATAGATAATTTCTAGTAATTTGTCAATTAGAATTTTAGCAACCAATTAAAAATAATGTTTTGACACAAGACAATTTATTTTATTTTGAATAAAGCTCCATTTAAATTTAAAAGCTTGTTAATAAATAATAAATTTAAAAAGAGGCCACACTGATAAGTTCCCATCCTTACCCGTCTGTCGATCTGTCTAAAGTCAAAATCTTTCCTTTTTCTTCTAATACTTGACTCGAAAATCATTTCGTGTCAGTTTCGTTTTTGTTGTTTTTGAAGGTTTTCGTGTTTTGTAAAAATTGCATTTTTTTTAAGTTTTTATATTGTAATGTGTATACACTCTTTATCTCTTTTAATATCGGAGTAATAGAAGAACTAGCTTCTTTAAGCATCGAGAAACATCTAGTGGCTAAGAGGGAAACATTCAGCGCATACAAGAACCTCGAAAGGGGCAACATCTAGGGATTAAGAGAAGAACTAGCTTCGTTAAGCATCTAGTGATAAAGAGGAGAACTCGCTTCGTTAAGCATCGAGAACAACCTAGTAGATTCTCGAACCGATTTGAGGTATATAAATAGGCGCTCGGAAGCGAAGCGGTTGATTATTGATTGTGAACTGCGATAAGTAAAGACTGTGTTCGAAAAGTAATAATTGAAAGTGGTGAATAAATAAGTTTATAGCGATTTAAATAAAGAAAATTTGTGTTTTATTTACAAGTGTGAATAAGTTTTAATTATCGGACCAAGCCGAATATTACAATATCTTATATAAAAAATACATATTGAATTTTTACTAAGACCATTATCCTTAGTTAGCAACACCATTTAGCACAGAATGAAATTATTTTAAATTCAATACCTTCTCTCTCTATTTATGAGATATCGAGAATCGAACATCAATTTTTACAAATTTTGTGTAATTTTGTTTGTAGATTTAAATTTGTGTGAAAAAAACTCAATATTGGATTTTTATAAAGATTTTGCTGAATGTTGGAAACATTATTTTTTATGAGATTTTTTTATTATTAGTTTAAAACCAATATCTTTAATTTTTGCCAAGATACTCGAGGTGAAAATTATTTTTTAATAACTTAAAGTTATGTTTTGTTTTATTTTTTTTAATTTTTTGTAAAAAAGCCATTGCTTCAATTTTTTTTTAAAATTTTACCAAATGTCAAAAACGTCATTCTTCATTGCATACAATTATCTTAGAGGTAAAATCATTGTTTGTTCTTAAGGTATTCCAGGTGAGATATATATTAAAGTCGCTAGCGCTATTGGTTTTTGAGATATTTTAAGTCAACCAAAATGTTCACTTTTTTTTAAATTGTTATAGTAAAAAACCACCCACTTAATTTTTTTGAAAGTCGTTTCTGCATTTTTATGTGTTGTAATCTGTGTATCAAAATTTATGCGAAGTCGATATCTTTACTGGATCTTGAGATATGGACGACGAAAAATGGTATCCCGAACGTACCAACGTACGTACACGCGCACATACACACGCACGTACAGACGTCTCTCTAAAAATCTTTGATTTAGATTCTATGGACCTTGAAACGTCGAGAAATGTCAACATATTCAATTCGAAAAATCGGACCTAATAGAAAAACTTCCTACGGAAAGTTTAAAGAAATCCAATGATGAGGCAAGACATGATTGTGGATTTAAAAACAATTAAATTTATAATCTTGTTGGTATTTACTGTATAGATTAAATGTCTAAAAATCAGTATTGTAGCCCCCCTTGGTGTATAGAAATTGAGAGGAGAAATGATTTTCATATTCATATTCGTCTTCACTTTACTTTTATGTTTTAAAAGTGTTCGGGAATTCCCTAATCAAACAGAAATATTTGACTAAAATTTACACGAATTTAACACTTTTTACATTAAAAAGCAGATAAACAGCCATCACTTAGTCGTGTATTTGTTCAATAATATTGTAAGAAAAAGAAATCAAGTATTTGAAAATAGCACGACTGTTTTCTTTTCGCTTTTTGTATACACGATTTTCTCTTTCTACTCAAGTTTCCAAAATTGCCAAAAAAACGAAACGCGTTCTTAACCTTATTTTATTCAAATTACATTGACTTCTTTTTCTTTTTATAGCCTTATACTCCTTTTTTTAACTCTTTACTTGTTAATTGTTATGATTGCTTTTTTTAATCGGATACTGCCCTACCTACATATATGCTATATAAAGGCATATAAACTTTTAAATATAAAATCTTTTATTGCATCATTATATAATTAAAATGTTGTTGTTTATTTTATTTTTTCAGAAAATATCTCTGATTCCTTCTGATTGTACGAAACACAACCAAATCATACGTGCACATTAATTTACCTTCTGGAAATTTGAGGTTTGTATTTACAGAATATATATTTATATTTTTTTTATATGTAATAATAATTATTATTATCGTTGTGATATTCCATGCGCTATGTATTACTCCGGTATTTTCATATCCTCGACGCGAACGTTCGTTGCTTTGGTCGGTCGTATGTTAAACAGAATTAAATTATTTTAAAAGGATTTTATAAGCTTTGTAAGGCATAATAAAGTGTATTTTGCATTTCCCAGTTTCATGCGTGTGTAAGGACTCAGCTTACATATATGTACATTGTACATATATGGTGTGTACATTTAAGTTAATGGAGCAATGTGAGGGTCTTATCTTATTAATAAATCCCACCTTTTTATTATGATTCTTTAAAATTAACCTAATTACTTATTATCCAATGACATTTCTACCTGCTCGTATGTAAACTTTTATCCTTTTCGTCCTTTTTGAATTATTTTTGTTTGTATTTTTCACGGTATATTATGGAATTATGAAAATTCGAAATTGAGCTGTTTGCTACTAGCTGCTCCGTCTTACGTTGTTCTGACACTTTCACCAAAAACACATGCAACTTAATGTATTGACTGATAAGTTTTCGAAATTTTAATACTGTTGAAAGGTTATTCAGTTTTCTGTTACACACTTTTCTATAAGACTTACGTCAATTGCAAGTAATGCTAACATGTGTGTAATTCTTGATTTTGAGAAAAGCTTATTATGATATATGTACATGAGAGTTTTTTTTGTACTTATACAATTTTGTATGTGCATAATGTGTGTCCTTTTCCCAATGACAAATCATACAACTATAGTTTTATGAATAAATAAAATAAAATAAATTGAACCATTTGTTTGGCTTCTTTGTGCGATGAATATTTGTAAGCGTGCCATGAAAGCAAATCATAGAAATGCATACAGTTAGATTGCATGCAAATAGAATCATTGCAATAATAAAAAGGATATTTCTTTTATATCAAATACACTATTTTTTTATTTTGTTCCCATGTTGTTTGGAATAAAAATCTCAGGGACAAAATGTGCATTGCATGTATGAAAGCAATGCAATTTAAATGCAATACAAAACGTGTAGATAAAGGAGGTTACCTACGTTCCTACGTATGAAATGCATTTATAACTCAGATAAAGTGTAAATATGTACAGTTATGTATTTTAAAGGTAAATTATTAATTAGTTGAATTTATCATCATGGAAGTATATATTACTCAAATTAATAAAAGCTTTGATGGACGTTTGTTAAATGCAATTTTTGCATGCATACATATATCAAATGCAAATAGAAGCCAACATTTTAGTAGATTTAAGCAGACTCGAAATAAATAGGATTTTTCGTTAAGAGGTTTCATTTTAAATAGAACGATTTCTGGGGAACTGTGAAGCTGTCATCTCTTAGCATTTGACAAGTAAAAACTACACCAACAAGGCATTGAAATTTCTATAATTTACCAATTTAAAATTTACTTCAAATAAATTTTACTTTAAAGGAAGTTTATAGTTGTTATACTTTATTCCCACAGCTTTGACCATCAGCCAATGAGGATTGGCGCTTTTTAATCCCCAAACAAAATCTCGTACATTAAAGACGGTGTCCATTTCGGAGTTGGCATGACTTTGAAGTCTCTAATTATGTGATACAGCGATTTAAAGCTTACGATGTACATATATCACTGCGTCTCTTATGTACCAAAAGGCATTTTTTATTCCACGAAGGACTTTGTTTTGGAATGTTTGGATAGGTTTAGCATCCGTTATCATTGTACAGTCTCATAATTGCATGCCATAAGTCCAAAAAGGTTTAGGTACTTGCTTCTGGATAGATGGATCAGAGTTCTATCCTATTAACCACTACATTCTTCTGTACTTCAAAACCAGCTCTTCACTTTTTTTTATATTCTCGCTTCTCTTTCCATTTAAGCCTTGCATCCAAAGTCATTCCAAGGTATACTTATAGAAGTACTGCAGTAAGGTACTTATGTTCTGTTTTTAGTAATTGGAACAGCATGTGGCAGCAATATTCCGCAATCATCAGCAAAGGTGGCCATAATAGCGGTATGCACTGGCATATCCCTAGCAAATAAAAGATACAAGGTTGGTCCTAGGTCACTAGCTTGCTGTACACCGGCTTCAATTTTTTTTTTTAGTTCCGAGTTATTTTGGTCGTACCGCACTTTAAAGAGTGGAGTCGTAACATAAGATTTCGGATTTTCGTAGTACTGTTTGGGAAGGTTCCTATACAGCTCGTGCTCAAGCCTCAAGTGCCAAAACTTGTCAAAGGCTTAAATAACATGACGCGGTACAAGTCTCTGTTTAAGACATGCGTTTCATATTAGAACTAGTGAACAATTTGAGCTGTTCAAACAAGTTAGTGATGTGAAAAATTGAGACATTTTACATCGTGCAAGATCAACTGAGAATGTTGTTTCCTTATCCCATAGTGGAGACGAAAGTCCAGGTTTGTCGATTTATCGTCGGTTTTTGAAATTTGGCATTTACCAAACGACATTACGCCGTATTTTGAATAAAAACTAAGGTCTTTAGGCTTTTAAAGTTCAGTTAACAAAAGAACTCAAATTGTTCGTTCGATCGCCATTTTAGCTGAATGGGTCCTTTAAATGCGTCAAAATGATATGGAAACACCACAAAAAATAATCTTTGTGGGCCTATTTTTACAATAGAGGTTACGTACATTAGCAGAACTATTGCATTTGGGGCTCGGAAAATCCATTTACAATTATTGAAAGCCTATGCTTCCTCGACGTGTCAAAGTTTCTGGAGGTTTTTTTTGGGCGGCCCATATTAATATGATTGAACGTTACTTCCCGCACTTATTCACGGTTACGGATTACCAAACTATGATTAATTATTTGTATAGCCAAAATGGGAAAACATTGATTTGGACGACTCTTGTTTTCAAAAAGACTGCGCTACGTGCCAAACAATCAACAATCGAAATTTTGAAAAAAAAAAAGTTTGCTGACCGTGCATATATTTAACTCGAAAACAAAAACGCTTGTACATATCAATTACTATTTCAAGTAGTTTCAAAAGTTTCTTGTTTTAGCCTTTTTACGGTTTTTTTTTTTTTAAATGGACTGTGCTCTAGTAAAATTGCCAGTTCTATTCCTTTTCATAAGTAACTCAGATGTAATACTCATTTCTTTACCATTTACCCCAACTTTAGTCGCACTGCAAAGTGAAGAGATTCGTTCTTTAGTCGTACAACGCGAATGTAAAATGCTTTATCTCACTCTTTGCCCATACACTATTCAAGAACTAAAAGCTTTTGCATTGTTTTTAGGCTTTAGTGCCTTAAAAGCTTTTCAATAACTACTTATTTGGATTATTGATTCCTTGAACAAAAAAAAAATCAAAAATCTTTTTTCACAAAATTAAAATTTTAACTTAAACAACAATAAAAGAAAAATCAAAAATTATGGATTATATTCACAGCCAAAAAAATGAAAACAAACATTAAACATTGTCGACAAATTTCCAGGAATACATTCATAAATTTAGGTAGGTGCATTGTGACAGCTTGCTTAACGGATAGTAAAGTCTATTGTCTAGACATATTGTCCATTGGCTTTGCTCGTTGTCGCCAACGACGACGACAACGATGACGATGAAAACAACGTCCGTCGACATCAGCAATACTCGTATTATGTAGGTATATTGCTATGTTCAATGCTGGTGCTTGGTGCTTGATTCCTGGCGGTTCATGATGGTGAGGTAAAAATAATGTCGCATGCCAATGATTTTATAGTTTTCTTCTTGTGCGCTCTCCAATTGGAACCCCTATGTTAGGAGTATCATAGGTTTAGGTACTTGACTGCAGCAGTAAGTTAACCACATTAGTAGCAGTGGGTGCAGTGTACTCTTAAATCCAACATCAACATGAACATCAACATCCAATGCGGCCAGCGACGACCGACGACGGACACAAACGAGTAGAGTAAAAATAATATGAAATTCCATTAGAACGATTTTGTGGCAGAGTAAGCCTGAGCACCTTTAGCTTCAAAAAAAATAAAAAAAACCAAAGAAGAAGAAAAACGAGGCAATGTGATTTCTTCTCTGTATGGTTTGGTTATGGTGTTCGGTTCGTCTACCATATTCAGAAGCATCTCAGATCCGGATACCCTCAGATCCCCATAGAAAAAGGTTCATATTATATTTTATATTATCTTGCAGCACAAAACATTCAACACGACGACATACAGTATGAAATCACAAATACACTCAAAGAAAATGGACCACATTAAATGTGAGTTGTGATGTTGCCTCAATCCGGGTTGAAAGAAAAACAAAAAACACATCTAATCATTTAGTGGAGAACGAGTTTTCGAAGATTTTTAATATTATTTTCCGCATCCAAAAGGCCTTATAGGATCATCCTAGCCTAACACATACATATATAACATAAGTACCTATAGAAGATTGAAGATGTTCTCTTGCAACACCATTTGAAACTTGCCGTGTTAACTCTAGACTAAAGAGGAGCTGAGATAATCTGATTGGAAATTTGAAACAGAAAAGTGTATATATACCACCTATATAACCTACCGCGGGAAGGTGTATCAGTTTGACTGATGCATGCAGTTGTATTCTCCATTGCGGCGAGATACTGTAATTTTGTTCTTCAATTTTTGCGGTGTTCTTAAAAAATTAATTTGCAATACCATAATCTTGATTTTTTGTAATTCCCATATTAGATTCTATATTCGACAATATTATGTTGCGATGTTTTAGTTGCTACGTTGTTGTACAACTTTTGCTAAATTTTAAAATTTGACCTAAAACACATAACTACAAAATTAAAGCCTCTAAAATTTATTAATGATTTAGTTTTTTCTTTTAAAATTGTAAAGGGTAATTCATTCCGTGGTTTCAAATTATTAGTCCTCACATTTGACATCTTTCAAACTCAGCTGTCATTTGAGGTGTCATAATATTAATTAAATGTTTACCATTAAAGGCATGGATGGATCGCTGAATAATCGTCGTAATGGTTAGTGCTTAGGACTGTCACGCTTGAGGTCTTGGGTTCAATTCCTGCCTATGCCACCTAAAAGTTTTTTTCACGAGTATTGTCTCTTGTGACTAATTGAAAAAATCCTCAAAGAGTAATTCTTGTCATGAAAAATGCTTTCTCAAATTATCCGTTTGGATTCGTTGCACGATATGTAAATCACTATGCCCTAGTTCTCAACGGACTGTTGCTGTATTATTTATTTTAGTGATTCAAATGTAGCTATTTGTGCATTACGTAATGAATATGATCGACTGACTAAGAATTTTAAGAAGAGGCCTGTACAGTGCATCATCGAAATACATGCTCAGTGATTAATAAAATTGTTGCTGCATTTCCAGTTTTTGCTAATGATCCGAATTTAGAGATTTTTTTCAGCCTTCACTGCTAAAAGTGTCGTAAACCTCCTTTTTTTGTCACTGATCGAAGATTGTGACTTCACCATATGAGGTATTTAGGTTCCAACAAGACTGTGCAACAGGTCTTGACTAAACTGAAATTCACATGTCGCGTAATTTCACGTCTCGGTGACTTAATTGCCCACCAAAATCATACAATTCGTCATTTTAAGTATTTATGGGAATAATCCCCGAGCTCTGGCCGCATTAAAGACCAACAACATAACGAGATAACGTCTAAAACGCTCCTAATGGTACCTTTAATATTCGAATGATATTTTAGCTATCATTGAAAACAATCATGGGAATTTTTTTGACAGGTCGGCTAAAGCTAACATTGAAAATTACTGTCATTGAAACAAAATTACCTGATTGGAATCAAGAATTTGAGGTTAGAGTTGATCATTGAAAATAAAACTGACAGGTGGGAATACAAAGAAAATGAAACGCGTTAAGTGGAACGATTTTTTTTCCGAAATATGAACTCAACAATCACCTGTTTATTGAAAAAGATTTCGTCATTGAAAAATTAAAAATAAAACAAAAACATAAATCAAAGTTCTGCGTTAAATAATGTGTTTTTTTTTTAGTAGACAAAATCTGCAACTCATCAATTTCATTATGTCACCAAAAATAGCAATTTTGAATTTCTTAATCGCATCGCTTTTGAAAGTGATGCGAAAGTAACTCTGTCTGTCTGTCTGTAACTCAATCACACCTAAACTTATGAACCAATTTGCATGAAATTTGGTACGGAGATATTTTGATGCCCGAGAAAGGATATAGGCTACTTTTGACCTCGGGAAAACAACGCATTCTCATTACTTTTACAATTACTTTCCGGGGAATCTGATCGCTTTCACTCCTAAATTACCGAAGATTTGAATAATATTTGTATAAAATTGGTATTACGGGAAAGCAACGCATTCCCAACCCTTCTCATAAGTTGAGATTGAAGGTTGGTGTTCCAGTCCTGTTAATGAGAAATCTTGACGCATCAAAGTTATGTAATGGTACAATCTGACCAAGCCCTAAAAATTGGCAAGTTGGTCTCATTTCACTTGGCTTTATTTCAAGGCACCATTATATCTACTTACCTAGTAAAAAAGAAACAGTATTGGTTTAATGTAAAACGAAATTTGAAAATTTAATGAAAATGTACTCATGCTTTTTAAGATGTCTTATAAATTGGTTTCTGTCCAACCACTATTTGGTTTATACCCGTGTTTTGTTGCAAGATCTATCAATAGTATAGTAGGATTTTATACGAATAACAAAAACAATATCCGTAGTATGAATACTACCGATAAAAGTTAAAGTAGAATATTACTACGGATGGGTTTTTGACATTTATACGAGTCTCGAATTGATCTTATGTGATTTCGTTCTCAAATGTTGGTACGATTGATATTGCATTTGTATCTCGATGGCTGTGTTCTTTGAGTAGTTGCGAATTTGGAATCATGTGTTTTCCATTGGAAATTACTGTTGATATTATTTAGTTTTGTTAGTGAAAATGAACTAACTGCACTTATTTTGCAAGAGAAAACAATAGAAAAGATATTTATGTTTTGCTATGTTTCCACCAAAGAATTATCTCAGTTTAGATTTAATAAATCTTTTTGGTGTTTCCACAACACAAGAAGATTTAAAAATGATTAAGTTTGACAACACTTTCTAAAATGCAAATGGTGTTTCGATGTTTCTTATGATGTGCAAGTGAGAAAGTTTGATTTGTGCTAAACAATGAAGAACTGAATAGTTCAGCACCATATAAGAATATGCTTCCTACTCCATGTGGAATTTTTTTACTTGCGACATATAGGAACTATATGGCAAGTTTTGCATTCGTGCAAAATTTCGAACTCGAGATTTTAATCAAACATGATATTACGATGGTAGAGAAGTCGAAAAAAGTGGGTCCCGCGATTCCGTCCGGTCAATTTTGTCTGTCTGTCCACGCTCCTACAGCCTAAACCATTGGGTCGATTGAGTTCAAACTTGGAAGTTAAGGTTTTGAGCAGATTTGCGTTAGGCGTTTTTTTCATTTTTTTTTTAAGATCAAAACTAACAGTGGCCCCCATACAATTTTTTTTGGTCAAAAAACGAAAATTCGAATTTTCTCAAAAACAAACCGATAGATTTTTTTTTTAATTTTCTCTAAAATTTTATTTTTTTACTTGGCTTCTTTTAATAAGAAAAACATATTTTTGTATTGCTCAGGAAAGGTACCGCTCATAGAACCGTTTTTTTGTTTTTTAATTTTCTCAGCAACTTATGTACTGATTTCAATAATTTTTTTTCTGAACGAGCTCTTATGTTGCCTTAACAATATTTGATTATCAAAAGTGCAATTTTTTATTGTTTGGATTTTTAAAAAAATATTGAATTTTTTTTTTTCAAAATTCTATATCTCAAAAACGGGTGAACATTTTTTTACGAAATTCAAATGTAGAGCGTATATTTACAATCACTAAACAACTGCATACCAAAAATATTTTTAGAACAAAATTGAAAAATTTTATATATAAAAAATTAATTTAAAAAAAAACCGCTCTAACGATTTTCAAAAAAAATTTTTGAAAAATCAAGGGTTTTTCGATTTATAAAATGGCATTTAAATTTTTGAAGACAAACTTATTTTTCAGGTAAAATTTTGAATCTTAAATTAGTATTTTTTAAATTATTTTAACTGTATTAAATGTTACCCCTTCGCAAAAAATTGAAAAATGGAGGTTTTTTCGACAAATCAAATGGCATATACATATATCTTTGAAGACAAACTTATTTTACAGGTATTTTTTTTATAATTATAATATTTAAATATTATATAGATACTTTTTTAAACAGACTCTTTGCATACAGGAGCAAGTTCGTGCGACCCAGTCGTGCACTTTATTTTTTATTTGATTAAAACAAAACTAAATTTTTTGTACACAAACATTCAAATAAACAGACCATAACGCATTATCTGTAAAACCAACTCCTCCACACAGGTTTTTCTTCACAAATTTTGACTCGACTCCGATCCCCGACCGGAATCGAGTCGAATCAAGCTCATTTCAACTCAATTCAGGTATATAAAGAATTTAGGCGAGCTTGAAGCTCGCTTCAACACCACATGTTAATGTAGTAGTCTACGAACAAACCCCCTTCTTGAAGTTTTTATTTTATGTCAAATTGTTTGGATCGACTATCACATTACACAAACGTATTTTCTTGATTTTGAAAGTCAACTATGAAAAATCAGCTTACATGATTTCACCCCTGGTCTGAATTTCGCTATTTTTTTTTTTGGAATTTTTTGGTAAATTATTCTGGCAAATATTCAATTGTATCAACTTTCATATATAAAAACCGGACTACTGCGGATCGTTTTTTTTGGCAATTTTTCACTATACATGAAATACCAAAAAAACACGGCTTATGTTTCCACTATAGGTAAAGGTAAAGTCTTAACAGTTTCATAAATTTTTTGTTTAAACTTCGTTTCAAACAATATTTGGTAGATTTTTCATGAAAAACATTTATTTTACTTATTTACGAAAAAGTTTCTAACGATTCTTATTAAACTTCATTCTTGTAATGTCGAAAAACATTGCAAATAATATGAATTTTAAGAAACATTACATTAAACAATGTCAATGTATGTACATTGATCAAATAATATAATATTATTTTTCGACCCTTTACAAATGAGGTGTTAAGTACCCTGAGTCATAATTTAAATAAGAAATTTGTTCCTGCCAGGGAAAAAGAAAAAATCGTATTATTTTGGGTTTCAATCGTCCTTCATAATTACATTATTTTCGTCTATACATATACATAGATATACACTCCAAGCTATATAATAAAGTAATGAAGGGTTGTTGCAATATAGTATAAAGGGGGTTCTCTCCTTTGGGTCGGTCGGTTGGTCGATCAACAACCTACAATGAATATATAAATAAAATAGATACAGGGTGAAAATCCAACTCAAATCTAATGGTTTTGTCTTCGTCGTCGTCGTCGTCGCCGCTCGTCCTCACATCATTAGGTACATAGTACATTTCTATACGAGGAGTATATATCTATGAGCCTTTGCAAATAATGCCATGGGAATTCAATTGAATAAATTTCACTTGGCAGATAGCTTCTAACGTCCGACCGACCGACCCGAACGGCCAGCCAGCAAAGCTCAGTCGAAGAGATGGTAGATTATAAACGTGATGTAACATTGTCTACATAGATTACACAGAACTACACATATACTCGTAAGTATGTTCTTGTTCATCTCTCAAGCATCAAGTCAGACCGCTTAACATTAATTTCGGATGTGTGCCTTGCTTTTGTTCCCTGATGGGTCTGAGTCTGTATCTGATGAGGTCTAAAGCTGAGCTACTTCTAGTTAACATATTCGTACAGATATATGTTGTATCAACTTTATATAAAATGAGAAATACAGTTTTGTAGACGCCAGAAGGCAAGAAGGCGGTCAATTTAAATTAATTCTCTCTCACTGATTTTCGTCTATATAATGCTTCCATATTATAAATATACATACATACATATTTATTTGAATGCAATAATTTGAAGAACGAAAATCTTTACTAATGCTCCAGAGATACATTAATACTCTAAAGTTATCCTCTTTTCTAGAAAAGAGCTTCAAAAAAAGAAATATTAATTGAGTTTTTGTATATTCAATTATTATGGTTTTCTGGATAGGTAGGTACTCGTCCGTTACTACTTGTGTAATAAAATTTCTCATTAAAATTTTGATTTTGTTTTGAAACAAAACAAATTCACAAACGAATGATGTTGAACTGCTTTCATTTTTTTTTTCAAAGCTAAAAATATATTTAGTAACTTTAATCCCTTTTTGGTATGTCTAATATTTTTGTATATGAATTTTTATGGTATACCATTTCATCATTGCACCACCGGTAGAAGAATATTTTGGAAAATCTATTTGACAATTTTATGAGAGTATCTCATTTTTGTTTGAATTCAAATAAAGTTTTATCACTTTACTTGTTTGAGGTCGGATGGAGAAATTAATTTAATTATTTAATTCGTAAGCGTGTTGGGTGTTTTTTTTTTTTTTTTTTTATTGCATTTAAGTCAACTTGATCGTAATTTTGCTGACAGCATCAGGTAGTAATTCCCTAAAACAATAAAAAAAACTTTTTTTTTCTGAGCTGAGTTATTTTAAAAACAAAAAGTTAGTCATAGGGTATGTATCGGGTGATTTTTTTGAGGTTAGGATTTTCATGCATTAGTACTTGACAGATCACCCGGGATTTCAGACATGGTGTCAAAGAGAAAGATGCTCAGTATGCTTTGACATTTCATCATGAATAGACTTACTAACGAGCAACGCTTGCAAATCATTGAATTTTATTACCAAAATCAGTGTTCGGTTTTTTTTTATCGACAAATTTTGTTCAGCGATGAGGCTCATTTCTGGTTGAATGGCTACGTAAATAAGCTAAATTGCCGCATTTGGAGTGAAGAGCAACCAGAAGCCGTTCAAGAACTGCCCATGCATCCCGAAAAATGCACTGTTTGGTGTGGTTTGTACGCTGGTGGAATCATTGGACCGTATTTTTTCAAAGATGCTGTTGGACGCAACGTTACGGTGAATGGCGATCGCTATCGTTCAATGCTAACAAACTATTTGTAGCCAAAAATGGAAGAACTGAATTTGGTTGACATGTGGTTTCAACAAGATGGCGCTACATGCCACACAGCTCGCGATTCTATGGCCATTTTGAGGGAAAACTTCGGAGAACAATTCATCTCAAGGAATGGACCGGTAAGTTGGCCACCAAGATCATGCGATTTGACGCCTTTAGACTATTTTTTGTGGGGCTACGTCAAGTCTAAAGTCTACACAAATAAGCCAGCAACTATTCCAGCTTTGGAAGACAACATTTCCGAAGAAATTCGGGCTATTCCGGCCGAAATGCTCGAAAAAGTTACCCAAAATTGGACTTTCCGAATGGACCACCTAAGACGCAGCCGCGGTCAACATTTAAATGAAATTATCTTCAAAAAGTAAATGTCATAGACCAATCTAACGTTTCAAATAAAGAACCGATGAGATTTTGCAAATTTTATGCGTTTTTTTTTTTTTAAAGTTCTCAAGCTCTTAAAAAATCACCCGATATTTTGAAGATTCAAAAAAATAAAATGCACGATTGGGTCGCACGAAGAATCCTGTGACCAAAAATTTGTAAGAGTTATTTTTGGTCTTATAAAATATTCTAAAAAGAGGCTGTGATGCGAATCCCACTGATAAACTCCCATCCGTACCCGCCTGCCGATTTGTCTAAAACTTTAACAAGATTTTAATGGCAATATTTTGAAGTGAGATGAAAAATTTAAAGCCAATATCTTTTTTTGTTGTTCTAATACTTGAATCGAAAACCGTTTCTTATCAGTTTTTGTTAGTGTTTTCGTATTTTGTTGGTTTGTTGGTTTCAAAAACTGTTTTTGTTAACGAATACAAACTTTTGCCAAATTTTAGTAGAATTTTTTCAAAGTTTTATTTCTTGTACAAAAAAAAAAAAAAAAAATTAGATGTTTCTAAGACCACTATCTTTTACGTTAACAACAAGATTTAGCACAGAATGAAATCATTTTGAAGTCAATACCTTCTTCTTCATGAGATATAGAGAATTGCACATCAATTTTTACCTTTTTTTTTAAAATTTAAATTTTTATGAAAAAACAGACTTTTGGTTTTTTATACAAATTTTACTGAATGTTGAAAACAATATTTTTTATAATATTAAATTTGTTTGAAGCCAATATCTTTAATGTTTGCCAAGATATTCGAGTCGAAAATCAATATTTTTACCAATTTTGAGAAGTGTTAGGTTTTTATTTTTTGTAAAAAAATTGTCTATTCGATTTTTCACATGATATGTAATTAGTACCCGTGGCATGATGGTTAGTGCGTTGGACTGTCATGCCAGAGGTCTTGGGTTCGATCCCTGACTATGTCATCTAAAGCTTTTTTAATGGGTACTGCATCTTGTGAGGAATTGACAAATTTTCAAGAGTAATTCTTGTCATGAAAAGTGATTTCTCAAATTAGCCGTTCGGATTCGGCTTAAAACTGTAGGTCCCCTCCATCTCTGACAACAGGGGCCTGATTATGGGATTCGCGGCGAATCGTTTTGCTAGCGAGTTTGCCATTTTTCAATAATTGCTTTCGCTTTCGCCTTCTTCGTTTTGAATTCGACCAATTAACGAATGCAAAGGCGAATTTGAAATGTCATAATGTTTGTTGGCGAGCTGAAATCCAACAGCTTTTTTTTGCGGATTCACAGGCGAAATAGTGTTTATTATTATTTACTGTTCGATTTCGTGGATTCTTTCTTCATAGTAGTCTCCTGGACACCCGTAATCTTTCACAAATTCAAATTTCACAAATTTAATCAACACAAAACAAAATTTTTGTAAAGCTGTCAAGCCAAAAGTGTCAAATCACTGGAATATAGGAAGAAAAAGGCAAACCAAAAGTGTCAAATCACTGGAATATAGGAAGAAAAAGTCAAACCAAAAGTGTCAAATCACTGGAATATAGGAAGAACTATTTTCGCTTCGCCGCGAATTCGTTAATAAGGAAATATAACCCGAGTCGAATTTGAAAGGTCGAATTGAAAACGATCCGTCGTGAACCTCATAATCAGGCCCCACTACTCGCACACAGGAATGGTTGAGAGTTGTAAGTCATTATGCCCTAGTTCTCAACGGACTGTTGCGCCACCCAATTTATTTATTTTTATTCGATTGTTCTCAAAATTTTACCAGATGTCAAAAACGTTATTCTAAGTTGCATAAAATTATTTTATCTTATCTTTCAAATTTCAAAAATATTGGTGCTTTAATGGTTGAACACAATGGAGATCTGAAGAACACCATTTTTGACACAAAGTTGAAACACACAAATAAAATATAGGGTTATTTCGTGAATGGTAACACTTAGCTCATGTCTGATTTGACAGATAATTAGTTGTATCCTTCCGCTGAACGAATATGGTTGTTTATACGCTTGAACAACGCTGGGAACAACGCTTAGAGAAGATGCCGATTTTGCCAAAAAAAATCATCTTCTCAGATGAAGCTCATTTTGACCTTGGCGGGTATGTAAACAAGCAAAATTGTCGCATTTGGGGCACAGAAAACCCGCACGCATACATTGAAAAGCCGATACACCCAAAACGAGTCACTGTTTAGTGCGGATTTTAGTCCAGAGGCATAATTGGGCCATTTTCCTTCGAAAATGAGCAAGGAGTTATCGGGCCATGTTGAACGAATTTTTGTTAACAAAAATTAATGAGGAGGATATTGGCAATATTTGGTTTCAGCAGGAGCGCTACGTGCCACGAAGCTACGCTCGATGTTTTTATATCATTTTCAAAAAAAAAAAAGTTATTTGGCGGACCCTATATAGCTCATCACTATGTGTAGTAGCAGCTGTAACATCAAAAGTGTAATTCCCGCTGAATTGTAGGCAAAATTTTAACATTTCTTTGAGTTTTTGAAAAACTTTATTTGAAAACGAACTGTTGATTGGGTATCATAGACAAATTTTGTTGAATAATACACGATTTAATTGACAGCTACTGCTGTCAATTTCTCTATCAACCTATGCCCCATTATGTTCAAGAAGTAAAAAGCAATAAATCTTTGATCTTTATTTTATTATTTAATTTAAATTGAAATAAATTTTGGCAGTTAGTATTTCTCCTAACAAAACGAGTTTTATAGTTTTTAACGTAAAGACAAAAAATAAATGCAACCTTTTAATTTCCTTATAAATAAAAGACATTTTAGTCAATTAACTATAAAACCATAAACCAATGTGTATTTTAAACATTCTAATAATAATGAGTTGGTATCTAACTACATTTAAGTATATAAAATCTAGCCTTTGATGTAAGCTCGTAAAGAAATGAAACATTAAAACACTCGTTAGGCGGAATCAGCATCGACCGACAACCGATGGCGGCACGGCCGGCCGGCGGCGGCGTTGACAAAATTGACATGTATCAGGTTTTGTTTAAGCACCACAGACGTAATGGTTTTGTTGTTAAAGTTTCACATTTCCAATAATAATAACTTTTCTACTAAAATAATACAAAATTTCATTACACCCATCAAGTGCCGACCTGCAAGATATTATATTTCATTTAATTTATAGTCGAAGATATGTAGTTGCAAAAATAGAACAAGAATACATTTTTGAAGACATATTAGAATTAAATAAAAGCAACCTTTAGAAATATCAGCAAACAAAACTTACTGAGAATTGATTCTTAATTTTTTAATTATGTGTATAATGTAAGATCCAAACAATGCTTCAGACAACCAGATTCCTTCAACTCCTTTTTCAAATATCCGGATAAGGAAATCCAAATCTGCATTATCCGGATAATGTTAAATAGTCGAGACTTATTTGAATGAAATAGTTGTAGGTTCATCGGGAATTCATATGAGTTATAAGTTAGAACCATAGTAAATTCGGTTATTTTTCCGAAGTGATGGAAATCCGAATCATCCGAATATCTAAAAGTACTAATTTTGACAGTTTACAAGGGCTTCTACAAAAACACAAAATTGTTTTAAAATGTTTTACGAATTAATCCATCCTTCAACTAATTCTAATCCATCTGAATTATCCAGATAATGTTAAATAGTCGAGACTTATTTGAATGAAATAGTTGTAGGTTCATCGGGAATTCATATGAGTTATAAGTTATAACCATAGTAAATTCGGTTATTTTTCCGAAGTGATGGAAATCCAAATCATCCGAATATCTAAAAGTACTAATTTTGACAAGTTACAAGGTCTTCTACAAAAACACAAAATTGTTTTAAAATGTTTTACGAATTCTAATCCATCTTAAGCACTTGAGCTCAAATTAGTTAGATTTTCAAACTTTCAGAGAACATTAACTTACAGACTATAAGCGATCACCGACCGAATCGAATCTCATGTGCACTGTTCGAACATCTCATTATTGTTGTTTTAAGTTTTGTATCTTTTTTTTTTTTTTTTTTTTGACTGCACAAGGAAGTGGAGTTCCTGGATGGTTGGTGGTGATGCGTGTATTTATTATGTCTTTTCAAATACGAAATATAATGCGTTTGTTATTGTTTTCGTTTCTGTATTTTTCTTCTTGTTTTTTCTTGTATAGGTAGGTATGAACGTTCGTAAGGTACCTTAAGAATTCAGACATTCAAGAACTATGAATGAAATGATAGGGCATATGGACTCTCATATCCGTAGAGAAGATAATAGTAGGTTTAGAAAAACATTATTGTTTCAATTTATGAGGAAGTATCTGAATGTGTGTATATTAAAAAGGAACACCAGTAAAGAATTAAAAAAGCACACCTCTTTGAGCTCCCATATTTTTCTATTTTCCATCTGTTGTTGTAAAAACACTTTACCCTCTATGATGTTGTATACAATATTTCATGTTATTACGTGACTTCTTTCGATTAAAATTGCCAAGAAGCCTTTAGAAAACATCTGTAAAAATAAACATTTTCTAAACCAAAACCTACCGACTACCTAAAGAAATCCTTGTGTCAAACAGTAAAATCTCTTATTGTGAATAGTAAGAATTAGAATCTATGAAAAGGGTGTCCAAAAATAAAAGCAAGGTTTGATAAGTGATACATTTTTGTTCAATTCTATCAAACATTATAATATATAGGCAGTACACTCAAAATATCATAGTATAAGTCTAAAACGCCCTTTAACTTACAAACCTTAAACCCTCTTTTTCAGATTTGAAAAAAATCTACCTTCCAATACTTCTTTTTCAATTCGTGGGATTTTCGCAAGTATAGTAATGGGTTTTTCCAATAAGGGGCTTCCTTTTTTATTATCCCGCTATTTGACAGCTGTCACTTTTTAAGCTGTCATTTCTTTCATTTAAAAAGTAAAAACTACGTCAAAACTAAAAAATATAATGGTGATAATTTTTCAGTTACTATAAAAGTACCCGCGGCATGATGGTTAGGGGGTTGGACTGTCATGCCAAAGGTCTTGGGTTCAGTCCCTGCCTGTGCCTTTTTTTTTCACGGGTACTGCCTCTTTCGAGGAATTGACAAATCCTCCAAGAGTAATTCTTGCCATGAAAAGTGCTTTCTCAAATTAGCCGTTCGGATTCGGCTTAAAACTGTAGGTCCCCTCCGTCCCTGACAGCAATACTCGTACACAGGAATGGTTGAGAGTTGTAAATCACTAGGCCCTAGTTCTCTGTTGCACCACCTAATTTATTTATATATTTATTAAAGACATTCTCGGCGGGAAATAGTGAAACTGGTGGACGAATTTAAGCTGTTCGTAAAAGTTAGTGATGTAAAGAATCAACGTGTGCATTGCTCAAGAACAACTAAGAATGTTGCTGCTGTTGTCCGAAGTGTTAACAAAAACGCACATTTCTCTTCGGTCTTTGAAAATAGAAAATTCACAAACTTTAAAAAAAGGTCTTGATGCTATTGAAGCTTAGCGAAAGAAAGAACTCAAAGGGATTGATCACCAGCAACTTCGTATCTTCGTTGATTTGGTCCCCAAAATGCACCGAAATGATCTTGATTTTTATCGAGAAATCTTCTTTTGTGATAAGGCTTATTTTCACTCCAACGGTTATGTTAATAAGCAGAATTGTCTAACTGTTGAATAGCATTTCCATGACGAATATGTCACTGTTAGACGTAGTTTGATTGGACCTTACTAATTCTAAAATGAGGTTGGTTAAGATAAGGCCTAAAGATTGTTAAGTTCTTTTTTGCTGAATTAATAAACTTCTGGAATATCACAATTTTGTTGCCAAATCCCAATATAAGTATGAGATTATTTGGGCTTAAATTACAGAGCCATTATGTTTGACGTTAACTTAAAATTACTGCAGAAATATCGATCCCTTTCCGTCATTTTATCGTAAGCGGCATTTTCAATAAAAAGAAAACATAATTATTAAAATTTGTTATTAGGAACACATGAAGCCTTGAATGCTTCAATACTGACTTCGAATATAAGTGGTTTTCAAAACCAGCAGAAAACTTTTGATTTGTCGCTTACGATACAATTTATTTTGGAGGTTACGATAAATTGGCGGAAATGTTCGTGTTTTTCAGAAACTAAACATTTGTTCTTATTTTGTTTTAATATTTATATGTAGTTATAGTGTAAAAAGTTGAGGATATTCTTGAAAGACCTTGAAGAAAAGTTTATTTAAAAAAGTAATAACAATTTTGTAGAAAAAGAAACAATATGTCCCACAAAAACGTCCTTAGAGATTTGACTGTATCTAAGAAAAAAAAAACAACATTAGAAGAAAATTTTGAAACTTATTCAACCCTTTCGTTATGGTTTACCACGCACAAAATCAAAATGTCTTACAAAACTATACGGCATGTCTGGAATTTTCATTAATATAAAAGGGCTGGCGTGTCGCATCCTTTTACAAAAAAAAAAAAAAAAAAAAAAAAAACAGACGAATCCCCTCTAACAATATGCCAGAGGCTAAAGTAATAACATTCAAGGAGTGAAAGAGCATCAGCATACAATGGCACTTCTCTCGTCGTCTTCGTCGTCGTCGCAGTCGGGTGTCCCCCACATTATGATTAAAAAAAAAAAACTGTATATACCTATCTCTGGAATAATCATTGAGATTGAGATGGGTCGATCGGTTAACGCGTCAAGTAATGAGCCCTAAAAATCCATCCATCCAACGAAAACCATCTTTTCCCTCACGCTCTTTCCCTTTTCACATTCAAATATAAAATACCCTTTTTGAAATGTCTCCTATCTATGTTGTCGGTTAAGTGTAAACAATTAAATTGCTTCCACTGCCCTGACCCTCTTACCAAAAAAAAAAAAAAAAAATGTGCGGGTATCGACATTCAAATTCATTCAAAATCAAAATGAATATTTCGAATTTTTTTAATTCCATTGCGGCAAATGATTTTATTGGCCATGTCCCGAATATGAAAATTATATCCTACAGTCCTACAGTGGGGAAGCATATACAAAAAAGTGGAATAATTTAAGGAATTTAGTTAGAGGTTAAAATCAGCAGTTTTTTAGTTTTCGAAAAAATATTTCAGAATCAATTTGTAAAAAAACGATTTTGAGACTTTAAAAATCGTCAAATGTCAAAACCTCAGTTCTCAAAATTAGAGTTGCTGTCAAATTTAATTTAATACATTTTTTATTTACATACATGAACAAAATACTAATTTTGAAATGAATACGTTTCACTGTGATGCGGTCAAAGTCAAATCAACGCAACCTCATCGTGTCGGCTTGTCAGCTGTATAGGTACCATGGCGTGGCGGCGGCGGCGGTGATGGTGCTCGTTTGTGAGAACGGATGACGCCACTCCAACTAAATCAAGTGGCGTGGAAGAAATGCACTTAGATTATTGGAAAATGTTGCCCTCGAAATGGCTATTTTGAATGTGGTGTGGATAAAGAAGTTAAGTGACTCAATATCCGTTTTCTTATAAAATACTACACACACACACCAGTGATAAATATATAATAATGTTGCTATACCATAGATAGTTTTTCTGGATTGGAAACGGAAGAGGATTATAAGTGGAATTATTGCTTTTGGTGTTTATTACTTGCAGCATGACATTCAAATAATAATATGTGCTAATGAAATATTTTTCAATTTGATCTGGAAAACAAACGAACAAAACAAACCATCATCATCATCAAAAAGGAAAGGAAAGTTTATCGGATTGTTTTTGGGGTTTTCTATCATATGTATTTATAAGAGTAGTTTTGATTTGAAAGAAATAGATTAGGTTGTATTATGTTCATTGATGTGAAGCTTTTAAGATGATGAAAATCTGTGTTGATTGACAACTAATTAGAAGAATTTATAAAAGCCACTATATATGTATGCCATAATGAATATGTTTGAAAGGAATGAACTCTTCAAAAAGATTAAATAAAGTTTTGTATATGATTGTTTATATGAAGTATAGATATGATAGATATGTTTTACCACATGACCTATTTATGATGCAATATTTTCAATTCTCAACTTATACATAAAATATTTAAGTTTTTGTTGTAAAATGTGTTTTTCATATGAGAGACAATGGGATTAGTCCTAACTCCCACATATTAGTGATTTATTTGATAAGTGAACTGTGTAATGTGGCTCAAGAAAACCTTTTGGCTTCGAGCCTTTGTTTAGGTTAATATTGAAAACTGATGATTTTCATTTGAAGACGCACACAATTTGAGCTTGTGAGGCCTATTTTCATCTCAATGACTACGTTAACAAACAAAATTGCCACATCTGTGGAACAGAAACCGCAAGTTTATTGGCAGAACCCAATTACTGGGACTTTAACAACTTGAAAAATCCTTCGATTACAAGCTTAAATAAAAACTTGAGTTTAAAACTATACACCTGTTTTTTTTTTTGAGATTCAAAAAGTAGTACAGTGAGTAATTGCCAACAAAAACCATCCGCAATAGTCTGGTTTTTATATTTGAAAGTTGATTCAATTGAAAACATTGTGAAAATGATTCAAATCAAAATTAAAATAAAAGTTTTCGAAATTCAGACCAAGGAGCTATTTCACCAAAAAAAATTCACTTCGCAACTTTAAACAAAAATAATATCTTGCAAAGTAAAATTTGCAAAGTTTCTCACAAAATTTGCAAATTGGAAAGACCTTTCACATTTTAATCTGTCAGACTTTAAGTAAAAATATTTCACCAATTTAAAATACAACTTTTCAATTAATTCGTATTTTGAAAATTTGCAAACTAAATCTTAGATTGTGTTTATTAAGATCAAATATGCATTGAAAAATATTGATGAAACAATATCATCATCATGGTATCGTCAACACTTCCAGCTACATAAGGAAATCCTCCTTGAGAAAAAAATTGCGAGTCTATTTCTGAACAATTTTGTGCCCAAAAAAATGGTTTTAAAAAAGAAATTCATCAATGATAATATTCGAAACTCGTTGAACTACTCTGCAGACGGTTTCTTTGCTTATTCCGTGCATAGATGGAACATTGTTATATTGGACTCCATTTCCAGCCTAATGTAGTATACGCAAAAGTTGTTACAAGAGATTTAACACATATTTCTTTGGCTATTAGATTATTGGTTGTTTCCAATTTTAGAAAACGCAAATTCGATGGAATTTGTCGTTAATCTAAAACTTTCTTCTGTAGAAAAATAATTGCCGATATCGAAGTTATTATTATTATTATTATTATTATTATTATAATTTTATTGAAATATAAATAAATTAAATTATCAATAATTAAAAAAAAAGATAAAGCGATAGCTACCAGGACTTTTCGCTATAGAATTTCCGATATCGAAGTTAATTTTTAGTTTCACTACTCTTTGGTCACTATTTTTAACTTCTTAGAAAGAAACGTTTTATTTTTTTTTGCTATAAACTGTCAAATTCCATTGAAGGATTAGAAAATTTCTACATGATCACACATTTTTGAAATTGAAAATTCATGTTCTTTGGTAAATTCGTCAAAATTCAAAAAATAATAGGCTGTGTCCATTGTCTTTTTAACTATTATTCACTTCTTCATTTTCAAAACGGTTCATATATATTTTTACTTGCGACATATAGAAACTATGTATATATGGCAAGTTTTGCATTCGTGCAAAATTTCGAACTCGAGATTTTAATCTAACATGATATAACGATGGTCGAGAAGTCGAAAAAAGTGGGTCCAGCGATTCCGTCCGGTCTGTTTTGTCTGTCTGTCCACGCTCCTACAGCCTAAACCATTGGGTCGATTAAGTTCAAACTTGGTAGTTAAGGTTTTGAGCAGATTCGAGTTAGGCGTTTTTTTCATTTTTTTTAAAGATCAAAACTAACAGTGGCCCCCATACAATTTTTTTGGTCAAAAAACGAAAATTCGAATTTTCTCAAAAACAAACCGATAGATTTTTTTTTAAATTTTCTTTAAAATTTTATTTTTTAACTTAGCTTCTTTTAATAAGAAAAACATATTTTTGTATTGCTCAGGAAAGGTACCGCACATAGAACCATTATTTTGTTTTTTAATTTTCTCAGCGACTTATAAACTGATTTCAATAATTTTTTTTCTGAATAAGCTCTTATATTGCCTTAACAATTTTTGATTATCAAAAGTGCAATTTTTTATTGTTTGGATTTTTAAAAAAATATTGAATTCTTTTTTTTTTCAAAATTCTATATCTCAAAAACGGGTGAACATTTTTTTACGAAATTCAAATGTAGAGCGTATATTTACAAACACTAAACAACTGCATACCAAAAATATTTTTAGAACAAAATTGAAAAATTTTATATATTAAAAATTAATTTTAAAAAAAACCGCTCTAACGATTTTCAAAAAAAAATTTGAAAAATCAAGGATTTTTTGATTTATAAAATGGCATTTAAATTTTTAAAGACAAACATATTTTTCAGGTAAAATTTTGAATCTTAAAATTTTTTTTTTATTATTTTAATTATGTATTTTATTTTATTTTTAATTACTTTAATTATTTATTTTTTTAATAATTTTAAATATTTTTAACTAGTTGAATACACAAACAATTGTTTTCGTAAAGGATGCTTACAAGTATTTTTCATTTCTGGGATGAGTTGTCCTAGGATGAGTTGTGTCTTGGGATAAATCACAAGTTTTTTGACAAATTAAATGGCATTTATGTATATCTTTGAAGACGAACTTATTTTACAGGTACATTTTTAAACAGACTCTGCATACAGGAGCAAGTTCATGCGACCCAGTCGTGCATTTTATTACATTATCAAAACGATTTTTGTTTTTTAGCCTTATTAACAGCATTTTTAAATACAGAATTTTGAAAACAGAATACTTATTTTTAAGAAAACATCATAATAATTTTTAATTAGCATAATGTTCTACTATATGTACATACTTCCCTTGAACAATAACATTGTCAAAAAGTAAAATTACATAATTTCGACCCAGCCCATCACAAATTATCTTTCGGTTGGTCTATTTCCTCAACCAAGCCTCCAAACAAGATGCGCTTTTCACTATAATACACAGCATCGATCCACCTATCAACTGCACCAGACTAATTGATCTGTCGATACTTCCAGTGTTATGAGATACAGTATTTTGACAATACAGCATTTTGAGACACATTATTTTAAATTTACAGTATTTTGAAATACAGAATATTAACCATACAGTATTATGACCATACAGTATCGTACAGTATCATACAGAATTTTGACCATACAGTATTTTAAAATACAGCATTTCGACCCGCTCCCATTTTTTTATAAGTTTTCCACAACTTTTAAAAACAAACTCTTATTTGCAAATACAAATTTTGTTTGTATATTATTAATAAGCTTTTCAAAATTGTTTTGTAAAACAAAAAGAACAAGTACTTGCAAAATAACAAAACTTTTCACTTTTCAGAAAGGACCTTGCATTTCGCAAATTTGAGTTTGGCAAATCGTATTTTGCAAATAGGAAAACGTTTCAAATTAATAATTGTACATTTCACCTAATTTGCAAAGTAAAAGTGCAAAGTTGCAAAGTGAAAAGTGTTTGGTGAAAACGGGCCCGGAACTAATTGTATCTTAATAAAATGGAAAATTTCAAGGATGATATGGTAAGAATATATCATTAGTAATTTTTACTTTATTTCTTTTCATGATTTCCATTTCGCAAATTATATCAGACTTTTTAACAAAATTAAGTTGCAATCTTAAAAGATGCGTTTATGACCATTTCTAAAATTTTGAATTCGTTCAAAGTTTCTTATTCCATTATACTAAAATTTTAAACAACATTAACAACAATAGATTATTTATTAATTTAACATTTCCTGAACACGAATTAATACATCCATGTGTACATTTATTTTTAGTTTCCTTTAATATACATATGTAATACATGGTAAGTTTTAATTCATCTGTAAAAACCCAACCTTTTTCCAATAATTGAGTTTTTATTTTATAACTTCAACAATTATACCAACGAGCAACGACCGACCGACTGACGCGACGCACAAACAAACCAAAAGCCATGTTAATTTGTTAAGGTCTATAATTGATGTTAAATTATAACTTTGTGATGTTTGTAAATATTTTGTTTATCCACAGTTTGAATCAACTTATTTTGTTTTTAAACGGTAATTTAACTTGGGGGGAAAAAGTTTAATTTTGTTTTTCTGGTTTTTTTTTTGTTTCTGTCAAGATATATAAATAATTCACGTTATGGTTATTTTAATATTTAAGTAAATCAATAAAAGTGAATATTACTGATGCTGGCAATTATTATGTAGTATAAACAAAAAAAAAAATTTCACAAAACAAAAACAAATATCATATATTTATGTTAACGTATTGGAAATTGGTAGCGAGAAAAGAAAAAGAAAAAAAAAAACAAAATTTCCATAAAGTGAAAATAAAATTACGTAGCAAAAATATCTACAGTCTTAGTTGAAAGTATTTGACAGTTTAATTGTTCTTAACTTAAAATATGTTTATAGTGGATAAGTCGGTTTCTAGATTTCTAAAAAATGTAATCTTATAGTACAATAGTTTTGCTGGTTAGAAGGAACATACAGTACAAGACTGTATATACGACAGATCCATAGAATATTGACCTGAATAATTCAAATAACAATTTGATTTCGATCAGCAGTTTGTCAAAATTAATGCGAAAATGTTTTATAATATTATCTTAGCGCAATTATATTTAAACATATTCTTCTGAAGAATGCGTCAGTTTATGTATTTTCACCTACTGTAGCCGCACCCTAAGGTGAATTACTCGAACCTGATATAAACTCGAATACTTGAATTCACTGTGACAAAAGAAAACCATCATAAAAACATGACACGTTCTTGAAAATCTTTGTTTAAATTTTTCAAAGTACCACATTGTTAAGCCTTTAGTCAAGACTGTACAGAACAGACAAGGATGTGGGTAAAAATAAATTCGTCAATAATATCAATAACCACAAAGTTTTTTTTCGTTCCTTTTTTATTTTTAAAAATTTAAGTCTGGCAGAAAAAAAAACACAGATGTACCTATAAAAATATTCGTTTATTTTCATATTTTGAAAAAAGCACCTGCCGATGAATCGAATAAAAACAAAAACAAAAAAAAAACCATACTCATACCCAACCCATATGACGAAACGTGAGAGGTAATAAATTTCAGTTTAAGCCCATTTTACAACAAAACGGCCACTTTATAACACATACAGATAGATATACGCAAACATACCTACATATTTGAACAAACAAATAAAGAAAATAAACCGTCACAAGTTTACTAAATAAAAGGCCGTAGTTGTAGGAAGGTAATTCATTTGGGCAGAATTAAGAATAGAATTGGAAAAAATTGAGAAAATTTAAAAGGATTTCGAATAAAAATGTACTCAAATTGCTCGGAATGGAATTTACAAACAATTTAAACTTATTTATTTTCAATAACACTTATTATCTTTACAAAAGTAGTCTAGTAAAAACTATAGTTTTTAATCTTGTTACGGATGTGACATTAGTGCCTGGATGTTTAAAACTGCTGGAAAACTACAAAATTGTTTTATAATGTAAATACAACAAATACTCAATTAAATAAATACTTTTTTCTACGCGGATTAGAAGAATATTTAAGACTATCAAAAACGGTGCAGGGAATTAACTTCACGGGAACTACCTTCACATGGGAACTAACTTCACCACTAGTGGGAATTATAATTTCATCAGAAAATTGTATGAAGTAACTTCCCACCTACGATTGAAATATCTGAAAAATTATCAAGCGTTGAATTGGTGACGTGAAATAGTACCAAATGAAATAACACCAAATTTCAAATTTGGCGTTATTACGTTGTTCAAAACGAAATAAAACCAATTTGGCTTTATTTCGATTTATAAAAAGAAATAAGGCCAAAAAATAATGGAAACAACGCCGAATTTTTAAAGTTCAGAATTACCGATGTGTCACACATGAGTTTTGTAACAAGAGTGGCAACGCCGATTTTCTGCATCAACTTCGCATGCATAAATGTTTTGTAATATAATAACATTCGATAAATCAAAGTATAGTGTTTTCCAGTAAGAGGTTGCATTTTGATATTAAAAATGCGAGTATTTTTCGAAGGAAATCGAGTATTTTTCAATCAAATCTAATTTCATTGTTAAGAGAAAGTTATGCCATTAACAATAGAAAAAACCATATCAGCCTATTGGCCACAAATATTACGGTTGCACTACCATATTCTTTTCATGAAAATTTCCCATGATCAATTTCCACGATCAGTTCGCAGTTTTCACTTGTATGTATGTATGTCCTCGATAAGGTCTTGAATTTATTTTGGAGCATTAGCATCAATCTTATCGTTCATGTGATCCAAATAAAAGTATTAAGGAGATAAGTCACAAGAAATCGATGGCTAATTGTAATCAACCCTTCGAGAAAAAATACGGTCAGGAAACTTTTCTTCCCAAATTGCATTGTTTGGTTCGGTGCTTGTGTTGCATATATCCTCCGAATATTGGATTATTTTGATACATACGAGGTGTATTCAAAAAGTACCCGGAATTTTCGTTTTTTCAAAAAAATATTTATTTATTCGTTTATATCAATGTGGTCACCTTCAAAGTAGTCCCTCCCAGATATAATACACTTATGTCAGCATTTTTTCCAATCTTGGAAGGACCCTTGATATTCACTTTTTGATATGTTTGAGCTTTCTCAGCGATTTTGCCTTTATTTCTTCAATCGAGGAAAAACGCCGCCGTCCTTTCATGGGTCTCTTGAACTTTGGAAACAGGAAAAAGTCACACGGAGCCATATCTGGTGAATATGGAGGTTGGGGCATGACTACGGTATTGTTTTTGGCCAAAAAATTACGAACAAGCAACGACGAGTGAGCAGGTGCGTTATCGTGGTGCAAAAGCTATGAACTGTTTTTCCATAAATCTGAGTGTTTTTTTCGGATTGCTTCACGCAAACGTCGCATTACTTCAAGGTAATACTTCTTATTAACCGTACAACCTCGTGGTAAGAACTCTTGATGCACTATACCATTATAATCGAAGAAAACAGTAAGCAAAACCTTCACATTTGATCGAACTTGATGTCCGTTTTTCGTTCTTAACGTTAGATGCTTCCAGGTGGACGATAGTGCTTTGGTTTCGACATCATAACCGTACACCCATGTTTCATAACCAGTTATGACCCTTAGAAAGCAAACTTGGATCGTCGTTGACGTCGTTTAACAGCTCTTGAGCGATGTTCATGCGATTGTTTTTTTGGTCAAAATTCAGCAGTTTCAGCAAAAATCGCCGAGCTCATAAAAACACGTCGAACCTTAGCACCTACCACAGACAAAGTAAACAGTGAATGTAGCTGAAAATTGCATCATACTTTAGGGGCATGTATACCAACACAATAAAAAAATAATTTTGACTTTCGGACTCTCCAGACCCGCGGAATTTAAAAGTTCCGGGTACTTTTTGAACACACCTCGTATAAAGAACCCAATCAACGAGGATAAAACGTTGCTGTTGATCGACTTACAAGTAGTTGAATTCTTGTGTTAACTAAAATTTAAAAGCTTAAAGGCTGTTATGTCTAATTCCAAAAATCGACGAGGTTTCCTAGGTTTTCTTTGAACACTACGGGCTACAATATTCTCTGTTTTCTTGAGCGATACATATCGGTTTCAACTCTTCAACACTTTACTAACTTTTCTCAACAGCACACATTTTTTTTCACCAAATTTACTTTTGCCTGTCGTGATAATGTTTCACGTTTCACAACGATCCAAAAGTTTTTACCGTTTTTGTAGTGAATTTTAACAATTTCAAAAAGTTTTTGAAGTTTTTTGAAATGGCGTAGTTTTTACTTGTCAAATGTCAAAAGATAACAAATATCTAAATAACGAAGTATTCAAATGAAACCTCCTAGAAATAAAAAAAAAACACCATAATTTCCAACTGGTGTTCATAAAACTCTGGTTCTTTTGGAGGAATGAACTGTCAAACGGTTTATAATAAATAAATAAATAAGTAAAAATTGATCTCGAAAATAAATGGTACATAATTTATTTGTTTTGTTTAAATTAAATCCTGTTTTGAGGACCCTGTTTGCATGGAAACACCACCAATGCAAATTTCTTAATGTTTTTGGAAATAATTTGCAAAATTCATAAAATAATAAATCCACCTCCCTCATACTCGAATCAACGACTACGTCCTTGTTTCTTCTGAACCGCATTTAAATCCTTAACAAACATTTAATTCACTCACCTTTTTCAAAAGTAAAAACAAAATTGTGTACCTTTACTTATACTTGGCAATGTCGACATCATCATCGCTTGACGTCGTCGTCGGTGGCTGTCCCTGACGCTGTCAGTCTTCGTCGTCGTTCGTCGGGATAAAAAGCAAAGTCGAGGGTTGGTTTTTGTTTTCCCAATAACAAAAAACAAATGTCTATGAATATTGACCTTTTACTTTTAATTGAAAACTAATTGGTTTGAAAGAATAAGGGTATATGCGAAAGGTTTTTGTTTTTGTTTTTATTTCTTGTTTTTGTTTATTTAGGTTCTTCAATATTTTTAACATAGGTAAAACAAAAAAAAAATAAAATAAAATATGATAGCAAAAGAGGGAGAATTAAAATTGATTAGAAATTCGATTTTTGTTGTTGTTTTTGTTGTTTTTGCTCCTGAATCCTGATGATGGTGCCTGTGTCTGACCCTTGAAAACAAAATATTTATAGCTTTCATTATATGACCCTTTGTTTGGAGCAATCAACTTCGTAACGTAACATAACTCTTTGAATTTAAGTATACGTACATATATATGAACCTGCTCTTCCATACCTATCTATGCTTATTGCTTACCCATATACCCAACCCAACCCATAAGCTGAGTCAAATCAATTTGCTAAGTTCCCTGCTTAAGGTACATGTTCACCGAAATTACGATAATTAAGTGCCGAACTACTTGACTGACTGATACAAAAGTGTTAGGCTTACTTCAACGAGCGACGGTAGCGAGGACGACGACGGACGCACGGTTACGGCATTGACGCACGATGATGTTGTAGCATTATTCCTCAATTCAATGAAAATTATATTGAACAAAGGAAGGAAAAGGACCTTCGTTCGTTCTCTGACCTCTTGATATACGATACTTAAGCCTTCAAGGCTGGTTATTTCGTGTTGTTTGTGTATCGAATACGCTATACGCAACACAGATCCCATGATGATGTCCTGAAGAAAACAATATTCAATGTTAATCGCATAATAAGGTTTCCGTATTTGTTCCTTATTTGACTTTGTATATATGTAGGTAAGGTACAAACGTAAAAATGGTATAGAGTTCGTCCGTCGTCGTCGTCGTCGTGAAAGTCCATCAATGAGCTTTAATTTCCGAACTCAATGGAAATAAGAAATTAATTTAGCTCAATGAACATTTCCGCAATCAAGTGGAAGCGCATGAGGATTTGTTCTTCTCTTCCAAACTATATCTATGACACTTTTGGGCACCTTAATGTTAAAATACCTTTTGACTTTTCTTTTTAGCAGCCCAACCCCTCAAGAAATAAATCACAGAATGTCCTTAATTCAGTTTTTTATTTTGCACATATTTTGATGTATTCTGAGCCAAGGTGAAGTCATTTATTTATTGGCAATATATCAGTTGTTGATGATGTTAAGTTAGGTTTCATCGATATCAAGGTTAAAGGTGGATTAGGCATAGTTTTAAATTAAATTAGAAACCAAAATAATGTTTTAAGGAATCGTGTTGTCATAGGTTTGCTTACCGAAAACTAGGAGGTTCTTTGTACTTCAGGATCTGAACACCCTACAGTTGGGGCATTTAGTCTTCATTTCCACCAAAACTTCCTTTCAAAAACATTTCTGTTTGGCTTACATATCACTCAATTTGAAACTAAGTTTTCAATGTTTCCCAAGAAGTTACTCAATTCTCTCTGCAGAGATTTGACACTGACTTTATGTGTCAAGATTTCAAAAAAAAAAACCTATAAATCATAAGTGAAAGAAACCATTTGATTTCTCATCTCGTACAATTTAGTATTGAATTGAAGCTATATATGTAAAATTGGTAACATTAACTTGAAAGTCATACAAAACTTCTCGAAAACATTTAAACATTGCCAACACAATTTTCAATCTTTGTTAAGGTAGCACTACCACTACCAATTAACAGTGGAAAGACTTCAGTCTGTTAAAGCTTTTTAAATCCAGAAACCTTACCATAACAGGACGATGCAGTTCTGCCAGTACTCACATATGGATCCGAGACCTGGGCGTTTAGTAAAAAGCACTCCGACAAGACAAGTTCGAGAGTAAGGTCTTGCAGAGAATTGTGAGTTGTGAGGAAGGAAGATGACGGAGATGCTACAATCAATCTATCTATGCAATCTACCTTTAAGCTGATATTGTGACAAAAATTAAGCTCGGTAGAAAAAAGTGTTTTTTGCATAATTAAAAAAATCATTTTCCATAAATATATTAATGCTTACCAAAATAATTTCTCAAGAGGTCTTGTTGAAACCAGAGCTCACCTAGACTAGCTTTGTATTTCGGGAAGCAAATAGTCCCTTAACATGGGGCGATAACAGTTACCATTGACAGTAAAATTATGACCAAAATGATTCCATTATTTCATGGGTTCATGATACAAATAAAATAAATTAATTGGGTGGCGCAACAGTCCGTTAAGAACTAGGGCCTAGTGACTTACAACACTCAACCATTCCTGTGTGCGATTACTGTTGTCAGGGATGGAGGGGACCTACAGTTTTAAGCCGAATCCGAACGGCTAATTTAATAAAGCACTTTTCATGATAAGAATCACTCTTCGAGGATTTGTCAATTCCTCGCAAGAGGCAGTACCCGTGAAAAAAAAACTTTAGATGGCATAGGCAGGGATCGAACCAAAGACCTCTGGCATGACAGTCCAACGCACTTTTTTTTTTTAATTAATTTTTATTAATTCAAACTTAAACCTATCTTAAAGCTACATAAAAATTCATAAAACTAGCCTAATTAACCATAACTTACAACTAACTTACTGGTCCCATACGGACACTCTAAGTTAAACAATAATACTTAATTCTAATGCCTTTCGGCCCTAAGATCTATTTTAACTTCAGGTCAATTTTATTTATTTTTTTATTCATTATAAAATTTATTTTTTTATTTTTACTTAAAAACTACTTAAAATTAGGTCCTTAAATAAAACTTAAAACTAACTTAAACTACCTATTCTACCTATAAACTACTTAAAACTAGAACAACCACAGTAGCAAATCTAACTATCTAACATCTTTTGTTTTACATATTTTGTTGTCCTTTTTTTTCTTTAATTCATGTTTTTTTTTCTTTAATTCATGTTTTTTTTTCTTTAATTCATGTTTTTTTTTCTTTAATTCATGTTTTTTTTTTCTTTAATTCATGTTTTTTTTTTTTATTTTGTTTTTTTTTTGTTTTTTTTTTTTGTTTTTTTTTTGTTTTTTTTTTTGTTTGTATTTTTTTTTGGTGCCACCATGCCTATTCTACTTAAAACTAAACCCTAAATCTATAAAACAAGTATGTAAGCCGGCCAAGGCTTTAAACCCCATCCCGACTACCCACTATCAAGTGCCGATTGAAGCCACCAAAACTGGTTCTCCTGCTTCACCCTATCAGTTCGGTCCCGTTCGGACACAGCCCTACTGAACCGAAGGAGCTCTGCTCCGCCTTGTGCCATGACGTCCCGATTGTACAGGAGTCGCCTATCCACGGTTCGTCGTCTGACGTGATAGATTAGCGGAACTGCCAATCTATCCTGTATCAGACCTCATCTATCTAAGAAGAGGAATGCTTCTGGTGGAATAAAGCCGCTCAAGCGTGCACTCTCAAAATACTCGTAGTTCGGATAGAACGCCCCGAAAATTAAATTGTTGGTCGAAGACATATGTAGCTCTTGCAATGTGACCTCGAACGAGTTTTATCACGAAATTGTCAATTCTGTTGATTCGAGCCCCGTTGTATAGGACCTCGTTGGAATAGTAGTGCACGTAAGAAGATTCGACTGTTCGATATAAGTCGGTACAGCGTCGTAAACACTGCCGCTCGAACACCCGAAACCTCTCCATCTGGGAAGGGGCAACGTTGAACCACACAGGACAACCATAAACGATCATCGGCCGTATGAGGGCCATGTAGCAAATTACCTTCACTCTGGGGTCAAGCCGACTGCTGTAAAACAGCTGTTTCGTCAGAGCGAAGGCTCCTCTGGCCCTAATCAGAGCAGCATTTATATGTCTGTCGAAATATAAATACTGATGTAACCAGATACCGAAGTACTTCACTACACTTTTGCTCGCTAATGGCTGCCCGTGAAGATCAACGATTACCATCTTGCGCCAATTCTTGGACGTATCCCTCGTGGCCCTAGCCAACGGAGTCCGGAACAGAATTGTCTCCGACTTCTGGACATTTATTTTCAGTTTCCAGTCGTCGCAATATCGCTGAATCTTGTCGAAATCACGCTGCAAGAGAATTCTAATAACCTCAACCTTTCGGGCCGTTCTGTACGCAATTAGATCGTCGGCGTACGCAATTGTCTTTGTAAGACTACCTATCAGATCGCTGGTGTAAATGCTGAAGAGAATCGGCGAATTCACCGCTCCCTGTTGAAGACCAAGTCCAACGCACTTACCATCATGCCACGAGTACCCTTGTATTTAATGTATGCCAATGGTAGATCTTGGTATTCTTCGGGTTGCTCATCGGCCCAAATACGGCAATTTTTTTATTTACGTATAGAGCTAGAAATTGGCTTTATCACCTAACAAAATTTTACAGTAATCAACGGATTTTTATCGAGTTTTTGTGAAGCTCAACCACTAAAAATACTACTAACGTTTTCTTTTCATTGCCAAACTATTTCTTGACGAAACGATACTTAACAAAAATATCAAAGCAGTTTGATACGAGTCATTCGTAATCATCTGTCAAGAAAAAAAATCAAACCTCGCAATGAATCATACATACATACATTTATTTGTTTAGAATTTTCATAACTAAAACACAAAAATTTGATAAACTTGCACCAAATGTTTGGTAAACTTGTCCAAGTTTCTCCTAATTATGTTTTATTTTTCTTAAGAAAGGTATTGCCGCGTAACAAATGTACAAATTTCAAAGTCATTTCAAATTCATAAAATAATATAGGTATAGTAATGATGGAATGCATGTGCTAAAATATTCCTTAGTGGCTCTTAAAAATCGCACTCAGTGAAGGACATTTTTATGTTTCAAAATGAATATGAAATAAAGAAAAACACACACATTCACTATTACATATTCCCGTGAGCTACATTAAATAATAATAACTTAATTCATTACACCAATAAAACACACAAAAACAAAAACCTTGAGATTTCCCATCAAAATATTTCAGACATTAAATCGCTAGAAATCCGTCCCAATTTGGCACTCGTATATTTTCCAAAGAACACATTTGAAGAACAGAACAATTCTTTATACCTTCAAAAATAAATAAAAATGTGTCACGGTTATGGCCGATCATAACCGTGTCTTAAGTAGACATCATACCTTCATATAGTTACTTATAAGTAAAGCAATTTAATATTTTTTTCTTTATTTATTATTTTTTAACCACACTAAAATTTTTGAGATTTTATGCGGCACTTATGCCGCCTCCTTACCAAATTGCACACTTCCGTCAGCCATAACAAGAACAGAGAAAGAGTGTGAAAGAACACAAAAAAAAATTAAAATTTTAATGTTAATGTTAACACATAAATTGATAATAGCACTAACTGAAGGTCAAGAACTTAACTTTTTAATTACAAAAGTCCACATTTCTTCCTTATTCTTTTTTATATAGAAGACATTAAACTTACGATATGGCAGTTCAGATTCAGAGTCATGGTGTGAAATGTAGCAATTATGTTGATAGCTTAGTTTATTTTCATGTTAACTGCACGCACCAGGTCATAGCCTTTAAAAGGAAAATATACATTTTTAAGAACCGAATTGAAAAAAAAACTTTAAGACTAACCTAGAAATCTATACAATGAAAGGTCGTATATTATGGCTTTGGCTTACTTTTTTAGTCGTTTTGGTCGTGACAATTTTTAGAATTTCAATAAAAAAAAATAAACATTATTTAATAGGTCATAAGAGCTGTTAAGAGTTAATTGGCACAAAATGAGGGTAGGATTTAGTAATGTTTCATTTTTATTAACCCCAAAAGTGTCAGCTGTCAAATTTCATTTTTTTTTTTAGGTTTCCAACATGTCAAATAATAATAATAAAATCATTTTTTTGAATACCCTTTAAGAGCTCATAGGTATCCGGAAAAAAAACAGTTCTTATCTATAAAATGCAGGATACACGAACGCGACGTATAACGCTGACAACAAAACGTCAATTTGTATTAATTCTTCTTGATTATGGAATGTGCTTCAAAGTGAAATTAGAGGAACAGGATCAATAAAAATAAATAAATTAGGTGGTACAACAGCGCCTTTGGAATCAGGACTTACAACTCTCAACCATTCCTGTTGCGAGTAATGTCAGGGATGGAAAGGGCCTACAGTTTTTATGCCGAATCCGAACAGCTAATTTGAAAAAGCAGGCAGGGTAATTTAATTGACAATTACATCAAATTTCTGGAAAACTTAAAACTCGAAACCATTTTGAAACTATGTGTATGTAGTTACATATGTCGTTAAACTAGTTTTGAAGTAAATCAATAATATGGGTGTAAATATCTTCGCAACTTTCTAAAAATCGAAAAAAGTTGCTAGAATAAACTTGTTCTGCATAAACCTTTTAAAAACTTTGAAACATTTATATTAAAAATGCGAAACGATTGATGATAAAACGAATCCAGCGTTTAAACAAGGCTATCACATCAAGTTTTTGAAATATATCAAAAAACAAAACAGTGCTGGGATGCGACTCACACTGATAACTTCCCCTCCCGTCAATTTGTCTAAAACTTTAATCAAAATGTTAATAACAACATTTTGTATAAGTTAAAAAATTTGTAGTCAATATCTTTCTTTGTTCATCTAATACTTGAGTCGAAAACCATTTCTTATCAGTTTTGTTTTGTTTTTATAGATGTTCGTGTTTTGTAAAGAAAGTTGTCAATTGACCTTTCCTAAAAAAAAATTACTAAAAACTAGCAACAATTTTTTACATTTGGTAAAATACATTTTGGTTTCTCAAACTGTTTTTGTTAACGAGATTTTTAATCGAAAACCATCTTTCGTGGCGTTTGCTGTGTGGCACGTAGCGCCGTGTCGTCGTCCTGCTGGAACCACATGTCGTCTAGGTCCATATGGTTGAATTTGGGCCATAAGAAATTAGTTATCATCGTTATGAAGCGCTCGCGGTTGACGGTGACCGCCTCACTAACGTCATTTTCAAAAAAGTACGGACCAATTACGCCACACCAAACGGTAACTTTTTGAGGATGCATTATCACCTGGTGAACCTCGCGTGGGTTGGTGTCGTCTCATATACGGCAATTTTGCTTGTTAACACAGCCAATCATCCAAAAATACGCCTCGTCACTAAAGATGATTCCAAAATTGGGGTCCTCTTCCAAACGATTCGAATTTGAAGCCCAGTCAGCGAACAAACGTCGTTGTCTACGGTCATGAACTTTGAGCTCCTGGGTCAGTTGGATCTTGTACGGGTGTAGGCCAAAGGCCCGACGCAAAATTCGCCAAGTTGAAGTTTGCGAAATGCCGAGTTCTTGTACACGGCGAGGAATAGACTGCCTTGGGTTCTGCTGTACACTTTCACGGACCGCGGCGATGTTCTCGGCCGATCTTGCGTTCTTTGAACGTACGGGTGTTGGCTGATTGTATACTGAACCGATCGTCTCAAATTTGGCCACCAAACGTTGAAGAGTCGACTATGAAGGGCCACCACGTGTACCGTAAAATGGGCGCAATGCGCGCAACGTTTGCGTTAACGGACACTCATTTTGATAATAAAGTTTTATCATTTGAACGTGCTGTTCAATCGTGTTACTTTCCATGATGATTTGGCATAAACAAATGAATATAACAAACAAAAGATTTGACAGATGTCATCAAAACAAAATCGCCGCCACGGGGCGCCAAAATCTACCCCCGCCAATTGAAAAACCCTTTATAAACAGTTCTTAAATTTACAGCTGTATATCCTCGATTTGGTATAGATCTTATCTTATACGTGTCCCCAAATAAGTCTAAGGATGTTAAATCACAAGATCTCGATGGGACATTCTTGTCAACTCTTTGAGAATAATAATTTTAATGCGTTTTTAAGCGAGTATCGTTCCATTTTTAGTAATGGCGTATACCTTTTATTTGTCAAATGTAAAAAGATGAGAGCTTCAAAAGTTACGGATGCTCAAAAAGCGGCCTATTCAAAATGAAATCTCTTATTGTCAATATTTTCAAAGTGGCTTATTCCAAAAACCTAATGTGATAGAAAAGATTCGAATTAAAGACAACTTGTTAATGTTAATGTTAATCCCTTAAAAAAATATTATTTGTTTTGTTGGAAAGAAAACAAAAACTTAATGTAATATGCAATAAACTGTGCACTCACTGTTTCGCATGTTTGTATATTCGCCATGATATTATTCGACATGGGTGATTTCTGCCCTAATGAGTATGTTAATAAGCAAAATTGTCGAATATGAATTTAATTATGTCTAAACCAAGTTTTTCTCACTTTCTGTTTTTTTTGTCTGTATATTTAATTAAAATAATTTGCGAAGTTAAAATAAACAGGTGCTTTACTTACAATTACTCGTACTTGAACAAAACAAACAAAAGTGCTTCATACTTAAATTTTAAAATATAAAAATTAAAATAATATTCTGTTAAATATACATTTAACATTATTCCTCCCTTTTTTCTGCACATGTTTATTTTTCTTTTTAGTTCGTGCCTAATGATGCAAATCGTATCTCATTTAGGATTTCGACCAACCATGAAAATATTTCCCTTCCTTTCATCCATCCCTACCTAAAGCACCTACTTCTCCAAAAAAAAAAAAAAAAACACACAACCTACATCTTTTTTTTTCCTATCCCTATTATTGTGCTCTTAAAAAACATTTACATCTCAAATTCAAATCTCATAATAATTTTCCTCTATATCTATCTATAGACGTATGTTTATAGAATAAACTTACATATCTAATAGTTTCTGCTTTAATGAGCAGACTCTAGAGTGTTACAGATATTTTTGTTTTGTTGTAATTTTAATTATTACTTTAATTTTTTTTTTGGTTTTGAAGGAATATGTTTTATGGATTCCAAGTATAAAAATATACTAAAAAAAGACTATTTTGTTTTGTTTTAAAACAATTAACTTAAAATTGTATCGTTTCGATGCGTGATACTTGTGTTGTTTTCGTGAAACTTCAACCGTAAAATAGGCAACAAATTTTCGTCTTAGAATAATTTTGTTTTTTAATCAGTGTTAAACGTATTATTATAATTTTCTTCCTTTACACAACATGATTTCTATATGACGTCATTGAACCTTATAATGGTTTGCAAGTAAGAGGTCGTTCTTGGGAAACAGTCCACACGCAACTCAAGCACTTAGCAAATATCAACTTCTATATACAGGGTGGTTTATTTTTAAATTATAGATTATTTTGACACTGACATCTGTTTTCCGCTGGAAATGTTGACTAAATTTTCAAGACTAAAAGAAATGAGTTGTTTAATGCTTGAAAAACGTTGGGAAATTTTGCAAAGCAATAATTGCTTCGTAGTTTGAGTCTTAGAGTTACTTGAATTTGGCAAGGATCTTAGTCGAAATATCATCTTTTCTGATATTTAGCGAAAGGCTCGGCGCTGCAATTTGGTTATTTTTAGTTTAGTGAGAAACTGTGATGGACTGATATGACAGCAATCTGTGAATGGTTGAAGCCCTTAAGGCCAATTTCATCGAAGAAATCTGTTAGCTACAACTCGAAACCATGTACATTGTCTTAGCAAATTACTGTCACAAGATGCGGTACTACTAAGCCAGCCACTTGAGCTAAGTTTTGTACCAAAATGAATGTTAATACAGGGTGTCTGGTAGCAAATTTATGTTTTTAAATACGATTATTTCCAAAACTAATAAACGGTGCGGGGGGAGTGATGTGATTGGAATTGTAATCGTGCGGATTTTTCAGTCACGATTCGCCATCAAGGCATTTTTCAAGAGTAACGATTCGTACATAACTGCTCGTCGACAGCTTTGTTCACACTTTGGTATAGGATGAATAAGTGATGGGCCGAGTGTGAATTTAATTCGGTTGTGGGTGCAGATGTTCCGCGCAACTGCTTCGGCTATAAACACTAAACGGCCAGGGCCCAGTTGATCATCAATGACTCCCAAAAACATTGAAGAGAGTTGACGTGAAAATCCACGACTTTCGATACGGAAAAGGGTAGCTTCACTGGGACTTCCAAGAGCGATTATCCATGAAATTTAGAATAAGGATTTAAAATTCCATCCTTTTAAATTAAAATCGTTCAAGAATTCAAAGAAAGCGATTTTATTTCACATTTCTTTAAAACGATGTTGGAGCGTTTTTGTGCTGTGAATCCTAACTTTTGGAGCTACGAGACTTATTGTCATTTAAAACGGGCACGCTAAACTGCCGTTACTGGCTTCCAAGACAACATAAACCTCGACTGAGACACCAGAAGCCATTCCTTGGCCCAGGGTAACAGATTGGTGCGCCATATCCACGCATGGGATAATTGAACCTTTTTTCTTGAGAATGCTCGTGGCCAGGCGACAAATGTCAATAATGACAATAACATACCGAAGAACGATAACGAATTTCTTTTTGCTGAACCTACAAGCTCATCCATCGTTTTTATCCCAGAATAGTGCGACCGCACACACGTCTAGAGAATCGATAAATTTGCTTTGGGAAGCTGACATCCCGTGGCCACCGAGGTCCCGCAGTTTCAAAAAAAGGTGAAAATTTTGGTTAAACCTAAATATCTCATGAACCAATGACGATGGAGACTTGAATTAAATTTTATATTATATATTGTAACGTAATACAAAACAAGTATATTTTTGGAAAAAAAATCCAATTAACGTTTTTTTTATAAATCAAAAAAACTGAAAAAAAAATTTGTCACCTCAAAAATTTTATGACCAAAATATGATTTCATCTCCAAAACAATTTTTTGCAATGAAGAATAATGTTTTTGACATCTGATAAAATTTTGAGAAAAATCTAATTGACAGTTTTTTTATAAAAAATAAAAAACCTAAAAAAAGCATTACTCAAAGTTGGGAAAAATTGAATTTCGACTCAAATATCTTTTCAAAAACTTGAGACTAAGGCTTAAAACTTAGTTTATCTTAAAAGAAATATTTTTTTCAACAATTAGTAAAATTTTGAAAAAAAATCTTATTGACAGTTTTTTTTACAAAAAATAAAAACCTAAAAAAAAAATTATAAAAGGTGGTAAAAATTGATTTTCGACTCAAATATCTTTTCAAAACTTTGAGATATTGGCTTTAAACTACTTTTACCTTTACAAAAATATTGTTTTCAACATTCAGTAAAATTTTGAAAAAAATCGAATTGACAGTTTTTGTACAAAAAATTAAAAACCTATAAAAAATTTAACAAAAGTTGGTAAAAATTGATTTTTGAATCAAATATCTTTTCAAAACTTTGAGATATTGGCTTTAAACTACTTTAATCTTTCAAAAAATATTGTTGTCAACATTCAGTAAAATCTAATTGACAGTTTTTTTTACAAAAAATTAAAAATCGAAAAAAATTTAACAAAAGTTGGTAAAAATTGATTTTCGACTCAAATATCTTTTCAAAAATTTGAGATAATGGCTTCTAACTCATTTTAACTTATAAGAAATATTGTTTTCAACATTAGGAAAAACTTTGAGAAAAATCGAATTGATAGTTTTTTTTACAAAAAATAAAAACCTAAAAAAACAATACTAAAACTTGGTAAAAATTTACTTTAGATTCAAATAGTTTTTCAAAAATTACAAATATTGGCTTCAAACTTATCTTATTTCACAGAAAATATTGTTTTTAATGTTCAGTAATTTTTTTTATAAAAATCCAACAGTCCATTTTTTCATAAAAAAATAAAATCTACAAAAAATAGTACGCAAAAATTGATACATATAGACAAACTTTTAAGCAAGGCAAATCTACAGATGGGATATGAAGTTATCAGTGTGGGTTGCATCCCAACCTCTTTTTTTTATGGTGCTACCTTAAAGAGAGAGTTTACAGCAACGATTCCCGAACTCTATTGAATTGAAAGAAAGTTTACAAGCGCAATTAAAACAAGTTTACTTCAGCATGTGGCTCGTAACACGAGGCTCCGTTTTGAACAGTGCGTGCAACTCGACGGATGACATTATGATAACATTATGTTTAAAAATTAAAATCTGCATTATTAGTCTGTCGTTTAATATTTCAAATAAAACAATATATTAAATAGATTTTTTTCAAATTTAATTTTGAAAATATAAATCTGGCGCCAGGCACCCTGTATTTGCTATTACCTACTAATAAAGCCTTAATTTGATATTTTTAAGTTTATTTCATTTAAAATCTTGTATCTCGTCCACCCTTTAGAAGTTTCTCTTTCTCCAAAAATGTGTCTTCACTAAAGAAAAAGGCATATTTAAAGCAGTGTAAATTTTAATTTTTTAGTTTTAAAATTTTTCGTATTTCAACTTTAATTTTTAAAGATCAGTTCATGTATACGAATACTGGAAAGTACAAAAATACCAACAAAAAAAGAACAGAAAAGTGTCCATAAATGAATTTCCAAATCAAATATTATTAAAAAATGAGTGACTTATTGACATGTTGACATATTTTACTTTTATAAAGCACTTTAAAATTGGTATCAGTGTAATCATAACCTAAGGCAACAAAATCCTCGAAAACTTTTTCATTTAAACTAAACATAACAAAGAGTACACAAAATTCTTACTGAATCTCATCTCAAAGAGTACATTACAAAATATTACTGAAATTGAAAACAAAAAAGATACCTTGCTATTTATTTGTGAATATCCAACGTACATTAATAAATAAAAAGAACTAAGCGGTTTTAAACCGAATTGAATGACTCGATAAATAAAAATAGGAAAACAAAAGTAATGTATTTTAAAATACAAAGCCACATATTATGTTGTATATGGGTTAATTTCGATTACCATAGAGAGAGATAAAGGGTTATACCTATGTAGATATTTTTTAAAATAAAAATAATTACTTTCAGCATAAAATTATGAGTCAAACCAAACCAAACAAAAACGAAACAATGAAACATTAAATTCAAAAATGATAAAATCTATAAAAGGTCATGACGATAGTAATAATATTGATTCGAAATGAGACCACAGATTTTATTATGTTTTCTTTGTAATTCCATTAAACGTAACCAATCAACTGAACTGAATACGCTAGTGAAAAACACCGTTAAATTGTGGATGAGTGATTGGAAAACATTTCGATATCCAGCGACCGACGACGCGACGGTTGTTTATCTCAACCGAAACAACAAACAAACAATAATGAGTTGTCTACACAAATTATTCGATATTTCCGTTGATACGCGCACCAAACATTTTTATGAATTTCCTTCATAATCAAAGAGGTGTGGTCGAAGTTGTCGGTATTTTATCAAATGCCAAGAATATTACACGATGTGATCTATAAAAATAAAATTAAGGGATAAATGTTTATTATTTTCTTTCTTATGTGCAGTCAATAGAAGACGAAAATAAATAAATAAATAAATTAATAAACCATCTTGCATTAGCAAAGCAATTCTTAAACAAATATTGTCTTAATGACACTAAATGAGGGACAGGTTGAATGACTATGAGTAGTATTTTGTTGATTTAACACATAAATATCATATCAGATAAATTGTATATATAATAACTAATTAATTGCGACAAGGAAAGGTTAACATTTTTAGAACTTTAAAAACAGCTACCTTACTTACTTACTTGGTGGCGCTACAGCGTGAACCAGCGCAGCCCAGGTAGGCAAAATCCTTAACTATTTAAAAGTTACGGCTGTCGATGGTGACGTTTTGATCGAGATGTTAGTGTTGTAGGTTCTTTCTTGATAACAGCTTGTGGCCTCTGTTTCAATACTTACAAAAACCCATGGACATGCACGCTGAGTTCTTTCGATTATTTCAATATCATCAGCATATGTCAGTAATTGGACAGACTTTTGAAAGATAGTGCTTATAGAGTTGACGTGTGAGCTCTGCACTATTCCTTCAAGGACGATTTTAAAGAAATCACCTGGCAGCGCATAACCTTGTCTTAAGCCTTTTTTATCATCGAAAGGTTCGGTTAAGTTGTTTCTATCCTTTATGGAGCTGTGCGAATTCACCATGGTCATCCTGCACAAACGCACAAGTTTGGCAGGAATGCCAAAAGTAGACATGCCACTATACAGTTCGTCCCTGTAGATCCTGCTTATTGGACCTTGAAATCGATGGAAAAAAGGAGTGTGCCGAAGTGATGTTCTTGGGTTTTTTCCAGGATCTGTCGTAATGTGAATATTTGATTGACTGTGGACTTTCCTGGTATAAAGCCACACTGATAAGGACCAATTTGGTTGTTGACGATGGGCTTTTAACGTTTACATATTAGGGTAGTTGGTTCAGTTTAGAGGTTTTCCTTCTTTCACTATCGAGTAAACAACACTGATCTTCTTCCGATCATATTTTACAGATAAGTTAGTGATTGGTCCTAACCAAACTATCTCCTGCTGCTTTGAAAAGCTCGGCATTTAAACCATCTGCCCCAGCGGCTTTTTTTACACTTCAGCTTAGATATGGTAACTTTTACTGCGCCTTGCCATCGTCATTGAAATGTATCTAACAGGGTTGTATATTTTGGACCGGGAAGCAAAAAGTCGTGAAACTTTTTGCGCAATTGGTGTTTTTAGACAAATTTATAAAACAGCATTTTTGAAGATATGTAAGACATCTCGAATTGGGTTATTGAAGATTTCATACATGATAAGTCATTTAAATAGAAAAAAAGAATTTCAACATGACCTCGGTAAAGGAAAAAACCAAGTTATTCCTTTTTTTAAATTATTTTCCAGAAATAAGTAGAATTGTAATACGATTTTCTAAATTTGCACAAAACTACATTTTTAGGAAAAGATCGTAGGGAACCAGTGCCTAGTGACTTTATATCCGAACTTTTTCTTTGTGCTAGTAATGTCAGGAATGAAGAAGACCCACAGAGAAGTACTTTTTCATGACTAGAATTATCTTTGGAGGATTTGACAATTCCTCGCAAGAAACAACTCCTGTGAAAAAATAACATTTCACTTTTAGATAACTTATGGAGTGATATAACCAATTCCGCTGGCATGATTCCTACGCACTTACTTCTGTTTCAGGGAACTTAAAATACATATACTAAATAGTTTGAAACAACTACAACTATTCACTATCGCACAGGATTTCAATAAACTCATGACTACGTTTTCATTCTTTTGTGCTTCAAGTTTGTCGAAAGATTTTGCTTGGAATATGTGAAAGTGAAAATAGAAGTGGATTTTCGGTTCACTTATTTTACAGAACTAGATTGACGCGAAATACTATAATACTTAGCCTAAAAGTATACTCCAATGTTTTCTAATTCAATTTATAACTGTTATAATTTTAAATAACTTTAAAATACATGAATATTAACGAACAACAAACCTAACACAGGAGTTCTTGATAGGCTTTAATATGTTAATTTTAAACAGCCTGCTATTTAGGCAGTTGCCATATTTTGACATTTGATAAGTAAAAATTACACCATTACTAAGAGTAAAAAGATGCACGCTTCAACAAACGCATTGTTAAAAATCATTACAAAAATGGGGCTTTTCGAGTTATTTCTCCAAAAAGGCTATCACAGGTGGCCATCAAGACGTAGTGATCTAACACCTTTAGACCCTTTTCTTTGAGGCCACGTGAAAGAAAGTCCTATGTTGAAGATGGACAGCTGAAAATGTCAGAATTCGTCATATATAGTTTTCCACTGTTAATAGCATTACTTCCTCTTACAATACAATAAATATCCATTGCTTTCCGTTCAAAAATAATTGTTTTTTAACTTCCTATAGGAAGTTATTGTAATAAGTCCAATTTATCAAATTATCAAATTGAAAATTTTGACATTTCTCGACGTTTCAAGGTAGAGTCGAAATAAAAGATTTTTAGAAAGATGTCTGTGCGTGCGTGTGTACGACGTACGTACGTTCGTACGTCCGTACGTTTGTGACGTTTTTTCGTCCTCCATAGCTCAAGAACCAGAAAGATATCGACTTCAAATAAATTTTGTTAATACAGATAATAATGCAGAAAGATGCAAAAAGGGCTCTCAAGAAAATTGTGTGGGTGTTTTTTTTACCATAGCAGTTTAAAAAAGGTGAAAATTTTGGTTCATCCTAAATATCTCATGAACCAATGACGCTAGAGACTTGAATTAAATTTAATATTATATATTGCAACTTGATACAAAACAAGTACATTTTGGGAAAAAAATCCAAACGGTTTTTTTATAAATCAAAAAAACTGAAAAAAAATTTGTCACCTCGAAAATTTTAAGGCTATAATTTGATTTCATCTCAATTTTGTGCAACGATATAAATTTTGATAAAATTTTGAGAAAAATCTAATGGACAGTTTTTTTTTATAAAAAATAAAAACCTAAAAAAACATTACTCAAAGTTTGTTAAAATTGAATTTTGACTCAAATATCTTTTCAAAAACTTGAGATAATGACTTCAAACTTATTTTATCTTATAAAAAATATTATTTTCAACATTAGGACAAATTTTGAGAAAAATCGAATCGACAGTTTTTTTTACAAGAAATAAAAACCTAAAAAAAACTGTATAAAAGTTGGTAACAATTGATTTTCGACTCAAATATGTTTTCAAAACTTTGAGATATTGGCTTTAAACTACTTTTATCTTTCAAAATATATTATTTTCAACATTCAGTAAAATTATTGAAAAAAAACGAATTGACAGTATTTTACAAAAAATTAAAAACCTAAAAAAAAATTTAACAAAAATTGGTAAAAATTGTTTTCGACGTAAATATCTTTTCAAAACTTTGAGACATTGGCTTCAAACTAATTTTATCTTAGAAGAAATATTGTTTTCAACATTCGATAAAATTTTGAGAAAAATCGAATTGACAATTTTTTTTAGAAAAAAATAAAAACCTAAAAAAATACAATACTAAAACTTGGTAAAAATTTACTTTCGACTCAAATAGCTTTTCAAAAATTAAAAATATTGGCTTCAAAGTTATTTTATTTCACAGAAAATATTATTTTCGATATTCGATAAAATAAAATCTACAAAAAATAGTACGCAAATTTGGTAAAAATTGATACATATAGACAAACTTTTAAGCAAGACAAATCCACAGACGGGATGGGAAGTTATCAGTGTGGGTCGCATCCCAGCCTTTTTTTTAGTATCAAAATTAAACCTTATTGGAACCCTACATTTTTTTAGATTTAAAGTTTTAAAGTTTATGACAAGCAAAGCAATCTAGTCTTCATTAAAAATCTATAGCAGGGGAAAGAATGTCTATTGTACTTCCATACACTAAAGGGATTTGTTTTAGAATCATTACAAATCACTCCCGTATCACTTTGTTTAGAACTTAATAGGTCCCTAATAATCATCCCAAACTTATGTATTTCTAACGTTCAAATTTTTTTTCTATGAGTCTCTTTGTCCAGCTTCTGTATAAAAATTGTGTTCAATCAAAATATCTCAGAGTGATTGGTTAATATTATTCTTCGAAGTAAATTCTTTGTTAGAATGTGGCCCACACAAAATTAAAATTACCTCCCATCAAAAAAGTATCTACATTTGTACTTTGCTGATGAATATGTACCTACTTATTACATCCATAAACTACCTTTACATATCCAGACCCACCTTCTTACCTATTTATTATATTGTTTTCTTTTTTTGAAACTTAAAAAATATCCTTTCTTTTTATAAGAATAAAATATGATTTACAAAAGACAGCATCATTTTCTGTTTTGAGCTTAAATTACTTTCATTTATTACTCGTATTTTCTTAAAAAAAAAAAAAGGAATCTACGTAGGTACTACCTACTTATGTATCTATAATATTTATATTCTCTTATCATTCATTTGGAATATAAATCATAGTCTTTCCGTCTATAAATGCGAAGCTTTATAGCATCCACACACACAATCCGGACATTAGCACTCCATTTCCAGCATATAGCATGCACGCTATACACTTAAATACTATTACTGAGCGCAAATTCTCAAGAAAAAGATTCTCTACTAACTGTCGGTCGGTCGTGTCAGTCTCAGCACTTCACCACTTCACCACCAACCATAATAGCAACCAGCACCGCGTCCGTTTCGTCTAACCTAAACATAACCCAGGACAGAGGATGGCGGCCTGCGGGCTGGGCGGTCTAGGCGGGTGCAGCCCACATTATGTATCGGATTATGAATTCGTCGCCACCGCACCACGCCGCCGACATTCTTTCTATTCGATTTCATTTCATATCATTCATGTTCTATAATTTCATTGAATTTACAAAAAAATAAACCAACTAAACGTAACTCCCCATCTTCAAGTTGAATTATTGACAAAGAACACACAAAAAGAAAAGAAAGCTCAGATATACTTTGGGTGTCAGCTTCCTTAGCTTAACTTTGAGTCATATGAGATGGGGGAGAAGAAAATCTTGAAATATGCGAGCATACAGAATGAAAATAGAAAAAAGCGTAACGAAAACTATCTGTTCAAACCCATCATCCGTGTACAAGCAAAACATACATTCATCTGCCAACTGCCACAAGCTGGAGGCTGAAAACTGAAGGCTGAAGGCTGGGGTGAATGGGCGGCTTAAAACGCCATTTGTTTGGCTCTTCAGTATGATTGATTTATTGTTTCGCTTCGTTTTTGTCTTATATAAGGACTACTTGGAGGATAAAATAACATTGGATGCCACTGCCATTGCCACAGCTACTGTCAAACACCATCAGTATTTGGTGATGGTGGTGCTAGTTTGCTGGTTACTGGTTTCTAATGCCCACACGTCCACCACAAAGTCCTCCAGGCCTGAGGCATCACATTAACATCCATAAAGACAAGTGATGACATTGCCGATGAAATTGTATTGCATTAGACTTTTAGTATAGTACTTTTTTAATACTTCATTTTCAAGAACTCAAGAACTGAGCTATCGATTGAGGTAATAATTCGCTATATCGTTTATAATCGTACAAATTATTGATCTATATCCTATAACCCACTTATAATTAGAACATAGTCGTTTGTAGTAGTTAAGTTAGTGAAGCCAGTAATTGGGATTCAAATTGAGCCCATTCCAACGATAGATAGTTAGCTTTCCTTTTTTGCTGCTGCATTTAGAATAATTCATTTTTTCGCCCATTTCGTAATTTCTAGTACCTACACTTTGAAAATATGGTCCAAATTGTCAACACTGGCAAACTTTTCACAATCCATTTTGCCACCTAAAACGCATACAACTTTTCCAAAATAATGAATAAATATTGCGTCGTCGTCGGTCGCTTGTAGCCCTATTCGTTATGGTTATCCTGTTTTATCGCCACGCCGAGCCGAGCCGCGCCATGCCGTCCAATCCAACCCACCCACCACAACTTTAACCACAAGTGTACTTATCGTAAATCCCCTAGTTGTGCGCATGGAGTAGCATATCGTCCTCGTCCTCGTTGTCGTCGTCGTAGTTTATATTTGTGTTCCTTTATTTTTCTTCTATACTCTCTTTATACTGATTAATGTCCTCTTTTTGTTTAATCTCATTTTATAGAGTGTGTGATGTGCATCAGTTTTAGCAGCGGCTGCAAAAGGAGACATAACCAAATACCAGAAGCAGCAGCCTGAAGTGTCGGTCGTTTTTATTTCCCGTTTCGTCTACAACAGCAACAGCCAACACACAATGAATACCGATGGCATTTGAGGAGTATCGCTGAGCTCAAAAACTACTCGTTTTACATAGCCATCAGCATCCGATATTGTCTTATCGCAATTGGGTTCGTGTGGCACACATAAACATTGAAGTGAGACTTCATAATAATTGAACTCATGAGAATTGAGTAACTGGAGAAACTTCAAGCACTCGTCATATTGCTGTACTTTTCAGAAAAGTGATATGTATCCATCAGCGAAATTTTCCGCTCGGCCTCCATCGCCGCAATTTGTAAATTTCTCACCACCGTCCGATTATCCATCTGCGGCGACGGCGGCGGTGTCAGCAGCGGCAGGAGCAGCAGCTCTATCATCTACGTTAGCTCCTCACCATCATTCAATGTCGATGCGACATCCTAAATCGTCGTCTAAAGCTATGATGATGGGCAGTGATGGAGACAGCATTTCAAGCGGAGGCGGTAGAATGGTCTCGTCAAACACTATAAGTGGACGAGGTGATTTAATATTCCCCGACGACATCGACAGCATAGAGTTTTGCATGCCACCATCGAATGATATGATGCGAGCTGCCACAAACGCCTGCCACGGGGATTCGTTTTCAGAACGTCGAAGAAGAGGACACAGTAGAAGAAGCAATCAAAAAATTGACACAGAAAAACAGGTGAGTTTTCGTTTTTTCGTTTTTCGTTTTATTTGGCTTTCTATAGCCGAGTTAACTTAATCCTTAAACTTTATTTTCTTTTTCGTTTTAGGTTAAATGGTCAAGAAAAAATCTAGCGGCGGCGACAATTGAAAGGTTCGAAGCGAACCAACCTTTGGAATATGGTTTTGCTGCTGGAGTCGTTGCGCCAAACATGCCATTGGCAATGACTCCATCAACATCTACGATGACCCCACTTCACCAGTCAATGCCAGGAACGCCACAACAACAACAACAACAGCAAGCACCCATTAATCATGTATACTCGTATGCATACTATGAGCCCGGTGCTGCAAAATGCCATACGAACATACCTCATAAAGATAGGCTTTCGCCAATTCTGCCAATTCCTGGCCCATCAAAGAGCCCACCGAGAAATTCCATCCGAGCACTGTTAGCAAAAAGTTTCCGTTCGAAAGCATTCAACGCAGCTCATTCATCCGAAGAGCGACATACATACACCACAAGGTATGGAACAACTGAAAATCTTTACGAAGAGGTAAACGAGCAGAAAATCCGCAAAGTCTTATCGGATAACCGAATAGGCTCAGCAAATACTGGTGCAGTGAAAGAAGAACTACGTCGCGTGCAGCATAACCATTTTCGTGTCCTTGATGAGCTTAATTTGTCGCTAGAAGCACTAATCATGCCGCCAACTCCACCTGATATAAGTCCCACCCAAGAGGAAAAGCCACCAGCGATGTCCCATACCAGTTTGGAAAATCTGTCCAGCACTTTGAACTCGATTGAACTGAAGGACCATACCTGCATCAATCCGGAATTCGATGAGGGAGACCTGGATAGCGGATTCAGTGGCAGTGGTAGTAGTAGTGGTGCTAGTTATAATGAAAGCCTTAGATATTACAAAACAGGTACACAATCTGTGATGCATACAACAACTCTGCCACATAATCTAAGAAGTTGTCGGTCGTCAACAGCCTCTGGTACATCAACATCAAAGAGCAGTATGAATTCATCCGAAGACCAAGGTATTGGCATGCTAACATCAACAGCAACAACAACATCATCTTCCTCTCCATTTAACTACAACAATCGTCGATGCTCAGATGCCCAACGGTCATCGGCGAGGTCTGCCTCAGCATCAACTGGTACAAAACCTAAGAAAAACTTCTGGACGATAAAACCGTGATGCTATAAAACCATAAGAAAATTCTTTCGTAAATGGAGTATTGTGGTGGTAAGTTATATATGTATTTTTGTTTGCAATTGTTGATACATAATTTTTGTTCCTGAAAGTTTTAAGAAGCTTTTCACGTTGTTCAAAGACTTGCAATGGATCTTGGGTTTTTTTATGTTTTGTATTTCAATTTTCTATAAAAAATATATTGCAAAGCTTTTGAATATCCGAAGGATCGTCTCAACGTTAATGGCCGCTTAAGCTTGTTAAAAGATAGATAATAATTATTAAAAACTTAAGTTTTTTTAATTAAATTTTAAATTAATTAATAAAAATACGAATGATACAAAAGTAAGTTAATAAGTTTGGAAATATAAGGTGTCTGTTTCGTGTTGTTGGTATCAGCGAGAGTTGGTTCTAGTATCAATTTTTGAGCGTTTAAATTATTGAATATACATAGGTATATTTGAATTTCGGTCGAAAACACATCATGATGCTTCCACCAGGCCTGAACGATGTTCTTATTATACGTGTGATTTTTGGCAAAAATATCCGTCCGTAATGAAGTATTACAAATACGATGTATTAACCAACTGCGGACAAAATTTTAATAATAACTCTTCTTTATCTCAAAGGCATGTTCTTAGAGTATGACAAGTTGTTTGTTTCTTAGCATTTTTCATTTATAGCTTAAGCTTTTTACTGTTTGCTGAATTTTTTGAGATTTCCTTTGGTTGCAAATGAAATTTGCCCGAAACAAAAACGTCATAGAAAAAATCACAAACGCTGTCGTCAGCATTTTGTATCGTGTTGGTGTCATAGAAAGCTGTGTAAACTCTTCGAAGCCAACGCGTTTTTGAAGCACCAACATATGGTCTCTTAGCTGTCTATGGTTTTATGAGTGATCGTCATCGTACACTAACGTGGCAAGTATGCATGTTTTCAACTTTTGTATATACCTACAAAATATTGTGGCTGCTCCATATCAACTGTAATACGACTTCCTTTCAGAACACAACCTAAAAAGTATATGGACAAGTCTGCAAAAAAAAAGATGAGAAAATTAAAATCTTACTTCTCAATCTGGTTTTCAACGTTTTTTAGCAAAAGATAGATCTTTGAGTTCTCTGTGCGTCGTTGTAGTTTTTATTTATTTAATTCTAAAACTTATTACAAATAAAGTTTTGTTTTTGTAAGCTTACGCAACTTAGTCGTTTAATTATACGGAAATAGCCATAAGGTGGTATATTTATGTTATTTTGTAAAAAGTTAGTGTAAACAAATATAGTGCCATCTGTTGCATGCGAAGATCTGCGCATAGTTAGACCATAATCTACGAACGAACCCCTCTCCTAATTTCTTATTTTATTCATCTTCAGTTGGGAAAAATAAAAACAAACTAAATTATTCCTGATATTTTCTTTATAGGAATATCCTGTTTGAAATAAAATATTTAAAATTAGTTCTGGGACATATTTCACCAAACACTTTTCACTTTGCAACTTTGAAAAAAAAAAATAATATTCTGCAAAGTAAAAGTGCAAAGTGTTTCACAAAATTTGCAAAGTAAAAAGACTTTTCAATTTTTCAGACTTTATTTGAAAAGTATAAAGTAAAAGTGTATCACCAATTTAAAAACAACTTTGCAATTAATTCGTATTTTGAAAAGTTGCAAAGTAAATCTTAGATTGTGTTTATTAAGATCAAATTAATATGCATTGAAAAAAATGCTAAATCAATGGAATGGAATTGTAGTTAATTTCCAATTTTAGACACAACACATTCGATGGTACTTTTCGTTAATCGAAAACTCCCTTTCGTCAAAAAATAATTTCCGATATCGAAGTTTATTCCTAATTTCGCTACTCTTTGGTCAATATATGGTCTTCTTTTTTAAAATATTCTTTAAAATTATTATTTTTTTAAAAATTATCTTACAGCAGCTTTTCAAAAGAAATATTTGTTTACAATAACTTATCCAATTCCTCTACTAAATAACAAATTTCGGAATTGGATAAATCAACGGGTTAACCTTAAACTTCAAACTTCATGTTCTTTGGTAAATTCGTCAAAATAAAACAAAAATAGATTATGCGAATTGTCTTGTTAACTATTATTTACTTCTTTATTTAAAAGCGGTTTATTTATTTTATTTTTTAATTAATTTTCGACAACTCTTCAATTTCCAAGTGAAAATTTCTCTTTCCATATAACAGAAAAGCTTTTCAAAATTCTTAATATAATTTGTAAAAATTACCCGTGTTTTGTTGGAAAATCTATCCATAGTATAGTAGGATCTTACACGAATAGCAAAAACAATATCCGTAGTATGAATACTACCAATAAAAGTTAAAGCAGAATCTTACTACGGATGGGTTTTTGACATTTATACGAGTCTCGAATGGATCTTATGTGATTTCGTTCTCAAATGTTGGTACGATTGATATTGCATTTGTATCTCGATGGCTGTGTTCGTTGAGTAGTTGTGCATTTGGAATCATGTGTTTTCCATTGGGGAAAAAATCAATCTATTACTGTTGATAATATTTAGTTTTCTTAATGAAAATGGACAAACTGGGCTTATTTTGCAAGAGAAAACAATAGAAAAGATATTTATGTTTTGCTATGTTTCCACCAAAGGTTTATCTCAGTTTGGATTTAATAAATATTTTTGGTGTTTCCACCGCACAAGAAAATTTAAAAATGATTAAAATTGACAGCACTTTTTAAAATGCAAATGGTGTTTCGATGTTTCTTATGAAGTGCAAGTGAGATAGTTTAATTCGTGTTAAACAATGAAAAACTGAATAGTTCAGCACCATATAAGAATATGCTACCTACCCCATGTGCAATTTTTTTTAATTTGATTAAAACAAAACTTTATTTTTTATACACAAACATGCAAATAAACAGACCATAACGCATTATCTGTAAAACCAACTCCTCCACACAGGTTTTTCTTCACAAATTTTGACTTGACTCCGATCCCCGAGCGGAATCGAAGCGAATCAAGCTCATTTCAACTCAATTCAGGTAAAAAAAGAATTTAGGCGAGCTTCAAGCTCGCTTCAACACCACATGTTAATGTAGTAGTCTACGAACAAACCCCCTTTTTGAAGTTTTTATTTTATGTCAAATTGTTTGGTTAAAACTTTGAAATCGACTATCACATTACACAGACTTATTTTCTTGATTTTGATAGTCAACTATGAAAAATCAGCTTACACGGTTTCACCCCTGGTCTGAATTTCGCTATTTTTTTTTTTTTTTTTTTTTTTGAATTTTTGATAAATTAATTTGGCAAATATTCAATTGTATCAACTTTCAAATATAAAAACCGGACTACTGCGGATCGTTTTTTTTGGCAATTTCTCACTGTACTATATATGGAATACCAAGAAAATACGGTTATTATTGTTGGTGAAACAAATAGAAATAAAACTTTGGAAAATAACAAAAGAATTTTTCGCTTCAGAAAAGACTTTGCAAATTTGAATTTGGTGAAACGTAATTTGCAAAGTAAAAGTGCAAAGTTGCTAAGTGAAAAATGTTTGTTAAAATGGGGCACTACTGGTGTGAAAGTCGCAAAATTTTTTACATTTTTATAATAAATTATTCTGACAAAAAATGATTAATTATATAAACTTTCAAATACCTATAAAGACTACTGCAGATAGTTTTTTTTTGACAATTTCTCACTGTTATTTATGTGGAATCCCAAAAAACACGGCTTATAAAAAGGCAGGTTTCCGTACTTACAATATTCTAAATTTGTTCACTGACCAAAACAACAAAAAAAAAAAACAGTCTTGATGGCTTCATTTAAGATTAAGACGGATTACTCAAATATTTATGCATTCAAGATTTAAAACAAAATTTTAAACAGATGTCAGCACTTCTCATGAATAAATAAAAGAAGATTATTTTATAAATAAGTAAAAAATAAAAAAAAAAAAAGATTTAAGAAATCAATTAAGCATCCGTAAACGAAAAGCAGGGCAAATCTTTTTGTCTCATCATTCATTGAGCATAGATATATTACTTTAACAATCCGTGAACCAAATACCCTCATAAGTATTTCCATTTGACTGGCCATAACAGGGGCCACCCAACCCAGCGCAGCCCAGCCCAGCACCCACCCTCGCCCTCATTTTTAAACATATATAGTTCAATCGTGATGATATCTTTACTAGAATTCATTTATTTCCTTAGTCGAACATTATCCGTGCGTTGCGCTAATCCTACAAAATCGTCTTATAGATGCGAGCACAGCACAAATAATGTGCTTCTTCCACTTTACCAAAAAAGCAGCAAAATAGGAAAAAGGGAAAAAAAAGAAATTGATCCGACCGAGTAATAAATATGTCAATTTGCCTTTAGAGATGCTCTGCTCTGCTCTCTGTGTGTTGTAATAAAAATCTTCACCAAATCTTTTCCCTGTTGACTAACAACTATAGTAGTAACCCCTATTGTTATATCTTCAGTACATATGTACCTACGAGCGATGAACGGAACGTTACGTATCTTGAGAATTTCTTCCTCAGCATTAGTTCAAACACTATATTCTTGAGGATGGAACATGAGGGTAAAAGATGTACGTTGACGTTCCTTGGAAAATTTGCCTTTCGCCCCATATCGCCATATCGGTGTCGGATTAAATGTACTATCGCATAAAAAGAGAAACGCACTCGCAATACGTAATTTGGATTCGGAAAGATGTCGCCCCAGATCTGCGACGCCGCCGTATCTTTGCGTAAATCATGATGGAATTCCCTCTTTTCCTATTTTTTTTTTTTTTTTTTTGCCAGACTGAATTAATTCTTATCTTTGCAGTCAGTCGCTCGGTTGTCGCTTGGTATTCCTATAGATAGACGTACGTATAGTTCGTAGTCGTTTTTGACTTTATTCCTGGTGAATAAGAAGGGTGCACAGCACAGCACCACAGCAATCCAGCTCCAGAGCAGAGCAGAGTTTTTGAGCTGTGGGGTTGGTTGATTGTATCGATTTTTATCGGCGAAAAATGTGGGATGTTATAGGATGTCTGTCTGCTTACAATTCGAAAATATTAAAATGTATAGTATGTTGTTGGATGGAGTTTTCAAAATGGGTTGGGTGGGAGTGATGTTATGTCTGCTTGCGTAGCTATAGGTAGGAAGATTTTGTATATGCGTGGGCCAACTCACCGCGACAGGCGATCAGTCTGAAAAGGACACACACAAATGGCCGGGAATCCAATTTAAATTATTTCGGCACAATGTGTAATAGACATCAGACTCTTATTCTTTTGTCAGCGATTTTAATTGACTTTGTGGTTTAATCTTTTTCAGTGAAATTCGATTTTTGAGTAAAGTTTAACTTTGAAAATTAAATTAACTTATTGATTTGGTTAAATTGTATGTGCATTACATTAGGTACATACATTCATAGGTAAATTATTCAGATTAAGAAATTATTTGATTTGTATGTCATGTAAAAGTTTCCAGGTTATTTTTATGTTGTTGTTCTCGGGACAAGTTTAAAAAATATACATATGTCCCATATTAAGAAGAAATAACTATTTACGTTTATTTTAGCGTTTAAAAATAAATAACTCGCTTATATTTGTGCTTAAAGAGTAAAGAAGGCTCGTTTGAGCTGTAAGTGATTAATAACATAACATTTTAAAGTATGTAAAGGGTGGATAGAATTTAAGGGCCAAAGTTGAATGTGAACCATTCCTAAACGTCAAGTTCTTTTCTGCATTTAATTTGACATTTCTCAATTCAGAATCGATAAGCGCGTTAAAGTTATTCAGGCTTATTGTGAAAATGGGCGTTCAAATAAAAATGCATATCGTGCACTTCGTGATGTTTTCGGTCAATTAAATCGTCTTAATGTGCATTTACATGCTAACAAAGTGCAATTGACTAAAGAACTAAAGCTTCTTGACCATTTTAAACGTCGTCAATGGTTAGAATAGTGGCAAGAAATGGCAATAGTGGATGATCAATTTTCGAAGAAAATCATCTTCAGTTATAAGGCCCATTTTCACCTCAGTGGATTCGTCAATCAAAGCAGAATTACTTCATTTGAGCAAATGATAATCAAAGAGTGATTGTCGAAAAACCAATTCACCCACAAAGAGTGACTGTTTGGTACGGTTTATGGGCTGGCGGCATCAGCGGGCGGTATTTTTTTCAAAATGAGGCCGGCCAGACAGTTACTGTGAATGGTGTTCGCAATCGTGAGATGACAACGAACTTTTTAATGGCCCCAATATGGAAGATATGGATGTGGACGATATGTGGTTTCAAAAGTCATTTTTTTATTTTAAAAAATACAGTCTGAATTTGAACCGTTTTTAACTATTATGTATGAACGAGATATAATGGTCAGGTTTAGACAACATGAGAGACTTTGTTTCAAGTCAACTGAATTCCTTGAAAGAAAATTTTGACCCAAAGGTAGCTTGTTAATTGTTTAGACGTCATTAATTTCAAACTTCAGATGAGCGCATGCAAAAAAAGAACCAAAAGCATTATTGCCTACAAATAAAAACTAATCAGTCAACGTAAAAGTCTATCAGGAGTTTGTATTGTAAGGAAATATTGCTTCTTCATTTTCCGATTTGACAAGGATCCCTTTAACACAAAGCATTAAATAGAATTGTGCAAATAAATCACTGTATACTAAAGTTTAGTTAAATGACAAAACATGATCATCTTGACATTTTGACTTAAGTAGACTCTACTTGATTTTTATTGCGTTTTCAGTCAACTTTCCAATAAAGTTCCTTTAATTGAAAGTCAACTTTTTGGCAGATAATAGAAACTTGCCTGACCTTTAAGTCTTTCAAATCATGTTATTTAAACCTGTCCAATGATGAGAAGTCAATATGAGTCGCCTCAGCATTTTAATATGAAAATTATCAATAAATTAGTCCAATGACGTTTCTTTGCTATGCGATCCATGGATTTAAAATTATTACCATATGCTTCTCGGTTCCGAACCTTATAATTGGGACTTTTTCTCATCTTTTAACTTAAAATTGTGACGACGACGAACCAAATCTTTGCATGACCAGAAATTAAGGCAAAAAATACTACAATGTCCTAAAGGTAGTAAAAATGTCTGGTCATTTGTAAAAAACGTACGAAACACCACGTAATCCTCGGTTCCAACGCTCGTCCACAATGACATTCCCTATGTTAGCTCGATTGATAAAGTCAATTTGCTTGCAGCACAGTTTGCTGTTAATTCGACGCTACCAAATAGTGTCCTGAGTCCTCCTGTTCTTGAGAGCGTAAACGATTTTATGGGACAAATCTTCTTTCGCACTCGTACAGTTGCAAGAGTACTAAAAGACCTTGACATACACAAATCAGCTGGCCTGGATAGTATTCCCCCTATGGAATGATCACATATTCGTTATTGCCAAAAATGCTGCTAGGTGCTTAGGATTTCTCCGACGGTGCAAGAAATTTTTCACCCCTTCTGATCTGGCTGTAATTTACAAAGCCTTCATTCGTTCAAAACTTATTTGGGCAGGTGCCCCTAAAACAAGTTTAAGTATCTTGGACAGGATCCAAAAAAGAGCTTTAAAAATGATAGGCGATAGAACTATAGCCGAAACAATTACGTCACTCGAACACCGCCGCAATGTTTCATGCCTTTCGTTGTTCTACCGATATTTTTATAAACAGTGTTCTGTCGAATTAACCAAATGCATTCCCCCCCTCAAACAATTCAGCCGTAATACTCGTACTTCTAGGAATGCACATCAGTTTAACCTTGAGCTCAATTTCGGACGTACTGTCAAGTATAGAGATTCTTTTTTTAACCGCACATCGAGAATGTGGAATGCTTTACCCACCTCTGTTTTTCCCTATCATTTTGATATTCAAAACTTTGATACCAATGTGCATCGGTATCTCCTCTTTAATCCTTCCCTATTTTCATAAAGCTCGCACTGTGTTTAAACTTCAAACATTTTAAGGGTATTAATAACCCCTTGAGTGCCCGTAATTATATAAAAAAAAAACTGTTGTGTTTTAAAACGGAAAAACGAAAACAGGGAAGACTTTTAAACAGTAAAATTTTAGTCGTTGGAAAGGGGGAAGAGAAAGGGTGTGAAAACATAAACGACACATTCATTTTCGTCTAAAGTCATTTAATTTCTTTCTTGAGGGGCTGACAAAGTAGCAATATGTAAAAAAAAGTACGACAGCTTATTTCTTTATTCTTTTCAATCATTGCGCCATTCGTGGGTAGTTACACTCCCGTCACTTGAATTAATCCAGTTTTTCTTAGGACCCAGGTCGGCATCTATTTTAAACAAACAACATTCTGGAGATATTTTATTGAGCTTTATCCATTTACGCATACGTTTTAAAAAAAAAAACACATTTATTTTAGTTCATCAAAATGCATTCATTGACAACAGGGTTTAGAGGAACTTTGTAAAGACTTTTCGGTTCTGAATCAATAAATCAAACAGTCAAGTCAAATAATCTATATTTTGTTGTTTTTTTATGGATAGTCTTTGGAATAATATTGTTTTCCAAACTTTTAGATCCTGCTCGTCATCAAGCCTCAAATATTTTAAATTGTATTGTGGCAAGTGACTTTGGTAATACAACATTTCAATCCACTTTTTCACTTCACAAGCTGTATGAATTGGTATACGTATTCCCTTTTTAGCCCACGAACCTTGAACCTTGAAAAATATGGAGAAGTGGTGAAAGGCATTTTTTATTCCACCCAGATAAGAAACAGGGTTAATTTTGAAAGAAAACAAAGTATATTTCTTAGGCTCAATAAAATAATTATTGTTTTTCCTTTTTGGAACCATGATATGATATGTGCCTATACAGATCGGTATCATAAAGTTTCGACAAAAATGTAGGTGTCCTTCTTTCCCATTCGGTTTTAAATTCTTCTAAATTTTGCGTCTCCACAAAAGATCAGCTTTTTCAATGACAAATTAATCGGAAATAAACCCTTCCAAGGTCCAATTTAATCTCAATTTTTGAATCAGGATCTTGTTAATTTGAATTAAATCTGAAGATTATTTTCTTGTAAGTTCTGCTTTTCATGTAGATTCTTAGGTTAATGTCAAATTGTGATACCACATGAATCTTGAGGCTTCCTCCTAAGCTCAATGAAACCAGTTTGAGTCCCTTACGAAACGTGGGAGGCTGATTATGCTAATATGATTAAGATCGTTTAGATCGTTATAGAAGAATTCTTCTAGATAATTCTTGCGTTTTTGAGCTGGAGCAGGGCATGTACAAAGAAGGTGAAGAACTGTTTCCTCCTGTTCCTCGTCCATACAGCTTTTGCAAAAGTCATTTGAGAATACGCCTAGCCGCTTGGCGTGCTTTTCTATTAGATAGTGCCCCATTATGACACCTATTATCGAGCTTATATTCGATCTGCTTAGATATAGCAAGGACCTTGATCGCTTTAAATCTAGTGTACGCCAGATGTCTTTTGTGACCTGACACGTAGTGATGCTGTTCCATCTGTGGTAGAATGGGTTGTACTGTATACCGTTCCTGACGAGTTCATCTGCCTTACTTGTTTACCTGGAATGTCTCTATGGCCCGGCACCAGCAAAGGTGAATATTAAACTGTTCTGCCATCTCCATTAGAGATGATCGACAGTTATAGACTGTTATAGAGTTTGTAGAGACAGAGTCCAAAGATTTGATAGCGGCCTGACTATCTGAGAAAATACGGATATCAGATGTTGATATCACGTCTTCTTTAAGCCAGGACAAGACTTCCTTTATCGCCAAAAGTTCCTGCTGGAACACGCTACAATGATTGGGAAGGTGGAATGAGAAACTTAATTTTCGTCGTCGTTCAGATTACACACCTCCACCAACCCCTTCTTTTGTTTTTGATCCATCTGTATAATAGTGGACTGACTCGTCTTCCAGGAATGCCCTATCCTCGCAGAAAGATATGGAAGGTATAGAAATCTGGAAGTTTCTGTCGAATTGCAGTTTTTAAGGTTGATTGTTTTCCCAATAAATGGTATTAGAAGTTAATTTTTACAATGGTTTAAACTTAATATGATGCCTTAAAAATGTAAATAGATTGAAGCAGATGCGTTCGGAGAAAACTCAAACTTGAATTTAGAAAAAGCAGTCGGATGTAATTATGCATGCATATTTTCCCATACAAGATTCGGAAAGAGTTTTAACGTTGGGTTTTATTTTTATGAATCTTTGTTGAGAGGCCTTATTTTAATAATTTTAATTATGAATCTTTGTTGAGAGGCCTTATTTTAATAATCATAACTTTTCCTAGATATCTACTCGTATGTGTCTATACCAACACTTGAAACATTAATCTATCTAATAAAATCATAAAATTATAGAAAATCTTTTGTAGGACAAATAAATGTCCTTAAAATCGATTTAAAAACACCCTTCGGTCTTCAACCCAATCAGGTAATTTTCAAAAGAGTCTATCCTACAGAAACTCGTAAACATAAGGAATAATATGTAGACTGTATACCTTATTGTAAAAGATGTTTCTGTTTTTAGATTTGTCTATGGTAACTTTAAGTATTCTCTAAACTGTCAGTTGTCACCAGTAGCTTTATCATTTTTGTTTTATTTTTTGTTCTCCTTCTCCATTTGATGATGCCTCAGATACTTTTAATCATATATGTACATATGGACAAAGGAATATTATGCTGTAGGTGTGTTTGTTAGAAATATATGTAGTTAGAAAGGTTTTCACAATAATAAATGATTGTAATCTATTTTAATAATTCCTTATCTTTTTCTCTATTCGGTTTACGTATGCTATACACACTACACAGGTCATTTGATTGATGATCTTTAGTTCATATATAATGTAGGTATACCATATACCATTTGCCATACACAATGTACCACCCTTTTTGAACATCACATCTTTCTAAAGCTTTTTGTCTTCTTTGTTGGATTTGGTTTTTAAATCCTCCTGTCTTCAGGATTTTAATGACATACACATGGATGATATTATCATCTGATAAATTGGCCTACCAGTTTTACATTGGGGATAATATCAAACAGAAAAAAAGTTTTGTATATCCTTTAAACCTACCGTAGGCAAAGAACCTACATAAGTAATGAAAATTTCAAAATCCTTACAGTACAGACTCCATGTACCGTTTACTGTGACAAAGCACTTCAGTGTTATCCCCATTTTCTAAAATCTTCGAAATCTATTAATAGTTGGGTTTTTGTCAAATAAAGCCTGTTCGCCTTGGACTTGAAAATCGGGCTTTTTTAGCTTAATTTCGACTCAAAACTGATTTGATATTTTATTCTGTCAGGCTCCAAAGACTGCAGTCAGTCAAACACAAAAACTACTTGTACAACTTTTCGCCTATTAAGTGAGTCTTTTTAAAGGAAAGTAATTTTAAGTAACAACGTTTAAAGTTTTTCTAGTCTTAAGCACATTAGTTGCGGGGTCTTTAATACTAGCTTCAATAAAAGTTCACTAAATTTTTAGGTTCGAAAAGAAAGTTAAATAAAACGCACTCCTACACATTTTCCATGAAAACTTTATTTCATAATTTGTATAATATACGTCTGTCGCACATAAGGGGCGGTACCACGCCCAAAACAAAAATATTGTTGGTGCAATGACTGCGAAAAGGGCTGCCATGTTCTGAATTAGCCTAGTGGACCAATATCGGAGTCAAAAAGTAGACCAAATAATAGTCTAATTCCAATTTAAAAAAAAAAAACTTGTAGAATTGTATTTATTTAAAAGAAAAAATTGTAAATTAATTAATATAAAGGCTGTTTAAACTTATAGCTATTAAAACAATATAATGAAAAAATGTTTGTTTATTTATGATTTATTGGTTTTGTTTGAAAAGAGTTCATGGAACAAAAATTTTGTTCACTATTGCTGACGAAGAAAAATATCATCCAAGACTAGATTTGGGCTGTCCGCCAAAATTTTGTGTCGGCAATTTTTGAAAAAGATAGCTCAATTTCCAATCTTACAAGCCTCCTTCAAACGCCAGGAAATCTGTAAATTCGGATCATCAACTTGCAGCTGCAATATTTTTGAGTAAGCGTTATGACATCAATACCTCTAGCGTTCTTTTAAATTGTATGCACAATTTTACCAAAAGTATGAACGTTTAAATAAACACTTTTCTAGTAGAATTTTATAATATTTAAACGTTAATAGTTTAAAAAAATAAATAAATTGGTTGGCGCAACATTCAGTTGAGAACTAGGGCCTAGTGACTTACAACTCTCAACCATTCCTGTGTGCGAGTACTGTTGTCAGGGATGGATAGGACCTACAGTTTTACGCCGAATCCGAACGGCTAATTTGAGAAAGCACTTTTCATGACAAGAATTACTCTTGGAGAATTTCTCAGTTCCTCGCAAGAGACAATACTCGTAAAAAAACTTTAGATGACATAGGCAGGGATCGAACCCAAGACCTCTGGCATTATAATCCTACGCACTAACCATCACGCCATCCACGGGTACCACGGGTACGTTAATAGTTTGTTAAGCGATAAATTCTAGTAAATGACAAACATTAAACTTTTTTATGACCTTTCAAATGACAGCTGTGTTTGACAAGTATCATACGCCAGCGTTACCAACTTGAAATCACAAAATTGGTCGAGTTTTAAAAAATGTTCATGAATGAATTAAGTTTTTTAATGCAGTCAGAAAGTCTTAGAATCTCATCTCAAGTTACTTAATGTATACCATTCGAGAGGTCTTTAAATATCATAAGACGAACATAGAATTTTTTTGTTGATTAAGCTTTAAAATTCATTAAGGTTTTAAAGAGTTTTGACAATTTATTTATGTGCTCTGTTGAACAAAAATATATATTTGTATCATTCAAAAGACTCTTAAGTTTCTCCGAAGCGAAGTTCAACTGTAAACACCAAAACCATGCTTCCTTTAAATTTGTTTAATAAAAACACGGCACTTAAATCCCTGTTCTGTCTATGTGTTAAAAATAGTAAAACAAAAAACATAAGTAAAAACAACTGAAAACCCTTTTTAACATTCAAAAAACAAATAAAACCTTTCTTAGGTTAGGTGAGTGCTAATATTGTTGGTCGAGGCGATACAAAAGCTAAATGGAAAATTCTGATGCAACCATCCATTTGCCAAAGCCGCCCGGCCCGAGTAGAGTGGTCTCGAATAGAGCCACCACAAAGCTATATGTACAAACTCCATGGCACATCCACATCAGCCATCTAACGTGACAAATCCCATTATAGATCAAGCCACAGATATCACAAATTGCTCAGACATAGCTACACAGCTAGATTCATCTATCCATACATATGTGCATATGTATTTATAGCGCAGGCAGCAGGCTCTATGCGTACTTTTAATGTTGTTTGGTTTATATGGGATTTTGGCCACGACGACGATATATAGGCTGGAGATGGTAAGTGCGCGACAACATTGTTTATCAGGGACGTGGGCAAACAAGTTAAACAAAATAAAAACAACAACAGTAACAAAAACAACAATAAGACAACAAGAAAACACCAAACACCGCAAAAATATTTAAAACAAAAATATAGGAAGTCGACTTTTGGAGGTTGCCATTGCCATAGTTCCCTTTAAAACCAACCAAACCGACAGACCCTATACCGATTCCGACCAACCAACAGCCAGACACCTAAATCGTTTATGGTATAGAATAGTACGAGAGCATATACTGGATCTGGATGGCAATAATGGTGTTGTGGGTGTCATTGTTTCGCCCTTTTTTTGTACATTTATTTTCTGGCGTCCGTCAGGCGTGCCATGTAATTTTTTGAGGAAAAAGGAATAAATGAGAAAAATAAAAAGGATATGCCCCGAATATAAATACATTTACTATACCTACCCATAAATGATGCATATAGTTCGTGGCTTCGTGCTAACGACATAAACATTTAGAGGACATTACTTAAGTTGGCAAATCGTAGGTCAATGTTTGGTCTTTTTTGTTTTTGCAACAACAGCTGAAATGGATTATGATAAAGTGCAGAGAAATTTAAATTATAAATGGTCATAATTTTGTAGATACGAGTAGGTGCAGGCAGGATGCTTCGCATTATATAATTGACACAAAAGTTGTCACATTAAGATTAAGTGAAATCCCTTATTTATATTACTATTTTAGAAGCTTCAGAATAAAATCAGAATTTTTCACACTGCACTTAAAGTTCTCAAAGCCTATATTAGTTTTTACTATCATAATTTCCCTAGCATTCTTCTAAAAGATCCTATTCTTGGTACGTTTGTTATCCAATAGTTTCAGGGCAGGATTTAACTTTAAACTATGTACCTATATTACACAAAATTGTAAATGATTAACCAAAAAGTAGACGAAAATATACATACATAAAGACATGTGTATTATTCAATATTCTGCCAACTTTTTCGAATCAACTAAAAACGCCAAAATATGACTGGTATAATAATTTGGAGAATTGTCAGAAAATGGGATGGAATTTGATAGTATACATTTTTATAATTGACATAATTTTTTTAATTTTATAAATTTGCTTACCCGCAAACGATACAAAGATGATATAATGTTTCTGACAGTTCTCCACTGGTCCCAAAGGGCTACCCGATTGTAAAATCTTTACCGGCTTGAGTCTGTGTTAAATGAACTTTAAAAGCCCTTAGATTTAAGTCTCTACGCTAAATACGGTGTAATGTATCGTTTTTTAGATCACTAACTTGGGCCAACAGCTGACAATTTTTACCCAATTTCACTATTGTCGGCCGAGAAGATGCTTGACTACGAGACGGTACTCAAAACTGCTTTAGAATCGTGTTTGCAAAATATTCACGTCAGGCAAAATATTCAGACAACATAAGGAACTTCATTTGCAGTCAACTGCATTCTTAGAACGAACATTATGACGAAGTCAACAAATTAATTATTCAAGTGTCATAAACTTCAAACTCGAAACTCTACCTTCAGTTGATCTTGCAAAAACTACCAAAAACATAATTCTCTAAAACACTCCTCAGACAAGCTAAAATTCCATCTCGATTTGTGTTTTGGGCAAGAGTACGATAACTTAGGCGACAAGATATAATAACGGTTTTTGGTAGAGGGGCTTAATACAAGCATTTTTTACTATGGGAGGGGGGGTCTATCTCCCCCCGTTTAGGCGGTAGGGGCAATTTAAAAAAATTTGTATTTAAAATGAAAAAAATTAATTAAAAAATAACGGTAATACTTACAATTAAGTGTCATACCTTTTTTTAAAGCCAACATTCTGTTTTATTAGCCAGTTTTTAATTCAAGTCAAAACTATGCGTAGTTTTTGAAAAATTTAATTTTAAACTCAAAATTTGAGTAAAAAAAGTTAAAAAAAGGTTTAAAGTGTAACTTTTTCAATACTTCAAGATTATCAACCATTGTTTTTATTTCAGAATTTATTGCTCTTATTTGTTTTTGATCAAAAACTGAAAACTAGATGGTTTTATGTCTTTTAGTTTTTGAGAAAATTGAAAATAAAAATTTAATTTTAAACTCAAAATTTGAGTAAAAAAAGTTAAAAAAAGGTTTAAAGTGTAACTTTTTCAATACTTCAAGATTATCTACCATTATTTTTATTTCAGAATTTATTGCTCTTATTTGTTTTTGATCAAAAACTGAAAACTAGATGATTTTATGTCTTTTAGTTTTTGAGAAAATTGAAAATAAAAATTTAATTTTGAACTCAAAATTTGAGTAAAAAAAGTTAAAAAAAGGTTTAAAGTGTAACTTTTTCAATACTTCAAGATTATCTACCATTGTTTTTATTTCAGAATGTATTGCTCTTATTTGTTTTTGATCAAAAACTGAAAACTAGATGATTGTATGTCTTTTAGTTTTTGAGAAAATTGAAAATAACCACAACTACTATTTTAATTTAATTCTTTTTTTTTGCTTGAGTGGTCTTATTTTGATAGTAACAATGGTAGGTGCGAGTTTGGGTGTATGCAACTGTAAGGTGTGTGCGAGTTTGGGTGTATGCAACAGTGGGATCTGTAAGGGGGGGCATGCTGCCCCCCTGCAACCCCCCTGCTTGGGCACACTATAGGATTTGGGGTGGGTGCGAGGTGGAGTGGGTGCAAGGTTGGGTGGGTAAAAGGTGCGGTGGGTGCAAGATGGGGTGCATGCAAAGTTTCTTTTGCATTTAAATAAGCTGGATTTAAGAAAAATTAATTTATCCTTGGTATATCCTAATCCATATTCGATTATTACTATCAAAATAAGACTACGTAAATACTCAAGCAAGGAAAAAATAATTTAATTAAAAGATTTTTTTTCGCTAATTTTCAATTTTCTCAAGAACTAGAAGACATAAAATCATCTAGTTTTCAGTTTTTAATCAAAAACAAATAAGAGCAATGAATTCTAAAAAAAACAGTAATAGATAATCTTAAGGTTTTGAAAAATTACACTTTAAACCTTATTTTTAACTTTTTTTTGTCCAAATTTTGAGTTTAAAACTATTTTTTTCAAAAACTATGCATAGTTTTGACTTGATTTAAAAACAGGCTAATAGACAAAAGTGTTGGCTTTAAAAAAAGGTATAATACTTAATTGTAAGTATTACCGTTATTTTTTAATTATTTTTTTTCCATTTAATGTACATATTTTTTAAATTGCCCCTACCGCCTAAACGGGGGGAGATAGACCCCCCCCTCCCATAGTAAAAAATGCTTGTTTTTGACTGTTCTATACAAATCCGTCATTAAACTTTGTCGCCTAAGTTATCGTACTCTCCCCGTGTTTTGTATTTTAAAGAAATATTACATATCCCTTTCCAATTTGACAAAGAACCCTTTTACATAAAACAACAAATAAAATTATGCAGAAAATAAATAAATCACAGATTAATAAAGTTCAGCTTTCAGTTGAATGAAAAATTATGATTAGCTGTCATTTTGACATAAGCGGAATTAACTCGATAGTTAGGGAGATTTGTCTTGACTAACTTTCCGGTCAACTTTCCAATATAGATGCCTTAATTGGAATGCAATTTTTTGACAGTTGCCCAATCAGATGCCAGAAACTTGCCTTACTTTCAAGTCTGAACATGCCCATTTTTACTAGTAAATTTACCGTTACCTTTTTAAGTACCTAAAGATATAGGTTTTACTTGTCAAATGATAACAGTTGTAAACTTATAGATGCATAAATAGCGTTATATTTAAAATAAAACCTGTGATATTTCTGGTTAATATAGAAAAGCCTCCACTCGTTAAATATAATCACATTTAAATTGAGGAAACTAAGCACAGATCACCTCTTATGGAATGATCGCATATTCGACATTGCCAAAAATGCTGCTAGGAGCTGAGGATCTCTCCAAACAATGCAAGAAAGATTTTTACAAACAATGTTTTGTCGAATAAGCCTGTTTCATTTCCCCCCCTCAAACAATTCCGATGTTATACTTGAATTTCCAGGAATGCTTATCAGTTTACCCTTGAGCTCAATTTCAGACGTACTGTCAAGGGTAGAGATTCTTTTTTTAACAGCACATCAAGAATGTGGAATGCTTTACATCTTAAATTAAATAAATTATTACAAAAAAAATAATCCTTAATTCCTGTTTTTATTTTGTATTTATTATTTGTTATGTGATTGTTTGTTTATTATTGCAACACAGGAAACATTATAGATTTAATTGTTCTTAAAATTGATCTCTGTTTAAGGGAAGTCTAACAAACGATGAAGCCTATCTCATTGCATTACCATGTAAGTGTAATTATTTGACATGAGGCGCCACCTACCACCACAAAAATCTACACTAAACAATGATTTTCTGTGAAATTAAAAAAAAAACAAAAATTGCAAATATAAATTATCAAAAAATAATGCTCTTCTTATTTTCAGGAATATAATTCGAAGACTGCTTCATGCCAAGTAATTCAGTATCACTGTTCAAAAAAACCACCAACTTTTGGAGATATTGAGGACTGTAGACAGCCATTTTTCTTTAAATAAGTCGGTATGTTTTTTTTTTTATTAACAATTTACTTTATTATTTTTAATTAAAATACACATACCGAAAAATTAAAAAAAAAAAAATGTTTTCTTTTCTCTTTTTATTTCAGACTACAAAAATAGAAACAAATCGATTTTTTGGAATATTTATGCTGAGAAATTTTATTAAACTTTTAAATAAACGTGTATACAAAAACAAAAACAAAATAGTAAACGCAAAAATAGAACTTTATTAAAAAAAAATATAATAAAAATGAATTGAACCTGAAGTTAAAACTGCCTATAACTTAAAAAAAAAGAAAATAAGAATAAAACAAAAAAAATCTTGTAAAAATTATAAAAATTCAACAAAAGTTTACTAACTAGAAATTATTTTGAACTTATTGAAATAAAATAAAATTCTCTTTTAAGCGTTTAAATATGAAATAAAATATAAACAATTAAATTATTAGTAATAATGAATTAATAATTAAGTAAACAATTATTATTAAAAATTAAGAGAAAAAATACAACAACCATATTATTATTATTTTTTTTTTAATATAAAAACATGAAAACTTAATATATCTACATACTATTGCTTGATAAACATATTTGATTTAAATTTAATGCAAATAGTTGTAATATTATCACTATATATATATTATATTCGTTTCTAAGATGAAAAAAAAAAGACGTATTTAGTAATTATATAATATTTATAGAAATATATTTACCTAAATGTAAATCTTCTGTATAAAATGTACAATTTTTAAACAAAACCACACAAAAAAAAAACAAAACAGTAAACTTCCTAGGGATATAATTATAAATATATTATATAATAGTATTTTAAATCCAATTTATTATAAAATCAAAACATTCAAACTTTTTGGTAATCACGGAGATTCACACGTTAAATTTAAAATAAAAAACTGTTTAAAAAAATAATAAAATACATATAATAATAAACTCTGTTGAACTTAAATGCACTTTGTCGTGAAGTAAAATCTCTCTTTTATTTTTGAATTTTTAGCAAACACAAATTTAAACCCCGACATTTAATAATACAACAAAAACAAAAAATATAAGTGTTTTGAATGTAGTAATACCGAAAGTTAAAAGAAAATTATTAACCATTAAAACAGAAATTATTCGTTTAAAGGAAAAACAAAAGTTAAATTCAAATCTAAGTTATAACATGGAGAAAAATATTGTTTTAGAAATTATTATGAATGGATAAATCCAAAAAGCTTAAAATGTGATATTTTGTAAAACTCGAAGAACATAAAATATTATTAAAGGTTATAATTATTAAAATATCTAAACAAAAATTGTTTTATTTATTTATGTTTGAAGATGAAGCTGGATCAATTATTAGAAAAATATACACCTGACTTGTGGATTATTAGCTTCCCGTAGGAAATTATTGTAATCGGTCCGATTTGTCGAATTGAAAATTTTGACATTTCTCGACGTTTCAGTCTTCATAAAAGATTTTTAGAGAGATATTTGTACGTGCGTGTGTACGTACGTTCGTGGAGCATTTTTCGTCGTCCATAGCTCAAAAACCAGAGAAGATACCGACTTCAAATAAATTTTGTTATACAGATAATAAAGCAAAAAAGATGCAGAAAGGCTCTCAAAAACATTGAGTGGGTGGTTTTTTTTACCATAGCAATTTAAAAAAAGGTGAACATTTTGGTAAACCCAAAATATCGAAAAACCGAATTGACAGTTCTTTTTATAAAAAATAAAAACCTAAAAATAAAATTCTAAAAGTTAGTAAAAATTGATTTTCGACTCAAATATCTTTTCAAAAATTAAAAATATGGGCTTTAAACTAATTTTATCTCACAGAAAATATTGTTTTCATAATTCAGTAAACTTTTTATAAAAATTCAACAGTCACATACAAAATTAAAATCTATAAAAAATAGTACGCAAGTACTACTAAAATTGGTTTACGACTAAAAATCTCGTTAAAAAAATAGATTTTGAAATCAAACTATGTACATATATGCAAAATATTGTTGGTAATTTTTAAATTTTTAGAGTAATTCAACTGACAACTTTTTTACAAACCACGAAAACCTTTTAAGCAAGACAGATCGGCAGACGGGATGGGAAGTTATCAGTTTGGGCCGCATCCCAGACTCTTTTTTTTTAAATTGTTTTAGGCCCTTTGTGGATTAGTCTAAACTTAAGCATTGTTGTTTATCTATTCTCGAGAGGTAATAAACAGATAAGCATTTATTAGACCTCATCTTTAATAAAAGGTGTTTTTTAGGCGTGTTGTTGTTGTTATTGCGATCTAACACCGCTAGTTTTTGTGGGGTTATGGGTTATGTCGCGTTATTGCTGCCTCAATTGCTTCAAAAAGTGGTTGAAAAATAGGCCTTTCGGCTGGAATTTATTCGAGCCAGCCGCGCCGGCCACTTGCTCGAAATTACTTTTAAAATGTATTGGTAAGCCCTTATCTTTAAAATAAAGCTAAATTCTTGGTCATAACTTTGAATTATATATTTTATATCTTCTTGGAAACCACACGTCTAAGAAAAACACCCTTTTTAATCCCAAATCTACTCAGAATCAGAATAGATTTTGGTAAATGGCGCAGATTCAAACTTTTAAGTAGTACCAAAATTATTATGTGTTTGTAAGTTTCTGGTAAGTATTATGTTCATGATCTTGTCCTAAGAGATCTACATAAACATAAATACAGAGTAGAGAAGTAACACCTAAGACACAACTCTTGGATTATGAATCTGAAGAATTTTGTTTCACCAAAACCACCTGTTAGTCTTTCGAAAGTCTCTACTTAGTCGTGATAAATGTAGATATGGACTTTAATCTCGTACGGTTTTTTGAATAACAGATTGAGAAATAAAATTCTTTTAAGTAACTGCAAAAATTCAAATCAAAATTGTAATTTGTATTTGTAAACTATAACTTTTCCGGTTTAAATATATTCCGGGTGAAAGTCATAATAGGGCTTATTACGAAATTTGGATTAAAAACAAACAAAATATAGGATAAGAATTACAATTTTCTAAATATTTGTATTTGGTTTAAAACCATTTCAAACTTCATGTGAGTATAACTTTCGATTTTAACCTATCAGTGGTGAAATCAAAAACTTCAAACTTTATTAAAGAAAATCTTTTGAGATAAGCAACAACTTTGAATATTGATTAATTTTTAGCGAAATAGCACTGCATATTAATTTTTTTTTACTTAAAATTAATTTTCCCGTCAATGCAATGTGCCAAAAACTTTAAAAACAAAAACCATTTGTGGGCAGCGTGAGTGCAAAACCGACTAAAAGTAGTTAATCTTCAATATTTCATTAAAACAAACGTTACTCGAAAACCATTATTATTCAGGATAAACATGTTACCAAAACCTGGAAGATCACCATATTCTGTTTGGACCATTTTTTATGATACACCCTGTATAACAAAATTATATAGTGTGTTCCTAGATGTATGCAATGTTATTCACATACCCCTTGTGGAGAAACCCAGTTGGATAAGCAAAATAGAAATGCTGCATAAATCCTAAGAATTCGTCACCCAAGAATTGAATGCCTTAAAGCTATTGACAATTGCACCTATTTGACTCACATACATAATGTGTTTAGAAAACTGTATACTTCTTTTTAGTTTGCACGAGATTGCGTGGCGACCAGCATTCGTCCCGTTTAAACTTTGTCAGGCATCTTAGGCGTATGTAGAAGTTGCCTTGACAGAAGTTTGAAGTGTTTGAACCGAAGTAGAATCGTTTTTTAGGAGACAACTTTTTTCAGTTGAGTAGACAAAATACATTGCCTACTTTTATGTGCTTGTTTTTGTCAAAATCAGCTGTGTAAAGTAAAATACGTACATATGTACATATAAGTATGTAAGGTATTTCAAAGTTTTGAATTCAGTGCAAAATTTTATAAAAAAGACAAAATAATACGAAATGGAGAGTTCTATTGATTTTTTTCTTGTAAATTCGGAAGAAGAAAATCCCCTCAATGTTGCACTGAGGAGAAAAAATATTCGAGATCACTCCAATCCATTGGAACTTCCAAACAAAAAGTATTATTTGTAAACAAATTCTTTTATGAGAAGTTAGTGTTGATTTAATGTCTTCGTTTTGTTTGCAGATTTATAAGTTATTTTAGACTCAACAAAGACGCATTTGTTTATGTGCTAAACGAAATCAAAGATTATTTGAAAAAACCACAGCGTTCCTCCGCAATCCCACCAATTCTCAAACTCTGCACTGCTAAAAGTGCAGTGGTAATGATTTTAATTTAGACCTTGCTCAGCCAACAGTTTCTAGAAGTACTAGACGAACGTATCTGTCTACAATGGATTAGGGCTAATATCACAAATGACGAGATGAATTTATCGAAGATTCATTTTTACCAGAAAACCAGATTCCCTAAAGTAATATAGGATGCATCGATTTAACTCGTGTTCGAATCATAGCACCAACAAAAATATTGTGTACACACAAATGCACTACACAACCGGTAAATATCAGTTGTTGAATTTTGACTCAACTGGCGTACATAATACCCCGAACATATGTACTTTAAAAGTCAACCATTTTTTAGCTGACTACTGGTTGACTTGTGATAGTCAACTAGTTGTGATCGGTAATACCGATTGCCGGATTACAACTCAACTTTCTTCTTAGTTGTCTTACATAATAGGCACATTAATTTAAAAAATGCGTTAAATGCACGACGAACTAATATGACTTTTTTATGGTGCCGTGCATTAACTTGCACATGAAATGCGCGATGTTTCCAATCCAAGGAACAATGGTGGCTAATCAACTTTACAAGACAAAGTGATATTGTAGTCTAGAGAATTTCCACGCAGTGTTTCCGACTCTATTAAAGTTATAAAATTAGTGAACTTAATTTAGTCCACTCTTTTTAAAAACGTGTTAACAAAACTTTTATCTTGAAAAATTTTTATTTTTGACTAACTTATCACTTTTATTCAAAATTAAAACATTTCAAAGTATGCAATGCTTAAAATGTACATACATACTTAATGTACATTACTCCAGAAAAATTAGAAAAATTCGTGTGTTTTAGAGCTTTTAGACACGAAAAAAATTTCGTGTGTTTTAGAGCTATAGAACTTAGAAATTGAATAAAACATGATTTTTTTTTAATTTATATGAAATTACTTTATTCAAAACATACATACATATGTACATACATAATCCTCTGGCATTTTAATTTGAATATAATTTTTGAGATATGATCGCCACGAATGGTCCGGACGTAATCTGATATGGAGGTTTTTGTGATTTGCCAAAGTATACGGAAAATTCAAACACACTTCATTAGTATGACAGCTGTTCTATAGGACCTACAATAAATAAAGTTTAAGAAAGAGTGCATAAGAAGATTTAAAACATTTTTGCTTGAAGTTTAAGAAAAGTTTTCACTTATTTTTCGAATAATCTGCTTTTATCTGACAACAGAAAGTATTTTTATAAAAAATACCAAATTTGTGTTGATCATAATTTTTTTATGGATCTTAAGTTATAACTTTAACTGGAACTCACTTAATCTTGTCAAACTTTTTATGACACCAAAATTAAGTCAAAATTGTGATAAATAAGGTTTTCCAGTAAGAGATATCATTGTGATATTGAAAAAAAACTGAACTTTTTAGGCAATTACATTAGATATTTTTTTTGTTGTAAAGTAGAAGATATGCCATTAACAATTTTAACGTTATCAACCAAAAAATTGCCACCATACCCATTTCACACATTGGACATATGTAATCGATAACTAAACGAATTCCACCTTAAAGGTCTTCACTCGACTGTGGAACATTGAAATAATTTATCTTTTATGTTGGCCCAAAGAAAAAGGTCTAAATAGCTTAAATAAAAAAAAAACAAATGGAGATCAGGAAAAAGGAAAGTAGCCATTTTAGCAGGGAGTTTAACTTATTTCAATGCGTTATCTAAACGAAAATGAAATGATTTTTAGTAATGGTACCTATAGTTTTTACCTTTCAAATGTGAAAAGATGACAGCTTCAAAAGTAGAAGCTGTACAAAAAGCTAATTCTTTTCCAATGAAATCTTTCTTTAGAAAACTTTTTAAAGTAGGTAGGTTTAGACCACTTTAGAGTCTTTAGGATAGGGCAAGTTTATGGAGTCTGATTGGCCAGCTGCCAAAAAAATTGCCTTCTAATTAAGGCAAATTTTATTTGGAAAGTTGACTGAGAAGTTGGTCAAAAAAATCTCCCTTACATATCAAGTCAAGTCTAATGTTAAAATGTAAGCTGATCATGGTTTTTTCATTCAATTGTAAAGCTGAGCTTCAAAACTCTGTGATTATTTTATTTTCTGCACAATTTTTTTTTTCAAAATTTTGTGTAAAAGTGTCCTACGGGTTTTATCTTAACAATAATAAACAGGGTGGAATCGGCTAAGGTGATTGTTGATAAATGACAGTCAAAATAATCGAATTTGATCTATGTATGTAAGGTGATAGTCAAATTGATACCTAAAAAGCTGTTACAACAAAAATGTGGTAGTCATTTTTCTACAAATACATATGTCGTTTATGAATAGAGCTACAAAAAACGAATGGAAATATTTTTTCAGTTACCTTTTTTAGGTACAAAAACACATTCTTGTGACCGACAAAGCTTACGACATTCGAAAAAACACAATAAAAGTAAGAATGTTATTAAACCACAGCCAATTTAATACTTTTATTTAGATGTTTTATAGGAATCAACTTAAAACTTCACCATGGCAACAATGAATTTTGACAATTTGAATCTGAAATTGTTCAACCAAATTGAATTGAGTTGAATCATTTTACACAGACGGAATGAAAATGATAGTCAAATTTGACCTTACCATTATCACCTTAGCCGATTCCACGCCAGAACTTATAATGGACTTGTAACCTGTATAATGAATTCTTTTAAAGAATACTCTAATAATAAAGTTTGAAATTAATGACATCGGAAAATTTAACTAACTGGCTTGGTTTTAAAACATTTGACTGCAAATGAAGTCTTTATGTTGTCGGCGCAAAGCAAGCAACTTTTAAAAGCAGTTTTTATTATTTTACAATGATTATTAAATTTTCAACAAAAAAAATGTGTAATATAGTTGCCACTTCTGAGTTAAAAAAATTAATTCTAGAGGTCATATTTTTTCCAAAAAATTGTTATTTTGATAACCTAGAACCTACATTCCAATTTTAAGTAAAAATATTCCAACTAGTGAGCTCCTTTTCTCCAACGACTAAGATGGCTGGGTCACGTAGAGCGCATGGAAACCAATGCTCCGGCCCGGAAAGTCTTCGAATCCACACCTACAGGACAGCGCAGTAGAGGAAGACCGCGAATCAGGTGGCGCGCACAAGTGGAAGGTGACCTCACCCAACTCGGAGCGCGAAACTGGAGACATCTAGCCAGGGACCGAGCTAGATGGAGAAGTTTGTTGGGTGAGGCCCTAGTTCACACAGGACTGTAGCGCCACCTTAAGTAAGTAAGTAAGAGCTCCTTTTGATACACACACAAAATCAGGTACCTACAGCCCTATATATGAACTCGCATAATGTAAGTATTTTGTATACTTAAAATTTATATGTATCTTGTTGATTTTGTTCCTTGACAAGAGCTATAGTTTGTCAAACACAAATCAACAACATTATCTGCCTTATCCTTAAAAAATTAGACCTCAAAAAAGCTTTCTCAACAAGCCAAGCACACACCAAAGTTTATCTGTCTCGTCACATCGAATCTCATTACACACCATATAATAAAAGTTGCTATACCAACCCCATCACATCACCATCATATTGGACTAACCAATTTAGATGCAACAAATAACATAAACAACCCGAAAAGTCAATTTTGTCAAAATACGAGTCCAAGTATAAGTAGGTACATAGAATATGTACGTAAATATATTGAAGCATCTGAAATATTTGTGTAAGCATTTTTACTTTCATTGAGCCAAACTGTCTATTTGGCTGAAATAAGGATACGTCCTTTTCTATACAGATACTTATAACCAGGACAGGACCAAAGAGTCGACAACGACAAGGCAACATATATTATTATGTGTATGTTGTAGATAGAAGAGGGCAAAAAAGGACACATTTGGCCACTTTATTCATAAGCACCCCAACTGTGCCATCTTGATGCAGGAGATAAAAATTGTGTGCAGTGTATGCAGAATGTTAGTATAGGGTATAAGGTATAAGGACGAGAAGCAAAATAAGAAAATATTTTCTTGGCCATTATGTAAATTTAATTCAACAGAAGCAGAAGTAGAAGCTGATGATATCCTTGCTGGGTCGACCAGAGAAGGTGGATAGCAATCGAAATGGGACTGTTTGCATAGAGTCTTCTGGAGACGGGATAGGACGGACATCGACGAAAATTCTCTGTGGGTAAAAAGAATATTCTCTTGTGTTCATATTTTAGACCCTCTGTTCGTATTTGCCAGGTACGTAGCTATAAGAAAGTGACCGGAAATCAATTTTACGATAGGATACGAGTGTCAATTAAGTATAGAAAATCCTAAATGCCTTAAATAGAAGGAAGCCTAGCAGCTACTTTCTGTTGTTGTAAGCTTCATATTCATAGGCCACACATTTTTGTAGGAAAGGGAGCTTTTATATTCTGCGTGGGTCTCATAAGAAACCTCACAAGGTACTCATCTCATCTCATGGTCAATTTCTTATTGTGAGGTCTAAACAAATGGATTTAAAAACGATGGCCCCACACTGATAACGACCCATAAGTGACCTCACAACAATTACAATGGTATTCACGCACTCAGGTTGTGTAAATTAATATAAGTTTTTCATAAATGTCTGGGTGAACGCCCTTTTAATTCACTTGGTTAAATGATGTGTAATTTAATCAGCTGTTTGTTAAACATCAAATATTAAAAATCAAACACTTTTGCATAACAATTATTGATGGTTTATGTATTTTCTAATTATAAAAGTCCAATGACATTTGATTAAGATTACCAGAATTAAATAAATTTATCCACCATAGTCCTCGAAGAAGTTTAACCAAATTGTGTTAATGTAAACTCATCATTGCGAATATAACCTTTATATTTTTTAAGCCAAATTGTCTTTTAAAGAATTTCAAAAAGTATGCAATCAACATTAAAGCTTGAGTTATTTCTGGTCAACATAATCGGGAAATTAAATTAATTAAGTTATTTACATATGTACATATATGTATGTTTTTAGTTTTTGTACAGAACTGACGATTAGATTTTTATAAAAATATTACAACATTTCAATATATACCCGTGTTTTGTTGAAAAATCTATCAATAGTATATTAGGATTTTACACGAATAACAAAAACAATATCCGCAGTATGAATACTACCGATAAAAGTTAAAGTAGAATCTTACTACGGATGGGTTTTTGACATTTATACGAGTCTCGAATGGATCTTATGTGATTTCGTTCTCAAATGTTGGTACGATTGATATTGCATTTGTATCTCGATGGCTGTGTTCGTTGAGTAGTTGTGCATTTGCCCATTCCATTGGGCAAAAAAATCGATCTGTAACTGTTGATATTATTTAGTTTTGTTAATGAAAATGGACTAACTGGGCTTATTTTGCAAGAGAAAACAATAGAAAAGATAATTAAGTTTTGCTATGTTTCCACCAAAGGTTTATCTCAGATTAGATTAAATAAATCACACTTTCAGCACTTTCTAAAATGCAAATGGTGTTTTGATGTTTCTTGTGAAGTGCAAGTGAGATGGTTTGATTCGTGCTAAACAACGAATAACTGAATAGTTCAGTACCATATAAGAATATGCTACCTACTCCATGTGCAATTTTTTTTGTTTAAGTTGAATAAAACAAAACTATATTTTTTGTAGTACACAAACATGCAAATAAACAGACCATAATGCATTATCTGTAAAACCAACTCCTCCACATAGGTTTTTCTTCACAAATTTTGACTCGATTCCGGTCGGGGAATCAAGCTCATTTCAACTCGATTCAGGTATATAAAGAATTGAGTCGAGTTTCAAGCTCGCTTCAACACCACATGTTAATGTAGTAGTCTACGAACAAACCCCCTTCTTGAAATTTTTATTTTATGTCAAATTGTTTGGTTAAAACTTTGAAATCGATTATCACCTTACACAGACGTATTTTCTTGATTTTGATAGTCAACTATGAAAAATCAGCTTACACGATTTCACCCCTTGTCTGAATTTCGCTATATTTTTTTTTGGAATTTTTTGATAAATTATTCTGGCAAATATTCAATTGTATCAACTTTCAAATATGAAAACCGGACTACTGCGGATCGTTTTTTTGGCAATTTCTCATTGCACTATATATGGAATACGGCTAATTAAAAGGTAATTAAAAAAATAATGGTTAATTTTTTTTAAAAAAAGCTTTTGTGAGGGTTACAAGTTATTAGGTTTTTGTCAGAATATGAAAATTGTCACAAAATATTGTTTATGTCATGGTAAATGTGACTTGTGGCATCTGTGAGCTTGTCAGAATGTAGAAGTTTTTCTATTCATGCTAACAACAGAGAACTGAACTGTCAAAAGAGATTATGTTTCTTTTTTATCTCAAACATATGAGAGCGCTCGGGCTGCATTTTAAAGAGAATTATTTCTGAGCCCGCTCTATGAGCTCTAACTTAAATAACCTAGCTAATGGAGTAAAAACCTGAACTCAGCTAACATTGAGTTTGTTTGATGTGGTATGGCAGAGAAATTGGTAAATTCTTAAATATTTGACAGTTAAGTTCTCCAATTTCATAAATTCTACAGTTTTCATCAAACTCTGCTCAGAGAATGGCGTCTTCGATCGCGCTCTGCTCTGAGCTTAAAAATAAAAAAAGCCTCATGTTACGACCAAAAAAAGTCTTATGAAGATATAAATCCTCGGTAGACATCTTGTTTTGCCTACAAGATAAAGCGAATAGCTGATTCATAAAGTAATTAAATGTGTGCGTGACATTTGCGCGCAAAACTAATTAGTTAATTCTATGTATGCGTGACATTATCGACATTACAAATATAACATGAATCATCTGTTCGATTTAGCTTGTAGGCAAACCAAGATGACTACCGAGGATATATATCTTTATTAGAGTGTTTTTGTTTTGGAGGTTTAAACGTACAAATAATTCATTTCTTCATAGGTGTTTTTGGTTACTTCTGTAAATGTCACTGTAATTTTATACCAAATTATTGTCATTGGAAATTGATATACAACTAAATTTGTTGAACCTGCGGAACTAACTGGACTACTCTCTACTTTACACAAAAAACTGCAGCTTTTCTGAAAAAAATTATGCACTAACTTCTGACTTACACTGGTTAGTGTTCACTGAGCTGAACAAGTATACTCTAGTTCTGAATAATATGTTGTAGACGTTTGGCTGGTGTAGGTGAAAACTGTCAAAATCAGCTGATGTCATTATTCGATATAGAAGTTAAATTTTTGTCCACACTTTATGTTTTTGATTTAAATCTTATTATTTAAAAATAAATCTAATCTAATTTTTTGTGAAGGCGAATTTCGAGTTATTTAAAGTTCTCCTAAAACCAAACACCAAATTAAATTTGGAAAAAAGTAAGTAGAATAGTTAGTCATGCTCATCGCATATGTCACATTTAAACAAAAAAGAATGTAATTTTGAACGTCATGGAAATAAACAAAATCGTACTTTCAAAGGTGGTTTTGTTTTTGAACAAATACATACTACATTCAGAAGTAGAAGAAAATATTTAGACTACGGTCTTGAGCAAGTTATACTACACTTTGCTATACTACTTTGAAAGGTTTTAGCTGTAGAGTCCTTTGTCGTTAAGTTTCATTGCATCGACCATTGACTTGTGATTTTGCAATATGCAATCTCTAGCACCTTATTTTCTTCTCTATGGGCTACACAACAAGTTGGACTTATAGAAAAGAAGCAATATGTTTGTTTAGAATTTTACTGCAGATAAACAAATTTAGTGTTTTGCATCCTCACCAAAGACCAAACGAAACAGTCAAGCTGTATGCTATAATATACATATATAGTATTTATGTTTATACTATACAATGCCAGAGGATACAGATAGCCACGTACCTACCTACATGGAATTCCAAAGGAATAACAATTGGAACTCGCGGTATAGGTATATCTATGGTATACCGAGACCGGGTCGAGTCGGGTTTCGGGTATCCTATATATCCATTCTTTTTCTTTGGATGATAGAGATGCAGAAAAGCTTAACACAATTCAAAAATGGATATGGTATGGTTTGTTGCTATACCTACTCTCCGAATTCCTTTTCCTTGTTGTCCTTCGGGAGAAAAACTTTGATTTCACGTTTTTGTTTGCGTGACATATATATGCACGTATATATGAGTACATATTTATATTCCCATTATGAATCCTTATGTAAGAGTGAAAAGGATTCCACAAGCGCACGTGTCTAAAATAAAGACTTACATAACGTATTTTGTTTTGCATTTCAAATTATTGTTTCCTTTTTTTGTTTGTTGTTATATTTCCTTAACTTTAAAGTAGCAGGCTTAGAATTTAAAGATGTCCTTTTTATATTCTTCGTGTATACATAGAATATCTGTAAGAAGGACTGTTTGATACTTGTTAAGCTATAACGTTCTATAATGTCCTTTAACAGTAAACCAAATATAATTAAAGAAGAAATGAAATGAGGATTTATTGCACAAGATTGGGTCGTCTGGTTTTCATTATACTCAATATGCCAAAATGCCTTAATGCCAAGAAATAAAGACTATTTGTTATCTATAAACATATCTATAGGGAGGTATGAGACCAGAAGGATAATTAAATTTAAAAAATTGGGGTCAGAATTGCTAGCACTTGGAACATGGGGACAACTCTGAATGAGAAAAAATTCCATTTTCTAAGTAATTTTGTATTGGTAAACGACTGTTTGTATATTTACGGATATTAGCATTAGTCAATTTTATTGAGAAATTTCAAAAGCTTTTTTTTAAATTCGAAAACTCATAATAGAAGTCATCGACTTTGAAATCGCTTATTCACAAGCAACCAATCACAATAATTGAGTGAATGAAGTAAAATTGATCTTAGATTGTATTTTGACGTTTCCCTTTCCAAGTATAGATATTCACCTCACTTTGAACTTATTTACCATATGAACTGATCTTAACCTCACAAGTGCTGTCATTCAATTGCGTTTTCTTTTGGTCCTCCAGAAATATGAACGCCAAAAATTGATAGTTCTTCTCCAAGATGAATTAAAAATTCTTCTGGATTTGTATAAAGAATTTATCAGACATTTTCTAACATGGATTTGTTAGGAAAACCACACCTAAACGTCAAATTTTTGTTCTGCATTTCATTGGACACTTCAATTTCAGACTAACTCAATGTGAACCATTTAAAGGTACACAATCGAGCAACGCGTTAAAGTTATTCAGGCTTATTATGAAAATGGACTTTCCAATCAAAATGCTCATCGTGCACCTCGTTAGTTTTTCGTTCAATTTAATCGTCCAAATGTGCGTACAAACGCAAAAATCGTGCAAGCATTTGAGTAAATCGGGTCTGTACGAGTTGTGAAAACAGTGCATGTTCGTACAGCTCGTATTGCAGAATATATTGCTGCTGTTCGCGAAAGTCGGCCTGAAGAGCCGTCCACCTCAACTTGTGGTCGTGCCCAACAATTACACCTCTCACGCTCGTCATTGATGAACAATATGAATAAAAACTTGCGTTTAAACGAGTACAAGGTGCAATTTAATCAAGAACCTACCTTGACCATTTCAAGAGCCGTAAATGGTCAGAATGGTGGCAAGAAATAGCAATGGTCAATTATCGAAGAAAATAATCTTCAGTGATAAGGCACATTTTCACCTCAGTGGATTCGTCAATAATCAGAAGTGTCGCATTTGTTTGTATTATATTATTTTATCATAATAAAAAGAAACTACAATAAATTCTTTAAAAAAATGTGTTTTATTCATAATCAACATCGACCCTTAAAATTTGTGTACATATGTGAATAATTAAATCGTGGAACTAGATGAATGGACAAATACCTGCTTCTAATTTAGGTTTGGGGATAATTAACAGCAATTCATTATTAAAATTTTCAAGATACATATATTCGAAAGTGGATGGAAATCAAATCTGAAATACTTAAGCTATGATTACACAGTCAACGAAATCGGTCAATGCGTTGACTCTCTGACGTAAAAATGACGTCACAATCTGTCCCAAGAGTGTCACTTCGTGTGATTGTCAACGAAAACTGGTGTCATTGCGTTGACGGGTACGATGACACTCTCGTTGACACACATTTTTGGGTCAACGCATTGACTTTTTTCGATGACCGTGTAATCTCTCTGTCAACGTCATTGGGACGCGTTGACGGAGTCGTGTCATCGCAATGACCGTGTCGCAGCGTTGACGGGGCAGAATTAAATACCGTGTCATCGTCTCAGTTTGACTGTGATTTTTATACATATAAAAAAAACATGGCCCTGGTTTTTTTACATCATTTAATTCAAAAAATAAAAAAACAAAACAGGACATACATACATAATATTGAAATTTTAAAGCTGCTGGTAAGTTTTTTTTTAAATTTAAAATAATGTCCCTTTCTTTAATAAAAAATTTATCAGATTATGATGGAAGATATCGACGATGCTACTCAAAGACAGGAGTCACTTGTCCAAGATGAAGACCAAAAAAAGAAAAAAGCGCAACGCAAAAGAAAAATTGCATACGCTTGGGCCAAAAAAACTGAAATATCGGCGTTGATTTCAGCTGTCCAAAAGCTACCAGCGCTTTGGGATGGAGGATGAAGCGATTATAAGCTGGCTCACATAAAATGTGAGTGCTGGAAACAAGTTGCTGAGGAGCTAGGGATCCAAAATGTCGATAGCTTTGAAGCTAGAAACAAATGGAACGCCCTTCGTAGCCTCTTCAAGGCAAATTTAGGCAAGATCCGAGCAAAAAATCGGGCCAAGGCACTTCGGAAATAGCGACCGTGTCATGGGCTCACTTTTCCGAAATGATGTTCATTGAGTCTGCCGAAGTGCTTCAATCAGTAGAATCAGTTTCAACATTGCCCTTGGTAAGCTTATATTTTTTGTATAAATTCAATCGTAAAATATACATACATACATATATTTTTTAAGGAGGGAGCCTACACGTATGCTTCAATTCTGCATGAATTGAATCAGCAATTCAGCTCCGAAAACGTCGAAGAAAATCTACTTCCGGCTGGAAAAAATATTTCCTCAAAATAACTTTGACTTGTGCTGACGGCTTTTTTGCTTTGTGTCAAACCGTGTGATCATCAAAGTTTTTCGAGTCAATGCATTGACACTGATGAGTAAAAGTCAGGTTGACACACCTGTGCGTCAACGTAATTTGGGACAACATTGACCCAATAGTGTCAATCGTGTGATAGTCAATGTTTTAAGCATTGATACTGTAAGCGTTGACGGTGAGATGACGGAGAAAATATGTATTTTTTGTGACGTCAGAGAGTCAACGCGTTGACTGATTTCGTTGACCGTGTAATCATAGCTTTAATATTAACAGATTCATAAAATTGCAAAATTTTAAAGGCACATTTTTGACAAAAGGCAAGTCCAAAATGGTACATAGAAAGAAGCAAGTGAGAATAAGACCTATAAATAAAAAACAATAAATTTATGATTAATAATTACAAAGTAATTTTAAACTTCAAAACTGGAATATGATTTGAATGCGGCTGATAATTGTTATATAATTATCTTTTCAATTTCATGTAACGAAGAAGAACCTGAACGAACAGCAAATATCATTTCCGAATAAACTGCCATCAAGTCAATACTAATCCATGGACCATATTGTTGAAGATCGAAATAAAGAATTCAATGTCGATATTCTCCATTGCTTCTTCTACCTACGCACGCTTTGAACTTTCTAACGCTTTTCTGTAAGGATATCATAGATACTAGATAGATACTTTCTAACGCTTTTCATAGATACTAGATAAAGTATTATATTTTGTCGTTTATTTTATGTGTCTAATGTTTATCAACTCGTTTGAGCAGCGTTCCCTATCCTATCGTATTCATAAATTAAATTCATAATATCTGAAAGGTAGTATAGTGCTGCCAGATTGAACAACCTTTAAAGATGTTAAGAACTTTCAGGTGTTTTAAAATATTTCCTTAAAATGACACCATACGTTCTTTACGAAAAGTATCAGTCTGGGTTACCAATAAATCTGGAGAGAACAAAATTTCTATGGAATCTTGAAATATGTGTACAATCCAATACTCCTTCTTTATTCTCGACATGAATTTTTTTTTGTGAAATCAATGTCATAAAGATCTGTGAAGCTAGTTTTGTCAATTGATGGGATCTAGGTGTGGTGTCAAATAGCGTGAGAGTGTATTCCACCGGGAATTAAAGTCATAAATGTTTATATTTGTAACTTCCAGTCAAATCACTCTTTTGGCAACCCTATGTTCATAAACTATAAAAATAGTGTATTTTAAAGGTGGTTTTGTAACCCTTATGTTATAAGCATATCTAAGACATGTAAAGTCCTCCACGCAGACAATCCAATGCAACAATGTCACAGAATAAGGAACAAAAGAAAATAATATTGTCAATCTACAAAATTATGGCATTTCGGCTTTAGACCAGAAAATGGCAGGTTTGTCATATACTACCCACCCGATTCATGTCTGATTCTTCGATAGTTCTTATCCCACCAATATGATAGCCTGCCTCCTGGGAGCTCATTATAGTTGAAAAATGATTCAATGCATGTTATCTTTGCTTTCAAACTAACTTATACGAGTAGGTATAAATATAAGAGTATAATAAATACTATATACCTTCGATTGAAAGGTTTTCGGTTTGTTAGCCTCATTTTTTGGCAGGGATCTAACCATTATCGTCACCGAAAGTGTCATTTGATGATAAGAATGGAAGGGCGGTCAACCCATATCAATAAAAACATGCTGTAGATAGGTATAACATTTTCAAATAATCCTTGTATGTGTGTGTGGTGTGGCGAAGGGTATTCTATCTTATTGGTATTGAGAATAGTGAAAAAAGGAATACTTTATTGTCACCGATTTGAAGTTGACGATTTATTACGCAAAAAATGTCGTTACAAAACACATGAATGGCGTTTTCCTTTTTAAAGGGATGTTATATTTTTTTGTTGGTTATTGGTATGGACCCTTGACTTGCCTTGAATTAGTATTCTCCTAATCTTTCCATTTGGCATTGCTATATATGTCCTTTCGATAGTTTCTGCGATTACTTTATTATATACCATGATCCAATTTGATTCATTGATTTTGTTTTATTACTTTGAGCCTATGACAATCTAACTTTTTTAATGGGTTGTTCTTTCAAAATAAAAATAAATTAACTTTATTTGAATATCTACATATATGAATAGATTCGCATCCAATGCGAGGGTTATAATTTTGATAATTAAAATCAGTAGATCCGGAATGAATAAAAATCATAGCCCATCAAGAGGTCATAAAATAAAAATTCGTAATCGCTATGATTTATTATAAAAATTAATAGCCATGTACTAAATAAAACTTGAAATGGAAGCAAATAGTTTTTTTGCCCAAACTAATTTTTGACTTTCGATAGGCCTTTTAGGTTGTCCGCCATCTTTCTTTTTGTCATTCCAGGAAAAAGCATTTTTCAATGAAGGGTGCATGCAAAAAGTTGTTATAAAACATTCAATTAATGATAAACTCTTATTCTACTGGCTTACTAAACTACGGAATAAGAATTAAGTCATGGATTAAAATGGTCCCTTAATAAAAATAAAATGTTTTTATAAAATAAATAAGTGACGTTTTTTTAGAATCCCCTATAAAGTAGCTTGAAATGCTCGCCATTATTAAACAGGTAATTAAAAACAAAATAATGTCCGATCTTACAATATTGATCTAAGATTAAGATCTGTCAGTAATAAAGTTTCCCCAAACGCTTTATCGGGGTTGCTTAAAGGGATTTAAAAACTTAGACTTAAATTTGTGAACGCACCCTTTCACTAATCATAGAACTGTCATTGTCAATTTATTCATTAAAGTCAACATTTTCATCATGGTAGAGTGCACGAATGCAAATTATAAAAAATGTCTACAGAAATTTGGAGTCGGTTACTTTAAAATTGTTATTTAAAACTTTAAAAGTGTGTTAACAAGTAATACAAGTTTAGTGAACAAATTTGAGTCTACATAAACGTTGTGTGATGTTGACAACCATATACAGTGAGACAACGGGTTGGTCGCATTGTCAAAAATATCACTGCGTCCATAGCAAAAAAACCAAATCATTCAATTCCGTTGCGTTGCGTTCTCAAAAATTGAGCTCCGTTCAAAACACACAATTTAGACCCGTTTAAGACATCAAACAGTTTCTGAAAATTTCTTAATTTTTATATATTACAAAATAAGTCTTCTTTCGTGCTCAAAATCGAAGTTGTTTTATCCAAAGCCAACATCTCAACAATAAAAACAGCAATACATCGCAAGCTACTCGTTTTTTCGACGTCTAGTAAAAAATTGAGTAAAAATTGTTCGCCTTTACACCGAATTCGATAGTACGAGCACTCTGTTTATGGCATCTGGAACTTAAAAATAATTGCGAGATTTGGGAACAGGAATTCGGTAGCGTAATTATACTGCAAGCCGCTCAGGCTCACACATTAAAATTGAAGTATAAACTCACCATAGCAAGAAGACCGTTGAATTGTTTAGTGTAAACTCGCAGAAAATTGCATTACAAACTCCGGTTCCTCATTTCGCAATTTGACGAGCAATTTCCAATTTTGAATATAATCCTGTAGACTAGCTATCCAGTAACCCAGTACTTCGTTATTTTCACAAAAATGTCAGTACCGACCACTATATTAACGAAATTTGTATTTATCTGATAATGTGTGAAAACCATGTGAACTGCCAATATTTTGAGAAACGTCATTATCAGAGAATTGTCAGCTAACAATCAAACAATGAGAATTTTTGGCGGCTATTGTTAAAGCATGTCATCATGACATTAATTTAGTTTCATTAGTAACTTTTTCGCGTTTATTAATTTAGCTACCAAAGCTGTGAAAGTTTGGTGGCTCAACTCGGCCTAAAATGCAACATTTCACAAAAAACAAATTTTAATCAAAAACAAATCAGGATCAACGAACACGAAAAGGGAGGAAACTTGAATTTTGACGAATTTAAGTAAAAAGTAGTTTATTCATTTTATTATTCCGAGATCCCCTTTTATTATCTTTAAGGGATATTATTCCATGTCAAATTTAAAATGGTGTCAGAAGGTGAAATGTAAATTTGGAAATGTATAGGCTTAATAAGTCTTAAAATAGTAACCACATTTTCAATTTTGAGTGTTTTTAAATTGTAATGGAAGCAGTACTATATTTGTTCTAACATACATAATATATTCGAAAAGCAACATGGAAGAATGTGTAATTACGTTGTTAAAATATAAAACTACTGTAGTGTTGCTATTTTGTTTTAAATTCTACCCAGAAATCATGTCAACATCAGTTATTTCACTAGAACAACGATATGGACATCACGTAGTATAGGCCGCTTCTTCTTCTGCGTTGAAATGCTTGGAATCACATCAGGATATAGCAAAGTAATCCATCAGGACATTCAATTAGAAACACAAATTGATATGCGCATTAGAACTATACCTATTAAAGTACGAGTATAATAAAAGCCAATTTTAGATTGTTAAAATCAAACATTTGGTCAATTTTTTTTTCTTTCATTAAATACCTACATATATAACATCAATCTTATATTCCTCCCTAGAGAATATGCCACTTCTTCCCAAATCAATGATGAACGATTGCCATTGCATACAACATTCATTCAATAGCTAAAACACTTCATACTATGTATACATAAGCGACAAATGCTATTCCCTTTCGACAATTGGCTATGGATCATCAATTACCTACATAATATTGAACTATGGAAGTTTTAGAAGCAGCATGATGATGATGATGGTCTTCTAATTTGGTCTTCAAAAGGTTCAATATTTGCTGATATACTCGTACCTATGCATGTATATTCTGATTCCTAAAAAGGAACTTTAAATAGTTGTATAAATATATCTGTCTTTTTCCTTTCCTTTCATTAAAGTAAAAGTAACAAAGGAGCCGAATAATTGCATCCACGCATCTACCCCAAGCACTAATGGGAATTGTCATCTTCATCACATTTCGACTAACTGCAAAAAAATGTGCCTGCCATCTACAAGTTTTTACAGGGATGAATTTCGTAAATTAAGATCTAACCTCATGCAATTTTTTCTTACAGTATGTACAGTACATAGGTAGTGCCGTTATTATTAAACTAGACAAGCTCTCTGCTTGAGAAGCCTTAATTGTAATTTTCAGGGTTATTTCAAATTCCTCTGGCTAAAATGTTAAAACAAATAATTCTGTGTTCAGAATTAAAGTTTCTTTTTTAGCTTCAACTTCGTTGGTTGAAAAAATAGCACTAGCTAACAAAACGCTGCTTTATTTTTGCTCCAAACCTTGCGTGAAATTTTAAAAGTAATTTTCACACACTTAGATGAGTTTTTACTCACCGCTTAAAAATGTTCTTTAATGTTTTGTAAAGGATGCTAACAAAATTTAATAATAATTGCTAAAATGACAACTTTAGTTATCAAATTATTTAGAACACTGTTGTTGTTTCAAGGTACCTATGGTCTAACTATTCAATTTGGATGACTCATATGAAAGCAATTCAAGATTCCAACAGTTTTCTAAATGTGCCATATTTAAGAGCTAAAATAGAATAGTTTTTGGTGCATTTCGCGCAGAAATGTAGGAAATTGTTTTGAAACGTTGCTTTTTTCCAAAAACAAAATACACTTTTCTTGTTTTCATTTCTAATAATGCGAAGAACGCTGCAAAAATTAAAAAATCCAGAAAATGAGAGAGGATCTGATATGTAAAAATCTCGGGATTTTTTTGACGTAGTTTTTTCGAACTCAATTTCCGGGAGTCTCTTATTACTATCGTTATCAATCTGCTTACTCGTATTTTGATCTTATAAAGGCGTCTACAAAACAAAAAAAAAGGTTTGGTTCTTGAATTTAAGGAAATAGTTGCATTTAAGTACATAATTTCTCTAAAAAAAATTAAATTAAAACAAAGTAAGGTATAAGTAAACAAATAAGTTGGGAAGAAAAGTTTTTGTAGTACTCACAAATTACACGTTTCAAAGCTCTTATATCAATAGATATGAAACGTTTATTATGTTTTTCAATCGAAGAATTTTGAAATCGGTCCATTAGTTCTTGAGAAAACTTAAAAACAAAATAAAGGTTTTTTGAGGGGTACCCTTTTGGAGCTATGTTTTTCTTGTAGAAAGAAGCCAAATTAAGAACACAAAATTAAGAGAAAGGTTGAGTTCAAAAATGCAACTAGATGCACGAGCTATGCCGACAAAATTCTTGCAATGCATTTATGATCAGAAAAACTACTGCAAGAATGCGGCAGATATAAAATATCAAAAACCAGTTCATAAATGTCATTAAAGTAGGCACCTATAAGAAAGCATGACAGAAATAATTAAGTTTTTTCTTCGAGTTACGCGGGTTTTGGTTTTTTAGTGTCTTAACAAAATTCTTTCAATAAAAAAGTTTTATTAGGACTTATTTTAAATGTTTTGAATGGAACAAATTCATTCATTTCTATGAAGTAAAAAATATTATAAACAACTCATTTTATTTTTTGCCAAAAAATTAATAAATATTCAATTATTTTACCTACACATCTTGTTCTGACAGAACAGAATTACCGACTGCAGTAATGCAGCGTATTTACATTTATGAACGCAAATCTTGCATTACTGCTGCATTTTTACATTAATGAACTTACCCAAAGTTTTAGAAAAATCACATGTTTAAACCAAAAAAATTGTGTGGGACTGCTGTTATTTTTCGTATTAATAAAATGAAAAAAACGCCTTACAGTAATGGGCCGAAAATCTTAATTTCAATCAACACAATTGTTTGGACTGTAGTGGACACGAAAGACAGACAGACCGAAGGAATCGGGGCACCTAATTTTTTCGACTTCTCTACCGTCGTAATGACATATTTGATTAAAAGCTCTAGTTCGAAATAATTGTTTACTAATGCAAAACTTGCCACATAGTTTCTATATGTCGCAGTAAAAATCACTTCAATGTTCACTATTTATATGTGTCAAAAAAATTTAATAATAAAATTGAAGGCTAGTTTAAGGAATTTAAAGGCAACTTAATATAAAATTGATAATCTCTTATTCAAGGTTTCTTCTTAAGAACCTGAATATTTGCTCTTTTTCTTAGAAACAATTTGTATGAAAATAATTTAAAGTATTACTAAAGTTTTTTCAAATTCTAAATTGAGTAAAAATTAAAGTTTTAGTTGTTTTTGACAGCAAACCACTTTTTGGTGAATGTCGTTAAATTACTAATAAATCTTTAGATGAAATCTTTACTTATACAAATTAACTGTATAAGCTTTTTGGCTCATATGACCCCCCTTGAATCGTCAATTGGTCAAAAGTTGATGAATTTGTGCTGTGTTTTTGGAATAGGGCTGAATATCCGGTTCATATTAATTTCTTGGTCCAATCTTCAGTCAAAAGTAGTACTTTTAGCAACAAAGTTTAAGGAAGTAAAATACAAATGTTGTTTTCATATACAAAAATAAATAATTAAAAATATAATGGGTCATATCCATTAACGCAATACGATTAGTTTTGAATTGAAGGGAATTCCTACGAAAAAGCAAACAAATTATCATGACCTCTACGACCCCCCCCCCCCCCCCCTGGATCCGCCATTGTATTTAATGTTGATGAATTTTTGTTCAAGCAACTCAGGAACCTGCACATGAAATACTATATGTGTCCTGAACGACGAACGTGCCTCATGCAAGCCCTGCCTTAGGTTCAGAACCTACTTAATAGGAACATTTATTCCTGTGACTCTATAAAAGTCACGAATTTAAATCGTTCTTGTCACTTTCACAAGTTTTTTTTAAGACATATTTAAAGACATTTTTGAGATTAACTTCAATTTTTTAAATGTAAGGAGCCCTACTCAAAATTACTGCAGTGAACAACCAAAACAAAATCCACACCTTTGTTTGTATCAAGTACATATATCTACGAGTATTCATTTTGGCTCAAAAAAAGATATATGAAGAATTTCGAGAGAGAAAGCGTTCATAGTAGAATTAATTATTCCGGTCGAATTTCATTCAAAGCAAACCCATTTACCAGATTTTCTACGGACATTATGTTGTAGAGTGAGAGAAAGAGAGAGAGAGAGGGATGCACAATAAAGCGACAGACAACATCAGAAGCAACATGAATTGAAGCCCCGAGATTTGCATTTACAAAGTATGTGTACTGTACTGTACATACAGTGTAGAAAGATACATATACATGTATACTATATACCTACTCTTAGAACAAGGGTGGAATACTCCCTTGGGAAGAATCAAAATTAACACTTGGGGCTATTTTCGAAACAAAAAGCTATGGCCAAACCAAGTATTCTTATTGTTGTTTTAAACGAGTAGAAAATGAAATCAGGAGTCCATTGAAGAGTTCAAGTGAAGGAAAGCGTATTATGAATGCATATACTATACATCGCATTGTATAGATATCGTTTCCATTGTAAAATCCACCTACCTGCAAGCAAAGAGTTAAAGAGTTGAAAAGAAGAGTTAAAAATTTGGGTCAAGTAGTACTATAAAATTTAAAAAATGTAAATAAAATGGGATAAAATTCACTGACATCGATGTTTTTTTTTAGTTTTTAATTTTTTAAGCGTATACGGACTTTTCTATAAGATCTTAGCCGTCGATGTTGTTTTTTGGTATATTTGCTTTTTAATGATGTTAGTATATAAGACAACAATGAAACATTCTCTTGGCGATTGCTTCATGTGAACGTGGCTTAACTCATAGGCAGTCCATATAATTTTAAAAATGTATATGGACTTTGTGGCGGTGTTCAAATAATATGATGAAACGTCAAAATGAGGCCCTTGATGTGAGTCCAATTTTAATTTTTTTGACTAAGTGCGTTTTGTTCGCATTCCATATATATAGTAAAGTGAGAAATTGCCAACAAAACGATCCGCAGTAGTCCGGTTTTTATATTTGAAAGTTGATACAACTGAATATTTGCCAGAATAATTTATCAAAAAATTCAAAAAAAAAAATAGCGAAATTCAGACCAGGGGTGAAATCGTGTAAGCTGATTTTTGATAGTTGACTATCAAAATTAAAAAAAAACGTCTGTGTAATGTGATAGTCGATTTCAAAGTTTTAACCAAACAATTTGACATAAAATAAAAACTTCAAGAAGGGGGTTTGTTCGTAGACTACTACATTAACATGTGGTGTTGAAGCGAGCTTCAAGCTCGCCTAAATTATTTATATACCTGAATCGAGTTGAAATGAGCTTAATTCGCCTCGATTCCGGTCGGGGATCGGAGTCGAGTCAAAATTTGTGAAGAAAAACCTGTGTGGTGGAGTTGGTTTTACAGATAATGCGTTATGGTTAGTTTATTTGCATGTTTGTGTACAAAAAATATAGTTTTGTTTTAATCAAATTTAAAAAGAAAAAAAATTCACATGGAGTAGGTAGCATATTCTTATATGGTGCTGAACTATTCAGTTTTTCATTGTTTAACACGAATCAAACTACCTCTCTCGAAACACCATTTGCATTTTAGAAAGTGCTGAAAGTGTCATTTATTTAATCCTATCTGAGATAAACCTTTGGTGGAAACATAGCAAAACATAAATATCTTTTCTTTTGTTTTCTCTTGCAAAATAAGCCCAGTTAATCCATTTTCACTAACAAAACTAAATAATATCAACAGTAATAGATTGATTTTTTTCCCCAATGAAAAACACATGATTCCAAATGCGCAACTACTCAACGAACACAGCCAGCGAGATACAAATGCAATACCAACATTGGAGAACGAAATCACATAAGATCCATTCGAGGCTTGTATAAATGTCAGAAACCTATCCATAGTGAGATTCTACTCTAACTTTTATCGGTGTTATTCATACTATGGATATTGTTTTTGTTATTCGTGTAAAATCCTACTATGCTATTGATAGATTTACCAACAAAACACGGGTACTGATAGCTCTGAAGAAGAATTACTTACGAAAAGCTTCTAGCTGATTCTAAATGTAAAGGGTTTTAGAGCATATGTATATCGGAACCGTAAACGTATTATTAATTTTTAACAAATTTTTGGTCAAAGACGAATCCATTAGTCACACACTTACCATCAATTTCAATTTTTTTTAACCAAGCGCCTTAAAATTGCAGTGTAGAGTGAGACAATGAGGTAAGGGAGGTGAGTGCGTGGAATAGTTTTTTTTTGGTAAAACACACAAATGCATGCACACGTGGTGTGCGAGGCGGATGAGTTGTTTGGGGGGTTGTAGCTTGTAGACAAGATAAGAAACTTAAACACAGCGTTTATTTTTTAAGCTAGCGGGTGCCGCTTTTATTATTGCTAAAAAATGCTGCTACTACTAAGAACAATTGCTTAAAACAATGGATTGCAGAGGCTGAAGTGTTCATCCGTACTGCTCAATGTAATAACCAATTGTGTCGATTGTTGGCCTGTGGCCCTTCTTTTATATTGCTCGAGAGCTTTTTGTTTACAATGTTTTATTATTTTTTGTTTCCTCTTTTATATAAAAGCTTTTTTGAAGCTAAAGGCTTAAGGCTTACATTGGGTAAGTGAACAAATGGAAATTTGGTATGATAACAGTAGTGGTTAGATTTAAAGGACAAAAGAATAAGTTTAGATTTTAAGTAAAATAAGTAAGTGTTATATGTTAGATTTAAGTAAAATAAGTAAGTGTAATAAGTTTAGATTTAAGTAAAATAAGTAAGTGTTATAGTCTCCCCCTCTGGAACGATGATCGTCTCGATGGAGTGACAGGATTTTGTTTATTTCTTCGGTCGTCCTCTTTTACGCAGCCTTCGGATTGGTACTGCGGTGTTTTGTGTAATACCACACTTTGTTATGGCGGAAGCATGATAGGTTCCCATTGGTATTGCAAGGTCGTCCTTATGTGCAATTTGATAAGAGGATGACCTGACTCTGCTTATGACTACATATGGGCCATCCCTTCTTGGTGCAAATTTCGATGTTGTGTTTTTTGTTGCTTTACTCAAAACATGACTCGTTACCATTACCTCATCTCCCACTCTTATAACGGCTTGTGAATGTCTCTTCTTATCCACGTAGGCTTTGTTGTGGTCTTGTGTTTTCTCGGTAGTTTCGCGCTCTGTTGTCGAGTAGTTACGTTCTGCATCTGTTAACAATCTGGAAATGTATTCGACTGGATGTTCGTTTTCCTTCTCCCCCTGGACCAAAACTGCCCCTATGGCATTGCTATTAGCGTCCGTTTTGAGATAGAGGGGTTTTTCTTCGCAAACTTGCTGGAGTACCGGTGCTGATACTAATGCTAAAGCGTTCTGTTGTTCGGTTTCCCACTTCCAGGTAACATTTTTCTTGGTGAGGTTGCTGAGTGGTTTTGAAATCAAGGAGTTGAGCTGGTCTTTCTCGGATCTTTCAAGATCTTGTCCTTCATCACTTCGTATTACTAAATCAATGGACATCAACACGATTTTTGTAAAGAATTCATCAGAATCAGGCTGCTCTTCACTTCGCTTCATTTCTGGAAACAAGCTTTTACCAGAGTTCCTTTGATTCGGAGATGATTCATTACGCAATGAGTCACGAAAGATGTTGTGAATTGAATGTGGTGAATACTCGTTACTTTGGTTTCGATTTTGGATTTTCTCAGTGCTTATAGACATACATGGCTCTGGTCCATAGCGTTCTTCGGAGTCGTCAGGAGACATTGGAACTGGTGTTACTGGACTATAATGGATCGGCAAATTTTCCTTCATCTGTAGCGTATTAAATTCGGGAGTTTTCTGTAGTGGTGAAATCGGTTTAATTTTTTGTATGTACTCATCATACGATTGTATGCCTCGTAGCATGGTTTCAGATGGTGTGACGACAGTATTTGTTGTGTCAAAAAAGTCGAAAGTCTTTTTTGGTTGATCTTGGAAGTACCAAAGTCGTTGGCCCAAATTTAAGACCACACCATTTTCTTCTAGGAAGTCGATACCTATAAGCGTTCTATTGTCTTTTGCTTTAGGCAGAGCAATGAATGTTATTGGTCTTAAACGGTTACCGAATATTATTGTTGTTCTTGCTATACATATATCACTTTTCTGGTGGACACTACCGTCAGCGAGGCTTATATCAACATCAAGCTGCTTAAATTTTGTGCCATTACGCATGAGGTGTTCAAATAAATGACGACCGGCAACACTTGTTCTGGCTGCAGTATCAAGGTAGGCTATACCTATTTCACCATGTGACATGATTGAAATCGTCGGTAAATCATTACCTAGAGTGTTTTTTATTAAATTGAATGACACAGATTTAGGCCCTTTTGGCAACTCCTTACATGTTGGGCAATTGGATCTTAAGAAACCGGGTGCTTTGCACTTATAACAGTGTATGCCTTGGTTTGATGGTGATCTTGCCTGTTTTGCTGCGTCAGATTCTGCTTTTTGCTTTTTACGGCATTCCGCAATAGTATGACCGACATGCATACAATAAGTGCATCGTTTTTTGCTTTCAGTTTTTTCATTATACTGTTGTTTTTCAGCCATACTGTGCTCAATACTTCTTGCATGTTCGATCAGGTCCTGAAACGTGACTACTTTTTCTCTGGGTACGCCATCCCTGATCGAAATATGTAGTAAACCATAAATCAAATCTAACATCATGGTTTCGCTTGGTCTCGGCGAGGGCAATTGCGCGAACAAAGCTCTTTTCTTGCAAATAAAATTGTCTGTAGGTTCTTTGGCTCTTTGCTTACACTCGAAAATTTCTGAATAGATCCTATATGCTGGTTTGGTAGGAGCGAAAGCGTTTCTCAATAAAGAAATAACATCTTGCCAAGTATTGGCCTCAGATTTCACACCTTGCCACCAACTCCGAGCATCATCATCGAGTAGCAGTGGGAACCCTTTTATTGCGTCAGCCTCAGTTATATGCTCAACATCTTTGAAGCATGATACAGTTGCAATAAATTCTTCAACTTTGACTGGGTCTCTTTCCCCTTTGAACCTACTCAAGCATGTAGTAAAGCTACCTGGTCGTCTAGCCGATTGCATGACAGCAGTAAGCATACGTTGCATTTGATCTTCAGTGAACGCCATTGTGGTTTGTTGTTGGTTTTTTGCCAAACGTTTACTTCTACGAAGATTTTCCGTGGTGTGTTTTGTTGTTGTAAAACTATCGCCACAAGATGGGCGCCAATGTAGAGTGAGACAATGAGGTAAGGGAGGTGAGTGCGTGGAATAGTTTTTTTTTGGTAAAACACACAAATGCATGCACACGTGGTGTGCGAGGCGGATGAGTTGTTTGGGGGGTTGTAGCTTGTAGACAAGATAAGAAACTTAAACACAGCGTTTATTTTTTAAGCTAGCGGGTGCCGCTTTTATTATTGCTAAAAAATGCTGCTACTACTAAGAACAATTGCTTAAAACAATGGATTGCAGAGGCTGAAGTGTTCATCCGTACTGCTCAATGTAATAACCAATTGTGTCGATTGTTGGCCTGTGGCCCTTCTTTTATATTGCTCGAGAGCTTTTTGTTTACAATGTTTTATTATTTTTTGTTTCCTCTTTTATATAAAAGCTTTTTTGAAGCTAAAGGCTTAAGGCTTACATTGGGTAAGTGAACAAATGGAAATTTGGTATGATAACAGTAGTGGTTAGATTTAAAGGACAAAAGAATAAGTTTAGATTTTAAGTAAAATAAGTAAGTGTTATATGTTAGATTTAAGTAAAATAAGTAAGTGTAATAAGTTTAGATTTAAGTAAAATAAGTAAGTGTTATAGCAGGATTTAATTCCAGCTGCAAAAATTTGGACTTTAAAATAAATAATAACGCATTCAAATCCATCGTAACCTTGATTTTGACAGCTCGTAGCGGACATATTGTTTGTTTTACTTTCTGTTAAAATTACTTATTTTAATCAGTCACTAAAGACAAATCATCATGGCAGTTACAGCGTCGAACAACACGTGCAAATTATAAAACTTTTATTATCAAAATGGGTGTTCTCTAGTCGTCGCGTGTTGGTCGTACTTCCAAGTCGTCTATTTAACGTTTGGTGGCCACATTTGAGTATACCGACGAGTATATTATTCAACGAAAGGCAAGATCTGCCGAAAACATCGCCGGCGTTAATAAAGTATGTTACTATTTTGCGTAGATTTTGGGCGTCATCGGCGATCGCTATAAATCGATGATCACCAACTTCTTGTGGCCTGAATTGGATGATATGGTTTCAACAGGATGGCGCGCGTGCCACAAAGCTCTAAACACAATCGATATTCTGTGTGAATGGTTTCATGGCATGGACCGAGGCGACGCCGACGTGAATTTGACCTCTTTTTAGACTTTTTCTTGTGGGACTTTCTTAAATCGCAGGTCTATGCGAAAAAGAAGCAAACGACTGCTGCCCTCACATTTCTAGAAAAGCACTCTTAAAGATCCAAATAGGGCATTTTATACGTGTAAGCGATAACAGGAAGAATTCTGTCATTCGGAGATTAAAAGAGACACGGTATTTAAATGTTTATGGAATATTTTTTTGAAAACATACACAATCCAAAAAGGAGAAAAATTGATTTCTAAGCTTTCAAAAATTGTATATTTAATCAATTTAGGAAATAACTCACTTTCGAAAAGCTCAAAACTTTAAATGTGCGTCAAGAAATTAAAATTAAGTTGAAAATGAGTTTTAGAGATTATAATGCTGTCAAAATACTTTTTTTTTTTAAAATCTTACTTCAAGTCATGTAAAGAAAATTCAAAACAATCACTTTTATTTACGATTTTGTTCAGGACCGAGAAACAAAATGTGCTTGAAATAAAATAAGTATTTATTACATCTATGATCTCTTATCATATCTACATATGTACATATGTTTTCTCTTTATTTTTGAAAGCATTGTAATAGTGAAATAATTAAATAGATATTATTGCTTTTTGTGCTCATTGAACAATTTTAAATGTTTTCAAGAAAAATTAATCCATTTTTTGAAGATTTATCTGAAACTATTCACAAAGTTTAACATTAATTCATTGGTCAAACTTTTAAACATTTAAAACCTACTCCAAATCAGTTTTAAGTTCGAAGCCGACTCTAAAAATGAGTTTTAAGATGAGGGTTGACTCTCTGATAATTTTAAACGATTTTTTAAAGTCTTCTTTATCTATTTAAAGTTTGTCATTTCATAAAAAAAATTAAAGAAAAATATTTCCTGAAGATCCAAATTTTGACATTTTCTAAGATTTTGAGCTATGTATTTAGAAAGCCAAAAGTGAAGAAATATCTACAACTGGAAACACGGTATCACTGTCTAGAAGAATTATATCAACCTCCATCTTATCTGCTATCATTATCTGAATTATCTCGCCCGAAAGATCGGTTTTGGGATTGGTTTTCCAGTTGCATTCAATGCCGTCTGTGCTGTAGTTCTTGCTTTTTTGGCTTAAAGTTTCATTGTTGACCATTGAGCTCGCATGTTTTAAACAGTCCTTTGATATCCAGAAGTTGCCATACCACTTCTAACTGTCTCCTTAGCTGCTTTTTTTAACCAGCAATCTTTTAAAAATCATTTCTATTGTCTTCAATGATTTGTATGTGCTGATTAATATTGTTTTTAATTTTTCATTCTATATGATTGTATAAGCAGTCAAAATTAGGCGTGTTTCACAAAAGTTTTCTATCATTTTGTTAAATAGGTTATTTCTCGACTGAAAAGGTAAAATATCTTAAGTCAACTTAAGATGATTTGCTTTTTATTAATGGATCCTAATTCTTTTTTAAAGGAGTATAGATCTGTCCAATCCGTATTCTTTTATCTCACTGCTTTCGCTTTGTATGAAGAAAAAAATTTCATCTTATGTATTAAAAAGATATTGCTACAAAACGTAAAACATCTTAAGTCAATATAAGTTGTTGTCTTCAATCAAATTAATAAATTTTAAACAGACTTAAGATTATTTCATCTTGATCATTTGTTATAATTGTAAAAAAGTAAAACATATTAGGTTGACTTAAGATACTTTACTACGTGCAAAACAAAAAAAAACTCGCCCTTAAGTTGACTTAAGATACATTTCATTAAAAAATTTCTTGAAAGTGAAAAAAAGCAAATCATCTTATCTTCATATAAGATTTTATCGTGAAATTCAATTTTTTTTTTTCTGGAACCTAAGTAGACACAGGATATTTTACCGTTTGCAATATAAAAAAAATACACGCAACTACGATGACATAAGATGGATTCAATGGCAGTTTAGTTCAGTATTTTGCTCAGAGCATATGTTCCTTAGATTAAAGTGCAATTATTGTGTTTGAAAGATCCTATGAAATACAACGATAACTTCTAGCTAAACTTAAATAAAGAGACAAACAAACTAAAATTTAATTCAGAGGTAAACACCTTTTACTTTTTTGTTAGGTTTTTAAATGTGCAGCCTTTTAAATAGATAAGTAATTCTAGCTTATTTCTCATTTAAAATCATTTTTAGACAATCATAATGTATAGCAATTCCCGTGCAGCAGCCATTTTGCGTATGGTTAATTCAAAAAAGAAAACTGGAACTCAACTTTGCACGAAAGAGGAACATGAAAAGAACATTGTTCAAAATGAACTTCAATTTTTGAATGATGAAGTTTTCGATGATGACATAACCGACCCAAACTATTATCCTTTTTCTGAGGACGAAAACATTGTTTCAGATAAGAATAATAATGTTGGCATTGAAGACACAAACTGTTCTTCTGAAGAAAGCATGGTCTCAGAAAGAAACGAAAATGTGGATCCTATCATTCAACAAATGGGAGAAGAAGTTGAAAGGCAGCTTAATTTAGAAAGATCATTTGAAATTGAAGTACCATCTTTAAATAATGAAAAACAGAGCGAAACATCAACTTCAAGAAAACAAAAAAGGAATCAAGGTAAGATGTATGTAACAAAAACTGAAAATTTTATGAGGGAAAAAATATGCAAGGAACTCGAAAGTTGCCGAAAAAAATATAAAACTCGAGTCACACATGGAAATCATCAAAAAGATATCTTTGACGCGTATTGGAAGTTAGGAAGCCATAAAAAAAAGGATTGAGTTCCTTAATCGTTTGATTGAAGTAGTTCCTAAGAAAAATCAACGATTGACTGCCCAACGCCAGCGAAACCGGTCTGTTTCTAATCTTTACTTTTTGTAAATCCATGGAAACAGAATTAATGTCTGTCAAAAATGTTTTTTATACACGTTTGATGAGACTGAACAAATTATAAAAACAATTGTAAAGAAAAAACGAAATTCTAATTCTGGATTTATTGAAGTTGACATAAGAAGGGATCCTGCAAATAAAATATCACCTATAAAAGTCAATGAGATCCGCAATCACATCAACAGCTTTCCATTGTATGAAAGTCATTACACGCGTGCATCTTCATCTCAAAAATACTTAGCAAGTGATTTAACAGTAACAAAAATGTATGAACTTTACTCAGAATCACATGAAAATCCAGTTTCATACACAAAGCACAGGCAAATATTTTTGACGATGGGAATTAAGATGAAGAAACCAAAGACTGATTGCTGTAACAAGTGTGAAATTTTCAAAATGAAAATAAATTCGGCACAAGATGAAACCGAAAAAGAACAGCAAAAACTTATGCAAGAAAAACACCACAAAGAAGCAGATGATGCCTATAAGGCCAAAGCTGCTGATAAGGCCATTGCGAAAGGAGTTCCAAGTCTTAAAGTTCTTACGTTCGACCTTAAAAAATGTTTGCCAACTCCAAATTTGGAAACATCGGTATCATTTTATAAAAGACTTTTATGAACATACAATCTTACAGTTCATGACTGTATTTCTGGACAACCAATTTGCATGATGTGGCATGAAGGGATTGCAAAACGTGGTGGAAACGAAATAGCCTCATGTATATTGCAGTACTTAAAGTCCATACGAAATGAATGCAGGCATATAATTTTGTATAGTGACTCGTGTGCTGGACAAAACAAAAATGCATTTGTGTCAACTATGTTTTCAACATTTATGCAGAGTGAATCAACAATTCACACTATCGACCATAAATTTCTTGTTCCGGGACATACGCATATGGAATGCGATGTGGATCACTCCTTAATAATTAGAACGAAAAAAGAAGAATTCGCATGCGCAGATTCATCATCCACGGGATTGGTACTTATTTATTTAAGCATTGGGAACCAAAAACACTTTCAAAGTGCATGAAATGGATCAATCAATGTTTTTGAACTTTTCAGCAGCCTTAAAAGAAAAATTTACTTGGCGAAAAACAAACACTACCGGAGAACCTTTTAAATGGAGTTCAGTAAGGTGGTTGAGATACACGAAAACATTTGGAATCATACAGTATAAGACCAGTTTAGTAGAAGAAGAGGATTTCAAAATATTGAATACGAAGAAGAGGGGGATTGCCAAACTCACCATAAGTGATTTAAATTTAGCATACAACGGACCCATAAATATAAGTGCTGCAAAGAAAAAGGATCTTGTTGATATGATCGATCTGATAATTCCAAACTATCATGAATTTTACCTTAATCTGCCATCTGATAATCAACAGGATATTCATCCAGATCTGTCAGAAGACTCTGAAGAAGAAGCTTAATTTAAAAAAAAAAACATTTTGTAATTACTAATAAGTTTATGTTTCATTAATTTTTATGAATTTCTTCCTACAAATTTATTTATTAATTTATGTTTTGAACTTCTAATTTTTAAATTTAATAAAAACAAAGAAAAAATATCATCTTATGTTTCATTTATCTTCACTAACGCATTTGCAATTCATCTTATATTGACTTATTTCATAGAAAAGTTTTTCAAAAAGACAAGGCATATCATCTTATCTCAACTTAAGATTTTGAAAATAAATTGTTGGAAAAAAACTAAAAATAAGTAAACTATCTTATGTCTTATTTTGTTATTTAACTCAAAAAATATAAACAATATCTTTTCATAATATTTTTTTTTGAAAAGGCCATTAAATTTTATCTTAAAAAAATTTAATCTTAGAAGATTTTGTACGAAAGTTTTATTGTAAAGCTTGTTTTTTGAGTTTTTTGCCTCTCCTGAAAAGTTTAAAAAATGAACTTAAGATGATTTACCTTTTCAGTCGAGATTTAGTTAGAAGAATTGTTTGAAGTAGGAACAAGCAAAACAAGCCTTGAATTTAAATTGTACGTCATATTTCTGCACACAACTAATAATTTCAGCAACTTATGATTTCTGAATAATAAGTGGAGACATCTCCAAAATATTTTGTATCTGTCACAATTTTAGAGAATGTTCAGAGAATTACAATACAAAAAGCAGACCGATTTCTTTGTACCGATTCATCAGTGTTCTAGTACTTTATATTAAAACCTATTCATGAAGCCTTCAAGGAACTTATTAGCGAAGAGTTGAGATGTAATTACCACCAGCGCCAGCAGCAGCGCCACCTTTTTTTTTTTTTTTTTTTCAAATTCAAATTTTATTCAATATTAACTTATATCTACTTACATGCTAACAAAATTCAGAAAACTAGCCTAACTAATAATACTTAAATTTAACTTACTGGCCCTAAACGGGCGCTCTAAGGAATTCATGATTTCTTAAATTAATGCCTTTCGGCCTATGAATTAATTTTTTTTTTTTTTCTTTTTTCGTTTATTTTGTTAGAAAATATAAAAAACTAACATCTTTTTCGTTTATTTTATATCTTACATACTAAGTCCTTAAAATAAAACTTAAAACTACCCCTAACCTACCTACATACTACTTAAAACTAGAGCAACCACAGCGGCAAAAGCTATGTCCATGTCCATATATGTGTGTGTTGTTTATTATGTTTGTAAGTGTTATTTTTTTTTTTATTTTTATTTTTTGTATTTTTTTTTTTTCTATTTTTTTTTTTGTATTTTTTTTTTGTATTTTTTGTATTTTTTTTTTTTTTTATTTATAGTGCCACCGTCCCTACTCTACTTAACCTAAACCTAAGACTAAAACAAGTATGTAAGCCGGCCAAGGCAATAAATACCCCACCCCGGTTTACCCCATATTAAATTCTTTTAGCCACCAAAACTGGTTCTCCTGCTTCCTCCTATCAATACGGTCCTGTTCGGACACAGCCCTACTGAACCGTAGGAGCTCTGCTCCATCTCGGGCGAGGATGTCTCGTTCGTACAAGAGTCGCCGGTCCACGGTTCTACGCCTGACGTGGTAGATAAGCGGTACTGCCAATCTATCCTGTATCAGGCCGCATTTATCTAAATAGAGGAATGCCTCTGGTGGAATAAAGCCGCTCAAGCGTGCCATACCGAAGTATTCGTCGTTTGGATAGAACGCCCCGAAAATTAAGTTGTTGGTCGAAGTCATAGCTCTCGCTATGTGACCCCGAACAAGTTTTATCACGAAATTGTCAATTCTGTTGATCCGAGCTCCGTTGTACAAGACCTCGTTAGAATAATAATGCAAATAAGAAGATTCCGGTGTCCGATACCAACCGAGACAGCGCCGTAGACACTGCCTCTCGAACACCCGAAACTTCTCCATTTGGGAAGGGGCAATGTTGAACCAAACGGGACAACCATAGACAAGCATTGGCCGTATGAGGGCCATGTAGCAAATTACCTTCACCCTGGGGTCAAGCCGACTGCTGTAAAACAGCTGTTTCGTCAGAGCGAGGGCTCCTCGGGCTCTGGTCAGAGCAGCATTTATATGTCTTTTGAAATACAAATACTGGTCCAACCAGATACCGAGGTACTTCACTACACTTTTACTCGCCAATGGCCGCCCGTCGGGCCCCACAATTACCATCTTGCGCCAATTCTTGCGCGTATCTCTCGTGGCCTTAGCCAAAGGAGTCCGGAACAGAATTGTCTCCGACTTTTGGACATTTATTTTCAGTTTCCAGTCGTCGCAGTATCGCTGAATCTTCTCGAAGTCCCGCTGCAAGAGAATTCTAATAACTTCAACCTTTCGGGCCGTTCTGTACGCAATCAGGTCGTCGGCATACGCTATTGCGTTAGTTAGGCTACCTATCAGATCACTGGTAAAAATGCTGAAGAGGATCGGCGAATTGACCGCCCCCTGTTGAAGACCGTTTTTAATTTCGAAGGTGCTGGTAGAGGTTACATTGCCACTTTTGACAACAAACTTTCTACCATTGAGCATATCATAAAGCATATACAATAATGGTTTACTGATGCCTAGTCTGGTGAGTTTTAGGTACAACCCTTCTAACCATACGGTGTCGAAGGCCTTCTCTAAGTCAACCAGAACAGCACCCGTGCATTGTTTTTTTGACTTGTTCCATTGGATATCAGAAACGAGATTAGACGCGGCATGAATACAGTCATGTCTTGCCTTGAACCCGAACTGATTATCCGGAATTATTGTGTTATCCGCAGCCCACTTAGCCAGAGCCCTATTGATTACCTTCTCGAATACCTTGCTGATGCTTGGAAGAAGACTTATTGAACGCAGATTTGAAGGATTGGAGTTGTCCTTTCCCTTTTTCGGGAGAGGATGCACCACAGCTGTCTTCCAATGCACTGGATAATATGCATTATTCAGCGCGTTGTTGAACAGTGTAGCATAAATGTCTATAGCTTCAATCGGTAAATGTCTTAGAACAATGTTGGGTATACCATCGACACCTGCTGACTTTTTGTTCTTTATTGAATCGAGGATGAGCTGGAGCTCTACCTTCGTGATGAGCAAGGGACTTGAACCCGTTCTTTCGGCGATTATAGCGTTTGCTAAGAAATCGTCATCAAACCGGGTGAAACCACAGTTCTCGGATCGCCAATGAGAAATATCATTCCTTAGGTATAAGTGGTGAAGTAAGGCTCTGTTCTCCAGGTCGTGGTTCGGGCGAGTGCAAGCATTCACCTTATACACTTGCTGGAAAGCAGCACCAATTGTCTCCACTTTCTCCTGCGGATCCTCAATCACAAAGAAGTCATCGTCCAAGACGGCTTCCTCTGGATTAATTTGCGCTGTCAGAAGTACGTCTCTGTTCTCTGTCGTTCTCTGGAGCTTAAGACACGGAAGGTCGTTTTGATTATTTTTCCGGAAAATCTTATTAATTTGCGGGAACATACTCGGGTCGCTAGAGTTAACGGCCCGAATTTTCTTGTCCCAGTACAAATTAACAGACAATCTGTAATTTTCTTTAATCAAAGTGTTTACGTTTTTAATTGACGACTTCAGTGTCCTAATCTCCAGGTCGTGGGGGTCTGTAAATCGTCTGTATAAGTTTTTAAGTCTTGTCAGTAGTCCGCTTTTTTGTCTGTGAAGTGCGTCTATAGTCGCGTTACTGTAGACGTTAGTTTGGTCGCGTTCTTTGTACTTCAGTATTGTCCGTTCCATTGTTCGTTTTATTACATCGTCCATCTGTTCAAGGTGTTTGTCGATTTCTGTGTTTGTCAAATTTCTGTTGTTTGGTGGGGATATGACCCCCGAATGGAGTTCTCTTGATAGAGCTTGGGTGAAACGTGGCCAACGCATCTTACTATAATTGTAAGAATGCGTTGGGACGAATTCATCCAGCTCCACAAGCTCGTTCGGGATTTCTATTAAGGCAGCCAAGCCGCAATGGTCACTGTCGTACTCAATTGTCTGTAGACAATTTCGCGGGTGGTTACCCACTTTGTCAGTTACTGTCAGTCTTGTATCGTACAGCAAAAGGTCCAGAAAGGAGCCGCTCCTTGGAAATGATGGCCTTTCAGTGGCCAGCAGGTCGACACCGCCCTCAACACTGCAAAGATTCATCAAATTAAAGAGATGATTACCTCTTGGGTTACTTATTTTATTTCCCCAATCTCCGTGTTTGGCGTTCAAATCTCCGGCCAATATAAAAAAGTTCTCTTCCAAGCCCAGTTGGAGTACTCTAAAAAGAATCTCGAGCTCTGTGATGAAGTTAGTTGGCTGCGGAGCATCAGCCGCGTAAGCCGCAATCAAATATAAGTGCTTACCTCTAGTGAGGGACACACGTACGACGCAAACTTCTAACGTCTGAAGCTTTCGCAAATCATTATTGTATATAACTTTATGATTAATGCCTTTACGTATGAAGATTGCAACACCGCCTCCTTGATTAGAACCGGGTCGATCTCTTCTTACGATATTGTAATTATTGTGAGTCAATTTGTGTTTCTGGTTTAGCTTAGTTTCGCTAGCCATAAACACATCAGGACTGTGGTCTTTCAACAACTGGAACAAATTGGCTCTACGTTCGATCCTAATCAATGAATTTACATTCAAACCTAGGATCCTAAGGCGCGACTTCGGCAGCGCGCCCTTAACCATGAATTTGCGCTCGGCCAGGCAACAAAGAGTAGAGGTAATCTACTCTTTCGCCTTGCTCCTTGATCTGACTTTGCAGTCCTGTCAACTGGCCTTGAATGCTCAGCAACAAGGATACAATGTCTGGCTGCCCCGCCGACACCTGAGGCACTTGGGCCTGTGGGGCGACCGGTGGTGGAACCTGTCTCGTGTTTACCCTTCCTTTCGCATAGTTGGCGTAAGAAACTTGGGGATTAACGATAGAAGATTTTGTTGTTGGAGCTTGTCTTACGGGTTGACTTTCAGCTTTTTGTCTGGCCTGTTTTTCCCGTATCGCTTGGACCTTAGGACAACCCCGATAATTAGCAGGGTGCCCCTCGTTCCCGCAGATGACACACTTGAGCTGGGCCATGTCTTCGACCCGCTCAGTCCCTAACCTGCATTCACCCCTATTGTGGGTTTCGGCGCATTTCACACAGCGCAACTGCATTTCGCAGTTGGCTGCAGCGTGACCGAACCTTTGGCAGCGCATGCACTGCAGCATGTCGTCATGCCTCTTTAATTTTTCCCAGTGTATGACCTGGTAGTCTAGGACAGTAATATTCCTCAGACTCTCCAGTCTACTTTGGGGCGACAGTGAAACTAAGAAGATTGGCAGTTTATGCCCCTCCCGTCTGGACTTGACCGTGGAAAATGGCTTGACCCCGACGAATTCGAGATCATCGCTGGCCTTCTGACGGAGCTCAGCTAGGAGCTCTTCGGGTTCCGTGTAGGAACTGATTCCCTTTAACAGGACCGTTTTCGCTTTTTCACTCTTAGGAGTGAAGCTGAAGAATTCAGCAGTGGCTTCTCTAAGGCAATCTTTAACTAATTTGTATTCGGCCAATGTGAAGCATTGAACCGAATACCTCATTTGTTTTTCGTTAATAATTTTAATAGAAAAATTGTTCTTAGTGGCCGACTTACATACCTGTTTTATGTCTGCAAGGTCGACCTTATAGGTCCGAATTGGTGGCACTTTCTCGGACTTTGTCCGTGGTTGCTGCTGGTGTTGCTGTCTCACTGCTGCTGATGTTGTTGCTGCTGATGGTGCTGCTGCAGGTGCTGCTGATGGTGCTGGTGCTGCTGATGTTGATGCTGCTGCTTGTACTGCTTCTGGTGCTGCTACAGGAGCAGCAGGTACTGCAGCTAATACTGCAGCCGGAATTGGAACTGCGGAGCGCTTTGGAACAGCGGCCGCTGCCGATTTTGGGGCCCCCGATGTACTGGGGCCTGATTGTGCCGCACCTGAGTTTTGTTTGGGCTGCTGTTTTTGTTTTTGTTGTGGCACCCTTTGTGGTTTGGGTGCTGCCGACTGCTTTTGTATAGCTGCTTTTTCTTGCTGCTGCTGCTGTTCTTGTTGTTGCTGCTGTTGTTGCTCTCTGCGTTTTACCTCTTCGAGCTTCTGCCGTATCTCAGCCTCTTTTTGCCGGCTCGCCTCCTGTTTCTTCTTTAACACTTGGAGGTAAGGCTCCATCTTCTTCTTGATTTTCTCGATCTCGTCATATAGATCGTTCACTATTGACTGGGCCTTTTCTACCTCGCCCTCTTCTTCTTCGTCCGAGGACGACTCTGTCGACAGTCCAGCAATCCCATTGCTGTCCCCGGACCTGTATCGTACCTCACCATCTTCTGACATATATTCGATGTCGTCATCGGATGGTGAGGAAATTAATTGCTGAGCAATTTTTTTTGCTGCCGTGGTCTTAGCTGACCGCAACTCACTTCCCCCAGCCGGCAGCTTAGCTGAGGTACCCGTCGCTCTCCTCTTTACCATGTTTGGTGTCGCTTTTATGGACCGCCTTCTTTTTTGTTGTACCTCCAGAACTACACCAGATGGTACGATGTCTTCGACCGTTTCGACCGGTGGCACAACCTGTACCACATCGGATGATTTTGCTGTTGTTGCCGTTGCTGGCTTCATAGATTTTGCCGTTGCTGCTGGCTTGGTAACAATTGCCTCTGCTGCTGGCTTCGTGAATATAGCCTTTGTAGGCTTTGTTGTTGTTGGGACACCTTTCGATGTCCCCGCCTCCTTACTCTCACTCATCCGCTTGTTTTCCCAATCAATGAAGTCTTCCACTTCACGATTGTGAAAAAAAGCAGCCAAATGTTTTATGCCCGGCTGGGATTCGAACTCCCACACCTTGCCTTGACGGTCTGCCACCTCTTCCACTGAGCTATCAGCTATGTTGAAGATAGCTGAGCAAACTAGTTGCTTATAGAACACTCTTATTTATTTGGAAATTTGAATACACTGCGAAAGCCGACAATAACTACCACTCACTTCCACAGTTAAAGATCAACTGTGGCAGCAGCGCCACCTGTTTGGCCGTCAATGTACTAAAATTTCATTTCTAGCTCAAATGACAAAATTTCTAGGCAAATAGGGAAAAATTAACACTTAGAAATATTGACCCATACAAATGTACATTAAAATTCTTATTGTTTTCTTATTCCTTAATAACGGCTGATGTTATTATAAAATATGTCAAAAAAAACTGTTATTAATCATTTAGGATGAAAATCCTGAAATCCTGCTGAGTGAGAAGAATAATGAAACAGTCAAAAAATTTAAACAACAAATAAAACATACCAAAGCCGAGTCTGTAGTATCTAAAGGACCTCCCAGCGAGAAGCACTTACATTTGGTATCTTTTTTTGTTGTAATTTAATTAAATTTTATTTTGCTTGATACCTATTCATTTATAAATAAAGAAAGAAGAAAAGAACTTTCTTAATTGCTCTTTTCATTCTTTCCATCAATGAAGCTAAATGTATATGTGAATGACTATTCTATAGTGTACAGCATGCAAGAAAAGAAAGTACACAGTTATTTTGTAGGAAAATACCAAGATTTTTCATTTCGGAGGAAATTTAATTAATTAAGTGATGTTCAAATCCAGTAATGACTGTGATTAGAGGCCAATAAGTGTGGGTTGAATCAATTTTTTTTTTGTTCATTACAATTTACTTTAATTACACAAGTGTCTGCATAGATAGGAAGTATAATTATTATATACAATGATGGATAATAAATTAATTAAACTTTCCTAAAAATTAAACCCATTTCATCTTCAGACATTATTACTATATAGATAATATGTGCAAGTTATTTAAAATAAATCACTTAAATTAGAGCACTTTATTGGTTTGTTAAATTTTGTGGGGTTTTCCATGACTAAAATAAATCAATTTATTTTTGATCTAGATCTGTCAAAACGCAAATTTCCCCCTTTTTTTGCCTTCCATGGAGCAAAATAAATTGATTTATTTTTAATTTAAGATCAAATTTGGAGATCTGGATTTTTCTTTACACTATTACAATAAAATTTTCAGCTGTCAGCTCAACAGATACAAGTTTTTCTTTTTATTTGTAACTAGCTGACCCGACGAACTTTGTTCCGCCTTAATGGCAATAAATAAGCAGATTGTGTTTTTTTTTTATTGGGAAAAATACAAAAAAAAATTAAATAACTACATTAATCATTCATTATTATTTCTGTATTTTAGTACATAGGTTGCTCTTCACTTAAGTACCTTGTGATACACGACATTTTTTGTTTTATTATCAGGCGCAAAAACAAACAACGCAGATGGTCTTCCGACCCGTGAACATGCCACGTATAATTGACCATGGGAAAAACATGAATGTTCTAGATTTAAACCACAAACTTTTAAGGATTGGCCTTGTGATTTGTTGATGGCCATGGCAAATGCAAGACGTATCGGAAATTGAAGTCTTTTAAATTCAAACGGCATATCGGTTGGGATCATCGGGATCCTCGGAATGAGAAATTCCTCACCTTTGAATTTTCCTATCATTATCGTAGCGTAAATTACATTGTTCATCAATTTACTAACCACCAAACGCGTACCGTTGCACAGTTTTGGTTGGTTTATGTTTCGAAGCATGATTACTACGGAGCCAACCTTTAGGCGTAAATTGTGCGGTGGTAAGCCAGGCACGTCCAAAGAGTTTAAAAATTCAATTGGATAGTTGGTGGCTTCATCTTCATTTGTGACGCAGGCAATAGATTTGAATGAATTCATTGTTCCAATGATCTTATTTTGAATTATGTAGTTCAGGTCATCTACATCTTTATTCTTAGCCGCTAAAATTGCTCGCTCACTCAACCATTCATTATTTTTGTAGTTAGAAATAATATTTGGAAATACATTGTTGATAAGTTCGTCTTTTGATGAGACAAAATTACAGAAATTATTTGGAAATGATATTAATCCGCTCGATTCATCGACAGGTACTTGACCATTACCGATAGTCAGCAATTGCTCCGAGAAATCTTCAGCAGATGTATCATTAAGCAATGTAACTCTCATGTTTGTTGTCAGCTGCAGTTTCTTCACATAGCGCCATAGATTTGACGATTTGAGGCAAGCGTTTATTTCATCGGCAGCCGTAGATCTTGGAATTACTGGCAGTATTTGGCGGAAATCGCCAGACAGTAAAATCATTGCTCCTCCAAAACATCTCGAGTCATTTCGTAAATCTTTTAATGTTCGGTTAAGTGCTTCTAATGCACGTTTATGCGCCATTGTGCATTCGTCCCATATGATGATTTTCGATGCCGCTAAAACTTTGGCCATTGGTGAGTGTTTTGCAATATTACACGTTGGTTCTTCAATAGTTTGAAGATTTAACGGTAATTTGAATGCTGAATGAGCCGTACGGCATCCTTCTAACAATGTGGCTGCTATTCCAGAAGAAGCAACTGCAACCGCTATGTTGGATCTCGCCCGAACAGTTGCTAAAACTAATGACATAAGGAATGTCTTGCCAGTTCCACCAGGGGCATCTAGGAAATATAAACCACCATTTTCATCAGCGATTGCCTTCATTAAAGTATCATAAACTTTCTTTTGTTGGTAATTCAACAGGGGTACATTCCTTTGAACTACTAAATCTAATTCCTGGTGATCATATTCACGTTCCCGTTCCAATTCTCGATTAAATGCTTCATTCATTTCACGATTTGGCGCTGGCATTCCTAACCTGATTAATAAATTACCGCACATGAGGTAACACATATCTTCGATCAAGAGTAAAGCACGATTATGTATCTCCTCATTCATCTCAATATCGTGATTTCTGGAACTGACACGACTTTGATGTAAAATATCTTCTGACATACTATCTTTGTATTTGTGCCACAGGTTACATGGGTTTGATGAAAAACATGTCGAAATTATGATAGCGAATAATGTGCGTATCTGACTTGCATTACGGCTTTGTCGGGAAAGATTCGATCGTCTTGGTCGTGGCATTATAAATTAAACTTCACTTCACTTCAATCCACTTCTTAATTATTTATTTAATAGAAATAGTTTTAATATTGATTTCTTACAAATATCAAATTGTCATCCATACGTCATTACATAGCTGTCATTTTACGTCAATTACATAGCTGTCATTTGCGTTTTGTTATTCCAAGTCTGATTCTTTTTTGTTATACCACGTTTTATAGTGACTGACGTTTCATGTCAAGTCACACGGGAACGCTGTCGAACGGGATAAAAAGTATCCTATGTCCGTCTCCTGGCTCTAAGCTACCTCCCTACCAATTTTCAGCCAAATCTGTTCTGCCGTTCTTGAGTTATAAGTGGTGTAACTAACACGACTTTCTTTTATTATTTATTTGTAATTTGTAATTGTAATTTACTTCGGTCGGAAAGAGTTTGATATTAAAACAAATATTAAACAAACAAATTTAACAAAATATGGAAACAATTTTAAAGGTATTGGTAGATTCATTAGCTTCGTCTTCTTCTTTTTCAATCAAGTGGTAAAGATTTTGAGAAAGAACCACTTAATTAAGTTATAAATTACTTATTACAATTTCAAGGTAATTGCAGACTCTCTTGAAAAACTGTCAAAAAATGAATAAACGTGTAACAAACGCCAAGACATTTTAAGGAAATAATTGGATGTGGAGGAAGAACGGGTGTTAGTGCCGAGGTCCAATGTTTAGCATTCCTATGGTGAACAATACATGCTGGTAATCAGGACTCATACAGAGAAGTTTCAAATTTGTTTCATTTCTCCTTTTCAAGTTCATACAAAAATAAATAAATAAATTAGCTGGCGCAACACTCCGTAGAGAACTAGGGCCTAGTGACTTACAACTCTCAACAATGCCTGTGTGCGTGTACTGCTTTCAGGGATGGAGGGGACCTACAGTTTTAAGACGGATCGAATCGAAACGGCTTATTTGAGAAATAGTTTTTCATGACAAGTATTACTCTTGGAGAATTTGTCAATTTCAGTACCCAGTACCTCTGGCATGACAGCCTAAGTTCAAATTCATATAGAATTTGAAAAATGTTTCACAGCTCTACCGCACTTGTTACCACGTACACGAAGTTACACTAATACAATGACTAAATAAAACAACTCAAATCGTGTTCCATGCGCGCCATGAAAAAAAAATCAATCTTCGCGGAATTCTTAATTTACTAATGCAAAACCCCATAAGTTAAACACCTCACATGTATACATTGACGTCAGAGCCACACCGAGTTCAGCTTTAACGATATCAAGTTATGCCGCATAACAATAAGAAAATATACGCATGCGTGGTATTTATCAGATTCTAAAGGTCTTTGGCATCTGTATCAATTATATGATATTAGTTTTAAAAGACTTTTGTTCTTGTCTAGTAGGCTTATTTAAAAACTGAAACCCTGGGGCTTCACGAGCGATCAACATTCAGTTAATACTTACCTTTCACAACTTGCTATTCTAATCGCTAAAGCTTTTCTTTTAATAAGTTTAGCCGAGACCAGTTATTACTCGCTTATTAAGACTTCATTATGTTGCAGAAAATAGGAATAAAGGATAAGCAAAAACCATTGTCATTGGTGTCATACAAGTACTGGAAGTTGAGAAGTAGACGTTAAAAAACATAGATATTGAAAAAGAATCGTAAAATTCCGCGTTTAGCCCTTTACCTGGCCACTTAATCTAATCGAAGCATGTCAACTCTCTGTCCACCTGAGATTGATGAAGTAAAGACAAAGCTATGTATTGTATAAGTATATGACTATTCTGCAGTCTATTGTCCTCCAAAGAAAAGCAGCTGAAACTAATTTTTTTTTGAAGTTAAAAGACTCATCTGGAAAATAAAATCAGTTAATGGAATCTCATATCGTCTGTATTGCGTGTTCAATATTTAAGCAATGAAAAGCGTTAACAATTTTATATTTTTGTCGAAGATAGGTCTTATACCGAATTTCCGACTAAGCGAACCAGCCTTTCAGCTCGCCTTAGCTTGTTTGCCCGTTTCTTGAAAATAGACCATTTAGCTGCTTTATTATTCATTCAGGTTAAAGGGTGGTATGTATTGACAGGGCCAAGTCAGTCTTTTATATTAAAAATTTACTTCGTCAGAAAAATATTTAAAAAGAAAGGGGTGTTAATATGTCTTAATTTATTTAAGAATTTCAAAATATATATATAATTGATAATTTCTATACCTAGCCTAAATACATCAAAATTATTCATTTCATGATTTGATCTTAACCTAGACCTATCTATAAGAGAAGAAGTTTTATTTTTTCTTGTAGTTAAAGTTATAATAATCCTGATTTTTTATCTGTGGATGTTTTAGCTGTTGTGGTGTCTGTTGTACTTGTAGTTGAGGATTTGATTATTTTAATTCACGTGTCAAAGTGTTAGCCTTAACCTAAACCAATATCTATTAGAGAACCACCTCCCGACGACGTTGTAGAAGTAGTTGAAGGTGTAGTACTTGTTGTTGTTGTAGTTGAAGGTTGTGTTGTTGTTGTAGTAGCTTGGGTTGAAGATGAAGCTTCTGTAGAGGTTGATGCCTGAGTTGTTGAAGCTTCCGTTATTGATGAAGTTGTTGAAGGTGTGCTTGTTGCCGCTTCCGCTGTAGTTGAAGCTTCAGTTGGTGACGAAGTTGTTGATGCTTCGGTTGTTGTAGTAGTACTTCCCGAGCCCAGACCTAAACCTAAATCAATATCTATGAGAGGTGATCGTGTTGTCGATGTAGTTGTAGTTGTGGTAGTTGTTGGTGTTGTTGATGTCGTTGTTGTTGTGGGTGTTGTTGTTGTTGTCGCTTCCGTTGTAGTTGTGGTAGTTGTTGGTGTTGTTGAGGTCGTTGTCGTTGTGGGTGTTGTTGTTGTTGTCGCTTCCGTTGTAGTTGTGGTAGTTGTTGGTGTTGTCGCTTCCGTTGTAGTTGTGGTAGTTGTTGGTGTTGTCGCTTCCGTTGTAGTTGTCGTAGTTGTTGGTGTTGTCGCTTCCGTTGTAGTTGTGGCAGTTGTTGGTGTTGTCGCTTCTGTTGTAGTTGTGGTAGATGTTGGTGTTGTCGCTTCCGTTGTAGTTGTCGTAGTTGTTGGTGTTGTCGCTTCCGTTGTAGTTGTGGTAGTTGTTGGTGTTGTTGAGGTTGTTGTTGTTGTGGGTGTTGTTGTTGTCGCTTCCGTTGTAGTTGTGGTAGACGTTGGTGTTGTCGCTTCCGTTGTAGTTGTTGGTGTTGTTGAGGTGGTTGTTGTTGTGGGTGTTGTTGTTGTCGCTTCCGTTGTAGTTGTGGTAGACGTTGGTGTTGTCGCTTCCGTTGTAGTTGTGGTAGTTGTTGGTGTTGTTGCTTCTGTTGTAGTTGTGGTAGTTGTTGGTGTTGTCGCTTCCGTTGTAGTTGTGGTAGTTGTTGGTGTTGTTGCTTCCGTTGTAGTTGTGGTAGTTGTTGGTGTTGTTGCTACTGTAGTAGTTGTTGTTGTCGAACCTCCTCCTATACCAATACTAATAAGAGGAGTAGTCGCCTCACCTACACCAGCATCCACAAGAGGACTTGAAGGGTTGCCTACAGTAACATCTATTAGAGGGGGATTGGTAGACGTTGTAGTACTTGTTGTTGTTGTTGTCGCTTCCGTTGTAGTTGTGGTAGACGTTGGTGTTGTCGCTTCCGTTGTAGTTGTGGTAGTTGTTGGTGTTGTCGCTTCCGTTGTAATTGTGGTAGTTGTTGGTGTTGTTGCTTCTGTTGTAGTTGTGGTAGTTGTTGCTGTTGTCGCTTCCGTTGTAGTTGTGGTAGTTGTTGGTGTTGTTGCTTCTGTTGTAGTTGTGGTAGTTGTTGGTGTTGTTGCTTCTGTTGTAGTTGTGGTAGTTATTGGTGTTGTTGAGGTTGTTGTTGTTGTGGGTGTTGTTGTTGTTGTCGCTTCCGTTGTAGGTGTGGTAGTTGTTGGTGTTGTCGCTTCCGTTGTAGTTGTGGTAGTTGTTGGTGTTGTCGCTTCCGTTGTAGTTGTTGGTGTTGTCGCTTCCGTTGTTGTGGTAGGTGTCGTTGTTGTTGTTGCTTCCGTTGTTGTGGTAGGTGTCGTTGTTGTTGTCGCTTCCGTTGTAGTTGTGGTAGTTGTTGGTGTTGTCGCTTCCGTTGTAGTTGTGGTAGTTGTTGGTGTTGTCGCTTCCGTTGTAGTTGTGGCAGTTGTTGGTGTTGTCGCTTCTGTTGTAGTTGTGGTAGATGTTGGTGTTGTCGTTTCCGTTGTAGTTGTCGTAGTTGTTGGTGTTGTCGCTTCCGTTGTAGTTGTGGTAGTTGTTGGTGTTGTTGAGGTTGTTGTTGTTGTGGGTGTTGTTGTTGTCGCTTCCGTTGTAGTTGTGGTAGACGTTGGTGTTGTCGCTTCCGTTGTAGTTGTGGTAGTTGTTGGTGTTGTTGAGGTGGTTGTTGTTGTGGGTGTTGTTGTTGTCGCTTCCGTTGTAGTTGTGGTAGACGTTGGTGTTGTCGCTTCCGTTGTAGTTGTGGTAGTTGTTGGTGTTGTTGCTTCTGTTGTAGTTGTGGTAGTTGTTGGTGTTGTCGCTTCCGTTGTAGTTGTGGTAGTTGTTGGTGTTGTTGCTTCCGTTGTAGTTGTGGTAGTTGTTGGTGTTGTTGCTACTGTAGTAGTTGTTGTTGTCGAACCTCCTCCTATACCAATACTAATAAGAGGAGTAGTCGCCTCACCTACACCAGCATCCACAAGAGGACTTGAAGGGTTGCCTACAGTAACATCTATTAGAGGGGGATTGGTAGACGTTGTAGTACTTGTTGTTGTTGTTGTCGCTTCCGTTGTAGTTGTGGTAGACGTTGGTGTTGTCGCTTCCGTTGTAATTGTGGTAGTTGTTGGTGTTGTTGCTTCTGTTGTAGTTGTGGTAGTTGTTGCTGTTGTCGCTTCCGTTGTAGTTGTGGTAGTTGTTGGTGTTGTTGCTTCTGTTGTAGTTGTGGTAGTTGTTGGTGTTGTTGCTTCTGTTGTAGTTGTGGTAGTTATTGGTGTTGTTGAGGTTGTTGTTGTTGTGGGTGTTGTTGTTGTTGTCGCTTCCGTTGTAGGTGTGGTAGTTGTTAGTGTTGTCGCTTCCGTTGTAGTTGTGGTAGTTGTTGGTGCTGTCGCTTCCGTTGTAGTTGTTGGTGTTGTCGCTTCCGTTGTTGTGGTAGGTGTCGTTGTTGTTGTTGCTTCCGTTGTTGTGGTAGGTGTCGTTGTTGTTGTCGCTTCCGTTGCAGTTGTGGTAGTTGTTGGTGTTGTCGCTTCCGTTGTAGTTGTGGTAGTTGTTGGTGTTGTTGAGGTCGTTGTTGTTGTGGGTGTTGTTGTTGTTGTCGCTTCCGTTGTAGTTGTGGTAGTTGTTGGTGTTGTCGCTTCCGTTGTAGTTGTTGGTGTTGTCGCTTCCGTTGTTGTGGTAGGTGTCGTTGTTGTGGTAGGTGTCGTTGTTGTTGTCGCTTCCGTTGTAGTTGTGGTAGTTGTTGGTGTTGTCGCTTCCGTTGTAGTTGTGGTAGTTGTTGGTGTTGTTGAGGTCGTTGTTGTTGTGGGTGTTGTTGTTGTTGTCGCTTCCGTTGTAGTTGTGGTAGTTGTTGGTGTTGTCGCTTCCGTTGTAGTTGTGGTAGTTGTTGGTGTTGTTGCTTCCGTTGTTGTGCTTGTTGTGGTAGGCGTCGTTGTTGTTGTCGCTTCCGTTGAAGTTGTGGTAGTTGTTGGTGTTGTTGAGGACGTTGTTGTTGTGGGTGTTGTTGTTGTTGTCGCTTCCGTTGTAGTTGTAGTAGTTGTTGTTGATGTAGTGGTAGTTGTTGGTGTTGTTGCTTCCGTTGTTGTGCTTGTTGTGGTAGGCGTCGTTGTTGTTGTCGCTTCCGTTGAAGTTGTGGTAGTTGTTGGTGTTGTTGAGGTCGTTGTTGTTGTGGGTGTTGCTGTTGTTGTCGCTTCCGTTGTAGTTGTGGTAGTTGTTGGTGTTGTCGCTTCCGTTGTAGTTGTGGTAGTTGTTGGTGTTGTTGATGTCGTTGTTGTTGTGGGTGTTGTTGTTGTTGTCGCTTCCGTTGTAGTTGTGGTAGTTGTTGGTGTTGTCGCTTCCGTTGTAGTTGTGGGTGTTGTCGCTTCCGTTGTTGTGGTAGGTGTCGTTGTTGTTGTTGCTTCCGTTGTTGTGGTAGGTGTCGTTGTTGTCGCTTCCGTTGTAGTTGTGCTAGTTGTTGGCGTTGTTGCTTCCGTTGTTGTGCTTGTTGTGGTAGGCGTCGTTGTTGTTGTCGCTTCCGTTGTAGTTGTGGTAGTTGTTGGTGTTGTTGCTTCCGTTGTAGTTGTGGTAGTTGTTGGTGTTGTCGCTTCCATTGTAGTTGTGGTAGTTGTTGGTGTTGTTGATGTCGTTGTTGTTGTGGGTGTTGTTGTTGTTGTCGCTTCCGTTGTAGTCGTAGTAGTTGTTGGCGTTGTCGCTTCCGTTGTAGTTGTTGGTGTTGTCGCTTCCGTTGTTGTGGTAGGTGTCGTTGTTGTTGTTGCTTCCGTTGTTGTGGTAGGTGTCGTTGTTGTTGTCGCTTCCGTCGTAGTTGTGGTAGTTGTTGGTGTTGTCGCTTCCGTTGTAGTTGTGGTAGTTGTTGTTGATGTCGTTGTTGTTGTGGGTGTTGTTGTTGTTGTCGCTTCCGTTGTAGGTGTGGTAGTTGTTGGTGTTGTCGCTTCCGTTGTAGTTGTGGTAGTTGTTGGTGTTGTTGATGTCGTTGTTGTTGTGGGTGCTGTTGTTGTTGTCGCTTCCGTTGTAGGTGTGGTAGTTGTTGGTGGTGTCGCTTCCGTTGTAGTTGTGGTAGTTGTTGGTGTTGTCGCTTCCGTTGTAGTTGTGGTAGTTGTTGGTGTTGTTGATGTCGTTGTTGTTGTGGGTGTCGTTGTTGTTGTTGCTTCCGTTGTTGTGGTAGGTGTCGTTGTTGTTGTCGCTTCCGTTGTAGTTGTGGTAATTGTTGGTGTTGTCGCTTCCGTTGTAGTTGTGGTAGTTGTTGGTGTTGTCGCTTCCGTTGTAGTTGTGGAAGTTGTTGGTGTTGTCGCTTCTGTTGTAGTTGTGGAAGTTGTTGGTGTTGTCGCTTCCGTTGTAGTTGTGGTTGTTGTTGGTGTTGTCCCTTCCGTTGTAGTTGTGGTAGTTGTTGGTGTTGTCGCTTCCGTTGTAGTTGTGGTAGTTGTTGGTGTTGTTGTGGGTGTTGTTGTTGTTGTCGCTTCCGTTGTAGTTGTGGTAGTTGTTGGTGTTGTCCCTTCCGTTGGAGTTGTGGTAGTTGTTGGTGTTGTTGAGGACGTTGTTGTTGTGGGTGTTGTTGTTGTTGTCGCTTCCGTTGTAGTTGTGGTAGTTGTTGGTGTTGTCGCTTCCGTTGAAGTTGTGGTAGTTGTTGGTGTTGTCGCCTCCGTTGTAGTTGTGGTAGTTGTTGCTGTTGTCGCCTCCGTTGTAGTTGTTGGTGTTGTTGTTGTTGTTGCTTCCGTTGTGGTTGTGGTAGTTGTTGGTGTTGTTGAGGTCGTTGTTGTTGTAGGTGTTGTTGTTGTGGGTGTTGTTGTTGTTGTCGCTTCCGTTGTAGTTGTGGTAGTTGTTGGTGTTGTTGAGGTCGTTGTTGTTGTGGGTGTTGTTGGTGTTGTTGCTTCCGTTGTAGTCGTGGTAGTTGTTGGTGTTGTCGCTTCTGTTGTAGTTGTAGTAGTTGTTGGTGTTGTTGCTTCCGTTGAAGTTGTGGTAGTTGTTGGTGTTGTTGAGGTCGTGGTTGTTGTGGGTGTTGTTGTTGTTGTCGCTTCTGTTGTAGTTGTGGTAGTTGTTGGTGTTGTCACTTCTGTTGTAGTTGTGGTAGTTGTTGGTGTTGTCGCTTCCGTTGTAGTCGTGGTAGTTGTTGGTGTTGTCGCTTCTGTTGTAGTTGTGGTAGTTGTTGGTGTTGTCGCTTCCGTTGAAGTTGTTGGTGTTGTCGCTTTCGTTGTAGTTGTGGTAGTTGTTGGTGTTGTTGAGGTCGTTGTTGTTGTGGGTGTTGTTGGTGTTGTCGCTTCCGTTGTAGTCGTGATAGTTGTTGGTGATGTCGCTTCTGTTGTAGTTGTGGTAGTTGTTGGTGTTGTCGCTTCCGTTGAAGTTGTTGGTGTTGTCGCTTCCGTTGTAGTTGTGGTAGTTGTTGGTGTTGTTGAGGTCGTTGTTGTTGTGGGTGTTGTTGGTGTTGTCGCTTCCGTTGTAGTCGTGGTAGTTGTTGGTGTTGTCGCTTCTGTTGTAGTTGTGGTAGTTGTTGGTGTTGTCGCTTCCGTTGAAGTTGTTGGTGTTGTCGCTTCCGTTGTAGTTGTGGTAGTTGTTGGTGTTGTTGAGGTCGTTGTTGTTGTGGGTGTTGTTGGTGTTGTTGGTGTTGTTGCTTCCGTTGTAGTCGTGGTAGTTGTTGGTGTTGTCGCTTCTGTTGTAGTTGTGGTAGTTGTTGGTGTTGTCGCTTCTGTTGTTGTTGTGGTAGTTGTTGGTGTTGTCGCTTCCGTTGAAGTTGTTGGTGTTGTCGCTTCCGTTGTAGTTGTGGTAGTTGTTGGTGTTGTCGCTTCGGTTGAAGTTGTTGGTGTTGTCGCTTCCGTTGTAGTTGTGGTAGTTGTTGAGGTCGTTGTTGTTGTGGGTGTTGTTGGTGTTGTTGCTTCCGTTGTAGTCGTGGTAGTTGTTGGTGTTGTCGCTTCTGTTGTAGTTGTGGCAGTTGTTGGTGTTGTCGCTTCTGTTGTTGTTGTTGTGGTAGGTGTCGTAGTTGTTGTCGCTTCCATTGTAGTTGTGGTAGTTGTTGGTGTTGTTGAGGTCGTTGTTGTTGTTGTTGTGGGTGTTGTTGTTGTTGTCGCTTCTGTTGTAGTTGTGGTAGTTGTTGGTGTTGTCACTTCTGTTGTAGTTGTGGTAGTTGTTGGTGTTGTCGCTTCCGTTGAAGTTGTGGGAGTTGTTGGTGTTGTCGCTTCCGTTGTTGTGGTTGTTGTGGTAGGTGTCGTTGTTGTTGTCGCTTCCGTTGTAGTTGTGTTAGTTGTTGGTGTTGTTACTGCTGTTGTTGTTGTGGGTTTGGTAGTCGTGGATATTGCAGGTCTTCCTGGTTGCCCGTCGAAGCCCTTTAACCCAATAGGTCCAGGAGGTCCAACATCACCTCTTTGGCCTCTCCTGCCTTCGCTTCCTCTATTTCCTCTTTGGCCTGTAGGACCCCTTGTGCCCCTTTGCCCTTGAGATCCCCTGTTCCCTTTTCTTCCTTGAGGTCCTTTCATTCCTGTATCTCCCTTGCGACCTTTTGTTCCTTGTTCACCGTTATTACCCATTAATCCATCAAATCCTTTTAATCCTTTTTGTCCTGGCCTTCCTGTTAACCCAGGGGCACCCGTAGGCCCCGTTGGCCCTGGTAGACCCGGTATACATATGCATTTTTTATCCGGCTGATAATAGGGTTTTACATCAGCAGGTGGATTTTGTTGGTAGGGATAGTATTGTTGAATATAAGGTCGAATTTCACTTGGCGTTTTCCATATTATTTGTGATATGGGTCGTTTAGTTGCAGCTGGTTTTTTCTTAAATATCCCAAATGTTTTCCCTTCTCTTTGTGCAGAAGAGCAAAACAGAGTCAAGACTAAAATTAAATACAGAAAAAAAAACAAATTTAGTTGTCTACTGCTTTTCTCAAAATAATATATTTGAAAATCTTACCTAAAATAAACAGACCGATCTGTTTCTTCATCTTATTACTTCTGCGCGCGAAGTGCCTGAATTCTTCTTTTATATTAATGTATTGAGTTTTTTTTTCTGTTTCAATCATGCAAATCATACAAACTTTTTAATCAAACTAATGACGCCAAACACTAAGAATCTAAGATAAGTATTTCTTAGCTTAATTATCACTACTAACGGTTGTTTTTATAATCAATTACTCTAAAAAATGTTAAAAATAAAGCTGGATTCTTGGTCACAGAACTGACCTGATTTATATTAAATTATGCTATTTTGTTACTTCTTTATGTGTTTTATATGCGGATTTTTTGAACTGGTTACTCTTATTACTAGGCTTTAAAATTCTCTCGTATTGTTTCTAATATAAAGACTATGGTTTACTTTTTTTTATTTTGATACAAAGCAAAGGGGAAGTTTGTATGATTTGAAATTATGCAAATAGTACATAGCTACTTTTGTATCTTAGGTTATGACTTTTGAATCTCATAATCATAAAATTTTAGGAATGATCAATATCATTGCTTTTGATGTTTTGTAGTACCTACTTAGTCTTTATTTCATTTAAAGCCTTGTGTTTCGACATTGAGCACTGCAAACATTTGAAGTCGACAAAAAGTAACCCCTCTACGTTTTTTAAAAAAAAAAATCTGGGATTAGTAATCCAAGATTTTTGAAGTGTTTTATTACACAAATATAAATAGATTTAAAGTAGATTCAATTTGACAATAAGATTCACGATCTACATGGGGTTTCATTTGTTCGTTTAAGGTGTATGGGAGACAGAAAGCTTCTTAGTTCGATTCCGTTTTGCATAGATTCAAATTTGGGCTATATATAACGATAAAGCACAAACTACTTAATTTGAAATCCATCTGTATGTTAAATCTTCGACATTTATATACGATCGAGTGTAAATCCCAATGAATCGCGATTAAGTGATCACTGAATTAAGAGTATAAAAAGAACCATGGCATTCTAATTCATATCAGAGGTACAGGTACTTTCTTCCTTGATGTTGATAACTTAAGCGGCAGAAGAACCTAAGAATGTTTATTTAAATAAAGAAAAATATTTTTGTTTTTTCAATTACTTATCGGCTTCTGGTGTTTCAAATAAATGATTTGATTAAAATATGCACCAAAATCGGGTGAAAACAAAAAAGATCCTACAGTAAGATTCGACAGATTAAATGAATGGAGAAAAATTGAAAAATTTTACTATTTTTGGCAAAATCAAAGCTCCAGCATTTTTTTTTTTTTTTTTTTTTTTTTTTTTTTTTTCGCAGGAAGGTGAGAAATCTTCAGAGACACTATAAGCCCGATGCTTATAGTAGTGTCAGATTTTTACTGACTAAAACTCACCTCCCTTATCTTCTATATTATTACTACAACTAAGTCCAGCTTAACAAGTAGTTTTAGCGTCATTTTGTTCGCGTTTTGTCAGGAAGCTCCCCAACGAGAGGACCTGAAGATTCCACAAAATTCGAGTGGAGAGATTAATTTGTTTGCGCTAGATCAGAAGGTCTTGTTCGGTGCAGACGCCGAAAAACGAACGCCTCGCTAACAGATTGTTGGATTAAGTTATTGCTATGATTTCTAAGTCGTGATCTTAGCTCTGTAGCAAATTTTTTAATTTCGTTTTCTACATATTTTATATTTAAATCTCTATGTAAGTCGCTATTTCTTACATACCATGGAGCATTTACTATTATTTTAAGTACTTTGTTTTGGTATGTTTGCAAAATTTGTATATTTCTTTCGTTGGTACAACCCCAAAGTTGTATACCGTACGTCCAAACTGGTTTCAGTACTTGCTTATAAATAAGAAGCTTGTTATAAACGCTTAGATTGGAATATCTTCCAATAAGCCATGTCAATTCGCGGAGTTTATTTTCGAGTTCATCGCGTTTCTTTTTTACATGAACTTTCCATTTAAGTTTCGCGTCTAGAGTCATGCCTAGATACTTCGCTTCATTAGCGTATGGAATTTGCACAGAATTTATATATAGGTAAGTTATATACTTTTTTATACGTAAAATTTGTGTGCGTCGATTTCGTTTCATTAAGAGCAATTCGCCATTTCTTTGTCCAATCTGAAATGCTATTTAATGCCTTTTGAAGCTTAGAGGTTGCCGTTTCTATTGAATCCGATATTGCGAGTACAGCTGTATCATCGGCAAAAGTGCCTAAAGTTGTGCCTTCTGTTTGGGGTATATCTCGGGTATAAAGAACAAACAAAATCGGTCCAAGGACGCTACCCTGGGGAACCCCAGCGTTTATTTCTTTAAACTCCGAATACTCCCTTCCTTGCTTAACTCGAAAGAATCTATTTTCTAGGTACGATTCAAGAATGTTATATATTTGCTCTGGAAAGCCTTTTAATTTATATTTTAGCCCGTCATGCCAAACTTTGTCAAAAGCTTGAGAAACGTCAAGAAATGCAGTTGAGCAAATCTTTTTTTCTTCAAATGCTTTTTCAATTTCGTTAGTTATTCGGTAAACCTGATCAATTGTCGAGTGATTATTCCGGAAACCGAATTGGTGGTCGGGAATTAAACGTTTTTCTTCAATAATTGGTAGCATTCGTTTAAGAAGCAATTTTTCAAATATTTTAGATATAATTGGTAAGAGAGAAATTGGTCTATATGATTTTTTCTCATTCGGTGGCTTACCCGGTTTGGGGATCATTATTACTTCGGCGACTTTCCATTGCGTGGGTACGTAAGCAAGTCTTAAAGCAGCGTTAGTGAGCTGTAAGAGCTTAACCATTGCTTTTTTAGGCAACTCTTTGAGGACACGTCCGTTAATCAGGTCGTAGCCAGGAGCTTTATTATTTTTCTGCCGTTTTATTTCCTGGACAAGTTCAGTCAAAGTAATATTCCTGATAGAAAAATTTTCCGGCGCTGGTTGGAGCTCTCCGTCATTAGTCAGAAACTCTTGACCATCGAAAGGTTTGAACGTTTCCTCAAGGTGCTTAGCAAATAAATCCGCCTTTTCCTTATCAGTTTTTGCCCATTCAGAATTATTTTTTCGAATAGGTGCCGACATTATTTGAGGCTTTTTAATACCTTTTATCGTCTTCCAAAGAGAATAATTCGTTTTTTTGTCTGCTGTTAGGCTTTCAAGATAGGCAGAATTCTCGCTGTTTTTAAAATCTCGTAACAAATTTTTAATCTTGTTTGATAAAAAGTTGACGACACTTTTATGCTGAGGAGCACGTGATTGCTGCCATACTTTTCGAGCTTTTCGTTTTTCGCGTATCAATTCTTTTATATCTTCTGGAATTTTTTCTTCGTATTGCCTTGACTTTTTACTACAGATCGGAGTATTATTCCAAGCTGCTTCTTGAACAATATTTATAAATTTTTCTGTTTCATCTTCTAACTCAAACGGAGTTTGCAAAGAGACGTTCAGTATAATTCTATTTTCGCAATCTTCTTTGAATTTATCCCAATTTGTGTTATTATTTGTTAAGATTAGGGGCTTTTCTTTTTCGATTACGTTACTGTTTATTGTTAAGATAACGGCCGAGTGATCCGTAGAAAAATCGAAGTTATCATCTACTGTCATATATTTTCTGTTCATTCCTCTTGCGATGAAAAAGTCAACAAGATCGGGTGTTTTCGCTGTATCGGTTGGCCAATACGTTGGTTTTCCTGATGAGAAAAATTCAACGTTACATTCAATACCCGCTTTGTAGAGTTGTCTACCCTTCGTCGAAATGCAACGTGATCCCCAAAATGAATGTTTCGAATTGAAGTCGCCGCCAATAATAAATTTTGGACCTAAAGCGTTGAAAAGACCTTTAAAATCGTTTTTGTCTATCTTGGACCGAGGAGGACAGTAAATAGACGCAATATTAAAAAATACGTGTCTAACTTTTATGCTAACGGAAGTAACTTGCATTGTATCGAGCTCGATATTTATCTCAAACGAATGATTGATATTTTCTCTGATAAATACTGAAGAACCACCCCTTGCTCTTTCGGATGGATGGCATGCGTGGTAAGCCGAATAACCTTTAATACTTAAATTTGATTCTTTTTTCAAATGAGTTTCAGAGATCAAACAAATATCTATTCTTTCGTTAAGTAGAACCGTTTCTAGTTCTTCGATTTTTGCGGTAAGTCCGTTCGCGTTCCATGTTATTATTTTGAGTTGTTGGGACAACTGATCCATGTTTACGGTAAATTTGGTGTTTTAAGAGCCGCCGACTCAAATTTGTCCAATTTCTCAAGAATAATTGTGTTAATTCTCCCTTGTTCTTCTAATCGTTCAAGTATAAGGGAAAATACATTTTGAACGGAGTCAGGTTTAATAGTTTTAGGTTTTTCGAGCGCCGTGACTTGAGCGTACGTGTTCGTCTTTTTTGTTTTTATGTTTTCTGAGGGTAAAACGTTTTCATTATTTTTCCCGTCCGTTTTACTCGACGCTTGAGTATTAGTCTTGGTTTTTAATTTTAATTCTTTGTTTTGCTTTGAGGTATTTTTTTTAGTTTTCTTACTAAATTCTTCGCGCCTCTTTAACATTTCCTTTGCGACCTCACAGCCACGGTAATTTGCTGGATGATTACCTTTGCAATTCGCGCATGTAGCCGGAGTTTCTTTTTTAAGACGGCATACATCAGTCATGTGCTTTCCCGCGCATTTAACGCAAACGGGGTCCTTCTGACAATAAGCTGCTGTATGGTTAAAACCTTGACATCGCTTGCACTGAGGAATAAGGCGTTTGTTCTTTCTTAGTGGTTCGATTTTTACAACAATATTCATTATAGTTTTAATATTATAAACATTGTCTACATTTTCATTTTTATCGAAACTTAGAATAAAAAGCGGAAGAGCGCGTTTTATATAAGCGGTTTCGATTCCTTTTTCTCGCTTCAAAAGATTTGTTGCGTCAAGAATCTTAAATCCTTTGGTTTTTAAGTCCGAAAGGATGTCTTCTTTTGAACAAGAGGGATGAAGTCCTCTAGCAACTACACGTAGAGGTCTTTCTTCTTTAATTGAATAACTATACCATTCAATTTTTTCATCGCTGAGTTTTTTCGACAGTTTTCTATAAGAATCTGAATCATTTACGTTAATTTTCCACGTATTATTGTGAGTGGATGTAGCTTTGAAATTCTTTTGCGCCGCGCCGTTTCTTTCAGAATAGGAAGAATTTTGTTATAATCCGCTTGACCAACGATGTTTATCGGTGGAGGAAGTTTCTTATTCGCAGAAAACTGATCTTTCCGTGTAATTTTATTTGGTTTTGGCTGATTTTGAGACTTAGGCGAATGTTCAGCCTTCCGTTTTTTACAAGGTCTACTTTTTTCAGTTTCCCGAGCAAGTTCATCTTCATCAGTTTCATATTCGTGCCGATCTCGATGTTGTGGACTTAGAGTATTTACTTTCATGTTTTCAGAAGTTTTTAACATCTTGTTCTCTTCACGAAGACTTTCGACTTCTTTTTTAAGCTCTTCGTAGAGTCTTATCATTTCGTTCAGCTTCTTTTGCAGTTCACAATTGTCCTGCTCAAAACTGTTTGTTTTCGGTGAGTCGCTTTTAGTGCCTTTTGGCACAACCGGTGGACTCTTTCTGCCGGTAACTCTCGGTACAGATGGAGGTGATCGAGGGACCTTATGCGCTTTCGCGAAAGGATTTATCAAATGCAATAAATGGCTCTCCCCAGAATCCGTAGAGCCTGCCTCCGAAGAGGATGGATTTGCCAGAGAAACTGGCTTTCCACCTGGGGTAATTAATCTATTTGTTTTTTCCATTGCATATTTTGTATACTTATGTAGTTCTCAGTATACGGAGATTGGATTTTAGTCGCCTTTTACGACAAGCATACCTTACTTCGGGTAAATTCTTAACCCCTACCCGAAGGGGTAGGCATTTAACTTATATTATAAGTATTCAGTGAAAGTGTACAATTGGATAAAGAAACGAATCAGAAAAATTACATGAACATTAAAGATTAGTATCACAAGTCAAAAGATTTTATGTATCGTGAACAAGGTTTACCAATAGTGACTCATTTCACTAGAAGAATATTTCACCCGTAATATTTTTGTTCTCTCCAATTTAGAACTGACAGCTCGAAAAAAAGGAATATTCAGAAAGCAGTTCCCCATAAATTCTACTGAACACAAAAAAGTACTTAAAACATGAAATTATGGGCACGCGCTGGGTGCCTTGGGCGTGATACGACTTTTAATCCCTCTGCAATCGGTTTTTGGAAAAAAAAAATAAAAATTTTTGAGCAAAGGAGAAAATGAACGAACCTAATTGTCTGAACTTTTGTTCTGACAATTTTTTTTGGGTGCACAAACAAAACAATACTTTTTTATAGGTTCAAGATGTCCTGAAATCAAATCTGACCTTAAATTTTTTTAAAACATCAGGATTCTAAAGACTATCTTAAAACACAACATATCAATTAACAATACATTGAATGATGATTTTGTAAAGTATAAATCCTAATCTTCTAGATAAAGTTTAAATCATTTTAGTATCTTACTTTGTTTGCTTACCGGTTTGCGTTCTTCTGAAGACTTACACCTATTGACGATTTATTTGTAAAAATAATCAAGATACTGAATATTTCTTACGAAATATCGAAGTAAGGGATTGGACTACTTTTTGAGTTTACATGGTTTTAAAAAGCGTAATTTGAGGTGTTTTTCAAATTACAAAAAAGTTTTATTTCAAAACCTGACTTGATAGATTGATTTTGTAGTCGGATTCGAAAACCTTAGAAAAAGTATAAATTGATTACCACATATGTACATTACCTTGTTGACCAGTGTTATGATTTAAAAGCAACGAATAAAAAAAATATTTGTATTGATATTTCTTTAGTGTTTCAACAAAGTGTGATGCAATTTAACAATTCAAAACATTACGACGCTATCTTCCTTGAGTAAGAAGAAGAGGCAGAACGGCGGCGTCTGTTTAACTGTTTAGAGGCAGTTAAGAGATCATTCCAATTCGTTAGAGTTACCTAAACCTTGGTATATAAGCTAAGGTTTCTAAGGTTACTTTCTTAATTATTGTCGGCAGAATCGTGAATTTTTGTAAAAACTGGAAAGCGTTATTACACTTCAGAATTTTCAGAAAGTAGTTAGCTTATAGCAAGCATCAAACTACGATCAGAGGCTCATCATAAGTGCATGTGTTATTTATTAGTAAGAATACAATTATAGCCTAACACACGTACAAAATACAAAACATAATTAACATTTAACATGAACTATTACAGAACAAAAAATAAAGTAAAGACGTTTACGATAGTGGAGCACTGGTTCTAAACAATGATTTTAATCCCACCTTATTTAGATTTAAATCTATCGATGAATAGTTTAAGTTGTATAAAATGCTCATTCGACTTAAAGCTTCATTCTTCCCATAGTTAATTCTATGGAAGTCGATATATATAAAATCAAATGTACGCAGGTGATGAGTTCCCCCTCGGTACTTCAAATGTACACAAGATAGCAAATAAGGTGCACCATTAATGAGTTGATGAAGAAATATTAAGTCATTATTAACACGCCTTTGATGGAGAGATCGCATTTGAAGAAGCAGAATACGATGTTAATAGGGAGGCAGATCATAAGGATCATCCTAAGGAAGACCCTTTAGGGCAAAGCAATGAAATTATGTTGAATTGATTCAATACCTTTTCGACGAACATGGCAATTTTACAAAGAAAGAGTAACATAGCGATAATTGAACTCCTTTGCCCAGCGTTTTATAAAGCCAAGCATAGAACTTGCCTTATTTACAATAAAATTAATGTGATGTGTACCTAAATTCTAAATTCGTCAGCAAAAATGAGAACTTCACTTGAGCGTGGACATGACGATACATCGTTAATAGACAGGATGAACAAGAAAGGTCCAAGATGGCTTCCCTGGGGAACACCAGATTGAGCAACAAAAGGATCTGAATGACAATTTCTAAATTTTACCTCATAGGATCTGTTTTCAAGGTATGATTTAAACCAAACTAAGAATATGGTGGAAACCAAGAGCTTTAAGTTTAAATAAAATAATTCCGTGGCTAAGTTGGTCAAAAGCTTTAGAGAAGTCAGTGTGTACACAGTCAACTTCATAACCTCGTCCTGAAGCGTTTGGACACAATGTTTGAGAATGTGGGGAGATTTGTAACGGTTGATCTTTTTTTCACAAAATCCTGTTGATGTTCGCAAATGAGATTCTTACTTAAAAATGCTACACTTTCACAAACAACTTGTTCAAAACACTTTAGGAATGCAAGAAAGCTTTGCAATGGGCCTGTAGTTGGTTATATCCGCCCTGTTACCTTTCTTGAAAATTGGTGTTAGAAATGGCTTCATCCATATACTGGGAAATTTGCCTGTTCTTAGAGAAAGTTTGAATATGAACGTTAGGAGTTTAACTAACGCATTTCTACACTTTATTAATAGGTAGGTAGGTAGAAATGGCGATCCCAGGGCAGACCTAGCCTGAGATCCAATTAGCGCTGTAGTGCGCCGTTTTGGTACCAAAACTCGTTTGACCTGTGAAATAAAGGAGAAGATTTATAGCGATTAAGTTAGAGCCATTTTTTCGCATTGAGGAAAGAGATTAGGTCTCTAATCTTTGTCTCAGATAGCTCATTCAGTTCGTGAAAGAATGCTTTCCCAAAGCATTTCATTCTAGTGCTTGCCAAGGTAGGACATTTGCAGAGGAAATGGATTATCGTTTCACTTTCTCTTTGGTCGCAGCAACTACGGCAAAAAGTGTTGTAAGAGATACCCAACTTCTCTGCATGAACTCCAATGGGCCAGTGTCCGGTACAAACCGCAACAATCCTGGCTATGTCTTGCCTTGGCCTGCGTAGAAGATCGTTTGTACGGGTTTTATTATAGGTGGGCCATATCTTCCTAGATATAATGCAGTTGGGTAAATTGCTCCACCTTCGGTTTGATTCAGTTTGGTATATGGAAAAGATTTTACCCTTCATAGCACCAAGAGGAATGTTAACCATTTCCGCAAGAGAGCTATGAAGGGCCGATCCTTGCCTGGCTAACTCGTCAGCCCGTTCATTTCCCACGATACCATTATGATCCGGAACCCAGATCAGGGTGACACCGAGGTTAATGTTCAGGCTCGCAAGCTCATCGCGACATTGCTGGACCAATTTAGATGAGGATGTAGCCGAGTTAATGGCTTTGATAGCATGCCTGACTGTCTGTGAAGATAGCCGCATTTCGGTTTTGGTTTGGACTTTGTTTAAGTATTTTACATGCCTCCCTAATTGCCAGCAGTTCAGCCTGAAAAACGCTAGCAAAGTCAGGAAGCCTAAAGGATTTAGCTACGTTTAGGGACTCAGAAAAGATCCCAGAACCAACTCCGCACTCCATCTTTGAGCCGTCAGTAAAGATGGTTGTATCGAAACCTATCGACACGATGTCATCCTCCCAATCTTCTCTGGATGGGAAAAAGACCTTAAAACCCCTACTAAGGCTCAAAGTAGGAGTGCAGTAGTCAGTGTCTACCGAGATAATATCTGAGGGAATCAATTTCGCTGTGTTGCTGTGACCATAAGGTTTTGACAACCAGCTATTTGATTCCTTTAGTCTAATAGCGCTGTAGGAAACTATGTATTTAATAAAAAGGTCGATTGGTAGAAGATCCATAATAACGTTTAAGGCGTCCGTTGGGCAAGTACGCATGGCCCCTGTGGTGCCCACGCAAGCTGTTCTCTGAACCTTCTTTAGCTTATCGATATTATAGGCTTTGCTAAGAGCAGGCCACCACACAATCGAACCATAAGTTAAGATTGGACGTACTACGGCTGTGTACGTCCATAAAATCATCTTCGACTGAAGTCCCCACTTTTTGCCGAAAGTTTTGCTGCAGGCGTAGAAGGCAACACAGGCCTTCTTAACCCGCACTTCAATATTTCGTTTCCAGTTTAATTTAGGGTCGAGTATAACTCCCAAATATTTTGCACTGGAAGACAATGAAAGGATTTGACCGTTGAGTCGAGGTAGCGTGAAGGGCGGTACTTTAGTTTTGGTGGTAAAGAGCATCAGTTCAGTTTTACTTTGGTTAACTCCTAGACCACAACTAGTGGCCCAGCTGCTAACTTTCTTCAAAGCTGACTCCGTGATTTCACTAATCACAGAGGTGTACTTTCCTGACACCAATAGCACCAAATCATCCGCATAGGCTACCGCCTTCACTCCACATCTCTCTAATTTAACGAGAATTGTATCCATGACCAGAAGCCACAGAAGAGGCGAAAGGACACCACCCTGGGGTGTTCCCCTACTTACGTGTTTTGTTGCGGTTGTATTGCCTAGAGTGGCTTGAATCTTCCTACCACTGAGCATGGAGATAATCCATTCTCGAATGAAGTATTCTACACCGAACTTCACGAGCGATTCTTCTATGGATTCGGTAAGGACGTTGTTAAAAGCACCTTCTATGTCTAAGAAGGTGGCAAGAGTAAATTCTTTATAATGGATTGTTTTTTCTACAGTACGCACTACCTCATGGAGGGCAGTCTCCGTAGATTTGCCCTTAAGATAAGCATGCTGAGAGCTTTCGAGAGGTCTTCCATCTAGGATTTCTCTAATATGGTAATCAAGAATGCGCTCCAAGGTTTTAAGCACAAAAGATGTTAAGCTTATTGGTCTGAAATCCTTCGCGGATTCGTGACCACGCCTACCCACTTTCGGGATAAAAACTACCTTGACCTGTCTCCACGACATGGGCACATGTTTGAGAAGGAGGCATCCTTTGAAAATTTGTTCCAGCCATGGAGCTGCCACATCATGCAACTTTTGAAGCATAACTGGCAGTATGCCATCCATGCCTGGGGATTTATATGGAGAGAAAGTATTGATGGCCCACACAATATTTTCTCTGGCTATAACGGAATTGATTTGCTCCACATGAGCTACGTTTAGCTCTGTGGTTTCACGCGGTTCGGGGTTAACGCTCTCGCAACCCGGAAAGTGCGTCTTCATCAGTAGCTCAAGAGATTCGGCTGGAGAGGCTGTCCAGGTTCCATCAGGCTTTCTTAGAAATGAAGGATTACAATGTTCCTTCGATAACACTTTGCTGAGCCTTGCGGAGTCCTTTATGTCTTCGATTGATTGACAGTAATCTCTCCAGCCTTGTCTTTTGGATGATGACAGGGCTTTCTTGTAAATTTTAAGAGAGTCCTTATACGGTTGGTAAAACTTATGTTTGTGGCAGATGTTGAAGATTGTCCTTCTGGTACTTTATTTTATCTTGGGCGTCCATCTCATGAATTACTCCAGCCTCTTCATTCTTGGCAATCTTGGCAAGAATAAAAGAGGCCGTTTTGAAGCGGTTCTTGAGAAGAGCGCCTTCCGATGGCTTTTTTGTTCCTCGAGTTGCACTGCTACTAGAGGGTTTCGGATTGTTATGCGGTTTAGGAAGTATAGGAGTGCTATGAATAGCACCGCCTATACTTCCTGTGGTTTTGGGTTGCTCACAAGCGCTGGAACTACCAGCGCTAAATGAGCTCCCCTTTACGGTCTCCTAGCTGGAGGCCAAGAGTTCATCCTCCAAGTCTGCGGATGGTTCTGTGTTCGTCAAGTCTAGTTCGTCCATTTTGTATGAGTTTTTTGAATGTTGGTCCCACGAGTAGGTCGGAAAAAAAGAGGTCAGCCCCGGCAGAGCCGATATACCGGGGTAAGGCAGAAAAATAAGACGGACCCTGCCAAGGCATCCGAATGAGCTCGTTAGCGACTGGTTTGCCCCCCAGCCTTTCATTCTTCGGCACGGATTATGTAAAACGCTGAAATTAGGGACCTCGTATCTATGGTCAAATTGCATTGCTAAAGCTTGCTACTATTGAGGAGTAGGAAACTTCAGCAATTCAACCTGACCTTAGCTGACCCCCATCTTGACAACGTACAAGACAACTGTGGTGATCATTACCGCCCGGCACCCACTAGGAGGGTTTGAAACGAGGATTTTTGCCGAGCACACTTTATTAATGCTATCGGGGGATTACCTTCAGGATCGGCTAAGCAGTCATCATTCAACACGGATAAAAAATCAAGGACCGTACTTTGTAGCACAGGGATGTGACTACAGCTAGATTCCGAAAAGAAATGAAGATTATGAAAATATAGTTCATCAACTTCTTCAGGGATGTTAACAAATGACTCATGGAAATTTGTTGCGAAAGTGTTACAGATATCAAAAGTTGTATCTAATGAAATGTTCTTGCAAGTGAAGTTAACTGGAAAGCCATTTGATTTTTAGTTTTCAAATTTTTTTGAGGATTCTCTTTTAAGGAGGTACCCATATCATATCAGTGACATAACTAGCATATACAAAATTAGAAAGAGACTTATGTAAATTCGTTAAAGAGATCAACATAAAAAGAGAAGTTGATGGGAAGCCGAAGCTTCGGTCGGACACTAAGGTCAAGAAAAATGTCCAAAGGGGGGTGATATTTATCATTATTAGTAATTCCTGATCTAGATTCTAGAACAAGAGTACTAATAGCGTCAGAAGAAATTTGTTTGAGTTTTTAATACAGCTTGTTTGCTGTAAGACAGTTAGAAGGATTTTATCGAGAAAAGAAAGTTCCAATTGTGAAGAAGAAAGAGAGGCTTCAAGGCAGGATTTGTCTTCAGATGGAATCCAGTTAATGTGTGGTAAATTAAAATCATCTAAAAACAAAATATTGATGTCAGAGCTGGACAAATTGATAAGAAAGTCTAATGCCTGAATCACAAACACGCTTCAGCTTCGGCTTCGTCTGCGTTACGGTGGGCCTGCTTCGAGGTTGCTTTGAATGACATTTCTATTATTTCATCCCTCCAAAGAGAAAATATTTTGTTTGTTGACATTTTTTTACAGCTGTTGAGCTGTCAGACAAAGCAAATGTTCAGATAATTGAACTAGAGCTTCCGTTTGGAGTCACATTACGTTACATTACGTTCTTTTCCTTACGATTGTTAAACGAAACGTGAGGTCGAAGCTCCATTGTGATAGAATGCATTGAATTCCTATGGCTGAACTCGTAAACGTCAGGCGAAGCCGAAGCTGAAGCGTGTTTGTGATTCAGCCATAATGCCAAGGAGAGTTCGTTACTAACTCCAACTTTTTGGAGGAATGTAAACGTTTAAAATGAAAATAGTCTTAGTCTGTACCATTATCTTTACACAGACTAGATCTATTAATAGTTTAAATGAAAAAGATACAGAAGAAGAGAAGTGTGTATTTTTTACCGCTATGAGAACACCTCCACCAAAGGTGAATCCTTTGCATTACCACATGACAGTCGTTTCTGTAAACTTCGAACTCTTGACTGAGAAGTTCTGTGTGGAAAAAGCTTGAGTTAAGCCAAGTTTATGTCAAAACGAATACGGCGTGTGGAAAGGAAATGATTGGGAGTTAAGAAAAATGTCAACAGTCTTGATACGAAGTCTTCTTACGTTTTGGTAGAAAAGGGCAAACCTGTTAAGTTTTTTGACTTGGTTTTCAAAGAAACACCTTGTTTTTGACTTTGTGTAAATTCGTTTGACTAAAGTCTCTGCGGGCCATATATTTGTATTGCAAATGGAATCGAAGAACGTGGGATTCGTTACTAATTTAAAAGAAGAAACAAAGCTATTTGGCTTAATGATTTTAGTGCACGGGCACCTAATGGATAAGCTACAAGGTATGCTCTTGGTAGATACTAAGTGAGAAGTTATATCATCTGGCGTTGTAACTGGGTCCAGACGACATAACATTAAAACAAAGTAAAATGCCACTAGAGATTAAAAAATACTGATTTGTAAAAAAAAACACTTAGTTGTAAGGCCTTTAGAGATAAATTGATTATTTCAAAAACTGAAAATCTGAAGATCATAATTTTAACGCCATTTGAAATATTTAAAAACTCACCAACAAACTATGAACTTCAAACTTGATTATCTCAAAATCCCTAGCTACGATTTTTTTTTAAACTTCACAGTTTTAAAGCCCTTTTTTTTGGTACCAGCTTGCTCTTGGCCCAAGTCCCATACAATACACTTTAACGTTCTTGTAGTCCTCCTCGCCTCCAAAATTTAAGTGAAATCTTAAGTTGTCAAATGTGTGAGATTTCACACAAATACAATGCTCATGATAAATGGAATTTTCCGAGTATGATTTTTTTTCGGGTGAAACTCAAAATAAGGGGAGAGAAAAAAAGTATGACGTTATTAGAAAAGTTTTAATTTTTGTTCAAATATACTTACATACATATGTACAAAGACCAGTGCCAATGACACAAATTAAAATTTGTTACGAGCATATTGTTAATTCATTTTGAAAGCATTCATCAATTTCGTTTGCATTGTGTTCGTTAAGAAAATTCCAAATATCTAAAGGGTGTTTTTAAGAGGTATGGAATTTTGAAATCGAATAAAACAAAATTGATTTTTTTAAATTGACATGAAATTTATTTTATTATACAGATAATCTTCTTTCATTAAAATTCAAATACGATTTTTAGCACATGACTGGCTCTGACATTTCTTGCAATATACATAAGTGGCCATACAATAGTTTGGTTTCGGGCATATCAGCTAGCGCGTTCACATACATACATATACCTACAGAAAATAGTAGTTATATGTAGATCTTGGGGGCCAATTCAAAAGTCCCTAACGATCCATTGATTGTTACTAATTTCATTCTTCATTCCACCAAAAGTGAGATTCATCGCGGCTTAACAAAGTTGTGTGTGATGCGTATTTTGAACAGAACCATGGTTTCCAAAATAAATATGCACAATTTCGAAGCCTTGTTCAAACGTCAATCTATTCATGTTGAAATTCAAAACTAAAGTAAAAACAAATCACTTGACAGCTGACAAAATGGCCACTAATTAAAATAGTTTTGCCAGATAGAAGACTTATACCCGTTACTTTTGTAAATTGACATTTCTTGTTTTTTAATTATTTTTGGAGGTAAAACAAACTTAAAGATTAGAAAATAAATACTTATGAAAACAAACTGTACTTTTTTCTTTAAGTCAGATCACTAATTGAAAAGAAATAAGAAATTAAGACGCCAGTGAAAAGATGTTTCCTGCATATCGAATTTTTGAGGTTAAAATGCTTAAAACACAAAATGAACGCGTTTCTTTTCTAAAAAGCTATGAATATTTATAGTAAGATGTTGTAGAAACTACCTTTGCATCAATAATAATTGAAAAACTGAAATCCTACAGGCTGTCGAAAAGATCGACTGAGTTCCATTTCACTCAGAATATGTAGGTATACCGATCCCTTTTTTTAGTGCTATACGTTTAAAAGAAGAGCTGATCCAAAAGGAATCCAAAGGTATCCAAGAATTTCTGGTGCAATAAAAACAATTCAAAATGCACAGGAAAATCGTACTGTGGCATGCGACTCATTTATATTCGGCTTCCCATTTTTACCCGACGAAAATCTTAAGACCACTTTTAATCTTCTGTGTAATGCACTACAAATCAAACCACCAACAATTAAAAACATCTATCGAACGCGCGCCCGCACAGAGTTAAAAGACACACCGATCCTCGTCAAATTTCACACACCGTATGATCGTAATTTAATTTCGTTTTGAGGTCAATTGCGGATTTTTGTAAACAAAAACAAAGGGAACTGAGCCGCCTACTAGATGTTGATTTAAATTCTTCAAACTCTTTTCACATGCGCGAATCATTAACTAAGAACAACTATACAATCCTTCAACATGCCTTGGCTTTAAAAAAACAAAAACGGTTATCTTCTGTTTACACATCTCGTGGAATAGTGTATGTAAAACGTCACTTGAATGAAACAGCTGAACCCATCGAGATCGACTGCATAGAGAACTTGAACAGGGATGCCAACTCTAGCTTGCCTACATAAATAATTATTTTTATTTTTAATTCATTTTTCAAATAACTACTTTTGTCTTCAATTTATACCTTATATACCAATTATTAATTTAATTTTCTTTTTCTCTATAAATTATACTAGAAATAATAGTTTTTTTTAATCTCATTCTTCTTTTATTAACCTTCATTTTTAGAATCAAATTCAATTTAAATTTGTATTGCTTGCTAAGGTTGATGTTATTTGCGTATCTGAAACCTGGCTTACCGATGAGCAAAATGATCAGTGGTGTTCGCTTGGGGGTTATAGGATTTTTCGTTTGAATAGGGTGCGCTGCAGAGGTGGGGGTGTCGCTATTTATGTAAAAGCAGGATTTAAATGCAGACTCAATAACTCTTCCCCCGACGATAGCCAAGAAGAATTCGTTTTTGTTGAGTTGTCAAATTTAAATGAGAAGCTTTTGATTGGTGCTGTGTATAGACCAATCAGAAACATCTGTATTTCTCCACTTATATCTATCATTGAACAAATCTCAGCTTCTTATCCAAATATTTTATTATGTGGGGATTTCAACTGTAACCTCTTGCAGGAAAATAACTTTGTGTATAAATTCCTCTCTCTTAATCTCCACTCCATTAACACTACAACCCCTACCCACTTTTCCAATTCGGATCCCTCGTTATTGGATATTTGTTTCGTCACCGACAGAACTAAGGTCATTCTTTATGATCAGCTATCGGCACCAGCTTTTTCAAGGCATGACTTAATCTATTTGACCTTCGACTTTTAAATGGAGAATCAAACTGATGTATTCGTATACAGACTTCAAAAATATTGACTATACCTCGCTTCACTCAGATGTGCACAATATTTACTGGGATTTAGTTTTTTCAAAGCCCTCACCTAGCGATAAAGTAGAATTTCTTAACTCCAATGTATCTAGGCTCTTTGAAACATATGTGCCATTAAAAACTAAATGTTGTGTTCCAAAAAAAAAACCCTGGTTCACCAATGAGATTCTATCATTAATACGACAACGCGATATCGCCTATAAACGCTGGAAAACTTTTCGCCTTGACAGTTTTCATCAACAATTTTGTGATCTTCGAAATAGAACTGTATTAGCTATTCGCAATGCAAAGGTTGCCTTATATTCCAGCCGTTTTAATGATACACTATGTTGTAAACAAACATGGCAAAATCTTAAGAGGATAGGTGTAACCAAATCTCGCAGTGGCTCTACTGTAGATATTAACGTCAATGATCTGAATCAAAATTTTGTATCTTCGAGTAATTTTGTTACCAATAATATAACTCCAGGTCTTGTTGAATCCAATGTTTTTAATAGTATTTCCCCAACTTATAATTCATTTTCCTTTTCTATTATATCTCCTGAGGATGTGGTTGAAGGTGTCCTTCCTACAATTCTGTTGCAGTTCGGTTGGATGAGTAACTGCTTTTAACTTTATAGGAAATGGCCTTAGGATGTGCTGGAACAAATATTTTATTTTTCATCAATATACATATACATATATGTAAATATCAAATTAATCAATAAAACAAAATAAGAAAGATGTCGTTATTCAAAACTCGTTTATTTCAGCAAAATCAAAGTATTGACAATTAAGTACTTATCGACTTAGTATCACTCTAATTATAGATCTAGCATTGAACATCAATTTAACGTCTTAACCTAAATCAATATCTATTGGAGGAGTAGAAGAACCGCCTACTACAACCTCTGCTAGAGGAGTAGAAGAACCGCCTACTACAACCTCTGCTAGAGGAGTAGAAGAACCGCCGCCTACTCCAATATCTATTAGAGGATCTCTTGTAGAAGTTGTAGTTGCTGCCGTTGTTGTTGTTGTTGTTGTTGGTGTTGTTGCTGCCGTTGTTGTGGTTGCTGTTGTGGCTTCCGTTGAAGTTGTAGTTGTTGCTGCACCTGGTGTACCTGGCGACCCCATTGCACCCTTTGGTCCAACTTGTCCAGCAGGTCCTGGTGCGCCCGGTAATCCTGACATTCCTGGCATTCCCGTGTTTCCTGGCATTCCAGCGGGACCCATTGCACCTGCAGGTCCTTGATTTCCTGGTCGTCCAACGGCACCGTTCGGCCCCATTATTCCTGGTTGTCCCCTTGCACCTTTGTCACCTTTTGGTCCTGGGTTGCTTATACCGTCTGGTCCTTTCATTCCTTTGGGTCCTGGCATCCCTGGCATACCAGGGCTACCAACAAAACCTGGTGGTCCTGGACGACCAGGTATGCATATACAACCGCCGCCACCGCCGCCGCCGTTGCTTGGTGGATAATATGGCATAGGCATTGAAGGAGGATTGCTAGGATAGGGATAGGGATAGGGATAGTAGATAGGTTGAATTGTACTTGGTGGTTGTGGTTGTGGTTTCCATAATACTATCTGCGGTTTTTTCTTATTGAAACCAATTGTTTTTATGTCGTTTTCTACACTCTCCGCCGAGACGAAAAATACAACTGAAACTAGAATATAAATTTAATTAGTAAATAGTTATAACTTTAGGAATAAATGTAACTTCAAAATCTCACCTAAGACTACCAAACTGATCAGTTTCTTCATTCTGCTTGTTCTGCGCACGAAATAGTGCCAGAGAACTCTTTTTATATTAATATTTTGTGTTCTTAATCATGCAAATATAATAACGGTTATTTCTTGTCATCAGCTAAATGCTTCTTAATGCTGATTATAATGTTATTATGAATTTATTATGTTAAATTATGCGATTAAGTTACATTTCTACATCTGTTTTGTGTGTCAAATATTAGTTTGTTTTTCACTTGAACGAAATTAGTTGAAAGACTGAAAAAATTCTTTTGAAGAGTTTGACTTAGTTTTGGGTGCAAATCGGAAGGCCGCAGGCAGTAGGCCAGATCTTAAATTAGTATGATTTTATTTCGTATAATGTATTTTTAGAATATCTTCTTCATTTTGATCTTGCTTTATCACAATGAAATCTTACAATTATGTATGTGCTTTTCTTTCCAACTGAAATAAAGATTCTTCTGAGCGATTTTTATACATACATAGAAGTAATTTTTGCCAATACGGATATATGTATACACACAGAGCAAAGTAATTTTTTCAAAAAAATTTTGTGATAATTGGATCATTTTGTGAAATTTAATCAAAAAAGGACTTCAAAAGGACTTCAACAAGGTTTCTAAACCAATTAAACTATTTTTAACTCTTTAAATATTCCAAACTTTAGAAAATTGCCCAACTTCAAGTTCAAGTTAGAAAACGCCAAATTTAATGGTCTCTAGAATTTATTAAAATTTGCAGTGCACGTAATCTAAAGATTTCTCAACTTACATTTTTCAAAAATGTAACTGGGTGAATATAAGTAATTTAAGGAATCGGGATAGTAGTTAAAATATTATTTTTGCACTATCTTAAATTAGTCCGTTGAGAATTATGGCCTAGTGAACTTACAACTCTCAATCATTCCTGTGTGCGAACACAGAGTGCTGCAATTGAAATCGAAAGTAATTTTTGGGTATTCAAAAGTACAGTGTACGTATCACTTATCATCTAGCAAACGTACCACTATGCGGTTTCAAAAGTAAACGTAAATGAAACTCATATAAAATATTTCTTTTCATGATATTTTTATAATAAAATTTGAACGTTGACATTATGTGTGAAACATTATATCATTTAAATGACCACCACGCGAATTGTTGAAAGCATCGATTCTTTTGAAGTAAATTTCGACTGCTTTTTGACACATATTGGGCTGTATCTCAGTCATAATTTGGGGAATGTTGGTTTTTAAGAACTCAAGAGTTAAAAGTTTATCTGCATAAAAACGGTCTTTCACGTAGCCCCACAAAAAAAGTCGATCGGTGTCGAATCGTATGATCCTGGTGGCCAGATGATACCGCCACGATGAGAAATTACGCGGCGAAGAAATGTAAAGCCATATTCGATAGAGTTCTGAGGCACGTGGCACCGTTTTCTTGCAACCACATATTTTCCAAGTCGTATTCTTCAATAGTAGGCAAAAAAAACATCGGTTATCATATGACCATAACGTTCCGAATTGAAGGTGATAGTCGTTCCATCGTCGTTTTCGAAGAAGTAAGGTCCAATCACACCTCCGGACCAAAGAGCGTGCCAAACAGTGACTTTTTGTGGATGTTATGGCCTCTTTTCAATTACTTTAGGATTCTCAAAACCCCAAATACGACAATTTTGTTTATTAACACACCCACCGAGTGAGAAATGTGCTTTCTCGCTGAAGACCATTTTGTTCAAAAAATCGCCTTCCACCGCCTGTTATTCAAGCACCCATTCGACGTATCTACGACACGCGACGTTGTGAATGGTCAGCTGGCTTCAGTTGTTGTGTGAGCTTGATTTTAAATTTATGTAAGTGTGGATCCAAATGCAAAATACGCCATAATATGCCGTAAGATAGTCCTAACTCCTGAGAGGGACGAGGAATCGACACATTTGGGTCTTCGGCAACACTTTCACTTACAGCAGCGATATTTTCAGTGGTACGAGCGAAACGAAACCTGTTACCAATCCAGTCTCTTAAAATTTCTTCACAACTTAGTTTGATAGATGTAGAATTCTAGCCCTCTAATTTTGGAACCGCAAAATGTATAACCCGTTACTTGCAAGGCTATACGTTTATTTTATAAGGTTAAGGTTTGGGCTCTAAATTTGTGTGGCCGTGCGTCGTCGTCGCGTTTGTCGGTTCACTGCTGCACCGGTCGGTTAGATAGAATATGATATGACAAGTGTAAGTTCTTACGAAATCATAAAAGGGTATTATATTTGATCATTCGATAATAATCTTGTGAAAGGACAACTTTGAGCATGACAAACTACGAAATATTCCTTTTTTCAAATATTTTTCAAAACCTACTAATACATCTTTTTGTCAGGTCTATATTGACATTTCTTAACAGCTGACATTATTTGTCAAAACGTCTGTTCTTTTTCTTAAAGTAGCGCTGAACTTTAGGAACATGACAGCAGACATGAGACGTAATTCGTAAACAATTATAAAGTTAGGTGACTGCATAGAATAATACCCACGGCTTCCCGAAGCGGTTGCAATCTATCATCTATCAAATCCTTAGTAAAAAAAGACGGCGAAAACGAATAATGTTACTCATTTGTTTTTCAACCTATAGAATAACCTCTGTAACCAATAACTTTTTCTTTTGCAGTGGTGACTCTGAGACATCCTATATAAAGAACAATTAAGCAAATTATTGCAACTTTGCATTTCGAGTACATGATAAACCATAGTATGACGTTGTGTTGTTCCGTATACGGGATTCATTAACTTTAAAATGAAACAATATAATGGTCTTTTGAAAAAACAAAGCGTTATTTTATAGAAATCATTTATTGGTTTGAAATTTGTTGTTGTCATACTGTATGAGGTTTCCTCTCAATACATGCAGCATTGAAAATCAATTTTATACTTTAGCCTTAATTCAAATCAACAATACTCGATGAAGTAGTGCTTGCTGTTGAGTCAGAAAATTAACGACCTATACCAATACCAAGAACAGGTTCAGTCGCCTCACCTACACCAGCATCCACAACAGGACTTGAAGGGTTGCCTATAGTAACATCTACTAGAGGGGAATTGGTAGACGTTGTAGTAGTTGTTGATTCCGTTGAAGTTGTAGAAGTCGTTGGTGTTGTTGCTGCTGTAGTTGTAGTTGTTGTGGTGGGTGTCGTCGTTGTTGTCGCTTGCGTTGTAGTTGTGGTAGTTGTTGGTGTTGTTGCTTGCGTTGTTGTAGTTGTTGTGGTGGGTGTCGTCGTTGTTGTCGCTTGCGTTGTGGTAGTTGTTGGTGTTGTAGTTGGTGTGGTGGGTGTTGTTGTCGAACCTCCTCCTATACCAATACCAATAACAGGTTCAGTCGCCTCACCTACACCAGCATCCACAACAGGATTTGAAGGGTTGCCTATAGTAACATCTATTAGAGGGGGATTGGTAGACGTTGTAGTAGTTGTTGATTCCGTTGAAGTTGTAGAAGTCGTTGGTGTTGTTGCTGCTGTAGTTGTAGTTGTTGTGGTGGGTGTCGTCGTTGTTGTCGCTTGCGTTGTAGTTGTGGTAGTTGTTGGTGTTGTTGCTTGCGTTGTTGTAGTTGTTGTGGTGGGTGTCGTCGTTGTTGTCGCTTGCGTTGTAGTTGTGGTAGGTGTTGGTGTTGTTGCTTGCGTTGTTGTAGTTGTTGTGGTTGGTGTCGTCGTTGTTGTCGCTTGCGTTGTAGTTGTGGTAGTTGTTGGTGTTGTTGCTTGCGTTGTTGTAGTTGTTGTGGTGGGTGTCGTCGTTGTTGTCGCTTGAGTTGTAGTTGTGGTAGTTGTTGGTGTTGTTGCTTGCGTTGTTGTAGTTGTTGTGGTGGGTGTCGTCGTTGTTGTCGCTTGCGTTGTAGTTGTTGGTGTTGTTGCTACCGTTGTTGTGGTTGCTGTTGTGGGTGCCATTGTCGTAGTTGTTGCTGTACCTGGTCTACCTGGTAGTCCCATTGCACCCTTTGGTCCATTTAGTCCAGTAGGTCCTGTTGCACCCGGATTTCCTGGCATTCCTGCACTTCCCATATTTCCTTGCATTCCCGCTTGACCTCTTTGGCCTGCTGCTCCCCGAATTCCTTGTTGTCCTTTACGACCTTGAGGTCCCATTATTCCCTGTTGTCCCGTTGTACCTTTGTTACCTCTTTCTCCTGGGTTGCCAATCATACCGTCTGGTCCTTTCATTCCTTTGGGTCCTGGCCTACCTGGCATACCAGGGTTACCAACAAAACCTGGTGGTCCTGGACGACCAGGTATGCAAATACAACCACCCCCATTGCTTGGTGGATAATATTGCATTGGAGGTGGAGGTGGAGGTGGATTGTAAGGGTAGGGATAAGGATTGTAGTTTGGAATATATGGTTGAATTTGTTGAGTTGGAATTGATGGCTTCCATAGTACTACCTGTGGTTTTTTCTTATGCAAACCAAATGTTTTTGTATCACTTTCCGTAGACACACAATATAGTGCCGAAACTAAAAGTTTATTAAATAAATAAGTTAAAACGATTTAATTAAATGTAACATCAAACTCTCACCCAAAACAACCAAACTGATCAGACTCTTCATTCTGTTAATTCTGCGCGCAAAGTAGAGTCAGGGAACTCTTTTTATATTAATATTTTGTTTTCTCAATCATGCAAATAAATTAACGGTTGTTTTCTTGTCGCCAGCTATGAATTATGTTAAGTTATGCGATTAAGTTATATTTTTATTTGTTTTTTTATGCGAAGTCTTAGTTTGTTTCTAACTTGAACTAATAACACGCTTAATAATATTTTTCAAAAAGTTTGACTTAATTTTGGATGCAAGTTGGCATGCCTTCGATATTTAAATAATTAAGATATAGATAATAATGAATTTACATTCCACAATGTGAATTGATAAAACAAAAGGAGATCGAGAAAATGTCATTACGTGTGTTTAAAAAAGTTGAATTATTTAAGAATGTTGTTCAGAACATGAGCATGTTCTTAGTCATATCTTATAGCATTTAGATTTACTTCCGTTTTTGAAGATTATTTTCTCTGTCTCTGTTACAATTTTTAGATTATTTCATTATTTTTGTAAACAAGAAAAAGATTGGCTTATATTCAATCCAATCAATTATTTTGTTTACGATATCGGGCAAACCTTCATAATGTTGATGATCTGTCAAAAATTCCACGACGCACGGTCAAGTTATTACGATAATCAACTTTCTACGATATAGGGCAATGCTTCTTAATTTTGAGGATCTGTCAGTAAGAGTCGTCAGTCTTTACGGTGGGGTCGGAAAGAATGTATGGATAGCTTGTGATTAAACAAAGCTTACATAATTAATATTTGCACCATAAATGTCAAACAGTTTAATTATTTCATATGGCTGTTCTTAATAAGAAAGACATAACAACGTAATAACGTAATAATGATATCTTTTTAACATGGTCAATTTTTTGGTGTTTATCAGATATTGCATTTTTGTAATTCGCTAGCAGATATTTCTTCGTTCAATATCGGAAATTGTAATACATAAATATAATGAACAAAATTATTACTCCCGTGATTATATTTGCTGGCCTTGTATCCAGTTATCCACTTTTTTCGTACTGGTTTACATTACTCAAAAAATTTAAATATAAATCTTAACAAACATTTTTATAAATTTGGAATCATGAAACAGCAACGAATTGTTCTTCTGAGTAAAGTAATTTTGACATCTACCCAAGTAAAGGATATTTTGGTTTGCAATAAATCCAGCATATAATTTAATAAATATTAATAATGAAATGAAGGCGGAAACATAAAAAATTGGTTGGTGCAACAGTCCGTTGAGAACTAGGCCCTAGTGTCTTTCAACTCTCAACCATTCCTGTGTGCGATTACTGTTGTCAGGGATGGAAAGTTAGATGGACCTACTGTATTTTTTTAAACCGAATCCGAACAGCTAATTTGAGAAAGCACTTTTCATGACAAGAATTACACCAAATAATATTATGCTTATTCCTACAAACATTTATTATTTGCATTTTGATTGATATATTAAATTTATAACATGAGAACATTGGTTAACAACATCGACACTACTTATGTGATCATTGATTTCATTTATGTCAAACCATCGACAGATTGTACATTGTAGAAGTCAGAAGTGTACATATTATCAATAGTAAGCAAAACTGCCACCTGGGATACGATTTTTGTACTATTCTAAAAAAATCACGGGATACTATTTAATACCATCCCTAAAACTAACACAAAGAGAAGAATTAATATAAACATTTTTTTTTTTATTTTTTATTTTAATTGCAGCTTAAGTTTATTTTGGCGTCATTGAAGTAGCAAGACATATGGCACAATCATGACTTTAAAGTATTTATAGATTTGGTACACTCATTTGGGTTTCATCTCATTCTCATAAGACCCAGCATTGAAAATAGTTTTAAATCATGTATTTTAGCCTATTCCAAGATCTATAAGGGCTCCATTCTCTGTTGTTGTTGCTTCAGTTGTAGTAGTCGTTGTTGTAGTGGGTGTTGCAGTTGGGTCTTCTGTTGTCGATGCAGTTGTTGAAGTTGTTGTGGTGGTAGATTCCGTTGAAGAAGGTGTTGTTGAAGAAGTTGTCGTTGATCCTGAACCTAAACCTAAACCTAAATCAACGTCTATAAGCGCTCCACTGTCTGTTGTTGTTGTTGCAGCCGTTGTAGTAGTTGTCGTTGTTGTAGTGGGTTCAGTAGTGGTTGTTGTGGTAGTTGTGGGGGTGGTTGTTGTGGCTTCAGTTGTAGTAGTTGTTGTTGTAGGTGTCGTTGTTGTAGTGGGTTCAGTGGTGGTTGTTGTGGCTTCAGTTGTAGTAGTTGTTGTTGTAGGTGTCGTTGTTGTAGTGGGTTCAGTGGTGGTTGTTGTGGCTTCAGTTGTAGTAGTTGTTGTTGCAGGTGTCGTTGTTGTAGTGGGTTCAGTGGTGGTTGTTGTGGGGGTGGTTGTTGTGGCTTCAGTTGTAGTAGTTGTTGTTGCAGGTGTCGTTGTTGTAGTGGCTTCAGTAGTCGTTGTGGTTGTAGTGGGAGTAGTTGTTGTTGTTGCCTCTGTTGTAGAAGTTGTGGTTGAAGCAGTTGTCGTTGATCCTAAACCTAAATCTATATCAACGTCTATAAGCCCTCCACTACCTGTTGTTGTTGTTGCAGCCGTTGTAGTAGTTGTTGTTGTAGTGGGTTCAGTGGTGGTTGTTGTGGTAGTTGTGGGGGTGGTTGTTGTGGCTTCAGTTGTAGTAGTTGTTGTTGTAGGTGTCGTTGTTGTAGTGGGTTCAGTGGTGGTTGTTGTGGCTTCAGTTGTAGTAGTTGTTGTTGCAGGTGTCGTTGTTGTAGTGGCTTCCGTAGTCGTTGTGGTTGTAGTGGGGGTAGTTGTTGTTGTTGCCTCTGTTGTAGAAGTTGTGGTTGAAGCAGTTGTCGTTGATCCTAAACCTAAATCTATATCAACGTCTATAAGCCCTCCACTACCTGTTGTTGTTGTTGCAGCCGTTGTAGTAGTTGTTGTTGTAGTGGGTTCAGTGGTGGTTATTGTGGTAGTTGTGGGGGTGGTTGTTGTGGCTTCAGTTGTAGTAGTTGTTGTTGTAGGTGTCGTTGTTGTAGTGGGTTCAGTGGTGGTTGTTGTGGCTTCAGTTGTAGTAGTTGTTGTTGTAGGTGTCGTTGTTGTAGTGGGTTCAGTGGTGGTTGTTGTGGCTTCAGTTGTAGTAGTTGTTGTTGTAGGTGTCGTTGTTGTAGTGGGTTCAGTGGTGGTTGTTGTGGGGGTGGTTGTTGTGGCTTCAGTTGTAGTAGTTGTTGTTGCAGGTGTCGTTGTTGTAGTGGGTTCAGTGGTGGTTGTTGTGGGGGTGGTTGTTGTGGCTTCAGTTGTAGTAGTTGTTGTTGCAGGTGTCGTTGTTGTAGTGGCTTCAGTAGTCGTTGTGGTTGTAGTGGGAGTAGTTGTTGTTGTTGCCTCTGTTGTAGAAGTTGTGGTTGAAGTAGTTGTCGTTGATCCTAAACCTAAATCTATATCAACGTCTATAAGCCCTCCACTACCTGTTGTTGTTGTTGCAGCCGTTGTAGTAGTTGTTGTTGTAGTGGGTTCAGTGGTGGTTGTTGTGGTAGTTGTGGGGGTGGTTGTTGTGGCTTCAGTTGTAGTAGTTGTTGTTGTAGGTGTCGTTGTTGTAGTGGGTTCAGTGGTGGTTGTTGTGGCTTCAGTTGTAGTAGTTGTTGTTGCAGGTGTCGTTGTTGTAGTGGCTTCCGTAGTCGTTGTGGTTGTAGTGGGGGTAGTTGTTGTTGTTGCCTCTGTTGTAGAAGTTGTGGTTGAAGCAGTTGTCGTTGATCCTAAACCTAAATCTATATCAACGTCTATAAGCCCTCCACTACCTGTTGTTGTTGTTGCAGCCGTTGTAGTAGTTGTTGTTGTAGTGGGTTCAGTGGTGGTTGTTGTGGTAGTTGTGGGGGTGGTTGTTGTGGCTTCAGTTGTAGTAGTTGTTGTTGTAGGTGTCGTTGTTGTAGTGGGTTCAGTGGTGGTTGTTGTGGCTTCAGTTGTAGTAGTTGTTGTTGCAGGTGTCGTTGTTGTAGTGGCTTCCGTAGTCGTTGTGGTTGTAGTGGGGGTAGTTGTTGTTGTTGCCTCTGTTGTAGAAGTTGTGGTTGAAGCAGTTGTCGTTGATCCTAAACCTAAATCTATATCAACGTCTATAAGCCCTCCACTACCTGTTGTTGTTGTTGCAGCCGTTGTAGTAGTTGTTGTTGTAGTGGGTTCAGTGGTGGTTATTGTGGTAGTTGTGGGGGTGGTTGTTGTGGCTTCAGTTGTAGTAGTTGTTGTTGTAGGTGTCGTTGTTGTAGTGGGTTCAGTGGTGGTTGTTGTGGGGGTGGTTGTTGTCGCTTCTGTTGTGGTAGTAGTTGTTGTGGGAGTGGTTGTTGTTGTCGCTTCCGTTGTAGTTGTGGTAGTTGTTGGTGTTGTCGCTTCTGTTGTGGTAGAAGTTGTTGTGGGAGTGGTTGTTGTTGTCGCTTCCGTTGTAGTTGTGGTAGTTGTTGGTGTTGTCGCTTCTGTTGTGGTAGAAGTTGTTGTGGGAGTGGTTGTTGTTGTCGCTTCCGTTGTAGTTGTGGTAGTTGTTGGTGTTGTCGCTTCCGTTGTGGTAGTAGTTGTTGTGGGTGTAGTTGTTGTTGTCGCTTGCGTTGTTGTTGTAGTTGTTGGTGTTGTTGCTTCCGTTGTCGTAGTTGTTGTTGTGGGTGTCGTTGTTGTTGTTGCTTCCGTTGTAGTTGTGGTAGTTGTTGGTGTTGTCGCTTCCGTTGTGGTTGTAGTTGTTGTGGGTGTAGTTGTTGTAGTCGCTTCCGTTGTAGTTGTGGTTGTTGTTGGAGTTGTAGTAGTTGTTGTGGTGGGTGTCGTTGTTGGTGTTGTAGCTTGTGTAGTTGTAGTCGTTGTCGTAGGTGTGGTTGTTGCTTCTGTAGTTGTTGTAGGCGTAGTTGCAGCTGTAGTTGTAGTTGCCTGTGTTGTAGTAGTAGTAGTTGTTGTTGTTGTTGTTGTTGCTGGTCTTCCTGGTTGACCCTTAAAGCCCTTTGGACCCCTGTTTCCAGGAGATCCAGGTGCACCTCTTTGTCCCATCCTGCCCTGGTTTCCGCTATTTCCTCTTTCACCCTGAGCACCCCTGGTACCACTTAACCCTTGAGGACCTCGCCTTCCCCTTATTCCTGGGGGTCCTCGAATCCCTGTGTCTCCCTTGCGACCTTTTGAGCCTTGTTGGCCCATATTTCCAATCAAACCATCAAATCCTTTTACTCCCTTGACTCCTGGCCGTCCGGGTATCCCGGGTGATCCATTGAGACCTGGTGGACCTGGTAGACCGGGTATGCATATGCATCCATTACCGTTATTTGGTGGATAATATGGTTTGGGAGGTGCAGGCGGGTTGTTAGGGTAGGGATAGTAGTTTTGCATATATGGTTGAACTGAACTCGGTGGTTTCCATATTATTTGTGGAACAACAGCTGGTTTCTTTTTTTTAAATAAACCAAATGTTCTCAAATTGTTTTCTGCAGAGACCAAATATACAGTCCAAACTAGAACTGAAAACGAATAAATAATTTAATTAATGAAGAGGTCATTAAAGCTTTTCGGATAAATTTTATTTCAAAATCTCACCTAAAATCACCAAACTGGTCAGTTTCTTCATTCTGTTTGTTCTGCGCGCAAAATATCTGAGAACTCCTTTTATATTAATATATTAATGATTTTTTTTTTTTTGAATCATGCAAATATAATAACGGTTATTTTTGTGGTGATCAGCTTATCACCTGTTTAATGCTAAATATGTATACCATTATGAGTTGTTTAAAGTTTTTCGATTTTGTTACACTTCTATCTGATTTATATATGCAAATATAATTTTTTGTTCGAACTGGTTACATATAATCGTGTTTTAAAATTAATTCAAAAATTGTTTGACTCTATTCCAATGAAAACCAGCATAATTTGAATACTTACAAAAATAAATGTTGGCAAGCTTGACAGAAAACCTATTTACTAGCGTATATTTTGAGAAGTCCTTAATTTTGCAAAACATTGACACAATGTAAGTGTTTTGATTAATTTTATAATTCAATATTTAAACGAATATAATGAATCATTACGTCTTGTTCTCTTTAGTTTTTTTTTTATTAAATGATTAAAAGAATAGCGTTAACAAATTATGTATGCAAGCAAACCCTAAATTTGAAAAAAAAAACATTCTAATGATATCATAAAAATAAACAAACAAAACTTTTTCGTTTTATTCTCTCGTTAACCACCAATGTACTCTTGATTAGGTTCATTTATCTAAATATAAAGTTATGCAAAATGTAAAATCTTACACTACGTTTCAAAAAATGATTTATACACCTTAGGCCTTATTAACAGATATTAGATATAAATATGTCCACAAGTCACATACTTATAAATTAATAATTATTTGAGTGAACTTTAAATAATATATATAATTATGCATTAAACATCAACTTTTAAAATGTCAAAGTTAGGAAATGCATGGTTTTTATTTTAGCTTCACGATTGTCATTGTCATTGTGACACCTCAAAGGAAAAGCATCTTATTTTTTTTAGATCGAATTCATAACACAGATTAGCATTATATTGTATTCATAAGGCATTAGGACTACGCCACATGACTAGCTAATCGCTGAGTTAACATTTTTAACAAAAATTCAATCTGTCAGTTCGTAAGGGATTTTGACTTTTTCAGATTGTTTCATTTTAGCGTCCTGTTCAACGTTTTTTTTTTGTTGCAAAATCTGAAAGAAAAAAAGTATTCAGATAAAAACTGAAATTTCAGATAATACTATAAACTTTTAACAATTTGGAATATTTTTTTTATTAAAAATGTTCTTAAAATTTTCGTGGTTTCAAAAAAAAAATAATAATAATAAACAGTGTAAAATCTAATGATCCGCAGTATACTTTGAACCTATTTTAATAATAGTTTCGCTCATCAACTTACATACCTTTACTAATAAATGGAACACATAATTTTTGCACGCGCTCGTTTAAATATTATTCAAAGGTGTTCCCGTACATTCGTTACGAATCGGTATATATTTTATAGATTCAAATTCAATCTCATAAATAATTTATTCATAAGATAACAAACTGATTGCTACAAATCAAGACAGTTCCGCTGTTAAAAACTTGTATTAACATCATTTTGAAATAGTATAGATGGTCTTAATGTTTTATCAGATCACAAAATTATGTGTATTAGAATAGGTCATTGTACCTTAATAATGTATGCACAAATAACATATATTATTATAAGCAAGTTTAGAATAATTTGGCTAACTAGATGATATACATATTTCTGCGTCATAACATGACACAGAAAATAAAAGCTGCTCTGTATATAAAACTGGGTATTTCTGGTGTTTCGGTGCGCATTATAATGTTAGGCTATTCACGAGATCGATAGATCAATGTACCTTTGTAAACGCGAATACGAATAGACATTTTTCAATATTATTCAATTGGTTTGAAAATCTTTAATTTTAGTATTTTTGAATAGGTAAAGTTCAATTAATACAAACAATTGTTTCATGTATATACATTTTGTATATTGCAATTTTGGAAAAAATCGAGCCGGAAAGATTTATCAGCATTTTGAACCTGAATTCATAAAAATTGCCTACATTTAAACCTTCTGAGTCTATCCAATAAATAGATCAATACTTCTCAAACTTGAGTACCCGCGGCATGATTGTTAGTGCGTTGGACTGTCATGCCAGAGGTCTTGGATTCAATCCCTACCTGTGCCATCTATAAAGTTTTTTTTTCACAGCTACTGACTCTAAGTGCTTTCATTAGCCGTTCGGATTCGGCTTAAAACTGTAGGTCCCCTCCATCTATGATAACAACACTAGCACACAGGAATGGTTGGGAGTTGTAAGTCACTAGGCTCTAGTTCTCAACGGACTGTACAATCACTTTTTTTGGTACAATGAGAAATGAGATATTGTTATAAGGTTAGGAAGTTAGCTTAAGCTTCAAAAAGTTTGCTTAAGAAAATCTCATGATCGATTGCCAACAATTGTGAGTTTTACATGTTATTGGCTGTCATTTTAAATGTTAACAGAATCATAAAGTTCTGTATTTGGTTACTTGATTTTAATATCTTATTAAAACAACTTATGAACTTAACTTTGTCAACCATTATTTTAACAATTTATCAATAGTTTAACGTATTTAGATATAATAATGTATTTTTTGGAGTTTTCTTTCAGATTTCTTAAACAAGGAGGCTTGACTTTTTGTATTTGAATTTTATGAATATACAAAAATATATAGAAATGTATTTATGAATACTTACATAATACTAAATACAAAACAAATCAAATCGAGAAGTAGAATTCCGTTTTTATTTTTTAGTTAAGAGAAATCTCAAAACAATTAAAACGACGTTTGATGGTACATTTTGTAATAGAAAAGAGACTGAAATGCGATCCACACCGATAACGTCCCAAACAAAAAATAAGGTGGCGCCACCTGACAGGGAACTAGGGTCCTATTTCATATCCATTGACACTGCAACAGATGACAGATTTTACAACTTACTATTTGCATACTTATTTGTCAGTATTTAGTTGACAATTGCGATAAGAAACTCAGTTATGGTCAAGAAAGAAAAGACCTAAAATGATACACGATATATTTTCAAGTGAATGTGATGAAGATTGTCAGCACCGCTGCCGGTGCCGCGCCGGTGCCCACGGAATTTTAAACAGAGAATAAATAATGATTTTTGATAGTCAATTACCCACAATTTAAGTAAACATTTTTAATACACTTGAGAATGTTGTTTAAAAGTCTCGATTTTTATTATGTCTTATGAACACTTCACTTTTTGATAATAAAACACGACATTGCTCACTTTGACATTTAAAAATTTAACGAGTGACAGCGTTTTGTTACTTCTAACATCGAAAGAATTGAAAGAAACGTTGAAAATTTAGGCAAAATGCAAATGTTTTGTTCCATACTTTATCGTTTTTCGATCATAACACATTTCAAAAATTATATATGTACATACCTACTGAAATTGTCACGACAAAATTGTAAGTAAGTATGACAATGAAAAAATTGTCACGACAAATGTGTCAGTATATGACAATAACAAATTTTACATTGTATTTTTCTAAAAAACTTGTAACCTGTCAAAATTTTTTGAAATACATTTACAATACATGACAAATTTGTAAAATTGTCACCTGTCAATTTATATGAAATAGGGCTCAGGATCTAGTGACTTACAACTTTCAACCATTCCGTGACATTTCAGGATTGCATTGGACCTAGAGTTTTTATGCTGAATTCGAATAAATCTCGCAAGAGGCAGTACCCTCAAGAAGTAGTACAAGGGAAAAAGCTTTAGGTGGGTAACGGCCTAGTCACTGATAAAGCTTCGGTTGGATAGGATCCAAAAAAGAGTTTTGAAAATGATAGACGATATAACGTTAAGCGAAACATTTACATCTCTCGAACACCACCGCCATGTTTCATGCCTTTTGTTGTTTTACAAATATTTTTACAAACAATGTTTTTCCGAATTAGCCAATTGCATTCCGCCCCTCAAACAATTCAGCCGTAATACTCGCACTTCCAGAAATGCTCATCAGTTTACCCTTGAGCTCAATTTCGGACGTACTGTTAAGTATAGGGATTCTTTTTTTAACCACTCATTGAGAATGTGGAATGCTTTACCGGACTTTGTTTTTCCCTCCCATTTTAATATTCAATATTTTAAGACCATTGTGCTCCATTATCTCTTCTTAAATCTTTCCCTATTTTCCTAACACTCGCAATATGTTTTAACGTAAATAAGTTAAGAGTATTAATAACCCTTTAAGTGCCTGTACCTTATAAAAAAAATATATTGTACATATGTATTTTAAATCAGCTGTTCTGTCAGAACATATACCACAAATTCTTGGATACCTTTGGATTTATTTTCTCATACCCCAGCTGTTTTGGATCAGCTGTTTTTATACGTTAAACAGTATATAAAAGTTAACCGGATATCTTATCTATCTGAGATTGAACACAGCCAATGTGAAATGTCAAACTAAAAATTGTGTTTCCCATTTCCAAAGATCTGTTTCTTTTTTTGTGTTCAGAAGACGGTTTTCGAACGTTCTAAATGAGCAACGAGATTGGAAATTAAAAAAACAATTGTGGTTTTAGAAAAAAGTTGCGATTATAGAAATGTATCTAAAAAAAGTAAAAGGTGGGTGAGCTCTGGCAAAGAAAGTAAATTCTTGGCTGCTAAATGCTGAAATGCAGAAAAAGAAAAAAATCCTTGCGCCAAGGCCAGTTTAGCTAAACTGCCATGTTTGAGCAAATAACACCATCTTGAGTTTTTATTCACCGCGTTCACCACTCATTAATTTTGATTTGAAAATATTATTGCATCGAAATGTGACAGCCAAATTTGAATTCTACCTACCTGAGATTGAAAGCAGCCAATGTGAACTGTCACTCAAAATTGTATTGCCTATTTTGTTTGGTGCGTTCAGAAATTCAAAGACGTTTTCCTTTTTTTGTGTTTAGAAGACGATTTTCGAACGTTCAGAATGATCATAAAATAAATAAATAAATTGGGTGGCGCAACAGTCCCTTGAGAACTAGGGCCTAGTGACTTACAACTCTCAACCATTCCTGTGTGCGAGTACTGTTGTCAGAGATGGAGAGGACCTACAATTTTACGCCGAATCCGAACGGCTAATTTGAGAAAGCACTTTTCATGAAAAGAATTACTCTTGGAGAATTTGTCAATTCCTCGCAAGAGGCAGTACCCGTGAAAAAAAACTTTAGATGACATAGGCAGGGATCGAACCCAAGACCTCTGGCATGACAGTCCAACGCACTAACCATCATGCCACGGGTACCACAGAATGATCAACGAGACAAAAAAAAAACGGTGGGTTCTGAGAAAAAAGTTGAGCACAACAAACGTCAAACGTTTAGGATGAGGAAAAATTATCTGAACAAAATTAAAAAGGCCGGTGTCTGTCAGAGAATATGTAAATTCATTATCGCTAAATGCTCAGTTGCTAAGGTCAGTAGCAAAACTGCTTTCTTTGTGAGCAAATGACGCTGCCTTGAATTTTTATTCACCACGTTCATTAACTCTGATTTAAGAAAATTATTACATTGAAATGTGGAGCAAAATTTGAATTCCATTTTAGCACTTTGCATTACATAATAAAAAAGAGGCTGGTATGCGACCCACACTGATAAATTCATATTCCGTCTGTCGATTTGTCTTGCTTAAAAGGTTTGTAGGTTTTCGTATTTTGTTAATAAGGTTTTCAGTTGAATTTTTCTAAAAAAATTACTGAAAATTACCAACAATATTTTGAATACTATGATGAAAAAGTTTGATTTCAAAATCTATTTTTGTTAACGATTTTTAGTCGAAAACCATTTTTTACCAATTTTAGTAGCATTTCTGAAAAGCTTTTATTTCTTACTAGCTTTTTACCCGCGGCTTCGCCCGCAGTGGAGAAATTAAATAAGTATGAGAGATAAAGGGTAAGGGTATAATAATAGAAATGAGTCAATATAATAACTAAATTTTATTGCTTGGCTGAGATCAACAATTTTTAAAAATTACTACAGACAATGAAGTTTCAACACCTTAATATATGCTTATTGAAGTGCAACAACAAATGTTAAAATATATTTCACCGTAACAAAAATCAATAATTCTGAATTCAACAATTTAAAAAAATAAAATACAAAGTATTAATTTAAGATATTTTTATAGACAATGTTATAAGTTTTCCCGTCGGGTGCAAATATGTGTAAATTCCGGGCATTAGATACACGTGAAGAGGCTACATAAAGTTGACCATGAGAGAAGCATGGGTTTTCTAAATGCACTCCTGCTACCTGTAATGTTTGTCCTTGTGCCTTGTTTATAGTAACAGCAAAGCTAAGCTTGACGGGAAATTGAACCCTTTACAATTGGAATGGAAGGTCGGTGGTATCCGAGGTATTATAACACTATTTCCCTTACCGACACCTGTTAAAATAGTAGCACCAAGTATGTTCTGTCCCAATTTTGTTATCCGAAGCTTTGTTCCATTACATAGCCGAGGAGCATCTAGATTTCGCATAAGCATTACTGGTACATTTAGTTTCAATTGAAGTTTATGTGACGGTACACCCGATAGTTCAAGTGAATTTAAAAACTCCACAGGATATGAAGTACTTAATTCCGTATCCATAATTGTATCCATTGACAAATATTCCTTCATTTCTCCTTGAACCTCGTTTAAAATGTCAGTGTTGATCCTATTTACAATTTCATTTCTTGGTGCTAATATTGCTCTTGCACACAACCACTGATCACTACACAAATTTTGTTGCAATTCCGGAAAAACATTAGCAATGAGATCCACATCACTTTCTACTAAATTACAAAATTCTCTTGACAGTGATATGTAGCCTTTAGCGTCAACGTCTAAACAACCATCACCAATTTTCAACAACATTTCTGCGTAAAGTCCTGAATCCACGTCATTATGAAGATGCACTTTCATATTCGTTTTCAGGCGGAGTTTTTCAACTGTCGGCCATAAGCTTGATGATTTAATGCACGCTTGAATTTCATCTGCTGGTGTCCCCCTTTGAATCACTGGGAGGGTTTGACGGAAATCACCAGCCAATAAAACTACCATGCCTCCCATTATATCTGTACTATTTCGCAAGTCCTGGAGGGTCCGGTTTAAAGCTTCTATAGCCTTCTTGTGAGACATTGTACTTTCATCCCACACTAAAAGCTTGCATTCTCGCAGCATCCTACCTCGTCAACTATTTTTACTAAAATTACAGATGGGCGAATCTTCCTCTGCCAAATTCAATGGTAATTTTAAAACGGAATGTGCCGTACGACCGCCCTTTAATAGCGTCGCGGCAATACCTGACGAAGCTACAGCAACTGCTATTTTTTGGTCTTTTCTGAAGGACATTAATAATAAGTTAAGCATAAACGTTTACTTTGCAAAGCACATACACTCTTGAAGGTATTAGAAGTAACATAGGATACTTATTATTAAAAAAAAATAAAAAAAATTTACGAAAAATAAGAAAATTGTTTGTCAAAATATCGTCAAATTTAGCTACAAACAATTTTCTTATTTTTCGTAAAAATTTTTTATTTTTTTTAATAAAAAGTATCCTATGTTACTTCTAATACCTTCAAGAGTGTATGTGCAAAGTTTCATGATGATCGGTTAAGTAGTTTTTGCGTGAAAGCGTAACAAACAAACTTACATTCGCATTTATAATATTAGTAAGATATAAATATAAACAAATTGGATGAGTGAAATTAATTTGAAGTCAATATCTTCTATTATCCACAAGATATCGAGAACCGAACATCATAAAAAAATAAAAATCTTTTATCTCTAGGGACCTTGAAACGTCGAGAAATGTCAAAATTTTCGATTCGACAAATCGGACCGATTACAATAACTTCCTATAGGCAGTTAAAATGATGTGAGTACAAAGTATATGTACTGTACAGTGTACATGTACAGGTAGTTTTGACTACTTCAGTAAAAATGATTTATTTTTTTCTCAATTGAAGTCCTGAAACCTTCACTCAGATTTTTGTATCTACAAAAATAAAAAAATTTTAAAAAAAAGTAACTCGAAACTTATAATAATGTTTGAACATAAAAAAAGACATTAAAAGAAAAAAATCGTGCTTATATTTTGTTCTTTTATTCCTCCTCCTCTCTCAATGGCTAGAAGTGTTTATGGATAATGTTGTTATTCACGGAAAAGTTTAATTAAAAATTGTTTCCTTCTCTTTGTGTATTGTTCTTTCCCCACACACCCCATCGCTATACAACTTCGTCGCACAGTTTAGAGTGCCATTTTCTTCGTTCCATCCAAGCACAAAACTTCTTTTGATGTTATTCTGTTTTCCCAGTAGTATATACGACAAAGAGTAGCTAGTTCCGTTCAGTTACATCACGATTCGTGCTTTTCCTTTCTTCAAGCTTCAACTTCAGTGTTTAGTTGTTCCAACTTCCAGCTCCAGTTCAGCAAACGTCCGCAAGATTTTTTTGTAGCTACTTAACCTATGTATACTCTTAGACGGGACGGAAATACGCATTCTACCAAACCAACTGTTTTAAACCAAATGAAATTGAGAAGTGGGCGCCAGTACCATCACCATCACCATCACCATCATTATCCCCATCACTATAACCAGCAGCACCAGTTTTGTCACCCACCCTGCGACAACCGGCCAGGACGTTTTAGTCAAATTAAAAAATGAAATAAGCATTGTTGGGTAACAAAAAAATGACCCTTTTTATTGCTTATCGTCAGTGGCGTTAAGAGAACTTCCACCATTGTATAGCCTTCTGCGTAAAAATTTTCTATTGTCCTGTCCCAGTAATGGCTTCTTTTTTTTTGTTGTGCTCAAGTTCTAGCTCGAGTGCCCCATTCCATGACTATGACTCTCCGGCATTCAGTAGTGTTAAAAATGTACAGAGATATTAATATCACAACTTTGTGGTTATTTATTTTAATGTTTTTAATTTTTCAATTCTGTGACCACTTTTGTTGAAGCTTATTGAACCACCACCACAACAACCACGAACCACTGTACAATGTTCATGCCCAGCGAAACGGACCGATGCGATGCGATTTTCTCTGTCGGTCGGTCTAACGACTTATGTACGTTTGACGGACAAAGTGACTGGTATGGTAGTGGTTGCGATAAAGTGTCTATCATTTTTCGTATTTTCTTCTGGGGTGGCTTGATGATTGTGGAAATTATTTTGCGCAGCCATTTGCAGCTAGATAATTCCTGCAGTTAAAAATAATGAGACTTAAATAGATTCGTCTTATTTCTTTATGAAAGGAGTCACTGAACTATATTGAAGCAATTTGTTTTAAGAGTCGACCTACTCTTATACAACAACCGCTTGTATTATTTTATACTATTCGTCAGGGGTTTAACTTCGAAGATTGGCACTAAGAATTTCTGAGAGATTGGTATATAGATCTGATGGATGGAATAAGAATGAAGTTAAGTGTTTTTGTAAACTTTGGTAATCGTTTTGATTCAGCTTCAGGTAAGAAGAAATTAAAAATTTAAGTGACGTACTAAATCAAATGACTTCGATTATGATTTCTATACAGTAATTGCAGAATCTAATAAATTTATCAATTTTGCACACTCAAGTTCATAGCAAGGGACACATGTTATTTGTGGCACGGAACAAGCTTTTTTTTTAAGAGGCATATAACTTTAAGTTGGCAACACTATTTTAACAATTTTTTTTGTCAAATGACTTATTTTCTGTTTTACCGTGCGTGTGAACTTTATTAAATTCGACGTTACAGTCAATGGGCGTTTTTCTTTTTTAGTTCAGAGCTGAGCTCTGAGCAGACTCTGAGCGAACAGAGTAGAGTTGAGTAGAGTTCTGAGCAGAGTATGTTCAGAGCTCTCTGATTTAATTATGAAACAACTTGAGCACTAAACTGTCATGATTTGAAATGTCGTCTGTTTGAAGGCGTTCAAAATTTCCTTTAATCAAATGAATTAAAAAAACAGTCATAGCGTTGGTCCATTTGAAGCCTGAAATAAATTTGATTCATAAAAATGCTATCTGCAATTAGTTTTTTCTAAATTATCTTTCCTTCTGCACCAGAGCAACCAGCCTCTTCCACCATTTTTATTGTTTTGATGATGATTTTTTTTAATTTCCCGGCTTTCAGATATCAAATTGTTTGTGCTCAGCATTTAACTCCGTTTACTCTGTTATTTTATTCTGAGCTCACAGAGCGCGCTCTGAAGATGTTCAGAACTAAAAAAGAAACACGAATTTGAAGCTATGAACGTTCAGAGCTCAAAAAGAAACACAATTATTTTTTTGACAGTTCGAGCTCTGCTCTGAACTAAAAAAGAAAAACGCCCAATGGTGACCGCTATAGAGTCATTACTGACTTTTTTGTTCAGCAACTAAACAACCATGATGTGTAAGAGCTGTGGTTAGAACAAGACGGCCGGCGCGGCGGGCGGCCGGCGCAACATTTCACAAAGCTCTTGTCACAATTAATTTATTGACCGAAACGTTTGTAGTACCCGTAGCGTGATGGTTAGTGCGTTGGACTGTCATGCAAGGGGTCTTGGATTCAATCCCTGTCTGTGCCACCTTAATTAAAAAAAAAAAAAAAAAAAACACACGGGTATTGCCTCTTGCGAGGAATTGACAAATCCTCCAAGAGTAATTCTTGTCCTGAAAAGTGCTTTCTTAAAATTAGCCGTTCGGATTCGGCATATAAACTGTAGGTCCCTTCTATCTCTGACAACATTACTCGCACACAGGAATGGTTGAGAGTTGTAAGTCACTAGGCCCTGGTTCTTCATGGACTGTTGCGCCACCTAAACAAAAAAAAAAAAAAAGTTTGGATACCGCATAGCCTCACGTTTCTTGTGTAACTCGTGCGATTTAACACTAACTTCGCTCTGTAAGGATATGTGAAGTCACTAGTCTTCGATAAGCTCGTAGCAATAGCTGTAAATATCGTACAATCTATCGTGGTTATGATCTTTAAAAAAGGCCTTGGCATAATTTTCTTTGTTCAAGATCTTTGAGTTGGATAATGCACGACCGACCTTAAGCCGTGTACGGACTGCGTTAAAATGTTGGTTGCACTTTGCCGTTTGGTTACATTAACGTGTTGAATAAAATTCGGGTTAAAATGTATCCTGCTAAATTTTAACAATTTTGAAGTTCCTCAAGATGCAGATATTATAGCATTTGAAATTATTTTCTGAAAGCGCAATATTGGGAAACCATGACAAATAAAATCTTGTTCTTTTTTTGATGCACAAAAGAAATCAAATATTTTGTGCATAATATCCCTAAACTATATCTGATCTTTTAAATATTACCACTAGCAAATCTATAAATGCAATCACTTCGAATCATGCAATCAAGAAATAAGACAATTTCTAATTTTTTACTTCAAATATTTTGTCTAGATTTTGTTAAACAAAATTATTTAACTTGAACTTTATAAAAAAGTTAATTGTATTTTTCTTCATTTGAATAAAATTAGTATTTTGCAAAGTCCCATTCTTAAACTGAAGTCAAAATGTAATTGAATTGTTGTTAAGAAAAATTAAATAACATTTTAACCAATTCCAATTCCTATTATCTTTTGCACACCCACACTACATGAAGATGTCAAACCTCGGTAGCCATCTTGTTTTACCTAAAAGCTTACCGAACAGTTGATGTATGAGTTGATTGGGTGTGTGTGTGTCCCAAATAAAGTTTAACGCCATCCACGGTATAAACAAATGAAAACTGTGGATGGTTTGATAATTTGAAGAGGCTAAATACCAAACATGGACAAATTTTAAGATAAATGATTATTTAAAAATTTGACACAAGGGGTTCTACATAATGAGACACTTTTTATTTAAAAAAAAACTACCTAAATGTTTTAATAACATAAGTACCTGAAATCTATCAGAATCCCTGATAACGTTTATTTCGGTGTTTATCGAAGTCACCAACTTAAGATAAGGATTGGTTCGTTTTGTTTGTCTGAAGTCTAGTTGTCAATGAAAAGTGAGACCTATTGTTTTTCAGATGATATTTATTTTATTAAATCAAGTTGCATTTTTTTAAATTAAATAAATATTCTTCTAAAACAAATATATTCAAACATGATAGTGGCACTTATTTCCCATTATTACCAACATGGCTACTTAAACGGTTTTTCCACAAAAGTTAGGAGCTTGAAGTTTCTAAACAAAGGAACAAAAAAAGCAATATACCCTACGAAATATCCTTTTATTATTAATCCACGTTAATTTAAAAAAAAAATGTTCACTACATTACAGAACAGAAATAAAATCCTAATTCAAATAAACTATACTCATTGCCATAATTTATTAAAACTCCCACAGAAATTCCAACCTATTTTATGTACATACGAGTATGTTTGTACTTTTGATTGTACACTAGATGAACAGTAAATATTATATGAATATATTTATATAGCTGCATTCTACTAATTTTATAATAAAAAAAATATAATTATCAACTACCTACATAAAAGATCACAGTACACAATAAAATATTTTTTTAACAAAGTTATAAGTATTTCGCTTCAATAGGTTTTATTTACATACTTTATGAAAATATACACATTATACCTGGAAGAACGGTTAATTGAACACTGAACGACAACCACATTAAAAATATTATAGCAAATTAAGTACACATTGATGGGTTTTTTATTGACTTTTAATTAATTCTATTTTACAGATAAAATGTAAATATTGTCGTAAACTAGTTTCTATCTTCCATTTCTTTCATTTTATGATTTATTAAATGTGAAAGTATAGTGTTAGCCTGCATAAATAGTTTATATTTTTGAGCATATATTTATTTCCGAGAATGTGCTGTGTTTAGTGCTAGTTTAAAAATTCCACTGAAAAATCATATAGTTTTTGAATATAAATGACAAATTTAAATACAAAATATCATAATGTTATTCGTAGATAAGCATCTAACAAGAACTGCTGGGCCGATTTCACTCAATATTTCCGACATAAAATAAGAAAATTTTTCACTAAAATGCGTCCAGCCCAAAAAAGAAAAGAAAAGCAATATATTATTTTAAAGTCATTCTAAGGTTTTTCTGACATTATCGCTTTTATTTCTTGCATATTTAATACCAAACATTTTCAAAATCAAACATTTTGATAGTACATAATAAGTCTATAATTATTCCGAGTTTTAAACGGTGTTGAAGTTGTCTCAAACTTTTGGCACGGCTTTGAGATGCATCAGCCTCAGCTGGCAGTTCTTTTCTTGGAAGAATAGAAAATGCTTCTTAATTCAAGGCCTAAGCTTTGCAAATTTAGCATTCATGCAATGTTAATGGCTCTGTGAAATAACTCCCCAAGAAATTGCATCGGAATGGGAAGTTCTTTTATTGGTAATAACTCCCCATTTTTGAAGATTTAATTCATGATTTTTTTTGGATATATGTTTTTCATTATGAAATAACTCCCCAAAATTTTAACATTGGCTTTATTTCATTTTCAACAATTTGGGGCAGCATGCCTCTAAGCATACCTTACCGTGCTGCGTGATTTCCCTTTGGTAAAATTGTTGGTTAAAAAAGTTGGTCTTATTTCTCAAAATTTTACTTTGTCAAAGTGAAAGACTTTCCCCCTTTTCAGATGAATAGCACATTGGAGGTGAAATAAAATGGAAATAAGAGTATATCAATCCTTTTTGGGGACTTATTTCATTGTTTTTGGGAATTTATTTTATTTTCGAATTGGGAGATTAATTTCATAATGCAATAAACCCCCAATTTGAGCTAGAGACTTAAAACCGTAATAATTCAAGTGACTAAATACAAAACTCTCAAACGATCAACATGATTTTAAAATAAGAAACAAATATTTTCCAAGAAAACTTCTTTCTTTGATTATAATGTTGTTGTGACCTAAATATCTATTTAATAAAACTGAACGACTATCGCAATTTTGTAGATATAAATAAGGGATACATGTGTGTATAAATATATCGATAAAAAGAAACAAGATTTTTCCAAAGACATCCATGTCCCTAACGTCCTGAATAAAAATATTAATATCTACAAGTAGGTAGGTAGCTATAGGTATACTCTTCTAATACTGAAGAAAGTAGAAGAATATCTCTTTGAAACATTCCATATTTCAATTTCATTCAAAGACGAATGTCACTATTGAACTTAGAAAAATTCTTTAAAAAAAATATATATGTACATACATTATATGAACAAGCCTTGTTTAGATGGGGTGGAGAGAAATACGTATGTACTACATAATATTCAAGTGCATACAAAAGTGCTGTATCCACACCAGGGATGGAAAATATAATTTTGCAATTTTACTTTAGAGTGATTTAAAATTTTAACGAAATGGTGTTAATAGTATTGAAAGTGAATTTCGAATTTTAAAAAAAGTAATTTTTCGTTAAAAATGTATGATTCGGACAGAAATTCATTTCCTTGAACGAAACGAATCGATCCACTGATTTATGTTTCAACTTGACACAATATAAAAGACAGTTCTGTCAGAAAAAAAAATTGTCGGTTGGTTTCAAACAGATATGACAGACATTTTCAGTGGCTAAACTACAACCACGCGTTGGATGGGTCGGACTTTTGGCAGGTTTCTTACTGATACGATATTCTACGCGACCTAATAATTTGCAATACGTAATGTAGCTTCAAACTTCGGGCGTTAAGAAGGAAGTGTACGTGTACTTTACCTTTTTTTTTATTTATTTTTTTTATTTTTTTTTATAAATAAAACAACAGAAAGGAAGATACTGTTGCTATACACAGGTTCTTAAGTTTGAGCTTGCGATATTTACAATCTAATGCGAGCAACATTTCACATTGCCTCATAAGAGTCTATTGTTTCTATTCAATATTTAAAAGTCGGCACGACCGAACGCGTAATTGTGGTTTAGGTAATAAGCTTCAGCAGCTTCACAAACAAAGGCCATTTGGTGTCCATACAGTGAGAATTAGAATGCTCAAAGTCCAATACTGTAGCTGAATGTTTTAGGCTTGGCGAGAGCATTTGAAATGGACTGCTAGAAAGTGTAGAAATGTTTTTTGGAGTGACGATACCGAGATAAACCACAAAAACGATAAAACACAACTTCCTGTTACTTTCGAATCAATTATAGGTAAGTCTATTTTCACAAAAAATGTTAATAAAAAATAATAATTTTAGTTTAGGAAAAATAGCTTAAATACAACAAAAAGGTCTGAATAATTAATTCATGAAATTCGTTGATTAGAATCAGAAGCAGCGGTTAACTTTAAGCAGGTTGTGCAAATTCCCCCGTTTCGATTTTTGTCCAATTATAAATGAATATTTGAATATATTTTAAGTTTATTGTATGAAATAAGAATTTGAAAACTCTATATAGGTACAAAAATCTCAGGAGAAATGGTGTTCTTTGAGCAGAAGAGTTATACTTTTGCCAGAACAACCCTCTCATTAATCATATGTTTATAAAAGTTGGGTCAAATTTTTGATTGCTCATGGAAATTAAGAACCAAAAGATGTCTGTATGACTAGAGGTTAAGAGAGCTTCAAGGTCTTAGAAATGTAAACTGTTCAAAAGTTCATGCATGCATTCATGACAAATTTAAAAAAAAAAGAGGCTGGGATGCGACCCACACTGATAACTTCCCACCCCGTCTGTCGAATTGTCTTGTTTAAAAGTTTGTAGGTTTTCGTGTTGTGTTAAAAAAGTTGTCAGTTGAATTATTCTTTAAAATTTGAAAATTTTTAGTCGAAAACAAATTTTTACCAATTTTAGTAGCATTTCTTAAAGTTTTTCATTTCTTATATAAACAAATACAAAATCAATAAATTAAATTAATTTGAGAGATATCGAGAACCGAACATCAAGTTTTACCAAATTTGCGTACTAGTTTTTGTAGATTTTATTTTTTTATGAAAAAAAACGGACTTTTGGATTTTTATAAAAAAAAATTACTGAATACTTATCAGAAACAATATTTTCTGTGAAATAAAATAAGTTTGAAGCCAATATTGTGAATTTTTTGTAAAGCTGTTTGAGTCGAAAGTAAATTTTTACCAAGTTTTAGTATTGTTTTTTTTTAGGTTTTTATTTTTTGTAAAAAAAACTGTCAATTCGACTTTCTCAAAATTTTATCGAAACAATATTTCTTATAAGATAAAATTAGTTTGAAGCCAATATCTCAAAGTTTTGAAAAGGTATTTACGTCGAAAAACAATTTTTACCAACTTTTGTTAATTTTTGTTTTGGTTTTTATTTTTTTGTAAGAAAACTGTCAATTTGATTTTTCTCAAAATTTTACCAAATGTTAAAAACTTTATTTTTCGTTGCGCAAAATTGTTTGGTATCACGTTACAATATATAATATAAAATTTAATTCAAGTCTCTAGCGTCATTGGTTCGTGAGATATTTAAGGTTAAGCAAAATGTTCACCTTTTTTTAAACTGTTATGGTAAAAAAACCACCTACGCAATTTTCTTGAAAGCCCTTTCCGCATCTTTCTGCATTATTATCTGTATAACAAAATTTATTTGAAGTCGATATCTCTTCTGGTTCTTGAGCTATGGACGACGAAAAAAACGGACGTATAAGGACGTACGAACGTTCGTACACACGGACGCACATACATCTTTCTAAAAATCTTTTATTTCGACTCTAGGGTCCTTGAAACGTCGAGAAAAGTAAAAATTTCAATTCGACAAATCGGACCCATTACAATAACTTCTTATGGGAAGGTACAAATATATTTGTCTTGCTCAACATTAATTGTATCAAATTTAATTCAATTGTACCGAACTTTCCATCCCTGATCCACACACTTTTAAAACATGACTATTTGCATGCTGCTTACAAAATCAGCCTACATGATGGAATGGAAACATACACAAATATTATCGGTATGTTTTTCTAGTTTGTTGATGTTGACATACTTTGTGAATCGAAATTGAAATGTTTTTCTTATTTTTGTAGAAATAGTATTTTCAAACCAAAATGAGAAGAAACCACACTGGTTGTTATTATTTGTCTAAAAGAATTTTCTTTCCTCCACAAATGCTGACTTTCTAGGACTTTTGAATTTGTGAGGGTATCCTATGTATCAGCATCAGCTGCAATGAAATGAAAACAAAAAAGAATACCTTCATAACACAATAGTTGGCCTTAGGAGAGTCGCGAACAGTATCCATAGAAAATAAGATGTTGTTCTAGGTTCTAGGATTGTAATGTATATATACTCGTACTTCAAAAATATTATGAAAAGGACAGTCATTTCTTTGACGAAAACAAAAATATAAATTCAATATTAAACCTATGGCTTTGGGTAAATAAATAGTAAAATAGTATAGAAGAAGATATGTGGGTCAAGATTTTTCATTCAAAACAAATACAAATTTTAAAATGACTTCAGGGGGTTACACAGCAGTTTTATTCAATATACCTATATGTATCTATATTATAAGAAAGTATAAGTATGGTCGTCTTAGTGATGAAGTAGAAGTAGGTCAAGTGACAATAAGTCCAAATTATGAAATATGGAATTTTTGTGTTGTTTTTTTGTTTTGATAAATAATACACTGTTCTTAACCAAGCATTTCCTTTTTCTTCCTAAAAGATATCAATAAATAAGGTACATCATTTAGGCATTGCCACAGAAAGTGATTTCAGAATCACAAGCCTTAGGGTTATTTCATTTATTCAATCATCAAAAACAATACATAAAATAAATATTATTAGTGCCATACAATATTGATGGTAAAATGTTATTTTGTCATCAATATTTTATTTTAAGGAAACAGTACAATGTTACCTTGGAATAAGTTAAGGATTTTTGTTATTGTCATCATAATAAGTAAGCGCTTTCCTTTCTTCGTTAAGAGCTCTGAACTTTGAGTCTTCTGAGCATGTTAAACAAGCTCTTAGCAAATTCTGCTATGAACGCTACCTTAACGGCTCTCTAGTATGTATAGGTGCTCTCTTTTTAGCGTTTTGCAATTAAAAAATGGTCGTTAATTTTTAAAAATTGAAAATGTGGTCAAATTGTTTATCCATTTTAGCACTGTAATTGAGTTGATTTACATTTTTTGTATTAATTTTCTCATATTCCTGACATTATAATTGTGTTCAGCCTTTCGATTCAAAACGTTTGGGTTTTTCAACTTTGAAGCTACAATAAATTAAGTGAATTAAATTTAGTACTTACTTAAAAAAAACTGAGACACAACTGAATTTTGGTGTATAGCTTCATTTATACAATGTATAAATATACGTATGTCAATTACCGATAGTTTACGGTATATAACTTTAAGCTGGCAACACTATTTTTTCTGGCGGCCATTTTATCAGCTATCAAGTGAATTATTTTTAGATTGGTTTGGCAACATAAGTAAACTGACGCCTAAGCAACGCTTCGAAATTTTGTAAATTTGTGGTTCTGTTCAAAAACACGATTGCCGTTGAACCCAATTTTCACAAACGAATTTCGTTAAGCGATAAAGCGTTAATACACAAAACTACAATATTTGAAGCGTATGTTGCTATAGTACCCGTGGAGTGATGGTAAGTGCAATAAGGACTGCCATGCCAGAGTTCTTGGGATCAATCCCTGCCTGTGCCAACTAAAGTTTTTTCCACAGGTACTGCCTCTTGCGAGGAATTGACAAATCCTCCAAGAGTAGTATTATTGCCTTGAAAAGTTCTTTCTCAAATTAGCCATCCGGATTTGGCATAAGACTGTAGGTCCTCTCCATCCCTGACATGACTGGAAATATTTGAGAGTTGTACGCCACTAGGCCCTAGTTCTCAACAGACTGTTGTGCCACCTAATTAAGAAAAAAATTACATATTTAAGAGCAGAAATGCTTAGTTGCTAGTGAGGGTTTCGTTTTAGTCTTTTACACTTTGAAAATTTTCCAAAATTTAAAAAAAATATTTACTGTCCGCACTTTGAAAAAAAAAATGTTTGCTAATATATATTGTCAGGAAGTCGTTATGGAATATTACCTATACTCCATATAAGCATAGTGATTGATGGAACCTGAAATAAATAGCGTAGATTCATCCATAACTTAAGTTTGACTTAATGTACCCAAACCGAACTGAATTTTTAAGTAGAATATTGTATTTTTTGCTTTTAGAGACAAGTTATATATGTAACCCCTAGAACTTTTTCCTATTTATCACATTACACATAGGAACCTAATTATGAAGTCACATATTTTAGTTTCAACTTGAAACTCAACAAAAATGTTTTTGACATCCCAATTTTTGAAAACAGAACAGAAACGCATATTTTATATTGCCATCTAATTAATGTATAGCAGAAGTACCTTTTTCGGCAAACAATAAATCTTTCTTTTGAAATCCAACAAGGATCTATGAACCTACATTTTTTTCGCATCATTTTAAGGGCGCATATAGACAATGGTCTAGTGGAGTGGAGTGGTGTGGTGTATATTGTGATGTTATTTATTGAACCAATAGTAAAATAAAAAATAAAATACATATTTTCTTCACAGTCATCATTTATATTGCTTCGTTAGAACGAAATAAAACTTATCCCTGCAATAAATAAGCCCAAAACCTATTTTGAAATATAAAATTTACCAATAGAAGTGTCAGCAGCATATACCATCCCACCTCGACACCACCAGCCACCAACCACCCGGACCCGGACCCGTCCCTTTTCATTTTCATTTTCATATAGTTGAAGGTCTTCCTTTCAACAGCAGCTACAAATCTCAATATCCATCTCAAGAAATATTTCCACAGAATACCATCATAGGCTCTTCTTTTGGCCAGTTCACAGAAATTGAAGAGCTGTATAAAAAAAATTCCAATATCGAAAACAAAAACGCAAACTAAGGGGAACCCTCGAGGATTATGTAAGTAAAAAATTGTATCCAATGAAATGCCAAATTCGTCGCCATAATCGTTTGCGCCCTTGAGCGGAAAACCACGAAATGTTACATTCTGTTCGTTATTTTATATTCGATGAAATCAAATTGGATGTTATGTCCTTTCCATTGACTCACTTGATGTGGCGTCGGCGGACAGGCCAGGCCAACACAAGTATCTCTGCCCCCAATTGTAAGTTATTGAATTCATTTTGCAAGAATAAATTTATTTATTTTTCTTTTCCTTTTTTTGCACCCGACCACACGATTCTGATACACTGAACAGACAAAATTAAATTTTTTTCTTTTCTAGAAAAATAAATAAAACGTACACTTAAAAAAAAATTATAATCAATTAACATGTATACTTAAGAACGATAACTAATTTAATTTAATAAAACTTAAGTACAAGTCAAATATGTACAAAGCATTACAGTGCAGGGAGTTGTAGCTATAATTCCACAAAGGAATTTAAAAGTTGTACATTCATTTCTTTACTAAATACTTGGAGATTGTACTTTTTAATTTCACTTTAAATTAATTTCCTAATTAATGTTGTCTCAGCAAAATAAGGTACTCAGGAAATTCAAAAGCAATTCTGAGTACTTATGAAAATAAAATTGGAAGTAACTACAATGTATAGATACTTGAGTAACCAATTAAAACTTCAGGTAAGATCACAAGTCTCGATACTTTGGGTTCTAAAATAGAAGTGTCAACAAAATTAAATTCTAAAAAAGTAAAGAAATTACGAGTATGATTTTAATTCATTACATCAGTTTAAATTAAATAAAATTCTACAAATTATTATACAATTAATTTTTCTTCCAAAAAAGCAAAAGTTTTAAAAAACTTAACTGTTTTTTTAGTTTTGTTCAAAAGAGCACTTTTCATCCTCTTCACATTTCAAAGAAATAGTTTCTGTTTGGTCGACTCAAAAGCAATGTTAAATGTTAAAGTGAAAGAAACATTTCGTTGGGTTGTCTCAGGGGCCAGTTATAGCCATCATATCGGTTTTCATTATTGAACATTTGGTTTCCAGATTTAAAAGCAATAATTAAAGTTAATTATTTTATGTTTGGTAGTGAATGGAAAGGTATTAAACCCGGAACTTTTTTCTTAGTTCATTTTTAATTTTTCAATGATGAAATCGTTTTCAATAAACAGCTGATTGTTGATTTGACACTTCGGAACATAATCGTTCCACTGAAAGCTTTTCATTGTCTTTGAATTCCCACCTGTCAGCTTTACTTTCAATGATGAACTCTAACCTCAAATTCTTGATTCCAATAAGGAAATTTGTGTCCAATGTCAGATAATTTCAATGAGACTATAACCAAACTGTCAAAAACAAAATTCGAATGATTGGTTTCAATGGTGAAAACCAATGATAGCTATAACTGGCCCCTTATACTATTTTTAGTTGCTGACACTAAATTGTGCGGAAACCAGAAAATGCATCTCTATTATTTGCAGTAAAAAAAATGAATTAAGTACACAAAAGTTGTTTGTTCTTATAGAGTCCTCATACACTAAGAAGAGTATTTTTAATTTATTGACAGACGATATCAACAACACTTGTAATTGACTAATTGTGAACACTCAGTGTAATGAGAATTTCTTTGATTTTCATATCGTAAACATAATTATTTTGACATCTAAAAAAATAACTACAAAATTAGTCAGTTTATTTTTCTAAAATATTTGAGAATTCTCTTAGTAGACTTGACAGGGGAGGAGAATAAAATACAAACAGAAATTTTCACTAAAATTAAAAAAAAAAAATCACAACTTATTCGTGTGAAATTTGGCAAGAGAAAAAGGAGGCAGACATTTCATTAAAAAGTAGTTTTATAAAAGTGAAGCCAAAAGTAATTGTATTAAAATAATGCCGTGAATACAAATTACTATTAATTACATTTTATGTGGATTTTATTATAAGTTATTTAAATCATAGTAAAGATCAACGTCAAATGTATAGAAATAAATTATAGTCTTATTTCAACATGAAATCGGCTAATGTGCTAACTGAAAGTCACATTTCTTAAAGTCAAAAGTGACTGCCACCAAGCTTTGTAATGTAAAATATTTTGTAAAGTGATTTAACTCTATTCAAATGAATTACCCAAGTATCGATTATCAAGGTGAAATTTTCGAGCGTTTCTAATAATAAAGGGTTATCCATTTTGCGGTTTCAAAAGTATTGGGCTGGAATACGACATCTGTCAAACTTAGTTGTTAAACCAATTTTTTTTGTTCAGTTAAAAATCTGACATCTAAGAAAATGGATCGCTTAACTATCACACAACGCATACAAGTTGTTAAAACCTACTACAAAAATGGTCATTCTGCTACAGCCACATATCGTACTTTAAAAGGAGATTATGGTTTACATAATCGTCCAAATACACAAGCAATTGGAAAAATTGTGAAGAAATTTGAAAATACTGGATTGGTTACACATATTTTAAGGCCTGTGCATCTTTGTTTCACTAGTATACTACTGAAAATATCGCTGCTGTAAGTGAAAGTGTTGCTGAAGAGATGAATGCGTCGATTCCTCATCGTTCTCAGGAATTAGGATTGTCTTATGGCACATTATGGCGTACTTTTCATTTGGATCTTTACCTTCATTCATATAAAGTCCAGCTCACACAACAAATGAAGCCAGTTGACAATTCACAACGTCGTAGATACGTCGGGTGCTTGAACTACAGGCGGTGGACGGCGATTTTTCGAACAAAATTTTCTTCAGCGTTGGAGCCCATTTCTCACTCCATGGTTATGTTAACAAACAAAATGTCATATTTGGTGTTCTTAGAATCCTGAAGTAATGGAAGAGAGGCCAATTCATCGACAAAAAGTGGCTGTATGGTGAGCTCTTTGGTCCGGAAGTGTGATTGGACCCTCGAAAACGACGATGAAACGACTGTCACTTCGGATTATGGTCATATGATAACCTACTTTTTTTGTCTGCTATTGAAGAATACGACTTGGAGAATATGTGGTTTCAACAAGACTGTGCCACATGCCACACAACTCGAGCGAATATGGCTTTATTGCAAGGGACATTTCCTGGCCGCGTAATTTCTCGTCGTGGCGATAACAACTGGCCACGAAGATCATGCGATTCCATACCACTGGACTTTTCACACTACTTGTTATTTAAAACAACAGATAGCCATCTACCCGTCACAATGAAAACTATTTTTTCTTAAATTGTTGTTGTATAACTTGTTAAGAAATAAGCCATATGAATAATTTTCGATAGTAAAACGCAACTTAAAACAACCGAAAAAAACTTCTAAAGCGGTCCCTAGACTATCAATATTATTGAACAATATATTGCACAATATTATTGACTGGTACCCCACACTAAACAATATTTCGCACAATAAATCATTTGACAGTTCTTTATTGTTGCTTCAACATCATGCTCGATTATGTGGATTATTATTGTGTGGCAATTATTGCTCTTGCTATTTCATTTAAAAAAAAGAAGAAAAAAACAAACGCAGATGGATGAAGGACTGGTACAAAAAACGAAACGTGTTTAATCATCAAAATTTATTAAATGAGCTGGCTTTGAGCGAACCCAATGATTTTAGAAATTTCAGGGAGATGTTATCACTATGAAAATTCAAAACAAATGACAAAATATTGTGCAAACACATCCACAGACTATACAATAAATTTGGTTGCACAATAAATATCAAAAGGATTTTGATTTTGTACAATATATTGCACAACCCTTCAATATGAGCCCTAGACTCTGAATAATATTATGCAATATCAAATATTGCACAATAATATTGATAGTCTAGGGACCGCTTAATAGTTCTACTATTATTTCAAATGAAATGTCATATTCCTTGTAAAATGACATTTACATTATTATTGTGTCAGCTCTCACTTGCGACTATGGTCTTACACAGATAAAATTGGTATGTCAAAAGTAAGTAAATATAAATGGTCTAGATGAACAAAGGCTTGAGTCCACTGAAAATTATTCCCATAAAAATGAATACATACATAAGTTAACTTCCTTGTTTATGTTTCCAACCATTTATATTGATTACCTCTATTCAAGTTCATATTATCATATTTACATAAAAATATACGAATTTGAAAATATGAACCCTTCCCATTGAGTTTTTAAACCCCACATTCTGAATTACATTAAATACATTTTCCTTCATAAACCAACTGTTGCAAAAATACTTCTTTATTAAAGGTCAGGTAAGCACTTTAAGATTCGTTGTGCGTGTAAACTGACGTTTCAGATGTAGGCAAACTAGAATGACAGCTAGGTTTTCGGTCTTTATATGGAGTGTCTTCGCTTAGGTTTATGCAAAAATTATATTCTCAGGGTTTTGACAGAAAAAACAAGAATAAACGGCTAAAAGTTTTGAGTTGATGGAAATCTCTAATTGAATGTGACTCTAGAGTCTAAACATATAAATGGGTAACGTGTACAATTTTATTGGTTGCATTTGGTTTGAAACATTTACCATACGTCAATATTGTTTGTCATTTTTCATATTTAAAACAAGGTATATGCTACGCTAAAGTGAAAGCAAATATGTTTATCTCTCCACTTGAGCAGAACAAATTAAGGGTATTTCAATAATGATATTAGATTGCAATTCTAAAGGAATAACAAATAGTTATTAAAGTTTAATGTAAAACTGAAAAGATTTTCTCATACACGAATAATATAATCTGTCAGTACACAAATAATAATTAATAACTAAATGAAATTTTCAGATGTTAAACTTGACAAAATCTGTAAAAATAAGTAATTAAAAACTCGGAGCTTGACGAGAGTCAAATATCTGATAGTTGGGCACTTGACAAATAACGCTTGACATTGATAATTTTGACATGTGTATGATATTTTATGAGGTGCATTATACATGTTCCTCTTCCCTACTTCTGAATTCGAATATTGAATAGGCTAAAAATCACAAAATAAAAATATCTGTCAATTGTAAATTGTTTTAAGATGTTCTTTTTTTTCAGTGTACCTACAAAAATGTCTGGATTGATACACACATGCCCAAATATTAACCTTACAAAAAGGGATACGATTTTTTGTTCATATCAAACTTTTATTTGAGATAAATAGATGTACCACCCTATTTACCAGTGTGTCAATTCTATTTCCGTTTTTCTACGCTTATTCCATATTATCTTTAGTCCTGAAAAAATAACAGGAATATAAAAAGAACACAACATGGAATGGTAGTAATGGTTTTGCTGAAAATAAACTTACAGCTATGCTAGGCAGACAAAACAGCACTATATGTTGTTGTAAAGGACATGGCTGCGTCAGGTTTATTTTTTCTGGGATTCGAGAAAGGTTCCATACACTACATACATGTACATATATATTTATATACTATATAGAAGAGGGTGGCAGAGAACGATACGACGACGACGGCAACTACAACGACAACGACAACGACGGATGTTCTTTATTGCGTTGCAAAATTTACGCACTTGGAAATTATTTATGGTCATGTTTTCTAATTAATTGTAAATTTATATGATGTTCATGTTCGATGAGTTTGTCTTGTAATAAACCTTAATTGGGTGTAAATGATATATTAAGTTCTATAGTAAAATGTTAATGCTTATAATGTAAAACATTTTTTCTGTTTTGGGGCAAATAAAGTTTTTGATTACAAGAAAAATATTTTTTGTTTAAAGTTCAAGTCGGTGGAGCTCAAGAAGGAAGCCATAAGGCCCTTAAGTGATATTTTAGCCAAAATACTCTAAAGGTGCCCAGGAGATGTAAGATTGGAATTTAAATAAAAACATTATAGGTTCCATTTTCTATATATACTAATAAAAATGTAATTATCTATTCTTTTAAATCTTCATTAGTGACTCACTTTTCAGACAACTTTTGAAAAAATTGATAAAGCATTTCACATTCGTGCAGTACGGCTAAAAAAAGAATACCCTGTGCTTAACAGTACATCTGAAGTTGGGCTCAAGGGTAAACTGATGAGTATTTCTAGAATTACAGGGGCCCTACTCTGTAATGCGTTTCGAAAGCCAATCCGATTAGAATCTGATATTCGATTCGTTTATGAATTCGTACTCTGTAAAATCGAACAATCGAACAGTACTTTTTCTATTTATGTATAAGATAGATTTACCGAGTCTCGAAGTATTTCTCATGAGATGTGTCAAAGCAAAAATACAAAACAAAAAAATCAAAACATATCACAAAAAAGTCGAGGAAGTTGAAATTAATTTTTAAAGATAAAATAGAGAAAGGAGTAAAGGAGAAGAATATTGAAGGTCCACCGCCTGTACCAGAAATGTTCATTTTGTTTTTTCTCAATTTAATTTTAATGTGGCCTTTATAATCTGCCTATACTTATACAAATTTTAATAATATAATATTAATTTTCAAAAAAAAAACAGTTTCAATACAATCTTACTTTTTTCGCTGATGATTCCCTGTAATGAAATTTATTTGCTTAAATTTTGAATAAAATTATCATTTCCTTACTCACATTTTATCTATTTCACACAATTTTCCTTTTGTGTCTTTTAAAAACGACCTTCGAATTGCAATCCGTTACCTCTCTTGATGTAGAAACAAAATTTCCGTTTTCGAACGCTAATGAAATGACATTCGGAAACGCATTGCCAGGTACAAAAAATCCGAATGCGGATTCCGTAAGTTCTAGATTTCTTATCCGCATCAGAAATAGAGAGTACAAAATATTCGTTTTCGAAAATATTTGCTTTCGAAACGCATTACAGAGTAGGGCTCAGGTATTTCGGTTGCATTGTTTGCGCGCAGGAATCCAACTGGCTATTTTCCTAGAGCATTGTTTATGAAAACAGCGATAAAACATTAATAGGAATGAGATCTTGCTTTCAAGAGTAGCAAACCAGCCCAAATATTAGAAATATGCTCAAGTTTTGGAAGAATAAAGGCTTTGTAAGTTATAGGCAGATCAGAAAGGATTATAACTTCTTGCATCGTCGGAGAAAATTTAAACACTTAGCAACATTTTTGGCGATGTCAAATATGTGATCACTTCATATCAAGTTCAGTAATCTTACTTTATCCAAAACGGTGTTGTTTCAAAAGTTCTATGAGCTAAACATGAGATCAGAACAGTGGAACTTTGATACGAAAGCAATACTGCCGTTTATTAAGAAGCGTTCGTTCTTCATGATATTATTAAGCTGAAAATTGATCAGTGATCACCATTTCCATGAGCTTGGAAAACAGGGATGTGAGTGAATTGGACCATAGTCAGAAGAGTAGGAAGACCCGCAAAGATTGTGTGCTGCAAATATGCCCGCCACAGGTCTTTCAAGCTTATTTTAACTTATTCCGACTTCCCTCAGCCAGAACTTTACAGCTTTGATCCTACTAGCCTTTTAACAGTTCGAATCAAACCATTAGTATTCTTTGAGTTTAATAGATTTTACGCTATTCGGGATATAATTTTTCATTCCACAAAGAATCAAGTTTGTAATCATATCGACAGCTGGAATCCACTTCACTGTCGAGGAAGCACAGTAACTAGTTATAGTTCCTTAAGAAGTCGTTCAGACCGTCCCAGGTGTTTTTCTCATATTGGTTCTCTTAGGGTTTTTACTTAGGCGCCAGTTATAGCTATCATTGGTTTTCATCATTGAAAACAAACATTGGAATTTTTTTGACAGGTCGTTTATAGCTATCACTAAAAATTTCTGTCATTGAAAAATTTTTCCTATTTGAAAGCCACCGAAAAATGTTTACTGACAGAAATCTGTCATTGAAATTGGAACACAAATCAGTGGAACGATTCGTTTCACTTTTGAACATAAAAGTATCAGCTGTTCAGGAAAATGAATTTCCGTCCGGAAAATAGAAAAATACATTTTTAGAGAAAAAACAATGTGCAACTAAACTTTTTTTTCTCAAAAAAAATTCTTTGTGTGATTTCTGATCGATCGGTATATAATTTTCATTTCTAAAAACGAAATGAAAGGGAAACACCGTCAAATATCGATTCAAACATTTTTCCGGATCGATTTCAATGATAGCTATAACTGGCGCCTTAAACTGTTTTTTTTTTTGCCATGAGAATTTTGCAGATATGACACAATGGTTTGACATGCCCAGGTAATCCGATAATACACTTATATTAGGAGCAGAGGTAAGAAACAAGTAAAGAGTGTTTGACGAATTGACCTGCACTGTCAGAAATATAAGTTGGCTCATCAAGTAACAGATTCAGTTCGTTTAAATCAGCAAAAATCTGGAAATATCTTCTGGGTGTTGCATGAAACGAAGAAATGTGAACATTGAAAAACGCACCTAAACTATAACCGTGAAGGTAAAAACTTTAACTTCGAATAGTCGGTGAGCCTTTCTGAGTTCAGAAACAGTTGGCCTGTTGAAAACAGTGTGAGTATATGCAGCATTAACATTTTTTCGAATCCCCCGAATGTTGGTATACTCACACAAAACTTACCATCCATTCCATTCCATTTGACACTTTCAATTTTGACAACCTCCTCAAAATATTACTTTTATTTTATGTTAAATGTGAATATTGAAGAAATGCATCAGATTCATTAAGGGTTTCGAAGTGGGGCTGTCAAATCTCCACTATCTTTCTAAAATTGTAAAATTCACTTCCGAAACTGGCAAATACATTCATGAATCAGACTTTTACACCTAATTATTTTTCTATTAATCCGTTTTGATTTCGTCATCTATCAATAACCACTTGCTTTGTATTAAGTTGTTAAAGACTTGGTACCTGCGAAAAAGCAAATATTGAATAAGTTTCAAAGTCAATCTTAATTACAAAACTATAAAACAGTAATTAGAGATAAAGTGAACTACTATTTGCATTGAAGGCGCCTTTAAATTGATCGAATAATACTCTCCATTAAACTATTTCACTCTATATTATATTGTATAGTACCTAAATTCCAATACAGTCAGTCCTATACAAAAACATTAAGATTCACAAGCAATTAGCAACAGAATGAGTACGATTGTGTTGTTATCTTATATAGTGGCGTTTAATTAAGAAATGGTTTCTTTTTCGTCAATAAAAAGAAATATCTAATGAACACAGAAAAAGATACCTTTTGGCATGAAAAACTTAAGAGAAAGTGAGCCTGTAACTTTGTATCGAATGCGGGTATAGTACAGATTACAGAGATTGGAATTAAGATCCCAAATGCCTTTCTGGTCGTTAAATCAAGATCTTAATCGCTGATGGCTGTATAGAAGTCTAACTAATTTGTTTGCTTTTTCTATGAAGGAAAAGAAGTAAACTTTATATAAAATTGCTTCTTGTTATAATACAATCAGACTTTGAAATACTTTTGCTTATGGATATAAATACTAATTGTTAGCTTTTATTCATTTTGAGGTTATTTGTTTTTATTTATTTGCTTCTTTTTTATACAAAATGTATTTATTTGGATAAAGAGGAATACTTTATGGCGGTTGTATTTAGTTTTGAAATGGGAATAGTGTATATTTTTCAAAAAATACTATACAATATTTAACTAACACAGAAAATGTGTAGAGGATTTAATTATACACATGAAATTCATAAGAATTGTGTTGAATCAATTCAACATGATTTCATTGGGTTTGCGCTTATGATTCTTCCTTGAGATGATCCTTCTAAAGGCATGGTAATTATAATTTAATATTGCGTCATCAACTCATTAATGGTGAAATTGATGGACCTTATTCATTATCTTGTTTTCAAATTGACACTTCTAAATTCTGCAGTATTCACGTTGACAGTAATTTTGAATGTTTCATACATGTTTAAATAAAGCTTTTGTTTGTTTGTCTCAAACCCCGAATATTAGGTGTGTATTGATTGTATACTTCTTAATTTGTTTTTTAAGCTTCATGTTTTTTTAATTATTTTCCCAACCCAGTTCGAAATTCGAGTTTGAATGCAAACATAACTCTGTATTAACAACCCCATCAATCGAAAAAATTTACTTTGATGAAGAGAAATTAAGGATTTTTAACTTTAAATACAAATCTATTGTAATCGGTCCGATTTGTCGAATTGAAAATGTTGACATATTTTGCGAAGTTTGAAGGACCCTAGAATTGAATTTAAATATTTTTAGAGAAATTTCTGTGTGTGCGTGTGTACGTACGTTCGAAAAGCTTTTTTCGTCGTCCAAATCTCGAGTACCAGACTTCAAATAAATGTTGTTATACAGATAATAACATCGAAAGATCCAGGAAGGACTTTCAAAAAAATGGAGTATGAAGTTTTTTGTACTGAGCAATTTAAAAAAAAAATGTTGGTTGACCCCAAATATCCAACGGACAAATAACTTTAATTTTGGTATCGGCAACACTGGACTCAACATAATATAATCGTTCGTTAAACAATAGTTGGAAGATCAAAGAGTGATATCAGTGGTGCGTTGTTGAGCATGGCGACGGAAGCGGAGAAGGAGAAGATGTGGTCAGTGAGAGCAAGAAAAAGTATATGCTGCCTTAAAAAAAGGACATTGAACGACTCCATTTACATCTATAACTTTGAGGCTGAGCTGGCTGCAGACGCATGTTGGCTGAGTCCTAGATCCGTCTCAATACCAGACTTTAGCACTTATGATTTTTTTTTAACATTCATTTATAAGAAAATATAGAAATATCTGATTCTTTCACTATCTAATAAAGTTTTGCATTGTTAAAGACTTCGCCAGCTACCTGATGAAATTCTTATTATCTCTTATTCTAAGGCCAGGTCCAAGAAAGTCAACTTCGATTTGATTTTCTTTTAAACAACCGAAAGTGTTCTTCAGAATTCTGTGTGATACTGTTTGGTCATATTGCTGTATGTATTAAACTCTGTATTTCAAAATACTGTGAGCTCAGCATACTGTATATACGGTATACCAAAATGCTGTAAGAACAAAACACTGTATGTCAGAATACTGTATCTCAATTTCTTATCACGAAATGCTGTATCCTTAAAAAGTGTGTTTTTGATAGTTCTATTTTTTTAACAATTATAGAAAAAAAAGCCATCCCCTGATTTGATGCCTTATATTTTTTAAAAACCAGAACAAATTTTGAATAAGATAAATACTATAAAACCAGGGGCGTCTTTAGACTTTTGGGGGCCCTGGGCCCAATAGGATTTGGGGGCCAAAAAAAAGTAGGTATAATATATTTTTTTTTATTCTTTAGGTTAAAAAAATCATTTTAAAATTAATGTGTGTGTTTTTTTTTATTTTTTTTCTTTTTAAAAAGAACTAAAAAAAACATATAACAGATATTTTTTATACTTTTATAATTTTTTTTTATTTGCCTTCAATAGTTGAACTTTCTTCTTTATAGTTGATTTTTGATAATTTTTATTGTTTTTTTTTTATTTCTAATGTTTTTATATATTTTTTTTAATTGTAGGTATGTAAGTTTATTTCTTTATGGTTGTTTTGATTTGTTTTTTTTTTAGACATACATACGTATATGTAAGTTTAAGTATACAATTAAATATTATTGAAGGCATACTTTTCTGACTTTGTCAGTTGCAAAATCATGAATTAAGTCATCAAATTCAATTTCCTGCAGTAATTAATTTTCAATTGATAAAATTGACAAGCTGTTTAGTCTATCTTGTAGCATTGTGCTTCGAAGTTCATTTTGTATCCGGTTCAAATTCGAAAATGAACGCTCTCCACTGCAGTTTGAAACTCTACAGGCAGTTTCTACATTTGGAAATGTGTTCCCCATCCACTGTAATTAGACTGTACAATTTTGATGTTGTAATAAGATCATCATTTACAACATTATTGAATTCTTTTGAATACTGTACTAGGTGCAAGCATTCTACCTCAAGTTCTTCTGCATTAACATCTCTATGGTTTTTTGAAAACTGTTCGCAAGAATTTTGCAAATCCACTGAAGTCAAATATTGCAATCGACAAAAAAAGGCAAACAATGCATTAATTTCTTGATAGCAATTGGATCGTATTTTTGATTGCAAAGTAATAGTGTCAATAATTAGAAGAAAAGTTGATATTTTAAACTTATCTTTCCCAATTAGCTGGACAGATGGTGCAGGACCATCAAAATATGTGGCACGCGAACTTTTTTTTATTTTTCTATTTTTCGTTGCAATAAGTCTTTATTATTAGCATCCGGATTCTGAATTTTGGCATACGCTACAAATATATCAAAATTCTCCCTTATATCATTTACGCAAGAACATAGTGAACAAAGCAAATTGGCAGCAACGTCAATCGTTATTGTTTCTTTTTGAAGGCTCTTGCTGGTTTTATGAATTCTTTCTAATATTGTGCTCCAAATTTCTGTTAAAAAGAAGAACTTCAGTTTTGACATTTCCTTAGATAGGCTTAGCGCTTCGCTTTTTTTGTCTGGAGCTTGCTCTGGATCTGTACAGATAGATGTCAAGGCCTCAGTAATTTGCTTATAACGATGATGGAGCGCGTTAACTGTATCAGCTCGTGCAGACCATCTTGTTTCAGAAAGGCTTTTAAGAACTCTATATGACCCTAAACATATGCATTCAATTTATTCCAGCGATGGGCAGAAGCAGAAACAAAATTTGATTTTTTTTTAACCACTTGAAAGAAACTTGTTGCCTCCTGCACACAACCAGCCGCATGAAGGCCTACTAAGTTAAGGGAATGTGCTGCACAAGGTACAAAGGTAGCAAATTCGCACTTCTCCTTTAATCTTGCTTGCAAACCAGAATATTTTCCCGACATATTAGACGCATTATCATAGCTTTGTCCTCTACAATCCTCTATTGAAATATCATGATTTTCCAGAAATTTCAAGATTGTGTCAGCCAAATATTCAGATTTATGCTCTTAAATAGGTATAAATTTTAAGAACCTTTCGATGGGAACACAATTTTTAACATACCGAATTACTAAAGTCTACTATGAGCAAGATCGGGAGTACTGTCAACACTTAAGGAAAAATATTTTGCCGATCTGATTTCACCTACAATTTTCATTAGGACTTGTTTTCCTATTGTATCAATGAATTCGTTGCTGATAAATAGGAAGTGTATCCCTTTCCTGAGTTAACACATTTTTTTTTAAATGATCTGCGATGAATGCATCATCATGGGACAACTTTGTGTTTGTTTATGGAGTGAGTTGAAAAGTCAACATGTGTGCAGAACTGTAGAGTAGAACGAAAGCAGAGTTGTTAAAATAATGTTGACAGCTTGTGCTGTGCAGGTGTAGGATTAAAGATTCATGTTGCCAGAAGTTTAAGATGTTGAGGAGGAGAATTTCAACCGAACGGAGAGTAAAATGAAACTTTTTCCAGGACTGATGGAGACCACCGATTACATCCCTCCTTTACTAGATTTCGATAGGAAATTTTCTATTTTCATACCAGAAAGACAGGGTTGGGATCCTAATTCACTTATAAGTAAACAGGGTATCCCTTTCTACACTGACGGTTCAAAAATGGAAACAGGAACAGGTGCTGGAGTGTTTTGCCAATCACTCAACATCAGAGTGTCATATAAACTCCAAGCTGACTGTAGTGTCTTTCAGGCCGAGATCTTTGCCATTGGAAAAACAGCTGAATTGGCACATCACGAAAAGCTAAGCTCTTCGGAGATTACTTTTTTCGTGGACAGCCAGGCTGCTATCAAAGCCTTAGCCAGTGAGACCATTAGATCAAAAGCAGTTTTAAACTGTAGGAAGGAACTAAATAAAATCTGCCACACTAACCAGGTAAAGCTCTGCTGGGTTCCTGGACATAGCAATATAGAAGGGAATGATATAGTATATGAACTAGCCAGGAAAGGGTCAGAAGCAGACACAAGTAGTAGCGACCATTCAGCTAGGGGACCACTCGTCCCGATTGGGGTATTCAAGAGGAAGATAGACCTTAAACTAAAAGAGAAAATCAATAACTCCTGGAAATCCAGGGACGATTGCGCAATCTCTAGAAGTTTATGGCCTAACACAAATGAAAAGGAAACTCGGTATATTCTATCGCTGAGTAAAAAGAACATTAAAATCTTGATAGGTGTACTAACAGGTCATTGCGCCATTGGCACAATGGCTAACAGGATAGGGGCATTTGCACCCGATTTTCGAAGGAGCTGTCAAGATGAGGAGGAAATAGAAACCATTAAACACCTGCTCTGTGACTGTCCGAATCTCCAAACCAGCCGACTCCGTCATTTCGGAAACAGATTTGTTGGAGAACTGGATGATCTAGCACAGGTCTCAATGGCAAACATGAGGAAATTTATAGAGAGCACAGGCTGGTTCGTTAACGAGCCAGTCTACGCTAATCGGCAAAATTGAGGAGCATCGATGCTAACTTTTACTTTTTTACAGGGGATCACAATGGACCAGTAGGCCCCCGTGTACGCAACAGCTTCATGCTGTGCACTGCACACCCCTTATAACCTAACCTAAAATGAAACTTGTTTTTCTGTTACTGTCTACTAACCTTATTTCGTTTTCTATATAATTCTTGTATAGATTCATTAATTTTGAGTTGGTGGATTCGGGGGCCAAATAATTGCGGGGCCCTGGGCCCTGGCCCACCGGGCCCATGCCTAAAGACGCCACTGTATAAAACACATTTTTAGGGACAGAAACGATTCATGCTACGATACCTTATTCTAAATAATATTCTGTTTTAAAAATTATGTACTTAAAATGCTAGAAAAAGTCTAAAAAAAATCCTGTTGATAACGTAAAAAAGAATTTCGGCCAACAGAAAAACAGAATTTTGTTGTACAGAATGTCTACTATAAACAATTTTGTAGTACAGAATTTTGACATAAAAAATTAAATAATTACCTACATTAGGTGCTGCAACAGTTTATATACAAACAGGACCTAATGAATTACTATACTCTCAACCATCCCTGTGTGCAAGTAATGTCAGGAATGGAGGGGACCTAAAGTTTTTATGATGAATCCGAAAGGCTAATTTGAGAAAGCCCTTTTCATGTCAAGAATTACTCTTGGATGATTTGTCAATTCTTCCCAAAAGGCAGTACCAGGGAAAAAGGCTTAAATTGGCACAGGCCACGATTGAACCCAAGACTTCTTGCCTTAGGATCCTACACAATAACTATCAAGCCACGTGTTTAACGTCGAAAACTCTTTTGAATTCGACTTGATTGTTTTACTTGATTTTATTGCTCCTTACCTCGGGTGGGGGGTAGCAATTGGAATAAAACAACCTAATTGACTTCTGGATTAAAAGTGATTTTATTATTAATTTCAATTTGTATGGCTATTTATACTTGATTCATAAACAATTTGACACTAGTTCTGATTCTATGGGAAAATAAATGTGGGAAAATAAATGTAATATGATAGGAGAGCACCTGTAAAAAGTGCTGATAGTACAGTTTTGGTGGTGGTGAAATAGAGTGTTCTAGATTTTAATAGGGTGTTAAAAAATAAGCTGCTTAAACACCAGGATTACTGGTATTATTTTTGATCATACTAAATGGAAAAATTTGGAAATTTGTTTACTTAATACCTATTAACTGTCAAAAATAGGTATCATTTAAACACATTATAAAGGCTTAAAATTTTCTTTGTTATTTTACAACTTTTTGAAGCTAGTTAGCAATATTTTTGTAAACTGTGTTACCTATTGTTTTTGATCAAATTCAAGAAGTGATTTTTTCTTTAAAATCAAAGAACATTAACTTAATACCTGCAAGCCTCGCAAGCAAATGTAAAAATATTAATTTTAATGTGCATAGCATGACATCTTCATATATCTTGTTATTAGTTTCGAAAACACTTTGCTTTTTTGTGTCTAATAGGTATGTATAAATTGACATTAAAAAATGATGACCATTATAATACATGTACCTATAGTACATCTGGAAATTTCAATAGGTGAAAGCATCATTCAACATATTATCCGACATAAGGTATCAAGAGCCCTTCACATCACAAATTTTACGCAACCGAAGCAGAAATTAACACAAAACGTTAAATTTTATTACACTCATAAAGTCACCATGGAATTTTAGTGACAGTTCGAGCAACGAATAATAATAATAAAAAAAACTGAAGACAAATGACTGCCAATACCAAAAGCAAATGCGATTTAGGGCGGAAAAGGAAAAATGTCCTTTTCTTTTGTCTTGCTGGATGTTTTTTTTTTGATGTCATCCCCTTCCTGTGATACAAGTCGAGTATTATCTTTAGTAGGCCTAGAAAAAAAATAACAACAACAAAAATTAAAAAGCTTTCTGTGGTCCAGTTTGTCAGCAGAAATTTATCAAATTCACTGTCCTCATGATGTCTATACCTATACACAAATCTATAATATATATGTAATGTATACTAGCTCAAAATGCCAACATGTGCTTCTGGGCAGAATCGCATCAAGCCTTATAACGACATCAACAAAAAACAAACACAAAAATTGAACGAAGAAAAACAAATTGGTGTATTTCTACGTCCTTTACCTACAACCACAACACAACCACCGCGCACCGCACCTAACCGAACCGGCTTAGAAGAGAGCGTACTGTAGGTAGACCGTACATATCTCTTAGTTAGATCGTCTAGGGAAAACTATATGACAGTCTTTGAAGGATGATTCTCTCAAATGACATATTGCAATCATTTGTATTTGGAAATAACGTCGTCGTCGACGTTGGTGTTGTCGTCGTGCTTTGTTTACACACACTGTCCTCCCACTCCCACTCCCGCCCTCGATCCCGTTGAAACCCATTCACGTTCACATGTTGAAACATTGAAACCTTGAAACTTTCTAACCATCATATCACCCACTCAGCACAGCACCAGAAGCACAAAGGCAAACAGAACAGAACTAAGCAAGGATGCTTTTCTTGTTGAGCAAACAAAAACACGTTACAAATGGCGGATTTCATGTGGGAAATAAGAACGATTTTCTGGCATTCATATTTGCTGGTGCTACAAATAGGTATATCCCGTTTTAAAGGAGCTAAAGTTTAGCTATTACTTATTGTATCGCTGCCGCCGTCATATATTCATAGGTACTTGTACATATGTGGTAAGATATTTTGAATTATGCTTTATAGATAGTGTCGCGCCACTGTGTCGGGCCAAACCACACTATTTTGGGTTTCCCGACCTGACCGCCTTTCTATACGTATACATGCTTAACTTAAACCTATCTAAAATAGCACTCTTGCTTTCATATATATACATAGGTACCAATACCAAGTGCAGAGAATACATTTTCTAGAACACTTAATGCAATAAGACTCGATGTGGTCTCTCGTACTTTACAAAATATGAGCAGTGAACAGGAGTATTATGTGAAGGACGATGAGTAGTAGGTATAGCTACATTATGTACGTGCAAACTCAAAAACCCCCACTTAATCATATTTAATCCTTGGCACCGCAACTACTAGTATTTATTTAAGGGAAACCACTAAAAAGGATGTAGTAATATTAAAAGAGGTTTGCCAATAGCAAGGTACCTTTTGCAGCCAGATATAAGAGTGTTTAATAATGTTGAAAGAGAATGATACTGTTCTTAATTACTCTGGTTATCTTGCTTGCAACATGATTTGATATTGAAAAGCTGTTACCAGTGCTGAAAAAAAAACAGCAATACAGGATCCGCAGTTGATGCGATTGTCTATTTTATATTCATGATAAGTTAGTAGATATAGGAAAGGAAACACAAGGTACGTCGCGATTTGTTTGGGTTCATGTCATTACCATGACATCAACTGCTTTAAGATTCTAATTTGAAAAATATTTATAGCCCAAAATTGGAAGACAAAAAGGAGCCCGATATTAATATTAAACTGTAATCATTTTCTGTTTATACAAAAAGAAAACGTGTTTAGTTGTTGAAAATCAATCTACAAGTGTGTTACTTTCATTAGATTTATAGACATTGTTTGGTTGTATTTATTTATCATTTAGTTTTTTGTAATTATATACATACATACATTTATTTTAGCATTGCTGACAGGCAAAGTTAAAGCGAGAAGCACATTGACACAGCAACTTTGACAATAAGTCTGTTCAGTGACACTGTGCTGGACTGTTCTAGACAGAAAAGTACAGCTTTTTGCTGTTCATTGAGGTTTTTTCTTTGCTGAACTGTTCTACTTTCCTGTTCATTGACAAACCTAGAACAGTTTAGAACAGGATTTTCTGTTCTTGCTTTTGAGTCAGATCAGGTTAGAACAGATTCGTGAGAAATGTCAAAATCGAAGTTGTCATGTTTTTTGTTTACGTTTTGATTTGGTTGTGCTTTGTGTTTTTTTTCTCGTGATTTAAAAAAATTAAAATTAAGTTATTTTGCCAATTTGTTTAATTTGTTTAATAAAATAATTATAAAATACATTTTTTTACATTTTACATAAATAAATCTTTTACATTTCATCAAAGAAAAGGTAATAACATTCGTCACACTTTCATTCTAATCATCTGAAGAGGAATCCGACGAAAAATCACTATCGGTGTCTGAACCGCTAACATTTTCATTTAGTATTATCTTAGCAATCACTTGATTTTCCATTTCAATAATTTTTAATAATATTTTTCACAGCAAAAACACAAAAAATGAAAAAAAATAAGCGAGAAACGAAAAATTCACACAATTTGCAATTTGTTTTGTTTGTTTGTGACAACTGACGTTTAACTGACTGTTCTAAATTGATTTGACGTTTCTCACGAAACTGTGCTGTTCTGATCTAGAAAAATCCTCGCTGAACAGAACTAATGACTTCACATTTTTAGACCAACTGGTTTTAAATGGCTTTGAATGCATTAATACAGCAACATCGATATCAACGTTAGACAACCAACTTTCAAGGCAACATTTTTCAGGTTTATCAACACACAAATTAAAAATTGACAATCAACTTTTTTGTTTCGTCTATTTATTATGGTTTTGACAATAGGTGTTTTTCTTTTTAAGCTTCGAGCAGAGAATTGAACTGTCAAAAAAAAATCTGCATAAGCTGAGACATATTCTTTCCATAGTTATGCTTCTAGCACGATACACATTTAAAAGTTCCGAGTTATATGCATTCACACTGAAATACTAGAGGTGATACTAATCGGTTGTCCGGGCAGTGTATCAGAACTCTCGGTTTGTGTTTCTTTCTTCAATCCAAGCTAGCTGGGAGCGCGATTTATCAGCTCTGAATAAAATTACCGAAATAATTGAGAATCCATGGAATAAAAAGCTGAGCTATTGACAGTTCAGTTCTCTAATGTGCTGCAGTTGAATTTTTTTTAACAATTTCGTTTGCTCGTTCTTATGCTGTCAAAAGCGCTGTTGACGCTGTAATATATTTCACATGACTTTTGAAGTTGAAGTTTTCATTGCTATTAAAGTTGCTTTTGAAGTTGCTGTGTCAATTCATTTCTCCTATATTGTAATACATACATGTTTTTGTAATAACAACACAATTTTGTTACGAAATACGCCAAATCCCCGACTACTGATTCATTCTGAAAATTTTGTACGTTATTACGTCTTTGTTTTGTTTAAATATATGAACATGTGATTTTTTTTTTACGACAGAAAAAAACACCCAAGTTTAGATTTTGACTGCTTATAGACTAATTATTAGGATTTGGCTGTCATACTAAAAGTTCTGTTGGAAATTTTAGAAAATATAGCCCAATTTCCGAAAAAACATTCGAATATGTAAGCTTGGCACAGTTCATAGATGTCTTTTAAATTCTACGTTAGTCGAACCCATTCTTACATGGAGGTCGAAAGTGAGCTCAAGCGCTTTTCAGTCCTCTTTTCTTTTAAAAAATATTCTTAATACAAAAAAATGTTTTAAATTTCAAAGTCTATTGCAATTTTTACATAAATTTAATTCTTTTCTTTTGTAACATTAAGATCAAATTCTACCAGCTTAAATAATTGAATAATAAGAACAATTGAATCCTACAGATTGAGTGGAAACGGATTTTTTCTGAACTGCCGATTTAAATCAGCCGTCTCAACTACTGAACGTGCCGTCACTGTCTGAACAGTGGTCTAAACTTTACTAAATATGTTTAAAATTCAGCTTGCTGCAGAAAATTTGTAAGATAAAGTTATTAACCCAGCTGAGAAATTTCACAAGCAAATGTTGACAGTTCTTTTCTGAGGAGATACATTTCCATTGTTTCATGTTCATATTCAAGTTCTTAATATTATTACATAATTTCATTTGTAATTTGAAAGAAGAACGTTGAAAAATATCACATTGCACAATTGGGATGCAAAAAATTAACATCTACTGTTGTAACTTTTCTCTTCTCTTCTTTTCAGAGTCAAAATACTTAGTATGTAAATACTTTTACCATTTACTTTCAAGATTACACGATTGTCCGCTAGCCTACACAAGATTGGCTATTAGCCAATTGTTAATTACTATTAAATAATTGTCAAACAGACAATAACGGAAAAAATTACAAAAACTAATTTTCTGACAGCTAATTTTAAGGATACATATACATATGTAGTTTTAAGATATTGTATTTATTGTATTTTGATTTTTACTGACAGATCTGAAAATATTGCAAGATCTGCAAATCGTGAACATATATGTAGTTTGATAGTTCGCAAAATGCACTAACCATCACGTTCACGTCACTGTCCTCTAAAGCATTCACTAAACCAATAAAATAACAACTTTTTGATTGATAACTGACGTTTTGTTAACTTAACACTCGTAAAGTCACCTCTTTTGGAAGGTGCCGTGCAATAACGCCGAGCGAAATAACGCCGAATTCTGAAACTCGGCCTTATTTCACTTTGCTAAAGTGAAATAACGCCGAATTTAAGCATTCGGCCTTATTTCACTTTGGATAAGTGAAATAACGCCGAATGCCAATTGGGAAATAAAGCCGAAAGAGAGAAAACAGAGAATTCGGTTTAATTAAACTTTTGCAAGGAGAAACTAAGGTGTCGTGACATAAGGGCAAGTGACATAAGACCAAATTTTAGAATTTGGCCTTATGTCACTTTTCGAAAGCGTCATAAGGCCAAATTTCAACGGTTGGCCTTATGTCGCTTTCCAAAGTGACGTAAGGCCAATCTCCATCACCTGAGATGATGCTTTTATTCAAAAAAGCTGTTGATATTGGCGCCTGCCTGACGACTTTACATACCCTAAGCGGAGCAACGGAGTTGCGTGAGCGGGTGTGAACCCCGTAAAGTGGAGTTTAAATCCTGAGATCCCGCGAAGCGGGCCACCCACAGGTGCTTATATTCAAAAAAGCTGTTGATATTGGCGCCTGCCTGGCGACTTTACATACCCTAAGCGGAGCAACGGAGTTGCGTGAGCGGGTGTGACCCCGAAAAAGGGAGTTAAAATCCTGAGAACCCGCGAAGCGGGCCACCCACAGGTGCTTTTATTGAAAGAAGTTGTATGTAAAGTCGTCAGGCAGGCGCCTATATCAACAACTTCTTTCAATAAAAGCACCTTTGGGTGGCCCGCTTCGCGGGTTCTCAGGATTTTAACTCCCTTTTTCGGGGTCACACCCGCTCACGCAACTCTGTTGCTCCGCTTAGGGTATGAAAAGTCGCCAGGCAGGCGCCTATATTAACAACTTCTTTCATAATTCTAACAGTAAAGAACGGTTTTTGTTATTGAAGAAAACATCAAAACAAATTTGGTCTTAAGTCGCAAAAAAATTTGGCCTTATGACACTGTCTGAAAGCGACATAAGGCCAAACGTTGGAATTTGGTCTTATGACGCTTTCGAAAAGTGTCATAAGGCCAAATTTCAAAATTTGGTCTTATGACACTTGGCCTTATGTCACGGCACCAGAAACTAAGCGGGGCTTAACTCAAAATCAACTGTAAAACAAAGTTTACCGTATACCGTAGAATAACCAGTCGCGTCGCGGTTGGTTGTTGATGAAAAAACAATCACTTTAGTAGCTTCAGTGAATTGAGTGCAGTGTAGTGTCGGAGTAATATTTGAACAATTTGTATTTATTAAAAAAATTAATAGATGAATAATAATCATTTACATTTCAGCTAAGATTGCATTTTTTGAGAATTTGATCGAATAAAAATTTAAAAAAATATTCTATAAGCACAAATAACAGCCAGCGGAAAAAATTTAGCCCAAAAGAGAATCAATTTGGGGTGTGAAAATAAAAAAATTCGCGCGAATTTTGTTATTTTCACAACCTAAATTGATTCTCTTTTGGGCTAAATTTTTTCCCCTCGCTCCGCTCGCTGCCATTTCTGCCTATAGTATATTTTTTTAAATTTGTATTCGATCAAATTCTCAAAAAATGCAATCTTAGCTGAAATGTAAATTCTAATCTTAAATTTGTTTCTGGTCCATGCCGCTAAATTTTTCTTACCTAAAATATTTAATTATTAGCCTTGATGTTGTAGATGTACATAATTAGGTATTAGTTCTATACTTTTCAATTTCAATCAATACTGAAACTTTCACTTCACGTTACTTCTCTTAAATGATCTTGGTCTTACCAGAATCAAAAAATGTAAAAAAATTTGAAACAGAAATAGTAATGTTAACATATTAATAAAATAACAAATTTATTTTAAATGTGAGGAGAAAATGTTTTGTTAGTTCAATTTTATTTTGCAAGAAAAATTAATTATGTACTATTTATTTTGGATAAAATAAAGTTTTTGAAAACCAAAGTTTTGTTAAAGGCCAAGGCTTCCTCAAACACTGTTTTTTTTTTGTATTTCAAAGTATAGAAAGTGTCATTGACACCTGGAGAAATCTAGATCTCAATATTTTTGGATTTTTCTAGTAAAAATGCTAGCAAAATCTCAAAATACTTAGATTTGAGACTGAGATGTAATAAGCATTTTGCATAGGACCAAAAGTGAAATAACGCCGAATCGGCATTATTTCACTTTCCAATAGTGAAATAAGGCCGAATGCTAAAATTCGGCGTTATTTCACTTTATTAAAGTGAAATAAGGCCGAATTTCAGAATTCGGCGTTATTTCGCTCGGCGTTATTGCACGGCACCCTTTTGGAATTTTTTCGTAATTGGTATAATTTGTTTAACTTATTGGGTTCTCCAGGGGTTGATTCAGATTTTCGTCAAAAATGTATTTTATTTCGTGGCACATGAAACAAAATTGGAATTATTTTGTTATCGTTGTATTACTGTTACTTCCTATGTACGTGTTAAGTTAACAAGTGCGCTAGAGATGTCAAATTTCCAGTTTAACATTTTTAAACAGGGCTGTTATCTGTAGAAAACAAAACATACCAAAATTATAAACATTCTAAAATAAACGGAGAAGTTTGTTAAGGTTTTTTGTTTGATATTTGTAGCAAACTCTTTCCGACCGAAATAAATTAAAAATATAGAGACTAATTTTCACCTGTTAAGCTGACGGCTGAAAATTGTATGAGTGTTTATTAGTGCAAAGAGTGGTTAATTTCCAAAAAATCCATATCTGCAGATTTGATCTTAAATCAAAAATAAATCAATTTATTGTGCCCAATAGAATACAAAAACAAACAAAATTTGTGTTTTGACAGATCTAGATCTCAAATAAATTGATTTATGGAAAACACAATGGCTGCGTTCAATCTCAGACAGATAGGGTATCCGGATACCTTTTTGTTAGTGTTTTGCGTGCTGGTCAAAAACAGCTGAGATGTCAAAAAAGGAATCCAAAGGTATCCAAGAATTTCCGGGGTATGTAGGTATCTGACAGAACAGCTGATTCAACACATAAATTCAAAATTGATTTCAGCTTTTTGTATTTGTTGGTAAACAAAAAGATACAAAATGTTAGTTGAAGTTGTATTTGAGGATATTCTGTACATACATAATAGACGATGAAGAAGCTATTTGCCTACGAATTTTAGAAGGTAATTATGATCTATTTTTTTAAACTTCAAAATTGACTTATTTTGTTCTCGTTTTGTAGAGCATTAAATGTTTTATCTTACAACAATTTTGACTTCGAAGCTTAAATGTTTCTCTGCTTTTTGTGAACAGTTGAAAGTTGTTTTTATTTTTTGGCAGCTATCTCAATACAGCTATCCAACTCGTTCAACAAGGTATCTAAAATCCACCTATCCAAGATACCCTATCCAACACGAGATTGAACGCAGCCAACTAATTATCTTAATGGAGCCATACTGTACGATTAGATAAGATGATAATGGACAAAACCATAACTGTCAATCGAAATAAGTAACAATTTGACATGATTGTAACACTTTTTAAAACTTAGCAACTTTTTACCCTTCAGTATGCGCATTAAATAGAGCGTGACATCTAATGAAAGTATCTAAACCTAAAGTCGTTGATTGCATTCTTTTTATATGCATTACTTTTATTTAAAAATGTATTGCCTTGTGTCGTCAGCATTTTTACTATGTATGTAAATTCATTTGGAATGAGAAAAATTGTGTTTTTGGTTTCATGCGGAGAATTAACGGCGACAACAACGGGCGGGCGGCGCGGCGGCAGCTGGCAGTGAATGGATGGCGCTGCGGTAGCGTCAACCCCAGAATTTTTAGTTTTTAGATGGAATATTTTTAATACTATGTATTTTATTATGTACGTATGGTATGTGTGTGTGTGCGTGTTTATGTGTTGGTGATGGCGAATGAACTGCAGCCAGACGCAATTTATATGCAAATTAAATGGGTTCTTGTATACATGCACCCATAGCATAGTTCTATCCAATGCTTAAAGAAAAAAACAAACAAAAAAACTTAAGCCCGGTCTCAAGACCATGGGATGGATATAACCATTGAATAATTACAAATAGAAGGGACACCGGGCAAATCCTGCTCTAGATGGCGACACTTATTTCTCAAATGCTCATAAGTCGCTAGTATCGCACGGCGAGTTATTGTATCTCAGTCTATCAAATACAACACCCAATTTTTCAGATTTGGTCCTTATGGGAAATTTACTCACAATTTGTTGTCGAGAAAGATAACGGAATATTGTTATTTAGAATAAAAAACAACAATAACAACTGTGTAGGTACATAATGTCTGTAAAAGTGTGGCATTCAAGGCCAAATCACGTTCGCTGCAGAAAGTGAATTTTCAAGGTTTGTTTTTCTTTTTTTAAATTTCGTTCTCATTCATAAAACGAAAATGATTTTGGTGCTTTTCGGTGCATTCGACATGATGATGTTTTGTGAGTTTTTCTTCAATTTCGTTATTAGTTTGATATGGGTTGGGATAGGTTTATTTTTAAATTTCTTTTTTTTTTCTGAAAATAGGGACAGTGGACGAATCATACTTTACTACAAAGTATAGGTACATTGCCAATGTACATACATAAGCATAGGTAGATATATTGTTTAGGCTAATGTTAGGTAGGTACCTAATTAGTAATTACTTATAGATATGTATGTAGGTAGGTATTCATATGCACAAATGGAGGTTAGTAGGTTAATATGAATATATTTACATATATGTATATATATACACATATGTATGTATAGTAGGTATAACATAATTTTGGGGGCGTACCTTCCTGTTAGATTTTTTAACTATTTTAGTACCGAGTATAAGTTAACACCATGCAAAACTCCAACATAATTTATGATCATTCCCACGATCATATTTGCTGACAACGCGTCTGGCTGCTAAATGCATTCCAGCACGTAGCAAGAGTAAACACGACACCACCTGTGGGAACTTGTAGAGAGGTATGCATGGACATGAAACTATAGGAATAGGTTACTTTTAAGTTTTAAATTTGTAAATCGTGCAGTCTGATTTTAGCAATTGAATAAAGAGGTTCAACCTCCAAAAAATATTTTTTTAAAAAATTTAATAAAACATAGTTTAATTGGCGCCCGAGCAGGGACCGAGAAGTGAAGTCGCGTTAATAGCCGAAAGTACATAATCGCCTAAAGTAGCCGAAAGTACATAATCGCCTAATAGTACCCGAAAGTACATAATCGCCTAAAGTAGCCGAAAGTATATAATCGCCTAAAGTAGCCGAAAAAAGGTACTAGTGAATAATATCGCCTAAAGTAGCCGAAAAAAGGTACTAGTGAATAATATCGCCTAAAGCAGCCGAAAGAAGGTACCTACTAGTGAATAATATCGCCTAAATAAACCGTAAATACTAGTGAACAATATCACACTTAACGCGAGCTTTACGCCCTCGGTCAACCTTGTCCCCAGAAAAAAATAAACAGAAAATAATAAGTGTCCGTGTTAAGAACACGCAAAAACACATCAGTCCATTTCATCTCGGAGTGAAAGAAAAAGTTCCAGTACAAGATGCTGATTTTATTGTAAGTTAGTTACTTAAGAATATAGTATAATAATAAATAAATACATACAACCAAAAGATAATAAGTTGAATATAATACACAAATTGTAATATTTAATCATTCCAAAATCGATTCAAAAAGAAAAAAAACATAAGATTCTTTATCTTGAAAAAATTTTTTTTAGAAAGTAATAATTGTTAGAAAAAAGAAATTTCAATATCTAAGCAAGTGCTCTTAAAATATTTTGTAAAGCGATCAAAATGCCTATTACGCGAACAGGTGCTGGGGCTGATAATACCCAAAACCCCCCAATTTCAGTTGCTCCTATAACTACTACTGCTCCCATGCACTCAGCTACTCTTCCTACTACACATCCTCATACGATGCCTACCCCAACTCCTTTCAGTCCATCCTCATCTTTAGTGCAGCCACAAATTCCACCGATTAACGCACCACTGTCCATTGATATTTCCCCTTCGGACAATTATAGTTCATTACACTCTATTCCTATTAGCACACGCCCAGCTGCAACAGAAGTGAGGTCAACACCCGAACTAGATGCAGTGGTCACGTCTATAGTGACCAGAGTCTTCGAACAACAGGGTGAAAGACTCATGAAAAAATTACTTAAGCCTGATTCTCAACAATTTCAAGAAACCGATCAAACAATATACCCCCAATTTTTAACAAATGTCGATGGTTTAGACAAAATACCAGATATTGTTAAATGCCTACGAACTTTTTCTGGCGAACCTGGAGAATTTTCTTCCTGGAAGAAGTCAGTTCAACGAGTACTCACAATGTACGAAAACCTAAAGGGCACACCTAAATACTACGGCATTCTAAATGCCATACGTAATAAGATTACTGGAGGAGCAGACGCTGCTCTGGAATCTTTCAACACACCCCTTAGCTGGGAATGCATTGTGCGATGTCTTACAATGCACTATGCGGATAAAAGAGATATAACAACTCTGGAATGCCAAATGTTCAATTTATCCCAAGGAAATCAATCTCTGCAACAGTTCTATCAAACTGTTAGCTCACACTTAACGTTGATTATCAATAAAATATCCTGCATGGATATAGGTGCCGAAGCAATGAGAGTCTTAATTCAGACGTACAGGGATAAAGCCCTGGAAACATTTATAAGAGGTCTCAAGGGCAACTTATCAGATCTTTTGGGAATGAAAGAACCAATTGATCTGCCCCAAGCGTTGCATTTATGTATGAAATACGAAAATCAGCACGCCAAACCCCAATGCGCTCAGATACCACAAGGAACAATCAAAAGAATTCACCCAATGGGACCTTCACGGTCATTTAACCCAGTGCAATCATATCCTACTTATCAGCGAAATAACGTTAATATTGCTGCTAATAGACCATACCAACCTGGATATTCAAATTACTCCAAACCCTACCCTACTCCAGTAACAGTTAAACCCCAGAGTCAGCTAGCTAGAAATCAACCAACCTATAACCCACAATTAAAATATAATTCGCAGCCTTTTAACCAAAACAGGTCTCAACCCAATAATTCGTCTCCAAACATAGTCAAAACTGAAAATAAAAATCCTCAAACGAGGAACTATAATGTTAGCCAAAGGTCACAAAACTCTCCGCAACAACCACTGCAAAACTCTCACTATAGCGGGGGCCAGCCCAATTACCATATAAACCATGGGACTGAAAATCAAGAACAAGATGAGGAAACAAACTATTTTCAAGCCTGTGAGCAAGCTATGGAAGAACTTTCTTTAGAGGATTATCCATTAGAAAGCGAATATCAAATTGAACCAGATTTGGAAAATGAATACAGCGATATTCATTTTTTAGGTTAACTGAGTCCTCGTTACCTTATTTTAAATGCAAAACGAGGACCGGAGAAATTTTAAAATTCCTAATTGACACTGGGTCAAGTAAAAACTACATAAAACCCGACCTAGTACAGAAACCTATCGATAATAAACAAATATTCTTTGCTAAATCTATAGCCGGGGATGTTAAAATCAGTAAGCACACTTTTCTAAACTTATTTGGTCTTAAAGACGTAAATATAAAATTTTTCATTCTACCAAACCTCAAAACTTTTCATGGCATCTTGGGCAATGACACGCTCAAGGAATTAAAAGCCGTCATCCACACACAAAACAGTTTCATGACAATTCTTGATAAAGCTAAAATAAAAATGCATCAGTTGAAAGTTCAATCCGTAAACAATATTACTGCCAGTATGGAAAACCTTACAAACTCTCAGAAGCAAATGCTTGCATCAGCGGTGAAAAAATATCCAGCCCTTTTCGCTGAGCCCGAAGAGAGGCTTACCTACACAACAGCTGTTATAGCCGAAATAAGGACCACCACTGACGACCCTGTTTTCACTCGATATTATCCATTCCCTATGGCTCTTAAGTCGGAAGTCGAAAAACAAGTAAGCCAGCTATTGCACGATGGAATTATAAGACCTTCACGGTCTCCATATAATTCACCGGTATGGATCGTGCCAAAAAAACCCGACTCCACTGGCGCAAAGCAATATCGAATGGTAATTGATTACCGAAAATTAAACACCATTACTATAGCCGACAGATACCCCATACCTGAAATTAATGAGGTGACAGCGCAACTTGGAAGAAATAAATTCTTCACCGTGCTTGATTTGAAAAGTGGCTTCCATCAAATTCCTTTAAAGGAATCTGATATTGAGAAGACAGCCTTTTCAATTAACAACGGAAAGTACGAATTCACTAGGCTCCCTTTTGGACTTAAAAATGCTCCCTCGATTTTCCAGCGCACTCTTGATGACATATTAAGGGATTACATCGGAAAATCGTGTTACGTGTACATAGACGATATCATTATATTCAGCGAAAACCAAGAACAACACGCCAAAGATATCGAACAAATTTTTAGTACATTAAGCAGAGCCAACATGAAAGTCCAGCTAGATAAATGTAAATTTTTTAGCTCAGAGGTAGAGTTTCTCGGATTCAAAATATCATCAGAAGGTATTAAGACTAATACAAATAAAGTAAAATCTATTACCGAATTCCCTGTGCCCAAAACTCTCAAAGAGCTGAGATCCTTCCTCGGGTTGTCAGGATATTATCGTCGGTTTATTCAAGGTTATGCTCAATTAGCAAAACCATTGACAAACCTCTTAAGAGGGGAGGGAGGACGAACGTCCAAAAATCAATCCTCAAGAATCCAAATCAGCTTGAACAATGAAGCTTTAGAATCTTTTGACAAAATAAAAAAATCTTTAATTTCAAAAGACGTTATTCTTGCTTACCCAGACTACAAGAAACCATTCGACCTTACAACAGACGCCTCTAATGTCGCGATCGGGGCGGTACTGGAACAAGATAATAGACCCTTAACTTTCATCAGCAGAACGCTAACTAAGACAGAGGAGAACTACGCGGCTAATGAAAAAGAAATGCTAGCCATCGTCTGGGCCCTCGGCTCACTCCGCAATTACCTTTACGGTCACGCTAGGGTCCGCATTTTCACCGACCATCAACCTCTCACATTTGCGTTAAGCACAAAAAATAACAACAGTAAAATGAAACGCTGGAAATCTATATTAGAGGAATACAATCACGAAATCAAATACAAGCCTGGCAAAACAAATGTAGTGGCAGACGCCCTATCCAGAGCTTATAGTACTCCCCATATAAATTTAGTGTCAACATCCTCACACAGCAATGAAGGTCTAAATAAAAGTCGGGTAATGAAAGTAGATACCCCGATTAATGTTTTCAAAAATCAAATCTTACTTCAAATAGGACAAACACCCAGCCAGACATTCGAAATTATATTCCCAACCTACCATAGGCACGTGATAATAGAACAGGTGTACAATAAAGACAACCTAAAGCAAATCCTCAAGAAAGTACTAAATCCATCCGTAATTAATTGCATTAAAACAGACGATAAAGTGATGGACATTATACAGGAAATTTATCCACTACACTTCAAAAATTTTCGAACTAGGTTTACTCAACTTCAAGTGGAAGACGTAACCAATGAAACAAGACAAGAGGAAATTATAATTAGTACACATAAAAGAGCGCATCGCAATCAGCGAGAAAATAAATCACAGATTTTGGAAAAGTATTATTTTCCCAAAATGGCCAATAAAATAAACAAGGTTGTAAGGAATTGCACCGTATGCAAGGTAAGCAAATACGATAGGCATCCTACAAAGCAACAAGTGCAACCTACGCCGATACCAGAATATCCAGGCCAAATCGTCCACATTGATATATTTATTACCGAAAACAAACTCGTCTTAACTTCCATAGACAAGTTTTCGAAATACGCTCAAGTCAGAGTACTAAAGTCAAGGGCTGTGGAAGACATCCGTCAGCCTCTACGAGAAATTCTGTTTTCCTTCGGATTGCCCGAAACTGTAGTTTTCGACAATGAGAAATCCTTTAACTCGGTGACAATAGGTTATATGCTGGAAGATGAACTCAAGATAAAAGTCTTTACGACACCCCCTTACTGTAGTAGTGCGAACGGTCAAGTTGAGCGATTTCACTCAACCCTCATAGAAATTATGAGATGTCTGAAAAAAGATAACTCCCATCAATCTTTTAACGAATTACTACATAGAGCTGTATACGAATATAATCTTTCAATACATTCTACTACCACAAAAAAACCAATTGAGGTATTCTTTGGTCATAGAGTTACACCTGACCTAACACAACTAGAGACAGCTCGTAAAGAGAACATAGGTAAACTTAAAAGAAAACAAGCCCAAGACCTCGAATATCATAACAAGTTTAGACAACCCATTAAAGTTTATACCCCCGGGGAAATAATCTATGTAAAGCAAAATAAGCGCATTGGCTCTAAATTGAATTCTCGATATAAAAAGGAAATAGTTGCCGAAAATAAGTCAACCACTATTTTAACTAAATCTGGCAAAACTGTTCATAAGGCACTGATAAAAAATTAAAATCCTAATATCAAACCCTTACTCCTTTTTTAGATTGCTCATCGCAGCGAGTGCAGCTGAGGTGCAGATCCTGGATTATTCCAGTGCCCAATCGATAACCATAGATACAGGTTCAGCAAAAGTTCAAGCGGGAACATTTAAAATTATCCATAGTATCGATCTTAAGCAATACAAAGTAGTAATCGAAGAACTTGAAATGTTCTTAACACACAACTCACTAGAAAAAGATCCCATCTTTCCTTACCTAAAAAATGAGATAATCCAAATTAAAACCCACCTTAATCGACTAATGCCCTCACCTAAAGTTAAACGCTCAATAGATTTTATAGGCAGTGCCTGGAAATTTATTTCAGGCAGCCCCGATAAACATGACTTTGATGTTATCAAAGAGAAAATAAATAATGTTTTAACAAATAACAATAATCAAATTGTAATAAACAAAATGTTAATTAAAAAAATTGATGAAGTGGTAAACACCACAAATATTATTAATAAAAAAATGCAAGAAGACAATAATGTTAAAGACGAGATAGTCTTAAATATAGAATTAAGATTAGGATTAATAAAGGAAGAAATTGTAAATTTAGAATATGCAATTCACTGGGCTAAGGCCAATATTGTCAACAGTTACATTCTGTCCAATATCGAAATTGATATTATACAAGAAATTTTAAATAAGGAAAACATGCCGTATGTTAACATCCTAGAAGCTCTAGAATTTGCAGAAATAAAAATCGCTTCAAATAATTCACTAATTTTATACATGATAAGTTTACCAACCACAACAGTGGAAACATGTAAAACTATTTTGATTAAAAGCATAAAAAAGGGCAAAACTATCCTTAAGATACCCTACAGCAATGTTTTACAATGTAAGAATAAAATCTATGGGGTTATGTCCTCATGTTTGGTATTTCATAAGTTATCTATTTGTCAAAGTAATAATATAATCGATATAACAAATTCAACATGCATACCACATCTACTAAATAGCAGAGCCTCCAACTGCACCAGGATTAATAACCAACACGTCCCATCGGTCGAAGAAGTCGCACCAGGAATCCTATTACTAAATCAATATACCGGATCCATAGAAGTAAACGAAGAAATGATACCTTTAGATGGAAGCTATCTCATACAATTCCATAACACATCAATCAGAATTCAAAATCAAGTTTTCAAATCAACGGAAGTAGTGGGCTATAAACCATTACCAGCTGTCCTTCAACCTACTTCAATCAGAAAAGATACTGAGGAGTTATTATCGCTGCAAATGATAAAAGAACTCCACGCTAAAAACTCAGAATACATTGACCTTTTGGAGACCCGGAACAAGTACAACGGCGCAGCCATTATTACGCTATTAATCCTTTTCGCAGCGTTAACAATAGTATACCTGTTAAAACTAAAGAAGAAGAAAAACTCAATAATAGCAAAAATAGTAACAGCAGACGAAACGGTAATGACTGACGCATCCGCTGCAGAAGACCCGGTTCCATTAAGCCCTATACCAACACCTAGATCAATAGGGATGGAGGACCTCCCAAGCCATATAAAGCCATGGACATCGAACGAGGCCGTTCGATTTTAAAGGGCGGAGGAGTTAACACCATGCAAAACTCCAACATAATTTATGATCATTCCCACGATCATATTTGCTGACAACGCGTCTGGCTGCTAAATGCATTCCAGCACGTAGCAAGAGTAAACACGACACCACCTGTGGGAACTTGTAGAGAGGTATGCATGGACATGAAACTATAGGAATAGGTTACTTTTAAGTTTTAAATTTGTAAATCGTGCAGTCTGATTTTAGCAATTGAATAAAGAGGTTCAACCTCCAAAAAATATTTTTTTAAAAAATTTAATAAAACATAGTTTAATTTATATTTTTGACAGATTTCTTTGCTTTAAACAAAACAAAACTGTCGGCTGAAGAAAAAAAGATACCTATAATCAAAGTGGAGTAAAAAAGGATTCTTAAAGCCTACTGTTAAGATTTACCAGTGCACTGCGCGTACACAAATAACATACAATTTCTACTCGAGTTGTTGAATTTTTTTATATAGGTACATTTTGTGGTAGGTATACATACATATGTAGCTTTAAGAATTATTTTCTTACTTTGTTTTTGCTTTTACGTATTTTTTTTTTTGAGATATTGTTTTGCTTTAGGTTGCCGGTGGCATGGAAGTAGTTTCGACGTTTAGCAGTTTTTGTAGTCGCTTTAATTTTAACTTCACATAGGAAGTTATTGGTCCGATTTGTCGAATTGAAAAATTTGACATTTCTCGACGTTTCAAGATCCCTAGAGTCGAAATAAAAGATTTTTAGAGAGATGTCTGTGCGTGCGTGTGTACGTACTATGTTCGTATGTCCGTACCATCACTAAGTTTTTTTTGTCGTCCATACCTCAAGAAGCAGTAGAGATATCGACTTCAAATAAATTTTGTTATACAGACAAAAATACAGAAAGATGTAGAAAGGACTCTAAACAAAATCGGGTGGGTGTTTTTTTTTACCATAGCAATTTAAAAAAAATTAAAATGTTGTTAACCCAAAATATTTCACGAAACAATAACGCTAGATGCTTAAATTGAATTTTATATTGTAACGTGATACCAAACAAGTATATTTTTGAAAAAAAATCTGGTTAACGGTTTTTTATAAATCAAAAAAACTGTAAACAAATATTTGTCACCTCGAATATTTTACGAAAAAAAATGATTTTATCTCCAAAATAATTTTTTACAAAGAAGAATAACGTTTTTGACATCTGGTAAAATTTTGAAAAAAAAATGACCATAAGTTCGGAAAAATTGATTTTCGACTGTGAAATCAAATTTTTTCATTATATGCAAAATATTGTTGTAATTTTTTTAATTTTTAGAAATACATAATTCAACTGACAACTTTTTTAACAAAACACGAAAACCTACAAATATTTTAAGCAAGACAAATCGGCAGACGGGATGGGATGTTATCAGTGTGGGTCGCATCCCAGCCTCTTTTTATAATAATGTGTTGCGCCAACAACAACAACATAAGGTACATATATATTATGGTGTTATATTATGTTATATTTAAAACATACAGTTTTGAGTTTTTTCTTGAGTTAGGTAAGTAATGTACTAACATACCTATACCTAAGGTATCTTGTTGAACCTTCGCCGATTTACGTTGTTTACCAATGTTTTGATTAACTTCAAATACTTTATAGGTAAAGCAGACGATTTTAAGTAATTTTTGTTTTGCTTGAAAAAAAACTGTAAATTGAACAAACCACATCAAATTATAGTTGCAACACTTTACCAAAACTCTTAAATAAAATAAAAACAGCGTTAAAAAGATAATGTACATGAATATATTATTAATAAGATCAGATAGGTATACTGGTACATATGTACATTACAATATAAAAACACTTCCTTTAAAATTTAACCTCGATCGAGTTAAATTGAGTATGAAACTAAGATTGAAACTAAATGATCAAGACCAAGCTACGTTATGAAAAACTGCTGCTAGAGAATTTTGATTGATATAAGATTTTTGTTGTTCATCATTTAATTTTAACATAAGTTTCATAATTAAGTGCTGTTGTGGTTAAATTCTGAGAAAAGTGTACTTTTGAAGCACTCTTCTACAAAACATTGCACAGTAGTTTTTACATGACTTACGAATTCTCTTGTGGGAATTGACAAGCCTTCATTAACCTTATTTTCGAATTGACTAAATTTTGTTAAATGTTCCCTTGTTTCATACTTATTTTGACACAAGGACACTCTATATATGGAGTGTCTTTGTTTTGACATTTGCTTTTGTCCATAAACAATTTGCATAAATCAGTCATTTTTCTTTACCACAGATTTTGCAATATATCCTACAAAATACCTATGTTAAGGACATTTTATTGTCATTTTCATTTACTTCATATTATTTTCAACGTCTCCTTAACAAAATTAAGAAAAAAGAGGCTGGGATGCGAACCACACTGATAACTTCCCATCCTGTCTGTCGATTTGTCTTGCTTAAAAGTTTGTCTATATGTATCAATTTTTACCAAATTTGCGTACTATTTTTGTAGATTTTATTTTTTTATGGAAAAACGGACTGCTGGATTTTTATAAAAAATTACTGAAGAAAGTTTGAAGCCAATATTTGTAATTTTTGAAAAGCTATTTGAGTCGAAAGTAAATTTTTACCAAGTTTTAGTATTGTTTTTTTTTAGGTTTTTATTTTTTGTAAAAAAAACTGTCAATTCGATTTTTCTCAAAATTTTATCGAATATTGAAAACAATATTTCTTGTAAGTTAAAATTAATTAAAAGCCACTATCTCAAGTTTTTGAAAAGATATTTGAGTCGAAAATCAATTTTTACCAACTTTAGTTAAATTTTTTTTAGGTTTTTAATTTTTTGTAAGAAAACTGTCTAAAAATATACTTGTTTTGTATCACGTTAAAATATAAAATATAAAATTTAATTCAAGTCTCTAGCGTCATTGGTTCATGAGATATTTAGGTTTAACCAAAATGTTCACCTTTTTTTTAACTGCTATGGTAAAAAAACCACCCACGCAATTTTCTTGAGAGCCCTGTCTGCATCTTTCTGCCTTATTATCTGTATAACAAAATTTATTTGAAGTCGATATCTCTTCTGGTTCTTGAGCTATGGACGACGCGAACATACGGACATACGGACGTACGGACATACGGACGTACGAACGTACGTACACACGCACGCACAGACATCTTTCTAAAAATCTTTTATTTCGACTCTAGGGACCTTGAAACGTCGAGAAATGTCAAAATTTTCAATTTGACAAATCGGACCCATTACAATAACTTCCTATGGGAAGTTAAAAATAATTTATTTGATTTAATTTAGACATTGCAAATTGTAAAAAAAATTTCAAGAAATACTAATGCATTATTTATGTGCATATATAAGTACTATGTACTAAATAAATTATATGTGTTTCAGTTTATTTAAAAACCTTCAAATGGCTTTACCTACTGAAGAAATTTATTTTTTGAGTTAATATACAACATGCACTTGGCCATATCGTACTAACATTCACAAAACTATGTATAATAATAATTGTAAAATGGTATATCTGCCAGTACCGATAAAAAAATTCATGAAAAAGTAGTTGCAATTTTTTTTATTTTGAACAACAAACCTCCAAGTGAACGATTTGGTAAATCAATTTAACCAAATCTCCAAAACAAAATAAAAATAGTAAGAACAATTTTGTACACACGAAAAATTAATAGTACCTGTTCAAATACCTACCCATATTAAGATGTATGTAGGTATACCTATTCCTTTTTTTATGGCGACACAAAAACATTATCCCTTTTAACGCGTACATAATTTATTGTCTTCATCTATAAATATTCATATAGTTCGTTTTCAAAAAAGATCCCAAAAGGACTTTTTTAATCCCTTTTGACTTTGTATACACAAACCTTTTGAGCATTTAAATTAGCATATACAAAAACCAATATCATGAAAATGATATTCAAGCTACTAATAGTACTCACTGGGTGCTCATAAGTCGCATGGTCGTTTGAGCAATGTTCGGTGTCCACTTCTATTTGTAATTATTCAATGATATAACTTAAGATACCTTCGTGGATGACACTCGACACTCGAGATCTTTATTTGTCTCACACAAGCAAAAACACAAACTCATACGCCAGCTTTAGCTTCATCTCTAGATCCATATATTGATACCAAATAAAGTGCCCCCATCTATGGTTACTGGGGCCGTAGCTGGGAGCCGAAGCCGGGTCCCGGGTGCCGGTTGTCGGTTGTTGGTTGTCGACTGCCGGTATATCTAAGGGTATAATTCTGCCATTCAAATGAAATGACCTTTTTCTGTGTAACGAAATCATTTACTGTCGCTCACAGATGCTTGGCACCTTGGCAAATAAGGATTTTAAAAGCCTCCTTTGGTTTTTATTGATACTGCTTTGGCTTCTCTCTCAGCACTTTGTATGCAAATTTTTATGTGTTAAATGCATTTGAGAGGATAGCGCCAACAGATTTTTTGTTTTTTAAGTTCGTTTGTTTGTTTTTCTTTAGTTTGCGTTTCTTTTCTTTTGCTTTGCTTTGCTTTCCTTTTCGAAATCGTCGTTATTCTTTGCTGTAAAAGAAAATTAGAGGATTACTGCGGATGTCAGACGAAATTAGATGAATTCGTTTGTTGGGAAAAAAAAACAATGGAATTGCAAAAGATACGTTGGAGATTTTGTTCCTTTTTTTTGTTTTCTAGTGAGATTGAATGTGCCGTTATCTGCAGAAACGATTTTTTTATGATGATGTTGGTGTTTTTTTTCTAGCTTAAAATGGAAGCAATATAGAAAAGTGCGTCCAAGTTAAAGCTACGTATATGAGAATAAGGGAGGCCTGATGATGAAAGTGCCGGTAGTTGAGAATTTTAAGAAATATTTACCCCCAGGCTGCTATGGTGTTCAAAAATACCGTAATAGAAGGTGAAAGGAAGCATTGCAAATGAAGCAAGACAGTATGGTTGGTTATTCTTTGAGTACGAGATTTTAAGACAACATACAAATCTCAGAATAATGATGTTCACAATTTTTGGCTAAACTTATTACTTAGTGCATTAAAGCTATTGGTTATAAAAGGCCTTGGTGGGCTTTTACTACTTTTATTAGCAATAACGGTGGGGGTTTTTAATACCTATCATTTTAACTCTCGGACTAAGTTTTACTCATTCCGCTTGTTCATTTCTCTATTTTCTTGTACATAAAGGTTCTTAAAATAAGGACTTGACAAATCTTTTGCAGTATTTCTAAAAGTTTGGCCATCAGCTTGAATCATACCAAACCATTTATTTATGGAACACGATTTCGTTCGATTTGGGCACCACGGGAACATGCAGCAGTCGATTCGTTGGGCCCATAATTTTTGACGATTTGCCCCCAAGTTTCAGCCTAAACGGCCGCTATTTCATGTTAGGTCTGAGCTCTTTCAACATCGTTGACTTCTTGACACAAACCAATGAATTGACGTAACCTCAGGGAAAATATTCTAGCTATAGCATGTTACTGAACGTAATGTGATACATGGATATATTTTTTGTCAACATCGTTAATAGTATCAAGGCTACTAGAGGGTTCGTCAAGTAAGAAGAAACAATATAAATCCTAACCAACCTTGCCATAGTTTATGTATAAATCTGTGAAGAATTTTGTCAAAAACTTGGTAGAAAAACCTTTATTTTCGCACCCACTTCCTAAGGCTAATGTGTTAAAGGGTACAAATTCAACAGAATTAGTGGTTTTAAATGTTCACCCCTGAATTGATATATCCTCCAAGAGTAATTCTTGTCACGAAAAGTGCTTTCTCAAATAAGACGTTCAGCGTAAAAACTTTAACTACGAGCTAATGCGCCATCTAATTTTTCAACCAGTGCAATTAAACCCACTTAAGATTTACAGCAAAGTGTCAATGTCTTTCTTTCACTAAAGTGTTTTTTTTTATTTCAACGGAATACGAATAAGTGAAAACAAAACTCCACTGAAATTTTCCATCAAATGAAAATTTAAATCTATCATAATTTAAATCTAGAAGAAATTGTACTCATCTTTCGGAGTTGCCTGAAATTCAAATGTCATTTCCGTGGTTAGAGTATGGTGGGGCTGAAAAATAAAGTAAATCAAACGTTTTGGTCTGCTCAAATTTCATATCTGAGGTATTCACTTAAGCAAGTTTTGCCAAAGCAGAATGAATTTTAAAGGTAATTAGTCTACTAATGCTCAGGAATGTAAAAATAGTATTCCAAATAAGCTTATAATTTTGTTCTTATAAGTGGAAATTATTGTATTTTACTATTTATCGATATACATATAACGACTAAAATACTTGAACAGTCTTTCTTTAGAGGATAATATTCCAAAAGTTAGTTTCTTTTTTTCAATAGCCAATAATCATTTAAGCAAATCGATTTATTGAATGATTTCTATTTCCATAAAACATTTATCCTACAAAAATGAGTGCCAAACCAATACTTCCACTTCATTCGTGTTTACTTTTAAGTAGAAGCATACCTAACCTATGTGTATCTTCTATAAAATAACTCAAATTTGAATGTTAAGTTTTGGTATAACATCACGTAGAATAGTTCTTTGAAAGAAGAAAATTCAACATTTAACTTTCTATACCTACATATGTCCTGACGAAACCACCAATTTTGTTTCCAATTTCACTGCTAGCGAGATTCTTGTTCTTTTTTATACATATACATAAATACATACATACATACATATAATTGACAACAATATATTTTTATCAAACATCGAAAGCCTACATCATTCTAGCAAAGGTTCATCTTCAATCTTCAATTTTGAAAATTCAGTCACGTTTTACTGTAATGCGACACGATCTTATTGATAATGACACTAAAAGGGCATACACTCTTATATTATTTCGATTGCGAAACTATTTTATTAGAAAGGAAAGTATAAAGCCTCAATGCACGTTGAAGCTATTTCGGATACTTTTGGCTGGACTGTTTTTTTTTTTTCTTCTTTTTATTGAAGAGGATGTGGTTGCTATTTTGGCTACTTAAAACATCTTATCTGTTATCGATTGGCTTCAAGGAATTTGTTTGTTTAGTTTTTATTTTTTTATGAAAAGTAACATCAGATTAATAGTTTTGCTATTGCAGTGATAAGCCTAATGTTCTAAATAACTTCAAGGTGCAGGCTTAGGTCAATGAAATCGAAATTCATTCGAGTTAATGTCAAAAGATTCTAATTTCAACTTCAAAGCAACGATGAAGGGAGTCTTTTCGTTACAACGCAACAGTGCGAATATAGCCCTTTTAAGTCTTTATCTTGGCAACTACATACATATAAACACCCATGAGATCAAACGTTTTTTAGTTGGTGTGTCTTATAAACAAGGTGTTCAACGTGTACAGTACATATAGGGTACTCAGCGTTTTATTCAAATAACCACGTTTACCAATCAAAAATTTTGTTTTGATATTTAAAACAATTGGAGCAACAATTTAAAGAACCTTTTGTTAAGGGTTTAATAGTTTACTAAGTAACAGTTTTTTAATTGTTAAGTAATTTACGAAGCTACTTCAAAATTTTAAACGTTTGCTTTCCTTTTTCTAACTATAAAATTTCTAATTGCCTTTTTAATCTGGCATCCGAACATGTCTAAATAGTGACAGTCTGTGAAAATAAATAAAGTTAACAAGCTTAAACGAACCTATTAATTGCAATTCCCAACTGTACACTGCTCTTATAAGATTAATTTGACAGATGTCATATGGATTTAAAAAACTGTTAAAAGTTAAATTAGCCATTCCGTGATTTTAACTTTAGCAAATTTTTAAGAGATAAGAAGATAAAATCTTTTAAGCTTAGTTAACTGCTAAAAATGGTTCTATTTGAAAATATAGTATCCCACAAATGGCCACGGCCACGATTGCAGCACCGCGCCGCCGTATCATTTACATAATATTTTAAACGCCCAACTAGCAAATTTGCAGCTGAATGTATTCGTTTTCTTCATGAATTTCGTCTTAAAGATTTTGAAACGTGTATGGAGCATTGATATGACCCTAAAGTTTAAAGCGTTGATGGTCAATTGTGATCATTTCTTCGAGAAATAATGCGGTCTGAAAACTTTTCTTTGCCAAACTAGTATTGCTTCGCATTTGCTCTAATCCTAAGGCTTCGACACGGTAGAGCAATCAATTTGCAGTAACATTTGCACCAGATTCATTTCCGAATAGATTAGTTCTAATGTTGGACTCCAATCAAACTACCTGCCCAAGAACCGCAACAAATAGTGACACGTTGGAAATGGAGAGGATTTAAAACAATCATTCTAGTATTTTAAGTTCCCCCAATTTTGACAATTACTTCCCGTAGCCTGATGGTCTTCCGTTCAATCTCATTTTCTTTATTTTTTCTTAAATTTTTTTTTCACGGGTACTGTATCTTGTGAGTAGTTGACAAATTCTCCAAGAGTAATTCTTGTCATGAAAAGTGCTTTCTCAAATTATCCGTTCGGATTCGGCTTAAAACTTTAGGTAGGTACGCTCCATTCCTGACAACATTATACTCACACACAGGAATGGTTGAGAGTTGTAAGTCAGTAGGTTCTAGTTATCAACGGATTGTTTGGCCACTTTATTTATTTATTTTTAATTTTGATGTTTCTGTTTGTTACCGCAGCCACAGATGTTTTCTTCGATTGAAGTTCGGATCATCTTAAACCGTTTCAGGTATCGAATCAGCAAAGATATGACGACGTTTGGTGTTAGACCAAGTTGAGTTCTTGTGTAATGTAATGGCTTAATGTCGTTTGTGGTATGTCTTCGGGCTACAGCAGCAATATTTTTAGTTGGTTTTCGAGTGCCGTACACGGTTTGTTTTGTTTCCTACATATTAACTTACCACAAAAATCAAATTAATTCAACAGTTTCACTATTTCTGTCTGAGGAAGTGCTTAACGAAATGCTTTTATTTTTCGAACTGTGATATCAAAATATTCACCATAGTAAAATTTAATAACTATTTCAATCGATTCCTGAAGAGTGTAACGTTCCATTTTTAGTAATTGCGTAGTTTTTACTTATCAAATGTCAAAATATGACAGCTTCAAAAGTGACATCTGCAAAAGCGGGCTTTTCAAAGTGAAACCTCTTTATAGTTGTCTATCTCGGAAGCTTTGTACGTCATTATTCATCTTTCTTGTCCATAAATCATAAAGTTTTACATATAAAGTTAGTCTCATCTTTTTCTATTTTCTTTATGATTGTACCTATATACGAATACAGTATTGTACTTATTCCCACTCCCAACAAAAAGCTTAGTGGTGATAAAATTAATTAACTAATGAGAAAGCCTCAGTACATATTTGGATTTTCATGATAATGTTTTTTATTCTGGGAAATGTATCTTTGCGATTCACAGAATTCTATATAATTTTCGGCATTCTTATAATTATTGTCAATTGCCAAGAGACATTTTCCAAAACACAAAGAACTTAGATTTATATATAGTAAAGCTTATACCTAAGCTATGTGGCTTAACAAAGAATAACTCGAACCTATTTCTAGGAATATAGAGAATATATTTTATTATATTTATGAGGCTTTGAGTGTTCCATTTATAGATGATGTCATTTACAACCTTGTGTAATCTTTTTGTCATAGAATATACGTATAGTCTTGTAACTTCCTGATTTATGGTCGCTGTTTTCAGAGTAAGTTAATTATTGTTTCTTAGTTCGAATATAGTATATTAACTTGAATTTAATGAATTGTCATTAATTCTTTTCGTAAGGAACTAGCAGAGCTTAATCTTAATGCTCAGAAATTACTAAAATTGGGTTGGTACGCAGCCATTTCCCTTCAAAAAAATTCAATAAAAAATAATCTTTTCTAATTTCGTAAGCAATCTTAATCTTGTGACAACATTGTGAAGCCATCAGAGCAACAGTGAAAAAACCAACCCTTTGAAAATCATATCATAAATTTTGTGTTAAAAATAAACGGAAGTGCATGCATTCGTCGCATAAAAGGCTGTACCCAGACACATTAGCATTTATTTTAGCTTTTTTCACTCCTCTTATCGTAACTTGTCATCAAATCTCATTCCTAACGTGTAAAGTTTTTCCTTACTTTTCAATGGAAACTTATTTACGAGCGACGAGCCACCGACGACGACCAAGTTATTCGTCTTTTCTGTATAAATGTACCATAACATAAATGCTACTTACTTTAGAATTTAGATACGGTCTCAAAAAGCCAACACAAATATCTTATGGCTGGCCACGCAAAAGTCTCATTACTCATAGAGACAGCAAGCAAAAGTCCAAGTCCACCCTCTGGGCGAGGCAGGGTTGAAGTTTATTAGATCTTTATTGCAACCACAATGAAAAAAAAAGGATTTTTATTTTATTTATGCGTTTGTTAGTTTAAATTTTGAGATAAAAGTTAGAAAAAACAAAAATGCTGATGCAATTTGTGGGGTTAACTATGCAGGCATCTATGCAAACTATTTGAATAAAGTACGCGATTTCAAAAATAGATTATTCTCTTCGATGGAAGAAATGTATACAAAACTATTGCACAAGTGGAAAGCACGTTATAATGTCTCTATTTGACTGATTACATTATGTGTATTATGGGTTTTGAAGTTTATTATTAACTTAAAGTTGTATTTTTGCACAGACATTTTTGTCATCTTTTTTCAATTTTTGGATTCATTTGAAGACTTAATGGAGAAGTTGTAATCAAAGAAGTAACAGTTGCTTTTACATTCTGATGGACATTAAGCTAAGGCTTAGTCAACTACATAAACGAATAGATCCAAATCTGGTCCAGAATTATTGCATCCCTAAAAAAGGGGCATTTACATATGTTCCCTCTATTCAAGGTCATGGAAGAGCTGATTAATTTTTGAGAATTATTTTTTACGATTTTACCTATAGGTCCACTAGAAATCTTGTGATAGTAAGGGAGGCGTTAAGTTCTTTGGAAGAATTACATTTGTGTTTACGAATTTAAAGGTTTTTTACTTGTTTACAGTTAAATTGTGATTAGATTTATTTTATTTATTATTCCTTTACTTATATTATGAATAGGTTTCAGTACTTCAACACAAAAACATAAAAAAAATTACACTTTTAATAAAAGTGATAAAATAGTTTTATAACTTTTTGTATTTAAAAAAATCTATTTTTAGTCAACAAAATTATTTAAAAATTTTGAATTAATCTTACTTAAAGCTTTATTACAATATTCATAACAATATTTTGTGTGAGATAAATTATTTTAAGTCAATACCTCTCTTTGTTCTTCTAATACTTGTGTCGAAAACCATTTCTTATCAGTTTTTTGTTGTTCTTGTAGGTTTTCGCGTTTTGTTAAAAAAGTTGTCAGATGAATATCTGTAGAAAATTCACTAAAAATCACCAACAATCTTTTGCATATGACGAAACAGTTTGATTTCAAAATCTATTTTTGTTAACGAGATTTTTAGTCGAAATTTTAGTAGCATTTCTTAAAAGTTTTTATTTCTTATGAAAACAAATACAGATTGGATTTTTCTAAGAAAATTTAGCTCAGAATGAAATCATTTTGAAGTCAATAGCTTCATTTATTCACGAGATATCGAAAATCGAACATCAATTTTTACCAAATTTGCGTACTATTTTTTGTAGATCTTAATTTTTATGGAAAAAACTGACTGTCGGATTGTTATACAAATTTCAATGAATATCGAACACAATATTTTGTATAAGATGAAAGCCAATATCTTAAATTTTTGAAGATATACTCGTATTTAAGTCGAAAATCATTTCTTACCAGCTTTTAGTAATGTTTTTATTTTTTGTAAAAAAACTGTCAATTTGATTTTTCTCTTAATTTGACCAGATGTCAAAAACGTTATTCTTGGTTGCATACAATTATTTTGGGGATAAAATCATGACAATAATTCTTTTTCAGTTTTGATTTATATGTATAAAAACCGTTAATTGATTTTTTTTCAAAATTATATCAGTTTGATATCACGTCACATTATATAATATACAACTTAATTCAAGTCCTAAGCATTATGAATTCGTGAGATATTTTGGGTTAACCAAAATAAAAATTTATAGGTATACATTTTTTGAAGTTGCTATGGTAAAAAAACACCCAATAAATTGTTTTTTAGAGTCCTTTCTGCATCTTTCTGTATTATTATCTGTTAAACAAAATTAATTTAAAGTCGACATCTCAACATATTCTTGAGATGTGGACGACGAAAAAAGCTACCCAAACGAACGGACGTATGAACGTACGTACACACGCACGCACAGACATCACTCGAAAAATCTTTTATTTCGACTCTAGGGACCTTGAAACGTCGAGAAATGTCAAAATTTTCAATTCGACAAATCGGTAACTTTCTATGGGAAGTTAAAAAGAATATTTGTATTCGAAATGGTCGGGTGACAGGTTAATCCGTAAAAAAAGTCTGCCCGACCACTGGATTTAAGAAGATTACAGTGTTACCCTTCGTTTGATACACATATTACCAATAATCCCGATGAGATAGTATTTCATCAAAATAAAAGTTTTTCCCTGATTTTTTTCGCCTGTTTTCAAAATCCCAACAATTCAAAATCAAAAATCGTTAACGTAAGTGACCCTGTCCCTCCAAAACTTCCCTGAAAAAACTGAAACCCTGAAAAAGTTTGCCCGACCAGTGGTTTTGGATAAAAGTACTATTGATTGGTACATATCATTTTCGTAATCCCGATGAAATAGGTAATCCGATGGTCGCCTCCGAAACAAATCTATAAATAGTTTTAGGGAAAATATATATATACATGTGTTGCATTTGATATATCAAGGGCGTTTGAAAGAGTTGAGATAAAGACCTCTTATCGAAAATGATAAGATCGATGAATTTCTTCTTTTGTTGGATGAGAAATCACCTTTCGGTCCGTTTACTTTAAGTAGTATTGGACGATAAATATAATTTGGCGGAAATGGGTTGTTGTATCTGAAACTTGTAATTTCATTTTTTACCATTGCTTTAGCGGATTATACGCGTTCCTTCCCTTAAGCAATTGAACTTTGAGCATCTTCAGGAATGCTCTTTAATATCCCTCGAGCCAAAAATACTTTGTGTGTGCGGACAGCTGACAATTCAGATGCCATAATTTGGAAGATATTTCTAGAATCTTATGAACTACTTTCATTTTGGCAATGCGAATGTTTTTCGACAAACTGTACCTAACCAATATTGGTCTACTTTTACCGAATATTTTAATTTCGCTCTTCATGATTGTTGAAGTTTAGTAAATATTCCGAATTTTCAAACACTGCTAGCTCCATTAGTTTTAAAGTTCCTTTTAAAACATCTTGCGTTAATTTTAAGATCTTATATGTACATAGTGCTCCAAAGATTCCACTTATTAAATGATATTTATGTTGTGCAAGTTAAATTTGTTCCAGGTTTCCTTTTTTCAAAATGAGGTTACAAAAATGTCAAATCTAATTTTCTGTTGACAATTGCGTTTTTCGAATGAAATGTATGTGGGGTTCGTTCACAGAATTAAAACACAACTACTTTTCCAAATAAACACAGTAGAATTTTATTAAAATATTAAACAAAAGAAAGAACTTTATTACTAATTTATTTTTCTTAACTGAAATAACTAGATTCGAGGTTGCATCCGCTCGCGATGATGTTCTACTACCAACTAACTATTCTACCTTCTCCTATTCTTCTTCGTCTGCTGTCTTGTATGTGTTAGTACCGTCGTCGTTGTTATATACTGTCGTCGTTGTTATATGCAGTTGTTGCTGTCATATGTTGTCGTCGTTGTTATATGCAGTTGCTGCCGTCATATACCGTCGTCGTCGTCCAGTCAAATATCCTACATCTCGGCCATCCTACTTAGGCATTCGCCCCGAATGACTTCGGCCAAGGCTTCATACCGTCGGCAGCGGCAGTGGTGCGTCCAGGCCCAGAATGATCCCCAATCTTCTCCACTTCGTACCGGTCATGCTTGCATACCTTACTGATCTTATAGGGTCCGAGGTATTTCGACTTGAGCTTTAACCCAGGACCAAATTGCGTCCGTCTCACAGCAACGAGGTCATTCAGTTTGTACTTTAAAGCTTCTTTGCGTTTCCTTAAGTTATACCGGTAATTCTCTCTCTGGATTTCTGCGATATTGGACTTCGCTTCTGCTCTCACCTTTTCCCTTGTCATATCTAGTTCCTCGCAGATCTCTTCGTTGAGTATCTCTTGGATATTAAGATTCTCTTTCAAACGCATGTCGATTCCTGTCAAAATCTTAAATGGTGCGATCTTAGTACTTCTTGGTGGTGTGTTGTTCAGGATTTGTTGTACTTTATCCACATGCCTGTACCACAATCCAGCATCTCCCAGGGTCATCTTGGTTAACATCGGCACAAGAATACGGTTCACCCGCTCCACCTGGCCATTGCCTCTCGGCACTCCAGTCGTTATCATTAAATGCGAGATTCCTTGCTCTTTGCAGTATTCTTCAAACATATTCGAACTAAAGGCCGTTCCACGATCCGATATGATTCTTCTTGGGTTTCCGAAAATGGCAGCTTGCTTACGAAGCTTATCCAATACTTCTTCTGAGCCTGTACTCTTAGTTGGATACAGCCACACAAACTTTGAGAATGCATCGACAATCACGAGGATATGGTTATATTTCTTCTTAGTGTCGTCTAACGGTCCAATATGGTCGATGTGGTAGGTCTCAAGGGGATAGCTTCCTTTGTCGATTGGAGTCAACAACCCTTCAGGCTTACCTCCCTTTCGCTCTGCCAATATGCACTCAACACAATTCCTGATGACCCTCGCAATTTTCGTTCTGGCGTCTCGAATGTAATAAGATTTCTCCAGTATGTCCTGCGTCTTCTTAGCAGCAAAATGGCCTTCCTTATGTACCATCCGAATTATCTCATCCTCCATTGAAGATGGTATAGCGACCAATTCCAAAGTCGGATCTTTACAAATAACGCCATTCTTAATAAAAAAGTCTTCGTACGGTTTTTCCTTCAAGATCTCCCCAATTACCTTATATAAGTCGTCATGTGCCTGCGCTTCTTTTATTCTATAAGACAGCGTTCCAATGATCAACATTGCAACCCGACTCAGTGCATCGACGTGTCGCATCCCGGTTGAGCCCCCAAATTCTGTGGGGTTCGTTCACAGAATTAAAACACAACTACTTTTCCAAATAAACACAATAGAATTTTATTAAAATATTAAACAAAAGAAAGAACTTTATTACTAATTTATTTTTCTTAACTGAAATAACTAGATTCGAGGTTGCATCCGCTCGCGATGATGTTCTACTACCAACTAACTATTCTACCTTCTCCTATTCTTCTTCGTCTGCTGTCTTGTAAGTGTTAGTACCGTCGTCGTTGTTATATACTGTCGTCGTTGTTATATGCAGTTGTTGCTGTCATATGTTGTCGTTGTTGTTATATGCAGTTGCTGTCATATACCGTCGTCGTCGTCCAGTCAAATATCCTACATGTATAAAAGACAATTTTCGGATTAAATCATAAAATGTCGATTTTGTTAAAATTTTTTTATAATCATTTTAAGTCTTCTTTTTGTCTAAAAAAACAAGTTTTTGATCTTCAGTGATCGCAATCAATTTATTTATTCGATCGTAGCTGTTTTAACAATTCCCTCGGAAAGTCGAGTGAAAACAGTAAACAACGAAAATGAATAGCGAATAATCTGGAACAAAAAAAAAATCAAATACAAATAATCAAAATATTGCTACAGAATTAATAATGAAATTTAACATACAGCAATAAATGTTTGTAAATTAATTGTTATTAGACCTCCAGCATTAATAATATGTTCTCTCTGAGAATGTTGCATGAATATTATAAGAGTTTTTCGAAACTTCATTGTTTGATCGATCCAATTACATTTATAAATGGCCGTTGTTAGGCCTCTAGTTTCTTCCATAAGTGAATTTCCAAAATAACACACCGGCAATGAAACAGTCAATGTTGCAAGCATATTAAAAATTGTTGCCAATAATTGTCCAATTGATCCATGATTAAATTTAAGGAAAAAGAAAACCGTCAAGCAGAGAACATTTCCAGTGATGATAAGTTGAACAAGCACAGTTTGTGAAATTGTTGGCTTGATGTTGTTGAACAAGCTTCACGAATAGAATATGTTTCATTATAAACAGTTGCTAAAAATATTAGCAGGATTAGAATCTTCTGAAATTTGACAGCTTGATCAAAAAATGTGTCTTAAATTTTAAAAAATTTTTCATAGTTCAGAAAATTCAAATCCCTTAAATCTCGATGTAGTTAAAAGCTCTTACCTTATGATGTTTCGATGGTCATTTATGCATAACTTCAGTTCTGTGTAATTTTCGTCGAGGGTCTTGCTGCTATCGTTGCCAATTCTAGCAACTCTCATGCAAAGAGCACGGATTTGTCCATTTAGCAGATTGATACTCACTGGTGGAAATGCATCACTTGCTGTATTCTGAACCATTTGAACCATTATTGGAAGTACCTGAACAGCTAGCGAAATAATATAATGAGCGCTTGAAGAGCTAGAATACCACGATAGCCATCCTTCCATAAAAGGTCTATTCTTCACCAAACTTGACACCAAATATTGCAAGAAGGACAGCACAAATATAAGCTGTATAGCCTTAATAATGAATCGACATTGTTTGACAATTTTCCTCAAGTATCTTAATTCATCCTTATTGACACTAGCCCGTTGGTCAAGTTGTTTAAGGCACGACTTGGCTGTTTCTAACTGAGACATCCGAATGTATATCATAAACTGCTTGAAACTCAGAGTGCACGTGTAAAGAGTAAATTGTAATGTTCGAATCAAAACCTCGATGTCACGGACGAAAAAAAGATTGACAAAAATTGAAATTGGCGAAAGAATTCCACACACTATGTTAAGAAGTATGGCGTAAAAATTGTAAAACCATTTGTGATTTTTCGGTGGAAATATGCCAGTAAAACGCCAAATACGCCACATATAGTCAAAAGATTTATGAGTGACCGATTCGAACATGGTATCTTTTAAGACTAAACTAATTTATTGGTTGATATTGAATTGTTTACCTTATTTATACTCTCATTCTAAAGTCTAACCCTTCTTTATTCCAAAAAAACCGCGCATTGTGTTCATATACTCATTTACTTTTCATCATGTGTCTAGTTTTAGTAATTAAAGTCTTTAACTATTTATAGTGGATCCCTTGGATATGGTGCCGGATAATGTAAATGATTCATGTTCCATGCAGGACTGTTAGCATATTGAACCATTAAATATTATAGGTATGTATATTTTTACTACTTCAAATTTGAACTATCTACATTTTGACTTATCTGAGGACCATCATGTTTTTGTTGGTAGAATAAAAGTTAAATGATTTTCAGTCTCGTCGACCTTGTCGGGTTCAATATTTTCCATAGAAGAAAAATTATTTTGAACTTACATATAACAAAATTATTAAGTCTCAAATCTTAGTTAGTTTTATAAATTAACTACCTGACCCGACAAACGTTGTGTTGTCATATAAATAATTTCTAGAGAATATTTTGCTAGAAATAAATAACTTATTGTAAGTGTGTAAGGATGTGGTTTATAAGTGGGATAGGTATAGAGCACTGTAAAAGGCGATAAAATATTAAAATAACAAATCACCAAACAAATTTTTTTAATTTATTAAAATTCATTCTTTAAAATTATATATGTACATGTCTCCAATTATAACTGTACTACAAAAGAACAATATTAATCCCTTAATGCAATAGAGTGAACAAAATTTTGTATGATCCCATCTTTCGCCAATACAAACAAATTGGATGGTTTGCCCACTTGAGAGCACCCCACGTATAATTGTCCGTATAAAAAACATGAAGTGCTCAAATGTAAGCTGCAGACAGACATCGTTTGGCCTAGAGACTTATTGATAGTTGTTGCAAATGCCAATAATTGGAAATTGAAGGCGTTTGAATTGAATTGGCACATCTGTGGAATCGGAATTTGCCATTAAAAATTATGGCTTCGATAACATTTTTAAATACTAATCGCGTGCAGTTGCAAAACCTTGGTGGGTTCAAATGACAAAAAAAATTACCGGAGATCCAACCTTCAGTTGTAAATTTTGCGGTGGCATGACTGGTAAATCCAATGAGTTCAAAAATTCAGTTGAATAATTTAAAGCTTCAGGAATATAAAAATTAGATAAAAACCTATTCTCAGACCTACCGAATATATATGGAAAATTTCATTGAAATTGGTAAAGCCGTTTCGGAGGAGTATGGCAACTAACACTGTGACAGGAATATTTTATATATTAGATTATCATTTTTATTATTTTTAAAAATACATTTGGATTTTTACGTATGTAGTTGGCTGTCTACAATTGTCAAAAATTGATTATCAGGCTAAAGGTTTGAAATAAAGAAATTTTCGAAGGTAGACATCTAAACAAATTGTTTAAATTATAATGGATTTAAAACCACTAAAAACCGAGAATTTAAGACATCAGAAAAATGTAATTAGAATACAAAAAAATTGACGAGAAAAAGAGCAATAGCCAAACTATTTGTTTGGGTCTCAACCAACAAGCGTCTCCAGCTAGCTGTCTCCAGTTTCGCACGCCAAGTTGGTCGAGTTCCTCTCCCACCTTCTTGCACCACCTGAGTCGGTCTTCCTCCACTGCACCGCGGCGTCCCTCGGGATTGGATTCGAAGACCTTCCGGGCTAGAGAGTTAATTACCATTCGTTTAACATGACTCTGTCATCTAAGTTGTTGGATTTTCATTCTTTTAACCAGGTTAGTGTCACTGTACAGCCCTTACAATTCGTCGTTGCATCTATCCACTATCCATCTACGCAGGCGGGACCGAAAATCAATTTTTCTGGTGGCATTTTATCCAAGCCGTTGTCGTTCAATGTCCTTTTTTCTTGACAGCATGTACTTGGTCTTGCCCTAATTGACAACTAAACCCATCTTTTCCGCTTCCGTCGCAATACTCAAACACGCACCACTGAAATCAGACTTTGATCTTCTAATTATGTCAATATTATCGGCGTATCCAAGTAATTGGATGGACCTTTGAAAAATGTTGCCTCTAGTATTGACAGTTGAGTTTTGCATTCTTTCCAGAATGATTTTGAGGAAGTCGCATGACAGTGCATCGCCTTGTATAAAAACCTTTTTTGAAATCAAATGCATCGGTGAGATCTTTTCCGAACTTGATAGAGCAGCGTACATTCTCCATCGTCATCGCACATTCGGGCAAGTTTGACAGTTATGCCAAAACTAGCCACTGCTCTGAAAAACTCTTCCCTATAGATGGTGTCATACCTGGGATTTGTCCAAGATCTGCCGTAATGTGAATATTTGGTCAATTGTGTACTTTCCTGGTCTGAAGCCAGGTTGTGACGAACTGCTTTAGCAGCATTGTTAGACTTCAGTTTCGATATATGTAGCTTACTTCACTTCGCGAAGGCCGGGTAAGCAGAATTGTTGTTCTGCACAGCCTTGGTTGAATGGTGCTATCTCCCTTACAGAGGAATTTGCCGTTATATAATCTGGGGTCTTCGGCTCTTGGCTAGTACCCTTGTGATTTTTTTTACCTTCAGGTAAAATTTACAAACGTCATTCCTTGTGTGAAATTCCCTTCTCGATCGCACGCTCCTCATGCTCCCTTTTTTCCATTTAAGAAAACGGTGTTCCTCTCTCCTATTCTGCTCGTAGAGCTCGCGAGCAGCTCTGGTCTTTCTAATGCTAAGCTTATTTAATTATAAGCTAGACAGCATTAAAAACCGAGTTGAATTTAAGACTTCAAAAACTCAATTCCGTTGTTTGCCGTTAAGGCATTGCCCACGTCCAATGCCACTATCCTTGGCCATGTGTATCACACACCATATTTCGTGGAATGATCAGCGATCATATATGTACATATATCATTTTATCTTGTTGTTATCTACAGAGCCTTTTTGGACTAGAATCTTTTGGTCATAATTGTAAAGAGGGCTCAAAAATGTTAGACGACCGCTGTCTAACTCTAACGTTTACATCTCTCGATCACCGTCATCTGTAGGAATGTTAAATTTGTATCATTATTTTACTGTAGTTTTCATAATTCATCCAAATTCAGATCTGAACTTCTAGGGATTCTTGAAGTTTCGGAGGTCAAGTATAGAGATTCTTTTTTCAGCCACACTTCACGAATGTGCAATGTTTAACTGACATATAAGTATTCCCTTTCTTATCCCTTGCTTAATTACTCGCCCTAGAAGTTTGATTGAAATTTATAATCCTGATTTAACCGTGTTAACTATTAAGCAAAGTCAGGGTCTCCATCGACGCACTGTTGTAAAATTTACAAAAGAAGCTTCTTTGTAAAATCCCCACGTATTAAGTGCATTTATGTTTTTACCAGCTCGGTATGGGGTTTGTAGCCATTATTGATGCTGTTTTCATATTTCAGTAAAACTACCGAACTTACTTTCTGTTGCTATACTCCTCCATTTTCCCGACATCGGTTTTTCAAGTGTTCTCTTATCTTCTTTCTAAGAAGGCGCTGATCGTTTCACTTCTTCTTTAAGTAAGGCTCAATAAGAATAGTATTGAGTGATAAGGCCCTGACTCTCTGAGACTAAGGAAGCATAAACTAAAAACCTAGAAAAAGTTTTGCGGCGAATTCTAGGGCAATAATGTCCATTTCAAATATTTAAGAGATAAGTAATATGTATTTTTTGGTAGTAATCAAATTTACACCTGAATGATTAACAGGAACCAAATTTAACAAAAATAAAAACGTTAAATGTTTCGACTTCCGAGTTAACATGTTAACTATAGTTCCTTTCTGTATCTAAAATTGGATAACATAATTGCAACATGACAAATTCGTTGCTTCTATTTATTATTCATTTCGAATGTACAATATAAATGTGTCTTCAAACTTTCTTCGTTTTTTGTTTGTGTGTCCAAAATCAAATTTTCAAAGTTTATCCTCCTTCGTCGTCGTTGTCGTCATCTTCATCTTCATCTTCATCGTCATCGTCATTCGACATCAGGTAAAATATTGTTAATATTGTAATGTTTACATTATGCGATACCTACTGCTAGCTGCTACTCTGCAGAAACAGAAACAGGACGACAGAGGAGGGTGCCGGTGCTGGCGGTGTGGTGCTGATGGTTGACATTTTTGCTCTTAGCAAAAATTCTTAATGGTAAAAACTCGAAGAAGTAAAGTTAAAGTTTTTCTTCTGTCCACGGTCCCACGAACATTGTTCTAACTTATACTTCACTTTCTGTTTTTGGTGTTTTTTTATACTTCTCAGCTTTTTTCATTCTATTTCTTTGTCTCTTATCAAACAGTTACAAAGTTTCAGCTGAAAAGTTAAATTAAAAACTTTTTCGTCACTGGAATGTTACTTTTGGTTTTAGATAAAAAGAAACTGTATTAAACCCCGAATGAGGGGTGTGCCATGTGACATGTGATGTTATCACACTGCAGATGATACTCGCTCGTCTTCGATGTGATGTGTGGTGGAAAGATTACAAAAAGAAAAACGAAATTGAATTTAGAATATTATATGCTTAGTATTTTTGTGTGATGCGGTCTTCAATCATTTCTTGAACATGTGTTTAATATCTATAAAAAACGAACATCTTCAAAACGGATCTAATAATCCCTCCATGTTGATTTGTTTTTAAGATTAAAATGCTGAAACTTAAAGACTGAAAACATTGGTTCCTGCGGTGCCGGTTAATATTGTTCAATAACAAGTTTTCATAACGTCACCTCCAATATTTTCAGTTATTTTTGAAAGTTTGACAGTTGCTATCCTTGATGATTTTTTAAGACAAAATCACTTCAATTTTAAGGGGGCTTCGTAAGATAAACAACACACGCCCAGTATATGAATGCAAGCTTTCGAATGTTTTGGACATTTAAAGGGTTGAAATATTACAGAAATAAATTGATTGTGCTACCAAATAGGCTAGTTCAATTGATATGATTCTCAATTCTCCAGAGTAAGTATAGTCTGCCACGCTTTCGCCTAAACGGGGGCCCAAATGATTCTTTCGTGCCCATTAGCTTGTATAAAAGGCGTAAGGTATTTTTACCCACAACCATAACGCCCAAATCATAAAATGCCATGAAGCCTAAAATTGGTCAAAAAGCCCAAAAAGTTTTTAAAAAAATCGCCAAAAAATCCAAAGCGAATGTCGTGACGCCCAAATAAATTTTAAATAAAAAAAAACCCAAATTGTTAGTTTTCATTTTGCCCAAAAGAATTTTTAATTTGGGTTTTATAACATTGACATTCATAAAATGATAAATCATAAAATGACATAAACCCAAAAAAATAAGCGTCGTACAAAATATCACTAAGAAAACGTCACAAAGCCCAAATAAAATATCATATCATCCAAACCAACTTTCAATGTCGATACGCCCAAATTTAGAAATGTCATAACGCCCAATAGATTTTGTGTGGTTGGGCTCTGAGACGCGTATCAACAGTGAGTATAAATGTATCGGCGGGCATGCTGTTCCCTGCAACCCTCCTGCTTGGGCTCTCTAGGTGCGAAGTTGGGTATATAAAAAGTTTCTTTGCATTTAAAGAATCTGGATTTAAATGTATATATAGTAAACCGAAGCAGTGGAGTTGCAGGGGGTCAGCATGCCCCCCCATACATATTTTACAGTTTAAACGCCATAATGCTTGGTGCTAACACTGTGAGGACGCAAACTATTTCGTTTTATATCACTTTGAAATGAGCCTTATTTTTCTTTCTGAAATAAAGCTAAACATATTTGTTACGCTTTCTTGACGTTCAGAGTTGATAGGCGATTTGACATTTTTTTTTTTGTTTAATGTTTGCGTTTGGGCGATAAAATTTAAGACTCAAAATGTCTTAGTGCCCAAAATATACAAACATTTTGTCAGAATGCCCAAATTTTGAAACACATAATATCTTTTTGGCGATATGTCAATTTGTAATTTGGGCGTTATGACATTTTAAAATGATTTGGGCAATTTGGCATTGATTTTGGGCCTTGTGTCGTTTTCTTCTGAAACAGTTTTTGGGCGTTAGAGTCATTTTTAGGCGACATGACATTTTTAATATATTGTTATTTTAATGGACAATAAGAATGACCGCTTCTTTTGAATTGGAATTTCATAAAACCCAAACAAGTTTTAACGACCAAAATTTCGGTAATATTATCCAAATCGTACAACAACAAATAGTTAACGGTTCTATAGGGAAACCCCTTTGGAGCAATACAAAAATATGATGATACATTTCTATGGGAATTTCTGTTATTTTTGGTCTTACAAAAATTAAAAAAAACACTTGATTCGAATCTAGTTAAAACCTTAATTTCCAAGTTTGAACTCAACCGTACCAATGTCTTAGGCTGTGGGTGAGAGGACAGACGGATGAAATCAAGCGTCAATCGGTTGATATAGTGGATCTTCGCATATAGGGGTGAATATCTTATTTCAATAGACAGGCCTTGGAAGAAAGGAAGTAAGTAAAAACGATCGATAATTAGATTGAAGAAGGATTTACCTTTCCTTTTTCTTATCTACTCCGAACGAGATCTGAAATGTAGGATATTTGAAGAAAATTACGCAGTACTTTTCTCAGCGTTGACTATCTTTACAGAGAGCTAAAAAATGGAGTGTCATAGAAAACGAGCTCAAGAATCGGGAATTCCTCATAATATTTTTCAATTTACCAAACATTTGATCTATCTTTAGGACATTACAGTATTTTTTGTCGTAATTTTTGGCATAATTATGAGTAGTAGAAGTAGTAGTAGTAGTTTTATGGTCAGATGCTTTAAGCCCTGTTGGAATAAAAGTTTTAATTTCGAAACTAATAAAACTATCACCGACGAAGAAGCACGATCACTAAGGTAGGGGGGCCAAATAAGGCCTAGCTAACAGATTTTTCTAATTTTCTGCCACATTTTTAAAAATATCGGAGTGATCTAAAAAGATTATGAATCTGTATCATTTTATATCTTGTACATATATTTTTTTTATTTTCTAATTATTTAAAGTATATGTTTCCGACATTTAAAAAAACCTTACGTCGGGCCTTATTAAGAACAAGGGGTCTTAATAAGGCCCATTCATTTTTCATAACATTTTTGCAAAATTTCCATCTGAAATAAAACGTGTTTAACTTAAAACACAAAAAAAGACAATATTTTTTTATAAACAATTTTTAAAAAATTTATTTCATGAAAAAATACATTAAAACAGCCTCTTCGACATAGTCTCGTTTCAAACGAAAAAACATAAAAATATCCTTCTTGGTAAAATAAAAAAAACTTAAATGCCCTTCTTGGGTAAAATATCACATAAAAACTTACAAAAATTAATAAAAAAAAACAGCCACTTAGTTTAGCGTTAAGTTAAGTTTAAGTCTTTAACAGGTGCTCATTCGCATCCACCAGAGCATTCGAATCCTTCATCTGCTGATGTCAACCCAACACAGAGTTCATGGAACCAGGCTTCACAATTCTGGCATTTCCTCATATCCTCCATGCGGTCTTCTTTGCAGGCATGACAATACCAAGCTGCGTTAGCACTATTTTGCTTTCGCGCGGACTTTGATGTTGAAGGCTGCGGTGATTTATTCTTGTCAATAAACAAACTTTTGTTACTTGCTGACCCTTAAAATTCAAAGCCTTTTTTCGTAAGGTTTTATTAGCTTTTATTTTAGAAGTTGGCAATAGTTTTTGAAGGCTGTTAGGGATGTTGTTCGAACTGCAAAAAACTGCAGCTTGGTATCGGAGCATCTTTGGAGTAATTGGCATTCCAACCTGAGACAGCCTCACTATATTCTTTGGCACAAATCTGTCTCTTGTTCTGCAGTAAACGTAGATGAATGCCCTAGTTTCTTTTTACTTGAACCGCTCTTGATGTGATTTCTGAGTGTTCTTCTTGGTATTCCAAAGCGCCTGGAAGCTTCATGTTGTGAAAAACCACGTTCTATAAGCTTCATGGCATTTCCCATGCCCACCTCGCTCCAATTTGCTCTTTTTTTTGTTAAAGTTGACATTTTGGCTGAAAACCAATAAAACTTCAATTCAACAGAGAATGGAATGGATTAAAAAACATTTTTTCATGTGCCCAATAAGGCCCACCATGTTTTTTTATGGGCCTTATTAGGAAAACTAAAGACAATTGAAAAAAAAATTATAAGTTATAGGAACATCAAAACCGTTTTAATAAAAAAAATATTGTGATGTACTCAAAATTGAATTTACTTTGTCCGAAAAATATTAAAAAAGTACTTACTTCGGTGATTTTTTCGTAAAACACACAAATAACGCGCTCTTTTTTATAATTCTGGTGTTGTTCACCCTTCAACGAACTTCAATCGACTGCAGGTCACGACATGAATCGCGCAGCTGGCTGTTTTAGCTTTGTATGAGTTTCTACAGACAGAGTTCACATAAACAAAGCGAAAAAAGTCCCGTTATTTGTTTGTTTCGTTATTTTCTGTGAGTTGGGCCTTATTAGGCACTGGGCGACTGGGCCTTATTTGGCCCCCCTACCTTATTTAAAAATTCTGAAAAAATTGCTTAGACAGTCCCAGTTACAATAGTTTATCCTGAAACTCACACTCAATCAGTATCTATCCCACCGGTGATTTTTGTTTTCATGAATGAAATTTCGACATTTTGATAATCTTTATAAAATCACAATTAAACCAAAACAAATTTGTACGCATGTATACTCGTAAATGTTAATTTTCCACCTAAATAATGAAAACATTATAATTCTTTTATGAGGTAAATAAATGGTGATTTACATTCGCCAAACATTACTGCATACCTTAATTTCTATCATTATCTCTTAAATACAACTCTGTTCCTCTACATTTGAAATGTCAAAATTTTAGTTTACATATTATTTAAACATAACCATAATGCACTTAATATGCAAATTTAATTGATTCCAAAATTTACTTTATAGGTTGCTAACCTATACTCTCTCAATCCTCTACTATACTATACTATATTTTAGTTACCGGCCATAACATGCAATAGAAGGATTAAAATAGCTTTTGATATAATTTCGTAACAGTTCATAATATTCATGTATACTAAATAGTTATACAGATACAAGTATTACTGATGGGTAACCGCACTATCAACTCATTGCCGTTATATCACTGTTATATGCATTATACGTTAAATCAAACAATTATTTGTAGTCTATATAATAATACCGAAAATTAGCAGGGCATCTATATCACTAGAATCATACATACCTTGACTATAGGCTGAATAGAACACCCAAACGAAGATAAGCACTAAACAGACAGATTAGAGGTTGTTCATTTGATTAACAAATGTTCGTATAGAACGCGTTATCATAATAATATTAAGGACTGTTTAGTTATATTTAAGTTAAAAACCTGATAAGAGATAGAACAAAATAGCTATGGATCACATAGCTTAATAAATTTGGTAAATTATGGGCTTTGAGTAATGAATTTTGACAATGATAATTCTTTGAGAATGTAGTTATTTTTTGTATCACGTTTTACTAGCTGACCCTAAAGACCCTCGCATGAAAGTCGAATCCGTTAGTTGTTACCTGTGGTGTTCCACAAGGAAGCAATTTAGGGCCCTTGCTGTTTCTGATTTTTATCAATGATATTCCTAAATATTTCAATCATTGTATATGCTTAATGCATGGGGATGATTTCAAACTTTTTCTACACATTTAATCAGCTTTAGACTGCGATAATCTACAAAAAGAATTATCTAACAAATAATAAATTGGGGGGCCCAACAGTCCGTTGAGAACTAGGGACTAGTGACTTACAACTTTCAACCATTCCTGTGTGCGAGTACTGTTGTCAGGGATGGAGGGGACCTACAGTTTTACGCCGAATCCGAACGGCTAATTTGAGAAAGCACTTTTCATGACAAGAATTACTCTTGGAGAATTTGTCAATTCCTCTCAAGAGGCAGTACCCGTGAAAAAAACTTTAGATGGAATAGGCAGGGATCGAACCCAAGACCTCTGGCATGACAGTGTAATGCACTAACCATCATGCCACGGGTACTAAAATAATTATGTAACTCATCTTAATGTTTCTAAATTCCAAAGTTCTTCTTTTAGACGAAAAACCAGAGCGATCACATTCAATTACGAAAGAATAACGGAAAAAAAGATCTTGGGGTAATTTTTGACACAAAGTTAACTTTTACTAGTTACTTTCACTAAATCATCCCAGCCAAAGCCAGTTCTATGCTTAGTTTTATTTATAAAAATTCAAAAGACTTTACGATCCTTTTAAATTGAGATCCCTCTATTTAAGTTATGGTAAATGTCAAGTCCATATTATCGTGGTCATTCGTTAAGAATTGAAAGAATTCAGAAACGATTAAGTAAATAGCTATGTGTAAGGACTTTGGGATGGAGCATCGATACTACATGTTTGTTATTAGTTTTTCCACTATATGAAGATTTTAAGGTCTTATTTTGAAATGATTTTTGTGAGAAATATAATTAATTATATAAAATCGATTGACCTTTTTTTTCTTTCAATTCACTTAATAACAAAATGTACAGTGGCTTAATAACCATTTTAAAACACATTTAAGCTCAAATTAATTTTAAATACAAAAAAACTACATTTCAAGTTATTAATTAAGTATCAAATAAATACAAAAAAAAAACAACTCCTTAATTTAACCTCTCATACATAATCGGACACTAACTGTTTTAGCACTGTAGTAAATCCGTAACGGTATTTTTCCAGTCAAATGACAATTTTATTATTAATCTTGTATTACGAAAGACTTTTACTTACATTTAAGTTAGTTTCTTTCTCCACGTCGAAATGACATCAAAAGGGAAACAAACGTCTTTGGAAATTCGAAAACAAGTTTTATTGTAAAAATTATGCATCAGAAATGGCCGTGCGGCCGTTAATAAAAAGCTATGCACCAGAGAAAAAAATAGAAATGAAAGACTTAAGTTTGCTTATAAACACATAACACAGGATACGTCTTCTTGAAATAAGGTGGAACTATGTACGTATTTTTACAAATGAAGAATTTCCATTAACTCGGAATACAAGACAATTTCATCTTCTACCAGGACAGCTATCCAAAGCACACATCTTGTACAGCAAGATCGTGGTTATTGTAAAGGATGATTTTTTAAAAGCTATTGCAAAGTTTTTCAAAAAAAAACACATACAATTCAGAAAAATACATGAAATCTTCATTTTGATAGTACGGTTCATATAACTTAATCTTTGAAGATTATTTCATGCAAATGTTGGCCTTGACTGCGCCTCAAATGGTCCATCCGCTTAGTCCAATTTTGGCGGGCTTGTCTGTAAAGACATGAGCTTTAACATAGCCTTACAAAAAATAGTCTAAAGGCGTTAAATCGCACGATCTAGGCGGCCAATTGACCGGTCCCGAACGTGAAATAAAATGTTCACCGAACTCGCCTCTCAATAAGTCCATTGTTGCGCGTGCTGTGTGGCATGTGACATCGTCTTGTTAAAACCACATGTCATGCAAGTCAAGCTCTTGCATTTTGGGCAAAAAAAAGTTGAATATCCTCTCACGGTAGACCCCACCATTCACAGTTACATTACGATTCGCATCATCTTTGAAGAAGTAAGGTCCAATGATGCCGCCAGCGCATAAACCGCACCAAACTGTGACTTTTTCTGGATGCATTGGTAGTTCTTGCAATGCTTCTGGCTGATATTCACTCCAAAATCGACAATTCTGCTTATTTACGTACGCATTGAGCCAAAAATGAGCTTCGTCGCTGAACACAATTTTTCGTTAAAAAAGTGGATCTTCGGCCAACTTTCCAAGAGCCCATTCACCAAAAATTTTACGTTGCAGTAGGTCGCTCGGCTTCAATTCTTGCACCAGCTGTATTTTGAAAGGCATCACACCTTATCCTTCAGCAAATTTTTCCACGTTGTTGAGTAACAGAGGCCCAATTGCTGCGAACGGCGACGAATAGATAATTGATGGTCATCAAAAACACTGGCCGATACAGATGCCATATTTTCTTCAGTTAGCACTCTACGTAAGCGTGTTGGTGGTTTAATGTCCAACAATATAAATTTGGTGCAAGATTGAGTCACAATAGCCCGAATAGCCGCTTCAGTGGGTCGATTAAACTGACCATAAAATGGAAGAAGCGCGCGATGAACTTTCTTAACAGAGGCATTTTGATAATAAAACTCAATAATTTGCAAGCGTTGTTCGTTTGTAAGACGATTCATGGTTAAATTATAGAATAAACTAGAGATGTTTGACAGTGAAACAAAACACGAAACGTGCGTCAGCTGTTTAAACCAGTGTTGCCAAAAAGATAATAGCTAAAAATCACCCTTCATAACTGCTCTAAGGTGCTTAAAGCGCAGAAAAAATCGAACATAGAAACTTTAGAAACATTGAGGCCCTTAAAATAGGCCATCAAGAAGAATAGCAAAAAATAAGTCCTGAAGTATGCTAAAAACTTGTCTTTTTAATACCTCGACGCCTTGAAAAAGCCATTAAATACAAATTGCTGGTATGTGTTTAAATCTTTAAATATAGGTAGAGTTTTGTAACACATCTACATTTAATTTTGTAACCCCTTAGACTTATTTGTAAGAAACGAATATCACCCAGGCAGAGGCAATCCGTGAGCATTAATAGAAATAAGACATTATGCACTAAAATTAATTTAATTTTATTTATTAAATTGTATTTTAGAAAGAAATATTAAAAGAAAAAAAGAATTGAATTTTGAAAAATTTAAGAATATTTCGAAATATTTTTAACGATTATTTTTTAAAGTTGTTTTGTGTAATTGCCATTAGCATGAAGAACAGCCTCCTGTGATACTTGTTTGAGAACAGTAAACATCGAAAACGAAAAACGAATAATCTTTAATAATAAGAAATATTAAATAATTTTGGGAAAACTTTTTATTTGGAAATATATCCACTTTTGTACATATACTTACTGAAATAAATGTTTGTAAAGTTATTGCCACAAGACCACCCGCATATATCCCCATTGTCAGTTGGGATCTTTGCATAAAAATTATAATACATTTTTTGAATGCCATCGGCATTTCAATCCAATTGTTGCTAAATATAGAACTAGTCAACTTATCTGTTTCCGACATCAAAGAATTTGCAAAATAGCATACAGGGAAAGATACGAACAAAGTGCATGCAACATAAAAGGAAACACTTATAAGTTGCCCCAATTCTCTGTCGAATTTTTCATAATAGAAAATTGAGAGACATAAAATAACTCCTGTTACGATCAGTTGCACTAGAACTGTTTGAGAAATTGCCGGCTTAACTGTTTCTAACAACCTGTAAAAAAATGTAAATTAATTTTCTTTTTAAAAATTCGATTTCATTTATTCAAGACAGACAAACCTTACGATATCTCTATGATCATTCACACAAGACTTCAGATCAGAGAAGTTTTCCTTGAAAGGCCTTCTTTTGTCGTTTCCAATTCTTGCAACTCTCATGCAAAGGGTATGAGTATGAGCTCTTAATAGGCTCAGACAAACCAGAGGATACGTATCACTTGCAACATTCAGCATCATTTGAAAAAATGCTGGCAATATTTGAAATATAAGAGCAAGTGTATAGAGCGTATTGGAAGCTACCCATTCGCTGTCAGACGACATCCATCCGTCAAAAATAAGTTTTCGTTCAGACAAACTGGGATATGGATACAGGAAAAACGAAATGAAGAATAGTATTTCAATTGTCCCGACGATAATTCGACACTGTTTAATGATTCTGTGCAGATACAGAGTTTCTTCCTTATTGGTTTTGGTCCTTTCATCTAAACGTTGGAAAATAAGCTCGGCCTTCTGTAGGTCTGGCAGCTTAGGCCATATTATAATAAGTTTTATGCTTGCAACAAAAAGCAAAACACTGCATTGAAGATTACGTATTATCAAAGCGATATCCTTTAAATAGAACACATTGACAAACACTGAAATCGGTGATAAAATACCCGCAAAAAGATTCAAAACGAGTCCATAGCTTCTGTAAAGCCGTTTGTGGTTTTTAATTGGGAAAATCCCTAAAAGCTTCCACACTGTCCACATGTGAGTAAAACCAATGTTACTATTGAGCTTTCGATCCATGACTTATGATGAAACTAGTCTTTTATTTGAGGAATTGTCTCCTTTTAAAGAAGTATTTTTAATTTGATTGTGAGTTAATCACACATCGGTTATGAATTCAGACGGAAAATACTATAATTAGCTTCAAGCATATTTTAAAAAAACTATTGATTATTATGTTCATTGAATAAATTGTATGAAATCAATTACTTTAAGCATTTTTGGGGTAATTAGGTATATTTCTTCTTTTCTTTTCAAATCAAACAAAATTATTCAGGCTGTTATTTGACTAAAATTATTAATTTATATGAGCGTAAGCATTTCGGGAATGGATAATTATTTCCATTTCAGACAATTTCCTATAAGTTCGTATTTCATTCTCGGAGAGGGTTTTCCAATAAGAGGGTTTCATTTTGATGATGAATGTTTATTTATCGTCAGGAGTACGGTGTGTTATAGATACGATATAAGCTAGATAGCAAAAGCTAAGATTGAACCACAATTCTGTCTGGCCAATTTGTTTCATGCTTCACATATGGCACTGTCTTTTTGAAAATTTTTGTATACCTCCCAAGCGAATTCACCGTAAAAATCACAGCAGCGTAATTTTTGAATGTATAAGGGTGGTAACCCAGGCTTGATGGTTAGTGCGTAGGACTATCATGCTAGAGGTCTTGGGTTAAATCTCTGCCTGTGTCACCTAAAGTTTTTTTCCACGGGTACTGCCTCTTGCGAGAAATTGACATATACTTCAAGAGTATAATTCTTGTCATAAAAAGTGCTTCCATCCCTGACATTGCTCGCGCACAAAATTGGTTGAGACTTGTAAGTCACTGGGTCCAAGTTTTCAACGCCACCTAAATTATTTTATTTATAAGGTCCAATCTAATCGACTTCGTCAGTTGAAAAAATGAAAAGCAAACAGTGTAACGTTGATTTTCAACGTCCATTCTTCATCTTACGACTACCAAATGCAGTAATTCGACTAGCATACGAAGTGAAAACAGACTAAGGAACTTGTCACAACAGCTAAAATGTTTGTACGAGTTTTGATATTGTAGACCGAAGGGTTCTTCACGACGCGACGACCCAAAAGTGCTTTTCTCTGTTTAAATAAATACTCACCATTTTTTTAAGTGAATTTTAACAATTTCAAAAGGATTTTGGAGTGTGTATCGTTTTTTTTTTATTAATGGCGTGGTTTTTGACCTACCAAATGTCAAAAGATGGCTGCTTCAAAAGTGACAGCTGTATAAACAGCGGGATACTCAAAATAAAATCTCTTTATTTATTTAATTCGTTAAAATCTAACGTTAACAATATTTAAAAAATCTAATAATATCTAATATCATAATTTATATTTATTATTCAATATTTTTGAAAAACATAAGTTTAAATTGTTTACATTTTATATTATCATTTACAGATTCTAAACAAAAATGAAATTCGTTATAAATTGTTATTAACTGATTGAGAGGGCTACATACACCATAGTTTGATCTGCTAAAAATTTGAATAATAGGTTGCTGTCGCCTTAAACTTGCACGACTGAAACTGAAATTTAATTTACTTAGAACTGATGGTAATGATATCGAACCATTAATAATCCCAACAATAAAACAAAATTGTATATACTTTCTGTGGTTAGTCAAAGAAGGGAGGCTGATCAAAGCTAGTCTTTGAGAATAAGGCGGAAATAGATTTTCCCTTGCCCCTGGAAGAGACCGAAGACAGAAACGCAGAAACCTTTTTTGGATCGCTTCAATTCTTGAAACATGTATTGAGTAATAAGGTGACCATTAATGAATCCAAGAACCCTATTGGCTTTTTTAATTATATAACTTAAATGATCATTAAATGATAATTTGGGATCTAGAATAATACCTAAGTCAGAAAACATAGAAACTTTAAATAACGGACAAGAATCAAACGTATAGTTGTACAAAAACGGATTTTTTTTACGTGTAAAACTCATAGTTTTACATTTGTCAACATTTAAAACAAGTCGGTTTTTATTGCACCATTCCCTAAATATTGTTAAGTCTTCTTGTAATAATAAACAGTCAGAGGAGGATTTTATACTTTTGAAAAGCTTAATGTCATCAGCATAAACAAGGACAGACGAGTTTTTTAAGTTTGAAACCAAGTCGTTAATAAATAAAACAAATAAAATAGGACCTAGGTGGCTGCCCTGAGGGACGCCAGAATTGACAACAAATTGAATTGAACTTTCATTACGAAACAAGACAGAATAACGACGTTTTTTAAGTATGAAGAAATCCAATTTATAAAATTGTTGTTAAATCCTAGATGGTATAATTTAGAATTAGTGTATTGTGACATAACTTGTCAAAGGCTTTACTAAAGTCAGTAAATACGCAATCAACTTGCCCGCGTTTTTCAAATACATCTAGACAAAAGGACACGAAGTTAAATAAATTAGTTACAGTGGATCTCTTTTTGACAAAGCCATGCTGGCTATCACAAATAATAGAACTACAATGAAAAGAAAGAACATTACTCACAATTGACTCAAACAGTTTAGGTATCACAGATAGTTTCGCAATGGGCCTATAGTTCATTATTTCATTCTTTGGGCCTTTTTTATGTATGGGAATAATAAATGAACTTTTCCAGATAACAGGAAAAATTGAACTTTTTAAGGATGCATTGAAGAGAACACATAACGGATATGACAAATAAGAAGCACATTTTTTTAATATATAAGATGGAACACCATCGGGGCCTGGAGTAAAGCACTCATCGAGTTTTAAAATATGTTGAGCAACTGTGTCTTCACTTATTTCAAAATTAATTGCGTTTAAATGAGTAAAACTGTCAGAAGAAGAAGAAAAAGAAGAGGAATTATTAAAGTCTGATTCTTCAAATGCTACTTTGTATTGATTAGCAAACATGTTTGCAATAATCTTTGGATCATGACTAGTTGACGAATTATTTGACATCGAATTCGGATAGCCACACGTTTTCCTTTTATTATTAACGAAATTCCAGAAACTATCTGGATTAGATTTAATACCATGTTCTATTTTACAAATGTAATCGTCATATAGAATGTTAGAATAATCAGAAAAGAGTTGTTTTAGAATTAAGAAAGTTCTGTAATCATCGTCAGTTCTAGTTATGTTATATTTTACCCAAGCTTTGTTCTTGTTTTTAATACGCGTATCAAACCATGGTGGTGCATTTGAAGCAAAACGTGATCTTTTTAAAGGAATAGTTTCGTAAAAGCAGTTAAAAAGAGTTCTATAAAAATTATTACACATATCCTCAATATTACAATTACAAAATAATTGATTCCAATTTACAGTTATTAACATATCAAAAAGATCTACAAAATTACATTTAGAAAAGTCAAATTCAAGTTTGTTGTTATTATTGTTATTGTAAGGAGAAGACATGTTTAAACCTAGTGAAATATCTAATGCAGGATGATGTCGATCTTCGTCTATTAGTTTAACAGTAGCAGTTAAAACAGCAATTTCGTTGTTAATTGTATCGGCGAAAAACACTAAGTCAAGAATTTTTCCAAAACGATTTCTCAATCCATTGAATTGACTTAAACCACACGATGACATACCATCTATACATGTTAGTTCATTAAGGCTGGACGCATTTATTGGAACATGGAAGTTGTCGTCATCAATTTTCTTATTGAAAAACACGTGTTGTGATAGTTAGTGCGTTAGACTGCCTGTGCCACCTTTAGTTTCTTCACGGGTACTGCCTTTTCCGAGGAATTGATAAATACTCCAAAAGTAATTCTTGTCATGTAAAGAGCTTTTTCAAGTCAGCCGATAGGATTCGGCACAAAAACTGTAGGTCCCTTCCATCACTGAAATTAATCGTACATAGGAAAGGTTGAGAGTTAGTTGTAAGGTACTGAAAATCCCTTCGCTTTAAATAGAAATTTCTGATATTTCAAAAATCTGTCCTATACTGTTTTTTTTTTCAAGATTAAAAACCCAACTGTAAGAATTTTTATTCATGTGTGTGTGGTTTCCCTTAGTTTTGACATTTATTGGTTTTCTAAATTATTGAAAATCCAATTGATTCCATTAAGTCCATTTTTAAATTATTTGGATTTTTATAGTTCACAAATCGTCCTCTTACTGGTCGAACCTCGTAGCTAAAAAACGATCCACATGGTTATTTTTTTCCTCAATTTAACTTGCTTTTAATAAATCAAAACTATGAAAACTCTTTGCTCATTTTATTTCACATTTCACCTCTAAGACATTTGTTTATATGTCCTATTAAAATTTTGTTGAATGAAAATTAATGTGTGGTTGAGAGAAATAGATATTCTTTAAAAATCAAAATCTTAGACTAAATGTTCATAGCTCTTATGAATTCCACAGTTGAAAAATGTGGTAACAAATAATCTTTCAATTGAAATTTATCATCATGTACAATTTAATATATGATTTTTCCATCAGCAATAACGAAACCTCAATTTGAAACATATCAAACATGATTTGATTCTTCCACAAAAACGGAACTTCAATTTTACAACATGAAATTTTTCCCTTACCAAAGCATAAATTTATTATACCACATAACCGCATAAACCGACACCTTCTATGCAACTAATAATTTTTCCTCTTCAAATATCCTATAACTACTCTCTTGATAATATTGCTCATCTCAAGCTCTTTTAAATCATTGTGCAAATAAACACCTCCAACATCCCTCACACTTTACCTATATAAATTGTCTTATGATTTTCCTACTGTCTGAGGCTGAGGTTAGATTTCGGAAGAAAACCTCAAAAACGTGATTAAGTCGAAGCACTTAATAAAATATAGAATGGACTATTTGTAGATATAGCAAGAGAAACATCATCGGTATCACCAAAATGAATATTTTTAACAAAACGTTCTTGAATTTGTTTGTGGTCAACAAAAATTTTAAACCACAAATTGCATAAACTGCTGCATAATCAACTTTGAATTGAACATTCTATAAAATTCAAATATTTCCAATGTTGAAACATTATTCATCTAAAGTTGGTTATCAACCAGAATAGTGGTTGTGATATTTTCTTAGGAATGTAAATTGCAGAACGAGGGATAATAATTTAACAGCAACCATAAATTGCTAAGTTGAAAATATTTTGGGTTTTAGAAATATAAACGCAAGTTAAAAGAACATTTTGTCATCTGTAATAATATAGGAGAATTTTGAATAAGGAAATATTTAGGTTTTCCAATAAGGGGTTTCATTTTGAAGAGCTCACTATTGGGTCAGATGTCTCCTTTAAAACTGTCATCTTTTGACATTTGAAAAGCAAAAACAGACCTATTACTAAAAATAAAAAAAAAACTGGAATGCGACCCACACTGATAACTTCCCATCCCGTCTGTCGATTTGTCTTGCTTAAAAGGTTTGTAGGTTTTCGTATTTTGTTAAAAAAGTTGTCGGTTGAATTATTCTAAAATTTTTAAAAATTACCAACAATATTTTGCATTTCATGAAATAGTTTAATTTCGAAATGTTATGAGGAAGAAATGGTAATCTTGGAACTATAATGCCGGAAAACTTGAACTTTTTAAATCCAAATATTTTTTATTTTGTAGATCGATCTTTAAAACCAATTAAAATGGGCAATTGGGGTGAGGAAACTCGAATCTGGAATATGTGCCGCTATCACGCACTAGCGTCAGTTATTCGTGTCCAAAGAGAGTTTCGACACACGTTTGGCTTGGTGGCACTCTTCAAGCCTATTGACAATTATAAGACTGGTTCAATCTTTTTCCCATCGTGGGACAGTCGTTTGAAGGAGTAACCACCGATATCCTTTCGTTCGGACACCAGAAACAATTTCTGCAGAAGCTGATGCCATAAACGAGACACCATTGCAGACTTCTCGGTACTCTTCGAAGTCTGTCAAAAGCTGCTCTAAATGGTAAAGACGAGGACCAAACCATGTTGCACTGACTTTTATATCTGATACAACCCACTTCGACTTAAATGGCAATTTAAATAAGCAAAATTGTAGAATATGGTGTACGTTAAAATTACAAATCCTTCATGAAACAGAACTTCACCCATATCGGGTCACAGTTGTGTGTTCTGCAGTTTCCTCGAGGCGCATTGACGGCCCAATTTTTGTAGAAAACGGACGCACCGTAACCGTAAAGGTGACTGTTTTTTAAAACGCTGAAGAAATGTTTTTACTCTGAACTCCCGCCGGGAGGGAATTCCTTTCAATTCGCTCTTATTTCAACTGGATGTAGAAAGTGCCCATGGCACCATACCAATATGGAAGAATTGGAACGAACATAATTAAACTAATAAACTTATTTCAAGAAACTCACTTTCAAGACCTCACTACACCTGATGTTTTTTTGCGGGGTTATTACAAACAGTAAGTTTACAACATAAAACCGAATTATTTGAACGCCCTAAAGGAATCAATTAAAGCAATAATTCGAGTTATCCCGAGGTCCTGAGCAGTCGTTCATGGAAAACCTTCTAATAAGGTGCCGCTGATGTGTGAACGAGCTTGGATGTCATTTAAAAAATCAGTCTTTTTTAGTTTCACCCGAACTTCATTTCACATGAAAAAAATCCTTTTTCCTTTTCCTTATTATGAGTTGTACCGGACAAAATATTCATTTTCGAAAGATTCCGCTTTTTATGAGCATTCAATTCAAGCGAAATGCAACTCATTTAACAGCTAAGAATGTCACTTATTTTTTGGAGGCAAAAGGTAAGAAAACAACGATAAGAATTAAGTTTTCGACGAAATTGTTTATTATTAACTTACATACGTAGTATATACATACATTCATTTTAAATCCTTGCTGTATGTCAACAACAAGAACAACAACTGTCAAAACAAAAATTCAGATAATTAGGTTCGGTCATTTTCCAAAAACGAATACACACCTTACTTAAAAACAGAGAGGGAAATTTCGTATATCCGCTTATTTGAAGTTTTGTTTTGTTTCAAATCAAATCGATTGGAGAAGGAATAAAAGTTGTAGTCGTAATTAGGAAATTGCAACACCTCATTCATGCTGTACTTTTGTATGTTTAAGAAACTTTACATTTTACACTAGCTTTTTGAAATCTGGGGGAACGCAAATATTTCTGGTGAACGATTTTTCTGGCGTAACTCATAATAGGGTTGAATACCATTTTTTAAGAAGGAATGAATATTTTTAATATAATTTTATAATCTTTCGAACTAGGTACATATGTACATATGTATGTATGTACATATATGGAAATTTAAAAAGTTATAAATACGTCGTACGTCTGTACGTCTGTACCTCCAGGTTTTTTTACAAAAAGTAATAACCTAAACAAAACATTACTAAAAGTTGGTAAAAATGATTTTCGACTCAAATATCTAATAAAAATATTTTTTTTTCAACATTCAGTAAAAAATCGAATTGACAGTTTTTTACAAAAAATAAAAACCTAAACAAAACATTACTAAAGTTGGGTAAAAAAATTTCAAAAATTTGAGATTATGGCTTCAAACTAATTTTATCTTATAAGAAATATTGTTTTCAACATTCAGTAAGTTTTGAGAAAAATCAATTTGATTTTTTTTTTCAAAAAATAAAAACCTAAAAAAAAACAATACACTTGGTTAAGATTTACTTTCGACTAAAATATATTTCCAAAAATGAAAAATATTTGCTTAAAACTAATTTTGTCTCACAGAAAATATTATTTTCGACATTCAGTAAGTTTTGTATAAAAATCCAACAGTCAGTTTTTGTCATACAAAATTAAAATCTACAAAAAATAGTACCTACCTATTTGTTAAAATCAAACTATTTCATCATATGCAAACATTTAAAAAAAAATTTAGAATAATTCATCTGACAACTTTTTGAACAAAATACGAAAACCTACACATCTTTTAAGCAGGACAAATCGACAGACGGATTGGGAAGTTGTCAGTGTGGGTCGCATACCAGCCTCTTTTTTGTTTAAATTCAAGCTGAGATTTAATTTAAATTAAATTTAAATTAATTTGTTTAAATTCAAGCTGAGATTTAATTTAAAGGGTTCTAATGAAAACATAAGATTCATAATTTTTCCAAAAGGGTTCACTGACAAATCATGAAGTTGATTTCATTATCAAATGTGGATATTGTGAGTAATTGTATTTATTAACAAAAAAAAATATTTGCCAATGCTTCAATTTCAATCGATGGTGTTAAACTTTAATTTTTTTTAATTTATGTAAAAGAAAAGTTTAAGGGCCTTTTCTAAAAAATTACATCTCCTTCTAAAATATGGATTGTTTGCTTTTCTTCTTTTAAGTTTTTGATACACAATTCCAAAAATAAAATGCAATATAAAAAATACGTATGTATATCTATTTTATATCTTTGCATATGTTTTCATATACAAAGTTTATATTCAAAGTTCGTGTTCAAAGCTTGAGAGGACACACATATTGAGCGGTTCTTGCATCAGGTAGGGTTCGAGTATGAGGAAAATAGAAAAAGGTGGCAAAACTCCTAAAAGTATAGTACAAAATCCTATTCAAAACAAAATATAAACAAAAAGTTGGCAATTAGGATCAATTTTTACTTTATTACAAAATAAAAAGACTCACAAACACAAGGACTGATTGTTATGGCATTGGCTTTTTTTTTAACTGAAAATAACTTAGTAATACTAGGAAAATATCAGTTGTCATAAAAGAAATACAATATTGACCATAGTCACTTCACAAAATATATAAATTATTTAAGTTAAATAAAGCATGTTTGGCTATAAATCTATTTTCACATGGTCATTGTCATCTTATACCTATATAAATTATGTATCATTGACAGAAGTTACATACATCTCAATTCAATTTATTTCAAATGGGAAAAGTAAAAACATAAAATTTTACCTTACGCTGAAAACAAAAATCTCAGTGATAGACTTTAAATAAATACAAAACTCTCCTTATTGACCTTTCGAATTGCCACTAAATAATTTCTGAACTAATTTAAAAACTCTTCACTCTCTCTCTCTCCCTCTCTGTACCCTTTCTCCCACAGTCTCTATCTCTTAAAATCGAATCCTAGAAAACCAATTTGATGGCTTTTGCCCTATTTCGTTATCTTTTGTGGTTTTCTTTTAAATGAAATCACAATAAACCAGCCCGTGATGATGATGGTTTTCAAAAGAATACAAAAAAAAAACAATCCAAACCCAGACATTATGTCTTCACATTTTCCATATTATATAAACCAAAATGCTTGACCGTGTCCATGATGTCTATTGTCCTGTCCATCTCCGTATTCGTTTGTCTATCCACTGTCCGTGTCCGGACTTTGGAGTTCATGTGAATGTGATTTGGTTCGATGGAATATTATGCCTTATTCATCCAAGTTTCATGGAAATACATATACAATATACATATGTACATATATATACGAGTAGAAGAGCTGGAGAAGCAATACTATCGTATATGATTTTTCAATATAATTTTCTTCGAGATTTAGAAAGGATTTTTGGCTATGAATAATTTCAACGTGTTTCCTTTAGTTTTGGCTGTTCAATTTTCAAGCCAATTTATGCTTATGTATATTTAAGCCTCTTACAATATGATTCTTTTACTATATTGTATACATACGTATATTTTTTTTTAGAAATATTGAGTACACAATCCCTGGCTATATGAATCCCTTTGTGATGGGATGGTTCTGGGTTGAAAAGCATATTGTTTGGTTTTCTTCCATCAATGTTTAAATGATTTTCAAATTGAGGATAATAATGTTACACCGCATTGATATCTTTTTGCCTTTGATATTTTATATTCTGTTCCATTTATTATTTTTATAAAATTACGTATAAATGGATAATGAATCCCTAAACTATGAAATTTATTTAGTTCTGTAGGATCAAGGACTATTTCTTTCATTGCATATTGTAAATTTTCACAAGTAATTTTTCCTTTAAACAAGTTAAAAGGATTTGTTTTAGTTGAGAAAAGGCTACAAAACTTAAAGTTCAACAATCTTATTTAAGAGTAGTAACAAGGTGTGGGCATTGGAAGCCTACTTGAAACTTCATTTGAAGCTGCTGGAAGAACAATCAGAACTATCGAGGTATTTGTTCGGAGAATTGCGTCCCGATTTTTTTGCCGAGGTACCCATTTCGAATGACGTATCAGACAATTTTCAGATGAAATTTAACGCCAATCAAATCATTGCAATTAAGAGTAGCTATTCACTAAAGCATTTTTTTTTTCTCAAAAGTATACAGCTAGGCTCTAGATTTCACTTTTACTCGAAATGAAATTGAAATCGATTCAAAATACAAATTAATGTTCTGAAATTTACTTTTATAAAAATTGATTTAATTTTTTTGAACAACGAGTTATTTTCTATGTTCTACCTTTCGATTTTCAAGTGATTTGAATTTGACTAGATTAAATTGGTGTGAATTTAATTCGAAAAGAAAAAATTGTTTAAAAACAATATGAATTAAAAAAATACAAAATTATGATTATGACAATCAACAGAATTACTTATTGACTGATTTGTCAGCTTTTAATTTCACTTGATGTAAATTCGAAAAGTTGAAATCGATGGAATCATATAACCCTAAAAATGTATAGATTTCGATTTCATTTCACTCGATTTTGGGAACCTAGCTAATAGGTATATATGTACATATTCGTATTGCTTTGTGAAGGAAACAATTTTTACCTACATACATATGTACATATGTACACTTATGTACAAAAGTGACAAAGTCGTAGCTTTATAGGTTGTTTTAAATGTTCAAAATTTATAATATCTTAAACATTACAAAGTTTTGGTTTACTTATTGTTTTAATCCAGTCGTCACAAATTTCAAATAAATGCTATTGTATACACTAGCGGAACGAACTACAGCTGCTTTAAAAAGAATAGTAGTGGGCTTATTAAAAATAAAAAATGTTTTGGAAAAGTGGTATGCAGATCTCACCTGCATCTGCATTCTTATTTTATTTACATAAATTCATATTGTCATTTATTTCAACAAAAAAAATTAAAAAAAAATCTAAATTAAAACTTTAAATCGACTGTTTAAAAAATAGTAGTATTTTAAAAGCTTTAACAAAAATCATCTAAGATTTGACAAAAATAAAAGAAAAACTTGAGTAAAATTATGTTCAGTTCAATATTTTGTAGTGTAACCTTTATTGCTAATAACAGCATTAAACCGAGACGCTACATTGAATCCACCAAAGTCTCACAACGCTTAGTTGGTATTTTATCAAGATTCCTTCACTACGTTCCATAGTTCCTGATTATTCGTAGGCTTGGCTTTCCTTACCTCTCTCTTGATATCTCCCCATAAGGTTTATATTGGATTGAGGTCTTGTGATTGTGTCAGCCAATCCATAACTTCAATTCCATTAACTCGGAACCATTGTTTTGCTGCTCGACTTGGGTGCTTTGGGTCGTTGTCTTGTTGCAAGACCCATTTTAGTGGCATTTCGTTAGGGGCCCAAAGAAGCATGATTCTATTCAAAAAACTTAACGTATACCCATTGATCCATAATGGCTTCGATTAAATTTATTGGGCCAACATCTGAGTAAGAAAAACAAGCCCAAACTAACATTTTCGACCCTCAATGTTTTACTGTTTTTGTTGTATATTTTGGAACATATTCTGTATTAGGTGGACTAATTGTAAAGATCCAGTACCACCAAAGAGGACAAATTTGCTCTCATCAGTCCACAATATATTACGCTATTTCTTCGCTGTCCAGTTTATGTGGTCTTTTGCAAACTGTTTAACATGTTTTTTTTTATATATATTGTGCACGTACTAAAGGGGTTATAAATACCCTTATAATGATAAGACACAATGCGATCAAGGAAAGGGAGATAGGATTAGAAAGGAGAAACAGATGAATTAGTTTTAAATGTCTTCACATTGTAAGAAATCCCTGTAAGGAATCCCTGGTACTTAACAGTACGTCCGAAATTGGGCTCAAGGGTACTTCTATCCAGAAGATTCAAGTACCTACGTTATGAGAATTATACTTGAGTTTTGGACGAATAAAATCTTTGTAAATAATAGCCAGATCAGAAGGGTAAAAAAATTCTTGCATAGTTTGAGAAAACCTTATTCACTAACCAGCATTTTTGGTGATGTCAAATATGTGATCACTCCACAACAAGTGGTATCCTTGTTAACAGTTGTCTCCGAATGGTCACTGCACTGCAATCCAGGCTTAAAGCCTCCTGTATTTCAAACGACGCGACGACGCAAAAGGCTCAACTTTGCTCATCCGGATAATACGCTTTTCATCTGCGGTGGTCGTTTTTCTTTTCATATGACGCATTTAGGGTCTTTCGTGTATTTTTTGACATTGGCTACCATTGTTAGGGCGCTTCTTTTAAATCTTGAATTTACAAGTAAGTTTTTCTTTCTTTTCGCAGCCTTTGTATGAGTTCCCGTATTTTCGTTTTAACCACTTTAAAGTTATTTAAATGGAAACAACTGAGGGGTGGAATCGACTAAGGTGATAGTTGACTATCAAATTTTTGATAGTCAAATTGACTATCACCGAGTTTTCCGTCTGTGTAAGCTGATTCAATTCAATTTAATTCTATTGAACAATTTCAGAATATAATTGTCACAATTCATTGTTGCCATAGTGAAATTTTAAAATGATTTCTATAAAATATCTAAATAAAAGTATTAAATTGTCTGTGTTTTAATAACATTCTTACTTTTCTTATGATTTTTCGAATTTCGTAAGCTTTGTCCGTCACAAGAATGTGTTTTTATACCTAAAAAAGGTAACTGACAAAATTTTCCATTCGTTTTTTGTAAGCGTCTGGTAGCTCTACTCAGATACGATATGTTTGTAGGAAAACGACTATCAAATTTTTCTAGCGACAGCTTTTTAGGTATCAATTTGACAATCACCTTACACAGATCAAATTCGATTATTTTGACTTTCAACAATCAACAATCACCTTAGCCGATTCCACCCCTAGTTTATAAGCAAATGTTGAGGACCATGTATGAAATGACTCGAAATCCTAGCTTTGCTCTGGACCTAACATCGATCGTCAATGACTAAAATAGTTCAAGAACGGAGAACTTTTTTTAATGCGGTGAATACCCTTTAAATATTGCTTCCTATAATGCCTTGATACAAATTATGATTACGAATATACATACATACAAGTTTCTAGACTTTTTGTCAAACTGTTAACAAGCAAAGCGTTAATTTACGTAAAATTCGATATATCTTCTTTGCACTTCCTTAATATACTCGTACATAAATGTGAATTTGGAACAAAGCAATTCTGATTTTTTTCGCGATTAAGTGCCTTGCACATGAGCAACGAACTGCGAACTGCGAATGGACTAACAAACGTGATTTTACACATTTCAAAAAGTCAATTTCACACAAAAACACATTTAAATTATAAGAAACCAATTGACACTAATATAAGGATAATAAAATTTGCATTTTGTTCTCTAAAACAAGAGAATTTTGTAAAAACAATTTGGTAGTAACGAATCGCAGTGTGGTTGCTGCGAACTGTCAAACTCTATTCGCGTTCCACATACCATCCACACTGCAACGAATAAATTGTTCGCGCTCAACTTAACCTCAAAATTATACCACTCTTGTTTTGTTTTTGTGTGAAAGATGATGGCTGAGGAAAATATGGAGAAAAGGGTTGACAATTCGTCGCTACCTGCGAATAGAAATAAAAGCTCATGTGAAAGAAAAGTCAAAATATGCGAACATCCATAGTTCGCAGTTCGCAGTTCGTTGCTCATGTGCAAGATGCTTTAGTGTCTTCTTCCCTCATACATAGGTTTTCTCTTAAAAAATAATCCGCCGAACAAAACAATTCTCAAAAAAAAAAAAACACTAAATTGCATTACGAATTTATCCTATACGCCAAAAATAAAAAGGTTTATTGGGCAAAACAATTTCAACAACTGGATATTTTCAGGGACATGGAACAAAATTTAGATTGGTTGTTTATCCTTGAATTGGAATGACTAAGCACAAATCGAATTCCAAAATTGTAGCCTATATAGCTCGATTTACGAAAATTTACATTAGACTGCCCAAGTGCCCAAGAGGTTTGTGAAACTAAATTTTTTTGAGTAACTAAAAAACTAACGAATGTGTACAGTACATAACGCTTATAAGAAACTCAAAAACTTCACAATATTTATTTCTTATAACCGAGTTTTTCTTATATTGTTAGAACGGATTTAAGAAACAAGTTTCTTATACGGATATACCCAGGTATGTCAAAATGTATCCTCTGCTTAATATTAACACACCCAATTTGAAGCAAAGGTAAACACAACGGACAGAACACAAACACAACAAAGAACACTAACACGACAAATGTCAAAAGAATATTGAACTGGAATTCTGTTCAAATGTCAAATTGAAATGACATTTGCATAGTTTGCTTTGAATTTTTCTTAAGGCTCAGTTAATTTTTTCAAAAATTATATTTTTCGAAACTTAATTGTTATTAAAATATACATATATTACCTACTTTAAAATTTGGTACCAACCAAAAATGTTATTCTTCAAAATGTCTACATTTTATTTAGAATCTATTATAAATTAACATTTAAGAAATATATGTAGTGCAATACATACAAATGCACATACAATCACAAATAAAACATTTATGAAACGTTTTTTAAGTGTCAGAAATGATTCTTTTAGTCTGAACGAAATCTTATAGTTGTTTGTCTTTGTTTATGTAGGAACAGAAATTCATGATGTGATTGATAAAATGCCAACATTTGTAATTTGATTAGTTTGTGAAGCTAAAGAAGTTGTGGGTAAATAAATATAAAGTGGATAGACAAATTACTAACAATTGTGTTTTTTTAGATTTATTTGATCTTAAAAATATACAAAAAATTATATATGTCTATGTCTTAGATATCAGCGATTTATAGTCAACTTCATAAGGCTATTCAAATTTATTTCAACTGCAATTTGGACAAGATAGTTGGAAAAAAGTGTAATTCAATAACAATTATTACATTGTGTGCATTCCTTTGGCATTTATGATTAAAGTGTGCTTTGGATCATTGTTTTATTGGTAGACAAAAGAATTCCTAAAACCCAGTAAAATTTCAATGTACATGTTTGCCTACATATGACCGTCAATAAAAATTAGATTGTCCACTCCATTTGCCGCATACATCCCTCCACCATGTTTGACAGTAGGACAAAACATTTTTAATGTTCAGCTGCGTATTTAGTTATATTTCAACTCATCAATAAAAACAACCGATTCCTAAAACTCTCTTGACTCTTAATATTATTTAAATGCGTTTTAACAAATTTTAAACGGTTTTTTCTGTTCACTCCTGAAATAAATGGGTTTTTTCTCGCAGCTTTTCCGTAATATTTTGGTTCGGTTTACGAAAAGTCTGCACACGAAAATGTTTATCGATAGCGTTTGCCATTTCTTCTTTGCCATTTCTTCTTTGAAACGTTGATTATGAAGTCAAATTTGATCTTCCGTAATCTCACGGTATTTTAAAAACGATAAAATTTAAAAGATCAATAGGTCAATACTTTTTTGTACCTGCATTTATTGTTTTTTCGTGTGCTTTTGATTGTCGCGTAATCAAAATTAACAAAAATGCACTCAGAAGTGCAGTTCTTAAAATAGAAACAAATATTTTATAAAAAAAAAGTTTTGTTTAGTTCTTAAAATATAAAAAAAGCTTCAACAATTGCTAGAAATTTGAAAAAATCCATTTGCCAAATTTTTTGGATTACTGTATCAAAAAAAATTAAGAAAATCGACGCGTCCGTAACCACTCCTAGGATTTTCTTAATTTTTTGGATTACTGTATCAAAAAAAATTAGGAAAATCGACGCGTCCGTAACCGTTCCTAGGAGACATAATTATTGTGATGATGGCGAAGCTCAAAATACTCATAAATGTCTATACGTAACGCTTATGAGTCCAAAAACAGTTCGTGTCGGTATAATTTGTCAAACAAGGGGTTTAAAGATTAAGGACATAAAAATCAAGAATATTGAAAATTCGTTTAAGAATTGACCACATGCCTTTAAATTAAATTTGATTCAAAATTACATTGCAATTAGTCCACAGAAAAATAAAATACACTAAACTTATCTTTGAATTTATGTTTCATGTTGAAATTAAAAAAACAAAAATAAAACAAACAAGACTTAAATAAATATCACAATATATAAATAGTTATAAGATTTAATTAGATATTGACGCCTACTGTTTTTTTTTTTAAATTTAATGATTAATATGAATGAGTTAATCTATTTCTTAAAAAAATATGTATAATGTTACTTAAATTATTAAAATGATTATTTTGTCTCTAAATTTAATCAAATAATTTTTGGTTTTTATAGTAAGTTTTAAAAACATGTTTTTCTTTCTTTTTTTTGTTTTGGAATTAGGAATGTCTTTAATTTTAAAAACTATAACTATAAACATAACTAACTGACTAATCGTTCATTATCTCCAAATATCTTATCGTAGTTCTCTATGAGTACTTTTGCTATTGTATTCATGCGGGCAATGTCGAACTCTATCTGATTGATAGCCAAAATGCAGGGACCCCAAACTATGGCCAAATTTGACGCAGGCATACGATTCTCACTGCTGTAGTGGGCAACCCTGAAATTTAATTTAAAATATTAATTTTTTGTTGAAATTGTTTGTTGTTGTTTTGTTGATTTTACTTACGTTGTTAAATGTTTTATTAAGAATTTCAAAGTTTCTCGATTGGGTTTTTGCATTGTTTGTAGAGATTTTTTGATATCCTCAATTGCTGATGGCTCCATTAGGTTTTTAGTTGGTGGAAAAGATTTATAAGTATCATGCGGTATAAGTGGAGAGCCCAATTCTCTAAAGAACAATTTTAAAAGACTAGTCAACGTATGAATATCGTCGGTAACTAATAGTTTCGGATCGTATATATAACTTTCGGTAAGTTTTTGTTTAAGTTCATCTATAGCCAATTTATTGCCAGAGGCTCTATATAAACCATCCATTTGGATGCAGTCTTTTTGTTCAATATATTCGATGCAATCAACAACAAAACGTGGTACATCGGGATATGAGGTTTCATTCATTTCTAAAAGCTCTAATGGTGCTTTGAATATGGGGTACTTTGGTTGTATTCCATCTTCTAGGTATAGACTAGTTGCTTCATTGCCTTTAAGCATTTTTCGACTTTTTTTGCCAGCTTTGGGTGATCTAAATTTCGTATAAAGAGAAATTAGGGTATTTTATTATATTAAAAAAAATATATACATATGTAGCTAATTTAACTTACATTTTTAACAAAGCGCTTCGTTGAACTGAAGGAGAAAAAATAAGATAAAGAAAAAGAGATTAAAATCGTAAATCAATAAAAAAAATTATGTTTTTATGAAAACGTTCAATAATATGATTGTATGTCACACTATAAATGTTAAAGTCAGTTTATTCTATCATTGGATCTCGTGCAATTCGATACCATATTTTAAGGTTTCAAGTTAAGAGTTAGAGAGATCAACGTTGTTGCAAAAAATTTTAAGGCTGTATTATTTTGACTGCTCTAAGATTGTTGATTTTGATTTGAATTTACAAATTCAGCGTAGTTAGTTAAATCTAATGCAGTTGAACACGTCTAAAATGTGAGAGTTCATCTTTAACAGTTCGTAGTTAGCAAACAGATCTTTAATGACACTTGCAAATGTTTCGATTGCTTTTACGTCTTCGATCAACTTTCTGTTCTAATAATACGTTTATTTTATTATAGAAAATGCTGACAAATTTAGCTCGCAACATTTTTTCGTTGATCTGTGTTGATACGTGAGGTCCGTTTGAGTGAGGCGTAGTACATGCATTCGTGACAGCATGTTTTACCTTGTGCATGCCACACCAAAAAAAAATATTAAGACGCAAATTGAAAACGCCTTCAAATGCTTGCCCATCGTATGACGTACGATATCGATTAGCTCTTCGTGAACTGAATGTTAAACTAGTTCGGTCATCAGTATTGAAGCACAATGCAGGCACTTTTAATTTATATGCGAGATCGCACTGATGAGTCACGAGTCGAGATTTTTATCTCTGTTAGATTTTGATAATGGCTCATACACGTGCCACGAAGTTTTACGACAAAGTTCAAAAGAAATAATATTTCACAATACTAAAATGAAAATACTGATCATTCTTAATAGAAAATGCTTAATTTTGCACATTTTCTAACTGGAGTGGAGATTATTCTCATTTAAAAACAACGCTTGTTTAAAATGCTAAGATTTCTTGTAAGTGTGCTTAATTTGAAATTTGACTAAGACTGCGTCAATTTTTGTTAAAGATAACTTACATTTATTTTTCATTCTTTCAGCAATTGATTTTTTATCCTCTTGAACTGGTATATCAAGTAAATTTCCGCTTGATATACTTTTGAATTTTTGAAGTACCCCAACTTGGGGTATAGTGTTATCCATTTCTTTGATTGTTTGAGCTTTTAATATTTGACTTTCAGAAACGATCTGTAAATAAAAAGCAAAATAAAATAAAATATTAATATAAGATATAGAATAAATACACAAAATTGCTATATTATACAGTGATAATGGTACAGTCGAGCGTATACTCATTTTTAAATTTGTATGTTTTTGTTTATTTTAGTTAAACAGATGTTTCTGTAAATTCGACTAATATTGCTATTTAATTATAACAATTGTTCACATCGATATTAATATGGTTGCCGCAATGATAAAAACAAATCACAGCTAATGTCACTGAGATTGAGATTGTTTTCTTGTTACTTGTTACTTTTATCATTATAATGGTACAGTAGAAACTAAAACTAGTATAAGGAGAAGTTTAGAAGGATACAAATTTTGTAACCCAAAAAATAAACATTGTTTATTCATACATAGTACATGCATGCATTGTGCATATATTCATTTTAACATGAATACGCACTAAAATTCGTCGAAAATAACTGTTTTGGGTAGTTAACAATTGGACCAACTATGTTTCATTGTCAATCTAATTTCTCAGAAATAAAAAACAACCAAAAACAGCTGCTGTGAATTCATTTCAGAAAATCATAATATCATACAAACTGGGAAACTAGAATCATAGAAATTCGTACGTCCGTACGTCTGTACGTTCGCGACGTTTTTTTCGTCATCCATAGCTCAAGAACCAGTAGAGATATTGACTTCAAATAAATTTTATTATACAGATAATAATGCAGAAAGATGCAGAAAGAAAATTGAGTGGGTGTTTTTTTTGGTTAACCCAAAATATCTCACGAACCAATAACGTTAGACACTTAAAGTAAATTTTATATTATATACTGTAACGTGATACCAAACAAATATATTTTTGGAAAAAATTCCAACTAACGGTTCTGAAACAAAATATTTGTCACTTCGAAAATTTTACGACCAAAAAATGATTTTATCTCCAAAACAATTTTGTTCAACGAAGAATAACGTTTTCAACATCTGGTAAAATTTTGAGAAAAATGGAATTGACAGTTTTTTTTTTAAGTAACAACCTAAAAAAAAATTAATAAAAGTTGGTAAAAATTAATTTTCAACTCAAATATCTTTTCAAAAATTTGAGATTATGGCTTCCAACTAATTTTCTTATAAGAAATATTATTTTCAACATTCAGACAAATTTTGAGAAAAATGCAATTGACAGTTTTTTTACAAAAAAAAAAAGCTAAAAAAAAACAATGCTAAAATTTACTTTCGACTCAAATATCTTTTCAAAACTTAAAAATATTGGCTTCAAACTTATTTAATCTGACAGAAAATATTGTTTTCGACATTCATTAATTTTTTAATAAGAATCCAACAGTCCGTTTTCCATAAAAAAATAAAATCTACAATGGTAAAAATTGATGTTCGGTTCTCATTCATCCAATTTGTATTTGTTTATATGAGAAATAAAAACTTTTAAGAAATGCTACTAAAATTGGTGAAAATTGGTTTTCGACTAAGAATCTCATTAACAAAACTAGATTTTGAAATAAAACTATTTCATTATATGCAAAATATTGTTGGTAATTTTGAAATTTGTAAGAATAATTCAACTGACAACTTTTTTAACACAACACAAAAACCGACAGACGGGATGGGAAGTTATCAGTGTGGGTCGCATCCCAGCCTTTTTTTTAAAAGGTAAAAGTTTTGCATTATGTTCTATAAATGAAATTGAGCAAATGGCTGCATCGAATTAATTCCAGCCGAGAGGCCCAATTTTCGACCACTTTTTGCGTATGTGGCCACTTTGGGGCCGTATTTCAACAATAACTCGTCAATTCATCAGCAAAAGGAAGATAGTTTTTTTTAAGAAAATTGAAATCGTATAAAGTTAATTCTTTTTAGAATTTTTATTCACAATTTTCAGGACCAAATTGACACTGCTGTTTACGGTTCGAAATCTTAAAAGAAAGTTAGTATCATACCTCTTTGCTAGAAAATTAATCATATGCGCTTCAACAACTTTGAAAAATATTAAACATTTATATCCGAAGTGAGTGCTGTCTTGCCGAAAAATTGCGCTTTTTGAGGAGATGTTTTGGTCGAAATGAAGCACTCACCATTCCTGCTGTACATAAATGCCTGCCGTACATCAACTCGCTATGGACCAATAAGCACTAATAATACGAAAACTCCGCATAAAGATATCGTATTATTCGCTTACAAGGTGCAATTGATAAGCTTTAAAATTATTAATATCATACTTTCTGATGATTCACATTCAAGGCTACATTAACAAACAAATAAATAGCAGAATCTAGGGTTCAAAAGCTAGAAAATTATAGTCGAGAAGCTTATTTATCTAGAGTGACACTTTGGTGCGGATTGTTGGTATCTTTGGACCATTTTTTTTTTTTCGAACATAAGGCTGGAAACAAAGTTTCGGCCAACGGTGGCTTTTACAGAGCTATGATAACTGAATGTTTTTGTTTGCTCAATTTTATTTGTGTGTTAACAAGGTCTTACAAAATTGGACGCTACTGAACGTTGTTGTGCTCCATAGTTCAGGTGAATGTTTGATTGTACTAATAAAGCATATATGAAAAAATTTAATGTTTGTTAATTTTATTGCGTTTTTAAAGAATTAACTTATTGTAATCTGTCCGACATTTCAAGGATACTAGAACCTAAATAAAACGTTTTTAGAGAAATGAATTATATTGGAATGTGTATGTACATATGTACATACGTAACGTTCGTTTTCTACTTCAAATACGTTTTGTTTTACGGGGGGAGATAGACCCCCCTCGCATAGTAAAAAATGCTTATTTTTAACTGTTCTATACAAATCCGTCATTAAACTTTGTCGTTATCGTACTCTCCCCAAACTTTTTTAACTTACCTAATTAATTTTTTATTTAAAAAATTGAAAAAATCGCGTATGACACATAATAAACAATCATAAAAATGTCTGGCAATAATAAATGAATATTTAGGAGACCTATTTAAAGGTGGAAAATTGAAAATTAAGCTTTAAAAAAATCTTTTAAAATTCCAAATTATCACCTGTACTAGTAGGTTGCGCACTAACAAACGCAACCGCTACCGCCATCCAGACTTCCCAGACTCTAACCGAAAAAGCAAGTAAAACAACATATCAAAAAATTGACTGACCTAAAATTCTCGCTCGAAAACGTTGCGAGCTCCTATACTATAAACATTCTCACGTGATACCAAATAAGTACAATTCTAACAAAAATGGTGTTAACCAATATTTGTCAACTCTTAAATTTTGCCAACAAAAAAATGGAATCAATATCCAAAAAAATCAAACAATAACGTTTTTGACATATGGTAGAAGTTTTAGAAAAAAAGAAAAGACAGTTTTTTACTTTAAAAAAAACGTTGGTAAACATTGATTTTCGACTCGAAAAACTAATTTTGTCTTGTAAGAAATATGTATTATTTTTAACAATAATAAGTAAATTTTTTAGACAAATCCAACTGTCAGTTTTTCTATTAAAAAATAAGAATCTAAAAGAAATACTACACAAAGTCGGTAAAACTGATTTTCGATTCGAATATTTAGTAGTACCCGTGACCTGATGGTTTTTGCCTTGTACTGACATGCCAGAGGTCTTGGGTTTAGATCCTGCCTGTGCCATCTAAGGTTTTTTCACGGGTACTGCCTCTTGTGAGGAATTAACAAATCCTCTTAAGCGGTCGATAGACTATCAATTTAATTGAACAATATATTACACAATATTATTGACTGGTACCCCACACTAAACAATATTTCGCACAATAAATCATTTGAGAATTCTTTATTTGTGCTTCAACATCATGGTCGATGATATGGATTATTATTGTGTGGCAAATGCTCTTACTATTTCATTAAAAAAAAAAGAAAAAAACAAATGCAGATGGATGAAGGACTGGTACAAAAAACGAAACGTGTTTGCTCATCAAAATTTATTAAATGAGCTGGCTTTGAGCGAACCGGGGAGATGTTATCACTATGAATATTGAAAACAAATGACAAAATATTGTGCAAACACATCCACAGCATCCACAGACTATACAATAAATTTGGTTGCGCAATAAATATCAAAAGGATTTTGATTTTATACAAAATATTGCACAACCCTTCAATATGAGCCCTAGACTCTCAATAATATTGCGAAACATCAAATATTGCACAATAATATTGATAGTCTAGGGACCGCTTTAGAGTAATTTTGTCATGAAAAGTGCTTTCTCGAATTAGCCGTTCAGAAGGTTAAGAGTTGTAAGCCATTAGGCCCTAGTTCTCAACGGACTGCTTTGCGCCACCTTATTTATTTCTTTATTGACTTCTAAATTATTTCATTCGATTAAAAATTTGGTTGTTAACATAAGATACTTTTTTTTATGAAAACACAATCATAATTTTTTATATGAAAAATAAAAACTTTCAACAAATTGGAAAAAAAATTGGTTTTCGACTAAAGATCTAAAAAACAGATATTATGAAAATTATCTTAATTTATCATATGCAAAATATTTTTGTAAACTTTTAGTATTTTTTTTAAATCCAATTGAAAACTTTTCTTATAAAACACGAAAACCTAAAAACAATACAAAACTGATAAGAAAAGGTATGTTTTTGGCTCAAGTTTTATGACAACAAAGACAGATATTGACTAGGTACAAACTTTTTGTATCTTTCACAAAGTTAATAATATTTTGTTAAACTTTTAGAAAAAATAGACAAACAGGGAAGGATGGGAAGTTATCCGCGTAGGTAGGTCGCCTCTTTTTATATTTTGTTTCAAAATTTGTTTTAAAAAAACACGTGTTTTGTATTTTCTTACATGCATTTTATGTTTTTATTTTGTATTCGTATCCATAATAAACGCAATTAAAACCGGAAAAATAATACCTACACATTTGTTAGGTACTAATTAAAAAAAAAAAAAACAAAAAAGCTAATTACATTTTCGTTTACACAAATAATCTATTTTCTTGAATCTCCTACACATGTGGATCAGAGTATAATGAATATCAGTGATTATTTGGATCTCATAATAATCAATTAAAAAATAATAAAAATATTGACAATTTTTAGACCTTCAAATGTATGTATGCTATGTGTGTATAAAAAGCAATAAATTCACATACCAGTAGATACATATAAAGTAGAATTAAAGATACATATAAAGAACCTATAAACAATGAAATAAGTAAGGTATGATGTGTACCTTGCTATAACGAGTATAAGAGTAAATCTGTGTTTTTCCAAGCACAGTACACAATAAAATATAAAGCTGATGATGAAAAGTCTATATGAAGGTATACTCGTACATACATACATATGTAGGTATGTACATATATAAGAGTAGTCAGGTTTATATTATCTACATTAGAATAAATTGACCTTCGATGAGCATTAAATTCAAAAGGTTATCAACCAAGCAAACCAAGTAGACATAAACAGTAACAAAACACAAAGCAAATCGAACAACAACAAATTATTTTATAAAGAGAAACTTTTTGTTTTATCATCGAACAAAATCCATCATACTCATACAAAATAAAATTTAAAAAAACAACAGAAAAACAAACAACAAATGAAAGATGAAAGAATTCAAGATGAATCACACTATAAAATGTATATAAGAATTCTATATGCCATCCATAATAATGTATTTATCTCTTAATGGACGTGGATATATCTATAATATACAAAACATCCATAAAAATACACAATAATAGACTTTCCAATCCAAATCCATTTCATTTCCATTGTTTCTATTGTTTCTATTTGTTTTCCTATGGCGCGGCGCGCACTGTGAGATTTTTATTTTCCTACTCGACTATTTTCACTAAATAGTTCGGTTTTTCCGAAAAAAAAAACAATAACAATAACAAAAGATTGTTATAATATTTTCACTGAAGTGGATTATTTTTGTACGGAGATATGTTGCAGATAAAGGCAGAGAGATAGAGGTAGTAGTTAAGTTATGAAACATTTTTCACTTACCATGTCTTCTTCATCCTCGAGATAATTTACATCCAACAGCAAATATTTCCACGCTTGAACTGAATCGGCTAGTAGTTGGCTGCCACTTTCACTTGACTTTTTTGAAAACTTATTTCCATCGCAGGGTGATCGCTTCACGGCGGCGGCGTCGCGATCGTAATAATAATCCGCACTTGTCGTTGGCGTACAAATAGAACCATTCGTATCAATGCCGCCACAATTTCCACCACCGCCGCCACCGCCGCCTCCGCGCCTTGTCTTTTTAATGAACGAAGGCGATGACGATGAAGACGACGACGACGTAGAGGCGGCAGGCATTAGCAATGGAACTGATGGCGGCATCTGGTGCGCAAAATAGCTAGAACACCGATTCCGATCGTACTCGTATAGAACGGCACGTAGTTTGGGATTTTTGGGGCTATAGAATATGCATATGTTCCTAAACAAGTGATGTGTGAAGTTTCCACCGACAGCGCTGGACGTCGACGTCGACGAAGTCGAAGCCAAAGTCATCGTACTAACACTGCTAGCATATCCAGTTATGGTACTTCCACTGACGGACGATTGTATTGTATTCACACTGATGGTGTCCGCCTCCTTGCCACCGCCGCCGGCCGCAGCACTAGCCCTCGCGACCAACTTGGTAGTGAATGTAAATTCGTCATCGGGCTCCCATTCATCGAGATCTTCAACATCATCGGCTCTATCAGTCTCGCTCAGAGAAGTATATGAGTCACATCTTCTCGGCAAGTTGCGATGGTGATCGTCAAAGTACACATCTGTGATGTCGGTCTGTTGGACCTCACCCAAAGTCTTGAACTTCCATATTGGTTGGTAGATGGGTTCTTCCTTTTCCTCATTGTCGGCCTTTGTGTTGGACGTTCCATTGGGCACTGTCATTTTTGCGATGGAATTCGAATTCAGAGAATCTTTCCTAAGCGGTGGCGGAAGTGGTGGTGGTAGTGGTGCTTTCCGTTTAATAATGTAATTATTTTCAATGGCTGATGGAATTACGCGTTTCGGTTGACTGGTTTCTAATGACCTTGCCACACTAGCACTACTTGTACACCGATCACTTGACACAACTCTCATTCGAATTGGAGTATTTTGTTTCTGTTTTCTACTCAAAAACACTTGAAACCGACGGAATATCTTTTTCAATTCGGAAGAATATGGAAGTTGTTTTGAAAGATACGCCGAATTACTAACGCCACTTAGGAACCATTTAAGGGGAATTTCATAAGTTATAACCAGTTTGTTTAGACTTTTCGAGAGCACCAATTCACAGATGATTTGTTCGAGATTAATTTGCTGTGATCGTGATCGCGACGAAATTGTTACTGAAACTGAACATAATATTTTTGAATCACTAGTTGTTTCTGAATGGGGTGCTATATTTGAGAAAATTTCATTAACCACTTGATTATTTTCACAATTTTTTAATTCGTTTGTTTTTTGTGGGACACACGATGACAAAGATGACGACGACAAAGATGATGATGACGAAGACGAAGACGAAGAAGAGGGGGAATTATTATTTGATTCACGAAGAAGAATTGAATCGAAAACCTGCAGAATATCACTAACAAAATCCGAATCTTTCTCGTAGATACAGCACCTTTTATTCAACTGATGCTCCGGCTCACGTCGACCACCATTCAGACCTGCAGCCAGAGCTATGGCTTGAGCCTGCGCAGAAGGCTGCAATAAGCAATAATAATTATTATTACTTTCAGCGGCAACGTTCCGCTGCTGCTGATGGTGATCTCCCACCATCCGAACTAGATTGTCATCGTTAACGTTAGTGTTAGCGTTCACGTTGAAGTTGATGTCTACTGGATTAAAATTATTTTGTACTCGTTGTTGTTGTTGTTGTTGTTGGTTTTGTAACTCAGGCAGTTTTAATTGTTTGTTTTCAATATCGTCGAGTTTCAGGTGAATGCCGTGACGCTTTGTTTTCAATTGCTGCTGGTAAGCAACACTATTGTGCGGCCCTGGTTTCTCCATGAGATTCCGTTTAAACTCATTAACCATTTGCTGTGTGAATTCTGCGTCTACCTGACGACTTAATGATTCGCTTTTTGTTTGCATTTGATCGTATCCGTATGCTAAGTACTTGTGTTTGGGATAAAATACAAACGATGAAGCAGCACAAAATTCTGCGAAATTCCCAGGAATACTTTTTGGATTACTAAGAATTGTGTCGGGCGCCCCAAAACTATAATAATCGTGGGTTTCACACCGCAATGACGTCATCCATTCACTAACACTATTTCGTATATGCAAATACGACGATGACGATAACGAATAGTTATTGTTATCAATATCAAATGAATCGTGACTGTTTAGGGAGGTGCTACAATATACACTACTATTGTCGGCTATTTCAATTCCTATTCCTATTCCACCGCTAGCACTGATTAGATAATCGTCCGATTGTGATTTCTGTTTTATGCATTCAAATCGTGCTTGATGCAAATGATCATCCTCGCTTATGCGCAATTTGCCATAGATATGATGATCGCTAGTACTCGCTTTAAGTTGTTGTTTTTGTTGTTGTTTAAGCTCACAAATGCGACTCAGATCGAAAGTTTCATTTGTACGAAAAACATTTTCAAATCCGTCGACGTTGTGAACGATTTGTAATTTCCGATTGCGAATAGGGGATTTTACATTGCTTAATGATGATGATGACGATGGAGTTTGACGCTGCTGCGGCGACGACAACGACGACGATAACGGCGTAGATGCATTAAACGACTTAACTCGCTTCAACGACCCGAGAAGACTGTGAATCAAACGCTTTTTTAACTTTTTCTTCGTCGAACAACTGGAATTGACGTTGGTGTTTGTGTTATCGTATTTATTTTTATTTTTATTAATGTGTTTGTTTTTGTTGTTTTCCAAACTTAAACATGCCAAACACTCGTCACCGCTAAACAATTGAGAGCACTTATCGCATATATTTTCATAAATGTTATCTTGGGGACACCCATTTAAAACATACTGACAGAAATTGCACAAGTCTCCGCGGGCTTCGAACACCCCATAGCCGCATCCGGAGCAAAGATTTTCGTAGGCCGGATTCGAGTCGACTCCACCGGAGGAGGAAGTATTGAAGAATTTCGATAGAATTAACGTCTTACTCGAATCGATTTGAATATTTGAATATTGACGATCATTGAAAGGGCCGGTTTTCGCACTTCCGATAAAATTACTAGCAACGCCAGCAGCAGCGGTTGGGTTTAAACGAACACGCGCAGCATTGACACTACCAACGCTGTTAATGGTCGATGTTGACGTATCGAGCGTTCTTCCTCTGAAATCGAAATGAACATTTTCAGAGTTTGTACTTCCCTTTGGCATGTTTATGGAAATTGTGTTTTAATTTGTTTTTAATCTCTTAATTGTATTGGTGTGGCGGTTGATAGTGCTTGTATGTTTGTAGATACATTTTATATAACTTAAACGAATCGTCTTAAATTCCGGAATGAGTCATTTTTGTAAATCGTGTTTGAGATACTATCATAACATAACAAATAAAACAGCTTTATATGAATACCCGTTCTCGGAGATATACAAACGTACGCGAATTATGTTGAGAATTTTTAATATTTACATACTTTTAGTTGCACATAGATACACACACATACGAGTACACTTAAAACACAGCTCACTACGTTTCTGATGATAACAAAGGTGTGTTTACTTATAGACTTCTTTATTTATTTTTTATTTTTTTGAAATTTTAATCAAACAGAGATAACACGATCATTGATTTATAAATAGGAGTGGAAGTTACAAATTCTGTTTAATATCAGTTTATGTTTTTTTTTTTTTAAGTTTTATTTATTTCGAAGTGATTTTTTATTACTTTCAAATAATTTGTTTCATTTTTTATCAACTTCTCTTGGACGGATACTTAATCTGACTAATCTTATGTCTTGGAACGCTCTGGACTTCGTCGTCGTCGTCGTTTGGAAAAATGCTCGAAAATGATTTTAATGAAAATGAAAAAAATTGTACACACATATTGAATGAGTTTATAATACTTATTATGTCCATCAGCCCAGCCCAACTCAGCTCAGCTCAGCCTCAGCCTCATAGGGTGAAGACAAGTAGAATATAGTAGTTGTTAGCTGGGATGCATGTTTTGACTTCATCGTCGACCGCGAACGTCGTCTTCGTCGTCGTCGTAGTCGTTGTAGTCTTCGTAGTAGCCGGAGACATGTGTAGTTTAATCAAAATCAATTCAGGAAAAAATAAAATAAAAAAATACAGAACCGACAATTGAGATCATTGTGCTTAATTAATTAAGTTCAAAGATCATCTAGACCGGGAGATGGCTGGGGCTATACTCGTATGTACATTATACATTGCGACCAAAACAGTGAGGGTTGGAAAATTTGTTCATACTAATGGGAGTAGCTTCCCTTTGATAAGATGATGGGATTGAGTATTGAACAATAAAAAGGAATGATTGTAAAAACTAATTATGGTCACATTTTGTTCTTCAAATGAATTTCCAAATTTGTATTAATTTTTTTTTAAATATAGAATTGTTTCAATGTCAGTTCAATGATTAATAAGGGCTATTGAACTTAAGATAGTTAAACATTTCTTGAAACATCCAAATGCACAATTTTTAAATCAAGCAAACTTTTAAAAGTCCCAATTTAATCATTTTCATATAATTTTAAATTAGACATTTTTTATTTGGCACCTACATAATATACATATTTGCATTATGTTCAAATTTGTTGCTGCTACTGTATTTATCAGTTGAACATAAATATCAAGGAATTTTTGTGAATAATTGAGTTTTGCCTTAGAAAAGGGTGAAAATTGTATCTTTCTGGGGAACAAAGCTGATGCGCACACTACAAATTAAAGTTTCTGTAGATAAAACTTTACATTATAACTATAGGTTACTGTTAATTTAAAACATATATTCTAATACAATAATTATGACTGTTCGAGACAAATTAAGATTTTTGTTTTATTTAAAAAAAAAGACATGTATTTAGAAGAATGTTGAAAAGAAAAACTTTTCCATTACATTAAAGAATATGAGATAGTAGAAAATCGAGTAGACTTATGCTAGGCAAAATGCATTAGAAAACATATTTCAAACTTAGTTGAAAACCGCAAATTTTTTAACAAATAGAGTATTTGCTATCCTAATAAAAAAAAAAAAACTTGAAATGGCCTTGTCTTAAAAGTTCTTTAGTAATCCAATAACAGATATGAAGTATGAATTAATTAATTCTAATAACACCAAACCAATGTTAAAAAGAAGTTGAAAATACTTCAAAAAGCTTTATTTAACTAAGTGTATTTTAGACGAAAGCCATTCTTTTATTTTTCATTAACTTTTAGATTGTCTTTTTTTCAAATTTTCCTTTTATTTGTAAATATGTAGTTCCAAAATCACCGATTAGTATGATTTTTAAGCATTTTCTGACAAAGGAGCTTCGCAGATTTTTTTCAGGCATGGGAGATTACAATTAAATTTGTAAGCAATGAAATTAGCCGCGGTTTTTTGGACCCAGTGAGAAATTACAACTAATACAATTTTTCTTGGGAATCGATACAATTGAGCACAATTTTAAGAAAATATCAGGAATAATTGACATTTAATTTTTTTTTTTAATGTTTTTCATTTTGTAAATTTAAGCTAAAGGAAAGGGGCCCGTTCGTAGATATTGGTCTAACCGTGTGAAGATCTTTACGTCCAATAGATGGTGCTATATTTCTTGACACTGACTTTTTGCAATATAACAAACAAATAATATAGCTTATGTCTACTTCGATATAATTAAACAACTAAGATCGATTTCTTTCACTATTGCTCAACTTAAGGCAAACTTTCAAGTTAATTACAACTCTAGAGTAAGAACACAAATTGAAATTTGTTTTTATTCACTCATTTGTGGAAATCAAGCAGAAGCTGCCAGTTTCATAATTAAATTTCTGTTAATTCAAAGTGTATTTATTAAGATTAAATAGGTACTTATCAAGCCCGAAGGATAATTAAACATTATAGATAATATGTGCTTCAAGTACGCCAAATACCAAAAAGAACCCATATGTACGTGATCGTATCGTTATCGTCACCATTCTCAGAATTTTGTCAGTTGTTGACTTTTTACGTCATCTTAAAATGTTGTTCGTGAAACTTGTTTGTTTGTTTCAACAGTTAAAGGAAAACTTATATGACTGCAAAATTTAACTTTTCTAAATATTACAGCAACTTGGGTTTCCAAAACGTTAATTCAAATATTTGATTCGTTATTGGTAATGTAAGTCTTAAGCTGCATCCGTTGAAAAAAAAAGTAGATTGTTTTTTTTTTTCCTTCAACCAATTAAAATAAGAAAATTCCAAGTTCACTTCAGATATGTTTAAGCAAAATTCTAGTCTTATTTACATTAAAATAAACAAACAAATATTAATATTGGCAGTCAAATAAGCACGGCCAAATCTAGAACTACAATACATGTATGTTTTTGAATTAAGGTTTTACATCTGGCAAACATGGAGGTCATGTCTTGCTGACACTATAACAGAATCTAAAGACTAAATTCTCCATGACTATTTTGCAAAAATGTAATGGCTGAATCACAAACATGCTTCAGCTGCGGCTTCGCCTGACGTTTACGAGTTCAGCCATAGGATTTCAATGCATGCTATCACAATGGAGCTTCGACCTCACGTTTTGTTTGACAATCGTAAAGAAAATAACGTAATGTAACGTAATGTTACTCCAAACGGAAGCTCTAGTTCAATTATCTGAACATTTGCTTTGTCTGACAGCTCAACAGCTAAAAAAAATGTCAACAAACAAAATATTTGCTCTTTGGAGGGATGAAATAAAAGAAATGTCATTCAAAACAACCTCGAAGCAGGCCCACCGTAACGCAGACAAAGCCGAAGCGTGTTTGTGATTCAGCCATAATAGTTTAATTTCCTCGATGTATAGTTTTGAATGACCCTCTTAAATTTCTAGGTGAGGTTATTATGTGGGTTTGTTGACTTCAAATAATTCTAAACAATATTAAATCACAGATAGAGTCAATATTTCAATAACAACATCTTCTACTAAAATTGTAAACAGTAGTTGTCAAACTTTTATTACTTAAAGCGTGGTGTGCTGTCATGTAGTACTCCATTTACAATAAATTTGTGTAATCTAGTCGTAGGCACTAACCATCAGGTCACAAGTACCACAAAATGCTCACATAAAATCAATTGACAATTTAATAAAGCTACGAACAAATCTATCAATTCGACGATATCGATCATAATCAAAAATGATCGTCCAATCTACATACATACATAAATGATTCAAAAATCGCGATCGACTCCGAATATCGCTTTGGTGTGCCCAAATTCAAACAGCCAAAAACAGAACTACAACTGTTTGTAAGTTTGATTCACATTTGGAAACGGAGAGTTCTTGGAAATCGATAATTGAAAACGCAACCAACCTGTCAACTGCCATATTAGTTTTGAGAGTTCACATTACTTCACTTTACCAGTCTTGAAGCCATGGGCAGGTTCAGACAACATAAGGGACTTCATTTGCAGTCAACTGCTTTCTTTGAACGTACATTTTGACCAATGCAACTAGTTAGTTTTTAAAGTGTCATAAACTTCAAATTCGGAACTTTACTTTACCAACCTCTACCTTAAGTTTATCGTGCAAGAACTACTAAAAACATAATTGTCTAAAAAACAAACTTCTCAGGCAAGCTACAATTCCATCTCGACTTGTATTTTGTATTTTAAATAAATATTACTTATTCCTTTACCAATTTGACAAGGAGCCCTTTTACATAAAACATAAAATCGAATTGTGCAGAAAATAAATAAATCACAGTGTAATAAAGTTCCACTTTTAAGTAATTGAATAATTATGGTAAGTCGTCATTTTGACATAAGTGAAATTGACTTAATAGTTCGGGAGATTTTTCTTGACTAACTTTCCAGTCTACTGTCCAAAAAAAAAGCTGGCCAATCAGATACCAGAAACTTCCCTTACTTTCAAGTCCGTTATGTCGTCTGAACCTGCCCAATTTTAAGACAACACTTTCTGACTGTCATCGTCTGTCAAAGTCTTTTAAGCAATCGATTTCGACTTATTTCGAAATAATAAGCTCAATAGAAACATAACCCTTCAAAAATCCTTAAAGCTGACTTACAAACAATAAAAAAATGAATAAAGAATTATCAATTCTTAATGTCAAGTTAGCTGAACATAAACCTACGTCATCCTTTAATGCAATATATTTTTATTGCATTACGTGAGTGTTTGAAAAAATTACATATTTATTTTGATTTAATTACACAAAGGCATTTTTATAACAACTCCAACAAATCATAACGACATAATTATTGCATTTCCTGTACTTGATTTTGCAACACTAAAAATTGTAATTTATTTTTTAACTCACAGCTCTCTCCATAAATAAAATATTTCGATAAGAATGCATAAGTGTTGTATATACCTCTAAAAAATGAGACCTAAATAGCAACCGAATACAGGCATAAATAAAAAATTATACGTCGAAATATATAAAAAAAAAAAAACATTTTTACACACATTTTTAAAATATTACTCATCTTATAAAGACTTTTTAAAAAAGGGGGAGTATATATGCTCGGTTCGTTCGTACGTATCATTCATGCTAAATTGAAGAGGTCACTCAGGCCAAGCCAGAGCAGAAACTAAAATTGGGGCCAACCCCAACCATCATGGGCACTGAAAGCCTCCGAATAAATACATTGTTGTGTTCTTTAGTGTACGAATTGCATTTACAGTGGCGGTAAAAAAAAAACTAACGCTGAAGTGTAATTTGAAATATTTTAAGCAGATTAAATATTTTTGTTATTTCGAGCTCAATCAAAAACAAGCATACAAAATTGTAAGACAGGGGGGATCTATAGTATAAAGATCTGGGCCAATTTTGTATATATGTAACTGTTTAAAATATCATCTTGTTAAGACATTGTTGTCTTAGGCATCTAAGAAATGCCTTTAAAGTGGTCCGAAGCATACTAGTCAGCAATTGTTTCTTGATAGCGTAGTCGATGTTATTGAAGTCGCCATACTTAAACAAAATTGAAAATCATAGTCCAGGCGCAAAGACGCCAAGTAAAGCGGTAAGGAAGTGGTCTATCGTTAAGAGCTGCTGGGAATCGGTTGTTAGATGTCAACGGCTGATGAAGTTTGCAGCTTTAGAAAACGCTTGAAGCAGAAGCTGTCATTAAAAGCACACATTGAAGTTTGAAGCTGTCATTAAAAAAACAAAAAAAAAACAATTTATGTGACAATTTTGTGAATAAATTGATTATTTTCATTGATTGTTTTGAAAAACTTCGGTCTGTCCGGTAAGTTAGTCAATGTGATGTGAACCACCTTATCTGTTTGTCTTTCGTTTACCCGGAATAAGTTCTGAAATACATTTAACAATCCCAAAGCTAGTTCTTTTCAAGACTTAAATGAAGATAATTGCTTTGAACGAACCCATTGAAATGTCAAAAAAATGCACAGCATCAAGTCAAAAGTTTTGAACTTGATCCGTCAACTATCCATATAAACCATACAAATATCAAAAATCTGCACAGCATGAAGTCAAAAGTAAAAGTTTACCAAACTTGCGCTTAAGCTACGGCTTCAACTTTGCATTGTAGCGCTGTATATTGTTTTCGTACTTTCACAGTACCATAAGCTTCAGATTGAGCTTCACCATTGTGGTCAACCAGTTAATGCTAATAACGAATATTGATTTAAAACACAAATCGAACAAATTGAAAAATACATTCTCAATATTAATTTAAAAAACTAGTGAAAATCATTGTTTAAAATGTGATTTGGATACGGTTTTATTTTGTTTAACTGGACAAATTTTAAAAAATACCTTGGAAATTTAACATATCTTAAGAAATGGACTGTATAATTACGTAGAGCTTAAAAGCTAATTGATTGGAGTGTAAGCAACTATGTATTCCAAAAACAAAATCAAAACATAAAATTGACGATGTTCTTCGGTGCCATTTCTTTTTACCGCAGCTGTATGTAGATATATTTATATAACTAACAATGCCAACCTAATGCAATTTAAAACGCTTTGGTCTGTGCAACATTTGATGCTAAGTGTTAAACGCAGGGGAAAAGTAATATATGAAATATGATGCAGTGATGCAGGGCTACTTCCTGGTTTGAACGAATATAACAATGATTATCGCGTTTTATTTTATATTTTTATTACAACATTTTGTCTGTTACAAATTTATTTTTACGAGAAATAGAAATTTTGAATTTGAACCAAATGGTTAGTTGTATAGATAGGTGTATTCTTGGATGTCGATGAAATGATTTTGTTTTTTTTTTTATTGAAATTTAGTTTTATGGTATTTGAAAACAATTTCCGGCAGATGACCATCTCGGCTTTTAGTTACACAAAAAGCAAACTAGATACGAGTATACATACTCATAGGTGTGGATTTTGTTTTATTTTTATATTTTTAACCATAACCAGCTTGTGCATTGTCTCCAATGCTTGTATATCAAGGGACAATGAGCGCATTATTGAGAACTGCTTCAATGATTTTAATAAAAGAAACTTAAGCGATACTTTATAGGAAAGAAAAACAAGTAAAGCAAGTTTAGTTCTACATATTGCAAGTATAATTACGAATATCAGTTTTTGTAATCTTATTTTTGAGCTTCTTGATTAAAACGCAGTTCAATGATCTTATTCAATTTGTCTCGCTTAAAATTTAAAAAAAAAATTATGTGCAGGGTGGGCAATCTATCTAGCGGTTCTTTTTTTAATCGTAAGTTGTTATGACTTTGTCAATTGTTTCCCGATTAAGATGTTGAAAATGAATCAGTGTCATGAAAGTAATGGATTTTGACGACCTCCAATTTCAATCTCGCATTCCTACCAAATTCTCAAATCGTTTTTCAACCGTCTCGTCTTGGAGATGTCAATTGACCTTATCGGCTTCACTTTTTTTTTTTTAAGAACCATGAAGGAACGATGTTTTGCCATTAATCTTTACGATTCAAGATCTTGCAACCAATAACACAAACGCAATCTATGGGCTACTGCCCGAAATCTTTAAGAAGATGTTGGAAAATTGATGGAGTGACAGAACAGAACAGACCGTTTAACATATGTATATGTAGTCAAAATATATACATGAAAAAAATATAAAATTGTTTATTCCATTGCAATTTTGAAAAGAAACTTTTATTTAGCCTTTTATTTTATATAACCATTGCGATAGTAACAGTGCTTCTGATGTTTTTATTTAAGCTGCCGACAAAGACCAATGACGATTTTTACTTGCGAATTATAGGAACTGTACGGCAAGTTTTGCATTCGTAAAAAAATTCGAACTTGAGATTTTAATCAAACATGACATTACGATGGTAGAAAAGTCGAAAAAAGTGGGTCCCCGGATTCCGCCCTTTTGTCTGCCCTCGAAAATATAGCCCAAATCATTGGGTCGATTGATTTCAAACTTGTTAATTAAGGTTTTAAGCCGATTCACGTTAGGCACTTTTTTTTTTTTTTAAGACGAAAAATAACAACATACAAATTTGTTGGTCAAAAATTGAAAATTTGAATTTTCTAAAAATCGAACCTATAGATTTTTATTAAATCATCTCTAAAATTTTATTTCTTAACTTGGATTTTCTTTTTACAAAAACAGCATATTTTTGTATTCCTCCAGAAGGGTACCCCCCATAGAACCCCTTTTTTGTTTTTGAGTTTTATCAAGAACTAATGAACTGATTACAATATTTTGTTTTTGTACAAGCTCTCATTCTTTCTTAAAAATATTTGATGATCAAAAATGTCATTATTTTGTTTTTATATTATTAGAAAAATCAAATTTAATTTATAAGCACTAAATAAATGCCTAACAAAAATAATTTTAAGATAAATTATAAAAAATGTATACATAAAACATTAATTTAATTCGAACAAAATTCAATAAATCAGGTTTTTTGATTAATTAAATGCGATTAAAATTTTTAAAGAAAAACTTATTTTGCAGGTATATTTTAAAATTTTAAAATACAGGAAACATTTTTAAATAGATTTTTTGGCCATCCAATTGTGCATTTTATTTTAAACTTAAATCAAAGACACGGATTTTGACAACCAATGACATAACGCATCAGATTCTCAAATGATGTTTTTAACCGTTCAGGTGTTGTCAATTGGACTTCTCCGCTTTGTTGAGAATAACCATGTAGGAGCCATGTTTTACCATTAGTCCTTAAACGACTCAAGACCTTACGACCAATACCATAAACGCATTATATGAGCTTCTGTCCGAAATCTACAACAAGGTGTTAGAAAATTGATGGAGTGACAGAATGCAAACGTTGTGTTCCATAATAAAAGGTAATTTTACGCTTAAAGTTTTAATATCTATATGTTAAAAAATATAATATTGTTTATTCTATATATTGCATTTTATTTTATAGGCATTGAGAACATTTTTTACAGATTCTATGCTTTTGCTTTTATTTAAACTGCTGCAAAAATAACATTGACGATCTTTTTATTAAGCTATAGAGCCATTAACGCTGAACTGTTGAAGAAAATAAACACTACATTAGTTAGTAGGTTTTCCCAATAATTTTTACAACTTTTTAAAATCATCAAAAAATCCAACATATCAAAAAACAAATACCTAAATTGAAAAAGGACAATTTCTTGAAGTTCACTTTTAACATAATTTTGAACACATTTCAAATCACAAATAATGCACACTATCGGTGATTCCCAAAAAGAAATATTCTTGAATCCGCGCCTGCATGTCTTCTTGTGTACTTCTGGTTTATTTATTAATATTTATATCCAATTTACATGGGCTTTTATTTTGAAACGTTATATCAGTAGATACTTATAAAATTTAACTGATTAAAAGATATGAGCAAGATAAGAAGAGCTTTTAACAGTTCAACGCGTCAAAGCAAACAATTAAAATGGGATATCATTGCAAACAAAGTTGCAATTCTGTTGTTAACAAAATATGTGTTTATTAACCAAAGATTAAGAACCAGTTCAATTAAAATGATGGCTTACGTAGTGAAGGATCCTAAATAAATATTATTAACCTTTGATATTGTAATTTAAATACCGTTCTTAAAACTCTAAGCTTTTAGTTGTTTAATTCTTATTTGTACATACATTCGATATCCCATTAAAATTTTACGAACATTTGTTCTAGATGCTCCAAAGGGATTGTATGGGATACTAATTCTAAAGAGTGGTGTAGGGCTTTTTAGATCTTCAAACTACGATCTAACTAAGCTTTCCAAACTTAAAATCAAATACCTGATTTTCTTTTGGGCTCTAGCGATGATCCAAATATTTGTGGGTTGAAACGAGTTAATAGTGTCGAAAAAAGCACACTCCACCACTAATTTTATCACGTAGTCCATAATATATACTCTTCAAAAAAAAACGTCGGACAAAGCTGTAAAAGCTGATATGGAAAGCTTGATTTATATGACCTTAATACTCTCTAAGAACTCCTCTTTTTTTGCAACGTAGCCTTTTTTATAAAATTACTCCAAAGCTAAATGTTTTTTAATCTCCCATAGGAAGTTATTGTAATGGGTCCGATTTGTCAAATTGAAAATTTTGACATTTCTCGACGTTTCAAGGTCCCTAGAGTCGAAATAAAAGGTTTTTAGAAAGATGTCTGTGCGTTCGTGTGTACGTACGTCTGTACGTCTGTACGTTCGCGACGTTTTTTTCGTCCTCCATAGCTCAAGAACCAGAAGAGATATCGACTTCAAATAACTTTTGTTATACAGATAATAAGGCAGAAAGATGCAGAAAGGGCTCTCAAGAAAATTGCGTGGCTGGTTTTTTTACCATAGCAGTTTAAAAAAAAGGTGAACATTTTGGTTAACCCTAAATATCTCACGAACCAATGACGCTAGAGACTTGACTTAAATTTTATATTATATATTGTAACGTGATACCAAACAATCATATTTTTGGAAAAAAATCCAATTAACGGTTTTTTTATAAATGTAAAAAACTGAAAAAAAAAATTGTCACCTTGAAAATTTTACGATTAAAATATGATTATCTCCAAAAAAAATTTTTTGCAACGAAGAATAATGTTTTTGACATCTGATAAAATTTTGAGAAAAATCCAATTGACAGTTTTTTTATAAAAATAAAAACCTAAAAAAAATATTACTCAAAGTTGGTAAAAATTGAATTTTGACTCAAATATCTTTTCAAAAACTTGAGATTAAGGCTTCAAACTTATTTTATCTTATAAGAAATATTGTTTTCAACATTTTGAAAAATGTTGAGAAAAATCGAATCGACGTTTTAAAAAAAAAAAATAAAAACCTAAAAAAAATTAATAAAAGTTGGTTAAATTGATTTTCGACTCAAATATCTTCTCAAAACTTTGAGATAATGGCTTCTATCTAATTTCAACTTATAAGTTAAAGATCAAATTGACAGTTTTTTTTACAAAAAATAAAAACCTAAAAAAAAACAATACTAAAACTTGGTAACAATTTCCTTTCGACTCAAATAGGCTTTTCAAAAATTGCAAATATTAGCTTCAAACTTATTTTATTTCACAGAAAATATTGTTTTCGATATTCAGTAATTTTTTTATAAAAATCCAACAATCCGTTATTTTCATAAAAAAAATAAAATCTAAAAAAAATAGTACGCAAATTTGGTAAAAATTGATACATATAGACAAACTTTTAAGCAAGACAAATCGACAGAAGGAATGGGAAGTTATCAGTGTGGGTCTCATCCCAGCCTCTTTTTTTACATAAGTTGTAGCATTAATAATTTTTTCTCAAACAAAGACTTGGATTTTTCTGGTGGTAAACCATACTTTTTTTTTTATAATGCACAAAACTGTTTTTCTATTGCATCTATTAACAACCTTTAAAATGACATATGTATATATCATGACTACTAGATGAATATCAACGGGACAATTTTAACAAAGTTTTTAATTTTTTTCAAGAAGAACTGTACATACATATATGATTCATAAATTTATTCGGGCTTAAGATGAGTCTTTTCAAACCACATGCATACAAGTTTCCTTTGCCAACGTTGGGTTTTTTCCTTCTCTTTTTATTTTCAATAAACCCAGGTTAACTTTTTCTTGGAAAGCTAAATATTCCAATCTTAATTTAAATGTCAAAATGTAAATATTCTTGAAAGGTAAACATATAATAAATTGCACTGTACATTGATAAGATAATTATGTATTTATGAATTCAACGTAATCATTTGTAAATATGTATATTTAAACGATGTTGGTGATTCCATATAAATATAATGTAGGTTCAAAATACCTGAATGTACATGTACTTACGATGTAAATAATTTTAGTTTGACATACTAATGTTATTTATTTAACTATTTTTTTTTATTTTTTTTTAGTGTACATGAATGTACATTATTTTATTGGTGCCGTGACATAAGGGCAAGTGTCATAAGACCAAATTTTGAAATTTGGCCTTATGACACTTTTTGAAAGCGTAAATAATAATTTCATCATTCATAAATTTCCAAGAATTATCATACTAGGTACTAAATTATTTAAAGGTTATTTATTTAATAAAGTAACACAAGTTTAATTGAAGGTAAATGCTAGTTAAAGTGTTTAAAATTTGTCAAAACAATAACTTAAATTTAAACAGGTGTTTTTCAATTATGAGGCTAAATCAATTTTCTTAAATATTTTATTTGTACAGTATGATTCGAGCTTATGATTCATCAAACAATAAATACATTTATCGAAGGCTTGGATTCAACAAAAAGAAATAAAATGGAACATAGAGATTTTAAAAATTACACCTGAATTCTAAAACATAAACTTTAAGAACAAAATCATTTAAAAAATATATACAATAATTTGTTTTCGGTCAAATTTTCCTACATGTTTATTTCAGTTTAAATTAATTTTTAACATGTTTACATGTCCTATATGTTTATTTCAGTTTAAATTAATTTTTAACATAGTTAAGGAAAATCGTGTTAATGATTGATGGCATATTCTCATATATATCACACAGAAAGGGAAAATTATCGTCCAACTTTTTGACATTCTCTACGATCGGAAAGTTAAAAATGAATTCTGATATTTGTATTAAAAATAAAAGTGAAAAATAATGCAAGAGATGTTTTCAAAAAGAAAAATCATTTGTTACTTCAATAAGTATAATTTAACCAAAAAACATTCTCTATATTTTGTTTTATAGCTTATTTTTTTACTCAGCGATAAAGTCCATATCTTTAAGTTTATATTTAATCAAGTAAAAGAAGTTCATGACCATTCCTAATGATTATTTAAATTTTATGTATAAAAAGAACGATTTAATACAAAATGATTTTATTTTAAATACATATGTAGATTCAGTTTTCTTAAATAGCTTAAAAGTGACTTTAAAATTGAAACTACAATAGTACCTTAAACTTCTCGTTAAGTTTTTTTTTCAGAAAACTTGTATTTTGTGTTCATTTAAAAATATAAACAAAACTTTTCAATCAAAATTTATTAAAAAATATAAAGATATTTTATTTTTAGTTGATCATACTTTTTATAAATAATTTTCCTCTTCTAGTAACACATTCATTTCTACAATAACAATTATGGCATATAACCATATAATAGCCCCTTAAACTACAATTGTAAGTTTTGTTCATGTTTTTTAAGGTTCAAAGGTTGGATAAACGACTTAAATTAATAACAGATACATTTTTCTGAACTCATTTTAAAATATTATACATAAATTAATAGCCATTTTTATTAATAAATTGTTGAAAAATTAATTAACTGTTATAAAAGTTATAACGGAATATCAGACATTGCACAGTTCATACACGTGTGTGGGTCCAAAATGTATGTATCAATATTATAATAAATGTCCATACATAAGTTTATATATGTATGTATATATGTATAACGGATGCAATAGCTAATGAAAAGTGAAAAACAAAAATTAGATGTCAATTTAAAAATTTATTTAATTTTCAAAATGTCAACAATGATAAATATAACCGACGACGCCCGTCAAATATGAATACCAAACAAAAATTCCATATTTCGAAAACAAGGCATTCTGCCAGCATATTTTTAATTATTTTAATTTCAATCATGTATAAAAGAACAAGTGAAAATTAATAGAGGTTGGGGTTAACAAGGTGCTTCAATACAAAATAAAATACTCAATGGAGGTGGAGGTTAACAGAAAAGTCAATAGGATTTCTTTAATCGGTTTTTCCCTTTCTCTATTATTGATTTTTTTTTAAGCGACCCCGATATGTGCGTTCATAAAAGTAAACAAAACAATTTTGCTGGAAATTTTTTATTATGCAGCTAAAGTTAAAAAAAAAAACATTGCTTACAAGATTTGTTTTCTCGAACAATTGTTATATTTTTGAAGAACTAAACATTGGTATCAAATACAATTTATGAAAATCTTGCCTATGAACATTTGTTTTTCTTTTATTTAAAATTTGAGCCCACTCAGAAAATTTGACATTTTTATTTAAAGCGAAAACAAAAACGATTTGGCAGCTTTTAATACATTTTCAAACATTCTTTGTTTTGTAAGAGCAAATGTTATTCTTGGGACCTAGAATCAAACATGAATTAAATTACAAAAAAAACCATTACCCAAATATTTATGAGCAATAATTTTCAATTGATTTGTGTATTAATTTGGACTCAAAATTATTAACTTCCCATAGGAAGTTATTATAATCGGTCCGATATGTCAAATTGAAAATTTTGACATTTCTCGACGTTTCAAGGTTCCTAGAGTCTAAATAAAAGATTTTTAGAGAGATGCCTGTGTGTGCGTGTGTACGTTTCGTACGTTCGGGAAGTTTTTTTCGTCGTCCATAGCTCAAGGACCAGTGGATATATCGACTTCAAAGACTCTCAAAAAAATTGAGTAGGTGGTTTTTTTTACCATAGCAATTAAAAAAAAGGTGAACATTTTGGTTAACCCAACTCACGAACCAATAACGCTAGCGACTTGAATTAAATTTTAAATTATGTATTGTACCGTGATACCAAACAAGCATATTTTTGAAAAACAATCCAATTAACAGTTTTTTCATAAATCAAAAAAACTGAAAAAAAATTATTGTCACCTAGAATATTTTACGAACAAAAGATGATCCACCCTCCAAAATAAGTGTATGCAACGAAGAATAACGTTTTTAACATCTGGTAAGATCAAATTTATAGTTTTAAAAAAAAAAAAACCTTAAAAAATAACATTACTAAAAGTTGGTAAAAATTGATTTTCGACTCAAACATCTTTTCAAAACTCTGAGATATTGGCTTGAAATTAATTTAATCTTATACAAAATATTATTTTCAACATTTAGTCAAATTTTGAGAAAAATCGAATTGGCGTTTTTTTTTACAAAAAGTAAAAACCTAAACAAAACATTACTAAAAGTTGCTAAAAATTGATTTTCGACTCAAATATCTTTTCAAAACTTTGAAATTATGGCTTCAAACTAATTTTATCTTTTAAGAAATATTGTTTTCAACATTTGACTAAGTTTTGAGAAAAATCGAATTGACATTTTTTTTATCCAAAAAATTAAAAACCTAAAAAAAAACATTACTAAAACTTGGTAAAAATTTACTATCGACCCAAATATCGTTTCAACATTCAGTAAGTTTTGTTTTAAAAATCCAACAGTCAGTTTTTTCATAAAAAAATAAAATCTACAAAAAATATTACGCAAAAGCTACTAAAATTGGTTTTGACCAAAATATCGTTAACAAAAATAGATTTTAAAATCAAACTATTTCATCATATACAAAATTTTGTTGGTAGTTTTAAAATTTTTTAGAATAAATCGACTGACAACTTTTTTAACAAAACACGAAACCTAGAAACCTTTTAAGCAAGACAAATCAGCAGACGGTAGGGGAAGTTATCAGTGTGGGTCACATCCCAGCCTCTTTTTTACATAATTTGTATGAAACACCCTATAGAGAAATTAACTAATCCTTTCACAACTAAATTACGAGTGCACTTAAAAACATGACAAGTTAGTTTATGTGTATGTAGGTACGTTGATGATGATTTATTATCTTTTTCATAATCCTTATAGAACATTAAGTAACACACTAAGTCGCAAGTATTTGGTTCAGTGTAAAAATTGTTAGAATAAAATAGGAGAGAGTGAGTTTATAAGTATTAATAAAATTCTTAAATCGTTAATTGAAAATAAGAGATAACTTATTAACTTATGTTTTAACCCGCCAAATAAAAAAATAGTGTTTATCTTTTACATCAGAAAAATTAAAAAAACAAAAATTAAATCTCTTCAGTATCTCAGGCTACCTATAAGATTTTGTGAAATTCTAATTGCGGTAACCATCTTTGTGTTCTTTATTATCATAATCTTTTATCCGGGTTTCATTACAATTTGTAATATATTTTTATTACGAATGTAATTTCGTAACTTTGAAGTTGAGTTATTTTGCAAGTCAAATAAAATACATTGCAAAACAGTCAAAATCGCGTATCAACAACTATTAAGGTGTTTTGCAATTATATGTTTATACTTTTTTAAAAAGAAAAGTAATATATTCGTGTGTACATATTTACATGTTTTTAGTATAGGACATTCCAATAAGAGGTTTTATTTCTGTGTTTAAAAAATAAACGAATTTTTAAAGAGAAATTAATGGATGCTTATTTCGGTGTTAGGTCTTTTCGACCAAAACCATATCGCTTAACTTAAACGTGTCATAGAACCCAACACAATTTTATTAACATTTTGTTATTTTACGATTTGGGCAATATTACCGAGCCTTTATGCGTTAAGCCTGTTTTTGTTTTATGAAATCCCAAATAAAAAAGCGCTTTCCCTTATTACCCAATAAAATAACTCCAATTTATTAAAAGTGTCATATCGCCCAAAAATGGCTTTGTCACCCAAAAACTTTTTTCGCAGAAAATGCCAAAAGCGTGACAAATATGTTTGGTTTAATTTCCCTCTTAGAAAGCGAATTTTCAAAGTGAAATAAAACGAAATGATTTGCTTACTCACAGTGCTAGCACCCAGCATATCCGCGCATAAACAGTGAAATATGTATTGGGGCATGCTGTCCCCCTGCAATAAACCCCTGCTAGGGCTGACTATAGGATTTGGGGTAGGTGCGAGGTTGGGTGTTAACAAAGTTTTTTTTTAAATCGAGATTATTCAAATGCAAATAAACTTTGCATAGTGAGCTCAAGCAGGCGGGCAACATGTTTAACCACCCCCACGATATCAGCCAAAAACAATGTCATATACCTTTTATGAAATTATGTATGATTAATAGATAACTTAATGAATTCAATCGCTAAGGTCTTGAATTGAATTTAAAGCGTGGGGATAGCTCTTATCTTTCACACGACCGAAAGAAAAAAAAAGTTTAAACATGTTAAACCATACGATCTCGGTGGCCGCAAGTAGTTTTTCTTATTTTTGTAAAGCGTGCATATAGTTCCATTTTCAGTAATGTGTAGTTTCTTCTTGCCAAGTGTCAAGAAATGATAGCTTCAGAATTGAGAGCTACCCAAATTGCAGGTTACTTAAAATAAAGCCTCTTATTAAAAACCCCCTCATAGATTTTATATTTTCCATATTGGTTATTCGAAGCACATTCGGAATAGCAGATGTTCAAATTAAAACATTGTCTGCAACAAATTGTATTGAACCTAATTGACACCAAAAAAAAAACATACAAATATATTCACACCTGAAGAAACGTGAGACACCATTTTACCCAGTTAGAAAACGACCTTGGCTAACATAAATAAAAAATATGAAAATATAACGTATATGAAAATATATTGGGTTTTGACTGTATACAACAATGGTTAGATATTGGGTTGCGTCTATAGATACAAATAAAATAAATGATATCTTACAAGTTGAAGTATAGATACAGATGTACATGTATGAAAAGATATATCTATACATATATCTCCAACTGCGTTATCAAGTATATTAATAATAAGTTACTGTGTTACTTTAGTTTAGGTGAATACAAAATAACAATATTAAAGATATTAAACTTCTATATTTGGGGTACTCACAAAATGACTAAATGTAACAGCAGTTTCTGGCGATTTATTTTTTGTGTTTACAACTTGTGATACACTGCGAATGAACTTTCTGAAGTAATGTGTTTCATTTTCCATTTTTGTAATGTTTCACTTAAAATTCCACATTTCACTCAATAATTGGGCAAGACAACAAGGTCCTTTATACGTGAGTATTATTTTTTTTTTTTGAAAGGAAAAAGATTTAAACGGCTTCTAATTTCACCACACAAAAACATGCGAAAAATTCGCTCTAGCTCACGCGAATATTTCCAATCTCTCTCGGCCGGCCCGGCGGCGTTAGGGGTGATTTTCCAAACTAATTCTAAAACAAAAATACCATTTATGACGTTTCATATGACTTGGCGGTGGTGAGTAGATTTAAGATTGTAGGACTTGTTTCTTATTATGAGATATTTGAATTAGAAGACTAAAATAATTATTCTTAAAGCACGCTCACTCTTTTAAAAACCCACTGAAAGCAAAAGCAAAGTGAAAGCGATCACAAAAACTGATTTTAAAATTTAATTTAAGCAAAACAAAAATTCCGAAAATAAAAGCTTTCTTCGATTTGTTTAAATATTTTCATTATCAATAAATTTATTCGATACGATAGGTATACAAACTCATGCAAAATAAAATTGACAATGTTTTGTTTTTGTTCTGCTATCACATTTGATTGTATTCCACACCATTGCAATCGCACCCACGACTAATAAATAATGGCAAATCTTTTGCCTGTGTACGGGCTAGCCAACAAAAATTTAGGCTGCAGTTTAGTTTTAATTAATTTTTTTCTTTGTTTATTGCAGAATAGACGGTTCAAACTCAAGACCGAAGAGCACACAAACCTAGCCATGGCAGCCATAGCAATAAATGTGAATGATAGACATTTCTTGGGCATTATTGGGTTTCCAATATGCTGCCGCCGCCGCTGCCGCCCGCAGCCGCTTCTGAAGCTCACCGCTACTGCTACTGCTATCGCTACCACACCGAACCCATGGCCCCTTGCCCAAAAAATTACCAACAACGTGATGGAGTAACAAAAATAACAAAACAAGGTAAAACTCTAGACAACACGAATCACATTCAACTACAACTAATTTGGATGCAAGATACCCTAGCCTAGCCCGAACTGTTGGTGTGTTTCGGTCTTCACGCTTCGCCAGTACGCGCCGTGCCGCTGTCGCTCTGCTCCGCTCCGCGCCAATATATAGTTGACTGACTCATATTCAAACATAAAACTTAAATTCACCACCACCACCTGTGAAATGAATGAAAATTACGTAAGCTTCTCAAGGGGAAAAGTAATCAAAAAAAGAACACCTTTTCGTATATACATTATATACTACTTCGTCTTCGTCTATTATTATTATTGACGAATTTTAATTGCCTTTGCCATTATGTCAGTCGGTCGCTTTTTGGTATAAGTGTTTCTATTTTTTGAAAGAGCTAGCCGTCTTCCATGCAAGACCTAATGGAATATGGAAGAACTTCTCTAGCTGCTCTCGCAGCTTTGGTTTGACTAGACAGGTCTTGTTAGCTCATTTGAAATTTAAGTTAAAGTTTAGATTTAGTATGGAAATGAGAATGCTAGCTGCTTTGACTAGCGGATAGGTAGGGTACATCTTTGTATATGAAAACTTTCATAAACAAAGGGTACATACATACATTTGGGCTTAATTCATTCAAAGAAAAAGACTTTTTGGTGTCGAAAAGCTTTGCCCGATTACGACGAGGGTTTATGGATTCGGAATTATTTTGACAAAGTCACAAACCGTGTACTCACCTGCACCACTTGAGCTTTTAAGGGATTTGCAAGCTTTATGTTAACGGAAAGACGACAAATTGTATTAAAGTCGAAAGTTTAAAATGACAAAAAAAAATCGATGGTGATTCTTTATGTATGCTAAAGTGATACGATAGCCTCTAATTTATAACTTCTTTTTAAAAGGTATCTAGTTTGACTCACAGCTGACTTAACTCCTAAAAATATGAACAAAAAATAAAAAAATTTCATTGACGAAATTAAGTTTTTTTTAAACACCTTTGATAACTGCTACCTTCCAAAACGACTATAATAATTATGATTTAAACTTTATATTTGGAGACATGTTTTGGAAAACTCTCAGCTTTTAAAAAATACAAAATTTCTGGTGGTGGTAAAAGATTCTAACGCTATAAGGGATTGAAGTCATAATCAGGACCTGTTTACCAAGCATTGTTAGGCCTATAATTATTTACTTACACATGTACGTATCTTATCTATAAAAAAAAGCATTGCCTTAATTTCAAAAACCACTAGAACGGTTTTGATAGTTAAAGTTATTATAATAAAACTGAACATAAGGTTTACACAAAAGAAAAATACAGACCAAATATACAGTTTAGGCCATTTATTGGTTTATTTTTGACACTGACAATTGTTTTCTGATATATCGAAATATTCCAAAGTGAGTGATGTGTTACCAAAATGGCTGCTACACAGGGATTTAGAGTTTGGTGAGAATTGTGGATTGGCGCATTTTTTTTTTAAATGAGTTTGGGAACAACTTTTCGATCAATTATGGGCGTTACGGAGCCATGTCAACCTCTAGTTTAGGTATGCTATGTAACACAGCCTATCTTTTGCACAACAAATTTCCAATTCGTGTTATCAGCTATTGTGATGGCGTCAACTAGCAGCCTTGGAGTTGTGGTTTGAAACCTTTTTTTCGCAGGAAACCGTGAACGAACGATGTAATTGTGAATCAAGGACTTAAGTCCCATAAATTAATACATTCATTTATTCCATATTCTATGGTTTTTACGTGATATTTGACATTAAACTGTAAAAATGGACAGGTAACCAAAATTGGGCTTAACACGAAATTCCGAAAGCCAAAATATCAACAACAAAAATCTAGACAAACATTTCAAATGCAAAAACCTAGGGTTTTTCATTAAGGGCATGTAGATGTTGAAATGGACTAAAACAAGCTGTGTGTGAGGTATTAACAAAATTATTTTTTTATTTGAAAGGCGCATGCATGCCATTAAGTGTGGAATATGACATCATTCAAATGCCCGCCTCGGCTTCTTACGGTGGCACGGATCCGAGTGGTCCAATTTTCAATGACTCTTCCGCATAGATCCGGCTGAATTTGAGCGATGGCCTGTGTTATAACACCGAACGGTGCCCTAAAGGTTAACATATACATATATTCACCTTTAGGGTATCGGTCGATTGTGGTTTATTTGCATAGACCTGTTACTTCAAGAAAACCCACCCAATTCGCTCAGGGTAGAAACGGTGAATGCCGTACTAACTGCTAAGACAATTCTAAAAAACAATTTCAATTGGTTTTCATCATTGAAAACAAACAATGGATTTTTTTTGACAGGTCGTTTATAGCTATCCTTACAAATTTCTGTTATTGAAAAAAATTTCCTGATTGAAAACCACCGAAACATTTTTACTGACAGAAATCTGTCATTGGAACTGTGTAAAATTTCAACACAAATCAGTGGAATGATTCATTTAAGTTTTGAACATAAAAGTATCAGCTGTTCAGGAAAATTAATTTCCGTCCGGAAAATAGAAAAATGCATTTTTTAGAAATAAATGCGCAACTAAACTTTTTTTCTCAAAAAAAATTCTTTGTGTGATTTCTGATCGATCAATATATGATTTTCATTTCTAATCAAAGGGAAACACCGTCAAATATAAATTTTTATTTATTTTAATTATATTATTGTAAAATGTTGGCCTTTTAGCAGTGAAAGCAAAAATATGCCATGACATTAGATCCTTGTATTTGTCTGTTTTCGGAACATTTACCTTCGCACTAGGTTAATTAACTTCGAATTTGGACATTATTATTTTCAGTTTTTAATTTTGTTCATGGGCCAAGAATGTGTTTGTTGTTTTTTGTTTTACTCCTCAATTTAAAAAAATACTCCCCAAAATGAGAGAAAAATACTACTCTTGAAATTTTTAAAACGACAGCACTGCACATCACCCCTGCGAGAGATAAGATTTATATTTTTTTTTCACACTGTCAATTGTCGCACTTTGGTCTATTTCTGTATGTTTTTTAATAAATTGTTCCAAGATTTGTTTTTTTCAATTTTATTCTTATAACTGTTACACACACAATTCCAAATCGCATCTTCACCGCGCAAAATTTGGATGAATTCATCAATGAAATCACGGCTTACTGTCACCATTGTTTTTCTTCCGCGATGTGTACTCTACGAAAATCTGAATAAAAATGAAGTTTTGCTCGCGAACATTGCCACAGACGACGAACATTGAAACCAGCGAACACGATGAAATCGAAATTTTTCGGCAACAGCGAGCAGCTCGCGAACAACCCCACAGACGACGAATTTAGCGCGAGCACGAGCATGTTGCGCGCACCTTTAGCGGACACTCATTTTGATAATAAAGTTTTATCATTTGAACGTGCTGTTCAATCGTGTTACTTGCCATGATGATTTGGCATAAACAACTGAATAATAATCTAAAGATTTGACAGATGTCACCAAAACAAAATGGCGCCAAAGTCTACCCGCGCCAATTGGAAAACCCTTCAATTGGATGTAACTATATGAGCACACTCTTTTCCAAGCTAACAAATTCCGTAAAAATTTTAATTATATGATTTAAACATTTTTCGTAAGTATTTAAAAAATGAAAAATGATTCCACAAAATCTAGGTCAATGGGTTTTCCTTGTTTTGTTGTTGGCACATGGCATAGAAGACATTTTAGTAGGCCTTTAAATAATTTTTGTTCATTCGGGGTTTTTATCAGGCTTACCTAGGCATGATCCCCTGCTCTTTTCTCCATATCAAGATCGCCTTAAATTAATTAATCTCAAAACTCTGAAAGAACGTTGACAGATATCTGACATCTTGTTCGTAAATTGTCTTTGTCTGCCTGCTGGGTCTTTTAATAGTCCTAATCTTTATAATTCTATATTCCTTAACATCAACCCTTGTAGTTTTAAAAATACTCACCTTTTTTATCTTCCCACCCTCCACACCTCTTATCGCTCAAATTAACCCATTTTTCACGGTTGGGTGTCAAATCGCCCAAAACCGAATCGCCCAAAATGCAAAAAAGCGAAAAAATGTCAAATCACCCAAAAACTTTTTTGGGCGATTTGACATTTCAATTTTTTGGGCGATTTGACATAATGTCAAAATGCCCAAAAAAATAATTTTGGGCGATTTGGTGTTTCGACAATTTTAGTTGGCCCTGTGTCAAATCGCCCAAAACCAAATCGCCCAAATCTGAAAAATGTCGCATCGCCCAAAATTTTTTGGTGATTTGACACTATGAAAAATCGCCCATAAAAGAAAAATGTCAAATCGCCCAAAGTAGAAATGGGCGTTTTGTCGCAATCCAAAAATACTAATATTTAGGGTTCTTTTAACAAATCGCCAAAAATATTTATTGCAATTAGACCAAAATATAAAAAAAAAACAAATTTTTGTCAGTTCCATACCAGTAAAAATGTTATTTTTAACATAAACCATTCGATCTAAAAATCTCATTATATTAATGGCACCGTTTTTAAGAAGCGCAGAAGCCTCCATTATATTTTTGTTTCTCTCTATATCGATTTTTTTCCTTGATTTGGTACCAGTAGTGCCACCATTTTCTATAAGCATAGAGAAATTACGGCTTTTCATAAATTCCTCTTCTTGAAGGACTTTAACAAATTTAAAGAAATTGCAATTTTTGGTCAACATTCGTCCAAGTATACTATTGTAGCCTTCAATATCAGATGTTGTCCTTGTTAGCTTTTTAAAAACTGAGAACTGTAGTGGCCCGATCTAAAAGTAAGTAATGGGAAAAAAAAACACTTTGAACGGAAATGAAGTAATTAAATGTGTTTTGTTATCGTTTGGACTTAGTTTTTGTTGTATGCTTATGCGCGAGGGCAAAACGGGGGGCGTGCGCGGCGCGGCGCGTCGCAGACGGGCGACGCGCCGCCACCCGACCGCAAAGCGCGCCGCGCCGGCCCCCTCCCCGCAGTGGTTTCATAGTATTACCTTTCACAAACATTCACAAACATGATTATTTAAGTAAATTAATATTCATTTATGTACATACCTTTCGTATCCAAAACTTCTCATAATAAGCCAAAAAGCTGTCAAAATTATTGGAAAATTCTTCCATTTCGAGGAAATACAAAAAAAAAAACTCATTCATGTGGAGAAGAACCAACATTCCGATGTGCCCGTTAATGTAACTGTTACAATTCTTGAACATAATTTTTATCCCAATTTAACGAAAGTGTCAAATCGCCCAAAAATAATGCTAAATCGCCCAAGATTATTTATATTTTTTGGGCGATTTGACATTATGCTAAATCGCCCAAAAATGAAAAATGTTAAATCACCCAAAAATTATTTTTGGGCGATTTGGCATTTTTCTTCATTTTTGCAATTTGGGAGTTTTGGTTTTGGGCGATCTGACACATGGCTATTTTTGCATTATGACAAAACGCCCACTCTTTTTGGGCGATTTGACATTTTTGTTTTTTTGGGCGAATCAACATAATGTCAAATCACCCAAAACTTTTGGGCGATGTGACATTTTCAAGTTTTGGGCGATTCGGTTTTGGGCGATTTGACACCCAACCATTTTTCACAATTTTTTGTTTCAATGTAAGCACTTCTTCGTGCCTAAGATATCTTCTCCAAAACAGTCTTTTTCACCAGCCCCATCCTTGGCTATTAGTGACTTAGTTCCTAATTTAGATTAAGTATATAGCTTCAATTAAGCCGAATAAATGGAAGTTTCGCCCCAACAAAAATAAATTAAAATTAAAGTTGTATTCTAAAATAAAACAAATACCCGAATAAATTAAGGTTTCGCCCCAACACAAATAAATTAAAATTAAAGTTTCATTCTAAATTAAAACAAATATTTTTTTCGATATAACGTCAATAATACATCAAAACTGTTTTAAAATAATTTCAAGGATTACAAATAATTCAGTTTGCTAAATTGCTAAAGCAATCTAAAGAAATGATATTTCTTTAAAAGGCAAACATAACATGCATTTCAAAGCTTCAATTTATTACCCAAGTTATTTTTCAAACCAATAATAACGAATACCTTAAACTAATATTACACATCATAACGTCTTTAGTTTCCTACTCTTGTATGACATAAATACATGGATCAATCCATAGCTAAATATTTCCACGAAATTTTAAACTTTACAAAAATGAAAACAACTTTTACACGATGTATTTAAGTTTTTGTATATTTTTATATTTATTAAAAAAAGAATATCTACAATACTAAATTTATACTTAAAATTAAAAAAAAATACATTTTATTTCATCAGACTTCAAAAAAGAAAATCACATAGTATTTTCTTGTTCTTGATATATAGTACTTCAATCCAACATTAAGAAAGCCACAATCGATGGAATCTGTAAAGAAATAAAATAATAAGTTAGTTTGCTTTTTATATGCTTCGATTAAAATAAACTATAATATATGTATTATGTGTTGTTTTTTTTGTTGAAATTTTAAACAAAAATACAATTTTTTCCGTTTGTTTAGAAAACATTGGCCATTGCAATATTTACTTTCTAAAATGTTTTTCATTCAAAGGTTTTGTCCTAAATAATGCCAACTTTTAAAATTTGAAAAGTAAAAACTACGCAATTCTAAAAATGAAAATGTTTCAACAATGCATTGAAATAGTTAAAATTCACTAAAAAATTGGTGAAAAATAAAAATCACTTAACGGTATTCGTAATGAACCTTTTTGGTCGGAGTTAAACTGCTAGACAAACTTGAGCTGTTGGGACATTTTAATGATGTGAGGAATCTATTTCTCATCGATTTTGTTAATTAGACATTCCACAAACGATATTACAGTATTTTTGATAAATATTAACATACGTATACGCAAAATGCTTCTGGAGCATTTCAAGAAAAATTGCCATCTGTCTAATCCTTCCTCTTTACAATAAAAGACACTTCCATTGATTCCTCTTATTGAGTACTTGTTTCTTTGAATATCAAAATGAAACTTTTATTGTAAAATCTTATATATGTATGTATGTAATGGGTGATTTTTTTGAGGTTAGGATTTTCATGCATTAGTATTTGACAGATCACGCGGGATTTCAGACATGGTGTCAAAGAGAAAGATGCTCAGTATGCTTTGACATTTTATCATGAATAGACTTACTAACGAGCAACGCTTGCAAATCATTGAATTTTATTACCAAAATCAGTGTTCGGTTCGAAATGTGTTTATCGACAAATTTTGTTCAGCGATGAGGCTCATTTCTGGTTGAATGGCTACGTAAATAAGCAAAATTGCCGCATTTGGAGTGAAGAGCAACCAGAAGCCGTTCAAGAACTGCCCATGCATCCCGAAAAATGCACTTTTTGGTGTGGTTTGTACGCTGGTGGAATCATTGGACCGTATTTTTTCAAAGATGCTGTTGGACGCAACGTTACGGTGAATGGCGATCGCTATCGTTCAATGCTAACAAACTTTTTGTTGCCAAAAATGGAAGAACTGAACTTGGTTGACATGTGGTTTCAACAAGATGGCGCTACATGCCACACAGCTCGCGATTCTATGGCCATTTTGAGGGAAAACTTCGGAGAACAATTCATCTCAAGGAATGGACCGGTAAGTTGGCCACCAAGATCATGCGATTTGACGCCTTTAGACTATTTTTTGTTTGGCTACGTCAAGTCTAAAGTCTACACAAATAAGCCAGCAACTATTCCAACTTTGGAAGACAACATTTAAGAAGAAATTCGGGCTATTCCGGCCGAAATGCACGAAAAAGTTACCCAAAATTGGACTTTTCGAATGGACCACCTAAGACGCAGCCGCGGTCAACATTTAAATGAAATTATCTTCAAAAAGTAAATGTCATGGACCAATCTAACGTTTCAAATAAAGAATCGATGAGATTTTGCAAATTTTATGCGTTTTTTTTTTTTTTAAAGTTCTCAAGCTCTTAAAAAATCACCCGTTATATCCTTTAAAAGTAATGATTATCCATATTTTTTTAATTTTATCCATATTTTCCTCAGCCATGATCTTTCACACAAAAACAAAACAAGAGTGGTATAATTTTGAGGTTATGTTGCGCGCGAACAATTTATTCGTTGCAGTGTGGATGGTATGTGGAACGCGAATAGAGTTTGACAGTTCGTAGCAACCACACTGCAATTCGTTACTACCAAACTGTTTTTACAAAATTTTCCTGTTTTAAAGAACAAAATGCAAATTTTATTATTCTAACATTAGTGTCAATTGGTTTCTTATATTTTTAAATGTGTTTTTGTTTGAAATTGACTTTTTGAAATGTGTGAAATCACGTTTGTTCGTCCATTCGTTCATTCGTTATTCGCTCTAAGCATCCGCATAAACTGATGCGGAGTTTGTTGCGGATGCGGATGTTTTTAAACGCTTTTTTTCAAATTTGTAGTTGCAATCGAAAAAAAGCAACATCTGGATTTATTTTAATTTAAACAAAAATGATCCTGACAAGTCCGAGTGTAAAATATATCGTAAAACATACTCACGAAAAGGACGCACGACTTCTTCATTGAAAAACCACCTGAAGTCAAAGCACCCAGAAGAGTTTGGTTTATTTGAGAGTGCGAATAATGATAATCTTGATAAAACTTGATGAATACTTATCAAAACCATCGAACACTGATGCCATTCGGCTGGCAGCCTTAAATCTGAAAACTCATTTTTCAACAAAATGTTCATCTTTGCAAGACAACGATTTGTATGCGATTTCAACATACTTAGACCCTCGCTATAAGTATACATTTTTCAAACCCATCACCGAGGAAAGAGTAAAAGATGTAATTCTAAAGATGATAAATGATCCATTAAGCACCAGTTCTCCTATGTTGTCACTAAATTCAAACAACACAAAAAAGAAGAAAATGGATGAGTCTTTACATTCGGAACCAGGAACGTCCGGTTTAAGTTACAAGGCTTGCTTCAGAAGCGATATGGCATTGATGCTAGATTCATCAACTGAAGACGAAGGTGAAGGAGAATCTGATAACGCTAGTCCCGAAGCACTTCTCCGAAGGGAGTTAGCATGTTAGCATGAAATAAAAAAAGACTAGAATTAGATAATAATCCACTTGATTGGTGGAAAATCCATCAAACAGACTTTAAAAGACTCTCCAAAGTTGCACTGAGGTATTTATTACCTCCACCAGCCAGTGTTCCCAGCGAACAACTATTTAGTGGAACTGGATTAAATCCACTAAGAAACAGATTGCAGTCTGAGAAGGCTGCAATCTTGCTTTTTATTAAATATAACTCACCCATTTTTAAATTTAATTATTAAACGCAAAGATAATCAATAAAATTTTCCTTTATTTACGGACTTAAAATTGTTTTTATTTAATAAATTCTAAAATCCGCATCCGCGGATGTGTATCTCAAAAAATCCGCATCCGCGGATGTCAAAATTTTTACATCCGCAACAACCCTGTCGCTCTCATGTGCAAGGCTCTTAAGAGGAAAGTACTCTGTTTTGTTATAAGGACCTTACATCAATAGGTGTCACTTACTATTGGACTTCTTTCATAAATAAAGAGTTATTAAATTATATATTTTAAAACCTAAATTGCTTGGTTTTTGTTCACATATTATTAAACTATTATATAATCCTTCTGAACTAAAACCAATAATATAGATAACAATGTAGTTAAAAACATTGATAAATTCAAATTAATTTGACATTAAAGACTTAAAATGTCAAAAGTTTTAACCAAGGGGTCAAATACATGACCACAAAAATGTCAATTCAACTTATAATCGCATGACCTCATACTATGAGATCTTTTCGACCATCAACATTTGCAAATAAGTTTAAACATTTATTAATTTATCAATTTTAAACAAAATTTAATGTAACTAGGTGCTTTGGTGTTCCAAATTCAGTTGAAATCAACTTTAATGCCAAAGAAACAAAACAACTTTAATCCCAATCAACAACACTTAGTTTTTGACCCCACGTATAGGTTAAAAGTTTTCATAGTTATAAGTTTAACAAATCGATGTCTCATAATAAATTCTTCAACTTAAAATCTTCCTAACTGAAACCTTTAATTCAAACATGTTAATTAAATCATTTTTATTGTACCTATTGATAAATAAACTTTAATGCCCTCTAAAAACTTTATTGGTCATACTTCAGTCACAAAAGAAAACTTTGTTTTGAGTAAGAAAAAAGGTCTTAATTATTTTGGCATCTTTGTATTTTAGCTTGAAAAATATTTATTGATATTTATTACAATCGAATTGTTTATCTATTTGTGTATATGATTTTTAAAAACAAGCCTTTAATTAGCATATCTTGTTGTTGTTTATACCAATTATAGTTGTCCTTCAAGGTAAATTACATGATGTTTTAAAGTTACTTAATTTACATAAATTCTACAACATTGCTAAATATTATTTCCCAAATATATTTGTGTAAAATATAAATAATACAAACATTCGTAAGCACAGGGAAAATCAATAAACAAGCAATTTAACATGAATGACTAACTGCTATTGAGAATAAAACATAAAATATTTAATTCTTTTGGAATATAATTAAAATGATGAAGTCACAGAAATGTTCCGTATTGAAATAAGTTAAGATCAATTTCTTTAATTTCTTCAAAAAAAAAAAAAAAATGAAATGAGTATTACTTTTAATGTATTTTAAGTTAGTAAAGTTATATGCATGTGTTATTGAAAACATAATGCATTTTTGATTTCTTCTTAAACATTCTTGATTTACTTTTAAATATAAAGGTTGCTTAATTAAGTGAACATTCTCTATTAAAAATAATTTACTTACTGTATATTAATACATATAAAACCAATCAAATTTTGCTTTATCATAACTATAATAATTGCCTTTCAAAGTCATGGAAGATTGCTTCGTTTTATAGCAAGCTATTTAGAATTGTTCTCAAGGTAAATGAGAAACACGTAATATTTCACTTAAGTTTATTACTTTGTATAGTTGATTTTGCTTATATAAAAATTAAGTGGATAACTTTATGCCTTAAGATTATGATTTTGAATGTTTTTAAATTGTAATTATTGAAATTGAAGTAAAGTTTATAAAATGCCAAGTTTTATCAAGACCATCATTTTATATTAATTCCATATTGTTCAGGAAATAATATTAACAAGTATTGCAGTTTTGGTCGATTATATTTTTTGGCCTTTTCTGTGTTTATATTATTTTATACTTTACATTTAATAATCAAGGTGGCGAAAAAGTTGTCAAGATAAACAATCAATTTAACAATTAATCAACTTCTGCACGCTAAAAAAGTGGTTGTAGAATAATTTGTTATTGGTTACAACTTTTAATATAAGCAGAGACAACTCTTGCTCTTATTCATAAGAGAAAAAAGTTAAAAACTAAGCAAAAAGTGATATTACAAAATATTTCTTCAAGTCTAACCAAACTAGTTATCGGGTGATTTTTTAAGAGCTTGAGAACTTTAAAAAAAAAAAAAACGCATAAAATTTGCAAAATCTCATCGATTCTTTATTTGAAACGTTAAATTGGTCCATGACATTTACTTTTTGAAGATAATTTCATTTAAATGTTGACCGCGGCTGCGTCTTAGGTGGTCCATTCGGAAAGTCCAATTTTGGGTAACTTTTTCGAGCATTTCGGCCGGAATAGCCCGAATTTCTTCGGAAATGTTGTCTTCCAAAGCTGGAATAGTTGCTGGCTTATTTGTGTAGACTTTAGACTTGACGTAGCCCCACAAAAAATAGTCTAAAGGCGTCAAATCGCATGATCTTGGTGGCCAACTTACCGGTCCATTCCTTGAGATGAATTGTTCTCCGAAGTTTTCCCTCAAAATGGCCATAGAATCGCGAGCTGTGTGGCATGTAGCGCCATCTTGTTGAAACCACATGTCAACCAAGTTCAGTTCTTCCATTTTTGGCAACAAAAAGTTTGTTAGCATTGAACGATAGCGATCGCCATTCACCGTAACGTTGCATCCAACAGCATCTTTGAAAAAATACGGTCCAATGATTCCACCAGCGTACAAGCCACACCAAACAGTGCATTTTTCGGGATGCATGTACAGTTCTTGAACGGCTTCTGGTTGCTCTTCACTCCAAATGCGGCAATTTTGCTTATTTACGTAGCCATTCAACCAGAAATGAGCCTCATCGCTGAACAAAATTTGTCGATAAAAACACATTTCGAACCGAACACTGATTTTGGTAATAAAATTCAATGATTTGCAAGCGTTGCTCGTTAGTAAGTCTATTCATGATGAAATGTCAAAGCATACTGAGCATCTTTCTCTTTGACACCATGTCTGAAATCCCGCGTGATCTGTCAAATACTAATGCATGAAAATCCTAACCTCAAAAAAATCACCCATTAGATACCTTTTTTTTAGACTTAGTATATTAGTAAAACAGTTGACTTTGATTATATACATATATTTTTCTTTATTTCAAAATTTTGCAAGAAAAATGTCCAGTATAACTATGAATGTGTTGTTCATATGTAATTCTATTTGATATTGAAAGATTATTTTGTCTATTAAAAAAATCACAAATTAAGACGCATTTATAGTTCCTTTCCAAATAAAATTGATTTAATTTTCTCGGAGCTTTAAGTTCTTGCCTTCTATACACACACAGACTAAATAGAAGTAATGGACATTATAAATATAATAAACAGTTCGTACGGATTATAATACAACTTTTAAAGAATTATAGGACTCTCATAAAATTATTACATTTCAAAAATTTACTTAATAATTATTAATAATACAACGGCTATGTTATGCTTCGAAACAAGGCTAACAACAATTCAACAATATCTTAATTTTTTGTTCATATATTATTTTTAAGAGAAATATTTCTAATCGGGTTTTACTGTGTCTTATGTGTTATATTTGTTTGATAGAAAAATGATTTTTTACTTAATGACATTTACCAATCAATGATCAGATGCCATAAAATATAAATATAACGTATAAAGTATAGCTTTGAATGAATCAAGGCTATAAAGTGGTTTACCATCATATGTGAATTATTTTTCTTATAAAAAGAGAACCAATAAAATAGTTGATATAACTTTATTCTATGTAACATTTATTTGGATTCTTTTAGATATATTATCAAAATGGTCAAACAAAAAATATCTACATCAACTTTTTCATCTATTCTTAAATTGCCTTAATCCAATGTATTCAGTGTTTGTTAATATTGTTTAAAATTATAATTTAGTTATATGCTGTGTGTTTAAAAAAAAAAAGAGTAACCCATTCTTAATTATTGTCATTTTCATAAATTCCTTGGTTGATTACCATTTGTATGTATTTATTTAATTTTTTAAATTAAAAGGTAAAAGTGTACAAAATTAAGCACAGCAAAATATTACACTAAACATTAAAAATTATGAAAAACAGCACAATGACACTAACTGTTGGTGCCATTTTTACCACATTGATTTAAGAACTGAACCAGAATCATTTCAGCAAACTTTTATGAAGAACCGCATTATGGCTTCTTTAGAACATTTGATACCTACCTACATTGTATGAATTTACCATACAAGTATCTATTTATATTAAACTCACTCAATGTAAAAAATCTCATTTACCTTGAGACTGTGTAACAAGCTGCTTGTTTAGTGTCGTTGATTCCTAAAAGGTTATCAAGGTCTTACTGCAATTAATTTATTTATGTACCTCAATATTCTTTCTAGTTTCCCTTGAAAACCAATTATAGAAAGGATTAACAAAAAATGAAATGTTTTGAAGTGACCGATTGAAAGTTCTAGATTTATAAAGGGTGATTTCTTAGCTATTATCTTTTTGGCTACACTCGTTTAAACAACTGACGCACGTTTCGTGTTTTGTTTCACTGTCAAACATCTTCAGTTTGGTCTATAATTTAACCATGAATCGTCTTACAAACGAACAACGGTTTCAAATTATTGAATTTTATTATCAAAATGCGTGCTCTGTTAAGAAAGTTGATAGCGCGCTTCTTCCATTTTATGGTCAGTTTAATCGATCCACTGAAGCGGCTATTCGGGCTATTGTGTCTAAATTTCGCACCAAATTTACATTGTTGGGCATTAAACCATCCAACACGCTTACGTAGAGTGCGAACTGAACAAATTATCGCAGCTGTATCGGCCAGTGTTAATGATGACCATCAATTATCGATTCGTCGCCGTTCGCAGCAATTGGGCCTCTGTTACTCAACAACGTGGAAAAATTTGCTGAAGGATTAGGTGTGATGCCTTTCAAAATACAGCTGGTGCAAGAATTGAAGCCGAACGACCTACTGCAACGTAAAATTTTTGGTGAATGGGTTCTTGGATAGTTGGCCGAAGATCCACTTTTTACCGGAAAATTGTGTTCAGCGGCGAAGCTCATTTTTGGCTCAATGGGTACGTAAATAAGGAGAATTGTCGATTTTGGAGTGAATATCAGCCAGAAGCATTGCAAGAGCTACCAATGCATCCAGAAAAAGTGGCATAATTGGGTCGTACTTCTTCAAAGATGATGCGAATCGTAACGCAACTGTGAATGGTGAGCGCTACAGTGAGACGATATCCAACTTTTTTTTGCCGAAATGCAAGAGCTTGACTTGCATGACATTTGGTTTCAACAAGACGGTGTCACATGCCACACAGCACGCGCGACAATGGACTTATTGAGAGGCGAGTTTGGTGAACATTTTATTTCACGTTCGGGACCGGTCAATTGGCCGCCTAGATCGTGCGATTTAACGCCTTTAGACTATTTTTTGTCAGACAAGCCCGCTTCAATTGACACATCGGAAGACAACATTGAAGCATTTATTCATGAGATACCGGCCGAAATGTTGGAATGAGTATGCCAAAATTGGATTAAGCGGATGGACCATGTGAGGCGCAGTCAAGGTCAATATTTGCATGAAATAATCTTCAAACATTAAATTATATGGACCGTACTATCGATTCAAATAAAGATTTCATGCATTTTTGTGAATTGTATGTGTTTTTTTTTTAAATTTTTCTATAGATTTTAAAAAATCACCCTGTAGTCTATATTAAGTGTATAGTCTATATGACCTTAATCTTGGGAACTTAAATTAATTCTGTAGAATGATGACTTACAAAAAAAATATGTGTGACAGCAACCTAACTTATCAGATCTCCAACGAACATAATTATGAAGAACACCGAGTCTAGATGAATACAACAATCAACAATTATGTGTATTCTGTATTTTTGTAAAACCAACAATAGCTCTTAATCCTACTGGTAAAAGAATTTTTGACTATAATTTTTAGAAATCTATTTTTGACATTATGAAAACAATAAACAATTATTGAAAAAGAGGCTGGGATGCGATCCACACTGATAACTTCCTATCCCATTTGTCAATTTGTGTAAAATTTAACAAAATATTAATAACAATATTTTGCATGAGATTAAACATTTTAAGTCAATATCTTTTTTTGTTCTCCTAATATTTGAGTCAAAAACCATTTCTTATCAGTTTTTTGTTGTGTTTCAAGGTTTTTGTGTTTTGCTACAAATAAAGTTGTCAACTAAATTTTTCTATAACATGAACTTAAAGTTTACATCAACATTTTACATATGATGAAAAAAATGTGATTTGAAATTTTTACCAATTTTAGTAGCATTTTTTGAAAGTTTTTATTTCTTATACAAATAATATTGATTATAGTTTTTTAAGATCATTTTATAACAACAAAATTTAGCACAGAATGAAAAGATTTTTAAGTCAACACCTTCATTAATTCATTAGAATTAAAATCAAGAATCGAACATTAATTTTTACGAATTTCGAGTAGTTAATTTTGGAGATTTTAATTTTTATGAAAAAACTGACTGTTGGATTTTTAAAAAAAATTTTTTCAATTTAAGATATTTTTGTAAGACAAGTTATTCAAGTCAAATAACAATTGGTACTAATTTTTGGTAACGTTTTTTTTAATGATTTTATTTGTTTCAAAAAAGAAATTCACTTCAATTGCTATACAAAATTGACCACATATCGAAAACTTTATTGTTCGTTGCATAAAATTATTTCATAGGTAAAATCATTTTTTGTTTGTAATATATTCGAGGTGAAAAAATATTTGTCTTCAGTTTTTTTGATTTATAAAAACCGTTAATTGACTTTTTCCAAAATTATACTAATTTGGTATCACGTCACATTTGAATATATACAATTTTATTGAAGTCGCTAGCTTTATTAGATCATAAGATATTTTGGGTCAACCAAAATTTTCACTTTTTTTTTAAATTTCTATAGTAACAAAAACACCCACTGAATGTTTTCGAAAGTCACTTTTGCATATTTCTGTGTTATTATCTATAAATCAAAATGTATTTGAAGTCGATATCTTTACTGGATCTTGAAATATGGACGATTAAAAATGGTACGGACTTATATGAACGTACGGACGTAATAAACGCTAAACATCTAATAAAAAGTCTGAAACCTCAATGGTTAGTTAAACGTAAGCGTCCGGCCCAACAAAACATTTTATTTTGTACGAAACCAATACTAATTCCATCAAAGAACAAGTTAAAACATAATTGTCATTGAACTAAATATTAATACAGTTATTTTTGCATAATAATTAACTTGCGAATAAAAAAAAGTAGTTTCAGAACGTATTCGATTTAAATCGAACAAAGTACGATTAAATTTCTTTGAACCCAAAATTTCTGATTTTTTATTAAAGATTTTTTTCCAAATTAATGGATTTTCGCTTTAGAAATATTTAAATGACAAGAAAACCAAGCACTACACAAAAAAGAGACTGCAGAAAGTTTGAATGTTTTACGATGTTAAAACACTAATTTATCCATTTTATTGAAAAAGAATATTTTTTAACAAAATATTTTTATTATAAAAACGTGTATGTAAATTAGCCGCTAACAGTGTCATTAGAAATGTTTAAATACAAAACAGATAAAAAGTAGCCGCAGATAATTTGTGCTTTTCATATAGGACAAGTATTGGATTCACATAAAAACAAACCGATATTTTAATAAAAACGAACAATTTAGTTACAGTGAGTTGTTTAATTCCGTTCGTCATTCTGCGTTGATAAATCTTTTATAATTTAACCTTGACTGTTCAAATTTCATGGCTCAATAACTAATTCTCTTTTAAATTTTGCGTTATTATGTTGTAAGTTATTAATATAAATAATTTTTAATAACTTAAAAAGCAATCTTACATTTCAAAAAAAAAAAATGTTTTGCCTTTTATGCAAAAAGTTAATAAAATAATAAGTAAACCAAATTTTAAAAATGTTTCCAAAAATTTTCATTTGAGATCAAAAAGTTTCACTGTTTTTTAAAGTAATATTGGCAACTCTTGTACAAATTGACAACTAAAAGTTGATAGACTGAGCATTCGGCAAATTTTGTGTCACAATTTAACTAAACTGATTAAAATCCGTTGACATAACAGGACTTAGTTTTCAAATTTGGCAACCTGTTGACAGATGGCATATAATTATAAATATAATGTTAACATGTTGGGATTTCATCATAAGTGAAGCTCTGCACGCAACTCCTGTTAATATTCTTATTGCCAATAATCGACCTCAATTGGTGGGAAAGAGCTGCTATTGTTTTGATTTTTATAATATTTCCATATATGTTTATTAAAACACAAAATCACAGACTATATATCTTAGCTAGACTTTAGTATTATACCAGGAATGAATGTTCTTTAATAAAAAAAAACTGAATATTGGAGAGTCTATATCAATGATAATAACATCAAGAGCAAACGAGATCAAAAAGTGAACCCCTGATGGCTTATGACTTAATGTCAATTAAAAATTGTTAAGCTTTATTATGTGTCAAGAATAAAGGACCATTAAAATGCGACTTTCAAGTAACGCACCGCTGCAATATTCTAGAATATACGAGTATATCAGAAAATTACATTTACATATGTGCAGCATGATATCAGAATTTAAATTATTTCAAATAATAATTGTTTTGGCAATTAACTTAATCTTACAAGTTTGTCTCAGCTTTATATGAACATAGGTTCTTGATTGCGACAAAGTCATGCAATTTTTACTAATACTACATAAGAACTTTAGTATAAAACAAAAACTGCAAGTTGCTTTATAACTATAAAAAAAAAAGTATACAGACACGATATAAAAACAAAAATATATAATTAGCCGATATAGACGTTGGCGTAACCACTAAAGCGGCAAAATCAAGTTGCTCGAAATATAAATTACTTATGTATATAGTAAATGTGAGGTGGGTATAAGACCTCAACAAAAATATATAGAATTTTTTAATACCTCTCATAACAATTAAATTTTAACTCAAGAATAACCACTCCATAGTATATATCAACTTGAAGCTTTAACCAACCTACTTTCAAGCACAAGCGTATATTTTAAGTTATTAGAATGTTAACGTACATATATACAAAATACTAGTTCACGTTCACTCTGCCGAATAATTTTCTTTTTACCACTTAGCACAATGTGTAAAATAAAAATAAAAAATATAAATGTGAAATCTATATAGTGACCTTGGTAATGATTTCCTCATCGTTGCCGTCATCTTCATTGAAGTTCTTTTGAAGATTCAATAACAAAGTGTCAGATGTCATTTCCATGTTTCCTATTTTTTCGGTTTTACTTTTCAGTGACAAATAAGAATTATTTGAACGATAACGCTGTATATGGTCATTATTTTGACATTTCAAAATAGAGCTCTTTACTTAACGAAAGACACCTATTTTTTTTCTTCAACCCGATTGGCTTTAGCACGTGCAAGCCAAGATAAACAATTTAAAATCTTGATAAATGAGTACTTGGGAGAGAGCCAGGTTTTCTTTCGCGATTCGACTTAAACTGAGCAAGTTCAATGCGAATGTCTTATATTTTAACCGATACGACAACAGCAGCGAGACAGACCAACAACGACGATCACGACGCGACGACTTGCCAACAATGTTCTAGCAAGCTGGGCTTCACCTCAATAAAAGCATAGGTAAACATTTTCCGAGTCTCTGAAGTGGCTGCGAGAACAGGTATATATCTGGTAGATTGATTGCAGAAAACTTAGACAGATTGATCGACAAAAGAAGTGTGGTGTAGTCGTAGTGGGCACTTAGGGGTCCAACATCTTTTAGATGGATCAATGTTGGCAGGTTAGATATGTTTGTATCTTAAAGCTTCGTATTATCTTATAATGATGATGATCAGAAGAATGTCTGTTGTTGATTCTGTCGAGTATGATGTTTGTTTGAAAATAGATTTTTATTTCCGGGTTTATATCATGCATAGGTGGTGGATATATAGTTTTTGTTATAATTAAATGAAAATGAATGAAGATGGAATTTGATAATAGAGTTATGTAAAGTATTTAAATCATAAAATGTACCTTTAAAATGAATTTAGATCTATAAATTAAACTAGTTTATATGTTAATAGGGGTGACTGAAATATGTAGTATTTAAAATTAATTCTTTGTTCTTGAAAGCATGAAACTTGTTTTTAGGGTCTTTGGAAGACCAATAAAACTATAAATAAGTATATGAGCCCTTTGGGTTAAACTTATAGAGATGATTAAATAATAAAAATATTCGTTAAATACTAAAATATTTCAGTTAGTACAAAATACTAATGCCTGGAATGTATACTTGTTCTTAGGACATTAAAATACTTATATTCTATATTAGGAATTAGGAATTTAAAATACCTATGTATATTCTTTAGATATGCATTAATGAATAATAATATAAATAAATTGGGTGGGCGCAACAGTCCGTTGAGAACTAGGGCCTAGTGACTTACAACTCTCAACCATTCCTGTGTCCGAGTACTGTTGTCAGGGATGGAGGGGACCTACAGTTTTATGCCGAATCCGAACGGCTAATTTGAGAAAGCACTTTTCACGACAAGAATTACTCTTGGAGAATTTGTCAATTCCTCGCAAGAGGCAGTACCCTTGAAAAAAACTTTAGATGGCATAGGCAGGGATCGAACCCACGACCTCTGGCATGATAGTCCAACGCACTAACCATCATGCATTAATACAACATTTAAAAATAAATTGAGTAAAAAGTCTTTGAAATTGATATTTTAGTAAATCAGTGATTTACGTCCAAAATAAATCGTATGAAATCAAAGGGGCGCAAATTCTTTTTGGAAAAGAACAAACTTTGCCGATTTTTGACCGCACTCTGACTTAAGAACCAATTAACTTTCTAAGCTAGTCAAGGACATTCACTTCAAAAAATTTGAACACAACATAAAACGAGTGGTTCTTAAGATGCAGGACTTCAAAAATTGCAATTGCATGGAAGAATCTTCAAATAAGTATTACAGTGGTACCAATCCACATTTATGAAATCTTTTAAGTGTAGAAAAATGACATTTTGAAAATCGAAAATAAGATACTAAGAGTTGTGGCATCTTTCCACTTGTCATATATTTGTTTTTATTAAGAATTATCAAAATATCAAAAAATTAAATTTATCATACTAGGGGCGTGGTGCACCATGCCCAAAATTCGGCTCCTTGAAATTACGTCATAGGAAATTACGCCAAAAACTGTTTTGGAAAAAAAGCCCAAAAAATTTTGGCGCAAAAAAATAGGAAAAAGCGCCCAAAAACAAAAAGGAAAATACGCCAAAAAGTGTGGAAATTACGCCAAACTTTTGGAAAAAGAGCCAAAATACTAAAATGGAAAAAGCGCCAAAAAAATAAGAACTTTTTGGTGTAATTTCCAAATTAGTTTTGGAAATTAAGCCTTAAAAGAATAAACAGAGCTTTTTCTGGCTTAATTTCCAAAATTATATTGTTGATATTGGCGCCTGCCTGGCGACTTTACATACCCTAAGCGGAGCAACGGAGTTGCGTGAGCGAGTGTGAACCCCGAAAAGTGGAGTTTAAATCCTGAGATCCCGCGAAGCGGGCCACCCACAGGTGCTTTTATTGAAAGAAGTTGTTGATATAGGCGCCTGCCTGACGACTTTACTTTTTCGTTTTTGATTTGGAAGAACGAACGGTTAATTTTCTGGCTTTTTTTCCTTATTCGATTAGGAAAAAAATCCAAAAAGTTTGTTTTGTGGCGTTTTTTCCTTTAAGATTTGGAAAAAAAGCCAAAAAGTTTATTTTTTGGCGTTTTTTCCTTTTTTGTTTGGAAAAAAAGTCCAAAAGCAAATTTTTGGCGTTTTTTCCAAACAACATTTTTTTGGCCTTTTTTCATTATTCTAAAAGGAAAAAACGACAAGAAATTTTCGGAAAAAATAGCCAAAAAATCCGGATTTAACACCAAACTCTTTGGATTCTTTTTCCTAGGAAAAAAAGCCAAAAAATTGTATGGAGAATTTTTGGCGTTTTTTCCATTTTATTTTTTTGGCGTAATTTCCTATGGCGTAATTTCAGGGAGCCCCAAAATTCCATTTGATTTGCGTGATAAAATATAGTATAGTGTAGGGCTTGAAGTACAAACAAAAAAATCATCTCTAAAACTTCGGATATACAATTCAAGTTAAGTGATTTCACTTGCAAGAAGCCGTTAAATCGCACTAGAAGCATAAGGACATATAAAATAAAATGCACTTCTGCGTCGGTCGCTTGAATCAGCTTCTGTATTTAAACAGTCTATTCGAAAAAAGAACCTAAATTTTAAGATTTAAAAACGTACCATATAAAATGTGCAAGATATGTTTATGTTCAAAAATTTGAGTGTCATTTGATTTCTCAAAAAAACCTTAATTTTTCAAATGTTTTTGTTCTTTTTTAAGGGTTCTACGGGGTACCCTTCTCGCTCATTACCGTTTTTAGTAAATTCGAATTTTTGATTTTGGACCAACTACAAATTTGTTGGGGACTACTGTTATTTTTGGTCTTAAAATAAATTAGCGTGAATCTACTTTAAACATTAATTTCAAAGTTTGAACTCAATCCACTCAACTGTTCAGTCAGCACCGGCGAGGACAAACAGGCGGAATCGCCGAACTCATTTTTTTTTACTTCTCTTCAAAAACATGATTGATTATAATGTCGAGTTTGAAGTTTTTGTGAATGCAATACTTGCCATACCTATAGTTCCTTTATGTCGGCAGTTAAAATACAGTTAAGATACTACTTTTAAAGCTTTCTAAAAGAGATCGAGACAAGACTGTTAGCTTTTAGATTTCATTTGAAGAATGGCTATGATTTCGATGTATAAGGAAACTTCTAAATATTTGAATTTTGAATTTATGCAAAGAAAAGGATGATTTCAGAACTTATTTGTGACAGAATGTAGTATGTATATGTAGTTGTCACATTCCATTTCACATGCTGACAATGGTCGAAATAAAATTTGAAACAAAAGGGTATGAGTATGTCCAAAAATAATATATTGCATAACTACCAACCCATAAACTTTTAAACGTCTGCAAGTATAGACTTAATGATCTCGTAAGACTCATCAAGACTTGCCTTTCAAATTTTTCAAGTACTCACTGTCAAAACTTGTTAGTCAAAATTCTGTAAATTCCTACATTTGGAATATACATACATATGTTATAGTTGTGTTAATATACAATATTTCGATACGATGGTGTATAGAAAAGGAGGTGGAAGCTACTCTAGGAATGAGAAGTGGTTTTTTGATGGACAGGAATTAGAAACAGTAAAGTCATATAAATACTTGGGAATAAAATAATATCTGCTGCAACATGAACATGGAACAACACTTTCAGGAGAAGCTATCTTCATCTAGATCAGCTATAAGTGCCACATGGAAAAACTGTATGGAAGATAAACATATATCGATGAGAATCAAATACCAATTATTTCAGGCAGTTTCCAAATCAATAATGCTATATGGAGCTCAAGTGCGGGGATACAAATCATACGATACAGTAGAAAAACTGCTCCGATTTTTCTTAAAGCGAATTTTCAAGCTTCCACAATCCTCACCAAACCATATGCTATTTGTTGAAACAGGAATCTCACCACTATTCATAGAAACATTGCGACTTCATTTCAACTTCATTGCGAAAACTATGGTACTGGACGGAGAAAGGTTGACCAAACGAATAGCAAGTTACGTGATAGAGAAGAGAATATTGTTTTATGAACATTGGACTCGCAGAATTCGCTGGTCAGACTTTAAGGATTACTATGGATAATATCCATCAATGGAAGGAAGAGTTCGATAGTTTAATTAAAGCGGTGGATGAAAAAATACGAGCGGAAAGCATTGAAAAAGCACTAACTTCAACCCATCGCGAAATATATGCCAGCTTAAACCATAATCTTTGCGAAAACAACTATTTTAATGAAAAATACTCAACTGACACAATATCTACTGTTTTTAAGGCCAGAGGAGAAATTATGGACCTTAACTTTATACCCCACAGAGAAGATTTGCAAATTTTCTACACTATTTGTAATATGCGTGAAAGGGAAAACATTTATCACTTCCTGGGAAGATGTCCTGTCTTAAGGGAGTTCAGGATTAATTTTTTTGGGAAACTAGAACTGGAGGAACCAGAAATGAAAAAGATTTTAAATGGCGCTGACTGGAAAAAATTGCACAACTATTGTCAACAAGCATCGAAATATAGAAGAGCTATAATTGAAGAAAATTTTTAACATAAGTCTTACAATACTTTATTATGTACATTTTGTTAAACTCGGGCAGATGGCTTTTATAGTCATGTCTTAAAATTAAAGAATAATACTTTTTTGTAAACTTAAATTTGGAAAATAAACAATAAATCTATCTATCTATCTAAAAAATACAATATTTCGAAATACAGAAATATAGAGTGTTTGTTATACAGCATCCTATCTATACAAAATTTTGAAATATTTACATAATTTTGACCCGCTTCATAAAACTTTTCAAAATCCATTCCTTCAATACCAAAAACAAACACCTTGGGCTTTGATTTCCTTTTTAACCTTCTCCGTTATTTGAATGTTCAATAAGTTAAAAATAATACCGAAAATGTCATAATATTTTTGAATCTGAACTATGAGCCTCATGTAAGATTTATTACCAAAATAAACTTCTGTAAAGGTACATAATATACATACATACATAACTACGAGTATAATTGAAAGAAACTACCCATCCGTAAAGACTGTATTTTTAGGTAAACAGAGAGAATTTTCTTACAAAGTATCAAAGTTTTAAGAAAACATCTTTAGTACCACCTCAATGCATACATATGTATGTATTTTTTTACTACTTCTCTTTAATTATACGGAAGGTAGACAAAAAAAAAACCGATAGTAAAAAATATAATTTTACTAATTAGTTTGTTTGTAATGTCATCAGCAGGGTTCAAAGAACTTTTAAATGATGGTAGAGCTAAGAGGTTGGTGTTTCTTATAAATGATCTTGTCAACAAAACACAATATTTTTATTTAAAATTTTCAGATGGGTGACATTTATAAACAAAATCAAATTTAAATAAAGTAATTGGTTTTATTTTTGTATCTTTTTTTATTTATTTTTTCATAGAATGGGAAAAAAACATAAGCTTTATGTATTAAAGCTGAGTTTTAATAAAAAGTTACCTATTAGAAATAACAACACAGACATTTTTAACTACTTCCCATAGGAAGTTATATTGCAATCGTTCCGATTTGCCAAATTGAAAATGTTGACAATCTACACGTTTCAAGGTCCCTAGAATTTAAATCAAAGATTTTTAGAGAGATGTTGGTGTTTGCGTGTGTACCAAGAACCAGTAGAGATATCGACTTAAAATAAATTTTGCTTGATAATAACACAGAAAGATGCAGGAAGGACTTTTAAAAAAATTGAGAGGTTTTGATACTGTGGCAACTGTGGTTGAACCAAAATATCTCAAGAACCAAAAACACTACCGATTTCAAAAAAAATATTAATTCAATAAATCAAAAAAACTGATAAAAATTACCACCTCAAATTTTTTACGAACAAACAATTATTTTACCTTCAAAATAATTTTATGCAAAGAAGAATAACATTTTTAATATGTAGTAAAATTTTGAGAAAAATCGAACTAACAGTTTTTTTACAAAAAAAAACAAAACCTAAACATTACTAAAAGTTGGTAAAAATTGGTTGGCTTCAAACATACAGTTAAATTTTTGTAAAAATCCAACAGTCAGTTTTTTTCATAAAATTAAAATCTACACAAAATTTGTAAAAACTGATGTTCGATTCTCGATATCTCCTGAATAAATGAAGATATCAATTTAATTTAATCAAATATTAATCTGAGAGCTTGAGGATCTGGTTGTGCTTATATTTATTTCTATATTGTTATTGATAATGGCTAATCAGACAAAAAGAAAGTGTTTTTCTTGCAAAAACCCTATTAGCAATGATGGTATTAGCTGTGGATTTTTTGAAGAATTCTTTTTCATAAACTATGTGCTAACTTGAATGAAAATTTTCTAAATCATGTGCTTGATGAGAGTTCAAACATTGTTTTTCGCTGCCCTCAGTGTGCTAAGTTTAAATTGTCCATGAGTGAACTGATCAATAAATTTGATCAGTTATCATCTGTGGTGGAAGTTGTTGCTAATAAAATGAGTTCTTTTGATGCCTTGCATGCTGAATTAAAAAAGTTGCTTGATATTGTTGTTGTGCCAGAAAATAACCTTCAAGCAACAGGCTGTGAAGATGATTTTACTTTGAGGAAGGAGAAGGGGGGGCGTCGGTTGTGAAGTTCAAAATAATATAATTGCATCAAGTTCCAATTCTAAGTCATCTTCTATGCAGTTTAAGAAGATGCCAGTTGAGGGACATGCATATGCGGGGGTGTCAATGGAGATGGAGAGGGAGAATCAATCCAAAACCGGTTTTTCTTTTCCATCTGTCGGGCAAGCTCATGCTCAAGCATCTTCTGATAGCGAATGGCATGGCATACAGTGAGAAAACGTTATCAAAATCAAAACAAAAACAAAATGCAAGTTTATTGGAAAGAAGTTGCTGATGACCTGGGTGTTGTTGTAACACATAAGTGGATACATGTGTCTAAGTTTGATGTCTCTACGTCTAGTCTGCCGAACACATTACTAAGTATGTTGCTACTAAAATGTGCGTAGATGACGGAGATGTTTAATGCTTTAAACTGTCTATGAAAGATGCAACTGATTTGAAATATGTTAATTTTAAAGTTGGAATTTCAACTAACAGCTTTAAATTAGCATTCATTGACTCTAATTGGCCTAAAAAATACAATTGTTAGGGAATTTATTCCGAAAAACAATTCAAAAAACGAGATGAATACCAAACTACCGGGATATGTGGATTCAGATCCAGCACAGGAAGCAATAAACTGAACTATAAACACAATACCCGTATTTTGTTGGGAAATCTATCAATAGTTTAGTACGAATAACAAAAACAATATCCGCAGTATGAATAGGTACTACCGATAAAAGTTAAAGTAGAATCTTACTACGGATGGGTTTTTGATATTTATACGAGTCTCGAATTATGTAATTTCGTTCTCAAATGTTGGTGCGATTGATATTGCATTTGTATCTCGATGGCTGTATTCGTTTAGTAGTTGTGCATTTGCAATCATGTGTTTTCCATTGGGGAAAAAAATCAATCTGTTACTGTTGATATTATTTAGTTTTGTTAATGCAAATGGACAAACTGGGCTTATTTTGCAAAAGAAAACAATAGAAAAGATAATTAAGTTTTGCTATGTTTCCACCAAAGGTTTTATTTTAGTTTAGATTAAATAAATCTTTATGTCGTTTCCACCGCACAAGAAGATTTAAAAATGATTAAGTTTGACAGCACTTTCTAAAATGCAAATGGTGTTTCGATGTTTCTTATGATGTGCAATTGAGATAGTTTGATTCGTGTTAAACAATGAAGAACTGAATAGTTCAGCATCATATAAGAATATGCTTCCTAATTAAAACAAAACTATATTTTTTGTACACAAGCATGCAAATAAACAGACCATAATGCATTATCTGTAAAACCAACTCCTCCACATAGGTTTTTCTTCACAAATTTTGACTTGACTCCGATCCCCGACCGGAATCGAGTCGAATCAAGCTCATTTCAACTCGATTCAGGTATATGAAGAATTGAGGCGAGCTTCAAGCCCGCTTCAACACCACATGTTAATGTAGTAGTCTACGAACAAACCCCCTTCTTGAAGTTTTTATTTTATGTCAAATTGTTTTGTTAAAACTTTGAAATTGACTATCACCTTACACAGACGTATTTTCTTGATTTTGATAGTCAACTATCAAAAATCAGCTTACACGATTTCACCCCTGGTCTAAATGTTGCTATTTTTTTGGAATATTTTGATAAATTATTCTGGCAAATATTTAATTGTATCAACTTTCAAATATAAAAACCGGACCACTCTTGTTTTTTTTTTTGGTAATTTCTTACTGTATTATATATGGAATACCAAAAAAACACGGCTATTGCTAATGATAAAATTCTTAATTCAAACGAATTTTCAATATTTCGTCGTGATCGCAATAATACTGGATCCAAACGTGGTGGTGGTGTTTTTTCATTGCAGTTCGAAAACCTTTGCTTGCTTATTTTATCAATTTTGAAGAAGATTTCGATATTGAACAAGTACATATGTGTATGTATTGCAAGAGATAATGAATGTAAATTTTTGGTATTTTTAAGTTATATTCCACCTGAATCTTCACTTTCAACTTATTTGCATCATTTAAAAAACTGTATCATCTATAAACAAATTACACTGAAATCGATCAAATCGTTTACAAATAAATTTAGAATTAAATAAATTCAACAAACAAAAATTGTATTTTATTTTTCAAAGGTGTTTAAAAAAAAAACTCTGTTTTGTAATGGTTGATTACAGGATATGAAAAACCATACGTTTTCAGAACCACAAGTTTTACATTTTGTTGTTCTTATTCCAAGGAATTTTAAAACTCCCCGATTTATTAACCTAATTTTAGTTTTATCCACATTTTCCTTATTTTTTGAAAAAAATATTTTTATTTGATAGCTATGCGGCTGGAATTAAACAATCAGGCACGAGTACGATAACTTTGGCGACAAGATATAACAACGGTTTTTGGTAGAAGGGCTTAATACAAGCATTTTTTACTATAGGAAGGGGGGGTCTATCTCCCCCCGTTTAGGCGGTAGGGGCAATTTAAAAAAATTGTTATTTAAAATGAAAAAAATTAATTAAAAAATAACAGTAACACTTACAATTAAGTATCATACCTTTTTTCAAAGCCAACATTCTGTTTTATTAGCCAGTTTTTAATTCAAGTCAAAACTATGCGTAGTTTTTGAAAAATTTAATTTTAAACTCAAAATTTGAGTAAAAAAAGTTAAAAAAAAGGTTTAAAGTGTAATTTTTCAATACTTCAAAAATATCTACAATTGTTTTTATTTCAAAATTTATTGCTCTTATTTGTTTTTGATCAAAAACTGAAAACTAGATGATTTTATGTCTTTTAGTTTTTGAGAAAATTGAAAATAACCACAACTACTATTTTAATTTAATTATTTTTTTTTGCTTGAGTGGTCTTATTTTGATAGCAATAATGGTATTTGCGTATGCGTAATGCGTGTTTGGGTGTATGCAACAGTAAGGTGTGTGCGAGTTTGGGTGTATGCAACAGTGGGATCTGTAAGGGGGGCATGCTGCCCCCCTGCAACCCCCTGCTTGGGCACACTATAGGATTTGGGGTGGGTGCGTGGTGCAGTGGGTGCAAGGTGGGGAGGGTGAAAGGTGCGGTGGGTGCAAGATGGGGTGCATGCAAAGTTTATTTTGCATTTAAATAAGCTGGATTTAAGAAAAATTAATTTATCCTTGGTATATCTTAATCCATATTCGATTATTACTATCAAAATAAGACTACGTTAATACTTAAGCAAGGAAAAAGTAATTTAATTAAAATATTTTTTTTGGTAATTTTCAATTTTCTCAAGAACTAGAAGACATAAAGTCATCTAGTTTTCAGTTTTTGATCAAAAACAAATAAGAGCAATGAATTCTAAAAAAAAATAGTAGATAATCTAAAAGTTTTGAAAAATTACACTTTAAACCATATTTTAAACTTTTTTTTTGACCAAATTTTGAGTTTAAAACAATTTTTTTCAAAAACTATGCATAGTTTTGACTTGATTTAAAAACAAGCTAATAGACAAAAGTGTTGGCTTTAAAAAAAGGTATAATACTTAACTGTAAGTATTACCGTTATTTTGTAATTATTTTTTTTCTATTTAATGTACATGTTTTTTTAAATTGCCCCTACCGCCTAAACGGGGGGAGATAGACCCCCCCTCCCATGGTAAGAAATGCTTATTTTTAACTGTTCTATACAAATCCGTCATTAAACTTTGTCGCCAAAGTTATCGTACTCTCCCCAACAATCAAACCTTTGGAAACATCTGATAGATTAAATGTAAAAAAAATAGCTGACACCGTTCAAACAAATTTTGTTTTCAAAGTATGTATGTACATTACATAATGTACATATATGAAAAATCCGATGACAACAAAAAAAAAGTTAATAAAACGGTGAGTCGTTGGAATAAGAACAAAGAAAACATTTAGTTTTCAAAAAAATTGTCCAACAGACAACAATTATTATTTTTTTTTAAATGTTCAATTAACAAAATTAAACTAGAAAAAGCAGAATCTCGAATCTCATGTTTGGAAAAAACTCTCCAGAACTTCAAAAGCACTAGGTAAAAGAACGAACAGACAAACACAGACACAATAAGGTAAATATTATAGCTGAATAATATAAAATCTCGAGTTAATACTTTTTACGGATCTGCTATTTTCCTAAAAGAACTTATGAACTTACATATGTACATATGTTCATACATACATATGTATATACATCGTACATACCTAAATATTAATTATCAGCAAGTAAAAGTATATTTCGATTTTGACTCAATTATGCTTCAGCCTCACTGTATATTTCGCAATTAATTTAATGAATTGTTTGATAATTTAATGAAATGACTTATTTTTGCTTGTATTGAAATAAGTTACCAAAAGACAAGCATTTCATTTACTATAGAAAAAAAAAATATGCATACCCAAGCAAAGCCGGACGGATGAACTAGTTTCAAGTAAATGTTTGTTTTCATACTATCTCTTTCACTACAGATCAAACTTTAACACTCTCTTTTCCATCGCAGCATCAGTAAATTATGACAATCGAATCGTTAGGTAAAACAACACTTGATTAATTCACCTAGATCAATTTTAATGAACCACAAATTTGCCACTAGCTACATACAACATCCACCGCATGGTAAACCATAATTGACTTCACTGACTGCTTTCAGCCGTCACTTATTTTTTCGATAATGTTTATATCTATATAACACCATAATAAATAATATACTTTATGCCAAATAGTAGTGTATATTTTTTAAACTTTACTTTAGTTTTATTTTCGTCTAATTTCACATCTTCGTCTCTGAGCCATAACACCTGCTCATGCAATGCTTAGCTTATGCTTCTGTTTAACCAAATCTGACGTCACGTCACTTCATCCAAGACTATGGTTTACCATAAGAAAGCATTCATTTACCTTTTTCCTTTCTTTTTGTCGGCTTTTTCTTTTAGATAGTTTGGGATTGGAATTAGATTTGGTTAGAGAGTCAAACTAAAAGATTGATTCCGTTAAAGTTTTGCACAAACATTTGTTAGATCAGTCTCTTCAGATCGGAAGTGTTTTTGGTGCGTTCGTTGTTTATAAAATTATTCTTTTGACTTTTCGTAAGACCGACAATCTATCAAGATTGTTATGAAATTAAATTGTTTTCAACGGTAATTAAGTTCAAAAAGTGTCGTTGACTCCGTCGTGTGCGGGACAAAAAATATATCTCAAGATTTTAGATAAAGAAGTTACAAGAAACAGATCAAACACATCTATACTTGAATCTCAATACTGTAATATTAATATATTTACACTGTAATCCCTATAAAATTGAGATAAGTTTTCTAAAAGTAATTTTGTATTGTTTCGGTCTATCAACATCTATTCCATCCGATTTATATTTTTAATGCTTAAGACCATCGCGATTAATGGACGTGAACTGAGTGAAAAGTTTTAATAGAAAACAAAAAAATTAATGTGAACGTTTTAATTTTTCTTAATTGCAGTTACCCATAAATAAAAATATTTCTAAGATACAAAAACAACAAGTGAAACGGTTAATGAGTTAAAAAGCATTGCATGGGTTGTGATCACTTAAGACGTACATAGTACTTACCTTAACATTAATTATTATTATTATTTATGTGTTCCTTATTGTTATAGAAATTGAAATATATAAAATAACGTCGAACAGCACTTCATAATATGTATAGTTAATTTCAAATCTTAATGTTAGATCAATAAACGAGAATATGGTGTTTTTTACGGAGGATAGTTAAAAAACTCATATGTTAAGTAAGTAGCTGCACGTTTTTAAATAAAGAAATGTTTTTTTTTTTTTAAATTGAAATCTTAGAGAAATCCATTTTAACTTTTTGTTTAACCAGGAAGAAATGATGAAAGTTGTTTTTTGAGATTATGAGAAAAAAAAATCTTAGCATTTTAATTATTATGTTACAATCTATGTATGTATGTAAAAATCTTCATACAAAAACAAAACCTTCTGTGTTTAGAATGTAAAGTACTTAAAATTTACCCATAATCCATCACAAAACATCGTTTTCAAAATAAAAAAATTAACTGTTCCTGTGAAAATCCCTGACTCATGGTCTACCTCAGTTAAGAATGGAGAGTTATCATAAAAAGGATTGGATAAACTTTAACTGTTCTTATTTTTAAAAAGGCACATATTGAGCTATACAAAATTGTAACACTTACGAAATGCTTAAGAAAGTTCCAAAAACAAAAACAAAAGAAATCTGGTGATAGAATAATAATCATTTTCTCAACAAATCATGGCCTGGTAGCTGGCAACACTATTGTGTGTCAAATAAATATAATGCCTAAAATTTCTTAAACTTTTACCGATTCATTTACTTAAGCCGCGTTTTTTTGGTAACATATAGTTAGTGCAGTAATACAAGTGCCAAAAGAACGATAAACACACCTAAAATTTAATTTGTATGTTTGGTAAGGGTGTGTTCTAAGATTAGTTTTTGTATTAAAATGTTCATGGAAACGCAATTCAAAAGATGCATAGCTATTATCATTTACGAATTTGTAATTACGTGGCCGTTGCACGGAAAAGAATCGCATGTGTAACACACATTTGATAACTTTTTATTGAATAAAATTGATCACTCGTGAAAGTTTGTATAAGAAATTTTCGACACTTTTTTACTAAATTAACTTGAAATAAAAGTCTAACATTTTTTGAAATTTTATATGCAAAACCATAGGCCGTGTAAGCCTTAAAGGTCACTTAAAAGAGTACCAAATCGAAGTTGATTCATTTGGGTCTGTCCATCGAAAAAATCTAATTTTAAAAACTGATGGTGAAACTTTGGTTTCTATGTGTTTTTAAAGTCTGATTTATTAATTATTATTAATGTGAAAATAATAAACGATCTTTTTTAAAACCATCAAATATTAGGTCTAGTGCAGACGAACCATGAAGTAGAATAAATATCAACCAACACACCCCAAATATTTATTTCGTTAGTCACCACCTTTTTGCCTCCTACATTTAACAATCCGAAGCTCTATCCTCACTAAAATATTTTTACTGGCTGACTACTGATTTATTTTTGTTCACTTATCCGTTGTTGTTGTTTTCCCGCCTTAAATTTTGTGATGCAACGTATTCAATTACCAAAAAAACACGGCTACAATCGATTTCTGCCACTTGGATAATGGACTGTTTATTTTTGTCGAAATTTCAAATGGGATGACATGTCATATTTAATAAAGGGTAAAATAAATGCCTTGGGCTTAAATTAAAAACAAAATTATATCAACTGAGTCTTATAAAAGATTCACATTTAAAAAAAAAATAATGCTTACTACTACAAAGTAATACTTATTAAAGCTAACACAACAAAAACAACATTTCGGGGGGTTTTGACCCAGACAATTATTTTTTTATTTAATCAAAATAAAACAAAAGATGAAGATTTTCAGAATAAATATTTATAGAATTATAACGGGTGTTTTTTTAGACGAGTGGTTTTTAATCTGGCAATACTTTTTTCGGAGTTGGTATTTTTGACAGCTGTAACTTGATTTATTCTCAGTTTGGTTTGCCTTTGCCATTTCATTATGAGTAGGCTTAAGGCCCAACTATAATAAACTTAACCGAAAGTAAGCTAATGTCAAAACATAACGAAAAGTTATCAGAAGTTATCGTCAAAACAAAAAGTAACCATAATGGATTCAAGTAACTTAAGCAAATGTCACAAGCAAATATCTGCGTTGGGTTGAAATGCGTTTCAAATTTGACATTTGCTTAAGCTCGAGCCATTTAAAAATAGCTCTTGCGTAATTGCGATAAGGTTAGCGAAATTTAACGAAACTGAGAAGAACGTCTATTATGGTTAGTGACATATAAGGCTGCGTATTGGTTCGTTCCCTTAAGCTGGCTTAAGCTCGGTTAAGTTATTATTATAGTTGGGCCTTTACTCCTGAACATTGGACAGGTTCAGACAACATTAGGGACTTCATTTGCAGTCAACTTTATTCTTTGAACGTAAATTTTGGCCAAGGCAACCAGTTAGTTTTTCAAAATCCATTAATTACAAATTCAGAACTTTACTTCGCAAACCTCTACTTTAAGTTCATAGTACAAAAGCTACCAAAAACATTATTGTCTGCAAAACACTCCTCAGGCAAACTACAAGTCCATCACGATTTGTATTTTGTATTGTTAGGAAATATTACTTATTTATTTTCCAAATTGACAGAAAGCATTAAATGAAGTTATACAGAAAATAAATAAATCATAGATTAATAAAGTTCAGCTTTCGGTTGAATGAAAAAACATGACCAACTGTCATTTTGATAGAAATAAACTTGACTTAATAGTTAGGGAGTTTTTTCTTGACTAACTTTCCAGTTAACTTTCCATTAAAGTTGCCTTAATTGGAAGGTAATTTTTTGGCAGCTGGCCAATCAAATTCTAGAAACTTGCCTAACTTTTAAGTCCCTTATGTTGTCTGAACCTGCCCATTGTTTCCATATCGTGCAAATTTATTACCAAAATAATGGTTGAGTTCACGCGAAACAGCGAAGCTATAATCTCTTTATTGGAGGAAACTTTTGGTGAGGGCATTATCTCGCGTGTCCTGTGGCGTCGTCGCCTCCAAGATCATGCGATTTAACACCGCTGCACTATTTTTTGTGGGGATATGTGAAGTTGCTTGTCGACACAGATAAGACCGAGACGTTTAACGCCTTGGAAAAGAATATTCGGTGCTTTCGGCTATACTTTATTTGAGCCAGCGGCTTCGGCCACTTGTCCAAAATAATTTTTAAAACATAATCTTTATAACAAAGATATATTCTAAAAAAAACACCCTTTATAAGGATAACAAACTAGCTAATGCTTTATAATACAATGCGAGACTACTCTATTGGTTCTTACACAGAATCGCTTCGTCTGCATCCGTTCATAAAGTAAATTCCTATTTTGCAACGAATTATCTCTAAAAATAATTACAATTACATAATAAATTATGAATAATAAACAGGAATATAACATAATAGTTTTTTTTTGGTACCATTGCACAAGACTTGTATAGTGAAATGAAAAGCAGTATTTCAAAATCCACGGTTAACTATTATCTATAATTTTTAAAAATTTTATCTACACTTATGACGATATGAGATATTTTTGATACATTTTTATACAACGTTGCATTTTTACAAAAGTCATTTTAATTAGCTTTTTCAAAACTGTTCTAAGATATTTAATTTTTTCTTAAAACTTTTGACAGTAAATTTTGGTCTTTAACACGCCTCTTAAAGTCTTAATTTGTTCGAATATACATTTTTTAGATCACCTGTTCATTTATGTAAATCCAAAGATTGGAAGAGCAAATGAGGATGGTTTGGGGGGTGCCGGGAACATGCTTTAATTTTTATTTTATTGAAAGGTATTATCCTTTTTAGCAAGTTTTGATCAACAACACCCAGCACCTCCAACACCATCTCTGAAATCTAGACCCCCCCAAGCACTGAGTTCAGTACAGTTCCGATTCATTGATTTTAAAACTTAAAATATAATTTTAATCTGCCCCCTATGGAAAAAAAAGTGCGGGCGTCTATGGAAGCCGCATCGTGAACACGATAGAAATACCCAAAGACATGGCGTAAATTTACATAAATATTCAAAACTCTCTACCGGCAGTTTGACCATATAACTAATTATAAAATCAGAATGCAAAGAAAATGATCTAAAAGCTTTAATATGTTATAGATTGTATTTATAATTTTCCAATTTACTAACGAAAGTAATGGCAATCTGTTTCAAATTTATGTATATTGACTATTTTGTTTTTTTTTTTTTTTTAAGAGAAAGTAAAACTTTCATTGGATTGATAAATTTTTAATTTTGTGACGTTTCACTACTTCTGTGGTCTGTCTGTCTGATTGTCTGTCTGTTCCGCACCAGAAGAGCCAATTCTTTTTATGTACCTACCTATCTACACGAATGTTGTTTTGTTGGTATATTGATAAAAATTGATATTAAATTTTATTCAAGTGTTTTTTCAACCGTATAAATAAATCATAAATATAATGTAATTAAAATCAAAAGTGTAAGCTTTGTTTTGGTCGAGTGCGTTTTAGGATATTTTATTTAGAGGAATCATTATCGTGTAAAAATATTATTTATTATGACAGCTTTTTACTGCAGATGCTTTTATTACCAGGTTTGCTATTTTCTATCAGGGTCAGGCTTAATAAAACACAAATAGACCGAGAATAACACAAAATTGTAACTCATTATATTTTAGTATCGACGCGACGTAGAACTTCAAATTCTACAATATATCCAAAATTCTTCAAAATAAACTCATTGAATTGTTGTACGAGCATTTATGAAAGTTGAATGAAATTTTTCATTATTTCTAAGAACTGCCAAGAACAAAAGAAGCTACATTTACAGTGTCGAGCACAAAAAAGCAAACAAAAGACTATGGTCGTGTATTAAGCGGTCACTAAGTTATGTTAAATGTCAATAAGGTAGTGGCTACTAAAATCTTTCGACATTAATCACTTTAAAGATTTATGAAAACTTAAAGATGAGGGAGTTAGAAAGCAAATGAGGATGGAGTGGGAATAAAAACTCTCATCTTATTATTGCCTTAAACTTCTCATTGCCAGAAAGATGACAACAATATATAACAATATTCAGGCACAAAATCATTTATTTTTTTAACGTACATATTTAAAATTCTTTGATCGTTTCAAAAACCTATGTTGGAACATTTTTGGTATATAAATGGAGATAATATGTATATTAAGCCAAAATCGATTCTGCTTAAATAAAAACAAATGTTTTCAAAATTTTTTGGAAACTTTTACATGTAAAACAGCTTAGTTATCGCTTAATATACTACTGTAGTGTGTTTGTGCAATTAAAGTTAATAAAGACTATTCCAAACATAACACTGGTTAATAAGGTAATGTTGATGGCAATCAAATTATACTTTTTTCTAAGGTTTTTGATAGTCTTTGTTTGAAATCGACTTTAAATCAATCTATCACGTCTAGTTTTTGAGCTACAACCTTTTATAATTTGAAAAAAAAATCTTATATTAGTCTTTTTAGTCAGCCGAATACCTTCGTTTTTCAATCGTTTACATCTCATGAAATTTATAAGGTCATATTGGGCATGGAAAATAAAAATTCAAGTACAAGTGATGGCATATCTAGCATTTTATTGAAAAAAATTGTTTTTAACCTAGTTGATGTTTTATGCCATATATTCAATAATTGTGTCTTCAATGGCTGTTTTCCCAAACATCTTAAATGTGCGGAAGTTGTGCCTCTTTTTAAAAAGGGAAACAAGACATGTTTATCAAATTATAGACCAATTTCATTATTGCCTACCTTCTCCAAAATATTTGAAAAACTAATGAAATCGCGTGTAGTCAACTTTTTAGACAAAAGTAAATTCTTTAGCTGTAATCAGTTTGGCTTTAGAAAGGGATTGTCAACAGAGGATGCCATTCTTAAAGTATGTTCTCAGTTGGATGGTGGAATCAACATAAATAAATCATCAATGGCACTCTTTGTTGACATGACCAAAGCATTCGATATGGTTGACCACGACTTATTACTTCGAAAACTGTATTGTGCTGGTTTCAGGGGCTTTACTTTTGATTGGTTTCGTTCTTATTTAAATTTTAGAGAGCAAAAAGTGTGCGTCAAGGGATCTTTTAGTGAGTCTAGAATTTTGAAAAATGGGGTTCCACAGGGATCAGTCCTTGGTCCCTTGCTATTTTTAGTTTATATTAATTCAATTTTTGAAGTGCAACTAAACGGATCGCCCACTGCTTTTGCAGATGATATTGCCCTGACATATCAGTGCAACTCAAATCTTGATTGCATTTCAAAAATCTCTGAAGACTTACAAACGTTAAGAATCTGGTTCACTGAACACAAATTAGTAATAAGTGAAAAAACCAAGTTAATTTCTTTTAAAGTTTCATCAAATGAGATACATGATTACAATCTATTTTTTCACGCATATGATTGCAAACAGTTTTGCTTACCGATTCATAATTGTGGAAAACAAAATGTTGCTTTAAACTCTTCTTGCTCTTCTTCCTGCTTCAAGATTGAATCAGTGCAGAATTATAAATATCTTGGAGTGCTCATTGATTTCAAGTTAAATTGGAAAGATCATATAAATTCAATAAAATCTTATATGTTGCTTGTTATACGTAAAATGTATCTCCTTAAAAATTTGTGTTCGAAAAAGTTACTTACAACATTTTACTACGGGTTAGCTCATTCCAAATTGCAGTATGGAATTACAAGCTGGGGAGGTTCGTATTATAGCACTCTTGAACATTTGATTACAGTTCAGAAGCATTTGGTTAGGATCATTTGTAACAGAAATCGTTTTACTCATAGCTGGCCTCTCTTTAAAAAACTAAATATCTTACCATTAAGACACCTTTACATATTCAAGGTTTTAAGAGAATTTTTTAAGCAAAGTGGCAATATTCCTATTAGATATTCTCAAGCTTATAGTCTTCGTGTAAACAATATGCACTTTGTATGCATACCCACTGCTTACAAAACACATTTCACTAAATTTTACACCTTTGTAGCCCCTTCGGTATTCAACAAGCTTCCATATTTTATTCGAACAATTTTGCAAAATAAAGTATTCATTAAAAAAATAAAAGACTGGTTATTTACAATGGACATTAACTTAATAGAAATTTTACTGAGAAGTTTATCTTAATTGCAATTTATTTAATGTATTTCTTGTTTTAATTTTGTATAATTTATTAACTTATAAAAATGTATTATCTTGTTTAATCTTATTGTCAACTCAAATATTGCCTTGGAAATCTATAAATAAATAAATAAAAAATAAATAAGTAAAATGTAATATAAATAAATGTAAAATAATATATTCTGATTGTCACCCCACATCAGATAGGTTTATAATTTATTGTATAATTTGTATTGAAATGTCATTTCACACTAACTTTCTTAAGTTAAAAAATGAACATTATTATTTGATTCTCTATGTACTTTCATATATCTATTGTTTATCTGTATTTATTTTAGATGAAAGAATTAAATAAAAAATTAATCAATCAATCAAAATCAATCAATCTATGTATGTTAATTCATAAAGTAGTTTTGTTTTCAATAAAATTCGTGATGATTTTCCAAATCTACAATCCCTTACTTTCAAAATTTTCAAAAATCTTATTTATTTAAAAAAAAAGCCTCAATCATTGTAAGTCTTCCCCTTCCATATATAAACCTTAGAAGAACGATGAAGCATTTATGGTTAAACAGATCTTAACAAAAAACGAAAAAATGCATAAATTTGTAGTAAATGTGAATTCGTAGTCTTAGGGCCCCCGCAGACTGCAGACTTTTTATCGGCCGATAGTTTAGTCGGGTTGGGCTGAAAATGCGCACACCGAGCCAACTAAACAGTTTGGTTGGTGAACAGGGCGCAGACTATTCAACAGCCCGCCGACTATTCTCGAACTAGTTTGTAACTGACCGTTGACTGACTTTTTTTTATAAAGCGCAGGTCTTTTCTCGACTTCTTCAATCAACATTTCGATGGAACTTTCTACAATCAACAATTGTGATTTGGGCGACACCATATTCAAAATACACGCACACGACGCATGTGCTATTTATTTGGCGAAGTTAAACGGCATAGAATGTGCATTTTTCTTAAATATTTAAGATCGTAACACTTGCATTCAAACAAAATGATGGGGTAACACATGCAAAGCAGACACAAGTAAAACTACTTACTTTACTTTATCAGGATGCCGATTCATAAAAATAATCTGTCTGATACACGACACCCTTCCATCCTCTACGATTCCGAGAGCGTTGCTTCCAGTCATCCAGACTAATCTATAGCTTGTCTTTAAACCAGAGATTTATTATACCTTTTCGTTTTGAAACCTGGGACTTTAATTCGTAGGACCAAGACCAAGCGCCAGCTTGTCTTTAAACCGGAGATTAATTCTATCTTGTCGTTTTGAAACTTGAAGGCTGAGATTTGAAGATTCTATTTACAATGAAGTTGATGTTTTAACTTTTTGGACTACACACATCCACTCCACATCTTTGGACATCACATGTTGTTCGCTGTTACATCTTCTGCATTCGCACACAGGACCAAATATCCAACAGAAGAAGCAGTGGTTGTGTAGGGTAATTCTTCGCCGCCAAATCTCCACTAAGGAGTCCTTCGTTTAGGTAATGTTTAAATATTTACACCCAGGAAGTTTGGATCTCATCCTCGTTAACTTAAACGCAGTACGACGAAGGACGCGGACAATGATGTACATACATATACATATGTCGTCCGCTTATCCCAATATTTGAAGCGATCTATTGAAGATTATGTGCCTTCAGATTAACCTACGCACTATTTTTTTCAGAATTACAGCTGTGTTCAAAATAATAGTAGTGCGCTTCATGGAATGATTAATTGCTTTACAAAATTATTACACAGAACTTATTTTCACAAAACTTAATTTTTAATAAAACACACGTTCATCCTCGATTATTTCACTGTGGTTTATTTTTGGTTTTTGTCCGAGAACAATTATTAAAGAAAATAAAACTAAATAGAAACACAAAATCGACTGTTCAAAAAATACATATAGTAGTATCGAAAACTGTTAAAAAAAAACTTAATAAAAAACAAATATATATATATAAAAACAAAAGGAAAAAAAAAACTTCAGTATTTTGTGGTGTAACCTATGTATGTTATTGGTGACAATAGTAGTATCGAAAAATGTTAAATGTTAAAAAAATTAACAAAAAGAAAAAGAAACTTTAGTATGTTGTGCTGTAACCTTTGTTATTGATGACAACCGACGCTGCATCAAGTCTACCAAACACTCACAACACTCCTTTGGTATGTTCTGCCAATCATCCTTCACTCCGGCCCACAGTTCTCGGTTATTAGAAAGCTTAGCTCTTCTAACCTCCCTCTTAACATCACCCAATACATTTTCAATTGGATTTATGTCAGGTGATTGCGATGGCCAAGGCATTAGCTCAATTCCATTGACCCGACACCACTCTTTAGCCGCTCGACTTGCGTGCTTCGGATCGTGGTCTTGTTGGAAGACCCATTTCAGCGACATTATCATATTCAGCAAATGGCAGCATTGTATTTTGTAGGATTTCGACATAGACCCGCTGATCCATAATGCCTTCAATACATTTGATGGGCCCTAAACCAGAGTAGGAAAAACAGGCCCAAATTAAAATTTTAGATCCCCCATGTTTTACCGTCTTCGTAGTGAATTTGGGTACATATTCTGTGTTGGGTGAAAGACGGACGTATTGGAGGGATCCAGACATCCAGTACCACCAAAGAGAACAATTTTACTCTCATCTGTCTACAATACGTTGTGCCATTTCTCTTTAGGCCAGTTTATGTGCTCATTAGCAAATTGGAGTTGAGATTTAATGTGCTTCTTGGTCAACAACAGGACTTTGCGAGGACTGCGAGCATTCAAATTTGCTTCCAACAATCGCCTCCGAATCGTAAGTGCACTTACCTCCAAGTTCAAGGTCTTCTTTATTTCAACAGACGACGACGCAAAGGGCTCGGCTTTGCTCATCCGGACAATGAGCCTGTCTTCCATGACTGTCGTCTTTCTGTTTCTGCGTCAAATTTCGTGTGTTTTCTTGAATTTAATGGTGTGGGCTATCATTGTGGGTGAGCATCCCAACAGATTTTGGATTTCCAAATAAGTTTTCCCTTCTCCTCGCAGCTTCAGTATTGGCATCGCTTATCCACATTGCAATGTTTTGCTCTTCCCACTTTATAATACAATTTAAATGAAACAACTTTTTTTTTTTGTAAATTTATCAAAATTAAATTAATACTTACTTATCAAGAAAAAAAATAAATACATATGTAGGTTTAATATTAATTATGTATCACTTACAAATCAAACAAAATCAGCTCCACTACTATTATTTTGAACAGCTCTAATTGAGCAAACAAACTGACTACCTAATAACTTTTGTTATTAATTAATTTTCAATTTGACCGTTAGAAACTTTGACATCACAGAAATTAAGTTTCCAGCTCTTAAGTTGGCGTTTATGTCAGGGATGCTATAGTTTAATGAGCACTACTATTATTTTGAATACAGCTGTATATTGAAGAAGTTACATGATAACGCATCTCCTAGTCGAAATGTTGTCCATTTTTGGTAAAGTACAGAAGTAGTAGAAGTAATCGGAAATTTTTACGAATCCAGAAAAACTGTATCATGAAATCGGTTCGTAGTGGAAAATCTCATACAATTTTGCATTACGAACGGATTTCATAATACAGTTTTTCGGGATTCGTAAAAATTTCCGATTACGATGGAATTCATGATAGGGCTGATTTTCTAATTGGACCGTGTGTTTTCTAAAGCAATATAAAGCAAGATTGTTGTTCCCTGGACCTCGAGTTCGGTGGTTCTCGACTTATGAAAATCATTGTTCTCCTCCACGATTTGTTTAAACATAAAGATTTGGTCCGGAATGTGGAATAATTACGAGCATTTTGTTTGTTCTGAAATCAAACCAACAACATTGAAATTTCCCAATTTAATTCTGCTGAACATCAATGTCTGAAAAAGGATTAAATTATTTAAAAAAAATCAAACAAAATATACACTACTTATTTCATGTTTATTTTATGTATAAAATCACATATATATCTCTAATGCCATATTCAAAAGAAAAATATTCGTTCTTTTTGTTTTGTTTTTGTTTTTGAATGATCAATAATAAATTTTTTTTTTATAACATTAAATATATAATGACGACCAGATATAGCCAATTTATAATGTCTAAGCATCCTAAAGAATGTTTAATTTGTAACACAATGTGCATATATAATTTCAAAATATTGTTTTCATTTTTGTTTGTTTGTTTGTTTTGTATAATTTTTAAGATTATTATAAACTTGTTCAATAGCTAAATGTCTGGCAATGTATATATTTATCATCTTTATTGATAAGGATAATTATTATTTTATGAGTTTGTTTTTAAAAATATATTCATTGCATGTAAATAGAAGTATAACATAAGTTATTTGTTTTTTATTTTTAATATTTATGTAGTCCAAATAAAATATTGTAAAAAGAAGAAAAATAAAATCTTGAAACTTATTGAATATTTAATTTAAAAACAAAAATGCTGTTCAAATGTTATGAATTGTTTAAAAATGTAGTCTGGTTTTTACTTTACAGTTAAAGCCGGAACTTTTTTTCTTATGTTTTTGTTCTTATGTTTTTGTTTTGTTTTGTTTTGTTTTTAAACTAAAGGCTATGTTATACTTTTTTATATGTACGAATAAAATAGCCATTTACATTATAATGTCCTATGACATTTATAATATAGATTATTAAATTTACATCGATTCAAAACAGAAAACATACAATCTAGATTAAGATTTGTTTTAACATCAATAGTTATGTTTAAATTCATGATAAAAAGAAAAAGGAAATTACAACACAAAACGACGACGACTGATGCGGTGCTCTTTTCGTAGTTTCGAGCTGTTGCAGTTCGTCTTCGTCTTTATCTTCGTCATCGCTATAAACTTAGTTTGAAGTTATGCATGTAAAAACAGACAAATATTTGATATATGTATTTTATATATATTTCTACTTATGTATATATGTATTGTTTATGTGATTCTGATTCTGATCCTAATCCTGATCACAATCAATTAAATAGAAAAAAAAAATAATTTTTGAGAGCTTTCCTTATCAGAAAAGATGAGCTTCTATTTCACCAGATTCTAGCTTATAAATAATAAGTTATATTATAAATATAAATATATATATATACGTTTTTTTTTACTGCTTAAATGTAAGAGTACATTCATCAACTTCGGAGTTGAGAATAAATTTAACATATTCCACAGCTTTTTCCGATGTCTCCGAATGACCAAGATATAAAAACTTAATAAACTCAATTTCAACCAAACTTCTTAAGGTTACCAAAATGTCAGCATCATTTTCGCTCATAGCAAATTTAATCCAACTGTCTAAAGAAAGCGTGCTCGTCCGTGCAATTTGTTCGTTATTTTCATCATTTGTTTGTTCTTCTTCGTCGCCTTGCGTTTCCACCAAATGCTCACGGCCACACTGCAATGCGATCATGACAGGCGGTACTAATGTGTTCATATTGATGCTGTAGTTGTTGAAGAGTTTTGATTTCTCATAGAAGACAAGCCAATCGTATGGTAGCTTATTGGCGAATTCTTTGAGTGACTTCTTTCCTGGTGGATTGAGCGATGAACTCCGCTGCAGGAGTAGCTGTTTGTCGGTGCCCGATTTGATGTTCATTCGTTTGCGATCGATTAGGGCAATATTTGGATAGAGACCGGCCAGCAGGCAAAGACGAATAAGATTCCAATCGTAGTTATTTGAATGACCCGGTGTAATTGAGTACTTGCTGACAATAACATCGTGAATTTGTTTTCGTGTTGAGCAGAATATCTCCATGCACGGCATAGAAAGGAAATGCTTATTGCAGAATTCTTGTTTTCTTCTCCTGTTATTTCTTATAGACATATATGAATCATACAGAACGAGGATGCCCATCTGGTCACTATAATAGTCGCCAGAAAGTGATTTGCGCTGAACCGATGCGGTCCCGTGAAGAGCCCGATCGGTGGGTAAAATAAAAGGGTCTTTGACCGAGTGAAAAGCCACTATTGTGGTCAGAGGCTCGACGCACTTAAAGAATATGCCGTACATTAGGGCTTTGCCCAACTGCACATCCACGGGAATATCCACTAAGTGTCTACCCAACTCAGTTATAAGTTCGTCATCAGTGAAGACGCCGATGATTTTGAGCTTCTTTACGGCATTTTGCACAATTAGGCCTGAGGGCGGGTTGAGTGCTCGCGATAAGAAACTTTGTACGTCTGATTGTGGATCAAACGATTTGGCATAGAGACATATTTCCGTCAATGGAATGCGCATGAGTTCTGGAATGCAATGCGGGCTCATTTGATAGAATCTTTCTTGCGAATACAATCTGTAGCATACTCCGTTTTGCGTGCGTCCAGCGCGTCCGGACCTCTGTCGGGCATCTGCTTGGGAGATCCACACGGAGCGCAATTCGGAGGATGATGTCACCACGTCGTGCGTTTTCATCTTAACCTTGCCCGAATCTATTATATATGCGAGATCCGGAATGGTGATCGACGTTTGTCCTATGTTGGTGGACAGGATGATTTTGCGATTCCGTTGCGGCTGCAGTGCCATACGCTGATCGCTCGATTCCATTTGACCATGCAAAATGAACATTGTGTATGTTCCCGAGGGGAGGGTGCTTTCTATTAAATCCCTCTGCATTACAATGTCATTGTAGCCCGGCAAGAAAACCAAAATGGCCCCCGGATGTTTGCTGCGATAAAGCCCCTCGATCAGAGACAGAATCAAATAGTGATCGACTTCGTTATCATCGTGGAATTGCTGTGCATAAGCGGAGAGCAATGTTTGCTTTTCCATGATCTGTATATCGTTATTTTGATGAGACATTCCCAGCAATTTCAAACAAATCCCATCCTCAAATGCCGCAGCATACGTCAGAGCCGATTTTCCCGAAAAATCTCGAATATTGATGTCGGCATTAAGTTGAAGGAAACGCTCAAGATATCGTGGCAGATTACACTGAGCGGCAGCTATGAGTGCGGTTTTTCCACTCTTCGAATGGCATAAATCGATGGCAACACCCTCGTTCTCTATGTAGTATTGCAATTGATCGAATAATTCAATTGTACTCTCCAACCTTCCGCTGGCCTCTAATATCTCATTGATTATAAGATCGAAGTTTGTTTGTGTGTGCATATCGGCTTGAACTTTTTTAATTGGTGCGGCTGCAGCTAGACGCAAATATTTCTCCATCAACGAAGAACGATAGCCAGTGTGGAAAAGTATATCTTCCAAATGATAGATTTTAACATTATAGCCTTGTCCGGGTACGTTGACTATGGGACAATCGTTGAAGAACGATGATAGCAAATTAATGTCCATTGTAGCTGACATCAGCAGGACTTTAAGGTTTTTATTGTACTTGAGTTGTTCTTTGACGGTAATCAAAGTGAAATCAGTGTCTTTGTCACGCTCGTGTATTTCATCAATGATTAAATGGGTGATTTTTTGAAAAAAGTCTTTTGCATCTCCCATAATAGATCGCAAAACACAACCACTCGTTGTGTAGATAAGATTTGTAGTTCTTCGCATGCGACCTGAAATAAAATTTTGTTAGATATAAAGGTCTTGAAAAATACTTTGAATATAGAATAATTAATTGATCCGTTAAAAATATTGAATTAGATATTTTTATAACTTGAAATTAATATTAAAGAAAAGTTATTTGTGTAAATTATTCTTAGGGGATTTAGAGATTACAAGCACCAGATCAAAACGACATCGGCATATTCAAATAGAGTTTGTTGTCACGAAAAGTTTGATGTTTTCTTTGTAACGCGTTCAAATGCAGTGGACAAGAATCTGAGAAGGCTCAGTCAGGTTGTTTGTTTAGTAGAAAGATCAAAATAAATTTAGGTCCTCACGTCAAAATCAGTGAGCACTAACTTTGTAACGGAACATTTTACAATATGCCGGAGGGGAAATTTCAACTCATTTTGTAGTTGTATTTAGCCAATCAGAATGGGGGCATTCACTAAGCTAGTGGCTACGTAGTCAAGGGATTCTGATAGGCTAAATGCAACTACAAAATAAGTTAAAATTTCCCCTCCGACGCACGTAGTGTAAAAATTTCGGCTACAAAGTTAGTGCACACTGGTTTTAACGTTTAACAATCAGCTGTTCGGTAAGGACACAGGAAGAAAAAAAACTATTTAAAGTTCTAAAAACACAAATGTTTCTTATTTTATATATGTGTATTTGTCATTAATGTGACAGTTCCGGATTGATTTGTAGTGCAATTTTGATTTTACAAAGCTAGTTGAATTGTGACTACGTAGTCACTAGCTTTATGAATGCGCCCAATGCTTTGACTACGTAGCCGCTAGCTTAGTGAATGCCCCCACTGAAGCTCACCATCATTTTCAAATATGGACCGTCTGATATGCCTTTCACAGAACCTGCATTGTCTTCCTGAAAATCATCGTTTATGCACAAGCAAAATTTCTCCAGCTTATTTTGAGCTTCGAGGCCCTCTTAACAGGCCGACTCCACTAGAGATAATTTCTCTCAGAATACTCATCCTGACATGAAAAGTCTAATGGAGTCGCGTTGTTTCATCTTATGATATGATGTTAGCGATCTCTCTCTGCTATTTTGTCTTGACCTTGACATCGATGTCTGATATCAAATTCGACGTTTGAGTTTTTTTTCCTTTTTTGTGTGTGATTGACATCTCAATTTCATTATTTTGTGTGTCTCAAACCGACAAGTATTCATTTGGCGCGAACAAAAAAAATTACTGTGTTAAAAAAAGTCGTATACAATTATTATTATTATTCTTTTGACAAAACAAATTATTATTAAATTGAAAAACAAACGAATTTCTACACAAAAGCCGAAAAATTGTGGGAAGAATTTTTTTTATTGATTGACGTTTGACGTTTTTCAGAGATGAATTCACTTTAACCTCTCTTGCTCAAATGAGATGTCAAGACATAAACTGCCCAGCGAAGAAAAAAAAAAACTTCTAATTTTAATGTCAGAGATCTGGTTGGCGATACAGATATCAAGTGGAGTCGGCCTGTAAGGCATATTAGATATATTTCTTTCCATTTCTCTTTTGTTCAAAATGCCACTCTTCTAGATCTTGTATACACTGCAACTATTTAAATATATTTTAACAGTTTTAGACTAGTTTTAGCTTGACTGATATCTAAAAACTTTATATTTTAGTGATTTTACTACACAGTTTAAGGAATTGTAATGGGACAAATGGATGAGGACCTTAAATTAATATATACAAAAAACAATACGGAAACAGTTGTCAAACTTAAAAGGGACAAGGCGATGAATAATTGACAAAGTTGCACTCTAGAATAGTCGCCCAGTTTAGCTCAATATATAGAGAAAGACATCTTGCTCCTCCACCGTTGAATAAATAAATAGGTAAATGAGATACTGATGCACTGCGGCCAAGAGATCGATTGTGCTCTCTACGAAAAATGGATGAGAATGGACTCATTCTACAATTTGCCCTCCAGTTCCTTTGAGAACTTTAAAATGGGATATTTTTAGAGATGAAAGATTCTCATCTTCTAATAGGTTATGTCCAAAATATGTGTGCCTCGATTTTATACGATATACGATTTTACGGTTGAGTTGTTTCAGGGGAGGAATGCAACTGGCTATTTTACTAGAGCGATAAAATAATTTACTAGAGCGATTAAACACATGAAACCTTACGATGGTTTTCAAGAGATGAAAAGTTTCACTTGAACAACGGTCACCTATCATTTTTAGAGCTCTCTTTTGAATTCCGTCCAAAAGACTCAAGTGGGTTATTGGAGCACCTAACCAGATATGGGAATTGTACACCAAATCATAACCAGATCAGAGAAGTAAAATACTTGCATCGTCGGTGAAAACCTAAACACTTAGCAGCATTTTCGGCAATGTCAAATATGTGTTTACTCCATAAGAGAAGGTTTGTGGTGCCCATAATTACAACTGCAAGCTGTTCGGTTTTCTCGATGCAAGTACCACCCATAGATAGTGACATTGGAAAGGGTTACGCTTTTGTGACAGTAGACAGTATTGTGAAGCATTAAATTCTGCACTATTTTTGGTTAACCATATCATAAGCTGCCGATAATACTCCAAATCTGAAGGATAAGGATGAGAATCTAAAAACGAATATGAAAAACTTGTGGTACTGTCATCAGCGAAACAATTAAGCGGGTTAAAAGTTTCAGACAAAAGATCATTTATCAAAAAATAGGGAAGAGTATCGGAGGATATCTTCACCTGAAAGGGAGAAGATAGGTATACCGATAGCTACATGTAAACTTCTGCTAAAAGAAAAAGCTTTCGAGATAGCAAGTTCTAGGTGGTACAATTTACCAACATGCGCAGCCACAAAACTTATATGGCCTTCATTGGACCTAAAGCGCTCTAAAGACTTGTTATCCCAAAGCAGACTTCATATTAGCTTCCTAATAGGTGTCCTTACGGGACACTGTCTTATAGGTAGACACGCAATACGACTCGGTGTAGCCTCAAATGACTTCTGCAGGAGCTGTATGGACGAGGAAGAAGAAGAAACAATCTCTCACCTCCTCTGCACCTGCCCTGCTCTTTCACGAAGACGCAAACTTCATCTGGGAGAATACTCTTTTGATGATCCCAGTGAACTAGCTAAAAAGGATATCAAATATCTCCTTCGCTTTATAAAAAGCTCAAAATGGTTCGACTAGTGGGAAGTAATTCTCTAGATTCATGTGGTATCACAATGGGCCTTTTCTTTTGGCTAAGTGTGTGGTTTTTGTATCCGCAGCCACATTTACCTAACCTAACCATCGGAGGATATCAGTTTTTAATCCGTCTGAAACTACTTCAATTGAATGGTCCAAAAAGTACTTTCAAACCTAAAAAAGAAGAGATGCATTTCGATAAGAGAGCTTGATGCCAAACTCTATCAAATGCCTTTGAAACATTAAGTGCAATAATTTATACTATTCGGTGAGGTAAATCATAAGATCACCAGTGGACTAATTGATTCGAAAGCCATACTGCCGGGCATTAAATAGACTTCGTTCTTAAAAACATTTCTTAGGCTGAAAATTGATCATTGATCAGACCTTGGAAAGAAGAAGAAGTCAGAGGGGGAAGAGGAATCGCTGGACAAATGCTGTTTCCCATCAACTCGGAAAGAAACGTGTTGGGAACAGATGGAAAAGTTTACACAGTGGTTTTGTCAGCGATTAAGATTCTTCAAAACAATAGCAGGGATACTATCCGGGGCAACGGATTTGTGGATGTCGACATCTTTAAGAAGCTTCGTTTCATAGAATCGTTTACGCTGTCAAGCAGAGGAGAAGCTAGCATTTATAGAAAGTTTCTACTTTTTATACATCGATTTCTAATAACCTTGGTCGTTTTCTTTAAATCCCTATAAAATCAATTTAAATAATATAAACTTACTTTCTAAACGTATTTGATAGCCAACAGTTTCACCAATGGGCTCGCAGCGTTCTTCGGCAACACGATTGGCCACAGTTACAGTTGCTATACGTCGTGGCTGTGTGCAAATAATACGACACGGCTTATTGAACCGTGTACACTCCTCTAGAATGTACTGGGGAACCTGGGTTGTCTTTCCAGAGCCAGTTTGGCCATTTATAATAGCAACCTTTAATTAAGATTTATTTTGAATTATTTATTTGATAGACAACAAGAAGAAAAACAAATTACTTACAGAATTATTACGCATCACTTCCATAATTGCACTCTGATACATGGCAATTGGTAAATCCATTCTGTCTCGCTGCATTTGTAAATTTACTCGGGGTGGTCGTGGCGGTACCAGACGTGGACCCAGTTGCAGCAACAAGCAACCCTTTCGGAAAAGACTGCGTTCTTTTTCGCAATTCTCGATGCTCTCCTCAAGCATTTTCTCCTTGAGTTCGTGCAATAGGGGCTTGTCGAAATAAGCTCTGGTTTCATCGGACAATCCCAAAAGTTTGGTGTGTCCGAGAGTTATTCGTTTCGCGCGTAGACTTATGTGTAATTCGCGTTTATCTTTGCTGCCAAAGCTCTTCGATTTTAAGCCAATAGATGCCGCATATTTGTGCAGAAACTTTCGGTGATCATTGGGCAGGGCGGTAAGAATGAGGGTTTCGGCTTCTCCATAATCCAGAAAATGGGTTATTTTGGCTTTGAGTTCGCGTTGGACATTTCGGGGCAAATTGCTGTTTTCTTTGGACCTTGATTGCTGCTGCTTATTTGAGTTATTAGCCATTATCCCAAAGGCAAAGGGTACTGCTGCTGGAAAATTGCGCACAAAAAATCCTCTCAAGCACAGAAATTCAAGTGGAAATGAAATGTGCGAGATTGTTTTATTGAAGTTTATCGTGTATTAATGCAAAGACAAATATTGATGGGATGTTATTTTTATTGTTTTTATTTGTGAAAAACAAGCAAAAAGAATTTTGCAATTTTTGTAGTTAAAATATACAAATTAGTTTTGTGGGTACCGTATACACCATTCCGTATGGAGTATGGAGCTGTCACATCGATTATATAGAACTATCTCCCTCTTTCATAAATAATCAAAGAAAAAGGTTTGTTTGTTTGAATATTTTGATAAAACTTTCAGAAACAAAATAAAGGCACGTTTAAATCTCGTATTTGTTTTTTTGTGTATATCGTAGATTTGTATTTGAACGAGATGGTTAAGGAATTCCATTCAAGAAATTAAGACTTTTTAATGTATTGCAATTTGTTTGCACGAATATCAATGGAATTTGGGTTTATAGAGCTTGATTTATAGCAAAATAATACTGACCAATTTAGTTTGTAGTTCTAGAGGGGAATAAATGGATCACCCAACAAATTTGGCGTTGTAAATTCAATTGATTTAAGGGCTCTTAATTTTCCGCTGCTGAAAAATTTGGATTTCTGGACAATTACATATTTTTCTAACCAAATTGGTTGATACTTTTCACCCTGGCTTCATTGAAGGCGTTCTCATTAAACTCCTTTATTTGAATACACTCATTGTGCTGTTTTATCATTTTATGCCACACTTGTCTATCTTCTTTTGTATTTATCGTAGATTTGTACTTGAAAGATATGGTTAAGGAATGGAATATTGACCCGTTTAGCTATTCATTTATGTCAGATCATTTCATTTTGTCATTTTGGGGAACTCATTATTAAATACGCCTGGCAAGTTAGTCCAATCATTTAGATTACTAGAACATTTTTGAATCCACCGAGTCAAATTTTATCAGATCAGTGGATCTTTGGTGTGCGGTCAATGCATACAAAATTTTACATACATATGTGCAAAATGGGCAAGCTGCATTTTTCGCATGTTTGGCATATCCTTGCAACTTTCTTCTTCTTATCTTAACGTTATTCAAAAGGAAACAAAAGTAAAAATTTCGAACACATAGAAAATATATGATTTATGTTCAAAAATAAAAAAAAAAACTGGTTTTCTGAAGATCATACTTCTGTTCCGCAGTTGGTATCCAATATTGTTTTATAAACACAATTCACTTTAAATTCATACATAGCAATCAAATAAGCTTTACATTTCTTTTATTCTTTTATTGAGGTGTGCGACAGAGAATTCTTGAGCAATCGAATCAATTTTCTCAGTAAAAAGTATAAATTTGTATGAGAATTTTTGTTAATATTTAAAATATTGAAAATATTTAAGATCTTAAAAAATCAAGCAATTCGGACAGACAAAATTTCGAGTTTGTATAAAAATATGGACACTTTACATATCTAAAATTTCTGTATTTTGTATGTCAAAACTCTTATGGGGTTTTCTATGTGTAAATTCAGATTTTTTTGTGACGCATGGAGCGGTAGATCTGTCAAATTCCAAGCTAAACATTTTTTAAAAATTTTATTAGTATAGGTGCAAAGATCTGATCTTAAAGATTTGATCTTGAATCAAAAATAAATCAATTTATGTTGCCCCATGGAATGCAGAAAGAGGAAAAATTTGTGTTTTGACAGATCTAGATCAAGAATAAATTGATTTATTTTGCCCATGGAAAATCCCATTTTAAATCCAGAAGGTCTTCCGGATTGTAAAAAAATTTAAAATTACAATATTTTTGTACACATGTCTTTTTTTTTTAAAGGTCTCCAGTCTAAATGATCGTTAGGTTTGTACAAATGGCTTCAAAATTATTTCTATCAAAATTTTCTTATTAAAAAAGATGATGATGACTTTGAAAATTATTTCAAATTTATAATCGCACTTTGTAAAGAAATGACATAAAAAAGTTATCTCCATACTTTCGAAATCTGAAAAAAAAAATAAAGAACGAGGCTTGTATAGACCTTTTTGTTTTCGAGCCATCTTAAATTTAAATTCGTAGTTACCGTGGCGTGATGGATGGTTAGTGCATAGGACTGTCATGCCAGACGTCTTGTGTTCAATACCTGTCCGTGCCACGTAGTTTTGTCACAGGTGCCGCCTCTTGCAAAGAATTGACAAATACTTCAAAAAAAATTCTTGTCACAAAAATGGATTCCTTAAATAAGCCGTTCGGATTTGACATAAAACTGTAGGTCCCCTTCATCCCTGACAACATTAATCGCACACAGGAATGGTTGAGCCATCTAATTTATTTATTGTTAACTTGATTTCAGTTTAGTACAATGTTCTTTTATTCCTTTGTTCTGAATCTCTGTGATTTTTAGTCCCTAGATCGTTATTTCGACTTTTTTATACGAGCTTGACATTGCTTATTTTAATCTCTTCGACGTTTTCAATATAAAAAAATATGCTTTCATCTGACAGTTTTATAATGAGTTTGATAGATTATCAACTCTTTGTCCAAGTTTTAAGTTACAGAAAATTTAAATTGAGTTGGGCCAAAATTATAAAAAAAAAGAGGCTGGGATGCGACCCACACTGATAACTTCCCATCCCGTCTGTCTTGCTTAAAAGTTTGTCTATATGTAGCAATTGTTACCAAATTTGCGTACTATTTTTCGTAAATTTTATTTTTTTATGAAAAAACGGACTGTTGGATTTTTATAAAAAAATTACTGAATATCGAAAACAATATTTTCTGTGAAATAAAATAAGTTTGAAGCCAATATTTGTAATTTTTGAAAAGCTACTTGAGTCGAAAGTAAATTTTTACGAAGTTTTAGTATTGTTTTTTTTTTAGGTTTTTATTTTTTATAAAAAAACTGTCAATTAGATTTTTCTCAAAATTTTATCAGATGTCAAAAAAATTATTCTTCGTTGCACAAAATTGTTTTGGAGATGAAATCATATTTTAGCCGTAAAATTTTCGAGGTGACACATTTTTTTTCAGTTTTTTTGATTTATAAAAAAACCCGTCAATTGGATTTTTTTCCAAAAATATAATTGTTTTGTATCACGTTACAATTTATAATATAAAATTTAAGTCAAGTCTCTAGCGTCATTGGTTCATGAGATATTTAGGTTTAACCAAAATGTTCACCTTTTTTTAAACTGCTATAGTAAAAAAAAAACCACCCACGCAATGTTCTTGAGAGCCCTTTCTGCATCTTTCTGCCTTATTATCTGTATAACAAAATTTATTTGAAATCGATATCTCTTCTGGTTCTTAAACTATGAACTACGAAAAAAACGTCGCGAACGTACAGACGTACGGACGTACGAACGTACGTACACACGCACGCACAGACATCTTTCTAAAAATCTTTTATTTCGACTCTAGGGACCTTGAAACGTCGAGAAATGTCAAAATTTTCAATTCGACAAATCGGACCCATTACAATAACTTCCTATGGGAAGTTAAAAAATGTTATAACTTGAAAAGTAAACGGATGTGGACACATAACCTATTATCTTGTTTGTCTTAGAATTACCTCAGGAACAAAATAATGACTTCCTTTCTTTTGTGACGAGGTCTATGTAACACTATATTTATCTTATCTATCTGCTTATGGCTTTTTAAGTAAGTCTTAAACCGTTTTTTTTTTTAAACTAAAAGTTCCAAAAAATACCAAAGAAGAACACATTAAATTTATATAAAAAGTTCATAGCATTCTTTATTAAACTCTAAAAACAAACTCAATGCACGATCATCAGAATGTTTACCATATCAATCAGAGTCTTCATCATCGTCCGACAGGTCATCTTCATCATAGTCACTATCAGTCAGTTCATCTGAATCCAATTCACCTTCGGTTCCTACTCTGAGTTCTTCGATCTTCTTAAGCAAATTATCTCTTGAATGGGGAATTCGTTTGGGTATGGGTTTCTCAGCAACATCAGCCCCCTCTACACCATCGGCGGTGGCGGCAGGATCATCTGCTTCATTATCTTCCTCCTTATTCTCAGAGTTATCCACTTCACCTTTCCGCATATAACGAAGGAATGCTCGACGTTTTCTTTCTGAAAACGACTTAATTAATTTATCCATTTCCACCTTAAGTTTGAGTTCTTCCTCTGGCGTTGGCAGTGCAGGCTCAATTTCCACCTCATCGGCCGCCTTCAAACACTTGGCACAAACTTTCGCCGATATAGCACAGTCCCGACAGAGAACATGGTAGGCTTTGCGGATGTTTCGTTGCTGGCATTTAACACAGGTTTTTGGTTGGGTAAGGGGTTTGTATTTTTTGTATTTAATTTTCCATTCTATCACATGTTTACATCGCTGGCACACTTCAGAAATGTGCAATGAATTTATCAATTTTTGTTGTGGTGTTTTGTCGTGCAAGTCGTTCTTGAAGACATGACGATTTTTGTATTTTTGTGTACGCGTCCGTACTGCATTGCCCTTCTGTGAACTCATGCTGGATTTAAAAAGAAAATGTTTAAAATTAAATTCATAAATCAATTAAGTTAAATTTATTACTGTTTATTTAAATTTAAACTTCACTAGTTGATACGCAGCAAGCAATGTGCTTCGATAAACAGAAAAATATAAACTTGTCAAAATAAACACACATAACCTCACAAATAACTGTCATTGTGGATTGTAAAATAGTGGGATACGAATGTGGATTGAAAATTAGTATACTTTTTAGTACTGTGGTTATGGTTTGTGTATTTGCTAGATTATAAGTTCTGTTTGTCAACTTTTTTAAATTACATTTATTTGAGCAAGTGATTTCACTTTAAATTTCTTTTCCAGTATTTTTTAAGAGAATTCATTTTTTATTTATTTCAATGAAATATGGGACAATAATTTAGAACAAATGTTCCTTTCTAATAAGATAAACATTCAGAAAATTTTGTATCTCACATTTTTCACTTTTATAAATATTTTTAGATAAATTACGAACCCAATTGAAAAAAAGATGCTCGATCTTAAATTGTGTCTTTTGGATTTGATTCGCCCTTCTGGATCGTGCACTAAACCAAAGAAAACGCTCAAGGATATCTGCGATAAATATCCCTCAGACTTCATGCATAAATACAATAATGTCAGTGTCATTATTTTCAATGAAAATATATCGATGGCAAGTAAATATAATACACAAAAATTCGAACAATCAGGATTTGGACAACACTTCCGGCAATACTCTTATAGAAATCGTTCAAAAAGCAGAAGCCCTAGCAGTACTTCTACTTCTTACTGTCCATCATCAAAGTCAAAATTGGATTACGATTCGGAAGACTTCATCAGAAGTGACATTTTACGAAAAAGTCCAAGGAGAGAATGTGAATTCGAATTCACTTCACAGGATACAGATAGTTTTGATGCGAATACTATAACCGATGAAGCTCGAGATAAATTAGATTCATTTTGTACGCTTTGCACTTCATCGTTTAGCTACACGCAATGTTGCAGGTTTTGTGAGAACTCAACGTGTGGATGTGGTTCGAGGTGTGGTTCTGAACGAAGTAATGGAAATAATAACAAACCGTTTTCTAAGTCAACCATCAGGTATGAATATTATAGTTGGTAAATAAATAGAGTGACTTTAAATGAAAATTATTAATGAAGGTTACATTTTTATCGATATTTTCTGTAAAATAAAAGCGATGTTTAAATAACAAATTTCCATTTGTAAGACAATAATAAAAATTCAGCTTTTCGACCGTATTTTAAATGTATACCGATCCGTCACCATTCAACAATTGCTCTTAGTGATGCCGAGTGCCATCAAAATGAAAATGAGTTTCGTTTAAATGCAATACAAATTAAGCAACATAACAAAATAGCTAGGAAATAAAATACCAGGCCCGTTCCCTAACTCTGTGATTTTTTGTCAAAAGTTCTATCATTTTATGTTCAATTTGAAGCCCTGTCCATTTCACATGACTTTTTAATAAATAGCACGGTATATTTAGGCCTGCTCAAACAGAACGCGGTCTTGCGGGATGGAAAACAAGTTTGCCCATCGCGTACCCTGAGTCTGTAAAATTATACGTTGTTGTTCTAACAAAACGCGATCAAGGTCAGCTGTTAAAAACGGAACGTTGCGGTCATAATGAAATTGTAGAATTGTACAAAGAACGCGACGGTCAAACGTCAAAACACTGAGTTATTTTTTTGAATGTCAAATAAAACTCAAAGGTATTTCTTGTTAGTAAAATCAAGAAGTAAGTTTGTGATAAAGTTTTCATATTTTTGGAGTGTGAATTGTCTTCAATTGATCTGGAGATATTCGGAAATATTTATAAAAATGATCTTCATACAAATTCAGTTCCAATGGATCAAAGTTTATTTTCCAACCACTGGCAAGTTCACATTTACTACTATTTTCGAAAACATCGATAAAACATATTAGATTGGTGAATTATGGCGTATACGCACTTTTTAATTTTATAAAATTTGTTAGCAAAAGGAGATTGATCACTTTTTCAAAATAAAATCTTACAGTTATGCCTAAGAAAACATTATTCGAGATACGAAAGTGTTTTAATTGAGTTACGAAAACAGATTTATGTTTGATTTAAGATCAAATCTGCAGATCTGGATTTTTCGGCAGATTTACAACTTCTTACACTAACAGTTATACAATTTAAACAAAATATTTAGCTGGAAATTTGACAGCTTTACCGCACTTGTTAACACGTACCGCAATTACACTAATACATAAAATTAAGAAAAACAACAATTCAAATCGTGTTTCACAAATCAGAATTTACCCATGGAAAACCTAATTAATTTTAAGTTGTCAAAGTGTTTTTTAGGGTTGCCTATACTTCGCTACAAAATTGAAGACTAAAATTTTGCGATATCCAAAAGAACGTTGACTTATTGTTATATTTTTTTTTCGTTTCCCGAAGACCTGCCTGAATCTTTATTTGAATATATGTATTTTATAATATGGAATCTAACTTTAACATGTTTAAATTAAAATTCCAGTTACACAGTGAAAGTAAAAGCTCCATCACCCATTGCTAAAATTTTGCGCTTTAATCAATCAATTAAAAATATGAAAATATATTTTTTAAGGCTTTATAAAAACCGTATATGTATACAAATGTCAAGCTTCTATGACCTTGTAATAGGCGTGAAATGCATTGAGTTGGTTTAACAATTGAAAAACTGTACATTAAACATCAGACGTTAAATCTACATACGAGTATATGTACTGTCATCCACATTTATATACTGCTAACTTTTCACAACGTAAACGCACAATCTTTCGAGAGTGAGAGTAGGTTTAAATTGAATCTAAACTCTTGTATACTGGATATGGTAAAGTGATGGAGGAGCTCAATAGCAACATTTCAAAGATTGAAAATATGTACAAGCGCGCTTCAAGATGAAGAAACTAATTTTCAGATTATTAACGATAAAATACGTTTGCAGTTTTGTTTTTCGCTTCATTTCTAGACGCCTAATGGCTAACGCTTATGCGATCTACACAAATCTAAACGGTTAATATCGATATGATGAATGGTCTGTGAAAGAAGAGATATCCAATTTTATTAATATTTTTTTTTGAGGAGATTTATATCTATTTCATCCACAGACAAGGTTTCATAAATAAATGCACAGTATAAGGTTGACTTTAATAGACACATTTTTAAAAAAATTTGCTAAAATGTGTTTGACATTTGTTTTTATAATTTCGTTGAAGAAACATTGGTGTAAAAAAAACTTACTAGGGAATTACTTTTATAAAGCTAAACATTTGAATACAATATCTTTTACTTTGAAGTATGTACATTATATGCACTTTGACAGAAGCTACTCCAATAAAATTGATAGGATTTGTGATATTGTGAATTGGTCAAGTAAACAAACAAACCTATCATGAAATGCACTTGATTTTCCTGTCAGTATTAGGAATTAGCTGCAAACTTTCAGTTTTTAAAGTTTAAATTGAGTTTCCAACCAACATTTTGATTACCATCCTTTTTAGATTTTACAACCAACCTTGTTGCCCACAAAATGTTTGGAGTTTCTTGATACATTTTCATTTAATTATATTTAATGCTTCTATTAAAAAATTGACAGCAGAAGTGTCACCATTTGTGTAGTAAATTATAGCAATTTTAAAGCGTTCCATCGCTTAATGAAGTTTTTCATTGTCAAATGTGAAAAGATGACAGCTTTAAAAGTGACAGCTGTCCAAATAGCTGACTATTAAAAAATGTATGTACCTAGTCGTGCCCTAAATTCTCTTACAAAACTTCAAAACCTTTTTGCTAAAACATCCATTTGATACAAAATGGTTATCTTATTTTTATAAATGTTAGGTTTCAATTTCGATTCTGTTACCATAAAGCGAGGTGATAAAGAAAATATAATAGCCATTATTTCCTAATATACCTAAGTATGGGTTCTGGCGTAATTTTCTTGTTTTAAAACCCACTGCGAACCACAATTTCGGAAATCGGATTCTTCACCCGGTTTGCTATATTAAAAGAGTAGATGACAGTCCAAAAAGTAGTCTGCTCGTTGGCCTATGAACGCAGTACGGGAACAAAAACCACTAAAACCCCTAAGGAATAGAAAGATATTTTAGAGATTTGGATATATTCATCAGATCCAAATCTAAATGCTAATTAGGGAGCGTCTACACATAAAGGGACTCGGAAGACTCTAAAAAGTTATTGTGCGTGAGCGTGAAATAATTCTTTTTTTCAAATAAAACAGATTTTTATATTTGATGAAGTTTATAACAAACTATCACCAATTCACCAATTTTTTTGAAAGCCTCACCCCAAAGTGTCACACCCCGCCATTTTTGGGAACAAATGTGGATTCTTTTACAGGATTCTTTTTAGGTTAAAAGAGCCAAATAACGAAATAAAAGCGCCTAAGGGTCATTATCGTTGGTTTTAGAGCAGCTTAACATTAGCTCTCGGGAAGGCCATATTTTAATCGATTAAGATTATTTTTTGCTGTCAGAATTGGTTTGAGTTTGCTTGAAAAACTTCTCGTAGAAATGTTTGAATTCTTAAAATAGAGTGTCAAAAATATCAATTGAAATAGTGTGTTCCACTTTAGGTCAATGACCACAAGTTTTAAGGCCTGGAATTAAAGTTAAGGTCATTCATTATGAGTGAAACTATTTCTTTAATTGAACTGATATTATGACAAAACAACAATGAGAACAAAATATTACACGCATATGTAGTTTTTATCTTATGGTGTTGTAACAGAACTTATGGTACAAGCATTTTAAATTGTTCAAATTCTGTAATCATTATGGTTCTAAAATATGTATACAAATACGAAGTCAACTTAGTCAAATACCTGAAACTATCTTCAGGGACGAGTCTAAAGCATCTTGCACATGAGCAACGAACTGCGAACTGCGAACTGTGGATGTTCGCATATTTTGACTTTTCTTTCACATGAGCTTTTATTTCTATTCGCAGGTAGCGACGAATTGTCAACCCTTTTCTCCATATTTTCCTCAGCCATCATGTTTCACACAAAAACAAAACAAGAGTGGTATAATTTTTGAGGTTAAGTTGAGCGCGAACAATTTATTCGTTGCAGTGTGGATGGTATGTGGAACGCGAATAGAGTTTGACAGTTCGCAGCAACCACACTGCGATTCGTTACTACCAAATTGTTTTTACAAAATTCTCTTGTTTTAGAGAACAAAATGCAAATTTTATTATCCTAATATTAGTGTCAATTGGTTTCTTATAATTTAAATGTGTTTTTGTGTGGAATTGACTTTTTGAAATGTGTAAAATCACGTTTGTTCGTCCATTCGCAGTTCGCAGTTCGTTGCTCATGTGCAAGGCACTTAACTCTGATTGTTTATTCTGCAAAGAAAGGTCCCATATCAATTTGCTGAGCGTAACAGCGGTAGCAGCTATATTAAAAACAGTTCGCTATGAAGGCTTCTTATTTGAGGCATTAAGCGTTATAAAATATTAATTTTTACGCATTTTTAAAGCATTAACACCAAAATATAATATTTATAGTTTTATTATTTTTTGTGATCGAAATAGAAAGTGTCATAATATTTTTATAATATTCAAAAGTTAGTTGTAAAAACCTGATCCTAAAACACTTGACCTTGAACGACTATTTATGTAAATGTTGTGAGTTTAGCTTTATTATAAGTTCCCTTTCTCAAACCATACTGCACTGTAACACTGCCATATAAAATGCACTAATGGGTCAACCAAATGAACCCTACTGTAAATTATATTCGTCAACAATATCTATCCCAGCCAGCCCAACAGTGCACTGGCCAAAAGAACTGCATAGCTTAAACCTCTACCGCTGTGCTAGCGCGCTGCGCACCGCGCCGGCCGCTACCTCGGCTTTAGCCGCCCATCATCATCGCCGCCGTCGTCTTCACCGTCTCTGTGCAACTGTAATGCGTCGAAGAAGAAATAAACAGTCAGCCACCTCTAATTTTCTTTCTTCGCGAGTTAGGAGGTTGAGATCGCGAGACTTTGGAGTTGGGACCAATTTCTTCTTCGAGAAATCTATCTTTTCTGCCTTATATTCATATACTCTTTGGCCATTGTTGCGCTTACACGTGATATTTCTGTGGTCTCAGCCAACATATCGTCTGCGTACCCATAACGAACTCGAAGCATCTTTCTTTTAGTGTAAATCTATTTGAGCTAAATATTATCTATCGTCTTCGATGCTGCTTATAGTATAAAAATCGTGTGCATATATTATAAAATAAAAATAGTATAATAATTTGTATGCTGTTTGTTTGTTTAAAGAATTTTTCCCGCTACGCTGCTGCTACTGCTGCCGTTGTATTTGATTTTGAATTGTTTGTTTTTATCTCAAAACTCAACTAACATATCTGCTATAGTGTCTATATGGTATATACTCGTATAGTTGTTCAAATGCTATGAAAGTTCATAAATACGTTTATGGTTGAAGATGGTGTTCGAAAGTTAAAGTGCATTTCGTGTACCTTTGTTGTTTCTTTTTATACATTTTATTATTTTATTTAAACAAAAAAGAAACAGTTCACTTTGGATAGTGTGTAGTGTTACAAAAAAAAAAAATATTTTTATGCAGTTTGCATTCGTTTAAGATTTTCTTTTTCTTGTTTTTTTTTAAATTTCAATATAAATTAAACTTCAAAAAAATTGGTGGTGCTGCAAGTAGTGAGAGTAATGAGAAAGCTAAAATTACCCGGATGAGCTCTTTCAAAAGGTAAGTTTTACTTCAATCCATCCATACTATACCTAACTTTGGGTGTAATTTTGAAAAGGTATGCACATATTTTTTCTAATAACATAGTTAACCACAAACTTTTATCTCATCTTTTATGAGGTCTAACTTAAATGACCACAGGTCATGATGCAAGAAAAATGTTAGGTCTTATGTTATTTAATAGTTAAAATAAATACATACAAATATAAATACAAAATAAAAAGTATTTTTTGTGTAATCATATACACCCAAAAGATAATTTTCACGTAAAATGCAATAACAATTTATAAACTTGGAAAGGAAAAAATTAATGTTTAAAAGTTAGTGAAGATGGCATTTCTGTGTACTTCTCTACTTTATACGTCCAAAGAAATACTATTCATCTATTCCCTTAGAGTTTGAGACATTTTAACCACTATCTAGATCTAAAATTAAAAAGCAGGAAGGCACCTACTTGCGTACAAAACTGGAATACGGAAAACATACATTCTAAAAGCACGAATGTTACCCTTAAAAACTTATTTTTAGCACTAAGTTTCTGTATTTTGAGAAATCGTTGACGTGTTGGAAATTTAATAATAGTACTTTATAATTTATCGACTGCTTTCCATCAATGAATTCAAATTAAATAACCGAATTTATTTCTAACTTCTTGAAGTCCCATCAAATCTGTGGCCATGTTTTAACTAAAGCTAAGTATACACGATTAGAAGATCTTCTAATATAGGCCAAACTGTCAAAAATCTTCCAATAGCATCCAATTAGGGGACAATTTCCAATTTCCTATCAAGTACAAATTGTTCGTTCATACGGTTGGTTGATTTTATATAGAATTACATATAAACAATACGAGGTGTGTTCAAAAAGTACCCGGAATTTTTAAATTCCGCGGGTCTGGAGAGTCCGAAGGTCAAAATTATTTTTTTATTGTGTTGTATACATGCCCCTAAAGTATGATGCAATTTTCAGCTATATTCACTGCTTACTTTGCCTGTGGTAGTTGCTAAAGCCTAGTACATACTTGTGAACCATCTCGTGAACCCATACAAATTTCGGTTTTTGGTTCACCCGTGAACGTGCTCGTGAAGCTGAGTGGAGAACAAAGTGGAGAGTTTTCGTTCACGGACAATTCACGTGCAAAATGTACGGGAACTGTTGGTGAAGCTTTGTCATTTGGTTACAAAAAAAAGGACAGTTTTCAATTTGTACTGAATACTGATACTGATTCCTCATTTAAAGTTTGTGGCTGCTTTGCGTGTGGTTTTAAAAAAAAAAAGTTAAAATGCATTTATATGAAATAGAATACAAATGTTCACAACGTGTATTCACAAGTGTGTACCAGTGAGCAATTTCAAAAGTTCACTTTCTCCACTGGCGAACGTTCACTTCACGAGGAAGTATGTACTAGGCTTAAGGTTCGACCTGTTTTTGTGAGCTCGGCGATTTTTGCTGAAACTGCTGAATTTTGACCAAAAAAACAATAGCATGAACATCGCTCAAGAGCTGTTAAATGACGTCAACGACGATCCAAGTTTGCTTGAAAGGGTCATAACTGGTGATGAAACATGGGTGTACGGTTATGATGTCGAAACCAAAGCACAATCGTCGCCACCTGGAAGCATCCAACGTCAAGAACGAAAAAAGCACGTCAAGTTCGATCAAATGTGAAGGTTTTGCTAACTGTTTTCTCGATTATAATGGCATAGTGCATCAAGAGTTCTTACCACAAGGTTGTACGGTTAATACCGTGGAAAAAATGCTGACATAAGTGTATTATATCTGTGGGGGACTACTTTGAAGGGGACCACATTGGTGTAAACGAATAAATAAATATTTTTTTGAAAAAACGAAAATTCCGGGTACTTTTTGAACACACCTCGTACATATAATAATTATAATATTAGACAATTTTTTGGTAGAAAATCAGCTGATAACTGTCGAAAATTGTTTGTCCTCCAATTGGAATTGTCTGTTTACACAGTTAGAAGACTTTAGAAAACTTTAGAAAACAAAAAATTAAGCAAACAATAACAACTATATTGTAAAGTCTGTTTATGGCTTCAATCTTTTTCAACTTCTGTTTGTATAACTTCTTTTTCGTTATTTTGCCAGACGGTGACTTCTTATTTATGTACATATTTTCATTTTCATAGTTTTATATTCTTACAAAATCCTGTAAACTCTTGTTGTTGTTTCCTGCTTAAAAAACGATTTGTCAATTAAATTAAATTAGCGGACAATCGTGCTATTATTTGAAAATCTAAAAAGTTTTGTGTTTAGACAAGTTTTAACGATTGCAAGAAGTCGGCTGTTTTTCTGATAGAAAATTGGTTGCCAATTTTGTTTCTGTCACTTTTGACAGATAAAATTGAAATTTTTTTGAGAAAAATCTGCAATTATTGGAAGACCTTTCAATTGTGTGTAGTCAGCTTAAGGTACCATTAATAATATCCATGGATCAACAGTAAAAATTTGATTTGTAGTAAATGATACAACATCTTTTTTGAAACTGAGATTTTCGATAAGCGTGCGATATCTTTACATATTTTGAGCAATGTAAATTGTATATTGTAGAATATTCTACTACGAAAATGGCTCTATAGTCATGTTTCTCGAAAAAATGAGCCATTATATTATAATTAAATTTCATGGGGGAAAAATGGAGAACTTCATTGTGGATTACTGCAGTCCTAGCTTTGCAGATCTTATAACATAACCAACACGAATATCTTTCCCAATTCATACAGTTTTTTTTTTTTATACAAATTTAGTTAAAACATTTAGGTGCATATACCAAAATCTCGAAAACACTTCTTTAGAAAAAGTATTGATTTAAGAGAACATTTTTGCTCAAATCTCAAAAAATCGCTACTTTAACTTTTAGTGATTTGTTAAATTCATTTATCTTCTGGTTTTCTCTATTTACGTTTGTTTGCTTTGTTAGACTGTTTGAAAACTAGTAAATTTTTTGTCAAGACAGAAAAATGTTAAAGTTTTGGATAAGCAAGTAAATTGCTAAATATTTAAAACAAAGTTCGAACTTATAAAATGAATGCTAATTGTTTAAGATTTTCCACCAATACTTTGACTAACTAATTGTTACAGGCTTACACGATTTAGTCAATTTTTGATTCATGAAGTAAACACTTCATCTAGATTCTAGAGGAATATCAAGGAATCATTTATTGTTTTTAGTTTGATCTGAAGAACAAATGTTAAGTGACTGTTAAAAAATTGGCTCATAATGATGATTATATACGTTTTTAAAAAAAAGAATGGCATTTTTGAGCAGCAAGTGTGACCCACATTTTTGAATGTGAAGGGACTAGTTGTAGCTATCATTGAAATCGATCCGGACAAATTTTTGAATCGATATTTGACGGTGTTTCCTTTGATTAGAAATGAAAATTATATACTGATCGATCGGAAATCACACAAAGAATTTTTTTTGAGAAAAAAAAGTGTAATTGCGCATTTATTTTTCGCTAGAAATGTATTTTTCTATTTTCCGGGCGAAAATTCATTTTCCTGAACAGCTGATGCTTTTATGTTCAAAAATGAAACGAATCGTTTCCTGATTTGTGTTCCAATTCCACACAACTCCAATGACAGATTTCTGTTAGTAAACAGTTGTCGGTGGATTTCAATCAGGAAATTTTTTCAATGACAGAAATTTTAATTGATAAGCTATTAAAAGACCTGTCAAAAAATTCCAATGTTCATTTTTAATGATGAAAACCAATGATAGCTAGGGAGACGGACATAATCCCGAAAATCAAAATCCCGAAAACCCACAATCCCGAAAACCCAAAATCCCAAAAACCCACAATCCCGAAAACCCAAAATCCCGAAAACCCAAAATCCCGAAATCCCGAAAACCCAAAATCCCGAAAACCCACAATCCCGAAAACCCAAAATCCAGAAAACCTACAATCCCGAATGGCCAAAATCCAGAAATTTTCTTAAATTTCTAATATTTATTTCAAAATAAGAAAGAAAAAAGAACTCAACAATAACAATTCAGTAGTAAAATATTCTTATGAAAAACAAAATTTCAAATAGTTTAAGAGCAAGGAGATAAATCGTCTTATTTAATATAATTGTGTGTCATATGAAATACTTTTTAGGAAATTAATATTGGAACGTTCCTTTCGTTCCGATAAAATTAAATTTTTTTTTTAGCTTATACTTTTTTTTTATTGGTGACCTTCAAAAAAAAAATTTGTAGGTTGTCTTTGCAATTCCCGATCTTATATAAAAAACAGTTTGATTTGATGCTATTATGCTTTTGCAAAGCATTTCGAAATCGAAATCCCGAAAAATTATATAAAATGAAAAATTTGCGCAAATTCGGGATTTTGATTTTCGGGATTTTGACCCCAACCCTGATAGCTATCCGGCGGCTTAGAGTGTTTAAAATGCATGACTGGATCGCACATACTTGCTTAAGTAGTCAAAGATTCTGTTTAAACATATGTAGTACCTCTTAAGTTAAGATTTAAAAATATACCTGCAAAATAAGTTTCTCTTCAAAAATTTTTCTAAAAAACCTTAATTTTCAAAATTTGTATTTGAAAATCTTTAGAGCATTTTTTTTGAATTAATTTAATTAATTAATCAATTTTTGTTTAAAAATATTTTTGGTATGCAGTTGTTTAGAATACATATTATATTAATATACATTTTATATCTGATTTTTGTAAAAAATGTTAACCCGTTTTCAAGATACCGAATTTTGAAAAAAAAGTTATTTTTTTTTTTTAAATCCAAAACAAAAAATTGTTGACAGTTTTGATCATCATGAAATCCGTTCATGAGTTCCTGAGAAGATTTTAAAAAGAAAATAACGGTTTTATGGGGGATACCCTTCGATTTTTGACCAACAAACTTTTTAGGGGATTACTGTTATTTTGAATCCTTAAACAAAATTAAAAAACGCCTAACGCAAATCTGCTTAAAACCTTTATTTCCAAGTTTGAACTCAATCGATCCAATAGTTTTGGGCTGTTGTGAAGAGGACAGACAGATAGACGGACGGAATCAGGGGACCCACTTTTATGACTTCTCTACCAACGTAATGCCATGTTTTACTAAAATCTCGAGTTCGAAATTGTACGAATGCAATACTTGCCATGTACAGTACATTATGTACATATGTAGTTACTATACGTCGCAAGTAAAAATGTTTTTAAAGATAATTTTGTTTAAATTAAGACCTTGTTGTAGAAATTTCGTTTTAAGATCACTTTTAAACTTTTTTTGAGATCACATTTTGACGTTTTTTTTTCCGGTCATCATAAGTGCAAACAAAAAACACTCTTGTGAATCAAATATCAAAATTTACAAAAACACATAATAAGCTAAAAGTTAATTTACTTGAAATGTTGTTAAGAAATAAATAATTTTTTTTATCTTTGATAAATACGAAATGTTTCTTTCTTCTTCCTTCCTGTGCCCGATCCTGTTTCGAACAACCATTTAAGGATTTTTCTAAATGAAGCATTGTTGTGCCTGTAAATTTACAAGGCTAAAAAGTTACTTCCCTAAGCGAATCCCTACGACCAAGGCGTTTACTTTGTTTAAACCTTAAATGCCACCATTGTTTATTTTTATAAAAATTCATTTTAATGACTGATATCGAAAGTATCTCCGTTTTAACAGTTTCAAAGAAAGTGTTGTGATCTTTTCAATATACATTCAAACATATGTATTTCTTTTTAATTTATGCAAAACAAACAAACAAAAGATCGAATTCTTTTTTTTTTTACAAATTAAATGTTATTTTATAAACTTTTTTCGATTAATCAAAGTGTGAGAGTTACGCATATGGTATATGTCTTTAATCGCTTTAAATTTAGACAGATATGATATGGACAAAAAGCTTCTTTCTTTCACTTTTGATTTATTATAAATTCATAGAATTATCATTTCATTCAAAGTTTCATTCGTTGACATTTGTTCCGTTATTCACTTTTGATCTAGATTTCAATAGATAATTTAAATAATAGATTTATTATTGTCTTGATTTAGGTATTTAGTATTTGAATCTTTTGATGCTATGCATTTTGTTTGTTGACATTTTTGCAAAGCGGTCAAGACATAATAGGCGGATCTAAGAAGTCGTGTGCTGTAAAACTGTAACTTGGACCCAGGAGATAATAAACAAATTCGCACAATTTCAAGTTTATAATGTACATAGCTCGTCATCGCATTACTACATTCTACACCTTAAGTTTAAGAATTTCTTTGTTTACGAGTAAGTTGAGGACAATTTAGAACGATTAGAAAATCGGATTTTTTAAAATATCAACAGCATAAATAATTTAAAGCTGCGTGAATCGAAAGTAAACCATACTCATTTTTATGTGTTAATACAAAATGGTAGTGCTCAACGGATATGAAATTATCACTATTTTTGTGGGATATCCGCATTGATCTTGCAGAAATGTCAATAGTTGTTAACTTTAAAGCCATTAAATGTTGCACACAATTCTCTTTGATAAAAATGGCCAGTCTTAAACGTATAACCATAACAATAGTTTTTAAAGCTAAACTATGCTGTAGAAGACAGTAGACTGCAGGCTCCTTTCTCCTATTGATAGTTCCACTATTTTCTCCCGCATATATATGTACATCGGGCGGGTGACGGACTGGATGGCCGGAGCACAGTGGCAACAAATTTTGTGAACAAAATGCGTGTCGTTGCAACAAAAAACACTCCTTTAGTTCGTCGCTGCCACCGCCGCGCCGCCGCTGTGTCGCCGTTAAAATTGATGAAAGGTGCCCGCAGCAATGTTTTTTTGTTTTGTTTTTAGTAAATTTTAGAAATACAGGTTCTTGCAACTTGCAACAGTACCAACACTGCACTATGCACCAATAGCAATTATGTATGATTTTTGTTGTTGTTTTTATTTTCTTATTTTCAGAAAAATTATATTAATGGAGTTGTTACTTGTTTTCTATTACATACGTCCAAGATATTCGTCTCAACAAGTAACATAAAGATATTGGTGGACATGATCGGCAATACGGCAATGAAAGTTTTATCAAAAGTGAAAACTTATCAGAAAGTTATAAGAAATAATTGGTATAATATTCGTTTTCCAGTTTAACACTTGCACTTGCACTCGTTCGCTTATGATATTGCCTCATGCCTAAGCGAGACACTCGTGTAACTTTAAAATTCAAATAGTTATTTATGATGGAAATAAAAATAGAAATTAATTTATTTTTTTTTCTATGAAAATAAAAAAAAAAAATTATTTTTATCGTTACATATTTATATCGTTTCTTCATACAAAAAATTGGTATGCGGGAATGGAAGAGTTGTTATTTATTTATTTATTTTAATTTTATTATTTATGAAGAAATCAAATTTTCCGACAAAAATGTTGAATTTAGATATTTATGTAGAGTCGTTAGAGATAAGAGTACGTACAATTATTAGTCAATATTTTGGTCATAAATAATAACGTTCTATTGCTTAGAGACAATAAAAATTTCATTTTAAAAAAACAACAGGATTAACCATAAACAGTGTACGATGAGTCTGATACCAGCTTTGTTGACCTTGCGTGATGGTTAGTGTGAAGGACTTCCATGCTAGAGAACCAGGTCTATTAGACTCTGCTTGTAGCATCTACATTTTTTTCCAGGCTACACTACCTCTTACGAGAAATTTAAAAACCCTCCAAGAGTGGTTCTGTTTCGGTACACAAATGTTAGGTTCATGTCACTACACGCACACTAGCATCGTTGAGAATTGAATGTCGCTAGGACCTGGTTGCAAATTTATGTAGTTTTTGACTCCCAATCCACACGTTTCGGATTGGTGCTTTAATATAGAAGTATTATACTTTTTCAAGCATTAACAAATGTCAAAGTCATAATTAATTAATTTATCAAACTCATATTATTGCTGAACTAAGTCTCAGGATTTCTATACCATCCAAATCTTTCTGGGAGAATAGGCCATTCCTGAAAGACGAATCCATCCACTTCTACACAGATGGATCAAAAACTACTGGGGGGGTTGGTGGAGGCTTGTATTCTAAACGACTAAAATTAAGTCTCTCATTTAGCCTTCCTAATCACTGTAGCGTGTTCAAGGCATAACTTTTCTTTTGGCGATAAAAGAAGAAGTCTTGTCCTAACTTAAAAAAAAACGTAATATTAACACCTGATATCTGGATTTTCTCAGACAGTCAGGCTGCCATTAAATCTTTGGTTTTTTGATGGGTGCCGGGCCATAGAGACATTCCAAAATAGAGACTCGGCAAAAATGGTACAGTACTACACATTCTCTCACTTTTGGCTAATGCTGACATATACCAAGTGTAAGCTTTTGCTTAAACAATACATTAATACGTTATAAAGAAAACCAACATCAGGTGGAATAATATCACCATTCACCACCTGTCAGGCCCTGTCTGGACTACCCTAGATATAAAAAGTTCAAAGTGTTTGATATCTTTAAGCAGATTTCAAATAATCTCGATAACCGAATAGTGCCTTATAGGAAAGCACGCGCGCCACGGGCCTAGGCGTATTCTCAAATGATATTTGCAAAACTTGTATGGACGAGGAAGAAACAGTTCTTCATATTCTTTGTGAAGGGGGGTAGATTTTGAAATAGAATAAAACAAGCTGTGTTGGAGGTATTAACAAAATTATATTTTTATTTTAAAGGCGCATGTATGCCATTAAGTGTGGAATATGATATCATTCAAATGCCCACCTCGGCTTCTTACTGTGGCACGGATCCGAGTGGTCAAATTTTCAATAACTCTTCCTCATAGATCCGGCTAAATTTGTGCGATGGCCTGTGTTATGTTCACCTTTTGGGCATCGGTCGATTGTGGTTTATTTGCATAGACCTGCGACTTCAAGAAACCCCACAGAAAAAAGTCTAGGTCAAATCGCATGACCTTGGTGCCCAATTCACATCACCCCTGCGAGAGATAACCTTACCCTCAAATCGTTCATGCAAAATGTCAATCGTGGCGTTAGCTGTATGCACGTAGCACCGTCATGTTGGAACCACATGTCGTCTAGGTCCATATCCAAAAATGCGCCTCGTCACTAAAGATGATTTTTCGGCCAAACTTTGGGTTCTCTTTCAAACGATTCGAAGCCCTGTCAGCGAACAAACGGCATTGTCTATGGTTATGAACTTTGAGCTCCTGGGTCAGTTGTATCTTTTACGGGTGTGACGCAAAATTCTTCAAGTTGAAGTCTGCGAAAGCCGAGTTCTTGTGCACGGCGAGGAATAGACTGTCTCGGGTTCTGTTGTACACTTTCACGGACCACGGCGATGTTCTCGGCCGATCTTGAGTTCTTTGAACTGAACGTATGGGTGTTGGCTGATTGTATACTGAACCGGTCGTCTCAAATTTGGCCACCAAACGTTGAAAAGTCGACTGTGAAGGGCCACCAAGTCTACCGTAAAATCGGCGCAATGCGCGCAACTTTGGCGTAAACGAACACTCATTTGGCAATGAAATAATACCTATTAATTTTCCAATTTCACAAAAAATCTTTGTATGTATATACAAATTTAAAAACACAACAAACTAGTTAATCACCGATTTATAAAGTTCAGTTTTTAGTTAAATTAAAAAATGTGACCAATTGAAATGTTGACAAAACTCCACTTGATTTGAAAGTAAGGGAGTTTTTTGGCTAGCTTTCCAGTCAACTTTCCAATAAAGTTGCCTTGACTCTTTGGTGTTAAGTAAAAAGGTCTTAAGTGAAAACAGTCCATAAGGCGCAACAGTCCATAAAGAATCAGGGTCTAGTGACTTAGAACTCTCAACCCAAGACATCTGGCATGACTGTTCCACACAATAACCATCATGACACGGGTACGGAAAAACTGCCAATTCGTGTTTTTTTTAAGACTAAAAAACAAAAATCGACTATTAGAAACCGATCGTTTTTTTTTAATTTCCCCTAAAATTTTTGTTCTTAATTTGTCTTCGTTTAATATTGAAAAAAATATTTTTGTATTGCTCCAGAAGTCCCCATACCCCCCCATAGAACTGTTATTTTGTTTTTCAGTTTTCTCAAAAACTAATCAACCGATTTCAATCATTTTTCTGCACAAGCTCTTATACTGCCTCAATAATATTTTATGATCAAAAATGTCATTATTTTTATTTTTTTTATTAAAATATAAACATTTTGTTTCGAAATTTGTATTTCAATTTCAGTTTTTTACGAAATGGTAAAATATAAATAACTGTATACCAAAAATATTTCTAAACTGAAATTGAAAAAAATTATATACACAAAATTAATTTAAAAAAAAAATACACTAACGATTTTCAAATAAAAATGTTTGAAAAACTAATGTTTTATTTTGATAAATCAAATGACATTTAAATTTTTGAAAACAAACTTTTTCTGCAGGTACTTTTTCAATCTTAAAATACAGAAAATATTTTTAAAAAGACTCTTTAAATATATGAGCAAATGCATGCGACCCCAGTCGTGCATTTTATTTGTTTTGAATACATAGAACTGTTGTTGTCATATTTTAGTTGTTATATTAAATGTCTCAATGGTCTTTTTACTTTAATTTATAATTATACGTATGCTGTTTTTTTGAAGAAACAAAACTTAAATTTTCCAAAAGTTTTTGATTTCTTTATTATAGATCTTTCTTAGGATTTACTCCATTATACAAAATGTTGTTCAATTCGTAAAAACAGCTTTAAAAATTTAATTTGAAAAATTCTTTTTTCTAGAATTCAAAAGCAAAAAATAAATTAACATTTAGGTTATATATACAGCAAATTTAATTGCAAATTCACTTAAATAAAATGTTTCTATGAAAGAAGTTGCATGCAATAGGATTGTATGTACTATTTAACATCTATTTTTACTAACAAGAATCTCAGATTTGTAATAAAAGGATCACAAATGTTTGAAATTACTTTAAATCAGAACGAAAACCTAAATATCGAATACTTGTTACGGTTTCCAAGTTATCATTACCATAATTGGTAAGATTCAGTATTTTTTTTTGTGGTTAAAACCAACTTGTATTCAAAATATAAAACACCTACTTAACGTTTTTTCTATCTACTATCAATTAATCATCTATATTACATATTTGATTTCCTGAAATTTTCTTCTTCATGTTCTTTTTTTTCTAGCCCATTTAGAATTCTTTTTTATGATATGGAATGTAAAAATGCATGAATCAAGACACGGTGGAGATCACAATTTAAATACCTCAGTTTCTTATAAGACCATATTCCATCAATTCAGACGTATATTATAGAATTATTATTTAATATAAGATAATTTCTCTATGCAGACTGCACATTACCACAAGTTCTACATCTGCGTGCTTCCTATAATTTAAACTTAGCACAAGCTCTACATGAGGTAGAAAAAGGTATATGTACTTCATAAGTCCATTGAAATACTGATGTAGTAGGGAGGGTATAGCTAACTTAAGCCAATTTATTGTTGAGCGCGAGTGACTTATAATTATGGATTATTGCACATAACTAAACTTTTTATTTTGTTTAACATAACTTTGTAATACTATATTATACGTATGTATACCAACTGTTGAAACTGTATCTTTAATTGATCTGACAACCGACTGCAAAATAATTCTTTATATAGAATTTGAAAACTGAAATTGGGGATGATGAAAATTACAAGAATTTAAAATTAAAAACACAAGGAATTTGTCAATGCTATGGATTCTCTGAAACCTTTAAATTTGTTTATACTTAAAAGTACTTTCAAAAACCTATTGTTGAATACTTAGTTGATATTTAACAAGGTAGCAATTTTGTAAATATTTGCTAACAAGTAAAATACTAGTTTCCTTTTATTACAAACGAAGCATTTCACACACACTTTTAAGCAATTTTAAGCCAATTAGTAAATGTAAACGTTGTTTTTTTACGAAATGACACTTTTAAGACGTGTTTGGAACACTTGTAAATAAATTTAAATCTGAAAAACGAACCTATTAATATGAAATTTCAAAAAATTAGGAGTCATAAGGATGTAGAAAATTACTAAAAGTTTTGTGATGTTAACTTTAGTAAAATATTGAGGCACAGGAAGATGCCAAATTCTTTTAGAATAAGTAAAATCATCCTTCTAGCTTGTTAGAAAAGGCGTACGCAGGGGGTTGCGGGGGACAGTTGCCCCCCAAAAAATGTATGATCGATTGAGAAATAGCAAATAATGTTAACTTAGATAATGATTTTAGAGCAGTGGGTTTCTTAAAATACATTATAATTAGAAATCAAATATTTTATTACTACTATTACTATTTCTATGCTATGTATTACTAATATTTTATAAACGATTGTAAAATACACAAATACACACTTTTGTCGAGTCTTACCCCGGATTACAAAATTTTGTTGAGGAGGTTGAGTTGTTATACAATCATTGGAAAGATAAAAATGTATCTCCCGAAGATCTCTAAGAACTCAACTTATGCGATATCGTTCAGGAAGCAAATTTTTTCTCGAAAACAAAAATTGCTATTCAAATTGCCCTTTCCTTACCGTGCACCACGAGCTAGGTTAAAAGAACTATTAGCACGTTAAGGAGAGTCAAAACTCGGCTAAGATAAACCATAACTGAAGATCATTTGAATGTTGCTTGGCCTTCATATAATTATAATGATTCAAATTGTTAATTAATGTATATAGGCATATCGACAGAATCTTTCATTTTCAACAATTGACATTTTTTTTTTATTTTGAGGCTCTAATTTAATTGCTTTGTACTATTTTTTAAATGGTAGCACACCTTTCTTTCGAGGTTTTTCTATCAGTGTATATTATAATTAATTATATATTAATTATGTTAAGTTGTTTCAAAGGTCGTTGAAATGTTTTTTGTTTATAGAACTTAATAAATTTGCATCTGGTACGCTTGAAATTTGCAATATTTAAGCCTATTTTTTATTAATTTTAATTAAAAAATTGTATCCAAACAAGTAGGTTACATAGTTGAAATAAGTCATGATACTAAAATCCATCCACTTAGAAATGGCCAATTTCATTTCTAAGGCTTAATAACTGTGGTAACATGAAAGTTAAAAATACTGGGGATATGCCTATATTTATGTATAAAAATGTAGAAATACTTAACTTAATAAGTTCTCGAATGAATTTGCCTCCCAGATCAAAATCCTGCGTAGGCCCTTACTTGTAAGTTTACTAAAATCGCTATAAAATGTTACTAAAACGTTAAACAGTTTTGCACTAGTTCCATTCAAACTTTTAAAAAATATCCAATTTTAAAGAAACCTTACCACTGGACACAAAACAAGAGTGATAAATACTTTTTGTCCGACTGAAAAATCAAAATTTTAATTTTCAATATACCATACATTAACAACAATCAACATTATTTTAATATTTCTAAGCTATGTTTTGGTTAGTTTATTTTTATCAATTGTACTCTGCAATTCTTAGCCTTAATTGAAGGTTCTTATATTGAGAATTACGGTTCAACAATTTTATATACATATTTCCATATATGTTTGTACTCATTATGTCAAAAAATACAGTCTCCGAAAAGTTGTTTACATAACATTCATTTATTATAATTTATAATTTTATATTCTTTTGTCGTACTTTGTACATATGTAGTATTCTGTATTATTCTTTTTATTAATGATTACAAATATAAAAAGTACCTACCAAATCAACGAGTAGATTCGACCTTAAACGAAGCTCATCATAATCATCCAGCCGAAACGGCCAGGCGGAGCGCGGGTTAGTGAGTGGCAAGTTGGTCAAAATGACTAATATATGTAATATGTATATGCTAGCCCCTTGTGCTCGTATTCACTGGTTGAATACTTTACACATAAACGCGGACATCCGACTTTATAGTAGGTAACAACCATTTTACTAAATACTGGGATCGGTTGTAACAATTTGCTGTTCAAATTTTGATAAAACAATAAACATTAAAAAATTATACTGGAAATTTTCATATGACAAGTGGAGTAAGGCAAGGACCCTCTTTTAAGATCACTTTTTCACTATTTAAATCAATCACTCTGTAATAAAAATAAATGGTATATCAAAAATATGAAAAATGTTAACTAAAGAGTAATACACGCGACAATTTTGGAATGTGAAGAGTTTGTTGGATCTAAACATCTCATCTCGACTCAAACAAGGAAATGCGTTTTTGATTGATCAATGGCTGCCAAACACGGAAATCCACAAGAGTCTTAGAAAATAAATTTCAAAGCTTTCAAAAAGCAATGAAAATTCAAGAACCAAGACGAAATTTAAATATGTTCTTCACAAAACCAAACAACTTAAATGGGATTGGTCTATACACATTCTTCGGGCAACAGATGATAGATGGACCAAAATAACAACAGATTGGAGTCTACTAGATAAGAAAAGAAGAATAGGAAGGCAATTCAAGAGGTGGAGGAACAAAATTTGTGTCCAAATTACTGGAGAGAAGCTTTAGACTAAATAACGTATATAAACGTATTAATTAAGCATGTGTTAACAATTTTAACTTAAATCTTTCAGGCCCCATGACATGTGCACACTGTTGCACTTGTATCTACTTAAAAGAGAAAAATGGAAAATATAAATAAACAAACTTGAAGTTTCAAATGTTTTCTTATAATGGTATTTACTTGTTTTCAAACTATATAGTACATTTTCAAGCTAAATTTTACCAGAATTCAATACAGTTTTTACAGTTATTATATATCAGTAACTGGCAAAGTTACCGTTGACATCAAGCTGTCAAAATATTGAATAACTATTCCAATTCTTCATGTACCTTTTCATACTTGCCAAATTTTTTGAAATTATAAAAAATCGTCTACTTGTTCATTTCTAACACAGAAGTACGCACCGTAAACTTCAAACAGTATTTTGATTTGATTGACATCTAAATCAAATGAAAAAAAAACTTTAAACTAGAAACCTCTTTGAATCTATAGTTTTGCTGTAAAATTGGTTTTAAAGAATCTCAATAACATGGGCGTAAGTTTTAAAGAAAAACATTAAACTTTGTGTATAATTTTGGATACAAATAATAATAGTTTTATTTTACGAATCCATAACGTACCCTTAAGTACCAACTACCTTCATCGCATGTAGGAAAATAATAATACAACAACAACAAAAAAAAACACCTGAAGAGAACAAAGACCTCTTCATTTTGTAGATACATACTGGTGTTGTTGGTTATTAAAATGGGAATAATCAAGAGTTCATCAGCTCAGTAATATTTTGGCATTTTTAGATTCTAATTGCATCTTTTGCGTCGATCTATTAGTTTTAACCATATTAAACGATGAAACCGCCCGATTTGCTATAATTTATTTTGTGTGTCATCTGGGAAAACAAAAACAATGTTTGCCAATTATTCATATGTGCCTAGATCGGTTGTGAACGATACTCAAGTTAAACCAGTATTTGATAAACAAAATAGAGCAGTTTCACCTTTAAGTACGTACCACAAAAACCATAAAGACGACGACGGCGACGGTGATGGCGGCATTAAAGTTAAAGAACAATTGCACGATTCTAAACGAATTTCCTCATCAGCACCAGCACCATGCGATTTAACTTCTTCAGCTTGGATATTACGTTATAGTGAATCAGAAGCAAACTTTCACCCGTGGTTTGGTGGTGAAAGAAAAAAGTTTTCTCAATTCGATCTTCTTCCGTGGCGGAGACAAAAAAATACCTTAGATTTGGCAAACACTCCACATTGCGGAGATGAATCAAAATTAAAATCCAAACGTTATATTGACAAAAGTATTTGTTGGTTAAATAAATTAGAAATTCGAAAAAACAAACGGAAACTGAAGCAACAACTGAAATCTTCGTCGTCGCCGGAAGATAAGGAGAATTTCATACGATTTCGGTTGATATTTTTCATTGAAATTCGACATAAGAAAATGGAAATAATTAAAAAATCAAACTATAAACCGAGGGTTTTTAAAAAAAGTGCACAAACTGTTGGAAATAATAATTTCAATGTGGATTATGGTGAAGTGATAATGACAGGAAGTGGATATTTTAACCAAAGAAATGCACCGGTAGTGGTTCTAAGTGAAACACATTATAAGAGTACAACGAATAGTAAAATGAATAGTGCGAAAATGAAAAGTGCAAGTTCAAAATCCGCAGATATTAATTCGAAAAATTTGAAAGAAATTGAAAATAAAAGTAGAAGTGTTCCTTGTAGAAAGTGTAAAGAAACAGCCGTACGTCTAAGGTAAACAAAATTACGTTATACCCAGACTAAAACTCATAAACATATAAGTTATGCAAATAGAAACCCTTTGTTTTATATTTATTGAAGCTTAATATTCCATCACGCTTCTGGCAATAATATCAATCTTTTTATTTAAATTGATTTATACATACATATGTACATAAGTTTAAAAGCTTGAAGTCATTAAAACAATAAAAACTGAAAGAAAAATGTATATAACTAAGAATATGTTGTAATGTATGGACAAATTTTTAATCAATGAACAACAAATTAAAAATATATCGTTTCGATATGTTACGAAGTTGAATCTTAAATAATAACAAGTGCCAAAAGTAGTGCATTGCAACAAGTAAAAAGTGTTTTTAAAAAGTAGAAAAATGGAATTGTATTTGAATTCAGAACAGAAATAGAACAAGTTGCATCGCCGTTAAAAAGAGTAACCTCTAAAAGTCTAAAGAGTACAATTTGTATCTTATTTGCTTATTACACCATTAATACGCAAAAAGCCCATTAATAAAAATAAAATATTCCTGCAATAAGAAAGTTTCGTTTACCTGCAACTCTTAAAGAAAATCTATTATACAATAAATAAGATCCTTGCTTAGTAACTTTAAATTTTAAGCAAGTTTCTCAAAGTAATTGTTTTTTCGTCTGAGTTTTCACGGCCAATTTTAACCATCTGTACAAAAAATAAACCCACTTTACCAAAAGCCATAATTTGATAACCTACCCCCTTACATCCCTACCCTCTTTATGTTTTGTATATCTTCCTTTTTTTAAGCTCGTTTCAATATTCCATTCTAATTCTAATCGGTTTAAGAACTCGATAAGCTCGTAAACCCTAATTATTTTTGTTCAGAATTAAATTTGAAAAATTAGATTTCACTACATATATTTGAACAAAGTTGACAAATCTACTGGTTATTCTTTCGCTATAAACCTACATCTGTGGTTTATCTTAGTAAACGTTACTAAAGACCAATTTCGTGTTTTATAAATGACTAATCCCATCGAATAAGTCCTAACCTATCGCTTCGGTTTGGTATCTACGCTCAAAAAAATTTGTCCCGCAAGGAATTTACTACAAATCTGGAATCCCTAGTTTGAAACCTTAACAAAACTTACATTTCTCTTCTGTTAAGGAAAAAGACTGATGTAATAAGAACACCTATGGAACAGTTTTAGGAGGGTTGATAGAGCCACACCTACATTTCATTTGTCAATAATTCTCTATGTGTTTTGGAGATAGAATTAAGTTTTATCTGCCAATTTATCGGTCATTAAAATTATGTTGAAGTATATTAAAAATCAAGAAAATTAAAATTGCGTTGGATCACGCTGATTTTAGTCCCGTTTAATTCGGAATGAAAAAGAGGCTAGGATGCGACCCACACTGATAACTTTCCTTCCCGTCTGTCAATTTGTCTTGCTTGAAAGGTTCGTAGGTTTTCGTGTTTTGTTAAAAAAGTTGTCAGTTGAATTATTCTAAAAAAAATTAAATTACCAACAACATTTTGCATATGATAAAATAGTTTGATTTCAAAATCTATTTTTGCTAACGAGTCGAGAACCAATATTTACAAATTTCAGTAGCATTTCTTAAAAGCTTTTATTTCTTATATAAACAAATTCAAATTGGATGAATAAAATTAATTTGAAGTTAATATCTTCTATTATTCACGAGATATTGAGAACCGAACATTTTTACCAATTTTGCGTACAAATTTGTGTAGATTTTAATTTTTTATAAAAAAAACCAACTGTTGGATTCTTATAAAAAATTAACTGAATGTTGAAAACAATATTTTTTATAAGTTAAATTAATTTGAAGCCAATATCTCCAATTTTTGAAAAGATATTTGAGTCGAAAATCAATTTTTACCAACTTTTAGTAATGTTTTTTTTTAGGTTTTTATTAAAAAAAAAAAAAAACGATTTGTCTCAAAATTTTACCAGATGTCAAAAACGTTATTTTTCGTTGCATACAATTATTTTGGAGGGTGAATCATCTTTTGTTCGTGAAACATTTGAGGTGACAATTATTTTTTTTTTTTTCAGTTTTTTGATTTTTAAAAAAACCGCTAATTGGATTTTTTTCCAAAAATATAGGTACTTTTCAAGTCTCTGGCGTAATTGGTTCGTGAGATATTTAGGGTTAACTAAAATTTCTGCATTATTATCTGTATAACAACATTTATTTGAAGTCGATATCTCTACAGGTTCTTGAGCTATGGACGACAAAAAAACTTCCCGAACATACTGACGTACACACGCACACACAGACATCTCTCTTAAAATCTTTTATTTAGACTCTAGGGACCTTGAAACGTCCAGAAATGTCAAAATTTTCAATTTGACAAATCGGACCGATTACAATAATTTCCTATGGGAAGTTAAAAATCAATAGCTGTTTAGTTTCGTAAAAACTCAAGATTGTGTTAACAGATTTAGATTTACCAGTTAAGAAAAAAATCGGACAAATTTGAAGGAACACTCAAAAAATCAATTGATTGTGTGCATTTTGTAACAGGCAGCTTTTCTAAAAATATTACTCGGACTAATTAATTTTACTCTTAAAAAGATTAACTTTTCCAAAAATCTCAGCTAAACTGATATTATATGTAGATACTTTCGAATCCTGTTGTCGATGGATTGTTTTCTTTTTATTTCGACATAACTAGTGTATTTGTGAACCTTTGAAAGCGCCTTTTAATACAAAATAATCAATGTTTGTCTATGTATATATTTAAGCTCCAAAAACGGTATTGTATTACAGCTACATATGTACATATGTACATAGCAAAAGCTAGATTAAGTTATGTTTTGGTCATTTTTCTATTATTTTATTTATCATCGTAAAGGAAACCCAAATAATTTTCTTTTTTATTTTTTGTTTACTAGTGTTTTTATGGCATATCTACAAGAGTTTGGAAAAGTTTAATAATTTCTTTTAGGTGCTCCGAATCTACTTAATAGTATAAAGTATGATAAGTAGATATCAAATAAAACAGAACTTGAAATTTTCGTAAAAGTAAAACAAAACACTAAAAAATAAACTTTCACTTGGGTATTAACTGAATTAAAGCGTGCAAGTTTATTGCTAATAACGTTTTGATATTAACACTCGGAAGTCCAAGTGCAAGAATGTTTTAACAATTAATTTAAAAAGTCATTAATGGTCGTACAAATAAAGTAGTCCTGTCTGATCAATAAATAATATTAAATTAATATCACAAATACTGTTACAGTTATAAAAAAAGAAAACCAAAGTTTTAAGTTGTCTTATTAATTAAGATGTCTGAATAAAGTTTGAGTTTTTAATATGATGTGCCTCGAAGTTAAAATATCTCAATTAACACGCAAACAAATTTTTCGACGAAAAATCTCTTTTTCGTAAAACTTTAAAAACTTCTTTTTCCATTTATCTTCATATTGAATTTCTAAAGAATACTTTCGATATCGATTGTTCTACTAATAGCCTTTTGAACAACCATATTCATCAATTTAAGTGTGTTCATTGTTATGAACCGATGGGTGGGAGAAATGAATATATCTTCTAAGAAAATTAACATAAAGATCATCATCATTCAATTGTTTGGTCTTAAATGATGTTTAATAAGTTCTGGAATTCTGAAAATGTATAAATATTATTAAAATAGATAGGCTAGGTTAAAATTTATATTGCACAATAAACTTTAATATCTAGTTGCAAAAAATTTGAATTATTATACTTAATTAATTCTAACAGCCTATTGCCGTAAGGCGTATACACTTGAACACAATTATACGCCTTGCTTTTCTACTTTTTTTGTATAATTATAAATGTGAATCTTGACATTGACTAAGAATGGAAATTAAATTCCGTAGATGCTGAAATTCTTTATGAATTAAATTGCCCTGGGAAAGAATGAATATTTCAGTTTGGGAGAAAATCGGAACTTCTGAACACACCTCTGCTAAATATTTATATTCAAGAAGTGACATTTTGAGGTATAGAGTATCAATGCTTAGCACTGATTTCTACTTTAAGCATTCAATCACAATTAAGTTATATTAATGAGCTTGGGGTACAATTTTTACATAACAAAACATTTTTTCGTAAGAAAGATTAAGTTTGATTTTTTTAATTTTGTTTCAAAAAGAATCCATCAGAAAAAAAAGAAATGTTTAGTTTGAATTTACTCAGTTTTTCAAACTTCACTATAATTATGTTGCATATAAATAGGAGAAACTACTTTATCTTCATATTAGCCCCAAAGTATACAACACATTTATATAAACTCATATTTTTTAAATTAAAATTGTATTGCATCTTCAACTTTTGTTTGTTTTTTGTTTCAGAACTGTTGATTACCCTGGTCATTTCAATAATTCGAGGCAAATGCATTCTCATCAGTTTGACAAATATGATTCAATGCACTCGGGGAGCATTTCATCAATCGAAAGGCCCAATGGAGGTGCTTTGGCTTTACACTACGCAGCCGCGAGAGGTTGCTTGGATTGCGTTCAACTTCTTGTAGAAGCAACTTCTGAAATTTGGTAAGTTTATTTTACGAGTGACAAGAAGAAGGTGAAATATTAAACAAATTACCTATAAAAGTAAATAAAACTATGTCAAAGTTCATAGTTTTGTTACCAGATTAAAAAAAATATAATGTAGCAACATAAAGTTTGATTTATAATTTATTCTTCTTATTTTTCATCTTTATTATCTAAGAGTTGAAGGTGATTTGTATGATCTAAAATATTCATTTTATTTTTATAACGTATGACTTTTTGTAGGTTGGCATGACTATATGACATGTTTATGTTTATGCGTATCGAATTTAAACACTGTGTCAAACTCGAACTCGAATACTGATTATCAGAAATAAATTATTCAAATATTCAAAATTTATTATGGAGATATGTTTGCATATCGAACTTCTTGTTTTGAAAATTTCAGGGCATTTTGTTTGTTTACCAAGTGTTTTTTTAAGACTGGGCAAATTAGATTTCGACTAACAAGCAGCGATTGCGCTGATGTAAATTATTATTTATTTTGAAACATTTTTTTAATACCTTTCGTTATGACATAACATAAGATGATGCCGGTTTAAATGTCATGTTGCTGAAGATTGTTCCGGATGAAATTGAAAGTTTTTTGAGGCGCTGGCGCTGTGAATTCGTTCTGTTTTAAATTAAAGTAGGCGTGAATATTTAAATTTATTTATTTTATTTTGTATGTAATGCAATGCTGTGCTGTTCGATCAACTCAAGTTTTAAGAAAACAGATTGGAAATTCGACGCTGGAACTCGAGCTTTTGATTCTGTTAATAGATTAGAAGCACATGTCAAATATTACTGTTCTATTGATATCGGTAACCCAAAACGATAGACGCCAAAAATGGAAGGTCAATTTCAAGAATCAGTAAATAAATTCACAATTCAAATATATGTAAGACTTCAGAGCTCTTTATAAGAATTCTCAATTATTAGGAACATTTTTCAGTTTTTCTTCGAAATGCATTTAATTATTTACATTTTCATTGTGTGACTGTATTTATTAATTCTGGATTCTAATCTATGTATAAGTATTTCATCTTCTATCAGGAATATGATGTATGAGGTCTGTTCGTAAACTCTGGTTATGGTTTGACTTTAAAGCTAGAATAGTCGTTATGGAATTAAAATGGGAACGAGAAAAATGAGAATTTAATTAGTTAAATGGGATGTATCCAGTGTTCAATATTTTTCTATAAAATTGAAATAAAAAACATTTTACATAGTCAGCCTTTGACTGAACGCTTAAATTCCGGATTTAAGAGTCTGTTGATTTGTATTGTCTCAAACCCACATTCCATATTAGTTATTTCTGTGGATATATTCGAGACGTTAAATCAATTAAGTAGTAAATCTCTTTCAAATTTTACTAAGTAGTGACAGCAACATTTTGTATAGGGTTTTAGATGCTATATAATGATGCCTCGATAACTTCAGGATTTCTATCTTTATGATGTTCAAATTCAATAGATTATAAAATATAAGGCATAAACATGGACTTTATATTTCACGTGGCCCCAAAGAAACAAATCTAAAGGTGAGAAATATAACAACCATCAGCAACCTTATCTAGCAAAATTACTATTGTTTTTTTTTGTTTGTTTATTGCTTTCACCATATTGCTAAAAACAAAATAAATGGGGTCCAAATTTGTTTTCAATTTCGGGTTTTAACTTGTCATACGTCGCAAAATGAAATCTTCTATAGTGCTTACTGCCAAAATCGTGGTCTAATTAAAATATCAAGAGGTTTTAACCTCTTATTGGAAATCAATACCTATATTATTAAATAAAATAAGTATGCAGTTAATATCTCTCTTTGTTATTGAGATATTTGTGTCAAAAATATATTTTTACCAATTGTTAGTACATACTATTTTTTGTAAGTTTTGATTTTTTGTCATAAACTAATTATCTATTGAATTTTTCTAAAAAAATTAATTTAATCCGAAGGCAATTTAATTTTTTGTTTCTTGAATATTTTAGGTGACAATTTATTTTTTAATTTTACACTAATTTTGTTTGATTTCATAATGGTAAGATACAATTTTTTGAAGTCTGTATATCTGCCTGTTCTCGAGATTTAGTTGAAGAATGAAATTTAAGTGTAATTGTTAGTGATGGAATTTGTTACAATAATTATTTAGGAACGACATTTGTTAAAAATTGTTGATAATGTCAAACTACCAACATCACAAATGAGAATTAGGCTATAAATCACACAAAGAATAACGAAAGCAAAATTGAAGCAGCTTTTGATTAGCTTGAGAAATTTATTAAAATTTGTTAATATTTAATTTTGTTACCTACAAATCGTGAAAATATTGAAGTATTCCGCAGATGCTAAGATACGCAGCACGCCAACACAGGCATCTTTGTAAAAAAAACATTGATTAAGATTCGAGACGTAAAAAATGTCAACATTTTTGTTCTGAGAGGGTGATTAAGTTTACTCAGGTAAATAAAATGCATGACTGGGTTGCACGAAAACAAATTTTAGAGACAATTCAGTAAAAATCTATCGGTTCGTTTTTTTTTACTGTTATTTTGCGTCTTAAAAAAAAAAACAGAAAAAACGCCTAACTCGAATCGGCTTAAAACGTTATTTTCCACGTTTGAATTCAATTAACCCAATGGTTTGGGCCAGAGAGAAAAAAACTAATCGAGAGAATCAACTTCGACGGTTGCTCTCTTTTTGCCTACAAGCTGTGATTTGCACACCAACTTGCATAAGTAATAACTCCATATAAACAAAATGTGGGGACAAATACTTATGCAAGAAGATGTGCATACTCACCACCTTTGACAAATGGCGGATGTAGTCAGCTGTTCAGAGGTTGTTCAAAGAAAATAGATTGTGGATGAACAACTTTTTGGTACTCTCATTGTATTCGTTTGGGAGTAATATCATTCGAATATATGAAGTGAAATTAATTACTCTTGTTAGGTGCGAGAACAATGAAGATTTAGAAACAATTCTAAATTACGTATTTAGAGAAATATTTGCTTGTTATTTGAAGTCAGTTTTAATCATTTAATAAGTAAACAAAATTAGGTGGCGCAACAGTCCAGCGAGAACTAGAACCTAGAAACTTACAACCCTGAACCATTCCTGTGTGCGGGTAATGTTGTCAGTTATAGAGGGGACCTACAGTTTTAAACCGAATCCGAAAAGCTAATTTGAGAAAGCACTTTTCATGACTACTACTACGAGTATTACTATTTTAATTATTAGCTGTGTTTAATTTTCGCTCAGACCGTTGAAAAATGCAACAAAACTCATATGATTTGTTTCAATTTTCAGTGTTCATCGACTTGATTTTGTTGATGCGAGAGTTATAGAATGTAAACACGGATCATGAAAATAAAACAACGCAGGAACATTGAAAACATTTTTATATACTCATACCGTCAACTTGTTACTTCTGTTGCCAATTTTCATTGGATAAGATTTGTGAACAGGTGATAAGCTATTCTTACTGCTTTCCACTAAGCTAGTGTGTTGCTTTTAAAGGCTTAACTACATGAGCCGAAAAGTACTTTTGTACAAAAGTAAAAATATTTGTATTCTCGTAAGGTCAGTGGTTTTGTGAAAAGAATATACAAATTTGTTCTTCAACCAAAATTAAAGTCTTATGCATCATTTTTATAAGTTTTCCAGTTCTAACTATTTACATATATCTTATCTTTCAGTTATATAGCGACAAGGAAAAATCTGTGAGGGAAAGTTCTAACTGCAGTTTTTCTGAAAGTGCATTGGGGCTTATTCATAGATGTTTGCTAAACTTTTTAGGCTATTCATAAACAAATGCAAAACAAAGTTAAGGGCTAAACCGGAATAACTATAAACATAGAAAATGCTTTGTTAGGGTAATTATTATCGCAGCCAAATTTCATAATTGATTTTTTTGGTGTATAAAAAAGCTGAAAAAGTAATTCATGACAAATAAATGTTACGTTAACACTAAGTTCCAGAAAATATAGATTGATACCGCAATTGCAGAAGATATGGATATTTTATATAAATATTCCCGGTAAACTGTAGAACTTTATTATTTCCGCCTTTTATAATTCAATGTAAAATAATTCAATGCAGTATATTTTAGATAATACAGTAGTTAAGTTATTAGTTACAGTATTACTATTGAAATAAACATAACATACAGTTATAGAAAACATGAACTCGTTCATATGTACATATGTATATATGTACAAATAAAGTCTAGTCTAAAAAACCTTAACCTTGTTACACTCTTTCTGCACACATCCTTTCTTGTTTTGCCATCTATCTGTAACTTAGAGAAAAAGAAGAGAAAAACAAATTCACCACGATCTACTGTTATAACTTCTCCCGTTATTTATTGACAAACAAAAATGTTTTGCTAGAATTAATTTGAATTATATTTAGGTAGTATTTTTCTAGATATAAAACGACAAGATGTTAAGAAAGAAATTTATGAGAATTACAAATATTATAATAAGACTTCAAAAAAAAAAAAAAAAAAATGAGAAATGTCGCAATCCCAGAACTGATGTTTTTATTTTGTGTACTCTTCTCCGAGGTGAAAACATGTATACACCGATACGAATTCAACACGCTATAAAAAATGAGAGTAAAAGGTTTCGAAGGGACGGAGACGAGGAAATTTGACTCTCTCGATTAGTTTTTTCTCCCTGGTTTGGGCAAGGAAAGACAGACAGACGGACGTAATCGGGGGACTCACTTTTTTCTACTTCTCTACCATCGTAATGTCATGTTTGATTAAAGTCTCGAGTGCGAAATTGTTTACGAATGTAATACTTGCCTTATATGTATGTATGTAGTTCCTATGTACATATGTATATGTCGCAGGTAAAAATACCAATTGGATTTTTCTAAGAACATTTGACGTTGAAAAATGTCAAAATATTTCATTTCGACAAATCGGACCGATTACAATAACTTCCTATGGGAAGTTAAAAATTCTTTTAAAAACGCATATGAAACCTAAAGCTCAAATTTTTCTATTCCAAAACTCTGAAAATAAGTTAAAAATTTGAAATACGAATAATATATCAAACGAAAAGTGTTTTGTTTACATAATCAGCTGTTATAGAAATTCATTGAATTATCAAATTTCAAACATATAAAGAAATACATATGCTTGCACATATTGAACAAATATCAGTAAATTTAAACGAAACAAACTTTCAATTATATAATATATTAAACTGCCTATATACCTTAACACACCACCACAGAATTCAATAAAATGAATTTCGTTTTTTGTTTTTAAATTTAAATATTTTGCTGCATAAAAAAACAATTAATTTCACACAAAAAAAAAAACACATTCATTCGAAAACTATATCAATTGTGCTAAATTTATAAGTAAAGATGTAGTCTGTCTGGAGAGTTATTTTTTCTTTCTCCATTTCACTTTCGTGTATACTTCTTTTAGTTTATACCTAAAACGTATATAAATGTATTTTAATTTACTATTTTTTTTTTAATAAGGTAAAACTATTCATTAAATTCAGTTGGTTAAACTTTAATTAACTTTTGTGAATCATTGCTGACTTTTTAAATATATGCATGTATTTACTTTCGCATCTAGAATATCGTCGTTTTCTTTGTTGAATATCATTTTAAATAAAATCAACGGCTGAGTTACACGTGCCAGAGCTTGGCGCTTATAGCCAAATTTTCAAATTAAATCATATTTTTTAATTACTTGAAAAATACAAGTGGATAAGTTTTGCATAAGAACCCCAAGTCTATTACACACAACACTAAAAAAAAACTACACAAATCATCAGGCAACCTTCCGAGGCGAGAAGGTAATTATATAATTATCCAATAAATTGCTCTTCATTTTTAGAATGGAACAAGACAACAATAACAACAAGAATCAAAGTTTCAAAATTTAAAACATTATTCATTCTTATTGAAAAAAAAAATAAATAAATTGTAAAATCTAAGTACCTACATACCTCCTCTCATAAGTATACATGACTTCCAAACCAATAATATGCACACTGCACACGCTACTTAACCATGTCATCCTATATCTACACGTTCCTGCATTTAAACTATCAGATCTTACCTACTGACTTACACTGCTCCAGCATGGTACTGTATATTTGCAGCAATGTACATGTAATATTGGCTATCGTCCACATATAAGAAACCAGAAAGTTCAATGAGGAAAAACTAAGCGAACGAGTTCGTTCATCAACTCTAAGTCGAAGTCTAAGTAGAAGACGAAGTTGAAGTTGAAGATGAAGACGAGACCCGCTTTCCGCTAACTTTTAAAAGAGTTGTATCTTCTATCTATTCGTCATCGGTACCCTGAAGTGTTCGGTTCGATGGTCAGTGTGTTTAATTTACCCATATTCGTAACTTCATCGCAAAACTTCAAATTTAAAGAAAAAAAATAAGACATTTTGTTAATAATTGAATCATATTGTTGCTTATCATAAAAAAAAGTCTAGTGCCTATAGTGGGTGAAGTGTTTCATCAACAAGCTACCACACTCTTGTGCTTCTTTAAGTATCATGTTTCTCATACTCGATTAAAGTAGTTTCTTTATAGCCATTAACCAATTCTCTATGGTCACTGAGTTTCGAATTTAAATTCAAAAAACAATTGTTATTAAAAAAAAAAGAAGAATTAACTAAACAACAACGAAAAAAATAAAACGATCGAAGACAAACTGTAAAATCAAAACTATACACCGGTAAATTCCGTGAGGCAAAAGATTTCGCTCCATTTTCACATAGATACCCATTCAACTTGTTATTCTTCTTTGAAAATAGAGTGCGCTTCGAGCAGCAAACGTTAAAGTTAAGTGAAGTAAAGTTAAGTGCAGTCTGCATCAATGCTGAATGCTATGCAGTGCAGTGCAGTGGATAATGAAGTGTTACTTAAAAAATCAAGCTATCGACCGATTTTCACAATTTCACCGTCACAGTCGTCCGTTTAGATTTGTTCGGCATAGAAGTGTGTCCAGAAATGGTGTTTTAAAGTTTACCTCTCGTATGTTATAGAACTCTTATAGAAGCTCCTTCATTTATGATAATTGTTTTCATAACCCGAGGATGCATAACAAGTCGGATTTAATTCAATAAAACAAAACAGTGTTTAATCTTTCTCTTCTGACTTAAATTGTCAATTTAAGAAGAAACCAAAGCATTGTGTATACCTTGATAAGATACCCATCTTAAAGTTAAAGATACAAAATCTATCTTCACTTTCTTTGTTCTTGATTTATTCAAAACATACAAGAAAAGAAAAAAAAATACATAATCTTATTATGAAGGTGGGTTGTGTTATTGTCTTTGTTTCAAATTCTCAGCGATTTTTGAGTGTCTTAAAAGTGCTTATTAAATATATTTGTTTTTAATATTTGATTAAATCTATATACATATATATCACATAATAATTAATTTCTCACACACAACTTCTGCATCAAATATTAAATCACCATCACCAAAAATATCTCACTTTATCCTCAAATAGACGAAATTGCGTTGCATGCAAGAGTAGTTGGATTGTTATAAAACTAGAGTTAGACAGATAAAAATAAATCCAACATAATATTTTTATTCATGTTTAGCTATTTCTCAACGATAAATGCTAAAAAAGGATTACTCGGCAAAATGACAAGTTTGACGTCGTTTCGACGAACCAAGATGAAAGCATCATCATCATCGTCGTCGTCAAATTGTGATATTCGTTCAATAGTTAATGAGTTCAGTGAAAGCAACGATAATACGGCCACAACACTTGCATCTAATGAATTCATTTTGGCCAATGACGATGGCGGTGGTAATAAAAATGCAACCATAGACAAACTAGAGCAGACAGATGAGAACAATAAGATTCTAGTGCGTAAAGAGCGGAATAATAGACGAAGTGTTGTAAGGTAATTTGTTCATATCTTTTCTTTTTGTATCTTCTTCTTCTTATGTTCTTATTGTTGTTGTTTTTTTTTTTGTTTATCATCTTGTCAACAAAATTAACGTTTATGTTAGTTTTCAAACCTGCAACAGCACTTGCACCTTTTTTTTTTTTAATTTTATATATCTTTTATGTGGTTAATTATTTATTCAATCTTTATTCCCTTTCTTTTCACTTCTTCCTTTTTCTTCTTCTGTTCGTGACTTGTTTCGTATTTTGATGATCATAATATAGAAGATACTCACCATATCATATCATATATTGTCATTATGTAACTGTTTAAAATCAAAGTGAGAGTTATTGTCTTTTGTAGGGAAACAAAAACAAACTAAAACAAAAGTGATATGAAGAAAAGATACATCCACATATAGATAGATACTTGCATACGTATAGATACATAAATATATCGGAAAGTTGAATCGAAAGTATATCAAACGGTTATTTGGAGTTACTAAAAGATATATTTACCACTATGTGCATTTAATTAAATCAAATCAACCAACTAGTGGGTATACTCGTATATTGGAATACATATATCAAACAAATTACGAGGTTATACAATATTAATTAATAGGTTGAAATTAAGATTTGTTTAAATATTAAACTGCTTTGCTTACGGTTGATATGAGTTATTGGATGAATTCAATAGATTATGAAGGCAATTTATTGAATATTAGTACTTAGCATATGATATTTTTTGATTTTGAGAAATAATTACATATGAATTTTGTTATGATTAATTTTGGTTGGGGCAAATGGAAAGTTGTAGTTTATTAACATCAGCTGTTGAAATATGTTCGTTTTGATTTCTTACACTTAGAATCCTGTTGCTGATGCGAAACTTTAATACTTAAGATTAAGATAAGAATTTATGCGCCATCAGCTTATGCTGAGGAAAAACTAGAACATAATCACTTAAGTGTAACTTAAATATTTTTGTTTCGAATTAGCAAACTGCTGTAAGAAATATTGTTCATGCTAAGATTTGTATTTATTGTATTTCTAGTTTTTAGAACAATTTCCTGTCTCTTAGACAACTAGAGGGTGTTTTTTTTGGAAATTCGGTTTGAAATAAACAATTTATGACACAGCCAATATCTATATATTTTCTGGAATAGAACAGAAATAGAATTTGTGACATTAAATCAAATCAGAGTTGTAAAGTACTTAAGTACATTTGGACTGCAGTACTTTTTCTGGTGCTGGTACTTGAAAAAATCAAGTACCTGGTGCTTCGTACTTAAAAATCACCAGTATACCAGTACTTGTTCAAGCACTTGCTTCAAGTACTTTTACTGAGTACTGCAATACTTTCAAATAATTTTTCAAGTATTTAACTGGGCAAAGTGATACTGACAAGTATATTTTCAAGTATTTTTTAAGTACTAGTACATATTGATGTTTTTCAAGTACGAAGTACCAGGTAACCGTTACTTGTACTGGTACTTGAAAACTTAGCTCTAAATCAAATCATAGATTATGGCTTTGTTTCTAAATACAAGGAAGATTGTCAAATGTGTAATATAACTGAAAATTCATTACGATCATTAAAACAATACATTGCAGTATTCTGTTTTTTTTTCAAAGCGTTTAATGGCTCCCGGAAAAAATTTAGTTTGAAAAAAAATATAAAATTCTCTACAAATTTGACTTTTTTTTAAAAAAGAAACCAAACTTTCTTATTTTCTGGATATTTTTCTTTTAAATTTGTTGGCGTTTTTTCATTTACAGAAAAGTTAAAAAAGCCATAGACTGTATACTTCATTTCAACTAGGTACTGTACAAAAATACAATGCCTGCATTTTTGTGGTACCTTAAGAAAAACAGTTATGCAATGGTTTTGAGTATGAATTAATTTTTAGAAAACGAAAAAGGCATCAAATTTTGTTTTTTTTTTTAGTGGAAAAAAAAACAATTATCTGAAAACATATTTTATTGTAAAAACAATGTGATGTAAATTAGCTACGTGAAAAATTTTAAGTACAAAAATATGCTTTAAACGTGTGATCATTGATGTCTCTGCTTGGCCACGCTATAGGATTGGGGATGGGTGTGTACAGTTTCGAAGTTTTAAAATATAAAAGCCCTTTAAAAGCATCTACTCTGAATCATGGCGGTAAGCTGAGTTTTGAGATTTTCAATAGTTGTACTTAGACATTTGGAAACTAAGCATGAATGCACATTATTTGGCTTTATTTTCATTTCGATTTCCGATGGATTTCTTATAATTCCTCTTAGCACCATTTCCAATATTTCCCCAAAAAATTCTGAGTTTTTTAATTTGAAACAAACACATTTTTTCGTAATTTTGTGTATCCGTTTAATTCTACATCACAAAATTTAATGGACAAAAATGCCAAAAAATCGGAATTTATTTCAAGAAATTTTTGGGAGGGTGGGTTATATTAAACCTTTTGAATCCCGTAAGGTAACTGGAAAATGAACTTAAAATAATATTTTATTTGCCTCATTGCATAATTTTGAATAAAATGAATATATGTATGTATGTTTATGTAAAAGTAATATATAAAAATTATCACTTAATGCTGCTTTTAAAATGAATTCCATACAAAATAATCAAATTTTTACTTTTGCTTCAAAATTCTGTTTCGATACGAATTTTGACTTTCGCGGCTTCAACATTTGAATTATTTTTTTGAATATTATAAATATTAAACCGCAAAGCGTACAAATATTTCAAGTTAGAAAGGAAGTACATATTTCTGAAAAATACACAATGGATTTTTGGCTAAAAATGAATAATAATGAAGTTGCTTCAAAATAGTTAAGTTCAAAAAAACTTTCAGAATAGTGTGACTAAGGAATATTAACATTTGTCTGTCTTATATTTTAATATGCATATAAATATTTTAAAAATCCAACCCAATTGTGTAATCAAATCGATATATATGTTTGCATCTATCTTCTCCACTATTTTAAACTATATACGCTTTGTGTCTTATGTGTATTTATGATCGTTCAATTTTTTACTAACTTCAACCTTGACATTTTACTTTCAACATCGAGGCCTACATTATATGTTTTTGTTTAAGTTTTTTTTTGTAAAAAGGAAAACAATAACAAAATTGACTAATTTAATTCCCATTTAACATTCAACAATAAAAGCTCGTTAACATGATAATGGATATCAAGATCGAATCAAATTATAAGATCAAACGTATTAACCATAACAAAAAGAAATATGTAAGTATATGAAAAAATGACACTTTTGTTTTTAAGGCGTCATCTTGCATCTTACTTCTTTTCTCTTGAGTTGCAAAAACAAATCTAAAATCCCATTTCAACACATAACCGTTGTTTGCTTTTCTTGTACGCTTTAAATAAAACATATCTTAATAACTGAAATAATAATATTATAAAATTGATGTTCAAAAAATAGGATAGTATAATAATTGAATAATAATGTTATAATTCAACATCAAATATAATCTTTTCCAGTTAAATAAACAATACTCGTAATAACATAGTAGGGCCTGTAAATAAAACGAAAATACCAGTTGACAAAAAAGTCCAATACCTTTAACATAGAGCGTCTTTTTCTTAGAAATGTTTTTCACCTTATACCTCAAAATTCTTTCAACTCCGCAGATTTTAAGGGCAAGTAGCATCGAAAATACGGAAATGTCTTTGAACTATAGGGGTACCAAGTTTGACAGGATGCAAAATAATACTTTTTCTTTGGAATAAGTGCGATTATAGAATTATTGAGGTCTTACTGATATATATCAACATCTGATATCCGTATTTTCTCAGACAGTCAGGTCGCTATCAAATCTCTGGACTCTGTCTCTACAAACTCTATAACAGTCAATAACTGTCGATAATCTCTAATGGAGATGGCACAACAGTTTTATATTCACCTTTGCTGGGTGCCGGGCCAAACAGATATTCCAGGAAACTGTAAGGCAGATGAACTCGCCAGGAATGGTACAGTACAACCCATTCCACCACGTTTGGCAAATGCTGGCATAAAATTGCTTCATGTAAACTATTGCTATTGCAGGACGCATGAACAGGAACACACATTCATTCATGCAGCAGATCGCATATAAGCTCCATAATCGGTGTCATAACAGGGCACTGTCTAATAGGAAAGCAAGCCACGCAGCTAGGCGTATTCTCAAATAACTTTTGCAGAAGCTGTATGGATGAGGAAGAGGAGAAAACAGTTCTTCACCTTCTCTGTACATGCCCTGCTCTAGCTCAAAAACGCAAAAATTACCTAGGAGAATTCTTCTATAACGATCTTAACGATCTAAATTATATTAGCATAATCAGCCTCTCACGTTTCGTAAGGGTCTCAAACTGGTTTCAATGAGCTTGAAGAAAGCTTCAAGATTCATGTGGTATCACAATGGGCTATTAAACTGTCCTAAGTGTGTCCTACTCCATCACGGACAGCCACTTTAACCTAACCTAACCTAATTATAGTATTGAACTATTAAAATCCATGGAATTCAATATATACATACATGTTAGGTGAATACCAATAAATCAGAAATAAATATTACATATACGCCATACATCACTTGATGAATTTGCTGTATATTATTTAGATTGTCGAATTTAAAATGCATACAAAAAGTAATTGTTTGTGATACACACTATTAACTTCTTATGTTGGTGATCTTGCAAATGAAAGCCCTTCTGTAATTTTTCTATATTTTATTGAAAAATACCTTTCAAAATGCTCAATGCAATTAAGTTAAGTATAATACTACGGTCTACTACTACTACTACTACTACTACAATTGTTTTTTAAATTTTCGAAAAAGTAGTTAAGTTAGATCAATTAATATTTTTATTTTGCCTTAACTAAAATATGGCCATAAAAAAAAAACTTTTAGAAATGTAATCGATATTTAAGTATTATCGCAATTGTGTTTAGATTACAGAAAATTAGAATGAAGTCGAAATCAATTAAATCGAAAAAATTCTAAAGTTGAACGAATCTTGACAGTTTTTAGTTTATTTTTAACCTCCCATAGGAAGTTATTGTAATGGGTCCGCTTTGTCGAAATAAAAATGTTGATATTTCTCGACGTTTCAAAGTCTCTAGAGCCTAAATAAAAGATTTTTAAAGAGATGCCTGTGTGTGCGTGTGTACTTACGTTCGGGAAGTACAAAAAGGAAAAGGGATATTTCGTGTTAAATATCTCAAGAACCAGAAGATATATCGACTTCAAATAAATGTTGTTATACAGATAATAATGCAGAAAGATGCAGAAAGGGCTCTCAAGAAAATTGTGTCGATGGTTTTTTTACCATAGCAGTTTAAAAAAAGGTGAACATTTTGGTTAAACCTAAATATCTCATGAACCAATGACGCTAGAGACTTGAATTAAATTTTATATTATATATTGTAACGTGATACAAAACAATTATATTTTTGGAAAAAAATCCAATTAACGGTTTTTTTTTATAAATCAAAAAAACTGAAAAAAAAAAAACAATTTGTCACCTCGAAAATTTTACGAATAAAATATGATTTCATCTCCAAAATAATTTTTTGCAACGAAGAATAATGTTTTTGACATCTGATAAAATTTTGAGAAAAATCTAATAGACAGTTTTTTTTTATAAAAAATAAAAACCTAAAAAAAAATATTACTCAAAGTTGGTAAAAATTGATTTTCGACTCAAATATCTTTTCAAAAATTTGAGATAATGGCTTCTAACTAATTTTGAGAAAAATCGAATTGACAGTTCAAAGAATAAAAACCTAAAAAAATGTATAAAAGGTGGTAAAAATTGATTTTCGACTCAAATATCTTTTCAAAACTTTGAGATATTGGCTTTAAACTACTTTAAAATCTTTCAAAAAATATTGTTGTCAACATTCAGTAAAATTTTGAAAAAAATCGAATTGTCAGCTTTTGTACCAAAAATTAAAAACCTAAAAAAAAATTAAAAAAAGGTTGGTAAAAATTGATTTTCGACTCAAATATTTTTTCAATTTGAGATAATGGCTTCCAACTAATTTTAACTTATAATAAATATTGTTTTCAACATTCGATAAAGTTTTGAGAAAAATCGAATTGTCAATTTTTTTACAAAAAATAAAAACCTAAAAAAAAACTTGGTGAAAATTTACTTTCGACTCAAATAGCTTTTCAAAAATTACAAATATTGGCTTCAAACTTATTTTATTTCACAGAAAATATTGTTTTCGATATTCGGTATTTTTTTTATAAAAATCCAACAGTCCGTTTTTTCATAAAAAATAAAATCTACAAAAATAGTATGCAAATTTGGTAAAAATTGATGTTTATAGACAAACTTTTAAGCAAGACAAATCGACAGACGGGATGGGAATTTATCAGTGTAGGTCGCATCCCAGCCTCTTTTTTTTAACTAATTTGTATGTGCATAGGTGTGAAGTTGCTTATTTATTTCATTGGAACGGACGTACTTAATAATGTTCTTACATATTTATTTGATAACTAGTTCCATATATTTGATTTAACGAAATTTTCCGCAGATTGCATTACTTTTGAATTCTTAAACAGGATGTTGAAATCCTTTTGCGTTTATCTTTGCTGTATATTGCCACTTTTGTCATTAATTACTTTTGGGAAGTTTTTTCTAAAATCTAAGTCATTTCCCATATTTCAAATTTAAAGTTTTCGTTATAGCTGTCAAAAATTTGAGAGTTATTAGGTCCGTTCGCGTTACCTCCTAAAACAGTCAAATTTTACTAAAAAATACGAAAATTAACCAAATCCTGTTCGTGTACTCAAAAATTTCGTAGTTTTTCGTAAAAGAGAGCGCTCACGAGAGAGTAAAATATTTCCCCAACCTACAAATTTTAGCCCAAGAAATTTATTTGGGCTGATTTGTAAAAATTTCAAATTTGATAGAAATTCAATATTAAATTAAATAAATTGCTCGCTTTTGCTGTCAGTCAGTAAAATTTAAAAACAAGTTTTCAAAGAACAGCAACAAGACAGTAATATTGTGTGAAAATTTTGTTGTTTTCCCGTTCGCTTACTTTTCTGTATTTTTTTTTGGTGAGAGAATTTTACCCCCACTCTTTAAAATATTTCTTTTTACGAATTTTAGTGCAGAAAGTAGGCGAACGGACCTATTATTTATTCTCAATTATTTTCTTTAGCACGATTTGAATGTGTACGTCATTTGACTTCTGGCTTTAAAATTCTGTTAATATTTAATTTTCCTGTTTCTTAAAGCTACTGAGAAAATTCTCAGATATATTTGAAAAATGATGTGGCAACCCTGGTATTGCAAGTGAAAGTTGTGTTTATATAGAGCTCCTTAATTTAAAAATTGTTTTTATCCCGTAAATATTAAATAATACAACGAACATTTTATAAACTGTGTTAAATAATTATTCAATACATTAAACACTCAAACAAAATAAAAATCCCTTGGTAAGGCACAATTTAATTACACAATATCAAACAATAAATCGTCCGTGATGAGCATGCATAGAACACCTACAAAAGACAAAAACAACTACATGGAACAACAAAGTAAACGTAAACTTGTCGAATTCGAAACTTCACCAGAAAACTGCAGGCAAACCGTGGCTGTAGGAAATATGTCTGTGATGGATCTTGAACATCTTATCCAAAGAGCCATGTCACCAATATTAGATGAGAAACTTAAAGATCTGCCTACGAAAGTGGATATTGAGAACATCAGTGCTAGGCTCCAAACGCTGCATGAAAACAATCAAGAACTGACAACAAAATTACAAACAGTTGTAGCCAGATGTGATGCATTAGAACGACAAGTGGAATTCTTAGAGATGAAGGCTAATGAAAAAAACATAATTGTACAAATGCCACTGGTAGACGGAGAAAACTCTGCCGAACAAGCCAAGAGTCTGTGTATGGATTTGCTGCAAACAACAGATACAAGCACTATATCTTCAGTGCGTTCTCTTCGCACAAAAAACACCAAAAGAACAAGCACAATAATAAAGCTAAGCAAACGAGAAGATGTTGGTCGCATTTTATCAGCAAACTCCAAATTAAAACACACTGGAGTATCCATACGCCGAGACTACCCAGCTGCGTCTCGAGCAAGAAGGAGGCGTTTGCAAGAGTTGAAAGCAGACATTTTTAACAAAAACAAAACCTTAACAACCGAAATTCGTGGCCATTGCTTGTTTGTAAACGGAAAAAAGTTTTATTTTGACAGCAACTCGGCATTGCAATGTGACGGCGAATGTGGATTGTCATTACTAGAACAGCTGATTGATGACAGCCCGAGAAATAGCGTTCCTGGTTGCAGCAAAAATTCTGCGACGAAAAATAATAGCACTGTACGTTATGTTACGACGCCTCAACAAAATTTTTAATTGTAATGCCGTCTGCTCTAAAATAAGTAAAAAAAATGTTAAAAATAATAATTATTTAAGTAACCAAAATTATAAAATTTTATCATACAATGTGTCAGGATTAAGTAATAAATCTATTTTTACTAAGTTTTACGATTATGTATGTAAATTTGATATAATTTTTCTTTACGAAACATTTATCACTGAATTAAATATTGTTATGTATGAAAAGAAATTTAAAAACTATGAAATAAGATCAATACCAGCAACCAGAACACATACTAGAGGAAGAGCCAGTGGAGGACACATTTTCGGTTTTAAGAGAGATCTAAACATTCGCGACTGCAAAATAGAAACATTCCATTCCTTGATTTATATGACAATGAAAATTGATAGACAATATTCACGACTTCTTCCAACATATTTAAACTGTAACAATTGGGATATCGACTTCGAGAACTTACAAGAATTTATGACAAGTGGAGGTGATACCTCAAATTTACTCCTAATAGGCGATTTTAATGCAAGAGTTGGCAATGAAAAAGGTACTGTGAACAATCTAACTGGAGTGGAAAGAAAGTCTAAGGATAGTGTTAAAAACGCAAATGGTTATAAGCTTTTTGAGCTTTGTAACTCCTTTGATTTAAAACTTTTAAACGGAACTACTAAAGGTGACCCAAATGGAGAATTCACGTTTGTTGGAGGCCAAGGATCTTCTGTCATTGACTATTGCTTTATAGGAGGTGAATGGAATAATCACGTTGTCGATTTTGAGGTAATGGACGAGCCCTATTCTGATCACATGCCAATTGTTGTATCCTTCAACCAATCAGAGACAGTTCAAGCCACAACTACAAATATGGGACTCCTTCCAAAAATTGTATGGAACAACAGATTTGAACATATTTATAAAGCGAACCTAGATGAGAGTCTACAGAATCACGAAGTCAGAAATTTCAACGATCTTGAAGAAATAATAAAGCTAGCTTACCCACATAACAGACTTAATAAAAACAAAGGCATAGCATTCAAAGAGCGCTGGTTCGATGAAAGCTGTAAAAGAGCAAGAGATATGTCCTATGCCTGGCTAAATCTTTATCGCAAAAATAGTAACAGTTTTACAAAGAAGTTATATTTAAAAGCCAACCAGAATTTCAAGGCATTATGTATTGAAAAAAAGAAATTATATTTTGAATCTGAGGCAAGAAAACTAAGCCTAGCCTTAAACTCTTCGGAATTTTGGACCCTAGCTCATAATTTGAATGGTAAAAGATTTATTGTTGACAACAACCTAACACCCGATATTTTTCAAAACCATTTTCAACAACTTTTAAACCCATCATCCAACGAGATTACCAAGTTTCATTACGCTCCACCTGGCTTTTACGATCCTATTCTAGATGCGCCACTCACTCTACAAGAAGTTACTCTTGCCGTTAATAGGCTAAGCGATGGAAAAGCAGCTGGGTCGGATAGGATACCTGTTGAATTTTACAAGTATGGAACCGACTATCTTATTCAAACACTGACAGGCCTGATGAACAATGTTTTAGAAGAAGGAACAATACCAGAACAGTTTAAGGAAGCTCTAGTGTTCCCTATTTACAAGAAAGGTTGTGAATCAATCCTGCGAACTACAGAGGTATCTCGTTTCTCAACGCCTCCTACAAAGTCTTCACCGCGGTACTTCAGAGCCGTCTCAAAAGGTGGATCGCATCAAAAAATGCAATAAGTGAATTCCAAGCAGGGTTCAGATCGGGCTACTCTACTATTGATCACATTTTTGTGTTCAAAAGTATTGCTGATTCATTCCTGGCAAGAAGTAAAAAGCTTTATGTACTCTTCGTGGATTTCAGAGCAGCGTTCGACACGGTAAACCGGGATGCCCTTATGTACAAGCTGTACGGGCTTGGCTTATCCCTTAAATTTGGACAACTGATTCAGAACTTATATCGAGACACGAAGTCGGCAGTATGGAATGGAGCAAATATATCTGATTGGTTTGCTAACAAAACAGGTGTCAAACAAGGCTGCGCACTTAGCCCCGATCTGTTTGCACTCTTCATAGATGACCTGGTCTGCTACCTACCTGGTGGCATAGAATTTGCGGGGTTGCAAATAAAAGCCCTTCTTTTTGCCGACGATGTAGTGCTGATGGCTTACTCACCTGAAACTCTACAGCTAATGATAAACAAGCTTCACGAATACTGTAAGCTGTGGAACCTTGTGGTTAACCCAGACAAGTCCAAGGTTATGATTATAAGAAAAGGAGGAGGCAGAACTAGAGCAAACGAAAATTGGACCTATGATGGTGATGCTGTGGAGGTTGTAAAGGAATACAAATATCTGGGAGTATTATTGACACAAAATATGAATATGGACAAACATTTGAATGAAAAGTTAACTAAAGCGAAAACTGCATTAAACGCAACTTGGAAAAATTGCTTCAACAACAAATACATAAGTCACAGTAGCAAGTATCGGATCTTCGAAACTGTAGCAGAATCAATCCTAATGTATGCTGCCCAGGTTTGGGGTGGGTCAGAATACGAAACGGTTGAAAAACTTTTAAGGTTTTACCTCAAAAGAGCTTTTCATCTGCCACCCAACTCACCGAACTACATGCTTATGATTGAAACTGGACTCTCACCACTGTTTATTAAGACACTCAAACTACAAGTTGATTATGTTCTCCGTGTCATGCAGATGCCAGAGCATCGGCTTCCTAAGAAGGTGGCCATTCAATTGGTGCAAAGCAAAAGAGGATTTTATAAGCAATGGGAAGATCTAGCTGAAGCGTGTGGAATAACCCTAAGAATAAATCTAGATGAAACAAGTTCGTGGGGACCTCTATTGCACGGGCTTATCAAACAAGTAGACCTTAGACATAGAGCTAAATACGAGGAAGATGCGGCTGGATCTCTTCACCGAATGATTTATAATCGCCTGGACTATTCACTCAATGAAAATAATTATTTCAAAGATTGCAATGATGTCAACACAATTTCCATGATGTTTCGCTTACGAGGAGAAATGCTGCAGCTCAATTACATACCTCATCGAAGTGACTTGCCAATTATATGCGATTTATGTAACAGGAGGGAACGGGAAGATGTCCTTCATTTTCTGGGGTGCTGTCCTGTTTTGCGAGAAATAAGAAGAAACATATTTGGAGAAGATACCTTATCTGAGGAATATTGTATATTTTTATTAAACCAAATGAATGTAGAAAAGATGTATGAGTTTCTAAAAATTGCTCTTAAATATAGGAACAGAATTGTTAATGGAGATTTTTAAAAGTCAAACACAAAATTACAGAAACTAAAAATTTTAAATTAAAGGTGTATTTATACTCAACTAAATTTTAATGTTAATTGGATTGTCAATCTGGCAGACGGCAATGCCATGCTCAAATGATTTAATGTATCATAAATAATGTATTCAACCCCTTAAAAATTATGAACAAATAAAATCTAATCTATCTATCTATCTATCTATTTGAAAAATATAACAACCCAATTTTAGTTACAAGTTTAGTACTCGTGGCGTGATAGTTAGTGCGTAAGACTTTCTAAGCAGATGGGTTCAATCCCTGCCTGTGCTACCTAAAGTTTTTTCACGAGAAATTGACAAAACCTCAAAGAGTTACACTTTTCAGGAAGAGTGCTTCCTCAAATAAGCCGTTTGGATTCAGCAAAAAAACTTTAGGTCCCCTCGATTAATGACATTACTCTTAAACAGGAATGGTTGAGAGTTTTGAGTCACAAGTCCATGGTTATCTATAAGCTGTTGTGCCACCTAATTTATTTATTTTTAGATTAATTGACTTGCCACAAGAGTTTGATCACGTTCTTATATTCAAATAAAGTTTTGACAGTCCGTAATTGACACAGCTGACTTTTTTTTAAAGAAATTTGCTTCGGAAATTTTTAAAAACATTTTTATTACATCTTTTCCAAGAATATAAGCTTTAATGAAAAATTGATCCCACTTGATTATGTTTGTAAATTGTTTTTGGCAAAATCACTTTTTAAAACAAACTTTTTTTTCACAAACTAAAGATTAAAAGTCCAAAATCTGAATAAACTTTTTTTGTTGATCTCCTTTCTTAACTATGAGTATTTGAATTAAATACATTTTGTATTTTTTAGCTGAATAAGAACGAAGTTTCAGCTTAATCTATTCAACAGTTGGAAAACAGTTCTAAATAAATATATACGTATAAGTATTAAAAAAAAAACAATAAGCTTAAACTGAATTTCAGTTCTTTCTTTAAATATCCAATCGAAAAGGTCATAAAATTATACCTTAAAAATTTTATCCGATTTTTATTACTTTATACATTTTGAATGAAATGCCAAACAAATCTTGTTTAAGTTTACAAATTTATCATTGACTTCGATTAAATTAAATATCCATTAAACTTTTATATCAAACTACTTTGTACACTATTAATAGTTGCGTCAATATATTTGTTTATTTCAGTGCTAATACACAAATGGATAACGATGTCACACCAGTTTATTTAGCTGCGCAAGAAGGACACTTGGAGGTATTAAAATTTTTGGTGCTTGAAGCTGGCGGATCTCTCTATGTACGTGCACGGGATGGAATGGCACCGATTCATGCCGCTTCCCAAATGGGTTGTTTGGATTGTCTCAAATGGATGGTAAGTTAAGCCATACAAAACAAAATTACACAAACCTACGTACAGTTGCGGTCAAAAAAATAGCACTACGATGTAATTTGTTACATTTTCAACGGTTAATATAAATGTGGTATACTTTTAATCACCATTACTATATATTACCGTTCTATGGTTGTTTGCAAATATTCTCTCTGCGAGAATTTTCAATTAACAAACAAAATAGCTGTAGATTTGGTTTGAGTAGTTATTTTTTGTCAAATTAAAGCAGTCAAAATAATAGCACCGATGAGAGTACTCCTGTTATTTTTGAAATATTTCCTATCAAACAAATTTTTTTTAAATAGGTTTGTACTATTTAACTTATTTTTAATGTAATTTATAAAAATCTTAAAAATATCTAGCAACAATGGGCCGTGGAAAACATTGTACGCCCGAAGATAGAAAAACCATTAAAAACATGATATCTAATGGGAAAACCTATTCTGAAATCAGGCAAATCCTCGGTTGTTCAAATAAAAAGATCCGCAATGCCTTAACATTTACTGTAAAATCCGAAACGCGTGGGCGGAAGCGAGCAATGTCCCCTCTGATGGTGAAGCGATTGATTCGACAGAGCAAAAAGGAACCGTTTTTACCAGCTACGGAGCTGAAAGTCGCGTTGAATGTGACAGCAAGTGTAGAAACAGTGCGCAGGCGATTAAGGGATAACGGTTTATATGCCCGCAGTCCAAGAAAGGTACCTCTCATGACAAAAAAACATGTGGCAAAACGGATGCAATTCGCGCAAGCCCATGTAGAATGGCCCATAACGAAGTGGAGGAATGTTCTTTGGACAGATGAGACCAAAATTGTTTTGTTTGGTGGAAAAGGATCACGGTCATACGTGAGAAGGCCCCAACATGCTGAATTCAACCCAAAATATACTACAAAAACAATCAAACATGGCGGATCTAGCATTATGATATGGGGCTGTTTCTCTTACTACGGTGTTGGTCCTTTATACTGGATAAAAGGTATAATGGATCAGCACCTGTATGTAAAAATATTGCAGGAAGAGATGTTGCCGTATGCGTCTGAAGATATGCCGCTGAATTGGGTCTTTCAACAGGACAACGACCCAAAACACACCAGCAAATTGGCCAAAAATTGGTTTCGGGATAATTGTGTGGAAGTTATGGAGTGGCCTGCACAGTCACCAGACTTAAACCCAATTGAAAATCTTTGGGCTGACGTAAAGACGGAAGTGTCTCGGTGCAGGCCAAGCAATAATAATGAACTTTGGGCAGTAGTCAACACTTTCTGGAAATCGATTCCTGTTGAAAGATGCCAACGCCTCGTGAACTCGATGCAAAGGCGTTGTACTGCAGTCATTGCAAATAAAGGAAACGCAACAAAATATTAATTATGCCTATTTTTAAAACAGATTAAAAAATAAATATTAAATTTTATAAAAAATAAACATTTTTTTTATTTTAAACGATGTTTTTATGAAGCGGTGCTATTTTTTTGACTGGCAAAATTTAAAAATGCTTTAGAAAGTTAAGAAATCTGAAGAAATGGACTGCATTTTAATTCCATTTTTTGTATAATTATTTAAAGCACTGAATAAGGTTATTAATTTAACAGTATATTATTAAATAACATGTATTAATTAAGTTTTTCTGCATCATAAACTTTTTGATGGGTTGCAGTGCTATTTTTTTGACCGCAGCTGTACATACATATGTACATTTATTTATTATTGACAAACGATGTAATCTAGTCAGTTAATTACTTGTGGTCTTTTCTTAACACTTTTCAAAGTTTCTTAACTTTAATGTATAACGTGTAAATTGTAGTTAACAACATTTCATTCACAATCGAGACGACACAGAAAAAGCTTACATATTTAACTTTGTAGGTACATCTGCTTATACTCATCAGTGGATTTTCATATTTTATGCTGTTTTTATAGTCTTAGTTCTTGTAAAACTGTGTTAACCACATGTCTAACAAGTACGTCTTTTAAAAGAGTCTTTATCAAAAAATCTTCTCAATAAAAATCCGTAAAAAGTGAATGGTGAAAAATTAAAACTAAATATCACTACCTGCAGACCAAACTGATTGCTTCACAATTTTGAAATCCTTAAAGTTTAAATGAAAAATTGTCATAAACGCACATTCCTTTTAATTTAACACTTTTTACGGTAGCTGAAAAGTAACATAAAATATTAATATTTCCAATTGACATTTAAAAAACACAGAAGACAAACCAAAATTCAATTAAAAAAAAGTGCGTATACGCCACAGTGACCCAATCATATAAGTACTTCAATATTTTGTGATAATCTCATAGTTTTGTAAATATATATTAACTATGGAATCAATAAGTAGATATATATGAAATGTAAAAAATAAAAATATAATTAAATAATTGGCAGCTGCATTAAACTGATTTTAGATTCAATTTCTTTTGCTTGCATTTCTAAAAAAAAAAAGTTGTACAAAATTCAGTATTCGATTTTCAATTTTTCAACATTTTTATACACACACATCAAACATTTGTATATGTCTGACAATTGGACCTAAGACTCCAACCTCTTCCAAAGCTTAACGGAGCAAGACATATCTGTCACTCAACCAATGTTTGATCTTGTTTTTAAAACATGTAACATTTATTATACATATACAAACAATTTAAATCAAATGTATAGCATACAGAAAAACGATTAAAATAAATTCATCGAGACACCACACCGTGAAAAGGTGTTACAAGAAAATATAAAAAAACAAACGTTGCTTTTGTGAAGTGATTTTCCCTCGCCAATAGCATGGACATTAAATATTATATACAAAGTAAAACAGCCTATCAAAACATTCAACCGATGAAGCAAAAACACTAAAAGCAAAGAGTTGCAATTCACCTTTCTAAATAAGAAGAAAGAAATACAAAAAAAAAGAAAATCTTCAAGACAAGCTCAACTTTCTTTTTATATCTTTTGTGCGATGCTGATGCATCTAAAATTGCACTTCAAACATTCGAGAGGAATAACATAACAAAACATAACAACATCACAAAGAAATAAAATAAGTTTGAGGATTATTTTGATTGTTTTTCCTACAAAGAAATATTAATATGTCTTACAATAATCGATAGAATTTTATTATATTGAAACAAATGATTTTTAAAGAATTTTGAAGGTTGATGATTCTTAAAAGCTTTTATTTTAAAATGAAGAACTATGTGCGTACTTCACTTTGGTTATTGACATATCTTCTTGAGATTTTATTGTATTTTACATTTCAAAGGGTGTTTTAAATTTACATATATTCAGAATATTCATTTTAAATTAAAAGCAAGTCGTCGAATTAACACAAAGTAAGATTTTATTTATGGATTTAAACTTATATATAATATTCAAGTGGTGTGTAATAATACATAAAAGGTTTCCCAATAAGAGATTATAATTTGAATAGGCCGCAATTTGCGCATCTCTTTTGAACCTGTCATATTTTGACATTTCACGAGTAAAAAGTACGTCATTACTAAAAATGTTACAATACGCGTTTCATCAACGCATTGAAATTGTTAAAATTTACTACAAAATTGGTGAACATTTTGTAGTTTCAACGAATCAATAGAGTACAGGAAGATTAGACAAAAAATGGCCTTACATAGACAAGCCATAATTTTGGTGGGGAACTTTATTAATACGTCCTTACGGCTTCCCAAAAAGTCCTCTGATTTTAAAACTGAGACATACATTTTTGGGGAAGTGATACCGATTCAAGTCAAGCTTGTTGCAAAACACTCTAAAAATGTAGGTTTTCTTGAAAAAGCTAATCGTACACTTAATATATCTATTTAGAGAAAAACGGTCTCACTCAGCCAAAAATGTTATAAAATCTAATTTTTAGGTGGTGAATTATTATATTGTAATATCTGTGATACTTTATTTTTTATATCAAATTTTAAATCAAATTTTAAATTGGAAACCGACAACAAATGGTCGCTATTTTAAAAACCAAATATTTGCTTGTATTTTGTTCAAAAACTTCAAAGAATGATCTTAGAACAAACTGTAGACAATACAATTATCTATAAAATGATAAATATGAATTTTGTTTTAAGATTTTTGTTTTATAATGTGCGTTCACTTAACTGGTTATGAATACCCTTATAATGAATAAACTCAGTACTAGCAATTAGGAAAGGATGATACGAATAGAAACGAGATACCGATGTTTTTGGTTTTGAATGTCTGCATATTGTAATGAGTGGGAAATATTTAGCATGGTAAAGCACTCCACATTCGTGTAGTGCGGCTAAAGAGAGAATCCCTATAATAAACAGTACGTCCGAAATTGTGCTCAAGGGTAAACTGTTGAGCATTCCTAGTAGGACGCGTATTACAGTTAAATTGTTTTAGGGGAGGATTACAATTATTTCACTTCAGCATTGCTTTTCAAAATATGGATAAGACAATAATGTCAAGAGTAGTGATTGTCTCAGTAATAGAACGATCGCGTATCATTTTTAGAGCTCTTTTTTCAATTATATAAAAAAGAAATAAATACGCTATTGAGACACCAGCCCTAATATGAGAATTATACTCGAGTTTTGAACGAATAAAAGCTTTGTAAATTAGTGCCAGATCAGAAGGGGTAAACAACTTCTTGCATCGTTGGAGAAAACCTTAAACATTTACCAGCATTTTTGGTGATGTCAAATATGTGATCACTCCACAACAAGTGGTTTGTTATGCACATACCAAGAACTGAAAGCTGTTTAGGCTTCTCGATGCAAGTCACACTAATGGACAGAGGCATTGGAGAACGGTAACGCTTTTGCGACAGTAGACAGCATTGAGTTTTCGAAGCATTTCAGTAATTTTTTTAGTTAAATTGATTCAAAGATCCCATAGGAAGTTATTCTAATGGATCCGATTTGTCGAATTAAAAGCTTTGTCATTTCTCGACGTTTCAAGATCCCTAGAGCCTAAATAAAAGATTTTTAGAGAGATGTCTGTGCGTGCGTGTACGTACGTTCGTACGTCCGTACGTCCGTACGTCTGTACGTTCGTAACGTTTTTTTCGTCGTCCAAAGCTCAAGAATCAGAAGAGATATCGACTTCAAACAAATTTTGTTATACAGATAATAATGCAGAAAGATGCAGAAAGGGATCTCAAGAAAATTGCGTGTGTGGTTTTTTTTACCATAGCACTTAAAAAAAAAAGGTGAAAATTTTGGTTAACCCTAAATATTTCACAAACCAATAACGCTAGAGACTTGAATTAAATTTTATATCATATATTGTAAGATGATACTAAACAAATATATTTTTGGAAAAAATCCAATTAACAGTTTTTTATATAAATCAAAAAAATATTGGTCAGCTCGAAAATTTTACGATTAAATGATTATTTTATCTCTAAAACAATTGTTTGCAACACAAAATAACGTTTTTAACATATATGGTAAAGTTTTGAGAAAAATCGAATTGACAGTTTTTTTATAAAATATAAAAACCTAAAAAAAACATTACTCAAAGTTGGTAAAAATTGAATTTCGACTCAAATATCTTTTTAAAAATTTGAGATTATGGCTTATAACTAATTTTAGCTTATAAGAAATGTTGTTTTCAACATTCGGAAAAATTTTGAGAAAATTCGAATTAACAGTTTTTTTACAAAAAAAATTAATAAAAGTTGGTAAAAATTGATTTTGGATTCAAATAACTTTTCAAAAATTTGAGATATTGGCTTCCAACTAATTTTATCTTTTAAAAAATATTGTTGTCAATATTCAGTAACATTTTAAGAAAAATCGAATTAACAGTTTTTTTACAAAAAATAAAAACCTAAAAAAAAATTAACAAAAGTTGGTAAAAATGGATTTTCGACTCAATTATCTTTTCAAAAATTAAAAATATTAGCTTTAAACTAGTTTTATCTTATAAGAAATATTGTTTTTAACATTCGGTAAAATTTTGAAAAATCAAATTGATAGTTTTTTTAACAAAAAATAAATACTTAAAAAACGCATTACTAAAAGTTCGTGAAAATTGATTTTCTACTCAAATATGTTTTCAAAAATTTGAGATATAGGCTTCAAATTAATTTTATTTTATAAAAAATATTGTTTTCAACATTCAGTAATTTGTTAATAAAAATCTAATAGTCAGTTTTTTTCATGCAAAATTAAAATCTACAAATAATAGTACGCAAAATTGGTAAAAATGATGTTCGGTTCTTGATATCTCGTGGATAATAGAAAACACTAACTTCAAATTAATTCCATTTATCCAATTTGTATAAGAAATAAAAACTTTTAAGAAATTCTACTAAAATTGATAAAAATTAGTTTAAGACTAAAAATCTCTTTAACAAAAATTAATTTTGAAATCAAACAATTTCAATACACGCAAAATATTGTTGATAATTTTTAAGAATAATTCAATTGACAACTTTTTTAACAAAACACGAAAACCTACAAACCTTTTAAGCAAGACAAGTCGACAGACGGGATGGGAAATTATCAGTGTGGGTCGCATCCCAGCCTCTTTTTTAATATTATTATTATTTGGCATTTTATAGAAGACAAGAAACAACATCATCATTAAAATACCTTGAATTATCTCTAACATCACTTTCATGCACTAGCTTTTTAAACAAACATAGAAGGTCTGATTATTAAAGGTAATGAAGTGCCACTTTGTATATTGAGCTATTTTCAAAACTACAAATTTTAGCAGTAAAATTGGCCTAGTTAAAATGCAAGTACATATTGCTTTTTTATTATCTATCATGATTGTTGACAACACAAACAAAATTATAAACCATACAAAAAAAAACATTTTACAAAAACAATCTCATCTTGTAAGTTCTACAAAACTTTGTGACTATTTAAAACGACAAAAAACCATGGAGATCATTGTGTTATTGCCCTGCAAATTTTTGTGATTTGTACACATTTATCTTTATATTTTGTCTACCTTTTTAATTTATACCATAACATTTAACATTATTTAAATTGACAATGAATTTTATTGCAAAAATATTAATTTCAGGTTGAAGACCAAGGTGTTGACCCAAATTTGAGAGACGGTGACGGTGCTACTCCTCTACATTTTGCTGCTTCACGGGGTCATCTCACAACTGTCAGATGGCTTCTCAATCATGGTGCAAAACTATCACTCGATAAATATGGTAAAAGTCCAATAAACGATGCAGCTGAGAATCAACAAGTTGAGGTTTGTATATCTTGAATAATAATATGTAAATTATAGTAACTCCATCGTCTATACATACTATATTCCAATTACACTAATGACATGCTAAATTATTTCTTTTTTCTTTATTTAGTGTTTAAATATTTTAGTCCAACACGGAACATCCGTCGATTACAACACACGCGAAAAAAGCAACAACATCACCCGTCAAAAATCCTATGGCAAACATCACAGTGGAAATGGCAGCAAACAAAACAGTCGCAGCTATACAATCAAATCGAAATCCTCGACTGGCAGCTCTGACATTGAACCATTCTATTTGCATCCGCCATCTGTCCGTCAAAGCAATGAAGGCATCTACTCGCAGTCAAGATCATCCTCGGAGAAGATCTACGGTGCACCGATTGTGCCAAATGATGGTCTCTATGTTAATCCAATGCGAAATGGCTCCCTAACACCTCCCTCGCCAAGTGGCAGCATATCCGGTGAATCTTTCTTCTTGCATGATCCTCAAGAAATCATTTACAATCGTGTCAAAGACTTGTTCGACTCCGACTGCAGTAGCGTCAGTAAGAATGCAGCAGCAATACACAAAGAACACTCCTCGAACAAATCCATGATCATCCAGGCTGATGTCCACTCGAGCAGCAGTGGAGCCGGAAGTGGTTCGGACGAATCTGTTTCGATCCAATCCAGTTTAGACTCACCAAAGAACAACATTCGCATGAACCATAATTTAAACCGAAACATTCACAATAACAATAACACCATCAGTAGTAATCAAAGTAAAAATAATAACAATAACAATAATAATAACAACAACAACAACAACAGCAGCAGCGCCAACCACGACTACGAAGATATCTATTTGGTGCGTGAAGACGCGAGAAATGCTATTAAGAAGAAGTACAACATCGGTAGATCGCGGTCGAGAGATAGCGGTTCGCATAGTCGTTCGGCAAGTGCCAGCTCCTCCAGGAGTACAGATGTTGCCATACAATATACCAAACACGTAAGTTTCAATTTGACCCAAATGCATCTGATATAGCGAGAGAACTGAGAACTTTTTGCCAATCGATGCGACTGGACTGGATATAATTTTGTATCTTACCTAACCTATATACTCTTTATGTTAATGTGATTGTCTATTTGCTTCCACAGGATTTGAACAACAAGCGTGATATGGCTCTGATAAATCGCTATAAGTCGCAGTCAATCAACGGCCTTCATAGCAAATACGATTCGCCGCGAAAAGAGACCTACACGACAAAGAATGTGAATTTGAAGAACCAAATCAATAGTGGTCTGAAGAGTGATACGTACGAGAGTGTTTGTCCCCCAGAGGATGTGGCCGAACGGACCAAGCAGGCAAATAGGAATTCCACAGTGATTAGGAATAATCTGGATACGCTAAGCAATAATAACACGGTTAATGCGAATAGAGTTCTGAAACGTGTTTCGTCAGCGCCACCTATTCAAAACAACGCAATAGGTAAACATTATGTTTTGTTTTTAATCCAAATTGCTCAGTTTACCCTTTTGTGTCAAAAAATTCGGTTCGGGACCAAAAGTAAAAGGTTCATATTTAATTCACTCGGGAACGAAATAATTGATTTATATATAATTTTCTTATTATGAGCCTTAAATGTGATTAGAATAAAATTAAACTCAAAATAAATCTTGTTCACATTACATTACGATTTTTTTTTTCAATAAATCAAAAATGTTTAAAAGTTTTGAAATCTCTAAATTTTTGAATTGTAAATGTGTCAAATGTTCGGTGAAAATGTATGTATGTTGTTTTAAAAACTTTTTGATCTTATTTCTTATTTAAAAATTACTACTTTGAAAATTAAAAAAAAAGACCTCAAAAATAAATGTTCAAAATGTCTTTGTTTAAAAATGCTGTTAATGCGCATTCTATAGAAATATCAAATCTTCTAAAAAGATAAAACTCTAAACTGAGTATATATTTGGGCTTTAGTAAAGCTTCTTCTCCTAAAAATAGACGAGGAGAATAGTGTCCTGTACAGTGTACGTACTAGGAGTATAATAGCATGTTATCAAATAAATTTAAAAGAGGCTAGGTTCCACCCACAAAGTTGGAAACTTGCACGATAAGTGCTCACTTTTTAAAGATAGCTTTTTAATAGTCTTTCTTGTGTTTTTTAAGGTTGTGTATAAAAAGTCGAATTGATTTTTTTTATTAAATTGTATCAGTTGTTAAAAAATTTAATGGCCGTAGTGTAAAATTATCTTACAGTCCATATGATTTTGGGTTCCTTAAAACATTGAAGACAATAAACTAATATTTGCATGTTAATATACTCCCTGACAGCATTTTTAAAGATTAGTTTCTTAAGTTAAAAAATAATAAAAAAAAAAAATATTTTTTTAAATCGAAAGTAAATAAATCCACAGTAAGGTTTTAATTAAAAATTCCACTTTACTAAATAAGTTTTAGTACCCAAGTGCAAGGTGGACAATAGTTGCACTTACTCTCATAAACTCAAAAATATGAAGTCGAAACTAACTTCCAACAACAAAAATGTAGTACTAACTTTATTATTACTTTGTATTATGTTACATATAAAGTTATCCATGTTCTAAATGCACATTCGTGAATTCCTCAGTTTAAATAATTTAGTCATTAACTTCAAAGAAAACAAATAGTCTAGTTTTCAAAGTTGAATTAGGCATTTATAACGACATGACATACAATATTTACAAATCATAATCATAATTCCAAAAATAAAAAAAGATGTTTGTACAGGAATGTATTTTTTAATAATAAAAAATACTTAAATTATTCTTAATTTGATTTTTTTTGTTTAAACGTGAACTAAAATTCTACTGTTTTCTTGGAATTAATTTTTCACTCTGCATATTGAAAACAACTTCAGTAAAGTTAGAATTTAGAAAGTTAATGACACTGGTCGACAAGATTTTTTTACTGGCATTAAAATTGCACTTTGAGTGGCCTTAATTCAAATCCGTCTTAAAAATTAATGCATCACGTTAGGTTTTTGAGATATCACTTTTCAAAATTCGAAAAACCACGTATATAAGGCTTTTTGAGGCCATCTAAATTTATGAAGTAGCTTTTTTTCAATAAAATCCGTGATGTTTTTCCAAATCTATAATCCTTTTCTTCAATATTAATTTATATTATTTCTTATAATATTCGAAAAAACTTCAAAAGTTGTTAAATCTCACCTGTCTTACAAAAATCTAAAAGAAACGCTTAACCATTATTGCTAAAATTGTTTTCAACAAAAAAAGGTAAAAGGTTTGAAAGAAAGTTTTGTTCTTATAATGAATGTGTTGTTTAAAAAATAATTTTTGAAATATATTAAAAAATATAAAAATAATTTTGAAAACGGTTTTTTTTTAATATTGAACAAATAGTTAAAAGTAGAGTTTGGATTCGAAATAAGTCCAAAATGTATTTATAAAAACTATTAAAGTATCAAATTCAAATTTTTCTCGAAACTTCATATAGAATCAAATAAATACTCATGAAATTTCATAATTAAATTAGTATAATATTTATTAAATTTTTAATATTTTTTATTGTTTTAATTTTAAGTATTACTTCTGAAATAGTTAATATGTTGGTGTTTTATGCGTGTAGCTAGCCTTACGTCTGGAGATAAGAACCCTAGGTTAAACATTTATAATTTACCTACGAAATTGTTAGTATTTTTTATCAACGTATACTTTTCACCGACATTTTGAGATGTTTTTTTTTTCAAAAAGTTAGAGAAATACATAATACGTTGACCACATATGTACATAATTCATTTTCTTTTTTTATTTTTATTTTTTTAGCAAATGGACCTCCCCCTCCTCCCTTGCCACCTCCTTTACGTGCTCCTATAAATAAAAGTAATCTACATACAGATAGTTCTTCGAATAACTCTAACAAAAACGCCAATAATTCACCACAAGAAACATTTGATTCGGATTCAGGACTTGAAGTTGTTGAAGAACCAAGCTTAAGACCATCGGAGCTTGTACGTGGAAATCATAATCGTACAATGTCAACAATATCAGGTAGGTTTTGTTTTTCTCAACAGCTTCCTAAAGAATTATGAGTAAGTACTTAATTTTTAAACCATTTTTGGAGATATATTGAATGGAAGATAATAATAAATGCGTGTGTATTTCTACATTTAATTCAAATCTTTTTTCGCAAAATAATTAATTATTTAATAATCATGCATGCATATTAAATATACAACATACTAAAAAAAATCATCGTTCAAAATTTAAGTACAAATTACTTGTACTGTAAACTAGCAGAATAAATTGTAGGCAAAAACAAATTTACTTTAACAAAGAATACAAAATTTATTTCAAAACATTTTTATTTAAAAAAGAGGACAATGCAAAACTAGAAACACTGCTTGTGCTTCGTTTCTTAGAATCAGACATTTGGTCGAACTTTTGACACTTTGAATAAAATTTTATGTTCACTATTCTGGAATTTGGCCTAATGAAATTAGTAACTTAATAAAGGGTGGTTTTTTAAAAGCTATAAAAAGGTTTTTTAAAGAAACACATACAATTCAGAAAAATACATGAAATCTTTATTTGAATCGATAGTACGGTCCATATGATTTAATGTTTGAAGATTATTTCATGCAAATGTTGACCTTGACTGCGCCTCAAATGGTCCTTCCGCTTAGTCCCAATTTTGGCATACTCTTTCCAACATTTCGGCAGCTATCTCACGAATAAATGTTTGAATGTTGTCTTCCAATGCGTCAATCGAAGCGGGCTTGTGTGTATAGACATGAGCTTTAACATAGCCCCACAAAAAATAGTCTAAAGGCGTTTAATCGCACGATCTAGGCGGCCAATTGACCGGTCCCGAACGTGAAATAAATTGTTCACCGAACTCGCCTCTCAATAAGTCCATTGTTGCGCGTGCTGTGTGGCATGTGGCACCGTCTTGTTAAAACCACATGTCATGCAAGTCAAGCTCTTGCATTTTGGCAAAAAAAAGTTTGATAACATCTCATCGTAGCGCTCACCATTCACAGTTACGTTACGATTCGCATCATCCTTGAAGAAGTACGGTCCAAATGATGCTACCAGCCCATAAACCGCTGGTTTATGACTTTTTGTGGATGCATTGGTAGCTCTTGCAATGCTTCTGGCTACGTACCCATTGAGCCAAAAATGAGCTTCGTCGCTGAACACAATTTTTCGGTAAAAAAGTGGATCTTCGGCCAACTTTCCAAGAGCCCATTCAACAAAAATTTTACGTTGCAGAAGGTCGTTCGGCTTCAATTCTTGCACCAGCTGTATTTTAAAAGGCATCACACCTAAAACCTTCTGCAAAATTTCCCACGTTGTTGAGTAACAGAGGCCCAATTGCTGCGAAGGGCAACGAATCGATAGTTGATATGACCATTAACACTGGCCGATACAGCTGCCATATTTCTTCAGTTCGCACTGTACGTAAGCGTGTTGGTGGTTTAATGTCCAATAATGTAAATTTGGTGCGAAATTTAGTGACAATAGCCCGACTAGCCGCTTCAGTGTGTCGATTAAACTGACCATAAAATGGAAGAAGCGCACGATGAACTTTCTTAACAGAGCACGTATTTTGATAATAAAATTCAATAATTTGCAAGCGTTGTTCGTTTATAAGACGATTCATGGTTATAAATATAGACCAAACTGAAGATGTTTGACAATGAAACAAAACACGAAACGTGCGTCAGCTGTTTAAACCAGTGTTACCAAAAAGATAATAGCTAAAAAATCACCCTTTATAAACAAGTTCAAAAGAGAAACTTTCATCATTATTTACGTTTTGGTAGAAAATCTCCGAGGAATTATTATTTTAATTTAGTTTTGGCCAAGAATTAAGCCTTATAGAGATAATGATTTTATGTTTTAAAAACGGGGAAGTGGCCGAATAAATTTCAGCCAATAGGACCAATTTTCGACCACTTTTTACAGGAATTGGGGCCGTATGTCAGCAATCATGAGTCGAATAGTCTCTTCCAAGGTTTACTTACCACTTTTTGTCTGCACAGAACAGAAAAAATATTTTGGGAATAAATTTGCACGATTTGCAAAGACTATTTAGAATTAAGCCTGTTTATATATCAAGTGACAGTTGTCAAAAAGACCAACTCTGAGAAGAGCAAATGGCCGCTACGGCATTGTCTTGAATCGAATTGGCATAGACCTTTGCTTTAACGTGGCCCCAAAGAAAAAAGTCAATTAATAGATAAGCGTGATCTTTATTGTACTTTGAAAAATGTCTTACCTGATAATTTTAATATAAACATAATGTACTATGCATTGATGTCAAACAGAAGTCCTTTTTTGAAAATATTTTTCTCGCGAATTTTGTTGCTATAGAACCATCAATCCTTTTTTTGATAAATAATTGTACGAAGCGATGTCAAAAATGAATAATTTTGTTTATTTTGAATCCAATTTTACTGAAATCACCAGGTGGTAAAGATACTAGGTCAACTTCTTCACCGTTATGATTGTTGATAGTAACTCTTTCTTGTACACATTGTGTGAATTGGACAAAATAATAGAAAGTTACCAAACATATTTTTTTCGACATTGAAACAAATGAAAGTATATCCAAAAGATACAACCTAAACTCTTAATTCAATCAGATATTGAACTTCAATGTTCAATGTCAAAGACCTCAATGTTTTGTTGTTTTAATGTAGTTATACTAGTTATTAAAAGATATATGTATGTACAAAGTCAACCGTCGTCGTCGTCGTATATTAACGTTTTTATTATTATGAAATCCTATCTTAACGTGCAACAATCAACAACCTCAATTGTCACTACATTTGGTGAGAAATTCAGGAAAATCTTTAGACGAAAAAAAGAAATACTAAACAATCTCTTAAATGCATCTTGCCAATAAAGTATGCATGATACATTTGGTGGGGCAAAGTGGATTTTAACCAAAAGGAGGATAGGCCTGTGCTTGATAGGCCTTAGAGAATACGAGTTCAGTTTTTTTGTTTTGATATGTGAAATGCAGCGAGAATTCCATTCAATCAGGACCGTCATCTTCTGTGGGCAAAGTGTTAGAGGTTTATAGGCGCAAAAACATTGAAATGAAGATGTTCCAGATGATGTACTTTATCGATGCAAACCTTATTCTAGAAGAATAATTTATTATTTAATCAAATAAATAAATGAGTTTGATTTTCAGCTTTGAATGACCATCGTATCGATTTTGACAGAAAGTTGACTTAGACTTGACAACTATTTAAAAACATTAATTCATTTGTTTTTTAACTGATGACAAATTCATTTGTGTTTTCTCAAAATTTAAAAGAAAGAAAGTTCAATTGCACAAAGGCCCAGTTGATATGCGAAGAGACCCTGTATTCAGGCTCCTTAAAGCGATCGATCTGGATCTTGTTTGGTAACTTTCTATATACAAGAGACAAACTTCCATCATACCATACAGTGATTATAGTTCATTATATACGACCGTAAAAAACTTTCAATTGCGTTAGGAAATTCTGTAAACAGTTATCCAGAAATCATTTGGTCAGTTGCACATTTTAGATTTAACAGATCGAACGTTATTGAGATAGTTGGATGAAATCAATCACAATGATTTTTATTAGTTTAATGTGCATTGTGAATTTAAAAAAGAAAATAATACAATAACTGTATTTAACATAGAAAATAAATCACGAATTAGGACATCCAACAAAATATTACAATCGAATAAATAAAATGACATTTAAGTGGAAAATTCGTGATGAGGCAATATTATCCTGTTTTAAGTTTCGAGGTATTTTTATGAAAGGACAATACTTTCATTGAAATGTGCATGAATCCCTGTTGACTAAAAAAAACTGTGTATACAAACTTAAAATAAAAAGTTTAATAAAGTGAATAATCCTTAACAGAACTAAGTGAAACTGTGCCTTTTTTTCTAAACCTATATAAATTCATTCTAATATACCTATAATAACAACCAACAAATATTAATTTTCAAACCTAATCAATAACTGTCACTATAAGCATGCCATTATGATAAATTTAGGGCTTGTGGGTAAATTTCTAAGTAAGTAAGCCAAAGCCAAAATAAAAACTTTACTCTTGTAATTCTTTTTTTTTTTTTTAATATTTCTAACTTTAGTTAAATCTTAGGTCTTAAGTGCATGAATATGAATATACCCCATCTATTTAATATATTTAATATTGTTGGGCAAACCCAAGAGAAACGATTTCTATAACTACAATAATGTCATTCCAGTTTTTAAGTAGCCTGAAAAACAAACAACTACTTTCGAGGAAATATCCGATGGACGTTTGAAGTAACTTTGAACAAATTTATTGAAATAGTGGATATTGAGTTCTAAATACTTATGTAAAGATGCTTAAGTTATTATTTCGATCAGTCCATTGAACAAAAATAAGGACACAAATTTGTTGTACATAATAATTATTTATAACAACTGTTACCAGTTTTTATAGGTTTAAAATCAAATCAAATGGAAAGTTAGTCAAGAAAAATCATCCTTACTTTCAAGTCAAGTTTCCTTGTGTCAAAATATCAGCTGGTCATCTTTTTTCATTAAACTAACAGCGGAGCTTCATATTTTGTTCTCAAAATATTTATGTAATGTTGAAAAATCTGTTTTAATTTTTGTGAATGAATTTACATCAATTATGAATGTTATGATAATAACGTCATAAAATGTTTAATTCAATTTTGTAGAAGTCGAAAAAATTATTAGTTTTAGTTTTTTAGTTTTGAGCTCAACCAAAATGTAACACCTCCATCCGATGGTCCAATTTTTCGATGACGCTGAGGCATAATTAAGGTTCTATGCCGTCTTTGTGTCAAATTATCTCATTCTTTAGGTCTTAAATTCTTACTGGCTTATCGACGTACAATTTTTCTTTCAAAAAAGAGGCTGGGATGCACCCACACTGATAACTTCCCATCCCGTCTATCAATTTGTCTTACTTTTAAAAGATTTGTAGGTTTTCGTGTTTTGTTAAAAAAGTTGTCACTTGAATTATTCTAAAAAATTTAAAAATTACCAACAACATTTTGCATTTGATGAAACAGTTTAATTTCAAAATCTATTTTTGTTAACGAGAATTTTAGTCGAGAACCAATTTTTACAAATTTAAGTAGCATTTCTTAAAAGTCTTTATTTCTTATAGAAACAAATACAAATTGGATGGATTAAATTAATTTGAGGTCAATATCTTCTATTATTCACGAAATATCGAGAACCGAACATCAATTTTTACCAATTTTGCGTACTATTTTTTGTAGATTTTAATTTTGTATGAAAAAATTGACTGTTGGATTTTTATAAAAAATTTATTGAATTTTGAAAACAATATTTTCTGTGAGATAAAATTAGTTTCCAATCCAATATTTTTAATTTTTGAAAAGATATTTGAATCAAAAGTAAATTTTTACCAAGTTTAAGTAATATTTGTTTTAGGTTTTATTTTTTGTAAAAAACTGTCAATTCGATTTTTCTCAAAACTTTACCGAATGTTGCAAACAACATTTCTTATAAAATAAAATAAGTTTGACGCCATAATCTCAAATTTTCGAAAAGATATTTGAGTCAAAAATCAATTTTTGCCAACTTTTAGTAATGTTTTGATTAGGTTTTAACTTTTTGTAAAAAAACTGTCAATTCGATTTTTTTTCAAAATTAAACTGAATCTTGAAAACAATATTTTTTATAAGATTAAATTAATTTTAAGCCAATATCTCCAATTTTTAGTTAGATATTTGAGTCGAAAAACAATTTTTACCAATGTTTTTTTTTGTATTTTTTGTAAGAAAACTGTCAATTCGATTTTTCTCAAAATTTCAACAGATGTCAAAAACGTTATTCTTCATTGCATACAATTATTTTGGAGGGTGAATCTTTTTTTTCGTAAAATTTTCAATATTTTTTTTCAGTTTTTTTGATTTATAAAAAAAACCGTTGATTTCAAAAATGTACTTGTTTGGTATCACGTTACAATATACATATAATACAAAATTTAATGCAAGTCGGTAGCGTAACTGTTTTTTGAGATTCTTGGGTTAACCAAAATGTTAACTTTTTTTTAAATTGCTATGGCAAGAAAACCACCCACTCAATTTTTTTGAGAGTCCTTTATGCATCTTTCTGCATTATTGTCTGTATAACACATTTTTTTTAAGTCGATATCTCCACTGGTTCTTGAGATATTTAACATGAAATATCCCTTTTCCTTTTTGTACTTCTCGAACGTAAGTACACACGCACGCACAGACATCTCTTTAAAAATCTTTTATTTATGCTCTAGGGACCTTGAAACGTCGAGAAATGTCAAAATTTTCAGTTCGACAAATCGGACCGATTACAATAACTTCCTATGGGAAGTTAAAAATTAACAAAATTTAACTTTCATTCAAAATAAATTTAAAGCATGTATGAGGAGATTTTAATGAAGTTTTAGTATTTTCTGTGTGAAAACAACTACAGGTAGAGTTTATAAAGTAAAATTCCAAGTTTGATAAGCATGACCACTAAAAAACAAACTATTTGTTTTGGCCTAAATTAACGTCCAAAGAATGCAGATGACTACAAATTAAGATCCTAATGTTGTCGTAACCTATCCTTTGTCTTTTAAATAACTTCGAAAAGTACAAAATCAATTATTGAAAATTAATCTCAATTTATTTTAAAAATTTCTAGATTTGTATTTTTCTAAAAATGAATCAGATGTCAAAAACATCATTTCCGAAGAATTTGTTTACTCTTTAAACATTTAAGCTGAAAAATAAAATAAATAATAAAATAAAATTTTGAATAAATTAATTTCAACTATGAATGTATAATATCATAATGTGTATAGTAAAATTTTACCATAGCCGTTAGCATTATTGGTTTATTAGATATTTGAAGCCAACCGAAATGTTCACGTTTTTGAAATAGCCATACTATAACACCCACTTTTTTTAAAAGTAATTTCTTCACTTTTTGGTGCTATATCTATAAAATATAATAAATTATTTGAAGTCAATACCTCGGCTCTTTCATGAGATATGGATGACGAAAAAAGGTATACAAAAACAACTATCTAACAATGATGGATTAAGATTGTAGACTCCTTGAAACATCGATTAAACAAAATAGGACCAATTACAAAAACTTTAATTGGAAAGTTAATTAAAGACAAACCTAAATAAAAACATTTTGCTTTTGATTTGATTATGGCATAGAAAGCTGAATTTGCGGCTATAATTAACCCTTAACCTTTATTATTTTTAAACGTAGAAAAGCATACCCTATTTCTTGGTTGGTAGAAATCATCAGATTTCCAAAAAAAATTACTACTTTTTAATAATCTGAAAAAAAGCACAGATACATAAATGGTCGGAAAAAAAAGTTATACTGCCGATTACCAATTTTGATATTGATGCTGAGCCAGAAAATAAAAACGGATACAATGCATTTTTTAGAAGACCCGTGCATTTTTGTAAAACCTTTTTAAATTTATTATCATTATCATTTACATAAGACAATTTTTAGAAATTGTTGAATCTGTCAAACTACTAGTATTAAAAATGAAAAACAAATATTTGTATAACTTTAAATCACAAAATAAAAAACAAAAGAAAAATTGTAAGTGCTTTTGAGAATTTTAACAAAAATTGATTAGAAAATAATGAATCATTTCTTGAACCTATTGTTAAGTTTAAAAAAAAAATAGGATGAAAAACAAAGAGAGGAATCAACGACAAACATTGGTTTATTGCATTATGAAAATTTGTGGTTCTATTTAGATAACGAATGGACTTGTTAGTATACAAATATTTCACTTCGAAAGTTCAACACTTTCAACTTGTAGATTGTTACAAATCGTAACTATTTGACACTTCAATAATAAGTTTAGGAACGATTGTTGACGTATTATTATTACAAATCGTATCAATTCGTTTAGTAACGACAATAGTTAACAATTGTTAACAGAAGTTGACAATAGTTAAAAAAAAGAATAGTCCTTAGCTTTTTCTTATGTATATGGGTAAGCTCAAATGGCTGATCAAAGGCTAGGTAGTTAGATTTTATTCATATTATGTAAAATTTTGTAAAGTGACAAAAAAAACTCATTTGAAATATGTACATAATGTAAATTGTTCTAAAGCATAAAACAACTAAATTTGTTATGATAAATGAATGTTGAGGTAGATACCTAATTTTAAAAACAATTCATTTGTTTTTTAAAATTCTATGCTTCAAAATGTTGTAAATAGGCTAAAATTAAAAAAAAAAAAAACAATTCTTTTTATAATGTTAAATTCGTTAAATTTTGAAAATGTAATATAAATTATAGTAATGTGAAAGCACCTACAACGTATATATTTATAAACTGCATTCATGAACATAGGTTTGAAAGAACATTTGAAGAGTTCCTCGCACAGTGTCTAAGAATTTGAGACGAGACGCACTCGACATTTGGAAGAATGTACTTTTTTACTCCAAACACCAACCACCTTTGCTTAGATATGTAAAAACAAAAAAATTTAAACTTTGGTCTTATCAAGTGCCCGTAACTTAATTACTATAAGGAAAGTATATTATGCGTTGTTTAACTAAAGTTACGCATTTTCCATTCCTACCAAGTTTGCATTTAGCGCCACTTTGTAACTTATTTCAGTATAGATAACTTACATCTATCCCTTTTTTCCCTATCGACAGCGAAAGCCTAATGACCGCAAAACCTATGTAGGCCTAATCTAGATAGTATACAAGGCATATATAAATATCCGCATGTTATTATGAACATCAAAATCCAATTAGTTCGGTTTAAGTTTCGCCTTTCTTTGATAGATATTATATATATATGCCCCTCTCCATCTAAATTTAAAATACAATAAAAACAAAAACAACGACGAAAAAACCGTAATGCATTTCTACATCGCACACACATTTTTAATTAGCTTCCCTTGCCCCGTTGAATGCATTTTCTTAAGACTTAACTTAACGTCTTCTGTTATAACAAATTGTAGATACATATATGTATGTATTTAATGCCGTGCAGCATAGTAAATCTTTTTTTATTCTTCTTAATTTGAAGTGTTTAAGTATCTACCAAACAGATGAGTTTTTATTTTTATACATAAATTCGTTCAATTCCAGCGAACAAGAAAGCCAAGCTTCTCAATGGAACATCAACCGTGCAATCATCATCTTCAGCCACATTTGAAGCTTCGTATCAGCAACAACATCACGGCCATCACAATAATTCTGGAATTGGGGGGATAATATCACAGAGCTACAATTGTTCAGAGAGCGATTACAACGATCAGCAGTGTAATTATTCTTCCTCAGGATACGAGCGCAGTTGTGTTGGCGGCAGGCCTGGAGGTCCAAATCTTGTTAATAAGCAATTGGTTTTGCCATTTGTGCCACCTAGCTTTCCCAATAATTCTCAAGATGGTATTACGCATTTGATTAAGCCTTCGGAATATTTGAAGAGTATCAGTGACAAGGGATCTTTTCATACATCTTCTGCTAGGTAAGTTTAAAGTTTTAAAAGTGAACAATCTGCTAGCCAAAGAAAATATTGTGTACAATTTTAATTCAAGAACTTCTTAAGACTCAGTCAGTTTCTTGTTCAAACGTTTATGAAGTTTTTCCATAAGGATTGTTTTAACTTTCAATGAATTTGTGGAATTTAAATAAAATCATCAGAATCAAGTCATTTTCCATAAATGATTTTGCTCTTATTTTGTTTGTTATTTAAATTGTTAAAAAATAAATTGTCATATACTTTGAATTTATTTTTAAGATCAACTGACACTGAGGACTACATGCAAATACAAATTTCTCACCACCATCCAAGTGGTATTGAACCTCCAAAACCACCACCACCACCTCCTATGCCAGCGCTTCTAAACGCATCGAATAACAACCTAACACTCAATAAGCAATCTCAAGCCCAGCAATCGCATCAAGACACTGTTACGCGAAAACAACACCAGCCTCTATCAGCTATATCAATTCAGGATTTGAATAGTGTACAGGTAGTAGAAAAAAAAATAATAACACCACTAACGGAAAGATTCAATTAACAACATAATATTAATAATATCCTGTTCAAAAATTTCAGCTTCGAAGGACCGAAACTAAAGTCATGCAAAAATCTTTCCAAGCTCCTACTCGAAGCTTCAGCATGCAATGCCTTTCATCAACCACAGAAACATTCCTTAAAACCGATCTGATTGCCGAACTCAAGATGTCCAAGGACATTTCCGGCATAAAGAAATTGAAAAACGAAAAAGCACGAATGGCCGACAAACATGATCAGGAACATTATTCTGAGATTTCACGACAATTCAATGCAAATAATTTTGTTGATCAGGTGAGAATAATTAGTCATTGTTGGTATCTAAAGCTTTGCGGAGCTTACATATAATTTTGAAAGATTCAATTACAGATTCCTGAAAAGGATCAAGCCGGAAATGTTATACCCGATTGGAAGAGGCAAATGCTAGCTAAAAAAGCAGCTGATCGTGCTAAAAAAGAATTCGAAGAGAGAATGGCAAGGGAAGCAGAAAACCGTCGGCTATCGCAAATTCCACAATGGAAGCGAGACCTTCTGGCTAGGCGCGAAGAAGCAGAAAATAAACTTAAGTATGTTTTTTTAGTTTAAAAAAAATATATACATATATTAAATATATTGATACATTTTTTTTGTAATACATCAGGGCAACAATATACACACCCAGAATAGAAGAAGGCAATAGAGTTTCAGGTTCTTGGAAGATGAAAAATAAATCGGTCTCAATAGATAATATAAGCATGTCGTCATATTGTACAGAATCCAGTTACGACCAAAAAACTTTACCAATGGACAATAACATTCAAATTGGTTACAAAGAAAACAAAGAAAACGAATCAGAATATCAAGATATTAACATAAATGGTAAATGTAACGATAGGATTTCTGATGCTTCAGACGATCCAAAAAAATGTCAAGATGGTGAAGTCGAAAATGATAATATAATACCATGGCGTGCACAACTGAGAAAAACTAATAGTAGACTGAGTTTGATTTGAAAAATTAAATAAAATATATTATTATTACATTACTTTAATTACATAAATGTATGTATGTATTACTTTAATAAATATCAATGCTTTTAACTCGTTATTTATTGCTTTTGTAATTAAATATACATAATATCTATTTAAATAAAACATTATGCAAAATATTCTGCAAGTTAAATAAAACAACTATGTAAACATATTATTTTTATAAAAAAGAAATTTAACACGTACGTATATTCATATTTTATAAACTTAAAATGTCAAATATTTAAATAATGTTTTCTTAATAAAACAATTTCCGTTACAATGTTGTCTAGTTTTATTTAAACTCACGAAAATGTTGAAAACTAACCTTTAACGACGTTTTGTTATTATTTGCAATGATCGACAATGGAGCAATGGAGTTGATAATTAAAAAAAAAAATCTAACGGTTATAGCTTCACAATTTGGTACACTTGTTACAAACAAGCCGAGGCTACCAAACTCAAAGCTGAACACACTTAATCAGCCCTATTACCGATGTCGTAAACGACAGTAAAATATACGACACGACACAATCTGCATTCCATAATTCGTTTTCAGCTTTTGTCACTCGTTTTGTTGTCGTGTGTAATCGTCAAGTGTGTTGAACGCTCTAATTCAGCATTCTGTAAGACGAAAAGAAACGACGACAATGAAAAAAAAACGACGGTATCTCTCGTTTGAAAATTTGCTCACAACGAAGAAATGGAAGTTCGCAAAACTGTAAGTTTCCTTGTTAAATAATTTATTTTATGGAATTTATTAGTACTTTATTTGCGATAAATAAAAAATAAATATTTGTACACGTTTTCGGTTAAAATTAACAAAGCAAAACCAATTCGAGGCGCTTGTCCAGCTGATGGAAAGCAACGAGCAGTTGGCTAGGGGATTTTTGAAATGTATGAACAAAGCCGATTTTAAGAAAGAATGGAATGTAATAGCTGAAGCTGATAAACTCAACAGCAAAGGTCCTCCAATAAGAGATGGCTTTATCAGTTTTGGTCTGACTTTGAATTTAAAGTAAAAAAAAAATGTTTAGACAAACAAAAAAGAAGTGAAAGGAAATGGAGGAGGGCCAAACCAATTGCACATCCTATCTGCGCTTGAGGATGCTGTTGCAAATCTACTTAAATATAAACAGATGGTTAAGCCCGAGTGGAAATGCAATTGGTGTATCACATCTCCCAACCACTTCAACGTCTTCATCATCCGGACATACATACATAAGTCAAAGCAAATTCAGGCTACAAATGCTGATGCCGCGCTTCACTGTCCTATTTGTACAATTAATTGTGCCTTTGCAATATTTCGCTCTCTTCCTTCTTCACCATTGTCACTATCGCTGCTTGTGGTGTAATACATTTCAACACTTATCATTTTAATAATTTATTTATTTGGTAATAATTTAATAAAAACACATTTGTTGAATATCGAGTAATGAAATGATTTAGAATTTGATTCAGTTTGACAGATCTCTGATACATTTTCATCGTTTAAAAATCTGCTACAAAATAGTCGCGTCGAAAAAGTTATAGAATGCCACTTAAAAAACGACACGACAAAGAATACGAGAGTCGTCGAAAAAACGAGACGACATCGGTAATAGGCATGAATAAGTATGCCTTCTCGTAGGTGTCAGTCTTCATACATACATAAGTATGTAGATCTGAATTAATTTTATATAAAATCTATAGTGGCGGGTATACTGGTGATATTGGTAATTTTTCCACATACGCAACTCTTCCAAATCAGTTTCTTAATAGCTGCATAGATGTCGCTTCTGTCGTTCATCTCCATGAGTATACCATGATCTTTTGTACTTATAAGAAGAAGATAGACTTTAGTCCTAGCTAAGTCTGGTGATTATGGGTGTTTTCATTAACGTCTGCCTAACTTAGACCTGCGTTAGACATGTTCATAATGTCAGATTTGCGAACGAGCAAACGCAGATGAATTGCAGAAAGCAGAAGACATACAAAAACATCATAAATGACATCAGCGGAGCGGATTGTGCATCCATATTTTTTTAACTGCAGAAGCACAGGAGTTAAAAGTAAAATATAAAGTGGAAAAAATGTAAGTTTTATTCGAAAAAAGAAGCTGCTGCTTTGAATTTCACTTCTAATTGAAAGATGAATTACCTATCATGGGAAAAGAATTCAGGTCTGGAAAAAGTTCATTATGGAGGACGGTGTTCTTTAAAATTAAGAAAGTTGAAAAATTGTTTTCTTTGACATCTTGTATTGTATTGTATTTGTATTGTATTTATTTATTTCAAAATCGCTTACAAAGTAGGACATAAGTGTTATAAAGTTTTACAGCCTTTAAATTAATTTAGGAAATTGAATTTTAATTTAAAAAAAAGAGAAAAAAGAGAGGTTCTATTTACACATATACATATAATTTAAATATGAAAATGTAAAAAAGAGAAAATAAAAAAAGAAAAATGAGAAAGATGAGGACTTATGTACCTAAAAAATATTTTCAACGATTTGCCAAATAATTGAAAACTAAAGATTTAAACCTATTCGCGCTTCTTATACTTCTTATCGCGGTGGGCAGAGAGTTCCAAAGGCGTGTAACATGGACACAAAATTGACGCTCAGTAATGAGATATTTAAATCGAGGTTGTATAAGGACAAAAGACCATGATGAACTAGGGAAGTTCAGCCTGTTATGTAAATAATCCGGTTGTTGAGTTTGAATGATTTCATGTAGATAGCTCACCGATCGGAAGTTTAGTAAACTGTCAAGACTACAGCCAGATATACGTTGTGCAAAGTTCGATATGTGGTCATACCGTCGCAGATTATAGACGTAGCGGGTAATGTTATTATATGCATTTAATTTGCGGCTAGTGGCAGAGTCCAAGTTGCAAAAAACTTCACATGCATATAACATAACAGGTAGTAAAAGAGTTTTGGCAAGTAGCAATTTAGTTTTTGTAGGGATGAAACTTCGAGTGAACTGAAGAGCACGAAGACTACCATAGGCTTTTCCAGTGGCACTATTAAGGTGGTCGTTCCATGTAAGGGAACGATTGAAAATTATCCCTAAATTTCTGGCAATACTGACATAGTCAATGACTTCGCCTTCAAGCTTTAAGGGGTTTAGGACCGAAAAATCAAAGGTTTTGCGATAGATCGGAAGAGCTGTTGATTTGAGAGGATTTAAGCAAAGATGGTTCTTTTTGGACCATTGTAGAATGAGGAGCAGGTCCTCATTCATTAAATCTACGGCATCATTTTTTGCTACAAAGGGTCGACTTATAAGGAGCTTTACATCAAGCTTACAAGCTTACAGGATTCTAAGGAAAAACTAAAACTTCTTCGCAGCTTTTTACACAGAATTGGATGGCTAACAGTGTCAAAGGCCTTTGAAAAGTCTAAAAGCGTTAGCAGTGTCATAATAATCATTGTCCATTGCGATTCTTATTTCATCAGTCACGAAAAGTAAGGCTGATTTTCTGGTCGAAAACCAGATTGACAGGAACTTAACAGGTTGTTGATTGTTAGGTATTTTTGTATCTGCTTCAAAATAGTCTTTTCGAACGCCTTGGTTTCAAAAAAAAATCTCTCGCTGGAAATTTTCGATTTTTTTGTGACTAGCTATTTAAAAATCGTATTTAAGCAGGCCTGTACACGTTCTGCAGAATAAGTGTATTCATTAATGCAACAAAGCAGAAAGACGATTGTACTAACGAAGATTTTCGACGTTTACGAAAATACCCTATATCAATCGCTATAACCGAAATTGTTGGCAAGTAGTTCCTCCTCAGAAACACAGAGCTTCAGTTCTACTCAAAAGTGTTTGTGATAAATAGCATCTTTGGACCAAAGTCTCTCTCTCTCCTTAACGTAAACAAAGGTTTTTTATGTCTTGAATTTCAGTTTCATCCAATAGTAGCAATTTTATTTGTTTAGCTTTATAAGTTCCAAATATTGAAGAATGGACTGATATTTCCGTCCATCAAAGCTTTGTCTCAATTAATACTGTATAATTTTTCTTCTGAAACAACAAACAAATTATAATTTTCTTTTTATAGGTTATATTACTGTATTTCAAATTAATTTCGTAGAAGAACCGTAAATGTACTAGAGTTGTTTTACATTTTTGTTTCTTTTGTTTTTCTTTTACTTTTAAATACAAAACTAGATTACTAACTTGACTTTTGTTAGCTTTTCTCTGTTTTATTTATTATATTCTGTTTGTCTTTATAATATTTATCATTTTATATATTTTATATATTTTGAAAATATACATTAAGATATCTTAATTTGTATATAGGCTTAAGAACTATTTTTGTGACAGTGATGCCCTTGCATTGGAAGAAGACAAATTAGTACCCCTGACCACAATAATTTCTTTTTTGTTTTTAAAAATTCTTAAAATATTTAACTTACGATCAAAATACCTATTGTTCTTTTTTTTCTGTTTGTTTATTCGGTGGGATAGGGGAGTTTTACTCTACCTCCTTTCCAGATGCCGATCATAAAAAATACATCATATAGTTTTAAAGGATTTCGAATTGTTTTGTATGTAAAGGATACATGAAACTAATGAAATTTATTCAATGGCAGTGGGACAAATGCTTTTTTTTCTAATAACAATTATTACGTCAACAATTGTTTTAAAAAACAATTGGTAACTAACAAATTTATTGTAATTTATTTTGGGTATATTTGGCAATGAATGGTTTCATAATATATCTTTTTTCGGTAGTAATCTAAGCACTTAAATAATTTCGATTACGATTTAATCAAAAGCTCAAAAACAACTTAATAAAGAAAAACTATAAACATTTTATGGTTTAATTTCACAATTGTTTCTTATTTTTATAATTGGAAGAACTACCAAAATAATGCATTATAAAAACTGTATAACACTAGAAAAGCAATACATAATGAAATTTAAATTGTATTTGAAAATTAATTTGGCACCTCCAAAAAGGTATCTCTTTGGTGTTGTGATCCTTATTAATCCGAACAAGGGTACAAAATAAAAATTAAAGTGCGTTTAAAAATTTGATACACTTTTACATTTCATAAATAAATAGAAATACAAATTTACATTTATTTATTGAATTATAATAAACAAGTTGTAATTATAAATTTAATTTGCAAAATAAAAACGTTTTAATTTAAAGACATTTTTTCATATACATTTTGAAAAAATATTTAATATATTTTTTTAATAAATTTAAAAATGACTTATGGAAATATAAATCTCAATAACTTATTTAATATCCAGAAATTAAATTTTTAACTTTAGCGGTTTTCGTATTTTGTGTGGATTTATGAATTAATAAAATTAAATTTGGTATATTATGCACAATAAATACATAGGTACTTATTATGTTTTTGGCTTTGTTTTATAAATACTCAATCGGAATATTATTAATTTAATGAGTACATGTATGTATAATCTTAAACACACTATACATTCCATTGAAAAAACTTATGTTAGAATTTAATTATTGAGCAATGAAGCCTCCTTAGGCCTTATTATTACGAGTATGTAGAAGCAAGATGACAAATACAATAATTACGAAAAAATGTTTCCAAATCATTGTTTTTCTTGCGATTTGCAACAAAACTATTAATTGCATTTTTTCGAACGTAACTTCTAAAGATAAAAATATTGGTCAATCGCTTAAGAAAAAATTTCAAAAAGTTAATTAAGAACAATACAAGGTTTTAATTGAATTTTGAAAAACTTAATGGTTGCAATATGAAATACTATACCATTTCTTACATTTCCTCACATTGCATATAATTAAGTTGAACAACTATAATTTTGTATGTAAAGAAAACAAATATGCAGCAGAAGGTACTATAGCTTCGTGTTTAAACTCTCGAACTTCCTTTTGCAAAAAAAAAATTCTATTAAACTATCCAAATATATAGGTAAATATATATTGGGGCATCACTGACTAGGTATCTATTTGGTTCAAATCACTGTCTTAATATATTTTTAGCCTTATTTTATGTAATAATATAATATATGTATATAATATGTACATCTACAAAAATTCATTTTATACTTTTTTTATAATAATATTTTGTTTTAAAACACATTAGTTTCACTTATACCGGTGGGAAACAGATGCTTTAAAATAGCATAATAATGGAAGCCTGCTGCTAGAACAACAAACAAATGCCATATAGCATGTGCCATTGGTATTATTCCATCAGACTTAAAAAAGATTATTCCGACTATATAAAAGAAGCCACCAAGTTTAAGCTCTGTCATGCCATTGAAATCATGACCTGTTAAAATTAAGATAATAGCAGGTCCCAAACCTATTAAAATGTAGAAGCAAGTTTCTAAACATTTATAACGCTCATGGAATATCTGAAATTATGAAATAAATATGTATATAAATAAAAGGTTTTGTTTTGTTAGAAAAAAAAAATTACCTGCTGGTAAGTAATTCCAAGAGCTGCCATTATCCAAATTATCCATTCTAAGGATGTCAAGACAACAGAATGTGTTGGATTCTCAAGTTGAAGCCAAGGAAAGTATGATCCAGCAATAAATACATAGATCATAGCACGATCACAGCGATGTAAAACATTTTTGAGTCCTCTAACAACGTGAATTAAAAAAATACAATGTTATAATTATATGGAAATATTTGACAAACTTGTAAATACCTTTTGCGATCACAATAAAAAGAGCAATGGAAGAAAGTTGATATAAAAAATATAAGGCTCAGAGCTGTTCCATAAACCCAAGCAACTAACATTTGTCCAGAAGTCTTTGATCTCTCAACTAGCTTCAGTGCAGCCATTATAGATGGTACAACCCAAATTCCATGAGTTATACAATTGGCAATTTGTTCCACCTGAAGGAAAAAAAAAACATAATTTTGAATAATAAGTAACATTAAAACACAATTTTAAAATATTACCTCTGTAGGTACATAAGCGCATCCTGGTTTCGCTCTGCTGTTTTTCCATTTGATATTTTGAAGTTCTAATTTTATCGAAAGATTTGATTTTATCCATGATTTCCAAAAATTTGTCATCAAATTATCGATCAATGAATATTTGTTTTGTACTTGTTGCAAGAAATTGTCCATTTCTGTTTACTCGAATTGAATGGGCTTTGGTATAAAATTTCAACAAAAAAAAACTAAAACAAATGATAAATGCTCAGTTTCACAGCATTTTTAGGGAGGTAATTAGTACGTTGAGCTAAGATTTTTTTCTGCGAAGTAAAGAAACAAAATTGTGTTAAAAATATGATACAAAATTTAAGGAACAATATATTCAAATTTTGAAAATTATTATGGACTTAAATAATATCAGTAATTAACAAAGCTGAGATTTTACGTTTTTACTGAGGTTTTATGTTTTAAGCGGCTGGCCGGCGTCGTTCAAAATTTTTTTTTTGGTTTGTTTTTCGAAATATGTTTTGTATTTATGGCAACAAAAAATCAAAAAGAGCATCTAGAGTTAAGGAAACATAAGAAGTGATGACTATTAAATTCGTGCTACAAAAAAAAACGCATCGACAGAATTAAGTTCAGTTGTATGAAATTGATTCAAGTACAACAGTGGACCTCTGGCACCAATAAATACAAATGTTTTTTCACCTTTAGTATCATGAATATTGCGTTAAATTAAAGTGAATAAATTCTATCTAAGGTTGATTGCATCAAAACAATAAGAAACTTCAAGGCTTGAAATTTTATAATAGTTCAATTTAAAAAAAAACTCAACCAAGAAACAAAAATGTATAGGTAAACAAAACAAATATTTGAAAGACATACTCACAACTAACTTAAAAATAAAGTCTACCCCTTCCAAAATATTAGCAAGTTATGTTGTCACCAAGTAATATATTCTGCATTTGATGAGTTGCCTCCTGAAAGTTTTAAATTTATTACCTTAATAACGATGACAAAAAATGACACTTTATTTAATAATATTGCTTCTATTAAAGATCCTCACATCATATATATATATTATTTTTATTGGAAAATGAGCCCCTTTTTAGCTTGAAAGCTTAATTCAATAATACATATACCCATTTATTAGCCTAATAACAAAAAATGTTTGTTTTACCGTAGTTATTTCATCAGAAGTAATGTTTAGATATATTAAATACAAAATGATTTCAACACAGTGCATACCAATACATTAGACACACTTTAAAAAAAAAAATGTTATCGATGAAAAAGCGAATTCACACTTTTGCGTTAGCAATTAGTCTAGTTTTGTTCGATAAAAGATTTTGACTAATACAAAAATGTAGAAGAGAAATTACTGATTTTTATCATCGAAATCATTTCTATGCAATCTAAGAAATTATAATTGTAGCTCAAAAGATTCGGTCTTATTAATTTCAAAGCGTGTTTTTTGAACTAGGTTACACATTTGTATTTGCATTATACTGAAATACTGCTAAATATTTGAAGTTTTTGGTAATATATTGTTTTCCAACCTCATGCTGTCATTTTTGTCACTTATTTTGACAGTTAATTAAAAACTACGCCGTTGGGAAGGTTCAGACGACATAAGGGACTTGAAAGTAAGGCAAGTTTCTAGTATCTGATTGGTCAGCTGCCAAAAAAATTGACTTCCGATTAAGGCAACTTCATTGGTAAGTTAGTCAAGAAAAATCTCCCCAACTATCAAGTCAAGTCTACTTATGTCAAAGTGACAGTTGATCATGCTTTTTCATTTAACTGAGAGCTGAATTTTATTACTCAATGATTTATTTATTTTCTGCACGATTAGAAAAGAAATAAGTAATATTTCTAACTATCAAGTCAAGTCTACTTACATATGTCAAAATGACATTTGATCATGTTTTTTCATTAAACTGATAGGTTAACTTTAATACTCTATGATTTATTGTTTTTCTGCACGATTAGAAAAGAAATAAGTAATATTTCTAACTATCAAGTCAAGTCTACTTATGTCAAAATGACAGTTGATCATGTTTTTTCATTCAACTGAAAGCTGAACTTTATAACTCTGTAATTTTTTTATTTCTCCATAATTCCATTTAATGTTGTAGGTAAAGGGGTTCCTTATATCAAATTGGAAAAGGAAAAAGTAATGTGTTTTACAAAATAAAATACGAGTCGTGATGGACTTTTAGCTTGTCTAAAGAGTGTTTTATAGAAAATAATATTTTTGAAAGTTTTTGCACGATCAACTGAAAGTAGAGGTTAGTGAAGTAAGGATCCGAGCATGAAATGTATAACACATGAAAAACTAACTAATTGACTTGGTTAAAATTTACGTTTAAAGAAAGTTGACTGCAGCGAACGAAGTCCATTATGTTGTCTGAACCTGCCCATTGTTAAAACTTACTACAATAGTGAACATTTTTAAAAGTAAATACATAATTTTACTGTATTACGAGTACATGCCAACTTGTATACAAAAAAACTCGTTGGTAAAATTGAATTCACAGCTTAAAAACGTATATATCTAACTAAATGATCCAGATTGTATTATCGTTGACATAGCAATAATTCAATTTAAACCATCATCCAATCAACACTGCCAATTTAAAAAGAAGGAAACTCTATACGATATAAATGAATAATATTTGTGTTCTCATAAGTTTAACAAAATCAATAACATCAACTTACAAACATATTTACAAAGCTATGTAGTAGCTATAGATATTTTCTTTGCAAGTGACGTTGATGGAAGATGCTAATGCAAATGATTTCCATAATCAACGTGTCAATTTATATAGACAAAAAATCTATAGAGCGAGGTAGAACTTATTCATAAATCGCTGTTTCCAAGTGCAATTTATTTCGAAATAAACCAACAACAACAACAAACATATCTGTTTGAACATTTTTCTTTATTAAATGATAGTTATTGCTGTAATTGCCTTTCATTTAATATATTGCATAGTTGCTAGGGGTCAACTGTATTGCCGGAAAGTGTATAGCAAGGCTAAGGGTGCAATTACACTGATAAGAATTATATTTTCTGTCTAGAAATGTAGATATTTGAAAGCTTTTGCTTAAAACGTGATCCAGTCAAGTTAAAGAAATATTTAATTTCTAGAGCAAGCTTTATTTGTAGATAATTGAAAAAAAAAAGAAAAGATAAGTTATATTGCACATTGCTAGAATACAAAAAAATGTAACTTATAAATCACGATTTTTCAGAAGTCGAAGATTAGGCTTGTGTTACATATTTACATATGTAGCTCACGTTTAAGTTCCAGACATCTCAAAAACTATTTTCGCCAACTTGATGGAAACAGAAGTCTTAGATACAAAAATTGTCTGCTTGAGAAATCTTTTGTAATTTCCTAGAAAAAACAAACAAAATTGACACAGCATATTATCAATAGCCGATTCAATCGCTAAAGAATCAATATGATTTTTCTTGTTTTATATTCACTCCGATTACATAATCCAACGAATAAGTTGCGAATGGATTCGGAGCGAGTTTTTGACGTTTTTAATATAATAGAAATGTCAAAATTGACATTTGACTCTCTCCCTAGCCTGATCATCGGTTTTTGTAATCGGTGTAATTATTTTGTATCATCTGTCAAAAATAAGGAGAAATATTTAAAAAAAAAAACTGAATTTATGTATGTATTAAGATTTTTGTATGTTTTACTGCCCTGATATGAACGTACCTCAAAACTCATGCAAAACCAGAAACACCCTCAATTCGGTACACATGTCCACAAATTAAATAAATAGCTTTTTAAACATTCACATACAACTTTAAAGCTTACTTTGTATGCTTATTGTTTTAATTCATTGTTATGTTTGTTATATATTTCGGACATAATGGCGTAATTTTGGGCTATGGAATCAAAGACCTTGAATGTTTATTATGATCTTGATTTAATGACTTTTTTCTGACACTAAACAATGTAAAACAGTTTAGATTTATATTCGTAATTCACAAATTTTTTGTAGATGACCTTGGATTAAATGCGGAATGAATATACATACATACATATGTACATATGTATGTATAAAAATGACTGTTTTAATGTTCATTTATTAATTATTTTTTTTAAGTTATTGCATCTCACTCATTGTTTGGGAACTTCATGTCAAATGTTTTTGAATCTTGAGATTTTTAGTATGAAAAGCCTGCTATTTGGACAGCTGTCACTTTTGAAGCTGTCATCTTTTGAACTTTCAAGAACGCAATAAAATGTTAAAATTCAATACAAAAATGGTAAAAATATTGCAATTTTGAAAATGAGGTTAAAATTTGTGCTTTTGGGACATGTTAGGGATGTGACGATTTGAAACCGTGTTCGTCGCTCAAGAACAACTGTGAATATTGCTAAAAAAGCAGATAGTTTTTTAACAAAACCCTGTTTCCTCGACTCCATGTCAATCTTTGGAATTAGTCATTCCATACAAACAGCATTTCCCCGTATTTTGCATAACGACTTAGTCTTAAGGCTTTCAAGTTCAGTTAACTTAAGAACTCTAGCCGGTTTATCACCAGAATCGTCTTATTACCGCTGATTAGGTCCTTGATTTTCCGAATCCAGATTTTTATCAAAAAGTCATCATAGTGATGAGGCCCTCTTTCAGCTCTGAACGGAGGCTACGTTAATAAGACGAATTGTCGTATTTGGGGCTTGGAAATTGCGGCTTTAAAGGTGGCAGGCGGTGTGATTGCATGTTATTTATTTAAAAATGAAGGTGTTATAGCTGTTGGAGTGAATGGCTAAGATTAATTTAAATGAACTTAATTTAAAGATATTGATGTTTACGACGCTTAATTTTAACAAAACGGCTCCACTGTGCTAAGTGCTACACAACGAAACAATCGTAATGTTGCACACACAAAATTTCAGTAATTGATCACAATTGGTTACTAAAATCGTGTGATTTAAGGCCTTTAGACTTTTTTTTCTTTATTAAACATTCGATACAAGGCCTACATAAATATGGAACTCTTCGAAGTAATTTTTTGACATTTTTACTATGAGAGATATGACAAATTTGATATTTGATTCCATCCACATTGTATTTACCGAAATCTTTTTAGTGCTAAGCTAAACTTAAGCGTTAAGTTTCGTCGTTATAACCGAGTTATTGTAATAACCGTAAGTCACTTTATTTCCGATTTAATATAACACAGTTTTAACTCACCTCAAATTAATTTAAGGTCTTCTTTGTACTTTATCGACAAATCTAATAGTGATGTTAAGCACTATCACACTTCGAATAGGGAAAGCTCTTTTGAAATATGTAACATACTTAAAACCTAATCTAAAATCTAAATCTATCTGTCATAATTAAGTAGGATATACGACTATTATATAATTCAATAAAAATCATAATTAGGTATTCAGTAACTTAATAGATTACTGAGAGTAATAACTTTATCGAATGTTTATTTACCTCATAATTTTTAGACATGACAATAAAAGCTTGTGGTTTTTTTAACTACTTATCTATGGACTAGACTTAAGTTCTTATATATGTATAAGATACATACATACATACATAATAGTACTTGAGACCACTTAATTTTAAGATATTTTACCGATAGCAAATGTTACAGGTGTTATACAAAGCTTAAACAAATAAGACAGGTCCGATTAAAATCTATCAGTACTTGAGTTTACAATACGGAAGTTTTACCCCCAATCACTATTGCTCTTTAACTATTGCTGATGTGAATAGAACTGGAAATTCCTTTTTCTTTAATTTATAAACAACTTAACTAAAATCAACTCTATAAGAAATGTTTAAGAATATAAGGCAAATTCAAATCTACCAAAGTTTATTCAACGGAGACAGATACACTTTATCCAAAACGATTGCATATTGCCTAAAGCGTACAGGAACTGAAAAATGTTCAAAGAGCTTATTTTTCCAAATACATATATCCAACACCATTTATGTATTCCTTTTATTAATTAATAACATAAAACATACAACCCAAAAAATATTAAATACACTTTCTTCATAAGTTACATGTCAGTCATCCTCATGAACATCGAGGCATTACAACAAGCATCCTTTTTGTGAGATCTTAGAAACGAGCTTTGTTTGTGATACATATTAATGAACTTAACTTCCAAGTACTTCCTTAAATTTCTTAACAAAATATAATTTTTTTTTAGAAATAATAATTATTTAACACCAAGAAACTGACAAGACATTAGTATGCAAAACTAAACTTACAATTTCTAGTTCTTACTTTTTAAACATGAAGCCTTAAGAGATTAACATTGCAAAGTAGTCGGGAGCTTTTATTGAATTTAATTCAATATACGAGTATAAGACTACTCGCCCGCCTTTATTCTCATAAATAAGGTCTACGACTTTGTCGAAATAACTTGCTCAAAGTGCTTATGCATAGTTAAAAGTTATCAAAGTCAGTAAAACTATTTGTATGTTGTGTGCACAAAGACAAACGTCATTATCCATAACTTAATCTGCAACTATGTTTTAATAGATTTTTAAAAGATTTTATTTAACTTTCTAGTATTTAAACAAATGTTAAATAATATAATAAGAACTGATATACATTTATGTATCTGAGTAATTAAGAAACTGTGTCTTGAACTCAAACTTTGATACTGTTTTAAAATTTGGATTTATTTATTTTTTAAAAAGACCATAAGTTGCCCTTAAATTCGTTTCTTTAAATAAAGAATGAAATTTGTTCGTATTCAAGTACGCAAACTGTACTTACATAAATTAAATTATAAAAGAATGTAGGAAGAATGTATATTTTTCTATATATGTACATATGTACATATGTGTATTAAATTGAATGGATGACGAAGAGTAATTCAAAAAGCTGCTCTTTTTAAAAGCAGCTTTTTTAACATTGTTACGAAACGCTATTATATGAGCAACATGCAACAATAAAGAGTTTTTATTATAAAAAGTACCGACAAAATGCACAGTTCAATACACGAATACATACTCGAATGTAGAAAAAAGTTAATAATTTATTAACTCTTAATTATTTGACGTTGTCTACAAACCAAAAAATTACACTGGTCAGTAAAATTAAGCTTGCTGTCTGATTCAAAAATCATAATATTTGTCCTGAATTCGAGTTTTTCCTTTTAATTTCTCCAAGTGGGTTTCAAATATATGTACCTCTTTAGAAATTTAATAAAAAATCTATAATGTGGTACTTTAAGGGCTAAAATGAGGCCAGGCATACTATACGGTGACCATCCGTTCATTATTATAATGAACAGTTCATTATTTGAAGAAAATGTTCATTATGCATTATCGTGTGTCGGAAAACATAAAAATGTTCATTATTTTAGAAATTGCTCATTATTTGTTCATTATTTTATGATTTTTTGCTTTAAGGAAAGCCTAAGCATGAAAACCATTCAATGTTTAATGAAAGCGTACCCTTACATCATAATTCGTTGTCGGAGCACTTCCTAATCTCACAATAACAAAAATCAGATCATATTATACATCCTAACATACAGGGGAAGTTAAACTAATACGCCTACACTTGCGCACAGGATGACTTTCACCACTGGATATTAATTTTACCATTGAGTTTTACCATGACAATGGTAAAAATAACTTTCAGTGAATGTGAATGAAACTCATTTTTTTTCCATTTGGACTAGTTATGGCATTTTCCACAAGTAATTTTGAGAGTGCACTCCGACTGTTGGAATTATTGCATTTTTGAAAAACCCTTCACTCCAAAAATAATTGACGACTAAGAATTACACTCTTTCCTGGGACAAAGTGGAGTTATGTTTAATGTATATTATGAAAAAGAGAAGCAATATTTCAATCAATGACACTGATGTTTTCGACGAGTTTTCATGTGTACAAAATTATGATTCTTGAGAAAAAAATGAGTGCTGGAGATAGGTGGGTTGAAATTTTCAAGTTTTTCAATGAAAAAATGATACAGTATGAAAACATTTACAAAATCGTACAGTTTTGTTTATGCCTTCCTGAGAGAGTTTCCTCAATTTTAAACAATGTATGGACAAACGAAAAAAACAATATGAAAATTGAAACAATCAGGTCCATTTTAATTTGCAAATGCAAATATGAATTTATTAAATTGCATCGAATTTAAGAATTATTAAAAAGGAAAGCCAGAATTAATTAAAAAATGTATTCTTCAGAAAAGTACTTATTTTAACAATATTAATATATTGTAATTTAATGTCAAAGTTGTTTTATTAGCCAATATGATATAAAATAGTTTAAGGTTTTGTTTATTTTTTTTTGTAAATAAGTTAGAGACTGAAAAAATCAGTGTTATTTTTATGTTTGTTTTGTTTATTATCGATGAAAGTTTCTTTTTTGTTTAGTTTATAAATACATATACCTACCTAAACATACTACATTTATTAATTAATTTATATTATATTATATTTATTTACTATTACTCAATGAAATACAAAAAAAATCTTGAAAACTGGTCAACATTTTTCATTTTTTGGGTACTGTTCATTATTTTGTCTCGGAAAATATGGTCACCGTAGGCATACAACATCATTTTTTATGATAGTTTTAAATCTTTTATGCATTTCCATTAGTTTCCGGAAACTATCATAATTTATCAGGAATCCATAGGATGTTTGGAAAAACCTTGAATGTTATACTTTCATTGCTTTGAAAAATACATTTTAAAGTAAATTTTCGGTGCCTATTTTAAATCTAATCTACGATGTTATTGTCGTGTCCAAACTTAACTTTTTACTCCCATATTTTTTCAAAAAAAACTTCAAAAACTTGGTGTAGGTGTTTGGAAAATGATTCAATATCATAACAAAAAAAAATGTTTCAAAAATTATACAAGAAATATTTATACTGAATGTTGAGAAAAGATGGGAAAAAACTAGTTCTTAAATTTACATTTAACCAATTTATATTTCTAAGATTTCTTAAAATTTTCTCACACGGATTAATGGAGCAGGAGATAGAAATATAAACGCAATTCACTGTTCATTTTCACCCAGCAATCAAATTAGCTTTGTAACGGGTTAATCCATTTTGCGGTTTCAAAAGTATAGAGCTGGAATACGACATCTTTCAAACTAAGTTGTTAAACCAATTTTTTTTTTTCAGTTGAAAGTCTGACATTTACGAAAATGGATCCCTTAACGAATGAAAATTGTTAAAACCTACTACTGTCACAGCCATATATCGTGCTTTAAGAGGAGATTAGATATGGTTTACATAATCGTCCAACTACAAATTGTGAAGAAATTTGAAGAGACTGGATTGGTTAGAGACATTGTAAAGCCGGTGCATCATCGTTTCGCTCGTACCACTGAAAATATCGCTGCTCTAAATGAAAGTGTTGCCGAAGATCCGAATGTGTCGATTCTTCGTCGTTCTCATGAATTAGGACTGTCTTACGGCACATTATGGCGTATTTTGCATTTGGATCAGATACGCCGAATGGGTGCTTCAACAACAGGCGGTGGACGGGCGGTTTTTTGAACAAAATTTACTTCAGCGACGAAGCACATTTCTCACTCGGTGAGAAAAATTGTCGTATTTGGGGTTCTGAGAATCCTCAATTAATTGAAGAAAGGCCATTACATCCACAAAAAGTCACTGATTGGTGCGCTCTTTGGTCTGAAGTCGTGATTGGACCTTACTTCTTCGAAAACGACGATGGAACGACTGTCACTCACTGTCTATTTGGAGCGCTATGGTCATATGATAAGCGGTTTTTTTGCCTGCTATTGAAGAATACGACTTGGAAAATATGTGGTTTCAACAAAACGGTGCCACATGCCACACAACTCGAGCGAATATGACTTTATTGCGATCATGCGATTTGAAACCGCTGAACTTTTTTTGTGAGACTATGAGAAAGACCGTGTTTATGCAGATAAACCTTTAACTCTTGAGCACTTAAATACCAACATTCTTCAAGTTATGGCTGAGATACTGCCCAATGTGTGTCAAAAAGTGGTCGAAAATTACCTCAAAAGAATCGCGTCGGGGTCATTTGAATGATGTATTGTTTCACAATAAAAGAAATATCATGAAAAAAAGAATATTTTATATGTGTTTTATTTACGTTTTCTTTTAAAACTGCAAAATGGATAACCCTGTACTTGTTTTCCTCCTTTTTCAATAGTCCAATAGGGAATTCTTGAAAATTCGAATCACACAAATTCTGTACTCAGATTTCTGGCAGCAAAAGTGAGAAATTGTGTTCAAATTTCTACGAATACGGCAGATTGCTTAAAAACTAATCTGATGTTTTTTCGAATTTAAAAACTTAGACAAAGGCTATCAAACATCTTCGGAAAAGTGGATCAATCAAAAGTTTAAACAAACGATAAATTAATATTATTTTGACATATGTACATATTCTGTATCTCCAATAAAACACGAATGATTAAAAAAGTATGTAAGTCTACAATTAAGACCTTGTTAACTTGTACTTTTATAATTAACTTCAATTTTGTAGGCACCAACAGAATTGTAGGCTTGTGTTATTTATAAAAATTCACCAAAAGCATTTAGAAATGTGGTCACACGTTTAAATTTCACAACTGCCATTTTGATATTTACATATTTATTTTTCCTTTTAAAAGATGAATTTATTCAAGTTAAGAAATTATGTACTTCTATTCTATTTATTTTTGACAAAAAAAGGCTTGATGTCTTGAAAACGAAAGTTTACAAGAGGGAACACACCCATTGTTTGAAAATCAAAGATAAGGTTTTTTTTTAATTCAGTAGCTCTTCGTTAATAGGATTTTCAAAATTAAATAAAAACTTTGCTCAAATTGTTCCGAAAGTTCCACTAATGCATTAAAATTTTCAAAGAAACGTTACAAATTTAATATACAAAAAAGAGGCTGGGATGCGACCCACACTGATAACTTAACTTCCCATCCCGTCTATCGATTTGTCTTGCTTAAAAGTTTGTAGGTTTTCGTATTGGGTTAAAAAAGTTGTTAGTTGAATTATTCTTAACAATTTTAAAATTACCAACAATATTTTTCATATAAAGAAATAGTTTAGTTTGAAAATCTAGTTTTATTAAATAGATTTTTAGTCGAAAACAAATGTTTACCAATTTATGTAGCATTTCTTAAATTTTTACAAATTTTATGAATGAAATTAATTTGAGAGATATCAAGCACTGAACATACATTTTTACCAAATTTGCGCACTATTTTTTGTAGATTTTTTTTTAATGAAAAAAAAAAACGGACTGTTGGATTTTTATAAAAAAAAAAACTACTGAATATCGAAAACAATATTTTCTGTGAAATAAAAAGAGTTTGAAGACAATATTTTTAATTTTTAAAAAGCTATTTGAGTCGTAAGTAAATGTTTACCAAGTTTTAGTATTGTTTTTTATTAGGTTTTTATTTTTTGTAAAAAACCTGGGGTGGAATTGGCTAAGGTGATTGTTGATTGTTGACAGTCAAAATAATCGAATTTGATTTGTTCAAGGTGATAGTCAAATTGATACCTAAAAAGCGTTCAGTAGAAAAATTTGATAGTCATTTTCCTACAAATATGTCGTTACTGAATAGAGCTACCAGACGCTTACAAAAAACGAATGGACATTTTTTTCAATTACCCTTTTTAGGTACAAAAACACATTCTTGTGACGGACAAAGCTTACGACATTCGAAAAAACACAAGAAAAGTAAGAATGTTATTTAAACACATTTTATATAAATCATTTTAAAATTTCACCATAGCAACAATGAATTGTGACAATTATAATCAGAAATTGTTCAATTGAATTGAATTGAATCAGCTTACACAGACGGGAAAGTCGGTGATAGTCAATTTGACTATCAAAAATTTGATAGTCAACCACCTTAGCCGATTCCACCCCAGTCAATTAGATTTTTCTCAGTATTTTACTCAATGTTGACAACAATATTTTTAAAAGATAAAAAGTAGTTTAAATCCAATAACTAGGGCAACCAAAAATATGTTCGAACATATTTTTTGTTAACATCACTATTAAAGCGAGACTGTGATAGAAATGCGTTTCATTGAAATCTTCGTCTTTTAAACGTCATCTGTTAGGGCATATTTTTGCATATTTCACTGAAAATGCATATTTTTGCATTTTTGCTTTCAAAAGGCATATTATTGCATATTTTTACTTTTTTTTGTAAAGGCAAGCAATAAAAAGAAAGCATTAATGAGAACAAAAAGACGAAAGAAAAAATCAGAAAAAAATTAAAGCTCCATCCAGAGTGAAAACTTTTAGAAACATAGAACCTGGACTGGAACTTCCTCCACGACCAAACATAACGCGATGGGGGACATGGCTCGAATCGGTGAATTATTACACCAAGCATTTTGAAAGATTGTTCGGATTTTTTATGCTTTTGACAACGAGGAAGTTGCATCAGTAAAAATTTGTAAAGATCTTCTTAAAAAAAAGAATTGAAAGCGAATCAATTTTTTTTGCATCAAGCTATGGGTTTCTAGTGACATCAATTTTAAAACTTGAATCACGTGGTTTATCGCTCAATTCCAGCACACAAATTATAAGTGATGCGTTGAAGACAATCTACAGCATTAACAGCAAGGCTGCGAAATCAGTGAAGAAAAAAATAGAAAATGTAATGGAAAAAATGCTGGCTTTGAAAAACTAAAAATAATTGCAATGGCCTTGCCAGGAGAGAAATCCATAGCAGTTGAAGACTATACAATTGCTGAAGTTTTAGCATTCAAATACGCTCCGATCACTTCTGTTGACGTTGAACGGAGCTTTTCCAATAAAAGTGTTTTTCGATCAAACAGACAAAGCTTCCTTTTCAAAAATTTGAGTGAAATGTTAGTTATTTACTGCAACAAAAATTTGCAATAAATTTTTTTTATTGATCGCTGGCATTAAAAAATTTCTTTTATTCAAAAATGAATTTGCTTTGTTTTTTTTTTCTTTCTTAAATAATATATGTGTGCGAAGTTGAACTATTTGTGACTAAACAAATTTTTTGGATGTTTTATTTATCTTCAAAAAGTTGGAGTGAAGAAGAAGAGTTTTGATTTTTCTCTTTTTGATTGGTATTGTCCTTATTAATTAATTTTCTAAAGCAAATAACGCTTCTTATAATCATCTTTTACATTTATTGAGCATATTTTGAGGGCATATATTTGATTTTTAAGGGTATATTATAAGCACTTAAAACTAGTTTTTTAGGACATATTTTTGGTTGCCCTACCAATAACTCAAAGTTTTGAAAAGATATTTGAGTCGAAAATCAATTTTTACCAACTTCTGTTAAATTTTCTTTTAAGTTTTTATTTTTTGTAAAAAACAACTGTGAATTCGATTTTCCTCAAAATGTTTCCAAGTGTTGAAAACAATATTCCTTATAAGTTAAAATAAGTTGAAAGCCATAATCTCAAGTTTTTGAAAAGATATTTGAGTCGAAATCCAATTTTTACCAACTATGAGTAATGTTTTTTTAGGATTTTATTTTTTATAAAAAAAACTGTCAACTGGATTTTTCTCAAAATTTTATCAGATGTCAAAAACATTATTCTTCGTTGCACAAAATTATTTTAGAGATGAAATCATATTTTAGTCGTAAAATTTTCGAGGTGACAAATTTTTTTTTTCTGTTTTTTAGATTTATAAAAAAAACCGTTCATTGGATTTTTTTCCAAAAATATAATTGTTTTGTATCACGTTCCAATATATAATATAAAATTTAAATCAAGTCATTGGTTCATGAGATATTTAGGTTTAACCAAAATTTTCATCTTTTTTTTTAAACTGCTATGGTAAAAAAACCACCCACTCAATTTTCTTGAGAGCCCTTTCTGCATCTTTCTGCCTTATTATCTGTATAACAAAATCTATTTGAAGTCGAGCTATGGACGACGAAAAACCGACGCAAACGTACGGACGTACGCACACGCACGCACAGACATCTTTCTAAAAACCTTTTATTTCGACTCTAGGGACCTTGAAACGTCGAGAAATGTCAAAATTTTCAATTTGACAAATCGGACCCATTACAATAACTTCCTATGGGAACTTAAAAAGTTTAAGCACACAAATGGAAAACTGAGGGAAAGTTCTATAAATAATTTTTTTGTGCTATTTTTTAAGTTCCTAGGCATAATTACATAATATTATGTACATACATTATTTTAGCTACATACTAACGAACATTCAATAAATTTTTTTAAAGGAAAAATACCTTCTCTTTCAAAATAGAACTTATTGCATAATTAAATCAAACACTTGTTTGTTTGATTTATGTAATTTATTCGAATAAAGAGGAAAAAATACTTTTGACTTATCTTCTTTTTATAGAAGGTACAATATTTTTTCTGTTACAATTTTTGCATTTTAAATGCAAGAATTTACATTAAATTCATTTTTTATTACAAAATCACCGACCATTGCGCCTGAAGTAATATGTAAAAATAATAAAACAGAACGAATGAAAACATACATAAAAGCATTTGGAGGCATTTTTAACCTCTAAACCTTTAGAATATGGAATGCATAATTTGATCGTAAGAACTTTTGGCTTTTAAACATTTTATTATGTGAGGAAACAAGAAATTCCACGAATAATGTCGACGACGCATGTAGAAAGAACTAGGATTAACTTTTCGACTGAGTTAAGTGGAAATAAAAATGTATCAATTTCACACTTAAAAACAAAACAAACATGAACGCGTATGCAAAATGCACCTAGTCTGATTTTTATAATAGAATTTTCAAATCGTCGTCACTTCCTGAGACTGAGTCTAAGAGCCAGCGACAAAAAAGTCAAGTCATTTGCAAAAATTTGTGAGAAATTTCAACAGTGAGAAATGGACTTAAATGTTTGACAAAATCTGACCCTAGTTAAGTCATTAGCAACATTTTTATACTTTGCACACATAGACAGAGGCATACCATTTAAATTGTGCCAAAGTTGTTAAAGACGCGTTCAAATGTGTAACAAAAATAACCCAAGTTAAGTCATTTTCTATTGTTTAAGGTCACTTTGACAAGCTTACAAAACAGCTGACTTCAGAACCTCTTCTAAACTTGTTAATAGAGTAATATAAAATTCCCTCTAATGCTCAAAGTACGTTTCTTTTGTGGGACGTTTACTAAGTATTTCAGTATTTCCCATTTCACTTTAAAACTCTCTAATTATACCTATGTACTTGTTATAAATTAAAAACAATCTGAACATAAGTGAGCTTGAACTTGACAGAAAAAAGTCTAAGAACCAGAGTTCATCAACAATATTACCCAATCGATGCTTGTAGGTAATTTTATTTTAAATCTTAATATAGTAACTTCTATGATTATAATAATTATTGTTATTTATTCTGTCTGGGAGAGCTCAAAGACTGATTTCCAAAGAATATAACAGTGTCAGCTTTATTTTATTTATAAAGTCTGACCTTTTTAAAAATATCATCTAAGACCAAAACAAAATTTATTATCATCAGATTGGCCACAATAAAGCTAGAAATGTTGATATTTTTATGCAATAATAAAGGAAATACTTCGAGAGTCAATTTTCATTACAAGAGATTTCCATAGGATCAAAACATTTTTTTTAGATATCATAGGCCTGGAAGTATTACGAACGTGACAGTTCTATGCTTCATCTATTTTGTCTTATTTTCTACCTAAAGTTATTTGTGTGCTTCCTAAACAAATTTTTAGCTCGAAAAAAGAACAGCATGAGCTTTAATAAAATACTGTCTATGTTCGACCTTTACCAAGACCTTATCATGCTATCAAGTATTATCAAAGTAGGTTTTAAATTTTTCTAAAAATAAATAGTTCTAATTATATTTTCTTATTTTTGCTCAAAAAAAGTCATGATTTATTTGGGGTTATCGGGAACTTCTTTTCCCATGGATTTGTTCCCATATTCGAAAAATTGGTATCGGGAACATTTCGAAAATGGGAAAAAAATTCTTATGGAAAAATACCTATCGGCAACTCTTTTTTCATGGGAAATCTTGTGTTTTTTCTGTCTGAATATTTCCCCGTTTTTTAGTTGTCGGAATTTAAAGCGGAGCAAACAATGTAAGCAATTTTCAACAAAATAATAATGAAAATATTAATAAAAATGTATCTTTTTAAGGTCGAATTCAACAAATACTCAACAAGTTCAAGTTTTAATCAGTTTTATGGAAAAAAAAGAGATATGCTAATGGTTTTCTTTTGAAAGAAATAGAAAAAGAACTTAACAGTAGGTGAAAAGTTGACAACTCTGATTTTTTTCTTTTAAAAAAAAATAATTTAAGGTATGATAAAAAAAAATACGTGAGGAAGAGGAAACGATAATACGAATTTGTGCCTTAGAAGAATCGGTGGAAGGATGCCCAGATGCTTTAACTTTTGGTCTCCCTTCATGTAGCAAAATGAGAAAGACAGACGGTAATCGAAATCAAATCGTCCATAGTGATAATTGTCCAAAGTCATCATCAGTCAGCCGTTCTATTGAAGTGTTAAAGCACAAATCCATCGACGAGAATGTTTTGTTTGCTATGATCATGAATGCAACTGAACCGGAGGAGTAGAACGTTAAAACGAATGATTTCCAGATGAACATTGAAAACAGAACTTCAACTCCTCGTCCTACAAAAAAGCCACAAAAAGGCATAACTTGTGACGTCGCTTTGGAACGAAAAATTGAAATCGAAAAAGAACTCTGCAATTAGGTTGAAGAGGCAGTTGAGGCTATAAAGGGACACCAAAAAGAAATGAAATACCATTTCAAGAAAATATACAGGTCCATTGACAAAATTACAATTTTTTTTTCACTAAGAACCGACTGTCAAATCATTCCAAAACTATGTTCGAAAATTACATAATTTATTATTTTCATATTGACAAAATTTGTTCCCAAGGAAAGAGAATTCCGTGGGGAATTCCCGATAGTAGGAACTTGTTCCCGGGAAGGGAAAAATTACTAGGGAAAAATATTTCCCAACGAATTCCCGATAAGGCTGATTAACTTCCCATAGGAAGTTATTGTAATCGGTCCGATTTGTCGAACTGAAAATTTTGACATTTCTCGACGTTTCAAAGTCCCTAGAGTCGAAATAAAAGATTTTTAGAGAGATGTCTGTGCGTGCGGGTGTACGTACGTTCGCGACGTTTTTTTCGTCGTCCATAGCTCAAGAACCAGTAGAGATATCGCCTTCAAATAAATTTTTTTATACAGATAATAATGCAGAAAGGGCTCTCAAGAAAATTGAGTGGGTGGTTATTTTACCATAGCAATTTGAAAAAAAGGTGAAAATTTTGGTTAACCCTAAATATCTCACGAACCAATTACGATAGAGACTTGAATTAAATTTTATATTATATATTGTAATGGGATACCAAACAAATATATTTTTGGAAAAAAATACAATTAACGGTTTTTTTTATAAATCAAAAAAACTGGAAAAAAATATTTGTCACCTCGAAAATTGTATGATCAAAAAATGATTTTATCTCCAAAACAATTTTGTGCAACGAAGAATAACGTTTTCAAAATCTGGTAAAATTTTGAGAAAAATCGAATTCACAATTTTTTCACCAAAAATTAAAAACCTAAAAAAAAGTAACAAAACTTGGTAAAAATTGATTTTCGACTTAAATATCTTTTTAAAACTTTGAGATATTGGCTTTAAACTAATTTTATCTTTTAAAAAATATTGTTGTCAACATTCAGTAAAATTTTGAGAAAAATCGAATTGACAGTTTTTTTTTTACAAAAAATGGTAAAAATTGATTTTCGACTCAATATCTTTTCAAAATTATTTTGTTTCACAGAAAATATTGTTTTCGACATTCAGTATTTTTTTTACAAGAATCCAAGAGTCCGTTTTTTTCATAAAAAAATTAAATCTACAAAAAATAGTACGCAAAATTGATAAAAATAGATGTTCGGTTCTCGATATCTCTCAAACTAATTTAATTCATCCAATTTGTATTTTAGATAAGAAATAAAAACTTTTAAGACGTGCTGCTTAAATTGGTAAAAACTGGTTTTCGACTAAAAATCTCGTTTACAAAAATAAATTTTGAAATAAAACTATTTCATTAGGTATATGCAAAATATTGTTGGTAATACTTTTTTAACAAAACACGAAAATCTACAAACTTTTAAGCAAGACAAATCGACAGACGGGATGGGAAGTTATCATTATCAGTGTGGGTCGCATCCCAGCCTCTTTTTAAAATTCAAATACATACAGAGTAAGTAATTTTTTTAATTTAAAACTTTTTCATATTTAAAAAATTATATGTATGTCAACAAATATAAATTTTGAAACTATTCATTATTCTTAAGTTTATCTTTAGACAAAAAGAACAACATTTCTTTGTTTAGATAACATTTAACCTATTCTTGTTTTATATCCAAATAAAATAGCAAAGAAAATAAATATGTAGGTACATAATATGTTTCATACCATCAATCAGCTTAAGAAATACCTAAGCCTTGCCCAAGACCTAACCAAGTTTAATATGACTATGATACAAAATACTCAAACTACCTACATATGTACCTGAGCATAATGTGGCACGTGTTTTTAATTTAAGTCGTTATTTCTTTTCCAATCATTTACATCCCCATTCTTATGGGTAGTTTCGAATTTGTTTTTGTTGTTTGTTTGTTTACATAACGCTTCACTCTTTTGTTTTACTATTCGATTTACATAATTACTAGTTTATTGATTATGTACTTTAGTTTTTCTATTTGTAATACTATTCGGATCTTAGTACAAAATAAACACAACTTGAACTTGACCATAACCTATAGTGAAAAACGATTGTTTACGTAGACAAATAGAATGGAAATTCAAATATTACAAATTGATCACGTTTTTCAAAGTTTCACATAATTTATGTTTCTAATAATATTTTGTTGAGAATTTTGGATTATATCCAATAAGATTTAGGTTTTTTTTTCCAAAAATAACTTTTTCTTCTTCTGGGAGCGGGAGAATTTTGTATGAACAATAAGACTGCAAATATTTCAAACCATATAGAATGGACATTCGGAGTGTTTGAATATTACAACCAATTGATTGCGCTTCCAGATGTCTAGAATCTCATATTTCACGGCTGCTAACCAAGTGATCCAATTCTTTTATCTGTAGCACTTGAGTGAGGCAAATACAAAAAAGCAATCTGGCTAGATGAATTTCTAATTTTCTAGAAATATAAATGCCACCGGTATTATTTCTTTAAGTTTCAAGGTGAGTTCCATGCCACATTATCATGTCCAAAGGCATTATTTCCGTAGCAAAAGGCATTCCCTACAAGGCTAAAGCTGGGTCGGCGATATACAATGATTGTATGGAAAGTCTTATGTTTTATGTTACTATTTGGGGTATTAAATATTTTTGATTTATGTTGATAATGTAAACTAAACTGTAATATTTAGTTGAGGTCCTATAAAAGTAAGATTTTTCTTCTTTGTCTAGCTTAAGTCAGTAATATAGCAGTTATAAGGGGGGTTTAGATTCGCAAGTATGTTTGAAAAATGATTTGTGATTGAATTGAATTTGAAAATTTAATTGTTCGATGGATATTAAAATATTTTGTTATTTTTCTAAATTGACTTTTTGAAATTGGGCAGGTTCAGACAACATAAGGGATTTCATTTACAGTCAACTACGTTTTTTTAACGTTAATTTTGCCCAATGCAACTAGTTAGTTGGTCTCATAAATGTACAATTCGGAACTTTACTTCACAAAGCTCTACTTTCAGTTGATCGTGCAAAAACTTCCAAAAATATTATTTTCTATTAATATTAATTATTCCTTTTCCAATTTGGTAAGGAACCCTTTCACTTAAACCATCAAATAGAATTGTGCAGAAAATAAATAAATCACAGAGTAATAAAATTCAATTTCTAACAATTGTCGTTGCTAAATGATTCCAACAAATTCCCAAAAATTCGTACAGTTAAACAATGGGCAGGTTCAGCCGACATATGGGACTTGAAAGTAAGGCAAGTTTCTTGCATCTGATTGGCCAGCTGCCAAAAAATTGCCTTCCAATTAAGGCAACTTTATTGGAAAGTTGACTGGAAAGTTAGGCAAGAAAAATCTCCCTTACTATCAAGTCAAGTCAACTTATGTCAAAATGACAATTGATCATGTTTTTTAATTCAACTAAAAGCTGAACTTTATTACTCAATGATTTATTTATTTTTTGCACAACTTCATTTAATGCTTTCTGTGAAAAGGTTCCTTGTAAATTTGGAAAAGAAATAGTAAGTAATATTTCTTTAAAATACAAAATACAAATCATGATAGACTTGTAGCTTGCCTGAGGAGTGTTTTGTAGAAAATAATGATTTTGGTAATTTTTGTACTATGAACTTGAAGTAGAGGTTTGTGAAGTAAAGTTCTGAATTTTAATTAACTTGAAAAACTATCTAGTTGCCTTGGTCAAAATTTACGTTCAAAGAATGAAGTTGACTGCAAATGAAGTCCCTTATGTTGTCTAATCCTGCCCATTCACTAAGCTAGTGCCTACGTAGTCAAGGCATTCTGATTGGCTTAAAGCAATTCCAGGTTAGTCGAAAGTTCCCCTCCGACGTAGTGTAAAATTTTCAGCTACAAAGTTAGTGGACACTGAATTTGACGTTTCACAATCAGCTGCTTAGTAAGGACATTAGAATTCAAAATGAAACAAATCGTTCGGTATTTAAATACAAATATAAATCAGTCATGGTTTTATTGAATTTAAAAAGAAAAAAAAAACTTTTTAAAGTTCTGAAAACACAAATGTTTCTTATTTTAAAAGCTTTCTAGTGCAATTTATGAATGTGCCCATTGTTAAAAAAAGGACATAGCACAGCTGTTTTGGATCAGGTGTTCTTCTAAACGTAAAACACTAAGAAACACTGCATATCCTATCTAACAGAGATAAGACGCAACCAATCCGTTAAATATTCATTAAACTATTTGTTTTTTTTTTTTAAGTTTATAGCAGAGTTTATAAAACACACTGGAGCACTGAAATGTCAAATGTTTTAGAATTCAAAAAGTTGTCAAGTATAAATTGTTGCTGAACGTTGAATGTTTATGAGAGAAACAAACAAAAATGCATGTACGAAGATTGTGTTGCGAGAAGCATTCAATTTAATTTTTAAATGACGATTTTTATATATTCAGAAAACTGGGTCTTTATTTAACTAGCCTACAATCTAATCTAAAAAATAATAATTTATGATATGCTCATACATTTCATATACACTTTCTTAGCTACTTCATTGATTTTAATATAAAAAGTATTACTTGAACAGTGTTTTTCCATATTACCAATAACGATGAAGATACTACCAGACGCGTAGTAAAAAATAAAAACTATGTGGAAAAAGTGGTGTCTAGATTTTCCGACATTACATTTTAACAACATTTTCGAGTAAATCCCGATTTGATATGTTGTTTCGTTAAAATGAACAAAACTCTGGACCTGGTAGGGAATCTACAACAATTGAAAAAAAATAACTTTTGATAACTTTTTGGTATTTAAGGAGTCCAGAGTGCATGAGGTAAGTTATAATTTTATTTTATTGTATTATAATCTCAATTCATTTGAGATCGATAGGAGACAGCTTCGGCGTTTGGATTGCAAATGTTTTTAGAATCTTTACGGGGATCTGCGAAGTTCTTATGAAACTTAACCGAACGAAAAACTTTATAAGATGGCCCACCGCAGAAGAAGCCACAAGAACATCCGCTCACTCCGCAAAGGCTGGAGTTTTTGTACTGCTACTCTAGCGAAGCAGTCTCCATACATGATGCCCTATTGTTGAGAAGATAGAAAATAAGATCAACTAAGGTAAGATTTATTTACGATACATAGTACCATTTTTTAATGGTGACTTTAATATCAGCAAAGAGCTGCACCTATTGGGAATAGCCGTTTATGAGATGAGCATAAAATGTTCAATAGGATTCATTCCAAATGTCGAGTTTCGAATTTTGGATTGAGCGTACATTTGGTTTAATAAAAGGCAAGTTTCGAAGGCTATTCAATATAAACTCCCTCAAGCCAACATCAATAGTAAAATATATAATGCCCTATGCATACAATATAATGATAGTGGCGAAGAGCTTATTGTAGTTTAACAAGGCTCAAATATTGAAGATGATCGTGATGCCGACTCAATCGACATGCAATCAGCTCAAACAAAAATAGACTCCTCAATGATTTCCTTATTTTGGAAAAGTATTTCCCACAATAGCAATAAATATCAAATTCATAATTTCATTTAAAAAAAAAAATTCATAAGTTAATAAGTTAATGAAAACAAAAAATCTGCATTTGCTTAAATATTTACATTAATATTCCAAGTTACCTATGTACGGTATTTACTGTTTTTGAACCATTTTGTCAAATAGGTCTAAAAACCTATCTGACCTTGCCATACTTGCGCGGTAACGCCTTTCCACCTACTAATCTCTATGTCGTCGTCGCTTTCTAGTTTGACTTCGGAAGCTGACGTTGACTAAGTCATCATCCTCTTTTTCGGTGATGAGATCAGCCTCAACAACTTCAGCAATTCAGCATCCCCAAATTTTTCAAATTTCATCCATTGGAAAAGACGACCAGGTCAAAAATTACAAAATACAATAGTAGAGAATTTAATTTTGTACTGTATAAGGAGATTTTACTTTTAAACACAAAGTTGATCGAATACAGAAAGAAGCAAATTAACTCTTTGGGTTTGAAAGAAGCTAAGTACAAACCTACATAATATTTTTTTTTATTTAAAACTACTAGACTGATTCAACTGTAAACTATATTAAATCAAGGTAAATGTCATAAGTCGTTACCTACCTTTTTGTTACTAGTAATTTTGTTTGTACAAACTATGTAGGTACTTTATTATATTCTGACTCAATAAACCTACCTACCGGTTTGGTTTTGTGAGGCTATTTTAAAAATGTTTATTTTTCACCTGTAGGATTTACTTGGCGGGTTTTAATTTTTTTAATTCTAGCTATAACTATAAAATCCCCCTTTTAACTCCCTTAAACCCATTTCTTTATTTGAAGTTTTGAATACAAACCTTGTCATAGTGAAAACAAAATATCTCTCAATTTATTACCGATGCTGCGATGATGCTCCTTTGATAGCAGTGCGCTCGCTATAAGTTGATTATTACAAGTTCAACGGCATTGACACGATAAAATAAAATAAAATTCCACTTCACGCTTATTCGCAAATAGCAAATAGATATCAACTTAAATATGCCACACAAAACTAAATTTGTAACACAATTTTTGTTTTTAACTATTAAAATCATGCACGCACGTTCTCTCTTTGGAAGCCAGTTGGATCTGGATGTGGATGTGGATATTTATTATTTTCAGTTGACATCTGAGACATCCACTTAAAATGTGTATTTATTTAAAATCAAAAAAGTTTAATATCTATTACATAAGTAAGCAATAAAGTGTGTATGTAGGTATGTAATAGGAAATAGGTAGGTAGGTACTCTTGTTATAAACTATTTCGTCATTGTTGTTACAGAATTCGCCTCGCTTTGCTTTTGCTGTCTAGCTATAACTCTGTCCAGATCCAGAGGCAGGTGAACACTTAAGCTCAAGATTTTTCTAAAACGTTGCGTTGTAGCAAATCGATAGAGATACTGTTCTATTAATATTATTTATTTTGTTTTATTTTTCAATATAAAAGATTATGGAAGACGACAGACAACGTTTTTCTTTTGCTTTTGAGATAGACAATCGTTTTGTTGGAGTGTAACATTTATCGAGGAAAAACAGACGAATAACCAAACTTTACAACAAAATATTTACACTGCTCGAAAGAATAAATAAATTAACAAAATAATAAACTAGTTCCGCAAAGCAAATACACTGAAATAAAAGTAAATTTGCAGAATGCGGACAGATTCGACTCGACTGAACTGACCTCAAAGTCAGATTGTTTAAAGAACATAAAAAACCACTTTAACATCCAGAAAGAACCACTCAACTCAATTAATAAACAAACTCAATTGAAACGTCAAATAACTACGTCATATGCGAAACGCACACAACCCCACACACACTACGGCAATTTTCTGGAATGCGATGTTCGAAAATAAAACTTACACCCTATGCAAAGAGGTCTGTTTAGTTTTATGATTTTGATTGGAAACGTTTGTTTAAAGTCAATGCAGTGGTGAATAAATTTCAAATATATTTTGGTGCATTGGGTAAAATAAATCAATTTACTTTTGATCTAGATCTGTCAAAACACACATTTCACCTGGTTTTGCACTCCAAGGATCAAAATAAATTGGTTTATTTTGGATTTTTCGGCAGATTTACCGCTCTTTGCACTAAGGCTCAGTTTGTTCACACTTGATCAACTTTAACCGAGGATGATTCTAGTGGATAATCATAGAATGTGTTTTTTTGACTTAAATCGTAATCAAGGAATTCATAGTTTGATAAATTAATTGGAGATTTCTTTAATCAGATAATTTTGCTTGATTAGCTCTTAATTAATCAAGGATTATTTGAAATTCAGTTTGTTCATACTAAATTTACGCACTGGCATCAGAAAAACGTATGCTGTTTGATATTTCCTTGTCACCATCTTGGGTGAGGTCTTTGTATATAAAATATATAGTATTATCATGGAAATATTATTTTTTACTTTCGCCGTAGCCTCAAGGTGGCGTTGGAAATTTTATATACGAAAGTTAAGTAAATCAAAACCCACGATAATAGTACTATAGGTTTCATATACTAAGGTGACGTTATTATCGTCTTTCATTACAATTATTGTAATTTTTAAGTGAAGACTTATATTTTTAAATTTAGCATCGTGATAAGAATTGTAAAATTAGAAAACGAAAAAGGATCAATCAAATTTATTGGAAAAATGTTTTTAAAATTGATTAGGATTGTTGTGATGTCACACAAGAAGCAAGCGTCTTTTTATTGTTTGGTTACTTTTGACGTAAAGTGAAACAATTTAAAAAAAAACAATACCCTTATATCCCTTAATACACTTACGTAAAATGAAGAAAGTGTTTTGAAATTATAAATTACAATATTCGTGGAGCGCTGATGACCAATCGAATTAATGTATCTTCTTCGGCATTTAGAGAAACTAGCTGTGCGCTTCGGTTTCGGCAGGTTAGACATAAATAAAAAATAAACATTAGACATACATAAATAATTAAAAAATAAAATTTAAAAAAAATAATTTACCTTGCTTCTCGTTAATGCTTTTTTCAAATCAAAAACAGAAAACAAAATGTTACAAACGTCAAAAAAAAACGTAATTCTTCATTAAGTTTTGACTATAAAACTAACAGATTGACTGGAAAATGGAAAGCCATAATTTGTTTATCCAACTAAAAAGTGAAGAAAAACATTGAGCAGGTTCAGGCAACATAAGGGACTTCATTTGCAGTCAACTGTATTCTTTGAACGTACATTTTGGCTAAGGCAACTAGTTAGTTTTTCAAGTGTCAAACTCAAAACTTAACTTCCCTAAACTCTCTCTTCAGTTGATCGTACAAAAACTGTCAAAGACACTACTGGCTACAAAATACTTTTCAGGCAAGTTACAAGTCCATCACGATTTGTATTTTGTGTTGTAAAGAAATGTTACTTATTTCTTTTTCAATTTGACAAGCAATCCGTTTTCACAGAACATTAAATGGAATTGTGCAGAAAATAAATAAATTATAGAGTAATAAAGTTCAGCTTTCAGTTGAATAAAAAAAATGATCAGCCGGTATTTTGAGATGAGTAGACTTGAATTCATAGTTAGCGAGATTTTTCTTTACTAACTTTACAGACAAATTTCCAATAAAGTTGCCTTAAATGGAAGACAATGGGCAGGTTCAGACGACATAAGGGACTATAAAGTAAGACAAGTTTCTAGTATCTGATTGGCCAGCTGCCAAAAAATTACCTTACAATTAAGGCAACTTTATTGGAAAGTTGGCTGGAAAGTTAGTCAAGAAAAATCTTCCTAAATCCTAACTATCAAGTCAAGTCTACTTATGTCAAATTGACAGTTGAATATGTTTTTTCGTTCAACTGAAAGCTGAACTTTATTACTCATTGATTTATTTATTCACTGCATAATTTCATTTAATGTTTTGTTTAGAAGGGCTCCTTGTGAAATTGGAAAAGAAATAAGTAGTATTTATTTACAATACAAATCCTGATGGGCTTGTAGCTTGCCTGAGGAGTGTTTTGGAGACAATAATGTTTTTGATAGTTTTTGTACTACGAATTTAAGGTAGAGGTGTGTAAAGTAGCGTTTCAATTTTGAAATGTATGACACTTGAAAAACTAACTAAGCTGCCCAATGTTACAAACGTCAAAAAAAAAACTTTAATTTTGATTAATTTTGACAACAAAACTGTCATATAGACTGGAAAATTGAACGATTTGTGGAAAAGCCATGATGTGTTAATCCAGCTAAAAGAAAAAGTGAACAAACATTCTTTCACAATCACGGATTCTTAATTATGGATTAAGAGGAATCCGTGGTAATCAAATTGTAGATTTAACCCACTGTGAACAAATTGAGCTATACAAATACAAATGTCAGCTGCCTGCTAAAAAAATACAAGTTTCTCTTTTTATTTGTAATTTATTTCGGTTAGAAATAGAGTTGTTTGCTATTAAACAATTAAATTTAACAAAATATCGTAGCAAGTTTTGACCCTGGGGTGAAATCGGCTAAGGTGATTGTTGATTGTTGACAGTCAAAATAATCGAATTTGATCTGTGTAAGGTGATAATCAAATTGATACCTAAAAAGGTGTCACTAGAAAAATTTGATAGTCATTTTCCTACAAATATGTCGTTTCTGAATAGAGCTACCAGACGCTTACAAAAAACGAATGAAACATTTTTTTAGTTACCCTTTTTAGGTACAAAAACACATTTTTGTGACCGACAAAGCTTACGTAATTCGAAAAAACACAAGAGAAAAAAGAATGTTATTTAAACACAGCCAATTTGATACTTTTATTTAGATATTTTATAGGAATCATTTTAAAATTTCACCATAGCAACAATGAATTGTGACAATTATAATCAGAAATTGTTCAATCGAATTGAATTGAGTTGAATCATTTTACACAGAAGGAATGAAAATGATAGTCAAATTTGACTATCAAAAATATGATAGTCAATTATCAGCTTAGCCGATTCCACCCCTGGTTATTAATTCTTAATATAAGTTATTCTTTGAACCAGGTTAATTTTTAATCCAAGTTATTATTTCCAGTGGCATTATTAGTACCCGTGGCATGATGGTTAGTGCGTTGGACAATAAAAAATAAAAAGTCAGCAGGTGTCGATGGTATATCCAACGTTGTACTAAGACATTTACCGATGGAGGCAATTGACATTTACACCACACTCTTCAATAATGCACTGAATAATGCATATTATCCAGGGCATTGGAAGACCGCTGTGGTTCATCCTCTCCCGAAAAAGGGAAAGGACAACTCCAACCCGTCAAATCTTCGGTCGATAAGTCTTCTTCCGAGCATCAGCAAAGTCTTCGAAAAGATCATCAATAGGGCTCTGACTAAGTGGGCTGCGGACAACAAAATAATTCCGGATAAACAGTTCGGATTCAAGGCGGGTCATGACACAATTCATGCTGCGTCTAAACTCGTTTCTGATATCCAATGGAATAAAACAAAACAACAATGCACAGGTGCTGTTCTGGTTGATTTGGAAAAGGCCTTTGACACCGTATGGTTAGAGGGTCTTTATACCTAAAACTGAGCAGGCTTGGCATAAGCAAGCCATTGTTGTATATACTTTATGATATGCTTAACGGTAGAAAGTTTGTTGTCAAAAGTGGCAATGTAACTTCTACCACAACATTCTTAATTAATAATGGTCTTCAACAGGGAGCGGTGAATTCGCCGATTCTCTTCAGCATTTACACCAGCGATCTGATAGGTAGTCTTACAAAGGCAATTGCGTACGCCGACGATCTTATTGCGTACAGAACGGCCCGAAAGGTTGAGGTTATTAGAATTCTCTTGCAGCGTGATTTCGACAAGATTCAGCGATATTGCGACGACTGGAAACTGAAAATAAATGTCCAGAAGTCGGAGACAATTCTGTTCCGGACTCCGTTGGCTAGGGCCACGAGGGATACGTGCAGGAATTGGCGCAAGATGGTTATCGTTGATCTTCACGGGCAGCGATTAGCGAGCAAAAGTGTAGTGAAGTACCTCGGTATCTGGTTAGATCAGTATTTATATTTCGATAGACATATAAATGCTGCTCTGACCAGGGCCAGAGGAGCCTTCGCTCTGACGAAACGGCTGTTTTTTAGCAGTCGGCTTGACTCCAGAGTGAAGGTAATTTGCTACATGGCCCTCATACGGCCGATGATCGTTTATGGTTGTCCTGTGTGGTTCAACGTTGCCCCTTCCCAGATGGAGAAGTTTCGGGTGTTCGAGCGGCAGTGTTTACGACGCTGTACCGGCTTATATCGAACAGCAGAATCTTCTTACGTGCACTACTACTCCAACGAGGTCCTATACAACGGGGCTCGAATCAACAGAATTGACAATTTCGTGATAAAACTCGTTCGAGGTCACATTGCAAGAGCTATGTCTTCGACCAACAATTTAATTTTCGGGGCGTTCTATCCGAACGACGAGTATTTTGAAAGTGCACGCTTGAGCGGCTTCATTCCACCAGAGGCATTCCTCTTTTTAGACAGATGCGGTCTGATACAGGATAGATTGGCAGTTCCGCTAATCTACCACGTCAGACGACGAACCGTGGATAGGCGACTCCTGTACAATCGGGACGTCATGGCACAAGGCGGAGCAGAGCTCCTTCGGTTCAGTAGGGCTGTGTCCGAACGGGACCGAACTGATAGGGTGAAGCAGGAGAACCAGTTTTGGTGGCTTCAATCGGCACTTGATAGTGGGTAGTCGGGATGGGGTTTTAAGCCTTGGCCGGCTTACATACTTGTTTTATAGTTTTAGGGTTAAGTTTTAGGTAGAATAGGCATGGTGGCACAAAAAAGAAAATAAAATACAAACAGAATATACACAAAAATACAAAAAAAAAAAAAAAGAACAAAAATAAAATACAAAAAAAATAAATAAATAAAAAAAAAAGACAACAAAATATGAAAAACAAAACGTTAGATAGTTAGATTTGCTGCTGTGGTTGTTCTAGTTTTAAGTAGTTTATAGGTAGAATAGGTAGTTTTAGTTAGCTTTAAGTTTTATATTAAGGACCTTATTTTAAGTAGTTTTTAAGTAAAAATAAAAAAAGGATATTGATATTAGTTTTTTTGAAATTTTCTAATGAATAAAAAAAAAATAAATAAAATGAATTGAAGTTAAATAGATCTTAGGGCAGAAAGGCATTAGCATTAAGTATTATTGTTTAACTTAGAGCGTCCGTATGGGACCAGTAAGTTAGTTGTAAGTTATGGTTAATTAGGCTAGTTTTATGAATTTTTGTCTAGCTTTAAGATAGATTTAAGATTGAAGTAATAAAAATGAATTTAAAAAAAAAAAAAAAAGTGCGTTGGACTGTCATGCCAGAGGTCTTGGGTTCGATCCCTGCCTAATGCCTATGTCATCTAAAGTTTTTTTTTCACGGGTACTGCCTCTTGCGAGGAATTGACAAATTCTCCAAGAGTAATTCTTGTCATGAAAAGTGCTTTCTCAAATTTGCCGTTCGGATTCGGCATATAAACTGTAGGTCCCCTCCATCCCTGACAACAATACTCGCACACAGGAATGGTTGAGAGTTGTAAGTCACTAGGCCCTAGTTCTCCACGGACTGTTGCGCCACTCAATTTATTTATTTTATTTATTATTTCACCCTATTTATTTTCTAATCCATGTTATTTTAAAACCCAGGTTATTTTTTAACAGAGGATATTTTATAACACACGCTATTTTTTAACCCAGGTTATATTTTTTAACCCATTCCATTATTTCACCCAGTTTAATTCGTAACACCGATTATTTTTAACATGGTTGTTTTATAACTCAAGCTATTTCCTAACCTAGGTTTCTTTTTAACCCTGGGTATTTTGTAACCCAAGTTAATTTAAAACCTAGATTATCTTATAACCCAGGTTATTTTTTAACTCTGTTTTTTTTTTTTTAAACCCAGGTTAATTTATAGTCCAGGTTATTTTTTAAACCCAGGTTAATTTATAACCCAAGTTATCTTATAATCCATGTTATTTTATAGCCCTATTTATTTTATAGCCCTATTTATTTAATAACCCTGGTTATTTTTTTAGGCCGTACATAATTTTACATACATATTTTTTCACTTGAATGTTTTTTTTTCGATGCTGCATTTTGGTTTTCCTTCTTAAAATGGGAATGGACATAAACTTTTGTCCTGCAGTGTGAATTTGTTGTAGAACTTCAGATGTATGTATATATTGAAAAATACTATAATTAGGTGCAATTCTTTAAATAGTCTTTATTAATTAATATAATAATACAAAGATTTGTTCCAATAACATTAAAAAAATGTTAAACGTTTTGTTATAATATTAGGTAGGTATATAATATATGTATATATATATAAGCTGTACTATAAAAACTTATCTTATTCATGATGATCTATTTAACTTTTTGATTTAATTAGTAAATATAGTGAGATTAAAGAAAACTTATAAAGCATTTTCATAAAAAGCTTAATTTTTCTAAAAAAAAAAAAAAAAATTTAAATAAAAAAAAACAAGCATTACAACAAAAAAATTAAAAATTCTTTTTGTAGATTTGTTTAAGAGAAAAATTTAAAACATTTACATAATTTGTTTTGTTTTCGTACATTCGTGGCAACTTCTTAATTTAGTTCAAGTATTTTAATTTGTTGTAATGGCTGCATCAACAACAACAAAATAGTTTAGTTAAATTATATATTAATATAATACTAATTTATAAATAATTTTACATATTTTATTTAAAAATATTCAACAGATTATTGTTCACTCTTGTCGCTCGGCTTGTCGATCTTTCTTTATACCAAGTATTCTTCCTTGGAAATGGAGGTTTGACTTTAATTTCTTTATTACGACTGGTGCTTCATCGTTGAAAGTCAGATTTCGTTTACCTTTTCGAACGATTTCGTTTAATTTGTCTAAGTCCTTAAAATAAACAAAGAAAATTTATTTATTTTTATTGTAGATTGTGAAAATATAATAATTAACATACTTTTGCTGGACTTTTGTGGAATTCATAAGTTATATGATTTGGAGAATATTGAACTTCATTTTTTTCCAACTGATGCACATAGAGATGATTTGAAAGTCTCTTTGGAAGGTTAATTTTGTCAGTAGGATGTGGTGAGAGGAGGTGAGAGAGGAGATCATTTTGCTTAAAAAAAAAGAAATATTTATGTTCAATGGTTATTTAATTTTATTTTTTTGAAATTAATTTCCCTCGTAACTTTTCAAATATTCATTTGAAACTTTAATATTATCGAATGTAATAACAAATGCTAATACCAAAAGTAAAAATTCTTGAGGGCTTTTCTCTAATTTTAATAAGTATATTTCCAAATTTCGTAAATAGAAAAGTTATGTAGGAATAAAAATCATAAACACTTACTGATTTTTTCTTATCGCTGAAATTCAGGGCGTATGGCGTCATTTTTTGTACATAAATAGTATTATAGAAAAAAATAATATCACCATATTGAGGAATTTCTGAAAATTTACGATAAATATTTAATTATATAAAAAGCAACTATAGAGACAAAATAAAGAAAATATTTACTATCGTCGCCATCTTTTTTAGAAGAGTCAATCAAAACTTCACGATAAATATTGCTGGCGGCTTGAGGTTGCTTTCGATACAGTCTCATAATATCGGTAAAATTTTTTTTCTGTATTTCTTGAACCTATCAAATCAAATTTTTTAAAAAAATATAACTTTATTAAATATTTGTTATAAATTAAACATACCTTTATGTATATATATATTGCACACATAAGTAATTGATCAAGATGTCGATCTTGCATCAATTCTGTTCTATTAGTTATTGAATATTCAAATAATGTCCACACTTTGATCATATGTCTTTCGTCACCCATTTCAAGTTCTTTACATAACTCTTTCATTCGCATCCATGCTAGTGTGTAAAACTTCAAATCAAAATAAGAGATTTTGTTTAAAAAATTTGTTAACAGGTTAAATTTAAATTTAAAGTTACCTTTCTTAAAAATATAGATAAGGAAACATCTCTTCTAGATTCAGCAGATGTTGGTTTTGATGGATCAACAGGTTTGGGTTCTGAAGCTGAAGGAAATATTAACTCTTAAATTGTTCATATTATTAATTTATACACTTAAATATAGTTTTAGTAAATAATATATTATATGTTTTAGCGACTCTATTTTTTCGTCCCATTCTAGAAAACTTTGATCTTTTTTTTTTGATCAGCGGCATTTTATAGCATCATTGCGACCAGTGAAGTTTTTTTCTCAGAATTGAACGTTTTACAAAAATGTGTCTATTAAGTCTTACCCTTAACTCTGACCAATATAAAAAACAAAGTATATAAAGTTACCAAGAAGTATTACCTGCGTCTGGAAATAAAACCCAATTCTGAAAGCTGTTTTCTAAAGAGGATAGGATTATAATGTCTGCTCATTTTAATGAGTTTTAAATATTGAGCCTTGTAAAGCATTTCACATTCATGTAGTGCGGCTAAAACTGAATCTTTCTACTTAACAGTGCGTCCGAAATTAGACTCAAGGGTAAACTGATGGTTTGAATTGTTTGAAAAATGATAAAATAATGATAGGCATTAGACCTTGCAGCGTAGTTCAAGAGTAGCAAATTTCTCAGTAAGAGAACGATCGCCTATCATTCTTACAACTTTCCTTTCAATTCTATTCTTTGAGAATTATACTCCAGTTTCGGACGAATAAAAGCTTTCTTAACTATAGCCAGATCAGAAGAGGTAACAAATGTCTTGCCTCATCGAAGAAAACCTAAAGAGTCAACAGCAATTTTGGCGATGTCAAATATGTAATCACTCCACAAGAGACGGTTCGTTTGCATATACCTAAAACTGAAAGGTGTTCAGTCTTCTCGATGCAAGTACCGCCCAATGATAGTGGCATTGGGGGAGAGTTACGCTTTTGCGACACTAGACAGCTATTGATTTTCGAAGCATTAAATTCTACATTTGTTTTTGATTCCTCATTGGCTTATAAGCTTATCATACTCTGTCCTTCAAAGTCAAGAATGAGAATCTTAAAACGAATATGAAAAGCTGATGGTACTGTTATGAGCGAAACAATTAAGTGGGTTAGAATTTTCAGACATAAGTTGGCCCTGGGGCGAACCAGCGTTTATTTTGGGGACATAAGATTTAAACCCGTCTAATACTGCTATACAAACATTAAGGACACATTAAACAGAAATCAGCCAAGAGAACAAGCAGGATTCCGAGAAGGTTTTTCAACAACAGACCATCTACAAACAATGAACCAACTGATTGAAAAAACTAACGAATTTGAAAAACCTTTGTATCTTTTATATATTGACTTCAGTAAAGCATTTGACTCAGTAGAACATGAAGAAATATGGACAGCCCTGACAAACCAAGGCATTCATCCTATCTTTATAAGGACATTGAAAAATATATATACAGACAGCGTGGCGAAAATGAAAACCGAAAGAATAGGAAGAGAAATAAAAATAAAGAGAGGCGTAAGACAGGGGGATCCAATGTCACCACCATTATTCTCTGCCGTACTGGATGAAATATTCAAGAAACTAAACTGGGACAATAGATATGGAATAAATATTTGGGGACAATATTTGAGCAACCTTAGATTCGCTGATGACATAGTTCTCATTTCATCAACTTCCGGACAAATACAAAATATGCTCATAGAATTGACAAATGAATGCAAGAAAGTTGGACTTCATATCAATAAGCCAAAAACTAAGATAATGACTAACCATATTAAAGATGACATAATGCTGGATAACGAACACATAGAATATGTAGAAGACTATACTTATCTAGGACAGACTAAGTCATTCATTAACCAGGAGAAAAAAGAAGTTTCTAGACGCATTACCAATAGTTGGAAACAATTTTGGAGTCTAAAATAAATATTACAATCAAATCTAAGGCACGAAACACGAAAATATATACTAGACTCTGCTATTCTACCTGTTATGACGTATGGGTTACAGACTATATCCTTGACTTCAAGTTTACTTGACAAAATAAGAATATGCCAAACCAAGATGGAAAGAAAACTACTTAACCTACGAATTAGCCAGAGAGTGAGAAATAGAGAAATAAAACGAAGAACTGGTTTAACGGACGTGGTTGAATGAGCAAAACTCCTTAAATGGAATTGGGCAGGACATATATCTAGAATACAGGACCAAAGATGGACAAAAATCATTACAAAATGGACACCACCAGAAAGCAGAAGACCAGTTGGACGACCGAAGAAAAGATGGGCAGACGATTTGCTTAAAGAAAGACAAAGTTGGTACAATGACGCAAAAGATAGAGATCTTTGGGCAAAATTGGGGGAGGCTTATGCCAGATCATAGAATTTTGACACGCATCCATTTATTTATTCAAACTTTGCTTACATATTAAAATTAATTTGATTAAAAAAATTAAAAAAAAAAAAATAAATATGTCAATTTTATATAGTAATTAATTCAAAAGAAACAGAAAATGTAAATAAATAATAATAATAATAATAATAATAATAATACTACTTGAATTGATCCAAAAGATAATTTATAGACAAACAAAGAAGAGATTCATCAATGTGAAAGAAAAAATGCAGCTTTCGTTCTTTAAGATATTTCTCAAGCTGAAAATTGATCAGCGTTTCTATGACTCTAGAAAATAGACATGGTAGAGTAAGATAGATGGAAAAACTTAGGCAGTGGTTTTAGTAGCGATGAAGAACACCTTTTTAGAACAATACAGTGGATACTATCCTGGTCAACGGATTTATGAATGTCGAGATCTTTAAGTAATCTAGTAATTGTACGAGTGGGAAAAAAGACTTATCCCATAGATTCGTTTACCCTTGCAAGTACAGGAGGAGTCACTCATTGGTAGCGTCTAATAATCAGTAAACTGCGGTGTAAGCAAATTGGTTTTATCTATCGAGCTTGCAAAAGGAATGTCATTAAAAACGAGCGAGTGATTAAGCGTGAAACTGAGTTATCTTCTTTTTTTAAACACGGCCCATTAGTTATTAAACTTGAAAAGTTAATAAAAAAATACAAATTAACAAAACAAAAAAATAATTAAACTTCTATGGGAAATCCGCTCCTACAAAATATTTGTATATAAATTTGTATTACTCTTGAAAACCAAGGAGCAAAAGAATTCACAGATATTTAAGGTAGAAGGTGTTTTTTTTTATTACAATTATTGATATACCTGTTCAGTTCTGAGAACATATGCATGTTTGCCTAAGAAATCGGAATAAATACCCTAATTAAAAACGTATTAGGCGTTAATTAACGAGATTTTTCATTTCCACTCAGGAACTAGACATCAATAAAATGTCATTTCGATGGTCGTAGAAGTCTTGTTTATTTTCTACATGGTAGCAAATGGTAGAAAATCATTTTAGCTATAGACCACCATTCGCGGCAACATAAAACAAAGTAGACACAAGTGTGACCATTTTATTATATACTTGATATTAACTTACCTTTTCCCGCATTAAACAAGTCTCTTCTAGCCGATTCTGATGTCGATGCTGTCGCCGGATTAAAACAGTCATAAGCTGAATTCATTGGAGATTGCAATACTAAAATTCAATAAACAAAATATTTAATATAAATTAACAAAAACTAAAAAGAAGAGAAATACAAATTGAAGGTGCAAAACAATGAACACTTACAATTACGTTCTTGATTACAATGAGCCATTTTATTAACATCAACATCTGCCCATGAAGGTAGGGGTGCATTTCTTTGTTGTAATACAATCCAAAGCGGTGACCCGCTTCCCCATGCCAATGATTCTAAACAAGTTTCTTCTATTAAATTTAAATGTTTGATTAAAGCTCGAGTTAATATGTCTTGTCGTTTCACAACTATTTCAATAATTTTTATAAAATTAAATGGCTTCAAGTCGAAACAATTTAAGACCCATGGAAATTTCAATTGTGAATTATATGCATCAAGCACAATTTCAACACAACAAGTTATCAAAGTAGAGTTTAAACTTTCAGTTTCCAGTAATATCTAAAATAAATTGAATAAAATGAATAAACGATCATGGAAAAAAAAAGTATAACTCTTTTTACCTTGAGATCTAAATTTGGTTTTGTTGCAACTTCTGCTCGAACTATTTTTTCAGCTAAATAAAAATAAAGAGATCTTGCTAAGGAGAATCGTTTTTCAGCCTCTGATTTTATGGGAAATTTTTCTTTGAATATAGCTTCCATTGAGTCTAATTTTGATTTGATTATCTGCATTGTGCTTTCACCAGCTTGTCTAAGATTTAAGAAAACAGAATTTTATTAAAAAAAAGAATAATTGATTTTTAAAATTATGTAATATACTTACTTAATATAATCTGATGGTCCTTTATCAGCAATATCTTGTAATTTTCTAACATTCTGTGTTGCATTTGCCACTGGTTCAGATACGCTTTCTTTTTTCGGCAAATGATGTCTCCTTGTTAATGGCGTTTCTGGTGCCATCGAACGTATGCTCTGAAAATTGAAGTAAACACATACATTTCATTTAATTTTTCATTTAAAATGTTTGATGATGTTGTCATGTTTGGACTTTAAATAGTTTCAAATGAAATAACTGAACATTATTAAATAACAATCAAGTTTGAAAATGTGTCTCAGGTTAACGTACAGAGATATTCATGGAGTAAACGCGCGATTAAAATCTTTTACGAATCCAAATCATACACTATTGGTGGGTGTTTTTAAAATGGTCTGAGGACCTATTTATCGCTGGGATTAAGTGAAAGTAACTAAGAACAAGTCGAATGTTGAAAAATCCCGAACAGAATAATTTAAATTTGACCACCAATATTATCCAATTTACGAGTAATAGCGTTAAAAACAGAATTAATGATATACATGAACTAGGTACTTTTCATAAATGTGATAATAAGATAATTATACCAACTGACTGAATCAGAAAGTAATATAATATATTCTAGGTATATAAAACGTTCTATTCTTAACCGAATATAGCACGTAGACACGTTGTTTCTAGTTTAAAAAAGGAAATGACAAAGACTGTATTCATTGTTTTATAAAAGCATTTTTGGCACGTAGCTAACACGGCAATACATTGTTTTAAATGTAATTAATTGTTTTTATGTAGAACCTTCCTTAACAAAAAAAAAATATAGCTTCTTGCGACTTTTTTCTTTCAAATGCAATTCGAAATAAAAGAAGAAAAAAAAAATGTAATTTCATAAAAGAATTATTTTTAAATATAAATGTTATTACCTGGTTGATGTATGCACTGTGGCTGCTCGTCGTTTCTGTATTTGAAAAAAAAATAAGAAATTTATTTTTAATATGTAATTGTTTTGTTTGTTCTTAATGTATAATATTTTTATTTGTGACATATAGGAACTATATTTCAAGTATTGCATTTGTAAACAATTTTGAACACGAGATTTTAATCAAATATGACATTACGATGGTAGAGAAGTAAAAAAAGTGTGTCCCTCGATTCCGTCCTTCTGTCTGTCTGTCCTCCCCCCTACAGACCAAATTTTTAGGTCGATTTAGTTCAAACTTGAAAGTTAAAGTTTTAAGCAGATTTGCTTTTTTCAAGAGTAAAAATAACAGTAGTCCTCATACAAATTTGTTGGTCAAAAATCGAAAATTCGAATTTTCTCAAAAACGAACCTATAGGTTTGTATTAAATTTTCTTTAATTTTTTTTTCTTAACTTGGCTTCTTTCAATAAAAAAAAAACATGTTTTTCTTGCTCCAGATAGGTACCCACTATAGAACGGTTTTTTTTTTTTAAGTTTTCTCAAGAACTAACAAACCGATTTCAATAAATATTTTTTGTACAAGCTGTTAGACTGTTTTAATAATATTTGATAATCAAAAATATTAAATTTTACTTTTTGGATTTTTAAAAGAATACTTTTTTTTTCAAAATTCCATGTAAAATGTAAATCAAACGTTTAAAAATAAGTTCTAAAAACCTGCTTACTAAAAATATTTTTAAACTAAGATTGAAGAAATAATTTAAAAAAAAAACGCTCTAACGATTTTGATAGATTAAATGACATTCAAATTTTTGAAAACAAAGTTATTTTATAGCTAAATTTTTAAATTTAAATATTAAATAATAATAATAATATATAAAGCCTTTGGGACAATAAAAGTCGGTAGCAGTCTCCTAATTGGAGTCTTCGTCTTTGTGAGCACATAACCCTAGAAGGTGAGAAACTGTCTTTTTCTCGTCTTCATCTACATATAGGCGTTTTTTTTAAGAGGTATCTAGGAGCGCGCTCTAAGATTTCTAAATAAAATAAGTAAAAAATTCGTGTGGTTCAAAAAACGATTGAAAGTTCAGTTCTCCAGTCAGCTCTGATCAAACTCTGCTTAAAGTGTACTTAACGTCGCGTCGTCAGGCTCTGCATTGAGCTCAAAAAGAAGTGTCTTATACATTTAGTGCAAAAATACATCCCTATCAATAAAGCATTGTCAAGTTAGGACACATAACACTAAGCTAATGTGCAACCTTTCAGCGCATTAAACTTCAAGGCACCAAGCATTGGATAAATTAGTTTTCTGCAAGTTTAAAAGTAAGCGTTGCTATTTCGTGGCATGTCTCTATAGCATGTCCATCTCCGAAAGAGACGATCGACAATTTAGGGCTTGTGAATTTATAGATTGTAGGACCTACAACACCGACGACGTCTTGGTCAAAACGTCACAATCGACAGACGTAACTTTGAGGTAGTCAAGGATTTCGTCTACCTAGGCTCCGCTGTAAACGCAGAAAACAACACCAGCGCTGAGATCAAACGAAGAATAACTCTTGCTTACCGCTGTTTCTTTGGGCTAAGAGAGCAATTGAGTGGAAAATTCCTCTCTCGAGCGACCAAAGTGTCGCTATATAAGACCCTTATCATCCTCGTCCTGCTATACGGTGCAGAAGCATGGACTATGACAAAAGCGGAAGAAAGCACCTTGGGTCGTTTCGAGAGAAAAGTTCTTCGTGTGATCTACGGTCCCGTATGCATCGAAGGGGAGTGGAGAAGATGGAACGACGAGCTGTACGGGCTGTACAGCGACGTAGACTTAGCCAGAAGGGTAAAAGTCCAACGACTAAGATGGCTGGGTCACGTAGAGCACATGGAAACCAATGCTCCGGCCCGGAAAGTCTTCGAATCTACACCCACAGGACAGCGCAGTAGAGGAAGACCGCGGATCAGGTGGAGCGCACAAGTGGAAAGTGACTTCACCCAACTTGGAAACTGGAGCCATCTAGCTAGGGACCGAGCTAGATGGAGAAGTTTGTTGGGTGAGGCCCTAGTTCACACAGGACTGTAGCGCCACCTTAAGTAAGTAAGAATTTATAGATACAGAGTCCAATGATTTTATAAAGATTGTATATCTGAGAAGTTGCGTAGTCTTTAGTTGACACCTAGAGGATTCTTTAATGGTCAGTAGTTCTACCTGGAACATGCTACATTGTTTGCGTAGACCAAAATAAAAACATAGATTAAGTCTGTTAGTAGAAGTAAATCGCTTCGTCAGCTGAAAATGACTCATTCTACCAGACAGAGCTGAAAGCGATAAGACACTTTGAAGTTTTTTTTTTTATTGTAAATAGGGTTATGTATTCGACGTCAGTAGGTAGAGATCTGATTGAGTTCAGAGTAGTGGAATGGCCACTTTCTTTATTGAACCATTGTAAGGAGGCCTTCAGGGGAATGAATGTATTTTCTACAGATACCTAGCGGTATAAGACGGAGTTGAACATAGAACATACGCTAAGAGTCATTGGGAGGGGGAGCTTAGTCAATATTTAAAAAGAAAAAAAGAAATTAATTGAAAATTTGGGTCCAGAATTCAACATATTATGCAATTAGGGCATATGAACGACATCCAATTTCGCGCATACATTTCTTTTCTATAATTTGAGCGCAGTGGTTATGACAACCCATAACATGTTTAAAGGCAAAGCAAAAATAAGAAAGGATTTAATAGGAAAAACCTTTACACTTTGGTCTTAAGGTATTGAATATCAAAATGGAAGCGGGAATAAATATGTAGTTCTACATTCTTAATATTCCAGTTAAAAAAGTATTTCTTTAAGTCCGAAATTGAGCAAAATTTCGAATATTCTTTTCATTTAAACAAAAAAAAACTGTCAACTCCTTATTGGAGTACGGCTACAAAACGTATTAAATATTAAATAATTACAGTACTGTGATAAAACATTTGCAACTAGAACCTCCAACATTTTTCTTAAAAAAAAAATTGTTTAGAAAATCATACAGCAAAATTCTTTCTTTAGTTTTCTAAACTCTTTTGATATTACGTTATAATTGTTGGAAAAAAAATTAACACTCTTTATTTAAACAAAAAATAAATAACTAAATACTAAATTGCTGTTCAAACTATTTTCTTACTTCAAGGCAAGAAAATGTTAATATTTAATTGCATACCCTTTATTTTTTATAACGGTTGTATATCTTCTGGGCATTGAAGCTAAAAGGTTATTAATAACCGTTTTTGGAATGTCATTCTACTGCCTCTGAATTCCAGCGAATAGGTCACATTTGTGCTTAAAAATGTTGCTCCCAATTCTTCTCTTTACAATTTCCCACAGGTTCTCTATTGGGTCTAGGTCTGGGGATTGGGCTGGCCATGGTAAAACCTCAAGCTTTTTTAATGCAATCCACTTTGTGGCCAACTTCGACTTGTGTTTGGGATTATTGTCGTGTTGGAACGTCCATTTCCCAATGGGCAAAAGGCAGCATGGTGTTACAAAGGATGTATACATAGTCTTCAGACGTCATTATGTCCTTCACTTGTCGAATTGGCCCGATTCCTTGGCCAAAGAAGCAGCACAAGACCAAAATTGAACCACATCTATGTTTTATCTTCCCTTTAGTGTATTTTGGACTTAGCCTCTCACTTCTTGGCCTTCTGACATGTTGTTTTCCACTCGATCCTTGCATATTGAACTTTGATTCGTCAGAAATTAAGAACGTTTCACAAGCCAAACGAGCTTTCACATTTTTTAAAAAATAAATGGCTATTTTACTATTTGAAAACAATGAAATACGGCCTGCAGTGTGCGGCGTCTGATAGTTGATGGGTCAATGGGTAACATGAGTTCAATTTTTGCTTCCTGGATGATTCCGGGGGTTTTCTTCGGAAGAAATTTGTTATTTTTCAATCATCTTTTGCTGTGGTGCTTCGAGGCCTTTCTCCTCTATGATGGCATTACGCTTTTCCACTTTTGATGATTTTACAAATAGTTGATTTTTTAATGGAATTTTTCTTTGAAATTTCCTTTTGTGATGCTCCTTTTTTGAAAGCACTCAAAATTCTGGATTTTATTTTTTTATAATATTTTTTATAATGGCGGGCATTTTTAAAACAAAATCTTTTTTTTCAATTTAAAAAGAATTTATCTTAAAAAACCGTTTTATCGATCAAAGTCCCGGCTAAAACTAACTTAACAAATCAAGTTACACCTATAAACTTACCAACCTCAAAATAAATCAGATTAACTGTTATCAAAATGAGACGAAAAGAGAATTGGCCACTAGTTGCAAATATTTAGCACAGCTGAAATCATTATTGCTTTTGTAAAAGCAGTGTATTTGTAGAATTTGCCTATGGGTTAGTGTTTTAAGATTATGAACAACTAGCGGCCCGTCCCGGCTTCGCACGGGTAGACATAAATAGGTACAGATATTTAAGTTATAAGCATGCTAATTAAAACGACCATGAATCACTAAATTAGAAAACATTTGTTTGTCCTATCATTAATACTCTTCGCAGCGTATGCAATGAAAGACATTTCATGGTTAATTTTTGTACACCTTTGGTTGGTTGTAATAGGAATTTCTAAAGATTTCTTTAGTAATCTAGTACTTAATATAGCCCATGTTACTCAGTGATAATGTAGCTTTCTAATGAAAAAAGAATTATTAAAATCGGTCCAGTACTTTTTGAGTCTATTCGTTACATACAAAAATACAAATCTTTCCTCTTTATAATATTAAGTGTAGATAAGGTAACACATAAAAAAGTCTAGAGCAATACAAATTTGATTGGACCAACTTAAATATACACGATTGTTCGATTTTTTTATTGGCGGTGATAGTTGTAAAAGTTTTGCACAGTACTGTATGTAATTCTTATAAAAAAAATCAAATTTGAAATAGTAATAAATCTGTTACTTACCGCTATTGCTTTGTTTTCTAAAGTTTGTATTGTGAAGCAATATTCTCTCGTCAAACTCGCCTACACTTAAAACATACTGTTCATAGGCACTATTAAGTGATTTAAGGTTCGGCTCGAAATTATTATTTGATATTATTTCCATAAATGTGTCCTTGTTTCCGAGTAAAACCTGTTTTAAAAAAATCAGAAGAAAATATGAATATAAACTCTTAATTCCACTTGTTTTATGTTCGAACTTATCACATAGATTATTGCCATAGTTTTCGAAACTAGAACTACTTTTTTCGAACTCATTAAATATTTCTTTCTTTTATAGTACAAATCTTCTTTGACGTTGTTTGTGATAAGTTCGATTAACTTACTTTGGTTCCAATAAATTCAGTCATTATTTTCTTCCACGAATTAAGTTTCATTGATCTTGCCTCAATAGTAAGACCTTTAGTTATTTTACATAGTGGTTCTATAATACAATGTTTATTTATTGTCGATGGATTAAATTCAGATGTATTCCAATTCGCTGGTACTCCTTCAAAATTTGGATTTATCAATTCTATACGATTTTCAGCAAGTGCATTGACATAAATTAAATCTATACAACACAGTAATAAATGAAATGAAGACACCAGATCAACTGTACAATTTAAGTCTTCATTTTTGGCACATAGAAATAAACACCAACAAAGATCATACAATTTATTCGCTGAGCATCTAACTGGCCTAAGAAAATATAAAATAAAAAGTAATTATCTCTAATTTTTAGTTTCATTTATTGAAAATTGTATTACCTTGCTTTTTTATTCTTCTTCTCATTTGGTGGTACAATAAAGATTTGATCAAAAATCTTATTATACCATTCGAACAGATTTAGGGTTATTATAAAACCTTGTTCTAATCGTTCGATTTGAGTGATGAAATTTTTTGATAGGGTTGCCATTTCGCACCATGCTTTCATTTTAGTAAAAAAATCATAAAGGCTAAAGGATATAAAAGAACAAATTGTAAGTTAAACATATTTGATTTCGTTTCTTTAGTTTTGAAGGAATTTACCTGACATTACAACTTCTGAGAAGTTTTGTTAATGAAACACAGTTTCCTTTAACAATTTCGTTGGTTCCACCAACGGTTGGTCTATAAGATTCTCGACATGCTGCATACAATGCACAACAAAGCCACTGACATGGATCTCCCTAAAACAATTTAACAAACTTTTATTAAAATAGACGTAAATAAAGCCATACATTTTAACTAAAATACATAAACTTTATTTTAATTTTCAAGATTCTAAGTACATTTGAATTCAAGGAAATAATATAAAGACCTTTGAGTGACTCGTTCATTATAAAATAGATATTTGAGGAAGCAACTATTCTAGGCTACTGAGTTAGAAGACTGGCTGCAAATTGAACTTCGTTTGTAATCGTTTGACCCAATTAAGGATGTTCTTATACTTTATCGACTTAATTAATATCAAACTAAGTGCTGGAACATCTGACTACTGAGAAGCAACAACAAGTTAAAACCATTCGCCGTCTTAAAACCGATATTGGGAATTGATAAGATACTTTCAGAAAAGGGAAATTTTAGCAAAATAGTGACGATAACTATTTCGAAGGTTTATAAACCAAAGGCGACTTGGAATCCAAAAAGTATAGCGTTTAAGTTATCTACGAAATGGAGTAAGAAAGTAAGTTAAAGAAACACTAGACAATTTATTTGGAATGTCTTTTTAATGCCTTTAAATTTAATCAAATGGAGGAAAAGCCTTCGTTCTATGGCTTGCTATGGACCTTTACGTTCTTCCTAAATATATATATGTATATATAAACACTAGACAATTTATTTGGAATGTCTTTTTAATGCCTTTAAATTTAATCAAATGGAGGAAAAGCCTTTGTTCTATGGCTTGCTATGGACCTTTACGTTCTTCCTAAATATATGTACATAATATACATATTTAAAGTACAATTATCTTAATTTTTAGTATCTGTCGAAAAATTCACAAACGAAAATCCCATAAACGAGCCAAGCTCTTCTTTTAATGGAACTAATCATATTTTAAGTATTTTTTGCCTCTATCTTTCAATATACAGGTAGGTAGGTATCCTGCTGAGCAACATATGATCGATCCATCCATTTTCGTCTTTTTGGGAAAATTGAAACAGATGTTTAAATTGTGAGCAGTCGTATCCCCATTTCGTTTCACAAGTAGAAAATTAGAATTTCAGAGCAAAATGAAATCAATCATTGATCGAAATTAAGAACATGTTACGAGGATATATTATGCAGCTGCATTTGGAACACGAGATAATTGTAATCGTCTATAATAACACCATCGATGACAAATCACATCCAAAAATTAGGTAAAAAAAGTTATTCCAGCTAAAACTCTACAAAAACTATTCGTCACCATTGACAGACATGACTTAATTCTTATGCTTTCAAAAACAAAACTTTTCTAATGCAAATGCAGATTCTAGCCCTAAATCTTAAGTCAATAATTGCACCATCTTCACCTAATGTCTATATTTATTTCACAATGCACTTTGTTGTTTTCAATCTAACATCAAGAAAGTCACAATTTTTTAATAGAACAAAAAGTGTTACAAGTTATGGATTTAATTAAAAATTGAGTTCTTTTGAAAACTTACATCCAATGTTAACTTTTGGGACATATCATAATAGTTGGTCCATGCACTTTGTTCGGTTTCTTTATCCATGTTAAGTTCATGACAAAGATCCTGAAACTTTGTTTTTATTTCCATTTTGGCTTTTGATAAGGACATTGTGCCCAATTGAATTAAATAAAAACTGATTGAAACTCTTTTCTAAAATTTTAATTTTCTTTGAATTGAAATAATTACGTCGATGAAAACTTATTAAATTTTAAATAAACTACTTGCTCGATTTAATTAAACATGCGATTTGTTTTCATCAAAACTTGGGAGTGAAAATTTTTAATGCAATTCTTCCGCCAAAATAAATTGGGCGCGAACTTAGGAAATTTAATTTGACAGTTGAGATAAAAAAAAAAACTAAATGCGTTTCGGGTTGTTGATGACATGAACATTTCTCTTCCATTGTGATCTAATGAAGCTGAGTTTGCAATGGGAAATTAAGAGTAGGGTATTTTTATTTTATTCTTTTGATTTGATGGCTACTAGGGAAATAATTTGTATTTCATGGATCAACTAGTTGGTTGCTTTTCACAAAAGGTGAATCCTTGCTTGAATGGTGTATATAAGGTGCAAGATTTTAAAACAAAAACGTAGCTCAAAGTAAAGACATGTTTCTTATACGATCGCTTTATTTGAACTGTACCAACTAACAATTTCAATAATCTAATATACTTAAACACTAATATACATAATGAAAAAGACAACGGTCAAATCATACGACAGTAGGATAATATGGTTTACAGCATTATAGCGTAACGTTATTATTTACTATTTACATACTTATTGTACATAATGAATATAGTTTAGTGCAAATACAGGGTGTTCATTTGATAATGCATATAAGAAAACTAAAGCACATTTCAAAAATAAAATAAAATAAAATAAGTGATTCTCTTACAACTCGATCATCCTGACGAAAAATCGTCCTCGATTTGCTACTGCTGTGAGCAATATAGCTTACATGTTTGGACTATCTTTTGATACAAAAAAAACAAATGAATTTACATTAATAGTAACGATATTACTAAATCTTATAAATTGTCATTTTGTTTAAATTGAAATTAAATTATATTAACATAAAACATAAAAAATCTTTTAATTACAGAAATTAAACTGTATTACAAAAATTAAACTGTATTTTCAAACATTAAAAACGAGAGATGAAAAATTGATTATCAATACGAGTTATGAGCTCTTACGCGGTAACATAAGGTTTCATGTTTTCTGGAGAAGCTACGCCTTCATATGGAACACGAGAAATTTGTAAATTTTCTATATCTTTAATAAAATATCTGTCATTTGGAAGAGTTTTAATGATTTCAAAAGGACCTTTGTACTTTGCCAAAAGTTTTTTATTTATACCAGGAGTATTGATAGTATTTTTTATCATTATATAATCCCCAACTTTATAAGTATGAGGTTTTTTATGGTGTTTATCGAAGTAAAGTTTATTTGCTTCCTGACTTTTAACAGTTTTTTCATTTGCCTTAGCCCTTACATATTCTAAGTTTCTTTGCTCCTCAGTTATTATATTTTGCTCTAAATATTCTCGGATTTTGTCATTAATTACGCCTTTTTGTGCCACCCCAAACAGTAACATACTTGGACTGAAACCTGTACTTTTATTATCTATGTTGTTAAGAGCGAATTCAATTTTATTTAAGTATTTTGTCCAGTCTCTAGGTTCCATTTCACTTTCCTTAGATAGCATTGGTGTTAAACTTCTATTGATGCGCTCGACCTGACCGTTGGACTGAGGTGAACTGGTGGCAATTTTTATATGCTGCATGCTATATTCAGTACAGAAAACTGAGAAATCTTCGGAGGTGAAACAACTACCTCTATCTGAAATTATACGCGTTGGTTTACTATAGACTGAAAAGTAATTTTCCAGACATTGAATCACTTCCTTCGTGCTGGTACTTTTAACAGCGTATAGTTTGGTAAATTTAGAAAAACCGTCGACAACTAAAAATATATGTTTCCTAGTGTTCCTTACACAGGAAGGCAACGGGCCGTAATGGTCAACATGAATAGTCTCAAAAGGTTTGTCTCCTTTTGGAATGCTATGCAAAACACCCTCCTTTTTGCCAGTCGGTGGGGAGAAGTGAATGCACTTTAAACAATTTTTTATAAAGTTTTTAATTTTCACCTTCATACAAGGAAACCAGTAGGTCTTTCTCAAAAAATTGTAACACTTCTCCACACCAACATGACATAGGGCATCGTGGTGCGTTTGGATAACATCTCTTTCCATCTGCGAAGGAACATAAAAGTACACTTTATTCTTAATCTTTCGATACACTAGCCCGTTAACTAACTCGTAAGAAGAGCTTTCTCTTTTTTCCAACATTTCTACCAAACGTTGAATTGTTGAATCTCTTTGTTGGGCTGCAGCAAGTGCATGCTCAAAAGAATCAGGCTCGATGATAAGAATGTTATGCGATCGACTTAGAGCATCAACATGCTTCATCCTATTGCCATCCCTATGCTCTATTATGTAGTCATAATCTTGGAGCTCGAGAGCCCAACGAGAGATTCTAGGATTCAATATTTTCTTATTAAGAGTAAGTGTCAGTGACTTGCAGTCAGTTACTATTTTGAATCGTATACCAGTGAGATAAATTCTGAATCTTCTGAGAGCGTATATAATCGCAAGCGTTTCCAACTCATACGAGTGGTATTTGGATTCTGGACTTGTGGCACGTTTCGAGTAAAAGAATATTGGGTGGAGTAGTTTATCATCTTGGCGTTGCAGTAAAACTTCCCCGAACCCCAAGCTGCTAGCATCACAGTGCAACTCTGTTTCTGCTATTGGATTATAAATGCTCAGAATCGGAGCTTTGAGAAGTTTCTGTTTAAGTGACTGAAAAACCAAAAGTTCTTTTTCACCAAAAACGAAAGGTACACCATTCTTTAAAAGGTCATACAAGGGTTTTGAAAAAATCGAAAAATCCTGTATGAACTTTCGAAAATAGGAGCACAAACCTAAGAATGAATGCAAGCTTTTAACGTTGATGGGTATGGGGAAATCAGAAACCGCTTTCAAGCCATCGGTATTTGGGCCTATCCCATCAGCAGAAACTTCATATCCCAGGTATTTTATTTTTTCAAAAACAAACAAACACTTATCGACCCGTAGTTGCAAGCAATTAATCACTACTAAATCCATTACTTCTTTCAAAATTACGAAATGTTCTTCTTTCGTTTCTGTTGCAATTAATAGGTCGTCAATGTATACCAACAATTTACCTGAATTTATAAGACTCTTGAAAATTGAATTAATGTAACGCTGAAAGACGGAAGGGGCGTTTTTAAGCCCAAATGGCATTCGGGTGTACTCAAATTGGCCTAAAGGTGTTATGAAGGATGTGTACTTCACCGAATCCTTCGACATTTTCACATGGTGAAAGGCACTTTTCAAATCTAAGAGCGAAAAGTACCTTTTCCCACGGAGTCTGTCTAAGTGATCTTCTATCAAAGGAATCGGGAAATTGTCCTTCAGCGTAATTTTGTTCAATTGACGAAAGTCAATACAAAGCCTCAATTCGCCCGTTTTCTTTTTGGCCAAAACAATTGGCGATGCGAATGGTGAATTGCTCTCACGGATAATTTGTCTTTTAACCAAATCGTCTAAAATTTTTTGTAATTGTAACTTATGAGCGTAGGGCAAACGCCTTGGCGTGCAATTGAAAACACTGTTTGCATCAGATAACATTATTTTCATTTCAAAATCTGATCTATCATCAAAAAAATCATCGTTTTTTTCAATACTCCCGGTAATTAAATTTTTAACTTTAGTTTTTTCTTCGTAGCTTAAATTTTCATTAATGTCCATTTTGAAGTTGACAGCTTCATTCTCGTTGTTTAGGAAAGCATATTCGAATACTCCATGAAAACTATTCAAAAATGAAGACGGTTCGCTTTCCTTTACTGGTTCTGTACTCTGGAGCGCCAGAACTGAATTGGATTGTGGACAGTTTTTGGCGATATGTTCTTTTTGTCCACATATAAAGCAAGACCCCTTTTCTCGGCGCGGCTTTGGGCAATTGGTGGAAATGTGCCCTCTTTCGTTGCAGTTGTAACACTTAATGATGACGTTCGGTTTTGGTGGAGGCTTCGACTGTGACGGTGGCAGGGCTCTTACGTAGTTTGATGTTGACGGCTGGATGTCGAACTTAATTTTTTCATACTTCCTCAGAGTTTGCTTCAGCTCCGCAATGCTGTTGGCGGTTAACAAAATTTGTTTGTTGTATATGGTGTCGGGAATACCTTTGATTATGTAGTGTATGACGTCCTGCTCCTCGATGTCTGCTGCCGAAGCTATTTCTTGCATCGTGAGAACGTACTGCTGAAAGTTCTCTTCTTTGCGTTTCTTGCGACTTCGTAAGGCGTTATGAACGTCCGTTGAGGTTGTGTACTGGCAAAACTCAATCAATAAAGCTGCCTTCAACTCGGACCACGACCGGCATGATATTGTCCTCAAAAACAACTTAGCTGTTCCTCTCAGTAGTCTTTTGGCATAGATGAAGCATTCCGATTCATTCAAATTATATATGTGTTTTGAATCATCAAAGCTTCTGATCCATCTAGCAACTGGATAGTTGTCGTCCCCCGAAAACGTTGGCAAGGACTCTTCAATGTCACGAAAAGAGTATGAAGATCTGGTTTCATCGACAGGTTTACTTAATTCCGCTAACTTCTTCTGCAGCGAAATTATTTCTTCCTTTCGTCGTATCGATTCACGCAAGTTTTCCAGCTGCTCTACTTCTAAGATCTCCTCCTCGTTGGCGTTAGCATCATTGTCGTCTTCTTCAATGCCACCCAGAATATTGGGAGGAAACAACTCTTCCACTCGATCAGCATCCATTTGCGCAATAGCTTCCTGCAGCCTAATTTTTAATGCTGCCTTCACTCCATTTGTGGACAGACCCACTTCAGACAATTTGTCCTTAAGACTTTGTACTGTTGCGAGTTGCAAGAACTCATGGGCACGTGCTTCAGCCATTTCAAAAATGAATCCACTCCACGTAAGAAATTAATTTATTTAATCAAAAAATGCCGTATGCTTTAACATTAAATTAATCGAGTTTTACTTTAATAAAAATGCGTGAGAGTATAATCCCGCTTCTGATTAGTTATAAGGTGCAAGATTTTAAAACAAAAACGTAGCTCAAAGTAAAGACATGTTTCTTATACGATCGCTTTATTTGAACTGTACCAACTAACAATTTCAATAATCTAATATACTTAAACACTAATATACATAATGAAAAAGACAACGGTCAAATCATACGACAGTAGGATAATATGGTTTACAGCATTATAGCGTAACGTTATTATTTACTATTTACATACTTATTGTACATAATGAATATAGTTTAGTGCAAATACAGGGTGTTCATTTGATAATGCATATAAGAAAACTAAAGCACATTTCAAAAATAAAATAAAATAAAATAAGTGATTCTCTTACATGTATTAATTTAAAAGGCACATTATTGAGTTTCTTTTTAAATTAGTTTTGAGGCAAAGTTAGATTAAAGAGGTTCAGAAATTTAAGTTTTGTACAACCTTAATTCACATGTCAAAAAATAAAAATGATAAACATTTTTGTATTTAATTGAAATGATTAGTCAATTTTCTTAAGAACTTAAAGGAAGAGACTTAATTTATAGGAGGACAATATACCTTATAAAAAATTGATGGTGTAAGAATACAGTAGAATAAGCAGATGTGTGCTCATTGTAGTATCCATTTATTTTCCAAAAAAAGCTTAACAAAAAAATTACGAGTTTAAAGATATTCATTGAATGGTTTTAGGTTGATAAAACTGATATTTGACACCTATCAAAACTCAACTGTCAGTTGAAGTGTCTAATAATTGCCATTACGATAATAGATCGCTGATAACAATCGAAAACTGAGCTAAAAATAAATAAAACTTGCCTAAAAAGGAGTGATTAAAACTAAGCTACTTTGCGACCATTGAAAGATGATTATGCTCGCTATTATCGAGCGACTAGACAAGAAATTGATGAAAATGTGAGGGATTTTGAAAAGAGTGGAAGCGTTACTGATGTTATAGGCTCATCCTTTAGAAATATTACTACTGTAAGTGCTTTTTATCGATTTCTCTGCGTACGAAGCAATTGAAGTGTCGTAAGCCTCCTTTTTGGCTGCTGATTCACGATCATTACTGCACAATACATTGTTCCTACAGCAACAAGCCACACAACTTATAGCCTTGCGTGTCTCCAATTCCCAAACTCTGGAGTAATGCCCGATATATCTGCCATAATGTGATTAAAAATTAATGGCCAAGGCCAAAATTTACAATGAAATTCATACAACACTAAAAATGCATCGCTGTGTTGCGTATGTTTTTTTCAAAACCGAACATTTTATAACCCTGTACAAAATTCAATTAAATTTAGTTTTGGAGGGTTAGTTCCATTTCAATCAACCAAGAGATCCTTTTTAAAATTCTAGGTTACGTGAATGAAAACATCTTATTCCCTTCAAGTAATTGACTAAAACTATTTGTATGTTGTATTAGAGTAAGAGAGAGAGCAATTTTAAAAAATAAATATTCAAATTCCTAACCATACAGATTTCCAGTACTCCCTTAACGCCATGATTTTCGAACTCACAACCTATAAGTTTCTCGAAATTCTCTATCGTCGTGTGAAGGTGGTCTTAATATCACATTCAAAATAAAAGGGTAATTTCTAATGAGCACCTAACCTTAAAGGTTATTTTTTGACATTTTAATATATCCGGACATCCCTGTTGTTAGCTGTCAAAATCATATGTTTCGTTTAATGCCGTATCAGCTCTAGTTCTTGTGAAATCATGAAATAAGATTGTTTTTCTTTTTTATAAATTTTTCAATTACAAAATTAAAGTAAACATTTAAAATGTTTAGATCTATTCGGGAGTTTTCCCGAATTCAAAACAATATAACAAAAATTCTCAATAAGTCCGTTTCAACGCTACCGATTCTACCAAAACAAAATGCCAGTTTTTCCTGCACTCGAAAACAAGTAAGTTGCCTATTTCATGAAAAAACTAAATTTTTATTTGATAAATGTTACATCATTTTGTCCTATTTGCAGTTTAAACTTTTTAAATCGGAATATAATTCGATTGTCAGAGTTTTAAGCAGTTCTTTTAATCTTACACCAGCCGAAGTGCGTAGTTTCCATAAATCGTTGTTTTCGGGTCGTAAAAGTGACGTTCCTCGTGATTCTAGCGATAAAGATAATACCGATAAAGGAGCAGCACCATCAAGCAGTGGAAGCGGTAGCAGCAGCAGCAGCGGAAACAATGGAGGAAAAAAAGATGACAACGAAAATGAAAAAATGAAATCAGTTCTGACTAAGGTCTTCCTCTGGGTCTTTACTGTTTACATGTTTTTGACATTTGCATCACTCTTCTTCAAGAGGCCAGACAGACCAGAGGTAGGTATTCCTTTGCTGGTTTTAGGAAAAGCAAAATTTGCTAATTGTTTTTTTTTTTTTACTGTAGACATCAACAAGATATGTTTCTTGGAATGAGTTCGTTCACCATATGCTGGCCGCCGGTGAGGTTAAAGAGCTCATCATTCGTCCGGACATGGAGATGGTCACCATAATCCTACACGAAGGAGCCATTATTAAAGGTCGACAAGTTGCATCATCAATCTTCCATATGGCAATTGCAGATGCTTCGAAATTCGAGATAAAACTACGAGATGTTGAAAAACGATTAGGAATTAAAGAAGGTAGCCTACATTGCATTGGTTTCATACCCAATTGTATATCTAATTTCTAAATTACAGGTGTTTCAATAACTTATGATAGACAAAGTGATATTACTGGAAGAATTTTGGTGCTTTTGGTATTCTTTGCCCTTTTCATGGCATTGGCTTCTCGCATGAGAGGAATGAAAAGCCCAATCAGCATGGATTCTTTTGTAAGTATTTCGCTTTTAGAAAATTACTCCAATCCCGTAAAAACTTGGTGTTATTTTATCTATTGGTGTTATATTATCTACAGACTCAGATGGGCCGAGCAAAGTTCACTCTAGTCGATCCTTTAGATGGTGGACGTGGAGTTCTTTTCAAAGACGTAGCTGGTCTAAAGGAAGCCAAACAGGAAGTTGTAGAATTTGTCGACTACCTTAAGTCACCGGAAAAGTATCAAAGATTAGGAGCTAAAGTTCCCAAAGGTGCTTTGCTATTAGGACCCCCAGGATGTGGAAAAACCCTTCTAGCCAAAGCTGTTGCTACCGAAGCGCAAGTTCCTTTTTTGAGCATGAATGGCTCTGAATTTATCGAGATGATTGGTGGTCTTGGAGCAGCAAGAGTAAGAGATCTTTTCCAAGAGGCCAACAAACGTGCTCCTTGCATAATATACATTGATGAAATCGACGCCATTGGGAGAGCAAGATCAGGTGTAGGTTCAGGAGGAGGCGGTGGGGGAGGAGGTTCTGGCGAATCGGAACAAACGTTGAATCAGCTTCTAGTCGAAATGGATGGTATATCGTCAAAGGAGGGTGTTCTTATGCTGGCGAGTACGAATAGAGGTGATGTTCTGGATAAGGCACTCCTTCGACCTGGTCGTTTTGATCGGCATATAATGATTGACTTGCCGTCACTGGAAGAACGAAAGGAAATATTCGAAAAACATCTATCAGGGATCCAGTTGGAAAACGATCCCAGTAAATACTCCGAACGACTTGCAAGACTGACTCCAGGTTTTTCCGGAGCAGACATTGCAAACGTTTGCAACGAAGCAGCCCTACATGCAGCTAGAAATTCACAAAAAGTCGTTCTAACCAAAAATCTTGAGTATGCAGTGGAAAGACTTGTTGGTGTGTAAATTAAAGGTTCAATGGATTTTGAAAACTAATAATAATATTTGCATCGGTATTTAGGTGGCACTGAAAAGCGATCGCATGCTTTATCTCAAGTTGAGCGCAAGGTGATAGCCTATCATGAATCGGGGCATGCACTTGTTGGCTGGCTATTGCCGAATTCGGATGTGCTCCTCAAGGTGACAATTGTTCCGCGAACTAGTCTGGCACTTGGTTTTGCCCAGTACACCCCGAGTGAACAAAAATTGTTTACAAAGGAAGAACTGTTTGATAAAATGTGTATGGCTCTCGGTGGCCGTGCTGCAGAAAACCTAATGTTCAGTCGTATAACAACCGGAGCTCAGAATGATTTGGAAAAGGTTACAAAGATTGCTTATGCTCAGGTAAAATATTTGAAGAGATTTTTAAAGGAAAAAGTAATGTTTATTATATTTCTTTTTTAAGATTAAGAAATTCGGCATGAACGATATAATTGGTCCCATGTATGTAACGGATGCAGATGAAAATGATGGTGGCCCGTCGGGCGATAAACCCTTTTCAAAAGCTTTAGATAATTTAATAGACCGAGAAGCTAGGAAACTAGTTTCAGCTGCATACGAAAATACAGAAAAAGTTCTCAAAACCAATAGAGACAAACTTATTAAGGTTTAAATTAAAATATGCATTACAAAAACAAGCATTAAATTCTGATTTATTTTGTAGCTCGCTGAAGCCTTACTGGAAAAAGAGACTTTGAATTATGATGAAGTTGTAAGTTTAATAGGACCGCCATTACATGAAAAGGCAAAACGTATGATTGAGCCAGTTGATTTTGAAGACTCGCTGAAAAACCTTAGTGGGAAATCTTAACTTAAAAAAATGCGATTACAAAAAATATTTAAGTGTGATGAAGTGCTTTTTCATAATTTAGGGTTTATTATCTCTTTAAAAGAAATGCTAATTTAAAATAATTGATGTTGTTACAAAAAACAAATTTATTAAAAACTTATAAGGATCAATTTTACTCTGTTATTCGTTTTTTTTTGCAGCCGTTTTGTTTATAATTGAGGTTTTTTCTGATGAGATAGGACATTTGCCTTTCAACCTTAAAATTATGGGATTTCATAAGCTGTTTATTACATTGGTTATGTAGCTGGCAATCATATTATATACATTTTCTAAGCTTTTTGATGACATTTCTATGGAATCGACTACAAAATAAATCTTGAGCTATAGCCTTTTGTAATTCGAAAAAGCTTATATTAGCCTTTTTTAGGCTACAGGCGTCAATTTATGAAACAGTTTATTTTTTCATTAAAATTCACCTGCCCTCCATGAACCTTTAGAGAACACTGAAGTATTTATGCTTAAAGGGTTCTTAACCTTAAAAACAGTGTATTATGTATTTTTTGCATTTTCAGAGAGTTATATTTCAAAAACGTGACCTAAATGAGAAGTTATTAGTTAATATTCTAATTTAGGACAACAAATTTTTTTGAAAAAGTATTGTTTCAGTGTTAGCTATTCGCTGGGTTACCAGCTGCTTATTATAATTTCAAGAATATAAAAGTTAAAGTGCTGTCCATAAACTTCACTGTAAATATAACAAAATGTCACGATCGTTTAATCCTTATTCAAAAAATAATAGCAAGTAGTATCGAGACCTTTCGAAAATAACGTAATAACAAGAGAACAAAAGCGAAAAATATCGAACTAAATTTTTCGGAATTTTCAGAACAACAAACAAACAACACTCAACCGATAACCACACATCCAGAACAGGCTTGCCAGATTGAGCTTTTTGTCAAAAATTGGGCTATCGTTTTTTGAAAATTGCCGACAAAAATTTCAGTATGACACAGCTCAATCATAATTATTGTGCTGTAATTATCCCAAATAGTCTAAATGGCCTAAATATAATATTAAGCGAATTGTTCGTTCATTCGAATAAATCATACACCAAAAAAAAACACAGACGAATATAACATAAAACAATATATGTATTTGGGAATTTGGTGTGTTTTGCTATGCAAAGTAAGCCAATAAAAAATTTACTAAAGTGATAAAACTATGATTATGAGCTATTATTTGGGCTACTTTTATAGCTCAGATTTTCGGCTGAAAATATTTTTAAATTGGGTTCTTTAAATAGTTCAAGACATGGCAATTCTGGTCCAGAACATAAACGATCAAGCGATCAGTATGCTTTCGCTATGAGCATACGAGCAGAAAGATCTTTGAGAGTTTATGATATTTTGCAAGCAATTATGTACAAGTCAGCGGCATTCTTCGTTTCTTGTGATCAAAAAAAGCTTTGTAGGCCTTTGCTGAACATTTTTGTTGAACGGAGTATAATGAGTATTTCCTAAATCGCATTTTGTCATCGTTTAAAAGCGGCGCCAATGCTACGTTTAAAACACAATTTTAAAGCAATAATACACTAAGGCGTATAAGTACCTTTTCTATTTTTAAAATAGCTACAACATTTCTGTTTGTGGGCAGTCATGTAAAGCGCCACTTCCTTTTTGCTCCTCCTTCCTTGAAAAATCAGTAAACAAGTTACTGGCAATACCATCTATACTACAAAACAAATAGTTTACTACAAAACAAAACTACAAAAATGTATTGAGATTGAGAAGAGAACCAACCTAAACTGTGTATATGGTAGGAGTAGAACCTCTGATTCTGGATCGTGAAGTGTGAAGATGAAGTGAATCATATTTTAGTCATGCATGTCTGATCGAGTAGGTATGTATCAACAAAACACAAGTTTTATTACGTGCGAAGGAAACAAGTGCCAATCACCAGATCAAGTGTAACTACCTACGACCTTTTCTTTTGGATTTAATCTTTCTAGCTTTTTACTCTACCGCAGAAAAACAAAGACAGGTGCTTTTCCGTTGTTTTATAAAGTAGCTAAACAACTTTATAGTCCGCTTCCCCGTACCTCCTTCTTGGACCTAATCAACGTAGTGTGAGAAGATCGTTTGTTTTTCTTAATACGATTCTTAGCAAACAGAGGAGTAAAACTCTATTATACTTTTCACCGCATTTTTGTAGAGTGAGGCTGCTGCTGCCTTTGGCTCGCTTCGCTGTAGCTCACTATCCATGCTTAATAATGTATCTTTTAAATCGAAGACGAAGATGTGATCATTATTGATCGGTTTTGATCTTGTTGACAAAGAAGATTTAGTTGTTGCTGTGCAATATATACAATCACAATAATACGCTATTTAATCGCCTGTCAGTTAATACTGAATGATTTGAATATTTAATTTTAATATCTATCTTCATAGACATTTTTATTCCGACGGAATTTTAATATACCACAATCGATCGCTGCTCGCAAAGCGTAGTTTATTTTATTATTTTTGTTAATTAGGTAAAACCTACCTATCTGGTGTGGAGTGTGAAGTGTGTTCAGTGGCATTGATTGAAGCAAGAAAACCTACTACCTATAAAAAGATAAATCTTAATGCATCCTATAATAATAAGAAACAAAAAGTGCTAGTTCTACTATAATTTGTATTTGTGTTTTTGTTTTGGTAGTTTATTTTATTTGTCAAAAGTTTGGTAAACAAAACAAATAATATGGTGCTCCGCAAAGTAGTGTCCCTGTGCTTGGTTGTTCTGTATGCTGGAATTCTAATTATAAGTCAAGTGGAATCGTGCAATGAAGTTGTTTGTGCGTCAATTGTCTCCAAATGCATGTTAACTCAAAGTTGCAAATGTGAACCGAAAAATTGCTCGTGCTACAAAGAATGCCTCAGTTGTTTAGGAAAGAAATATTATGAGGAATGCTGTAGTTGCGTTGGTAAGAAATAAAATCTACCTATACCTACTTGTAATAAAAAAATATTGAATTATAGATAGAATAATAATTATTGTGATTATGTTATGTACATATATCTAATATTTAAACGAGAGCGGAATTAGATTTATATGGCGCCTGACCCTAAAGGAAGGTAAAGAATACTTGCTCATTGCAATTTTTCTTTGTTTTATTTTTCATAGTGTAACAAAACGGAGACACTTACAAACCTATACGGAAATTCATAATTTCGAAAACTTAATTTACCTTTATATCAGGCATAAAACCAGCGTGGTTAATAATCTTAACATTTTATAGAAAACATTCTAAACAAAAAAATTTGTACTTGAAAAGTATGGTTAACATCTGTTAAACATTTTTAACAGATAATTCTTCAATCTGTCATTATTGAAGATATTTTTGAAATGCATTAGGAATGCAATATTTTATAGTAACACTGACTTGACAGTTCCACGTACAAGAAAGAGTATCAACACGATATTAAAATAGCACTATTTTGAATACAGTGAATTTAAAACCAATATTAATCCCATAACTTTGGCCACCTAACATTAAGTAATTATGTAAATTGTTGGTGTAATTAATTATGTAAATTGTTGGTAAAAACAAATTTAGGATTCAATTGTTGCATATTTTTGTTTTTAAAATTTAAATAGATATTCACAGTTTCTAATGGAAAATAAAATATGTATAGTTATTTTAGTAATAGTTCATTAATATAGCACAATTGGTACTGGCTGGTCAAAACAAAAGCAATTTTAAAAAAATACATACATATAGTCCAAAAAGTCTCCGTACAGGAGATAATTTTTGTTTTATAACTGCAGAACAAATAGTAATGTCCAATTATAAAGCTAAAGTGGGAACACTGATGATAGCACATGTTCTCCTCTCACTTTTAAACAAAATTAAAAAGAATTTATATGAACAAAGGATACCGTTATGAATTTTATAATGCAAAACAACAACAAAAAAGTTTCCGTACAGATCTTATTATCATATTATAATTGGCGTTGAAATGTCCTTGATCACTTTTTTTTGTTTTTTTGGTAAGTTTTTGTATTCTAAATAATATTTCAGCTAAAAAACTTCCTTTTCACTCAAGGAAATGAAAATGGCAACTAAAAATAAACAAATGCCCTTGGCCACGAAACAAATCATAATTGACTTGAGAAATGAGGGGACATCTTTGGGTGAAATTTCTAAAATAGTCAAAAGACCACGATTTCAATCCAATATGTATTGGACAATTATAAAAAAAAACGAAAACAATCGCAAACCAACCAAGATCAGGCCGTTCAAAAAAGATTGACCATCGTACGGAAAGAATATTGTTGAGGAGTATAGCATAGGATCCCAAGCAAAGTGCCCCAGTTTTAGCAGGAAAGTTAAAAACTAGTGATGGAATGGATGTCTTACCACCCCAAACAATTAGAAACCTTTTAATCAGAAACGGTTTTAATGGTAGAGTGTGCCGGAAGAAGCCATTCATTCGAAAGGTTAATAAAAAAGCTAGGCTGGCGTATGCAGTCTCACATCTAGGGAAAGAAAATACGTTTTGGGACCAGGTTATATTTACTGACGAAAGTAAATTCAACATCTTTGGTTCAGATGGACGCCGTATGGTGAGGAGAAAGCATAACACTGCATTGAACCCAAAAATATTGATATCTACTGTGAAGCACGGCGCTGGCAATGTAATGGTGTGGGGGGTGTATGGCATCTTCCGGCGTTGGAAACCTCGTTTTCATAGAAAATACAATGGATAAATTTGGGTACTTGAATATTCTTCAACATTCAAGTGCCCAAAAATTGGGTCTTGGTAGCAACTTTACTTTTCAACAGGACGATGATCCTAAACATACGGCCAAGGTGGTAAAGAATGGTTGCTGTCCAATGTTAGTACGCAATTGAAACACCCCGCTCAGTCTCCAGATCTCAATGCTTCGTTAGCATACAATCGCCAACAAGAATAACCTCAAAACGATCCTACTTGACGAATGGAACAAAATTTCTCCAGATACGACCGCCAAGCTTGTCTATTCGATGAGAAACAGATTGGATGAAGTTATCAAGAACAAAGGAGGCTCTACTAAAAATTAAGCTACTTTTTTCCTTAAGTGAAGTGATTTTTGTTAAGTTTTTTTTTCAACGAAAAGTAATCAAAAAATGACTGTACGGAGACTTATTTGTTCCCTGTTTTTTCTTTTTGTGCTGTGGACTTTTGTTATTTTAAGTTTTTAAAATAAATTGCTATATATTTGTTGAAAAATTATTTGTTGATATAATTTCTTTCATTCCTGATACTTTACAAAAAGTTTTGATATCTTAAATTCAATATTTTAAGAAAAATTTCAAAACATTCCAGCTGCACGGAGACTTTTTGGACTATGTGTATATTTGTTTAGTCTTACTGAAATATTGCTAGTATTTGGCAGCAAAGTTCTTGTTTTTAATCACTTAAGCACATCTTCGAAGCATGGAGTTAATTAAATTGCTTATAATGCTTTTTGTGTTATATTTTCCCAAGCCAATTTAATTTGATCAAACAGGTCGTATTTATTATTGCAATTCATCCTTACAATTCATCTATCTACAATTTCCCATAAATTTTCTATGGGGTTAAGATATGGGGACTATGCTGGCCATTGTAACACGTCAATCCGCTTTTTTCTTGAAACCACGTCTTAACCGTATTGGACGTGTGCTTAGGGTCGTTGTTCTGCTGAAATATCCACTTCAGAGGCAACTGATCCTCATCGTGTGGCAGCATTATATTTTGAAAAATGTCACGTTACGTACAACGATTCATTGTACCATCTTTTTGGTGAATTGGTCCCAGTCCATGCCCTGTAAAACAATCCCACACCATTACGTGTTTTACAGTAGCTTTGGTGTAACGTGGATTTAGTGACTCTTTGGCTGGTCCGTAGATGTGGTCATGACGAAATTTTAATCTAGCCAGCTTGATTTTGGTGGAAATAAAAGGCTTTTTTTATAGCTTTGAAATATTTTAGTCCAGCATCAACAGCGCTGTCTCCGAATTGTTCTCACGCTTACGTTCAGGTCGAGTTGTGTTCGTAATTCTCTAGATGATATAAAAGGGTCTTTTCTAATTGATTTCATATTCATTCTAGGTCTGCCACCTCGATGAACCGTTTGGAATGACTTTTTGGATAAAATAGCATAAATCGGCAAATCGCTGATTTTAGAATGGAATATTTTTCCGATATATTAATTTGACTCATTCCACTTTTATATTCTTTCATAATGTTTTCTTTTATTTCGTAAGAGTATTTCTTGCCGATTATTTTACAAAAGTTAGCTAAGAACACTGATTAGCTTGCCCGTGAACTAAATAACACCTAATAAATAGATTCAGCTGCGCTCGTTTGACCAACAACAACTTGGGTTAACTGTCCTACTTATGTCATATTTAAATGGACCGTTATGAAAACTATACTCTTTTGTGGTCTATTTAGTAGTACATACTATGTACATAATATATTAACTTTTGGAGAAAAAAAATAACATGATTTTTTAAGTTACTAATTTTTGAATTACATAAAGATGTTTGTATTTTTAGTTGCTAATGTTTTGGCCAATACTGTATATGTATAATTGTATATTAATAAGAACGAATAACTTCAAAGGAATTAATTATTGAAAATATGGGGACTCATAAGGGCCTAATATTGAACAAAAGCCAATTTATAGTACTTATTTAAATTCCCAACCAGATTACATTTGCTTTCATTTGGGTAATAGGAACAAATTGTAAATATTGTTTACATTTATATTAAGCTACCATATTATCTTTAAAAGAATTTTTAAAAAATCATCCTCATTGGCATTAAAACTGAAGTTTTTATTTTTCTCCTTCCAATCACATGAAAAAACTCAAAATCAAATTGTGGAAAAAAGTCCGGATCCGGAACGAATCATGATAGTTTTTTCAAAAAGGAACAGGCCAATCTTTAAAAATTATTATGGTGTTCAAAAATAAAAATTCCTAAACTGAACTCTAACACTATTTCCTTCATAAATGTTACTATATTTGATGGCCGCTACAGCTCGTGAATAACCATCAGGGTCTAGTGACTTACAACTCTCAAACAATCCTATGAGCGAATAATGTCATTAATGGAGGGGCCTTCCAATTTGTATGCCGAATCTGGACGGCTTATTTGAGAAAGCACTATGTGTGACAAGAATATAACTCTTTGAGAATTCTGACAAGAGCAGTACTTACCAATGAAAATAATTTTCACTGACATTCCTATGCACTAACTGTTATTCCAAGGGCTTTTGTCAAAAATACAACAAAAATTTGCTTATGTTTGCACAATAAGTACCTTACAAAGATTTAATAACATTTTACTCTTGGCAGCTTTGAAATTTAGCTATCCATTTTAAAAATAAAATAGGTCAGCCTTTTGACATATAAGCTAAGATTTCGTTGCACCGGCTGAATTATAAAGTCTAAAATCCACACAAAAGAAATATGTAAATGTGCCTACTACAACAAAAGAATGCAAATTAAATTTCTTTATATAATATATTGTCAATTGTAAGCACGGCCTTATTTTTCATTACAGAGCTTTGTCCGAAACCTAACGAAACGCGAAACGCTTTGTCCAAGAAGTCTCACGTTGAAGAATTTGATGGAGTTCCTGAACTTTTCAATGCTTTAATAACATCTGAACCAGAAGAATATGAATGGGACATAGTCACATTTCCGGTTGATTTTGATACCGTTCTTGCGGGTCCTAAGTTGGAAAAGGACGTAAAATACTACTTAAGTGAGTTATCCAATTTTTGTTTTTGATTTGCCAATTAACCTTATGACTCACCTCTATAGAGTCAAACGAACAGGATTCGGATGAAATACTTAAGGAACGAGATCATATGATTACAGTAAACTGTAGCGTCATCTACCTGTCGCCATGTATTTCATGGAATAAATGTCGTCAAAGTTGTCAAAGCACTGGCGCCAGCAGCTATAGGTAAGATTTTTTATGTGATATAATTCTTTCCTTTTTCGTCTAACACCATAATTATGGCTGTCTTCGGAAAAATACGACGTCTAGGTATACAAAAGAAGGTATTTCTTTTGTACCTACTTGAGTGCATGAGAAATGGGATAATGAGTGTGAACAGATTTATTGCTTTATTGTTTATAAAACCATAAACTAAAGTTTCTCTGTTTTTATTTTGTTTCTTAGATGGTTCCATGACGGCTGTTGTGAATGCGTTGGTGCAACATGCATTAATTATGGTATAAACGAAAGTCGTTGCAGACGTTGTCCCGAATCAAAGGATGATGGAGATGATCTGGATGAAATCGATGAGGAGTTACAAGACTTTGGTGATGAAATGGGGCCCTTCGATGGAACTGTAAATAATCAGTTTTTATAAATCCCAATAGAACATTGTAATTGTAGTGCCGTGTTTAAAAATAGTTGATTTATAAGTTCTTATTTATAAATTTTGCCTTTATTTAAGACGACGTAATTTATATACATATTGAAAAGAAAAACAAGAAACACCAACAGCTGTTTGCTGTCCCTACCTTATTGAAAATTATTCTATATTTATTTTTTGATTTTGTCAGCATAATATTTGCTAATATAATTTATAAAATTAAATGTGTGTTTGTACAGAGATTTTTAAGCTGATTTGATTAAAACTTAACCAAATAGAGCTAACATTCCATTACAAATAAAAAATCTTTAATATAATGTATTAAATTTCGTTTTATTAAATTTATTCAACAAAAAGGACAGCACCAAAATCAGATGCCTCAAGAATTTAGGGTTGAGAATTTTTACTACACTTGAATTGATTGATTATCATTTTTACCTTAATTGAGATGTTGTCCGTAGAAGTTTAAAATTATTTCGTTTTCGATTTAAATCAGTAAACAATGTGTTTTTTCTCTTTTGGAAAAGACAAAACAAATTGATTTATCTATTTTTTTTTCGACTTTTAGTTCAATGCGTGTCTCTCAGGTACAACAGTTTATTTTCCTAAGACACATGCTTTAGTCCATAATTGTCGATAAATTTAAAATTAAGAGCACAGTAATAAAAAGAAGTTGTTAAACCTTGATTCAAGTATAGATGTTTCATTTTGAACAACCAGCTATTTTGGCAACTCTAACTGAAGCTGTCATCTTTTTATAGTCGATAAGTAAAATTATTAAAATTTACTACAAAAATGGGGTAAATTTTACAGTCAAAGTTCGCAGTTTTGCAAGAAAAGTTCCCTGACCATTTCATATTTCGACCGTATGATCCAATACATTTAGACTCGTTTCTTCGGTGCGACCTGAAAAATAATGTCTATTATAAAGCTTCACAGTTGATTCAAGACCGTAAAAAAAATGTGTGGAGCTATCGAGAACCCACAGCCGAAATTGTGCGAATTTTTCATGAATAACTTCATGAAGGGGATGTAGTGGCAAAGCCGTAGCCATGGCAACATTATGGTACACATCCTTTTTACAATAAAAGAAACATCCATTGATTTTTTTCAAAGAAATACTTATTAGAAAACGTTATTTATATAAATTGATCATCTTGTTGTTGCCATCGCATACCGTTTCGGTATTCAAAAGCCTTGCCTAGCTCGCCTTAGATCATTAGAAAAAAACGCACCAACATTAAGTTTTCACATTGGAATCTTTTGACATTTCATTTTTGACACTCATTGTACCAGTGTATATATCTAAGATTTCTAAAAATGTCCTCAGTCAGTTAACCAGAGCAGGAGAATAAAGTACTAACGTATTTCTATGAACTTTTTATTTTTTCTTCCTATTTAAATTGACTTAATAAGAAATCGAGTCATAAAAAGTCATATACTAGACAAAAATGTCTTCCTCTCTCTCTTTTCTTGTCTTTAAAGTAGGAATTTGATTCAATAATGCGACGACAAAGTGAAGCGCTTTACAAGAGGGGCATTTCACGTGAAGCGGACAGGGAAAAAAAAGGGACATCTTTGATTTCGCTCATATTTAGGTCAATTACAGTATTTGAGAATATAAAAAAGTAATTTCATTTTTTTTATTCTACGGCACTTAGTTTAGGAATTACGGACTACCAAAAAATTGACCCACTATGAAAAGCCATTATTTTAAATCAGTGCTGTAGGTATTAGATATAAAGTAAAAATATATTGTAGGTATGTTTTAACAAGAAAAAATGTGTATTATTTTTGTGATAAAGTCGGTGCAAAAAAAATTTTTTTTTTCTTCCTCAAAACCGGAAGTAAAGTTTTCAAAGTAATATTTCAGTAACTTCGACCATTTTTTTTTTAATTTTTATTTCTGCAAAATAAAGATAAAACTATGTAGATATTACATAAAAAGTTTCAAAATGGAGACTTAAGTCGTTTTTAAGATAGAGTTCATTGAATAGAATATTACGCGCCTAGCATTGTACTTAGCGCATACATGCATATACGAAAAATTACTTTTGCATACATGTATGCGCTAAGTACAATGCTAGGCGCGTAATATTCTATTCAATGAACTCTATCTTAAAAACGACTTAAGTCTCCATTTTGAAACTTTTTATGTAATATCTAAAAAAAAAAATTTTTTTTGCACCGACTTTATCACAAAAATAATACACATTTTTTCTTGTTAAAACATACCTACAATATATTTTTACTTTATATCTAATACCTACAGCACTGATTTAAAATAATGGCTTTTCATAGTGGGTCAATTTTTTGGTAGTCCGTAATTCCTAAACTAAGTGCCGTAGAATAAAAAAAATGAAATTACTTTTTTATATTCTCAAATACTGTAATTGACCTAAATATGAGCGAAATCCAAGATGTCACTTTTTTTTCCCTGTCCGCTTCACGTGAAATGCCCCAAGAGTCAAATGAGAACACCGTAATGGAATGAACAACCCCAATATAATTATAATGTGCTGAACTCTGCCATTCATTAACTGACAGATCGAAATGTCAACATTGTCAGTTTCTCAGCTACAACAACAACTTGTCAAACAAGAAAATTATCAAAAATATAAATTGTTTTTCTTTTGTGCATTTTTATTTTCAATCAGCCAAAAAAAAAACAAATATTTTTTGTATTCAAAATTTGCATACACCGATATGAAGTGATAATAGTTTATTATATTTCCAATTGGTCAATAATTATTATTAAATAAGCGAACACATAAAGTGATAGAATATGAGTACAAAGGCAACTGCAAGCAGCTCTTATAATCTAAAAATTGTTTTACTTGGCGAGGGATGCGTAGGTAAAACTTCTATTGTCCTTAGATATGTCGAAGATAAATTCAATAATAAACACATCAGTACACTACAGGTAATTCTTCATTTTCTTTTCATAAATTAACTTTCTTTTCTCTGACTTCTACACATTTATATTGTTCGAATAAGTTCTCTTGCTTATCTTAATGTTTATAAATGGAAAAATGATTGGTCAGCAATTTTTTTGACTTCATATCCCTTCAATCAAAATGAACCCTATGTTGTTGTTATTGTTGAAATTGTGATACCTTAAGGTTTAAATTCAATTTTGTAGGCTTCATTCTTAACAAAGAAAATAACCCTTGGCGATAAACGAATCCAACTCAATATTTGGGATACAGCTGGTCAAGAAAGGTAAGACAAGCCATTTGTGAAGAGGTAAGATAAACAACAAATATGACTCATTTAACTAACGAAGCATAATCTAATAAATAAACAAAAATATAAATTTTTTTAACTACTCATCAGATTCCATGCATTGGGCCCTATATATTACCGCGCTTCGAATGGAGCGATATTAGTGTACGATATTACAGATCAAGACTCATTCCAAAAGGTTTGTTATTGTAACTTTTAATTCCACCCTAAATATGAGTTCTTAAGTATCATAAAATATTTATGTCTTCATTCCCAAATCAGTTGGTAATTTGAATAATTATACAATACTTTTCCAAGTAATTATTTGTCTATATTGATTTTGGTTGTAATAGCCAATTAAAAGTACTGGGAGAAAGTTTAACTTGCTACCGGCAACAAAATTGAAAAAAATATGAATCATCTGCTTAAATAATAGTTATAATAACAGTTCATACATTTTTTATAGGTCCTTCATTTTTTAAGCTCAATTCAATCTTGAGCTACCTAAAAAATCATAAATTTTGTTTGGAAAAAATGCTAGAAATTTTTTTCTGCTTCAAATTTAAAATTTTTGATTCAAATTTTGTACAAATAAATGATACCAACAAATATGTAAATATATGGCTTTTTCCAAATTTTTTTTTTTTGAAAAACGCTAGAAAATTTAATGGAACGAAAGGCATAAGAAAAATGAATTGAAATTAAGAGTTTTAGGCAAAAAGTTCTTCGATGGAAGACGAAATGACAAAATTTCAAATTAGATTTTTTAGATTATATTAGATTGTAATTTAAAAAAAAATCAAATTAAAACTGCTAGCTTGGGAGCATCTTCCGGTAATCGAACCTTCAACCCAATCGATCATGTTGCTATCGTCGGAAGGCGCTCTAGCATACGTACGTACGTACGACTCAGATCACTTCGTGGTTGGTACTAAACTGCGCGTGCGAATATCCATGGAAGCTCTTAGGCGAACAACAACGACGAAGAGAAAATTTAATGTTGGAAGACTGCAGCAGGAAGAGATTACCAAAACCTTCACCAACTAACTATGCCTATAGTTGTCGCGAAACCCTACCACGGATTATTAGTTGTGTTGTGCTGATGAAGAGGTGCTAGGATTCTCACAACCCCCACCGAGGAATCCCTGGTTTGTGCTCAGGCAAACAGCCAAAACGGAGGCCTACAGATTGTGGTAGCAAAGGAGGGCAAGGGTTACCCGTCAGTTCTAAGTCAAAAAGAGAAGAAAGAAAAAAAAAACCATGAGCGGTGCTAATTCGGGAAGATCCATAGATGTTTTAGCAGGAAACTGGTGCGAAACTTCTGCAGAGGAGTAAAAAAGAAATCAGGATTGGTGAAAGCCGCCCTCTAGCAAGCAAAGATAAGGAAGCAAATATCATAGCGGAGACGCAGTTGATGCAGTCTGGAAAGAATTTTTAAACTGTCTGCTTAACGGTGAAGAAGGATCCAGGATCTAGCCAACGAGCAGACTCAACAAATCCATTTGGTTGATCAGATGATCCACCCACCCGACTTCCATCCGATCAAAATAGCCATTACTAGGCTGAAGGCGAGAAAAGCTGCCGGTGATAATAAGCTATAGGCAAAACTTTTCAAGTACGCCGGAGATTGTTTGGTAAGGAGCATACACCAACTTGTAGCCAAAATTTACTCGGAAGAAAGTACGCCCGATAAGTGGAACTTAAGCACTATTTGCCCGATGCATTAAAAAGGTGATCGCCTTTTCTGCTCTAGCTACAGAGGTTTTAGCTTTTAAAACATCACATACAAGATTCTATCAAGTGTTTGATTGGGAAGCCAATTGATTGGCACTTACCGGTGTGGCATCAGGCGGAAAATGTACCACCCACCAAATTTTCACTTTACTCTGGAGAAAACCCAAAATACAACATTCATAGATATCACCTCTTCATTGATTTTAAACAACCTATGACAGTGTAAATAGGGGCGAGCTATACCGTATCATGTCGAGTTTTGGTATTCCTGCCAAACTGATACGCCTTATCAGAATGGCATTGTTAATGCTCGTTGCTTCGTCAAAATTGGTAAGAACTGAACAGCTAACTTCAAAACCATCAGAGGATTACAACATGGCGACGCGCTGTCATGTGTCTGTTTCCATATTGTTCTCGAGAGAGTGCTGCGCAACAACATGGTCAATACTATTAGACCATCTTTCAGAAATCCAAACAATATCTTCAGTATGCCAATGACTCTGACATTATGGGAAGAACCAAATGAGCATACGGAAAATTAATTTAGAAACAAACAACTTCTTTCATAAATTAGCTCTACTGCGTTTTATATGTTAGATTTTCGCTTTGAATGAAAACATTCAAGAATATTTTCCATTTTTGTCTAGACACAGAAAAATATATGTAAACCTACATATTTAAGGGTGGAACTGTCACAATAAGATTAAACCCAACCTAACGTTGTTATGTTTTCTTTAAATAGGTGAAAAACTGGGTAAAAGAACTTAAAAAAATGCTAGGTTCAGATATTGTAATTACTATTGTTGGAAATAAAACCGATCTTGAAAAGGATAGAACTGTGAACATTGAAGAAGCTCAAAGGTTGGTTTGTTATTTTTTTGTAATACAGTTTTTTTTTTAACGACCTTATTTTGTCTTAAGCTATGCCCAAGCTGTTGGAGCTACATTCTTTGAAACATCAGCCAAATTAAATGAAGGAATTGAAGAGCTTTTTCAAGAGCTTACATCATTGGTAAATATTTTCTTTCTTCACTATTCAATTATCACTATGAAATGGTTTTGATGGAATACTTTTTTTTTTTTTTTTTTAAGATGATTCAACACACTGATGAAAAAGAAGCTAAAGCTTCGACATTAAAAAGAAATAACTCAGTTAGGAGTTCTAATAGACTTATTGTAGACGATTCTGATGATAATAGTGCCGAAACAAATCCAACATCGGGTTCCCGATGCTGCAGTACTGGCTAAGATAAAATGTGATATTCAGCATTTTTTATTTAAAAAACAAAAAAAAAAAAACTGTTATATATTGTTAATATGTATTTTCTTTCTTTCCTTCATTCATTATTCTGTTCTATTGCGTTATTTTAAATTTAAATAAAATATTTAAAAGTGAAAATTGTTATCGAACTTTTTTGTTAAGCAAAGTTGATTAGTTTTTTTTTTTAATTTTAACAATTTTATTAATGAAAATGTTTCTATGAAACACAGTACATGTATGTGAATTCAATACTGGCTTCAGAGAACATGAATTTAAATATTGAAGAATTAATAATATTGTGTAATATTGGACACACACATTTTTGTTTGTAAGCAAATATTATCGATATACCTTGCACCAAGTTATGTATAGCTGGTAAGGTCAGTTATTAAACCCACATTGTTTTAATTGGCTTTTTACGGAGATTTTTCAGTCCAAAAATTCTAGTCTTGTTTTCAGAAACAGAAGTATCCAAGAAAAGGGGCCTAGTGTGTCAAATAATGAGTTTTTACTAATAGTGGATTTTGGTACCTTAAAATGTGTAGAATAAAATGGTATGAATTGTATAGTATTAGACCTTATAAGAATAACTTAAGAAATTCAATAAAAAACTGAAAAAGTATCACACAAAACAGAGTACCGACAGTTGGAGGTATCGTTGCACTATAAGTTCCTTTTTCTCAGACACTGTCACATATTTAAATATTTAAATGGTGACAGAAATTCTTGGCTATTGGGTAATAATCTTTTAAATAAAACAATTATTATATTTGTTCAACAAAGTTTTTAACAGGTGATGCTGGATATCCCTTGGAACCCTGGTTATTGACACCCCATCGAACAGTACAAGGTTCATCGGAAGCTAATTTCAATGAAGCCCATACTCGATGCCGAAATATAATTGAAAGGACGAATGGGGTCCTTAAAGGAAGATGGAGGTGTCTGCTCGGTGCAAGAGAGCTGCACTACCTTCCAAAAAAAGCAATTAAAATAGTGAATGCATGCTGCGCCTTACACAACATGTGCATCCACTTCAAAAGCGATTTTCCAGTTAATGTGAGTACTGAATTTATAGATGATGAAGACAATTCCACCGACACCAATAATAGAGGTGAAGATTTTGATATAAACGATACAGAATACAATCACCAAGCAAAACGTATAAGAAGAGAAATAGGAAATAGACTTTAAGTTTCTAAACTAATCAAAACACATTTATTTTTGGTATTCATTTACTTATGGGTGTATTTCGTACTTAAGTGATAATAAAAACAAAAAATATATATGACTTCATAAATAAAACTTAGCATAAAATAAAAATAAAAATTCATCACAAGAAAAGGCACTTTTAAAATTAAAAAATAAGATTATGTTTAACTTATAACTTTTCTAGTTTTTCTTCCTCGATTTCAAGTAATCGTTTTTGGAACTCAAGCTTTGCTTTAATTTCCTGCATTCTCATTGCTTCCATTTCAAGGTTGTGCCTTGAGGTTTCATCCAACATCTTCTTTTGAAACTCACTAATTTTGTCAATGGACCTACATATTTTCTTGGAATGGTATTCCGTTTCTTTCTGGTGTCGCTTCATAGCCTCAACAGCCTCTTCAACCTTATTGCAGAGTTGTTTTTGAATTTCGATTTCTCGTTCCAAAGCGACGTCACAAGTTATGCCTTTTTGTGGCTTTTTTGTAGGACGAGGAGTTGAAGTTCTGTTTATATGGGAATCATTTGTTTCAATGTCCTGCTCCTTCGGTTCAGTTGCATTCATTATCATAGCAAACATAACATTCTCGTCGAAGGATTTGTGCTTTAACACTTCAACAGAACGGCTGACTGATGAAGAATTTGGACAATTTTCACAATCGACGATTCGATTTGGAATACCGTCTGTCTTTCTCTTTTTGCTATATGAAGGTAGACCAAAAGTTAAAGCTTCTGGGCATCCTTCCACCGATTCTTCTAAGGCACAAATTCTTATTATTGTTTCCTCCAACGCACTGAATTTATACTCTTTGTTTGGGCCTCCACCGGTTGCTTTTTGTTGTCTTTTGTTTTCCGACATTTTCTTCCTCACGTATTTTTTTTTATCAAGCCATACCTGAAATTATTTTTGTTTTTAAGAAAAAAAATCATGGTTATCAACTTATCACCTACTTTTTTCCATTCAGAAATCGATTTTGTTGGTGGGCCCAAACTGTTAAGCTCTTTTTCAACTTCTTTCCAAAATGTTGATATATCTTCCTTAGACCGATTTGTTGTGAAACCATTAGCAATATCTCGGTTTTTTTCCATAAAACCGATTAAAACTTGAACTTGGTGGGTATTTGTTGAATTCGACCTTAAAAAGATACATTTTTATTAATATTTTCATTATTATTTTGTTGAAAATTGCTTACATTGTTTGTTCCGCTTTAAATTCCGACAACTAAATAATGGGGAAATATTCAGACAGAAAAAACACAAGATTTCCCATGAAAAAAGAATTGCCGATAGATATTTTTCCATAGGAATTTTTTTCCCATTTTCGAAGAGTTCCCGATACCAATTTTTCGAATATGGGAACAAATCCATGGGAAAAGAAGTTCCCGATAACCCCAACTGTCTAATAGGTAAGCACGCCCAGCAGCTATGCTTTTCTCAAATGACTTGCAGAAGCTGTATGGACGAAGAAGAGGAGGAAACGGTTCTTCACCACCTCCTCTGTACTTGCCAAAAACGTTATACCTGAATTCTTCTATAACGTTTAAAACGATCTCAGACACACTAACATCAAAAGCTTTTTACGTTTCGTAAGTAACTCCAATTAGATTAATTGAGATCCGAAGAAGGCGTTAAGATTCATGTGGTATTACAATGGGCGAGAATCCATCCCGGAGACAGCCACTCCAACCTAACCTAACCTTTATAACACTTCTACAAGTTATGGGCGATGTTGAAATTGTACTTTTATGAGGCTTTTCATTTTGACGACATCCTTTTTTTATCTCCTTCCCACTTATTCTATAAGAAATTTAAAAAATGTCTGCCTCTATATTTCCTTTTTAACTATCTTATGAGAACAGCAAAAAGAAATGAGTTTTTAATTAAGTCGCCTCAACATTGTATTAATTTCGAATGTATGACTTCGAAAATTTTCGATTTTTTAATAATTTAAATGGCTTGTCCGAATTAAATTACGATTTGCTTTACTTATTTCAAGCGCTAGTTATAGCTATCATTGAAATCAATCCGGAAATTTTTTGATTAAAGAATCAAGCTAACGTTTTTGAACACATTCTCATCTTTCCTTTATTTTTACTCGTTAAGGGGGTATTCTAGTGTAGAGACATGAATTTCGCACGGTTTTTGAAGCGTTGTATAAAGGAAACAAAAAATATTTTTAGTATCAATTTTTTTATCATTTGTTTATTGATTTGTTGTTCATACATAAAAAATTATTAAAAAAAAAATAAAATTAACAAAGTTACAAGCAGTCAAAGTGGGGGGTCTGAATAAAAGAGGGTGTCCTGGCGTGCATCCTACCAACCCTCCTGGTGATCTGAAAAACAAAAACCAGACGGATTCTTAATTATTATAAATGTCGCTATTGTTTCACCCTTGGATAAGTTAAAAAAAAAACTTTTTAACAAAATGGCAGCAGTTTGAAAAAAAATGTTCTTGTTGCATATTTTTCAACAATTCCGAATTTTTTAAAAATACTAAATGAGAAGTTATATTTTTGGGCAAGGACCACACGCCAAATTTGAAGTAAATCGGTCTATATATCCTTACCGCCAGCTCGAAAAAAGTAGTTTCGAGAAAAACGCGTTCAGAGTTTTGAGACAAGTTTTCGACAATTTTACTTATAGAATGATACAGAATACGTATGTGCATATTTTTAATCAGCGATTCCTGCTGACACGTTGTCAGAGCTAGCACTTCCACTCAGTATAAAGGTTGCCACAAAAGTAACTTAAAATGAAACTAAAAGGACAAAACAGTTTCTATGACCTTCAAAACCAGTTTCTATGACCTTCAATTAACTTGTGAAATAATAGGAATATTAAAAAATCCTTTTAAACGCATATTCTTGAATGTCTAAACTTTGGAAATATGAAAAAAAAAAATGTTTGATTTTTTCAAAATTCTACACTAGAATACCCCCTAAAATCCAAACCAATCCTTAAATCCAACCAAATCAAGCTGTTTTGCCTCGAGTGTATTCAAATTTTCATATTTATTTTTAGACTTGTCAAATACTAACTTAAGCACTAAAATTAAATGTTTTCTTTTTTGTTTATAGTCTAAGAGCCAAAAGCTTATTTAAAGGTTTTGAGGTAAAACAATTGAAAGAGAGACCAAGCATGTACATTCGTTATTAGTCTTAAAGTTATTTGGCCCTTTAGTGAAAAATAAAAATACAATGAAAAACCACAATGCTCTCTTTGTTCAAAGGCTTATATATGAAGTATTTAATTAACACTCGTATAATTAAGGTATAAGCCTCTTCTGTAATTGAAAACCAGAATAAGCCAAAAATTAATTCTTATTTTTCATATCAATCCACCAGGTGAGCCCAAGAAAATCCTACTAGACATTACATTAGATATCGTGGGATTTAAAATCCCATAAGCTTCTCAATATTTTTGTTATAGGTACCTTCAAAAACAAACATTAGCTGTCCATTATTTTTTATTTATAAATAAATACCAAATAGGACTACAGAAAAATAACAAAAGTGTAAAAAAAACTCAAATACATAGACTATACTCTGTCCAACAAAAATAGTCAGTACACGTCTTATGGGAGAGCTTTTTTCTTGCAAATGGTGCCAGTCAGTGGTTTTATTCCCTTTTTACCTACTGAAAAAGAAAATTCAACCACTGACTTACACATAAATTGTTGTTGTAATTACGCTTCGACGAGCGTACATCCCCACAACCTTTACCATGCGCAGACAAAGCCACACTGACACTGATAAATAATGTGTTCACAAACAACCCTCTTCGTATGTATTGAAAATAAGCAGATTGTTATTAGAGTTACCATTTCCTTGTTAATGCAAATCATGGTGGATTTTTCTTTGGATTTTGTTTGGGAGCTTTCAGAATGTGTGCTTTTTTAAAAGCTTTTGAGAACAAATATGGGAATGGTGTTGTCGCTTGCTGTTTTTCGGTAAGTGAAGTTTATTTATTATTCTTCGTAAATTAACCCTTTGTTCCCGGAGATGTCAACTTTTTCAAATATTTGTATAAAAACTTAAAATTTATATAGAATGTGTATAATGAATAATGCATTTAAATAAAAAAAATAATATTCACTAAAAATTAAATAAAACCAGTAGGAATATAAAGAAAAAATATAGAGTATTTGGTTTAATTGCGAAACCACTAGGAAGCAAAGGGTTGAGTTTAAGCGAAAATTATTTATAATACATGGTGTAGTTATAGATGGTGAAAAATAGTGATTTTGTTCATAAAAAAAATATTCTTTGAAAAAGTATTTATTTATACGGTGTTTTATAATCAGTGCCAAAAAAAGAACTGCTTTTATTTTATTATAAATCTGTGCTGTGTTGTTTATAAATTGTGTATTTGTGAATATTGTGTGATACAGAATCGAAAATTTTCATTATTTTTTCATAATTGAATTTATGTTACTCTTAGTTTTCACAAAGGGGTTTTTGAATTCGGGATTATGTACATAATTTATAAATTTTCTTAAACGGAATTTATTTTTAACTTTCAATTTAAAATCAAAAGTTGGTATCCCTACTAATATTTATCAGAGCTTTTTCGAAATTTATAATGGGCACTACGGAAACCCTGTAATATTTGCTCTCTCTCACAGCTTAACGAGATTTCACTTCAGTCAGAGTGAGAGGTAAACGTCCTATCTTCTCTGTACTGACTATTTTTGTTGGACAGAGTATAGACTAGAAATTCCACAACATATATGTAATTACAAAAAAAATACTCAATCAGTTTTCTTCAAATTAGCGTCATCTAATACGGCTTTCATTTTGTCTATTCTATTTTGTACCTCCTGTACGTCTGGATCAAAATCACTTTCCACACTTTTTGTTGTTGAAAATATTTGATGCAAGAAAACCATAACGAAAACTGCTTGTATAACAGCACTTAGTCTATAAATTGAATCCTGACAATATATTACACAAATGGCAGCACACGCATATAAAATACTTGCAACGAAATTATAGGCATATCTGAAACAAAAAAACAAATACAATTAATATTGAAAAGATATGTGAGTACCTACAGATATTCCAAAATAATAACTTACAAATTTTTCGGAGCTGAAATCTGCCAAAGACCAAAGACACACACAAGAACGATTGTTGTGGGGAAAAGTGAAGGGTCAGGCGATAGTCGATTTGAATACCTTAAATTTAAAAACAAAGTTAGAAAAACCTTTCTATCAAATTTGTAATTTGATTTTTTTACCTGAAGTCTCTGGCCCATGATATTGTAGTTGGGATAAATATAATTGCCAATATGCACATTAATAAAAATAGTGTCATGTGGAAATTCACACTAACTAAACCTTCATGAACCGCATCGTATTCAATTCGTTCTTGTTGTCGTTTATCTTGTTTTTCTTTGAGAAGTTCCTTTTGTTTTTGTATTGCTTCGTTTAAGAGTTGTTCAAGTTCTTTATCTTGATCGCTCGATTCGTTGATATCTTCAATTTCTGAACCTTCTGTTTCTTCATTTCTAACGTTTACGACAGCTTGACTATCTTCTTTATTGGACACCAATAAGCTTTCTTGATCATCATCAACACTATCACTTTCGCGTGGCCTTGTGTCAGATTCTTCTTGTTCGGTATTTGCAGGAGTTTCATGGACTTCTGTTGTTGGAAGTCTTTTACCAAATAATTTTTTAGCTATTGTCACCACAGTTTCAAACACAAATTTTTCCAAATAATCTTCATATTGTTTTGCAATCTAAAATAATAAAGAAAAAATGATAAATTAACTAAACAATGGGTAAGCTGTTGTATAGAAACGATTAACAAGCCCGTATCTCTCGAGAATGTGTAATATATTTTTGGTGTTAGAATAATAGTTTTGGTTGTATAAAGATTACAATTAACTTAAAATTAGATTTCACATTCGAAATTAAACATAAAGGCCTGTGGAACTGCTCGCAGCTAAGGTTAGGTTATGTTCTAGAGGCTGATGCACCAGCAATGGCCGAAAAAGTTTCTCATTTTTTGCCTTGCATAGGATGAGGATTTAAGTTGATGGAGGTTTGGGAAGGGTTGGTGGAAATTTTTGTTGGGACCTCCTCGTCTGTGCCACTGAAAGACATTCTGAAACTATCCAAAAAATCGATGGTGCAGGATGTCGTTCAGTGGCAAAGATGAGACGTCACATTCCATAGGTTCGTCGAAAAGTGTTTTCCTTATGTTGTTTTTGTTCTTTTAGCTGGGCATGGGTATTTGCAGAGCAAGTGAAAAATATCCTTTGGGGTCTCCTTGCCTTCACACTCTCTACATAAATAAGATGAGCTGATACTTATTCTGTGTATGTGTGTTGTGTACCCATTGACTTGTGACCTTTTAGAAAAACATCCATTAGTGATAATTGAGGTCTTCTTAGTTGTAAAAGCCTTGTTTTTCCTGGGAATTATTTGGCCATAGATTTATTGAAAAACCCAACAAGTGTCAAGGGCGGGCCTTCTGTTGCTCTCAGTTTCGAGAAAACTTTGGTGAATCTTTCCATTAATTTGCTCTAGTGGCATATAAATCAATGCTGCGGAGGAAGTACTGATCCGTGTTTGACCAATTTGCTTGCCCCTTTCACTCCCACAAATGTCAGTTAATCTGTCATTTCACCTAAAGAAAGAGTGACATTTTTAGTTTCGTTGAGTAAAAGCAGCTCCCTATGCTTTGTCCTAAGACTTTTCACTTTGTGACAATGGCGGAGATAGCTTGCATTTTCGCTTGGTATCAATATATAAGTCTTTGTTCTTTTGTTTACCAAAGAAAGACCTTTAGCAGCTTTAGAGACCTCCTTTGATCCTACTTGAAAGACACTATGGTAGTATACAAGCTTAAGCAGTTTTTCTAGGGTTAAATAAGAAGATACCAGACTTTACATCTCCTTTATTTTGGAACCTATGTTCAAATCTGTGTATAGCTTTAAATAGTCTATCTGATTGTCTATGCCTATGTCAATACTGTTTTTTATGTTTCATTGACCTTAAGACCCACACATGACAAGAATGAATAAACTTTTGAATTTTAAGTTCACTTTCAATGTTAAATTATAATCTACTAATTGAAGCAAAAAATCGCTTCTTTATGCCCCAAAAGGATTCAAGTTATATAAACTAAGCTTACCAGCATAAGATACACCAAACAGCCCAGAATCAAAGCAATTCCACCGCAAGAAGCAAAAGCAATAGCAACCAGAGCTACACCAGCTATTATTGGGAATCTTTCTATTATTGGCAATGCTATCGAAAATACCGGCGTTGATAATCTTGTTAATCTGAAAATAGATTTTATTGCAATTTTTGTTTTCTTTAAAACGACTGATAAAAAACCTTAAGAAAATTCGATGTATTATGTTTCCATAAAACGTTATTATAGCCCATACCCCAGCAGCAGATAATAGCACTAATGCAGATGCAGATCCATGAATTATAAATGATATTAACATAGAATGATGAAAATTGTCTGGATCAGGTAGAAACTTAACCGATTGTAAGATTTTTGAAATTATTTTAGTTACTGTAATTAAATATTTATCATATTCATAGTTTATAATATATTATATATGTATTTATTATTTTACCAGTGATAATAAAGAATGTTCCAGAATGAACAATAGCCGAATGCACTTTACCACATTTGAATGGCGCCCTATGCGGAGTCAAGGAGAGTTGATATTTGAATGATAATAAAAGAACTGCCGTCAAATGAGCAGGAAGCCAATGTGCATATTGTTGCACAATACGAGACATAGTTCCTTCAAATGAATTTTGATATCTGTCGTAAAAGAAATTCATCAAACAAAGTTACAAAAATATGGACTTAAATTTAAACCATTACGTTATTTGATAACGGCAATTAGGATCCAAGTGTAAACTTATTGTGACCGGGTTTAACGTGGTGTTGTAACCACTTGGTTTTGAAATCGGTACACTCACAAGAAGTGGATTATTCTCTGAATCACTACAAGGAAAAAATGCTCAAATTTATATTAAAATAAAAAACAAATATATTTTAGTATTACGAAATGTGTTGATAACGCTCAAATCCTTTGGTCCAAGGAACACACGTTTTAGTAATTGCCTTGTGTGTCGGTTTCGAGCATACGTGAGGTTTAATGTTAAATTTAATAGATTGATGTGATTCGTCAAGGTCTTAAAGTATAATTTATAAGTTTCAAGTAAATAAAAAAAATGTAAATATCAAGTTGATAATTTACCTGATATTAAGATTTTATAATGCGATGCTCCAAGTGTTGAGTCAGTTATTAATTGATTTTTAGTATATGAAAACCATTTTGGAGCTTTTATTCTCAAAGTTCGTTCTTCAGGATCATGAATGTCTATATTTAATTTTACCTATAACATAGAAGAACTTTTCGTTAATTAAATGAACCAAAAGAGAATTTATAATATTTTTTTAAATTACATTGCTCCTTGTTGGTGGGATCCGCAGGACAATATGTGTCCAATTGGGATAAGCTTTTTTGATTTTATGCAAGTCTACTGACACAAACATCCGTTTTTGTTTGCTATTAGGGAGCTTTTCCACGTGATGGGAAATCGATTGTCCAGTTGAACTTTTTATTAAAAAATATAAATAAGTTTTGTAAATTCATGCTTATGATTCAAATTGTTGATATAAAAATGTCGTTTCTTTATTTTGTGTTAATTTTGTTTTGATTGATTTGGGATTGTTAAGGAATTTATCTATGTACCTAAAGACTTCTATAAACTCAGAAAACGATATCATCGCTAAAGGAAATCGATTAGTAAATTCCTGTTTTGAGCATGGATTATTCATATCCACCTGTCATGTCATATTTTACAGAGGCAGGTGGCCAATCAGATACTAGAAACCTACTTGAACTTCAAGTCCCTTATGTCGTCTGTACCTACCCATTTACTCTTTCTTTCAACCTTTTTGAAAACGCTGCTTTGAAACTTAATTGGCTGTGTTACTTAAAACGAATACAAAAATCTTTGAATCCATTAAAAAACGACAATCGAAGATCACAAAAGACTTCAACCAACTTCACGTTAGAGTTTGGAGACTGGTAAGGAAAATAGCAAGTTTAACAAACGAACGAACACTGCAATAAATCTTTACATGGTTTGGAGAAAATAAGATTAATGCGCTATTTCAAAGGCATTTGATAGAGTCTGAAATTTCTCATCCACTAAATTGTTTTGCTGACGATAGTACCCTAAGCTTTTCATATTCGTTCTTAGATTTTCATGCTTGTCCTTTAAATGTGGACTACCTACGGCAGCGTATAAAAAGCTCATTAAATTCTGATCTTGACAGCATTGTCTAATGGTTAGGTTAGGTTAATGTGGCTGCGGATACAAAAACCACACACTTAGCCAAAAGAAAAGGCCCATTGTGATACCACATGAATCTAGAGAATTACTTCCCACTAGTCGAACCATTTTGAGCTTTTTATAAAGCGAAGTAGATATTTGATATCATTTTTAGCTAGTTCACTGGGATCATCAAAAGAGTATTCTCCCAGATGAAGTTTGCGTCTTCGTGAAAGAGCAGGGCAGGTGCAGAGGAGGTGAGAGATTGTTTCTTCTTCTTCCTCGTCCATACAGCTCCTGCAGAAGTCATTTGAGGCTACACCAAGTCGTATTGCGTGTCTGCCTATAAGACAGTGTCCCGTAAGGACACCTATTAGGGAGCTAATATGAAGTCTGCTTTGGGATAACAAGTCATTAGAGCGCTTTAGGTCCAATGAAGGCCATATTAGTTTTGTGGCTGCGCATGTTGGTAAATTGTACCACCTAGAGTTTGCTATCTCGAAAGCTTTTTCTTTTAGCCGAAGTTTACATGTAGCTATCGGTATACCTATGTTCTCCCTTTCAGGTGAAATAGGTATGACGGTTCCATTTTTAGTGAGTCCATCGGCTCTACAATTTCCTGCGATGTCTCTGTGGCCCGGCACCCAGCATAGGTGAATGTTAAATTGCTGCGCCATCTCCATAAAAGACGATCGACAATCGAGGGCCGTTTGAGATTTGGTTGAGACACCGTCAAGAGATTTAATAGCAGCCTGACTGTCAGAGAAGATGCGGATATCAGAAGTTGATATCACGTTTTCTCTTAGCCAGGAGAGAACCTCTTTGATCGCTAAAATTTCCGCTTGGAAGACGCTACAATGATTAGGGAGGCGGAATGAGATGCTTAGATTAAGCTTTTCTGAGTACACACCACTCCCAACTCCCTCATTTGTCTTGGATCCATCTGTGTAAAAATGGATGCTTCCGCTAATGCAGAGACATGCAGTGCGTTGGACTCTGCTGAGTTTGTCGTAATATGTGACTTTCTCCAGTGCAGTCCACCACACTGCAACCCCGTACATAAGTATTGGTCGGATGACCGATGTGTATAGCCAATAAGTTATGCGAGGTTGAAAACCCCATTTGTTTCCTATGGCTTTCTTGCAAAGGAAAAGAGCTGCTGTAGCTTTTTTAACTCTTTCCTGAATATTAGGTTTCCAACTTAATTTTTTGTCCAATATCAGACCAAGATATTTGGCCTCATTGGTGAAAATTAGTGGTACACCTTTTATTGAGGGAGGTACAATTTCTGGGATCTTGTATTTCCGCGTAAAAAGGACGAGGTCTGTTTTTTGAGGATTAATACTAAGTCCACAGTTATCTGCTCATCTAGTGAGCATATTGAGTGCGTTTTGGAGGAGGTCTTTCAGTGTATTTGGATGTTCTCCTATGACGGCGATAGCAACATCATCGGCATACGCAATCACTCTGTAGCCTTCTCTCTGAAGGGATATTAGTAGCTCGTTAACCACTATGATCAAAAACTGTGCAGAATTCAATGCTTTGAAAAACCACTAATGTCTGCTGTGATAGTTGATCGTTCTCTTACTGATACAGTTACTATTCTTGAACACCGCCGCAAGCTCTCATGTCTATCATTGTTTTATCACTATTTTCATAATCAATGCTCTAGTTAAATAGTCAGTTATATTCCTCTCTTCAAACAACCGTAATACTTGTACTAGGCATGCTTATCAGTTATCTTTGAACCCGATTTTAAACGTAAGTACAGGGAATCTTGTTTTTTTAGCTGCACTACACGAATGTGGAATGTTTTCAATATTCCCCACTCATAATAATATGCAGACATTCAATCTCTTGAATTTGTTTCTGTATCTTTCTTCCAAAATTAATATTGAGAATATGAAAGATTTTGATCCTTTAATATTAGAATGTAGGATCATTTTTTTTAATGCGTTCAATAAGAAAGTTTGTGGTGATCGATAAGTAAAAGAATTTTAAAAATAGGACAAGCAAAAGTGCTATTTATGAAGTAATAAAAAGCTTCTTTGCTTTTAGTAAGGTTAACCTACCAATATTTCATATTTGGTTTAAACTCCTTAGCATCGCAACCAAAAACCCAATCTTCTGATTCTAAGTTTATAACATCAGCATATAATTTCTGAAAGTATTGAATTTATATTGATATAAACTTACGTTCTTATTTTTAATAAATATACATACTTTATATTGACGTTTCTCATTTAATGGAATCATTTGAATATAAAAATGATCAATGCCATTTGAAAAATCTTTTGAGAAAACTCTTCGCGTATCTTCAAACCATTCATCAGAATCTTCGTTTAATGTTAAACTAAAATTACGATTTTTAGTATTTGACTTAGGACGCTGAAAATATTTAAAAAAAAAAAACAATTATTATTTGATATCATTATAAACAGAAAGAAAACCCAAAACATTGTTTGTACCACAAAATAATATTCAGCTTTAGCTAAACGGGTAGATTTATCTTCAACAAAGCTTAACCCTAGTTTGCTGTTTGCCCGAGTCGATGAAATGATACTAAATAGAAACCGATTGATGACCAATACCAATTGAAGGCACCAAACTGATGCAACATGATCAGTGCTTAACCAAACATTTGGTATAGTAGAAGTCTAAAATAAAATAAAATCATGAAATAGTCGAATAAATCTTATTTTTTTATTCTTCAAAACAAACCATAACATTTATATCACTGAACTTTGAGTACGTCAACCCAGCATGAACCAATAGATCCCTGTTTCCTCCACCGATTGATATAAGAAGCTTATTATCCAAACTCTTGGGCTCTTCTGATGATTTCGAATATGGAGTTGTACAATAGTTTGTGTCATTTTTGATGAGTAAAGTTTTTCGCGCCAATTGTAAATAATCATTAGTTTCACGATAAGCAGCTTCCATATGAACATCGAAATTAACTACCGGTCGATCTATAGGCGTAGCTATGAATATGATTGTATTTATCATTCCCGCCACAGATTCGTCTGTAAGCAAAGCTTGTGCAACTTTCCCACCCATTGAGTGACCAATTAGAACAACTTGTTTTGGGGCATTGGGCAAATGTTTGTACAACTTTAAAATCGTTGTAATACATTTTTTAAGGAACTCTTTTTGATTATTAAGATAACCGCCGAATAATGCCGAAAATTCTTCATCATAGTCGACTAAAATATACAATTATATGAATGTTAGATTATTAAATATTTTATATGGCATAAACATTATCGATATTTACCGAGAAAATAATCCAAATGGTGATTTAAGTCGTTGTCAATACCTTTTCGAAGTGCAGTCGATCCCAAAGATCGTCCCTGAGGAATTTAAAATTATGTGGTAAGGTTTAAGTGGATTAAAAAAATGAAAACGAATTGTTATTTACCTGTTTGTGTGATCCACTGTTTCCTGGTATAAATATAACCGGAGCACCATTAAATTTAAGAGATCTCGCATTTTCAATTAAACTACCTTCTGCATAACTATATAAATTATATTTCGGGAATTGTTTTCCTTCGTCAACGTGAATTTTCTACAAAAAAAAATTAATTTAATTTATTAAGTACTTATGTATTCTGCATGTAGTATCAACTCCAACTCAAAAATTTGAAAATGGATTTCATCAGAATTGATTGGGAAGACTATGCATTAAAAAAAGACTTTAAAAAACTATTTCCTTTGATTGTAAGAGTAGTGTCCGTTCAGGATTATTTCAGTCTCTTTGTCAGTATCTTTTAACTTAATTTACTGGCACTAAAATAGATGCGTCACTATCTTAACAGACAGCATCGGCCATGGCTATAGATTCTTCAGTAAGTCTCTAAATTGTTTTGCGAGGACAATACAAATTGTCAAGGGAGTACAAAGCCAGGATTGTAGTTATATTAATGGGATCATTCGGAGAAGATGACATTCCTCACATTCGTAGTTACGAGTCCGGTGTAAGAAAAGAAGAACGTAATTCACTCGCTTTGTAAATGTCTTGTTTCTACAAGCGTAAGAATACAACCTCTCTGAGTTCAATATCAAAAACTTGAATCCCTTTTCAGCAGCCTCTGGAAAATTGTTCTTCAACAAAATCTAAATCCCCGAGTAACTGCAATATAGGTTTTGAATAACAACTTTTAAAATTTCTTTTCACACGCAACTGTGACAAAAAACTTTACCAGACCAAATTAATTATCATTTTAATATTCCCATGTTGACATTTTTTCAAAAGCATTTTAAACTAGAAGTGCTAACACAAAAAATGCATAATAAAACTTAATGAATAGTTACAGGACAATAATGATAAGTGGATGAAATTATTTGTATTAAAATTATTTAAGGCCATGGGAATCAAGACCAACTGCTATTGAACTTCTTTACTTTCGTCGGTTTCTCCGTCACCGTCACCGTCACAAACGCCACCGCTGTCGGCCAGCGGTTTTGTATATAAACTAAAATTGTGTTTAATTAGGGTCATGACATGAGAATCATTGCATCTGTAGACTGCGGGTTGTTTAACCACAAACAAGGCACACGTTCGTATGCAAGTAATTCATGTCTTTAAGCTTAATATCTTTAAACTATACTAAAACTTATTGATATACATACCTATGCACATTACTAAGATTAACAATTATTTAAAGATTAACAAATTGATTATAAATATATAACTCACGATAAATGTAGGTAACTGGTACATATAAGTCATATGGCACTCATTTGTTTCAACATTTAAAAGTATATTTGTTATACCATACAAGAAACAGCAAAGACTTGATAGTGCAATGACAACTATCAAATGTTTGTACATTTTTGTATTTATTTATAATTTCAATAAGAAAAATTACAAATCGATCTATATTTGTCTTTCGATTACACCGAGTCAAACAGAAAAGAACTACCATTCACTATGAATTTAAATTTACAAATATTTCAAGAACTAGGTAAATATCGGACGAAAACCAATAAATAACCAAACCCAAAAGCCAAAACAAAAAGTTAGTTTTTTTTCTGTGTTTTGATATGGGATTATTCAACTTCGAAATTCGAAAACAGCTGTTTTGAAGTAAATTCATGGAAATGAAAATAAAAACGAAACATGTGTACAGGGATGAAATGGAGGATTTTAATTCAAGTTTTTATTGCCGGTCATGCGTCAGGCTAAAGAACTAATCGCCTAAGGCGCCAGTTATAGCTATCATTGGTTTTCATCATTGAAAACAAACATTGGAATTTTTTTGGCATGTCATTTATAGCTATCATTAAAAATTTCTGTCATTGAAAAAAATTTCCTGATTGAAAGCCACCGAAAAACTTTTACTGACAGAAATCTGTCATTGGAATTGTGTGAAACTGGAACACAAATCAGTGGAACGATTCGTTTCACTTTTGAACATAAAAGTATCAGCTGTTCAGGAAAATGAATTTCCGTCCGGAAAATAGAAAAATACATTTTTAAAGAAAAATAAATGCGCAATTACACTTTTTTTTTCATAACAAAAATTCTTTGTGTGATTTCCGATCGATCAGTATATAATTTTCATTTCTAATCAAAGGAAACACCGTCAAATATCGATTCAAAAATTTCTCCGGATCGATTTCAATGATAGCTATAACAGGCGCCTAAACTGCGTTTTAAAAGTCTATGACGAACTTTTTCATTGAAGTAGTAGTTGATGAAGTATATTTTCATAACTTACACTTTTTTTCGCAAACTAGCTGCAGTTATATCCTTGTGCTATAGAGTACGGTCCTTGATCTTCTGTATGTGTTGAGTGATGATAGCTAGTCCTAATGGTATGAAAAAAATGTTGAACCCCTTACGTTCATATTCAAACTATCCCTAAAAACAAACAAAATTCCCCTTTTATGGAAGAACTAATTTCTTACAACAATATTCAAGAAAGGTGACAAGATTGAAGTGACAAACTACAGACCCATTGCAAAACTTTCTTGCATTTCTAAACTCTTTGAACAAATTGTTTGTTTGGGTTTAGCATTTTTTAGTTAACACTTTGACTATTTGTTTTATGCAGTGGATGTCGACGCATCGTCGACAACATGTTTATTACTGACCACTTTCAATGCCTCCGCACACCCCGCATCCGGGAAAAACGCCATACTATGAATGCTGACATCGACTACGCGACAGTCATTTTTTATAGTCAAAAAACAAAATATTAGTAAAATTAAGCATTGATATAAGTAAAGTAGAGTAAAAGGAACCTTTTTGACAAAAAAATTTCAGCATAGAGGATTTGCTCAGGTCAAACCATGCCGCAGTCAAAGTGTTAAAATCTCATTTGCAAACAGAAATACGGATTCTTAAGGAAAAGGCCAACCACTACAAATCTTCTCACCATTGTTTGGTGGAAAAAATTATAATTCATTTTTAAACGCCATCTCGTGTTTCTTTGCCTCAATAATCTTTTGTTTTCGAAGAAACAGAAAAAATCTATTTTAATAAAGTTTGACAAAACAAACAAAATACAAAAGTCAAGTTCAAAAGTTTCTAACTATCTAATCTACAGAAGGGCTACAAACATATATATCTAGTTTGTGAATGCTTCTCATATTATCAAACAAATGTTTAAACGCTTTGGAACAATGTTATGAAGTTTACTGTATAAACTGTGACTTTTCTAGAGCTTTAAATCAACATAGAAGCGCAATTGTATTATTCAAATTCAAAGCTCTTGGTTTTCCAATATTTTTCTTAAATTGGATCAAATTATACCTTGAAAATAGATCTTACCAAGTAAAATTTATTAATTTAGAATCTTTTGTTGCTCAATCTGGTATTCCCCAGAGAAGCATTCTTGGCCCTTTTCTGCTCATTCTGGCTATTAACCACTTAACGTAAAATGTATATATTTACAAAAATTGCGCTCATTTAAGGTTAGAGTTTATCTTTTAAAGCAAAACTGTCAGGTGGTTGTACAAAAAAAAAATGGAAGGCCTTTAGTGGAAAAATTGTGTTTCGAATAATAAAATCAAATTCAGCTGCTTATTAAAATCGGTTTATTCATCATAGAAAAACTAAAAATAACCTTAAACAAAATTTCTGGCCTGAATAAAGTACCTTTTTGTTAAAAAACATACAAATTTTAATTTCTTAATCGCTTTTAAATCTAAAAACAATTTTTCGAAAATCCAAACTTTGGTTAGCACTCAACCTTAAGTTTTCTATTTCCATTTGGGCCCGCTGTGTGCTATTCTCGTTTTATTTCTGACATTTTAATTTTGACATTTCTCACTGACTGACATTGACATCTTTCAGTTTAAAAAAAATATAACAAACATCAATATTTATTGTTTACAAATTTTTTTGTTTGATTTAACATTTAAACTTTAATGTTACTCAGAATTTCCATGAAAAATATATCGGATAAATTTTAACATGACACAAATGGATACAAATTTAAGTATCATCGAACTTGTCCAAAGGAGGCCAATACTCTACACCAGATGCAATGATTTTCCCGGACGAGCGCATCAATGGAAGGAAGTCGCTGATATTCTTAAAACTGACGGTAATTAAATCAACTATTTATCATCAAATTTGTTGCTTCAATCATGTTTAATTTTTGCAGTTAGCTTGGTTAAAAGCAGGTGGCATCTATTACGAAGTAGATTCATGACGGAATACTCTTCTGTTTTAAAGGGAAACCGCACTACATTCAAGTATCTAACTGAAATGTCTTTTCTTTCGAATCACATAAACCTTGAAGCTTTTGAAAAGTACTCTAAGGAAAACAATGAGTACAGTACCGAGCCAGAGTTTAATATAACAATGAGAGACCTTGAGACTGCTAGTGATGATGATTCTAATGCTGAATTCATTGAACTAGAATTGGACGATGAAAGTCACAGGGAATTAGCTCAAATTCCGTTTGGTTCCTCAGAAGAAGTCAATCAAAATATATATGTGGAACCGATTTATGTGGATGAGTACTCCAATACTTCTAAGCCCATGGACGAAGATGAAGGATTGTCAAGAAATGAAGATAAGCAACAAGAAGTAGAATTGTTTATAGAAGTTCCAGCTTCGACGGCAAAGTGTGCAGAACCAGCGGAAAAGACGCCTTCAGATACAAAAGATGAACAAAATATTGTGTCGAAAGAAGACGTAAAATATAAAAAGGTTGAAGTTAAACCGGAAGAAAAAGTCTCAGAGTTAGACAAAATTTGTAAAACAGAAAACATCTCTTCAACCACAAATTCAAAAGAAACACTTCCAAATAATGTAGACAAACCGATAACTAGTCCAAAACCGGACAACTTGAGGTGTGAAGATACTATTTTTGGGGAATTAGTAACAGCAACGTTGCGTCAAATGCAGACTGATAAAAAGAAAGCTGTTAAAAGAGAAATAATGAATTTACTTTTTACATAAAAATAAATAAATATTTTAATTTTATGTCTAAAGTGTTTTTTTTTTCAACTGACTTAAATTTGTTAGGTATTTTTTGTAAGTTGCATTTGATTTCATTCTCAAAATCTTTCTTCCTAGCCACAATTAATCTGCTTTTTCTGAATTATTCTTGAACTCATGCTTTGAATAACATTAACATATATAAAAACGAATATGAAAAACTGAGGGTACTATCATCAGCCAAGCAGGTAAGTGGATTAGAAGATTTGGAAAGAAGATCATTAATACAAATGAAAAAGAGTATTGGAGATAGAAAGAAGCCCTGTGGCACACCAGCATTTATGTTGTGTTTCTCAGACTACTGGTATTTAACGGTCAGAAAGTTAATTTCTAATCCAATGAAGGAGAGATTCATTAGAACAGAAGGCACGCATTTCAAAAGAAATTGATGCCGAACTCTATCAAATGTTTTTGAAATATCAAGTGCAATATTCTTACTTTCTCTAAAACGATATAAGGATTTGTTTCACTGTTTGGTGAGATAAATCATCAGATCACCAGTGGGCTTAAGCATCTTGCACATGAGCAACGAACTGCGAACTGTGGATGTTCGCATATTTTGACTTTTCTTTCACATGAGCTTTTATTTCTATTCGCAGGTAGCGACGAATTGTCAACCCTTTTCTCCATATTTTCCTCAGCCATCATCTTTCACACAAAAACAAAACAAGAGTGGTATAATTTTGAGGTTAAGTTGAGCGCGAACAATTTATTCGTTGCAGTGTGGATGGTATGTGGAACGCGAATAGAGTTTGACAGTTCGCAGCAACCACACTGCGATTCGTTACTACCAAATTGTTTTTACAAAATTCTCTTGTTTTAGAGAACAAAATGCAAATTTTATTATCCTAATATTAGTGTCAATTGGTTTCTTATAATTTAAATGTGTTTTTGTGTGGAATTGACTTTTTGAAATGTGTAAAATCACGTTTGTTCGTCCATTCGCAGTTCGCAGTTCGTTGCTCATGTGCAAGGCACTTTATTGCTACAAAAGCCATACTAGCTGTCAAAACCTGGGAAATAAGGGACATAAGAGGAATTCGCATTACTGAAACTTTTTTCAATTCTCATTAAACTGATTAAACTAGTCTTTACATCAATTGGATACAACGCAAAACATATTTTTTTAAAAACATTTGTTAAGTGCCTTGCACATGAGCAACGAACTGCGAACTGCGAATGGACGAACAAACGTGATTTTACACATTTCAAAAAGTCAATTCCACACAAAAACACATTTAAATTATAAGAAACCAATTGACACTAATATTAGGATAATAAAATTTGCATTTTGTTCTCTAAAACAAGAGAATTTTGTAAAAACAATTTGGTAGTAACGAATCGCAGTGTGGTTGCTGCGAACTGTCAAACTCTATTCGCGTTCCACATACCATCCACACTGCAACGAATAAATTGTTCGCGCTCAACTTAACCTCAAAATTATACCACTCTTGTTTTGTTTTTGTGTGAAAGATGATGGCTGAGGAAAATATGGAGAAAAGGGTTGACAATTCGTCGCTACCTGCGAATAGAAATAAAAGCTCATGTGAAAGAAAAGTCAAAATATGCGAACATCCACAGTTCGCAGTTCGCAGTTCGTTGCTCATGTGCAAGATGCTTTAAATTAACAAAAAAAATGGGCATGTTCAGTCAACACAAGGGACTTCATTTGCAGTCAAATTCATTCTTTGAACATAAATTTTGACCAAGTCAACAAGTTATTGGCTGCGTTCAATCTCAGACAGATAGGGTATCCGGATACCTTTTTGTTAGTGTTTTACGTGTAAAATAACAACTGGTCAAAAACAGCTGAGATGTCAAAAAAGGAATCCAAAGGTATCCAAGAATTTCTGGGGTATGTAGTGTAGGTATCTGACAGAACAGCTGATTCAACACATGGTTGAATTTCAAGAAACTTGAAAATTGATTTCAGCTTTTTGTATTTGTTGGTAAACAAAAAGATACAAAATGCTAGTTGAAGTTGTATTTAAGGATGTTCTGTACATAATAGACGATGAAGAAGCTATTTGCCTCCGAATTTTAGAAGCTAATTATGTTTTATCTTACAACAATTTTGACTTCGAAGCTTAAATGTTTCTCTGCTTTTTGTGAACAGCTGAAAGTTGTTTTTATTTTTTGACAGCTATCTCAATACAGCTATCCAACTCGTTCAACAAGGTATCTAAAAATCCACCTATCCAAGATACCCTACCCAACACGAGATTGAACGTAGCCATTTAGTAAAGTGTCATAAACTTCAAATTCGGAACTTAACGTCACAAACCTCTACTTTATGTTCATAGTACAAAAACTACCTAAAACATTAGAGTCTACAAAACACTCCTCAGGCAAGCTACAAGTACATCACAATTATTTTGTATTGTAAAGAAATACTACTTATTTCTTTTTCAAATAGACAAGGAACCCTTTTACATAAAGCATTAAATGAAGTTGTGCAGAAAATAAAAAATAAATCATGAAGAAATTAAGTTCAGCTTTCTGTTGAATGAAAAAAAACACGATCAACTGTCATTTTGACAGAAGTAGACTTGACTTAATAGTTAGGGAGATTGGGCAGGTTCAGCCGACACGACATAAGGGACTTGAAAGTAAGGCAAGTTTCTTGCATCTGATTGGCCAGCTGCCAAAAAATTGCCTTCCAATTAAGGCAACTTTATTGGAAAGTTGACTGGAAAGTTAGGCAAGAAAAATCTCCCTTACTATCAAGTCAAGTCAACTTATGTCAAAATGACAATTGATCATGTTTTTTAATTCAACTAAAAGCTGAACTTTATTACTCAATGATTTATTTATTTTTTGCACAACTTCATTTAATGCTTTCGGTAAAAAGGTTCCTTGTAAATTTGGAAAAGAAATAAGTAATATTTCTTTAAAATACAAAATACAAATCATGATAGACTTGTAGCTTGCCTGAGGAGTGTTTTGTAGAAAATAATGATTTTGGTAATTTTTGTACTATGAACTTGAAGTAGAAGTTTGTGAAGTAAAGTTCTGAATTTTAATTTCATGACACTTGAAAAATTATCTAGTTGCCTTGGTCGAAATTTACGTTCAAAGAATGAAGTTGACTTCAAAGAATGAAGGGACTTGAAAGTAAGGCAAGTTTCTAGCATCTGATTGGCCAGCTGTCAAAAAATTGCCTTTCAATTAAGGCAACTTTATTGGAAAGTTGACTGGAAAGTTAGTCAAGAAATATCTCCCTTTCTATCAAGTCAAGTCAATTTCTGTCAAAATGAAAATTGATCATGTTTTTTCATTTAACTGAAAGCTGCACTTTATTACTCTATGATTAATTTATTTTCTGCGTAACTTCATTTAATGCTTTCTGTAAAAAGGTTCCTTGTAAATTTGGAAAAGAAATAAGTAATATGTATTTCTTTACAATACAAAATACAAATCGTGATGGACTTGTAGCTTACCTGAGGAGTGTTTTGTAGAAAATAATAATTTTGGAAGTTTTTGTACTATGAACTTAAGGTAGAGGTTTGTGAAGTAAAGTTCTGAATTTGAAATTCAAAATTTACGTTCAAAGAATGAAGTTGACTGCAAATGAAGTCCCTTATGTCGTCTGAACCTGCCCAATAATTCATAAAATACAATTACTTGCCAAGACGCTTCATTTAAAAAAACTAAAAGTTAATCATTAGGATCGGTTAAAACAATTCTTCATACAAAACTTGTAATTTTTGAATGTCGAACAGCTTGGCTTAACTTTCTAATACCATGGCCGGAAGGCAGAGGAAAGAAGTTGAATTTGTCCTAAACTTATTTCAATCACCATGTTGGAAATATACTTACTATATTATGTACATATAGTATATTTTTTAAGCAAGTTATTGTTTATATGTTTTTAAAATATAATTTTCTTGTTATTCTTGTAATAATCTTCAACGAATTAAGTTCTTTAGAATTTGGAACATCCATGCCTGATAAAATTACTCGCACACAGGAATGATTGAGAGCTGTAAATCCCTAGGCCCTAGTTCTAAACGGACTTTTACGCCACCTTATTTATTTTTAGAATTTGAAAAAAACTGCATTTTCTTCAGGTACGATTAGCTTTCTATTAGGTAAAGGGCCCTTAATCACATGCTCAATAAAATGTTGTATTACAGAAAAGAAAAGGTGACGAAAACAATCCTTAAAATTCAAAATCCCGAAAATTTAAAATCCCGAAGTTTTAATATCCCGGAAATTCAAAATCCCGAAACTACAGAATCTCGAAATTCCACAATCTCAAAAAGCCAAAATCCCGAAAACCCAAATTCTCTAAAGACGAAAATCCAGAAAATGAAACTAATTATTTTTTTATTAATGATAGGAATAGGATAATAACAACTGAACATCTCGATATTCTCGGTATGTGTACCACCTCTTGTGGAACGATCACATACGCGATGTCGCCAAAAATTCCGCAAGGTGTTTGGGTTTCCTTAGGCGATGCAAGAAATATTTCACCTCTTCTGATCTGGCTGTTATCTACAAGACTTATATATGTACGTCCAAAGCTTGAGTGGAACTCCCATATCTGGGCTGGTGTTCCTGCAACTTACTTAAGCTGCTTGTATAGCATTGAACGCAGAGCATTTAAATTGATAGGTGATAATATCATCATAAGTTCATTTACTTCGCTTGAACATCGTCGTATAAGGTTTCTTGTCTGACCCTTTTGTACCGTTATTTTAAAGATTTATGCTCTAGAGAAATAGCCAGCTGCATTCCTCCCCTTAAACAGTTCAACCGTAATACTCTCGCATCTAGGAATGCTCATCAGTATACCCTCTAGTCCAACTTCGGCCGTACTGTCAAATACAGAGATTCGTTTTTTAGCCGTACTACGCGAATGTGGAATTCCTTACCACACTCTGTTTTTCCAAGTCATTGCAATATTCAGGAATTCAAAACCAATGTGCACCGACATCTACTTTCAAACCCTCTCTTCTCTTCCTAGTGCTCACACTGTGTCTCTGCATAATAAGGGTAGTAATATTCCCTTGAGTGTGCGCTTATTAAAAAAAAAAAAAAAAGAGGCTGGGATGCGACCCACATTGATAAATTTCCATCCCTTCTGTCGATTTGTCTTACTTGAAACTTTGACAAAATATTCATAACAATATTTTGTGTGTAATAAATAATTTGAAGTCAATGGGCAGGTTCAGACAACATAAGGGACTTCATTTGCAGTCAATTTCATTCTTTGAACGTAAATTTTGACCAAGGCAACTAGTTAGTTTTTCAAGTGTCATGAATTTAAAATTCAGAACTTTACTTCACAAACCTCTACTTCAAGTTCATAGTACAAAAACTACCAAAATCATTATTTTCTACAAAACACTCATCAGTCAAGCTACAAGTCCATCACGATTTGTATTTTGTATTTTAAAGAAATATTACCTATTTCTTTTCCAAATTTACAAGGAACCTTTTTACAGAAAGCATTAAATGAATATGTGCAGAAAAAAAATAAATCATTGAGTAATAAAGTTCAGCTTTTAGTTGAATTAAAAAGCATGATCAATTGTCATTTTGACATACATAAGTTGACTTGACTTGATAGTTAGGGAGATTTTTCTTGACTAACTTTCCAGTCAACTTTCCAATAAAGTTGCCTTAATTGGAAGGCAATTTTTTGGCAGCTGGCCAATCAGATGCTAGAAACTTGCCTTACTTTGAAGTCCCTTATGTCGGCTGAACCTGCCCAATATCGTTCTTTATTCTCCTAATACTTGATTTCTAAATGGTAAAAAGGACGTAAAAATATTGAAAATTGAAAGTTCGCAGTTCAGAATTGTCCGGAGAATGAAGATCTGTGGGAAAGCGTTTTTGAAACAGCAAAAAATGCTTAGGAATATATGAAAGCAAAACAAAGATAATTTTGTTAATTGAACCGATACATTTCATTTACATATGTATGTCAAGGCCGCAACTAATGCCAAAGACGTGTGGAATTATTTAGAAGTTTCTCTTGATGACAAAGATCTTACACGAAGAATTGGTTTGTTGATGACTTTATTGAATACGAAGTTGAAATCACAAATAATCATATACATACATAATGATTATTTGTGTTGAAATCTTATGATTTTCAAGATGCGTGTGAGAGAAAAGTCATCACTATAGAACCAGAAAGGACATTAAACAAGAAATTTCCCGAATAAAATTAAAACTAAGGACAGCCTCGGAAAGCAGTGTTATAATACTGGAAGTTTTGACAGATCAATAAGTTTGGTGCAATTGTTTATGCAATTGTTGATTATGATAGGAAGAATTCATGTAAAAATGTGAGAGAGATACAAGTAACTAAGAAGAATAAAATGAGCAAGAGAAAATAAGAAGAAGATACCATTTATATTGTTTTTGTTTTTATTATTTCAAGGACTTATGAATTATCATAGGGACATACATATGTATGTTATTGTTCAAGGGAAGTATATTAGAACATTATGCTAATGAAAAATTATTATGATGTTTTTTTAAAAAAAGTACTGTGTTTTCAAAATTCTGTATTTCAAAATGCTGTAAATAAGGCTAAAAAATATAAACCGTTTTTATAATGTAAAAAAGTGCGCGCTTTTTTACATTGTGAAGCAATTTTTATTTTGTAGCCTTATTTACAGAATTTTGAAATACAGAATTTTGATATACAGAATTTTGAAATACAGAATTTTGAGATGCAGTATTTTGATCATACAGTACTTTGTTCATACAGTATTTTGAAATAAATTATTTTTAGATACAGTATTTGAAATACAGTATTATGATCCATACAGTATATCGACCCCAACCGGAAAAAAATGTTTCGAAGGCAAGTTGAAGATTGTTGCCATACAAGACGTGCTATATATCCCGAAACTGTGTGTGTGCAAATCTTCTATCCAAGATTAATTGAAGAAAATTAAGATTTAAATTCCTGTAGAACAACAATAACATTGAATATTATCTAACCAGACCTGACCAAAATGCAGAAGAATATTTTGAATGTAATCTTGAGGATTTGTCTGTACCGTCAACTTTATTCCATTGTATTAGAAAATCAAAAAGAGTTAAGAAAAAATCATGATTTTGTTAAAAATCTAAAAAAGAAGCAAACAACTGGATAGAAGCATTCAATATTGAATATGCTTCCATGTTGACTAAGCAAACACGGCCAGTTCGCGATATACGATTTCATCAAAATGCAAAATTAAATCCATTTGAAATTCGCATTTGGGTCCTCCTACAACAAAATATAGCAACATTTATTTTGCCTAAGTTCCAAAATATTTTAATTTTGCAATTGTTGTTCTAAATTCGTAATTGACTACAGTAAACTGCACATTTGTTTAAAAAGAGATATCTGTTTTAGATTTTTAGAAAGCTAGCATCAGTGAATCACATCATGCCCTGGCTCTTACCCGAATGGATTTGAAAAGAGTGTATTTTTGTACCTAACCCACATCGATTACAAACTATAAGTAGCTACTAATAAAATTTCTTCAATTGCTATAAAATTATGTAATGGTTTGTATTTCACATTTGTATTCTTTCTGACTTTACTCCTAAATAAAAACAAAAAAAACATCCCTTTAAGAGGTGAAACTATAATATTTTATGCATATCTATAAATGGAGGTACATACTACGTTTATGTGGCAGGGATTTTTTATTTGAATCTGACCGGTTTACCCTTGATTTGCATTCTATGTAGGTAAATGAGATACCAGCTCAACACCCTTAAGCTTTAAGGTCATATAGATAACCATCGTTATGAAAAATCGTTCATTAAAAGGGTTAACATTGTTAACAATGAATAATGTACCCATGAAAGATGTGATCCTCTTGATGGTTGCAATTAAATATGAATGAATATTATACCAAATTATAATTAGAACAACTGGGCAATTTTATGAGTACCTATGTACATTTATTCCTAAACCTTCTATTAATTGTGTGTATAGAAAATAAGCTTTATCAATTATTTAAGTTGACTCGTTTTTAGATTCGTTATTTTTTTTAATTTAATTTTAAATTAGAAATTCAGTAAAAGCATTTAACATATGTTAAACTTTATAAAATTATAAAAGGCATGTCACAAAAACGTTAGCAGGTAAATTCCAGACAAAAGTATTTTTTTTTAAATCTACTAAAATAATAATAGGTAAAGTTTTAACATTTTACTATAGCAAAACAATACATATATATTACCTTCTGAATCCAAGAGACCAAGACTACTGATTTGATAGGACGCACAGCTTTGCAGCTACCATATTAGGTGAGTTTTGACCTTTCTCTTACTTCAGAAAGAATAAGTGCTTTAAACTACATTTGTATCACTATAATGCCGAAAGATTGTTCTAAAGTTTTTAATTCCGTCGAATTGTTGGAAATAAGACATTTTTAATAACTGAAATAAAATTAAAATTGAACACAACTTTCCCTTAACACTTAAAAAAGATTTAGAAACTAATAGAACATTTTTTGTCAACTTAACTCTAATAGTTAAGATACTTTGATAGCTGGGGAATCAAGTGCTATATTTCATTGACAATTTTTCAAAGAACGTTTTGGTCGGAAGTCTTTTGTTTACTCAATTAAATGTTGAGCTCATTCCAAAGATTCTCATAAAGATTCAGAATATCACTTCAAAACTTTAATGTTATTCTTCTAAAACGTTGACAGAGTGTAAGTTCCCGAAAACCACCAACCGCAAGAATTTTCGACTTACAGATCTGTTTGAAAGATCTAAAAAGAGTTTCTCAGAATATTTTTTATTTGTTTATGAGTCACTTCAAACGGAATGTACTGTACACACCAAACGGTAACTTTTTGAGGATTTATTACCTGGTGAACATCGCGTGGATTGGTGTCGTCCCAATTACGGCAATTTTGTTAGTTAAAAATGCGCCTCGTCACTAAAGATGATTTTTCGGCCAAAGTTGGGGTCCTCTTCCAAACGATTCGAAGCCCAGTCAGCGAACAAACGGACCGTGGCGATGGCGATGTCTCGGCCGATCTTGCGTTCCTTGAACGTAAGGGTGTTGGCTGATTGTTTACTGAACCGGTCGTCTCAAATTTAGCCACCAAACGTTGAAGCGTCGACGGTGAAGGTCCACCACGTCTACCGTAAATTGGGCGCGATGCGCGCAACGTTTGCATTAACGAACACTCATTTTGATAATAAAGTTTTATCATCTGAACGTGCTGTTCAATCGTGTAACTTGCCATGATGATTTGGCATAAACAACTGAGTAATAAACAAAAGATTTGACAGATGTCACCAAAACAAAATGGCCGCCACGGGGCGCCAAAATCTACCCACGCCAATTGGAAAATCCTTTATTTGATGAATCGGCTATTCATACCCACATATATGTACATACACAAATTCTTGGATACCTTTGGATTCCTTTTTTGACACACAGCTATTTTGGATCAGATGTTCTTTTACAAGTAAAACACTAACAAAAAGGTATCCGGGTACCCTATCGGTCTGAGATTGAAAGCAACCACTATTATCGGTCCGATTTGTCATATTGACATTTCTCCTTTTATTAAGAATCTAAATAAAAGGATGTTTGGTATAGTGTAGGTATATGTTAAAGAATATAAAAGAATAACGTTTTTGACATTTGATATAATTTTTAGAAAAATCGAAGCGACAGTTTTATATTTGTAAAAATTAAAAACATAAGGAAACAACAAATAAAAATATTAGTTTCAAAAACATTTTATTTTTAATATTGTTCTTAACATTTGCCAACATTTTAAGACAAATCCAATCGTCAGCTTTATTATAAACAAATAAAAATATACAAAAAATACCACACAAAATTGGTAAAAATATTTTCAAAATGAATATCTCGTGAATATACTAAGTTATTGACTTTTAAACTATTGTTGTAAACATAATATAGTTTTCTTGGAAAAATCCAAGCTGTGTTTTTAATAAAAAAAAAATAAAAATTCGGTTTCGTCTTAAATGTTTCGGGCACAAAAACAATCATTAAAATCAAGCATATTTTACCATTTGCGAAATATTGTAGTTATCTTTTAGTTGTTTTTAATTTAGAAAAGTTCAATTGACAATTTATTTTTTAATAGAAACAAAAACCTTCAATAAAAGCTAAAAAACGATAAAATATGGTTTTCGACTAAAGTATATATGTATGTATATAACAATGAAAGACATTGACTACAAACTTGTTTTATCTTATACAAAATATTGTTATTAATATTTTGTAATACTTTTAGAAATTTCGACCGACGGACACTAATGGGTAGTTATCAACCTCTTTTTTATAATTTAAGAAGCAATAAATATATGATCAGAAAACTTTTAGACTGATTTACAACCATGCATAAAAAACAATAAAATCCCTTCTTCATATAACTAAAGTTTAATGTTAAAGTCCATAGCTTCTTAGATTACTTTCAGTCTGATTAATTATTCTAAACAAAATTGTTTACTTTTAAAATATGTTTTTCGAGTTAGAATTGAGAATTCAACATAATCGCTGTAGAAATATGTATAATAGATAAAACCTTATTTCCATCTACAATTTTGAAAACAAATATCTTTGACTTTTGTTTTAACCACCCTTACATACAAAATGTAGGTATGCCAGTATAATAATAAAGACTTTGTTTCTGATCGGGGCGTTCAAATCTGCCACCTTTATTTCCTAAATGCAACTGTTTATGAAACTTACTAAAAGTTTCCACTCTTTTTTCCTAAGTGACACTCTACTGTCGAAAAAAGTAAAAACAAAGTCATTATTTTGTTATTGTAACTTTTTATTCCTACCCTTAAAGCGTTCTTTTGGTTTGATAAACAAAAGTGTTATTTCTTTTAGAAGTTTTTATTTTTGTTTTGGTGTTCTCAATATCTTGATATGAATGAATTGTTTTTATAGACAACAAACAAAAAACACTTGGTAGGTAATATTAATAAAATGTACAAAATTGTTTTTTTTTTGCAATATAGGTTCTAGAAATTATTGAAAACCATGTAAATTATTGATTTCTTTTAATATTTCATGAACGCAGAAAAACAATTTGGATTGTTGATATTTTTACACATTTTAGTCAAATTCAAAGAATACAAATATTTTAGGTAACATCTTTGGTTAATAAAAGGTTTTTTTTTCAAGGAAGTGAATTTCATTTTCCAAACTCTTAGATTTAATTTAAAACAAAACAAGATTGTCTTTTTAAATTGCATACAACTCCAAATATTTGGAACTGGCTAAAACCTAAATAATATTCTGCACAATAAAATTTTCATTTAATTCTCCATTCAATTCTAAAAACGGCACCCTCCAAGCAAATTTTGGACGGGCTGTTTTCATTTCCACCTCTGCTTATGAACGACCACTAAAATATTTCACACAATTCACACACATTTCCTAAAAATCGAAAAAATCGTTGTTTTTCAATTAGAAGCCCTTACATTTTTTTTTTAATTCCAGAACAAAGTTAATGTCTTTATGATGACGAAAAACATTTTTTTTTTTCAATACAAATCTTGCTTTCATGTTTCCCATTTTTATGATTTTTTGGAAATCTGGTGTTATTGTTTAAGGGCAAAAAAGTGAAAATTGAGAATTAAAAAGTCCTACGCATTTTTTTTGTTTTTAATATTGAAATGTTTGTATCTCTATCGCCACCGTAATTACCTATCCCTTATCCTGGTGTTAAAAATATTATTAGGATTCGAGGGTGATTCCCTTGGATATTATAAAAATTTGAATGTAACAAAAATATTGAAAAAAAGCAGAAATTAAAAAAACAAAAAAAAGAATACAGTCAGTTTTTTGTTCTTTTTATTTTTAACCCCTAATAAACTCGCTAATCAACTGAAAAAAAAGACATTTCGTAGTCCCTTTGGAACAAATATTTATTAGATATGTATACAATTCTACATTTTACTTAGATCAGATAACAGAGCAATTTTGATGCAAAAAAAACTTCAATCTTGAAATAAAAATATTAAATTGAATTGTATATTTGAATGTGGACTTTGATGTGTTTTTTATTTTTTTATTTTCTTCAATTTAATTATTTCTTATTTTAGTTAGAGAAGAAAATGATAACGAAATTAAAAAAGGATTATTAAAATCTTAACTTTTTATATTAGTTCAAGTAAATAATTGGTTTATGAGATTTAAAGATCTTAAAGGACATTGTTCATTTTTAGCCAAAACGAATGAATTTGGTATCAGATGGAAAACAAGTTTTTCAAAATCAATACGGTCCAAATTGTTTAAAGAAAAATATAATTGTATAATTGTTGTGCTGTTTAAGTTTTTGGTGAAATGGTAGCCTTTTAGAAGTAAACAATAACAACTTTAATTATTGGACTGTAAATGAAACTAGGAACAAATTCAATATAAATAAATAAAATAAATTAGGTTGCGCAACAGTCCGTAGAGAACCAGGGCCTAGTGACTTACAACTCTTAACCATTCCTGTGTGCGAGTAATTGCAGGGATGGAGGGGACCTACAGTTTATATGCCGAATCCGAACGGCTAATTTGAGAAAGCACTTTTTCATGGAGAATTTGTCAATTCCTCGCAATTTTTTGTTGTTTAAATTAAGGTGGCACAGGCAGGGATTGGACCCAAGACCTCTCGCATGACAGTCCAACGCACTAACCATCATGCCACGGGTACTACTCAAACAAATTCAATATACATACGTTTTTATATCGAAGGGACTATGACTTTTTGAAAGAAAATATCCTCAAATTTAACTTGAAAAAGCCTTCAAAATCATGTGAATTGTACTAAGAGTATCTAGCTAAATTAATTTTTATTGAAAATGAACAATTTCGTTTGCACCTATTAAATAATATGAATTTATAGGTAATAGCATAAACAATAGTGCTAAGAAATTTTATGTCATTATTATTTTTTTTTTAATTATAAGTGATACGAAGCATTACAAGATAAGGTTTTTCCAAAAGGAGATAAAAATGTCTATATAATAACCAACATAGACAAATATTTCTAACTTTATTAAAAGACAAACAAATAACCATTTATTACGTGCGATAAACTAAAGCTTTCATTTTGCAATAAGCCACTTCAAGCCCAAACACCTCGACTTTTCTATGAATGTGTACACTCTTGACAAAGACTCCATAGTAAACTGGACACTGATTTAGAAAATTTAATTAAATCCAAAAAACCTCGGAATAATTAAATTGACAAAAAACTGTCGCAATCATTTACAGAAAAGAGTGCTTGATTGCGCAAAAACGTAATAACTATTTAAGCAACATTGTATCTGTTAAAGGCATTTCGATATGCTTATTGCTTATGTTATTTCAAAGTTTTAATGGTGCAGACAAAAAACAATCGAGCTGTAGGAACGATAAGGTTATAAGTTCTGTGGGATTGTGCAAACATTAATTTTTCAAAAAGATAAGTAGGTTCTTTTGTAAAAATTAGTTTTCTAGCACTCAAAAACTGTAAGGCCAGCAGCCCAAAACAAGTAAATAAATGTGGTCAAATCATTATGTGCATAACGGACAGTTTTAAAAGCAACCTGAAGTTTGTTTTGCGACACTGAGTCCATCTTGCAGTACACAGTTTGAGCATAGCATATTGATGAAAATCAAAGTGTCTTTACAAGCTTCAATCTTGTTTAATGTGGAGTAAATGTTTTTGATAGCCATAGTTTTCAAAGTCCACCATAAATTGCGTGGTTACTGCAGGATAAATTACTATTCAATAAAGCCGAAGAGTAGTGACAGTGTGTACAAATGATAGAAGGAATAGTGTCAAGATCCAAGGAACTATTGCAAATTATTAACAAATGAGTTTAAGTCGCATTAAATGTAAGTTTGTTTGCTTTTAACCACTTATCAATAGCTTAAAGATCCTTACTGACTCTACCCGAGTCGAAATTTTGGCCCTATTTTCGTCCCCAAAATACAGGTTCTCTGAGGTTCAAAGAGATTCAAAAGAGGATCACTTACTGTTAAAATGTTGCTCCTCAATTGAACCTAAAAGTGGCAGTTATCGGACAAAATACGATGTTTATGATCAAATGAGGACGACAGCAAAAATCCTCAAATGAACCTTTTTCATCTTGACCATAGCTTTTTTCTTTGTTCATTTACTCTCTCCCTCTCTATTTTTCTTTCTCTAAGACTCTCTCTAGCTCACTTTCTTATTTTCTTTTCTCTTTCTTTCTCTCGCTCTCGCTCTTTCTCTTTCCTACTTTCTTTTGCTCTTTCTCTATCACTTTCTTTCATTTTATTTATTAGAAAGCTTTTTTTTTAAAATAATATAAATTATATTTTAAATTTATTCTTTTTTTATTCTTTAAACAAAGGAGTTTTTATTAACATTATTAATTAATTTAAAAGTAATAATTCTTTGTCGAAATCGTCTTCTTCGTCGTCGTTGTCGTCGTCTACGTCGTCGGAGTTGTCGTCGTTGCTGTCATCATAGTTAGCTCCATAGTTACCATTTTCACTATCACTAGCTCCATCCTTGTCATTTCCACCAGCATTGTTGTCATTGTCATCATCTTCAACAGTGACAACAACAAAAAGTGCAAGTAAACGACCAGGTAGTCTTATTAAGTATGAAAAAAGGACCAAATCTATTTTCTATGTTGATAAACCTTCATTTAGGACGAAATGAGGTTCACAAAATATGCGTAGAAAAACGGAAAGAATTCTAAAGATTCATATAGGACGAAATGAGGACGATGAAAAATCGTTTAGGATGATATGAGGTTCATTTTGCTGTATGTAGGAGCAAATGAGGAGAAAAGATCCTTTTTAGGATCAGAATAGGGCCAAAATTTCGACTCGGGTATACAGACTAAATTCTCAATAAGGCTAGCTGGTCTCGAGAACTAAAAATAAACATCATCTGCAAAGTGATTTACAGGATCGTTCCTATATACTTTTGGTAAGAAATTCATTCATATAGATGCAGAAAAGAATGGGACCTAATATAGATAACTGTGGTACATCTAAATTGATTTTTGAGTCTTATATTATCCAAATTGTATATCATTGGAGTGGTTTGCTTTGAAACCAGATTGGTAAGGATAAAGCAAACCATTCCAACCAATATGGGCAACAAGCTTTTCCACCATGATTTTCTCAAAGACCTTAGACTGCAAAATTATAATAGGTCGAAAGTCGCCATGTTAAAAGGTTCGAGGCTTTTTAGCTACGGGAATGACTGACTAGTTTTTACTTTCTTAATGTCAAAGGATTACAGCTTCAAGTGCTACAGCTGCTTAAAAAAATAGCAGGCTATTCAATAACTTTATATGTTGTTTAAAGTTGTATTTATATGTGCATAAAAAAACAAAAAACAAAATCATTACATTTATTTATTCTAAATTAATGTTTCAAATGTTGATATCAAAATTTTCTGAATTTTGATTCTTTCTTCAAATCCGACATCGTTTTGGTTTTCCTTGCTAATGAAATAAATAAATTTTAGAATGATTCATGACAAGAATTACTCTTGGAGAATTTGTCAATTCCTCGCAAGAGGCAGTACCCGTGAAAAAAAAATTTAGATGGCACAGACAGGTGGCACGACCTCTGGCATGACAGTCCAACGCACTTTTTTTTTTCTTTTTTTTTTAATTCATTTTTCTTCATTAATTCTTAAAACTATCTTAAAGTTAGACAAAAATTCATAAAACTAGCCTAATTAACCATAACTTACAACAACTAACTTACTGGTCCCATACGGACACTCTAAGTTCTAAGTTCTAAGTTCGGCACTAAGATCTATTTTACTTCAATTCAATTTTACTTATTTTTGTATTTATTAGAAAATTAAAAAAAAACTAATTTTAATACTACTTAAAAGAAGGCCCTTAATATAAAACTTAAAACTAACTTAAACTACCTATTCTAGCTATAAACTACTTAAAACTAGAACAACCACAGCAGCAAATCTAACTATGTCACATATTTTGATTTCATTTTTTTTTCCTTATTCTATGTTTTTTTTTGTTTTATTTTTATTATTATTATTTTTTTTTATTTAATTATTTCTTTTTGTGCCACCGTGCCTATTCTACTTAAAACTAAACCCTAAAACCATAAAACAAGTATGTAAGCCGGCCAAGGCTTTAAACCCCATCCCGACTACCCACTATCAAGTGCCGATTGAAGCCACCAAAATTGGTTCTCCTGCTTCACCCTATCAGTTCGGTCCCATTCGGACACAGCCCTACTGAACCGAAGGAGCTCTGCTCCGCCTTGTGCCATGACGTCCCGATTGTACAGGAGTCGCCTATCCACGGTTCGTCGTCTGACGTGGTAGATTAGCGGAACTGCCAATCTATCCTGTTACAGACCGCATCTGTCTAAAAAGAGGAATGCCTCTGGTGGAATGAAGCCGCTTAAGCGTGCACTCTCAAAATACTCGTCGTTCGGATAGAACGCCCCGAAAATTAAATTGTTGGTCGAAGACATAGCTCTTGCAATGTGACCTCGAACGAGTTTTATCACGAAATTGTCAATTCTGTTGATTCGAGCCCAGTTGTATAGGACATCATTGGAATAGTAATGCACGAAAGAAGATTCGGCTGTTCGATATAAGCCGGTACAGCGTCGTAAACACTGCCGCTCCAACACCCGAAACTTCTCCATCTGGGAAGGGGCAACGTTGAACCACACAGGACAACCATAAACGATCATCGGTCGACACTAACCATCATGCCACGGGTACTACAGAATGATTCTACAAAACAAATATTTGTTTTATTACTTTAAGACATCTTCTTTAGTTTCAGTTTTGTTTAAAATATGAATTTGAAAAAAATAAAAACAGAGTTTTAAAAATGAATTTTGTACATGTACTTTTTTATTTATAGATAGTTATAGGGGTCTAAACACTTTGCTCTTTTTTGAAGGTTCCTTATGTATGTAATATCAGTTAAAAAAAAAAAAAAATAAAAAACATCTGTACTTTGCTCGACACAGTACCATTTTTTACTTTTTAAGGGACCATTAGTTTGAACTATCTGCATGGTTAAAAGAGTTATTTTTCAAAGTTTTAAAAATCATTTTAAAAAAAACGTGATACAGTTTGAGAAAAACAAAGGACATCGACACTGGAAAAATGTATGCCCAACATTTCGGTTTTTAACATTTTTCAATATCATTATTAGTTTTCGAGGTCTGCAACTCTAAAAGAAAAAAAGCAACCTTTAGCTTAATCATTCAATATCTAAGGTGACGCGAGCTGTTAAGTTTATTTGCAAAAATTCCAAAATTCGTTGTGTTATTTTTGGTACAAAACCAATTGTAATTAAAGTACCTACTTTTTCTTAATAAAACGCTGTTTCGCTTTACCAAAGATTAAGTATAAATTTAATTCAGAGGTTTCAGAATTAATGAAACAAGAGGAATTTAAGGTACTTAAAAATATATATGTATGTATGTTATGTATAGATAAATAATTTGCACACTGAACAGTTTTCGGTCAAGAATAGAATTTATTATTTTTTTGTACAGGACACACCTCCATATAGGTATGTACATTATCATGTGCATTGTGTTATGTTTAATGTACATAAGTACTTGTATGTTTAATGCTTAACATTATTGTATGAAATATTTTCTTTGAATTTGAAAATTCAGACACAATTTACATAGCTTAATTTATGTCAATAATAATCGAATATGAATGCACTGCTATACTGATGATTGTAATTTACGTCATCCGATAAAGGGAGAACATAACAAATCTATATTTAAATGATGTAAAAGCAACTCTTGGTGCTGTACTTTAGAGCTGTACAATGTACAATGCAGAAAACAGGAAGTGCCTATATATCTACCACATATATATGTACGAGTACATTGTATACAACATTACTGGTGAAGTGACACGACAATTTTGAGAGGCTCTAAGTCAATTGTTACTAGAAACCTATCTATTATATACCATATCAACTCCTCTATACAAAGCTTTTAGGGTGAAAAAGAGGATTTGTCATAATATTGCAACGTTATTGTACCTTGTACCTATTCATATTTCAAGCAAAGTACATTCGATAACAGCCAAATATGCTCCCCTCTTAAAAGCAAATCCATAAGCCGTAGTATAGCAATAGCATTTCCGTACACCGGAGAGAGACGTATTAACCAGGATCGTACTTGGATGTAGAAGGTCTTTTAGGCGCCATCCAGTTGTTGACAATATTAAAATTCGATTTAAATAGATTGATTTTTTAATTTTGAAGCATTTAGAAAAAGAATTCGGTGATTCTTTTGATGCAAAATTTATTTGTATGGCTTTATTATTCACAATAATACTTTAGATTCTAAGGTCAAATTAAAGATTATTGTGTTGGTTAACTAACAATTAAGGTCATGAGCTAATATCATTTTTTTTCTAAAATTATTGTCTGGACTTGCCTTTGGGTTAAATTAATGAAAAATGGTAAAAAAAGCTCTTAACCAACGATTAAATAAATGACTTTAACCTTACGTAATTGGGGCTATTGTGGAAATTATTTTAAAGTAGAATATTTCAAGGTTTCAATTTTGAAACCAGTTGGTCGATATTGTTGTGGAGAATTTTACGTCAAAGAACTGTTCTCAATAAATCTTAGGAACGTCTTCTCGGGTATTTTGTATTTGATAACTTAACAAACATATCATCTCAAAACTGGATGATGACTTTTAAGTCAAACCGTTGACTTAACATGTACAATTTTTAAAGTCACACAACTTGACCAAATTCGTAGTAGCACCTGGAAGTCAGTGCATGAACTGACAATTGGAGAAATTTTTTTCGGTTTGTCGTTCAATGTATTTCTCATATTCAAATATAACGAAAGTTGCTGTTTGTTTTCTTGCTGTGTGCTTACATTTTTTGAGAACGAATTACACAGGTTGAATTATGTTTTTGATATATATCCCACCTGATTAAGAAATAAACTTATATTGTTATTCTTTTATAATCATTAATCATAATATTGATACCCATTTATATAAAATTATTTGGCGGAATTAATGTTTTTAGAGTCAATTTTTACTTTTCTCTTATGGGATATGATTGAACGTCAAATCGAAACAAACTATATCTCTAATAGAAGGTTCCCGCGCTGAGTAAAAGGTGCCATATGTCAATAGTTTGAGTTTTATTGAAGATTTGACAAGATTTGATCAAAAATCCATCTTTTTATATACAATTTGTATTTTTGCAACGAGTCGAGGAACAGTGTTTAGGTCATTTTGACGTATCTTCAATTTATCTTGCTTTTACTTTGTTAGAAAAAGAATGTATACTAATTCCACCCAATTTATTATCTCTTTCCTATTATCAAGTGTAAGCGAGATGAAACAATAAAAAGTAAAAAATAATCATATAAAGATGAAGCTTTCAAGTTTAAGCTGTCAGGATCAATGGTAAATTGAATGGTTATGTTTATTTTTGAGACAGAAACTTTGTATTAAATCTCTCAATATATCTTAACTGCATTAGATGAGCGATAACTAAGTACAATGGAATAACTTAAGGTGGCGCTACAATTCTTTGTAAACTAGGGTCTCACCCATCAAAAATTCAATCTAGTTTGGTCCCTAGCTAGATATCTCAAGTTCAAGTATGGTGAGGTCGCTTTCCAGTTGTGCGCGCTCCATCTAATCCGTGGCCTTCCTATACTACGCTGTCCTGTGGGCGTGGATTCGAAGACTTTCCGGGCCGGAGCAATAGGTTCTATTCGCTCTACGTGATCAAGCCATCTCAGGCGTTGGAATTTTGTCCCTTTGGCTAAGTTTACGTCACTGTACAGTACACTCACCTTCTATGCATACGGAACCGTAGATCTCACGAAGAACTTTTCTTTCGAAACAACCCAAGGTGATTTCATCCGCTTTTGTCACAGTCCAAGCAGGACGGACATGATTAGGGTCTTGTATACATAGATATAACGACACTTTAGTTACTTTTTTAGCCCAAAGAAACAGTGGTTAGCGAGAATAATTCTTCGTTTGATCTCAGGGCTGATGTTGTTTTCTACATTCATAGCGGAGCACAGGTAGACAGTCCTTATAACTACCTCAAAGTTACGTCTGTCGATGGTGACGTTTTGACCGGGGCGTGAGTCCGTGTTGTAGGCCTTTTCTTGATGACAGCATGTACTTCGTTTTGCCCTCATTAACCGCTAAACCCATTTTTTCAGAATTCATCTCAATACTCACAATAGCCCCATTGACATCACGCTGAGTTCTTCAGTCAATGTCAATGTCATCACCACATGCCAGTTATTTTACAAAATTTTGAAAGTTAGTGGCTTTAGTGTTGACGTAGGAGCTCTGCACTATTCCTTTAAGGACAATGTTGAGGAAATACCATGACAGTGCATCACCTTGCCTAAAGCCTTTTTTGACTTCGAAAGGTTCGGATGAGTTGTTTCCATAACACCTTATAGAAGATGATTTTAATTTTTTTAAGTGATAATAAAGCTTTGGGTATACAAGGCAATCTGGGCGCTGATAAACAAGAAAACTGATGAATTTTTGTACCTGAATGGTTTTCTTAAAGTCACACTGTGTAAATATGAAAATTGTTTATCAATTATTACATTGCAAAAATTAAAATATTAGCTCTGGATACTAATGCTTCTAATGGGTGATTTTTTTGAGGTTAGGATTTTCATGCATTAGTATTTGACAGATCACGCGGGATTTCAGACATGGTGTCAAAGAGAAAGATGCTCAGTATGCTTTGACATTTCATCATGAATAGACTTACTAACGAGCAACTCTTGCAAATCATTGAATTTTATTACCAAAATCAGTGTTCGGTTCGAAATGTGTTTCGCGCTTTTTTATCGACAAATTTTGTTCAGCGATGAGGCTCATTTCTGGTTGAATGGCTACGTAAATAAGCAAAATTGCCGCATTTGGAGTGAAGAGCAACCAGAAGCCGTTCAAGAACTGCCCATGCATCCCGAAAAATGCACTGTTTGGTGTGGTTTGTACGCTGGTGGAATCATTGGACCGTATTTTTTCAAAGATGCTGTTGGACGCAACGTTACGGTGAATGGCGATCGCTATCGTTCAATGCTAACAAACTTTTTGTTGCCAAAAATGGAAGAACTGAACTTGGTTGACATGTGGTTTCAACAAGATGGCGCTACATGCCACACAGCTCGCGATTCTATGGCCATTTTGAGGGAAAACTTCGGAGAACAATTCATCTCAAGGAATGGACCGGTTAGTTGGCCACCAAGATCATGAGATTTGACGCCTTTAGACTATTTTTTGTGGGGCTACGTCAAGTCTAAAGTCTACACAAATAAGCCAGCAACTATTCCAGCTTTGGAAGACAACATTTCCGAAGAAATTCGGGCTATTCCGGCCGAAATGCTCGAAAAAGTTACCCAAAATTGGACTTTCCGAATGGACCACCTAAGACGCAGCCGCGGTCAACATTTAAATGAAATTATCTTCAAAAGGTAAATGTCATGGACCAATCTAACGTTTCAAATAAAGAATCGATGAGATTTTGCAAATTTTATGCGCTTTTTTTTAAAAAAAAGTTCTCAAGCTCTTAAAAAATCACCCGATATAACCATTGGGTATACATAACATGTCTATGCTTTTGTGTGGTGGGACTTATTGTCATATCAAAAAGAAAAAATAGCCAGCTGATATTCTGAGAAATAATACCCGAGTGGTACTGACTTGAAGACCCTTTGAATTTAAACATACAGTGGCAATAAAGTACACCTAAATTAATAAAAAAATCTCGTTGGTAATATTTTCAAATATCTTTGGAAAATAAGATTCGTGGTGGGAAGCATATTTGCGTGAGTCAGGGCCCTTTCAAAGTGTTACTTTTAAACTCATTTATAATCCAGCCCTGCGTAAGGGAGAATTATAGATAGTAGATTCTTCAAACATATTTCTGATGTTTCAAACCATCACCGACACCCACTAACAATCACAACCTACCATAAAACAACTCATATCACTCGCACATAAAATATACGTCATAATATAGGCGAAAAGGGAAATAATATGTGAGCCAGATACACGATATTGTCGTGAGAACACAGAGGATGATTTTATGTTTACCCTGGATTAAATGAGAATGAATATTGTATGCGATTTGCAAATTGTCTTCATTGTTCTCGTTAATGTGAAATTAGTATTATTAGGTACCTATACTCGTACTTGTACCTTCGTACTCATATACATATATGTATGTAGTATGTACTCATGTGTTTTGAGTGTATATACTTATACTTATAGATACTCATATTAGGTTTTGGAATTATCCGTATCCGTAAACATGATGTCATATTTGTACATTGTAAATTGTCCGAGAACTTTTGAATTTTCGGTTTATTCTCAGTGGTCTACTAATTACAAAATCCCACACCCATCATATAAGCATATATAGATATGTATGTAGATGTAGAGGGATGTGCGGGCCTAAAACGTATACAGTATACACCGTATTAAATTCTAATTTATATTCACGCAACAGAGAATTAGATTTTGGAAAGCAGCGTTTTTTTCGTTTTTTTTTTAATTTTTAGTTGATGTGGTGTTAAGGAGCAGCGAGGGGATGAGGGTGTTGGGTGTTAAGGGGATGTATCTACTACCTTCAGTAATTAGGAAACATTTTCATCCTCAAATCAAATACATCTGTCAGGGGTCCCCACAAACATATCAAACCCGAGAGCGGCAAGAGCACAGTGTATGCGGCAAACTGGAGATGATATAAATGCCAGTGTTTTGAGTTCATATAGTAAGGGTTCATGGAAAGGGTAGAACTGCGGCTTCGTTTTGGGAACTTAAACTTCAAACATAAGCAGAACAGGTAGAAAATAGGTATATATGTATATACAAGGTATGACGAAATAGGAATTTCAAACCTAATGTGTACCTAAGAAGGCGTTCTTAAATATTCATAGAAGTTAGTGTCGTTTGGACAGTTTTATGAATAAAATGAGGATAAAAGCTAGTTTAGGTGGCATTAAAAATGTAGGTTATGGAATAACTGATGGCCGGATTTGGGTGCGTATAACTTAGAAAATTTGACGATTGTTAGCGGTTTCAATGTGGATATGGTTTACGAAAGTTTAACTTTGAAAAAGAAGATAGATATGAAACTTATGCTCTAAATTCTCTTTTATCAGTAGATAAATAGAAATACGTATAGGGGTATTTCTGTGGCACCATTGAAAGGGAATATATATTAAATTCCATTTTTGGAAACAACAAAAGGAATTCAGGACTATAGTTAGATCATGGGAGAAGGTGGACCACGCGAGTTATTCAGAAATCGAAAATAATGTTGCAAAAATATTTATTTTCATTTAAAATAATTTCGAATAGATTTTTGCAAGATTTGTGACTAAAAATAATAAATAATGAACTAAAGCCGAATTTCAAGAATGTTATAGACAAGACCAAATTTTCAAAAACAAAATTATGAAATGATTGCATTTGAATTCAGGCCATCAGGAAATGAGAATTCGTTTTAAATAGGAAACAATATGAAAGCAAAGGAAGTAATTATCCGGTTTTCCATTTAGGATTTCCCAACTTTGATTTTATCCATTTCAATAATCATGGAACTGTCACTGTGAATTTATTGAGTGAACTCAATATTTTCACCATGAAAAGAGTACATAAACTAAAATATTCCACCGACATTCTGAGACGGTAAACGCAGCTTTAAGAGCACTACATATTTTAAATCACGCTTTCGGCAATAACAAAGAGTATATATATATTCGTTGTGCGACGTTGTCGTGTCGTGACGAGTTCGTCTAAGTGTTGCCGTTCAGGCGAATTCACGGCGCTTTAAAGAATTGCGCATCGCTCAGATTATATAATACCTAACGTATTTTGAATAATGATACCGAGATAAATTAAATAAAGTCTAACGTTCAGCTTGCCTATGTATAAGCGGATCGCTTCGCACGACCCTATCTGCGTCACTGGACACCTTATTCTACCTAACACCTCTTGACATATTTAACAAACAAATAGCTGCAAGTTCTGCTATTCGCCTCAAAGCTTCGTCGCAGTGAACTGACAACAACATTGGCCACTCCGTAATTTTTAGGTATTTAAAATCAATTTCAAAGCACACAGACTACACCATCCCCCAACTGCAATTCGACAGAAATTTCCAGATTTCTATACCTCCCAGATCTTTCTGGGAGGATAGGACATTCCTTGGAAGATAGGTCAATCAATTTTTATACAGATGGTTCAAAAACAAAAGAAGGGGTTGGTGGAGGTGTGTACTCTAAACCACTGAAATTAAGTCTCTCATTCCGCCTTCCCAATCATTGTAGCGTGTTCCAGGTGGAACTTTTGGCGATAAAAGAAGTCTTGTCCTGGCTTAAAGAAAACGTGATATCAACATCTGATATCCGTTTTTTCTCAGATAGTCAGGCCGCTATCAAATCTCTGGATTCTGTCTCTACAAACTCTATAACAGTCCATAACTGTCGATCACCTCTAATGGAGATGGCACAACAGTTTAATATTCACCTTTGCTGGATGCGCCGGGCCATAGAGACATTCCAGGTAACTAACTGTAAGGCATATGAACTCGCCAGGAACGGTACAGTGCAGCCCATACTACCACGTTCAGCACATACTGGCATACCAATCGCTACTTGTAAACTGTTGCTAATGCAAGACGCTGTGAGGAGGGCAGGCACCAGGTGGAACAACATCACCACGTGTCAGGTCACAAAAAACATCTGGCCTACACTAGATTTAAAACGTTCAAGGTGCTTGCTATCTCTAAGCAGATCGCATATAAGCTCGATAATAGGTGTCATAACCGGATACTGTCTAATAGGAAAGCACGCCATGCGACTAGGCGTATTCTCAAATGACTTCTGCAGAAGCTGTATGGATGAGGAAGAGGAGGAAACAATTCTTCATCTTCTCTGCGCATGCCCTGCTCTGGCTCGAAAACGCAAGAATTACCTAGGAGAATTCTTCTTTAACGATCTAAACAATCTAAATCATATCAGCATAATCAGCCTCTCACGTTTCGTAAGCGACTCAAATTGGTTCCATTGAGCTTAGGAGGAAGCCTCAAGATTCATGTGGTATCACAATGGGCCATTAAACTGGCCTAAGTGTATCCGTTTCCATCTTGGACAGCCACTTTAACCTAACCTAACCTAACCTTGCATAAGGATCTTGGTTCACACCTATTCAAAATCAAGCCGATGGACCATTTAAAGTGACGTACGTTCTCGGATTTGTGTTTACAGAAAATGCGCCAATATAACGAATATCATAATCTTCAGTGTTGAGTCTCATTTTGTTCTCAATAGGTTCGTCAATAAGCAAGATATGCGTCATTGGCGTCTATCTATAACTTCAGTTAAAAAAATCGGTAAACATGGCTCAATAACTCAACTCTCATCGTTTGCTTTTTCCAAGAATTCACACCAAACTGTAATGTTATTTGATGCGTTGTCTTCTAGACAATTACGTTGAGATGGTGAGTTAAGTGCCATCAATTGGTTATCTCGATTACAGCAGTCACATTCACGTACAATGACTGGGCAAATTAATGTTGGCTGCAAGCACACCAATCCCACGAAATGTTTGCACAACCATTCGTACAGCAGGTGCGGTGGATGTTTTATTTTGGCCAAACTTCTTTTCCAAAAACGAACTTTTTGGGCTACATAGTAGGTACTCACTTTGAGAATACGCTCCCAACGTTTTCCAAGCGAAATGAATTATTTCCTTCCGCGGAAGTGAGAGAAGATTTCGAGAGGGACATACAGCTGTCAGTGTCAAAATAATATGATTTTACCACAGATTGGCCTAAATATAGGGCGACTCTGAAGAATCTGATTAAACCAGAACTTTCTGATCCGCCCTTGTGTGCTCTTGAACTCGATCAAAAAGTCGACGAGCTTACGGCAGCCCTTAATAAAGCCATGGAAACTGCCTGCCCCCTCACTACAGTGAGGGGAAAGAAGAAACCATATTGGTGGGCTACTGAACTGGAAATACTCCGGAAAGGCTGTAGAAGGCTTTTTAATCGTGCAAAAAAGACTAGACATCCCCAAGACTGGGACTCCTATAAGGAATCCCTCAAAAAATACAAACAGGAATTGAGAATAGCCAAAAGATCCTCTTGGAGATCCTTCTGTAGCTCAATAGAAGAATCCTCGGAGGCATCAAGAATAAGGAAGATTCTCTCGACAAATCCAACCATGCCTAGTTGTCTTAAAAACTTGGATGGTACTTGGACTAACTCTTGCGAAGAAACGCTAAACCTGCTACTGGATACACACTTCCCTGATAGCTCCAAATACGTTAATACAACAAACCACTCTGGGTCAGGTATTAACTTAACATTTCCTCAAGGTCTTGTTACAAAAGAGAAGTTGACTTGGGCTCTGAATAGCTTCAAACCTTACAAATCTCCAGGGCCAGATCACATCATACCAGCTGAGCTGCAATTCACGACTGACATAACTTTGCCCATCATAGAGATGCTATTTAAAAGTTGTCTAGATATGGTCCATATACCTCAGCGATGGAGAGAAGTAAAGGTAGTTTTCATTCCCAAGGCGGGCAAATGTTCGCATGTCAACCCTAAAGATCTAAGACCTATTAGCCTATCATCATTCATTCTCAAAACTCTGGAACGTTTGATTGATATCCATATACGTAACAGCATTGATAAGGGACTATCGATGTCTCAGCATGCTTACTGCAAAGGGAAATCGGTAGAAACAGCCTTGCATACTTTGGTAAGAACTATCGAAAACTCCCTAGCACAAAAAGAATACACTATGGTGGCCTTCCTGGATATTGAAGGCGCTTTCAACAACGTTGACACATCCGCTATCACTTCTGCTATGACTACCCTAAACGTCGAATACTCACTCTGTGAATTGATAAATCTAATGCTAAAAAGCAGGATCATCAACTCTAAGATGGGGGATTTTTGTACGAAAAGGTCTGTCAGTAGAGGCACTCCGCAAGGTGGTGTTCTGTCCCCTCTCCTGTGGAACATAGTGGTTAACGAGCTACTAATATCCCTTGAGAGAGAAGGCTACAGAGTGATTGCGTATGCCGATGATGTTGCTATCGCCGTCATAGGAGAACATCCTAATATACTGAGAGACCTCCTCCAAAACGCACTCAATATGCTCACTAGATGGGCAGATCACTGCGGACTTAGTATTAATCCTCAGAAAACGGACCTCGTCCTTTTCACACGGAAATACAAGATCCCAGAAATTGTACCTCCCTCTATAAAAGGTGTACCACTAATTTTTACCAATGAGGCCAAATACCTTGGTCTGATATTGGACAAAAAATTAAGTTGGAAACCTAATATTCAGGAAAGAGTTAAAAAGGCTACAGCAGCTCTCTTCCTTTGCAAGAAAGCCATAGGAAGCAAATGGGGTTTTCAACCTCGCATAACCTATTGGCTATACACATCGGTCATCCGACCAATACTTATGTACGGGGTTGCAGTGTGGTGGACTGCACTGGAGAAAGTCACATACTTCGACAAACTCAGCAGAGTTCAACGCACTGCATGTCTCTGCATTAGCGGGGCTTTGAGAACCACACCCTCAGCAGCGTTGGACACTCTCCTCCATCTGACACCCCTCGACATATTCAGCAAACAAGTGGCAGCGAGTACTGCTATAAGACTCAACGCCTCATCTCAATGGGCCAACAACAATGTTGGGCACTCCATCATTCTGAACCTCTTTGGTTCTATACCAAAGTACATAGACTACACTATCCCAAAACCCGAATTTGGAAAAAACTTCCAGGTATCTATTCCATCCAGAGATGAATGGGAAGACAAAAAACTCCTGGATGACAAAAGCATCCACTTTTACACAGATGGATCCAAGACAAATGAGGGAGTTGGTAGTGGTGTGTACTCAGAAAAGCTTAATCTAAGCATCTCATTCCGCCTCCCTAATCATTGTAGCGTCTTCCAAGCGGAAATTTTAGCGATCAAAGAGGTTCTCTCCTGGCTAAGAGAAAACGTGATATCAACTTCTGATATCCGCATCTTCTCTGACAGTCAGGCTGCTATTAAATCTCTTGATGGTGTCTCAACCAAATCTCAAACAGCCCTCGATTGCCGATCATCTCTTATGGAGATGGCGCAGCAATTTAACATTCACCTATGCTGGGTGCCGGGTCACAGAGACATCGCAGGAAATTGTAGAGCCGATGAACTCGCCAAAAATGGAACCGTCATACCTATCTCACCTGAAAGGGAGAAGATAGGTATACCGATAGCTACATGTAAGCTTCTGCTAAAAGAAAAAGCTTTTGAGATAGCAAACTCTAGGTGGTACAATTTACCAACATGCGCAGCCACAAAACTAATATGGCCCTCACTCGACCTAAAGCGCTCTAAAGACTTGTTATCTCAAAGCAGACTTCATATAAGCTCCCTAATAGGTGTCCTTACGGGGCACTGTCTTATAGGCAGACACGCAATAAGACTTGGTGTAACCTCAAATGACTTCTGCAGGAGCTGTATGGACGAGGAAGAAGAAGAGACAATCTCTCACCTCCTCTGCACCTGCCCTGCTCTCTCACTAAGACGCAAACTTCATCTGGGAGAATACTCTTTTGATGATCCCAGTGAACTAGCAAAAAAGGATATCAGATATCTCCTTCGCTTTATAAAAAGCTCAAAATGGTTCGACTAGTGGGAGGTATTTCTCTAGATTCATGTGGTATCACAATGGGCCTTTTCTTCTGGCCTAAGTGTGTGGTTTTTGTATCCGCAGCCACTTTAACCTAACCTAACCTAACTATATGGCCCATCTTTTATTTCGAGTATGTATTATATTTTTGGCCATTAAAATAAAATCTATCAACATTCTTATATATATTCCTTGAATAAAATGTTCCTTTGCTGTTCCCCAAGCATGTTTGTATGTATGTACATTGTAGGAAAATAAATTTAAAGAATTGAGAGTTTTTGTATATTTTATAGACCACATAGAACAGACTTAAACCCTGTGTGTTCCCTTTGCAACCTTGGTCAAAATGAAGATGTTTTGCATTTTTTAGCACTTTGTCCAATTTTACAGGAAATCCGAAGGCTCTACTTTTATTCTAGTTTTCTTTCTCAAGAGGAATGTGTCGGTGTACTAAACGGAGATCGTGGCTGGAAGCCTCTTATGCGCTATGTCTCACATGCAAGAAAATATCGAAGCGAGTATTTGAATTTGTTTTGAGTTGTAACAAGATGTTAAAGTGATGGTATCTTCTCCTTTTTTTTTTTTTCTTTTTAACCAAACTAAAAGCCCTTAAAATCAAAAAAAAAAAAAAACTTGAGAAATATGCGGTTCTTCTTCCTATTTTTTTTGTTTTTTTTTTTTGTCTCACTTACCAATCATTATCTGTAAACTAAAAGCCAATTATCAATATTTTTCATTTTTCTTTAATTTTTTGTTTTGACTAAACTAAAAGTCACACTTTTTATCGAATATATAACTACCTATTATTGCTTTTTTATACTATATATACATATATCAAAATAGCTATACTTTAATGATGAACATAATTCTATATGGTTCAAAGATTCTTTTTTTTTTGTTTTGACTAAACTAAAAGTCACATTATAAAAATAATAATTTAAAAAAAAAAAATATTTATTTTTTTCTTTAATATTTATATGTACATACATACTTTTAACTATGAAACTTATTTTGTGAAATACTCTCTCTTTTTACTCAAATATTGTATTTTTTTGTTTTTTTATTTAATTAGTTTTTTTTTCCGGCAGACGGCTTATAAAGCCATGCTTTGTATATCTTTTATTATGAAATATTGTACTTATAAGAAAATTGCAAAAATAAAGAACTTATCTATCTATCTATCTATCTATATTTTACCAAAATCCTAAACTCAAAATTTCCGAGCTGTGTATTTACTTTTTATCTCAGAAGATTTGCATAGAATCGAGACTTTTTCTCAAACCAAGAACTTAAGGCCGTGTGTGAATTGCGTTAAAATTTGCGTTAAAACTTCTACCACGATTAAAATTTGACGTCTTCTTTGAGGTGGGATCAAATTTAGCCACTTGCTGTGTGAATTGCGTTAAAACAATTATTTTAACCAAGATTTCTGCGCAGGTTAAAAAAATTTCCCTCGATAATTTAAGAAATTTCCCTGAACAAAAATTGGTTTTCTTTTTCGCGGAAAAATAATTTCTCTTACAAAACATATTTTTAAGAAAACAGGGTTAATAAAAAGTCTCTGAAACTAAAAAAAAATCTTTTTTATTTATTGTTCTCGATTCTAATGTCATATTTTAAAACAACAGTCAAAAATATTCAAACAAAATTCCCATTTTGATTAATTGATTTATTCGGTGTGGTAACACTGACAAAATTGAATGCAAAAGCAAGAGCAAAGTTCTCTATCAATAGAAACGTCAAATTTGAACACACTTTAACCTGCTCCACAGCTCAATAAATTTTAACCCATTTTATTCACCTCATTAGTGTCAAATTTTAACGCTGGTTAAATTTTAACACACATTTTAACGCAATTCACACACGGCCTAAATTCTCATTGAGGGAATTGAATAAGAAAACTGTGAACTTAATTGCAAAGAAGTCTGTTAACCTGTTTCGGCTGTTATTCGAATTACATATATACTTCTATAAATTCCTAATAATTTACTTTTCCCTAAATTTTCGATTTTCAAAAGATAAAAGTATATAAACATTTAAGGAGCTCGTTGCTAAAAAAAAATACGAGTATAACATCATAATGTGGGTGAAACAGTTGTTTTCCAATCTTGGTTAACTTTGTTTAGAATTAAAATAAATTAATTATACTTTTAGAAAAACATTATAACCTGCTATTAAAAGACACATCTCTATTTTTATTTTCATTTTTATAGGAATACACCCATCTTTTTGACGATAGCAGTTTTATGATTTAAAAAACAACACATTTTCTTAAACCAAAATCTTAATCTTCTCGCCTTGACAAATATCGTATTCAGTATAGTATAGTTCCTTTAAATAAGACTTAATTTATCGAAAAATATTAAAGAAAATGTTATTTTTTTCGTGTAAATTCATTACACCTGTAAAATCTTAAAACACCCTAATAAATTAGAAAACATCAACTTGATACTAATTATGTTTCCGGAAAACAAACATCCCTTAATATATTTCAAGCGTAATGGGTTTGTGTTATACTAAGCTGATCACATGGCACAAAGTAGAAATTAAACATGAATCATGCAATAATTATTCATTCGCTAACTTATTTCAACAATTTCTGAAAAACCCTTTTAAAGATTTTGGCAGTGGCATCAGTGGCAATGGCAATGGTAATGGCAATGGCAATGGCAATAGCAATATACCAAGCTCACAGGATAAGACAACTTTATTCAAAATAATAGGGTTGGTATACATATATACGGATATAAATCTAAGTAGTAGATGACGTATCCGTATATATATGTATTGTATGTACCTACGAACTCGTCCGTCCAAGCCTATTATTTCATCCGCGCGTTTGAACCTTAAAGCAACAACGTTATCTGTAATAACAACTAAGGGAGTCAAGTCCTTGAATGAGATGCATTAGAGTCTCATAAATAATTAAAATATCTCTTGCCAGTCGAAATAGGAATGAGCTGTTATAGATAATGGTATACGCTGTATTCTTAGTTGTTTTTTGTTTTATTTTTTTTCTCGTTAATATCCTTACTTCTTGCTCTCGTATTTTCGAAAACATTGGTAATTTGTTCGTAGGTAAATATTAAACCTTACCTAAAAGAAAAATAAGGATATTTGAAGTGATTAACTGGATTATCCTGAAGCTTTATTCATCTTTTCTTATAGTTGCTATTACAATATAGGCTGACAAGTCGGAAAGGATTTGCTTAAAATGAAACAAAATTTAATTTTAAAGTACACGAAGTAAGTTTTCACATGTTTTGAAAAGCTAATGTAGCATTTTGTTTGTACTTTGTGGAGACATTCGTGATCGATGTAGATATGCGAATGTTGAAATGATTTTGCTATCTTAGTAAGTTACTCTGAAAACGAGTTGAAATACTTGTTGTTTCTTTTGAATCTTAATTGTACATCTATACTTGACGCATATACAAATAAATCAATTAGCGTACCATGTTAAAAGCCCAAAAATAAATATAGGTTTAAAAATTGTGGGCCGCTCGTTTGCTGATGAGGCTTTAGAGTGTATACAAAATGTTAGTATTTAGTCTGGATTTTTTGTTAGCTGATTCCCTATTCCCTAGAATTCTTTAAAAATCACCTATGTGATGGAATTGCATTCCTTGCGAACTAAATTTACAATTGAATGAACGGCTTGAGGGTGGAATTGGGAATCGTATACTAACTAAGATCGTGCTTCTTTTTATTTTAAAGATTTCTAAAACCACAGGTCCATACTAACAAACCGATATGACTATCATTTTCTCTAAAAATTAATATAAGTCCAAGCTGTCAAATTCTTATCCTGTCAAATCTATGCGGAAGTTAGTGTAAATTGTGATTTGGCAGTGGATATTTGAAAAATGTCGAATGTATTACATAAGCCTGTCAAACTACATAAAACTGGCTTATAGCCTTTTTTCACATTGTCTTAAATTCTTATGTGTTTTCCAACGACTTCGACGCATATTATATAAATATTACACGAAGTTATAAATAACCTGAAGAACATGAAAATAGTCAATAGCTGAGACCCAGAATTATACAGGTTAGAAAATACTAAGAAAATCATGGTTTCACATGGTCTAAATGAAATTCAGCCTGGAAGACATTTCTGATTCATTCAGCCGCCTTATGTATCATGAATTAATAATGCAATCGAATTAATTGAATCAGTTGGTGTTAATTTAAAAAATCAACTGAAATTTAATTTCTAATATTCCAATAAATAATATTGAATATGTAACTATGTAGATACTACGTTTTTCGTTGGATGTTAATTTAAAAAAGAATCACTTTAGGTACATACGTGTTTTTAATTTTTTATATATACATTTAAAAATCTTGGTGAATTTGTTTTTCGGAATCAAAGACATTCCCTGTCGAAAAAAAACAACACATATAAATAAATGTTATTTTAACCTGTTTTTTTTTATTTTTTGTTATAATATATTTTTGAAAAAGTTTAGTGAAGATTCGTGTTTTCTAACTCAATGCTATTTTGACGAATCTTAACAGATTCTTCCATTAAGGATATCGACAATTTCAGCCTCCCTAAGGTTGTACAAGTCGCAGGTTTCTTGTAAACCACTCCTGTGAGGTATATGATACAGAGGGTGAGGGATTAACTCTACCTTTGTTTTTAAAACAAGTGACATTAAGTCGGTTGAAAACTCTGCTCTTAGCTGCTAAGTTGTAGTCGAGCTGTTTGAAAATTTGATATTTTTTGCATACTGGATATCTCTGCAGTGCATCACACTTCTCCAAGTAGCATATTTCATACTTTTTTCGCCTTAGTTAATTTATCTGCCATGTGGTTCTTCAAGTTAAGATTTTTAGAAATCCGCATACCAAGATAGTTATATTCACATACGATCTCAATGTTATACTCTTTAAATTTCCAATTTACGCTGCAACAATTTTTCTCCTCTTCCGTAGGATATTATCATAACTTTTGACTTGTCGAGGTTCACCTAAAGTCTCCATTTATTGCAGTTCTCAAACAATCGATTTATCACTTCACTTGGCAAGCATAACGATATCATCTGCAAACATTAGCACTTTTATTAGAAGGTCTGGTGAAACTCAAGATCCTCCCTGTAGAATTCCTTCGATGTCGTCGATAAACAAGGCAAAAAGTAGAAGGCTTAGACAGAAGCCTTGTCTCAGCTCAGTAATATTAGTATTAATATATAGGTTATGTTTATTAATATAGTATCTAAAAAGCCATGGAGTCAGGTAAATAAATAGAAGATTATGGAAATGCTGTTCATAAATACGCAAGTCGTTCTTTTCGCCTAATTAAAGTGGTTAGAGATTCTACAAAAAAGAAAGTGTATCGTCACTGTGATCGGCGCAAAACCACTTTGCGTATTATTTGTTTTTTTTTTTTTTTAATAAAGAACAATTGAAATCTTACGCCAAACAACAAGAAATATTTCTGGCGACCGTCCACGTTAATTATTAATTAATCGGGTAACATTAGAAATATTTGAAAAATAAGCTTATTGAACAGTTTTCCATAAATTAAAAAATGAAAGAGATTGCAAGACTGGTGACAACAAATTTACGTACCGACAGGAAAAATATATCCATAATATAATCTACCGAGAATTGGGAGAAAACATTATAGAATGTTAAACAGCATATCCTTTAAAAAAAAACCGTTTATTTCGTCTTATTAATTTTTAATGTACAAAAAGTAAAGATTTGATGGTAATGGTTTTATTGTATGGCTTTTAAAAACAAATTTCACAAAAGTATAACTAAAAGTGCGTTCATTTGAAAATGAAAAATGACACAAGAAATTTGATTTTGGAGAGTTAATTTTGTACAATATTAGCAAGTTAACAAACAAAATTTCAACTGTAGTCTGTATTTCTAGTCTGAAGATTGCCCAAAAGCTTCTACTTTTGTAAGGAGTCGAGGAAGTGTGAAACAATAACTATTTTTTAAATAACTTATGGCTGAAACACAAACACGCTTCAGCTTCGGCTTTGCCTGACGTTTACGAGTTTAGCCATAGGATTTGAATGCATGCTATCACAATGAAACTTTGACTTCACGTTACGTTTGACAATCGTAAGGAAAAGAACGTAATGTTACGTAATGTGACTCCAAACGGAAGCTCTAGTTCAAATTTGCTGAACATTTGCTTTGTCTGACAGCTCAACAGCTGTAAAAAAAGTCAACAAACAAAATACATTTGCTTTTGGAGGGATTCCCATTGGTTATTATAGGCTGTGTAAGCTACTTCCGCGATAAATTTATTTTTTTTTTCGATTTCAAAACTCATATTTTTTACTGCACGAAAAATCAAAACAAGCTTTTGAGGAAAAAGAAACAGCTGCTAATGACAGAAGTGCCATTTTAGAAATGTCATATTGGAAACTTCATTCAAAGCAACCTCGAAGCAGGTTCATCGTAACGCAGACGAAGCCGAAGCTGAAGCGTGTTTGTGTTTCAGCCATTAAAGAATCATTTACAGACAATAAAAGTAACTTTTTGATCTGATAACTATTGAACTATTCAATATGATCTACCAGACATATTTCTTAAGATCATATAAAGTCGACAACTTATGAGGCAATTGTCATGTCTGGTTTCCAATTTGAAGGTTCTCAAGTTGTTCGGCATAACTTTTTAACTAACTCTAACCTTGGCAAACTGCAACAAGTTATTGATTATTTTTAATATAACGAAAAATCTGTAACTTGTTTCCGCATAGAAAAAAGTGGAAGTGAAAGTTAAGATTACTAATAAACAAAAAAATAAAGAATCCGTTGTAATGACAGGCATTTTCAATGAAAACTATAGCCAACTTGTCGAAAAATTTTAATCTCAAAAAAGACTACTAAAATAATAAAAATAAAATGCACGACTGTTTCGCACGAACTTGCTCCTGTATGCAAAGAGTCTGATTAAAAAATACATATACTCTTTCTGCCCCGTTTCTTTAATTTGTACTAAGTATTTATTCTTCTATTTAGTCGAAGGCAAGTAAAAGAATAATATTTTTATATACAAAGGTACCAAGATATTACTTCTTGATAGACTCTTTAAAATAGATTGTTGATTAAATATATCATATAGATAGGAATATTATTAAAATTTTGTCAAAATAATGCACTCTTTCGGGCTCATGCATAGGATTTGATCTGGTGAGATGGGAGGAGGTTACATTATTTAATACAGTTAAAATAATTAAAAAAAAAAACTGTTTTTTACCTGAAAAATAAGTTTGTCTTCAAAAATTTAAATGCCATTTTATAAATGAAAAAATCTTTGATTTTAAAAATTTTTTTTTTGAAAATCGTTAGAGCGGTTTTTTTTTAAATTAATTTTTTATATATACAATTTTTCAATTTTGTTCTAAAAATATTTTTGGTATGCAGTTGTTTAGTGATTGTAAATATTCGCTCTACATTTGAATTTCGTAAAAAATTATTAACCCGTTTTTGAGATATAGAATTTTGGAAAAAAAAATTCAATATTTTTTTAAAAATCCAAACAAAAAAAAATTGCACTTTTGATAATCAAATATTGTTAAAGCAATATAAGAGCTTATTTACAAAAAAATTATTGAAATCAGTACATAGGTTACTGAAAAAATTAAAAAACAAAATAACGGTTCTATGAGCGGTACCTTTCCTGAGCAATACAAAAATATGTTTTTCTTATTAAAAGAAGCCAAGTTAAAAAATAAAATTTTAGAGAAAATTTAAAAAAAATCTATCGGTTTGTTTTTGAGAAAATTCGAATTATCGTTTTTTGACCAAAAAAATGGTATGGGGCCACTGTTAGTTTTGATCTTAAAAAAAAAATTAAAAAAACGCCTAACGCGAATCTGCTCAAAACCTTAACTTCCAAGTTTGAACTCAATCGACCCAATGGTTTAGGCTGTAGGATTGTAGACAGACAGACACAATTTTGCACGAATGCAAAACTTGCCATATATGTAGTTCCTATATGTCGCAAGTAAAAAGGTTGGGATGGGACCCACACTGATAACTTCCCATCCCGTCTGTTGATTTGTCTTGCTTAAAAGGTTTGTAGGTTTTCGTGTTTTGTTTAAAAAGTTGTCAGTTAAATTATTCTTAAAAACTTAAAAATTACCAACAATCTTTTGCATATCGCACCTCCGGTGGAACAATGACGTAAATGCAAAAAATTCGGTTCTTCGGAAAACACGATTTAACATTTTGAAAACAGGTTTTATTAAAAAAAAGCATACATTTTTGTTTATAAAAAGAAAAAAAAAACAATTTATTCAGGATAATCAAAGACAGTTTTTGAAAGTTCAATCATTTTTGTCTGCTTCTAGCAGTGTTAATAATAATTTTAGTACAAATAAACAAAATAGTGATTTGTTATAAATAAATTTAGCACTTGTGTCGATGTTTCACTGAAATATTAGGAAAATATTTAAAAAATTCAACAGAAAACTGCCATAACTAGTCCAGTCAAGGAATGAAGTGTAGAGTGCGTGAGCAAGTAACTAAGCGATTCCTTCAGAAACTTGTTCAGGGGGCTTAGGTTGTTAACATACCAAAAGTCCTGACTCCTAGGTGATGAGCGGGGGGGAGGAGGAGGGGGTAAAGGTACGAATTTTGGGTTTTTCGCTTATATCTCGAAAACGGTGCATCGGAGAGAAATATTTTTAGTGAATAAAATGGAGTTCTTAAAATTATCTACAACTTTTATATTATATGTTTTTTTCTAATTCCTAACTGTTATCGAGCTATACCCTCGGAAAAAGTTGAAATTTACAAAAAAAAATCAATTTACGTCAAATTATTCATAAACATTGCATCATATTGTCTAAACCTATTCATAAACGAAAAGTATGAATAAAAAAGAAGTTGTAGATTTTTAAATTCCCTTTTAGAATATATATACATATGCTGATTAATGTCCAACCTGCCTAAAGTTACAGCTATTTTAAAACTTGTATAGCATTTTGCAATTTTCAGAAAATTAGTTTGTATATCATATTATTCTTAACCCACAACCTTTGTTCGTTCATCTAATAACATATATGGCCACTTATAAGCAAGTTATTAAATAAAGTAGACAAAATAATGATGATGACAAATTTCACACTTTATTCTACAGATAGTTTCGTTACACCAATACAATAATAATTGTAAACCCCATTGTTCTCAATATATTCCTAATGTTTTACTCTCAACTTTAATGGTAATCAAATTTTCATCCTCTTTGAACTTGAGGGCCAAGGCAATGATTGTTCTTCCATGGCATCTTCTTCCTCAGTAGCGGGTGGCTCTTGCTGAATGGGCTCTACATCGTCTTCATCGTCCTCATCGTCAACAGGCACACTGTTCAGGCACTTCCCTTGACAGTGGAGGCACGCTGCAGAACAGATAAGCATCGCTTTTCGGCAGCCACATTTTCCAATTACACAATCCTTGGTGCAGGGGCAAAATATAGTTTTCAGAAGAACCTCTGGTGCTGGTAGATTTGCCATGTACCCTTTCCATTCTGGCAGCGGGATGTTTAGTTTTTTTGCAACAAACCAGAGAACATCTAATTGTTGAGGGTGAACCACTTCTTCGGGTACGTTAATGCGTTTGACCACTACACTTTCCAGGCTAGCGCTCTTCTGGAATGTTTTCAGCGGAATTATGCCAAGTTTGCCAACATCATGTGATAAGGGCATATTCTTCAATCTTGGTATGTCTGCACCTTTTTCAAGGGAATTCGAGGGAGTAATGCACTTGATTCCACCCATAGCATGAAGAGCATTGAGCCCATCTATAGTACATACGTTAAAATCAACGTTGTCGAAAACAAATTGATTGAAAGCACCTTTCTTTACAATAAAACCAGGTTTCGCACTGTCTATTGCTGACATTTCTAACTTTTGTGCTTCGTGATACGATACACAGAAGCCCAAATTTGCAAGAAGATCAATTAAATGTCTTGAAGCATACTTTCTGTATATGAGCAATAATAGGCTGCACAATAGAGGTGATATGATACGAAGGTTCTAGGTCTGACAATCCCAATTATGGCATTTCCCAATGCAGCAAATTTTCTCTTTTTTTCTTCTATTCTCTTTGTCTTTGCCAATAAAAGACCCTCGAGGAAAAAAGTAAGGGATTTAGGCATTGTACCTGGATTCTTCAAAAATTCGTCGCTGGGAGGGTATGTGTCTGTGCTGTACACTTGACTCTGAATATCTTGCCGTCAAATTTCCACAGCTTTAGCAACAATTCTCAACCTCTCTTCTTCTTCATTTTTAGCCCTGTTTCCATACCACGCTTCCATACCACTGGAACACTAAATCTGTTGACACCTGGAGTGATCAGTATCCGATCTCCATATTTCCTCTCCAATTCAGCCTTGATTGTCCGCCATTGGGGTTTGGTCTCTGATATGATACCCAGTATTTCATCTTTGAAGAACTGACAATAACTGCTTCCCTCCAAGTAGCTGAAAATCTCCTCCATAGCCTTTGTAACATGGTTGTCTCTGGGGATCTCTATTTTTGGAGTTTGTAAACTCGTGGGCTTAAAAAAATTAATGTAGCAGTCTTTGTGGTATACTGCTTCCTCAGAAACAAGATCGTTAATCGAGGAAAGGCGGTGAAGTGTGCCTGTCGTCAACAGGACGATGAAGACGATGTAGAGCCCATTCAGCAAGAGCCACCCGCTACTGAGGAAGAAGATGCCATGGAAGAACAATCATTGCCTTGGCCCTCAAGTTCAAAGAGGATGAAAATTTGATTACCATTAAAGTTGAGAGTAAAACATTAGGAATATATTGAGAACAATGGGGTTTACAATTATTATTGTATTGGTGTAACGAAACTATCTGTAGAATAAAGTGTGAAATTTGTCATCATCATTATTTTGTCTACTTTATTTAATAACTTGCTTATAAGTGGCCATATATGTTATTAGATGAACGAACAAAGGTTGTGGGTTAAGAATAATATGATATACAAACTAATTTTCTGAAAATTGCAAAATGCTATACAAGTTTTAAAATAGCTGTAACTTTAGGCAGGTTGGACATTAATCAGCATATGTATATATATTCTAAAAGGGAATTTAAAAATCTACAACTTCTTTTTTATTCATACTTTTCGTTTATGAATAGGTTTAGACAATATGATGCAATGTTTATGAATAATTTGACGTAAATTGATTTTTTTTTGTAAATTTCAACTTTTTCCGAGGGTATAGCTCGAAAACGGTTAGGAATTAGAAAAAAACATATAATATAAAAGTTGTAGATAATTTTAAGAACTCCATTTTATTCACTAAAAATATTTCTCTCCGATGCACCGTTTTCGAGATATAAGCGAAAAACCCAAAATTCGTACCTTTACCCCCTCCTCCTCCCCCCCGCTCATCACCTAGGAGTCAGGACTTTTGGTATGTTAACAACCTAAGCCCCCTGAACAAGTTTCTGAAGGAATCGCTTAGTTACCTGCTCACGCACTCTACACCTCATTTTGAGTCATTTATTGACTGGACTATAACGTGCACTTACGACTTTGTTCGACCGAAAATAATAAAACAATTATACAAAAAGTTTTGGAACTTATACAAATAGGTCGTTATGTCTGACTAAACAAAGCGTTGTTCGTTGCAGATTTGAAACACAAGTGACTAGTGACAGATAAGTCAATGTACTTGCGATACTTTAGTTTGAAAACATTGTAACGGTACAAAGACACATCTGTCCTCTGGTCACAAATAGAACAATTTCAATTAGGTCTTTTTTTATTGGAAGCAAATACCTTTTCTAAGAGTTGTGACATACTTAACTCAGAAAATTCAAAATTTGCACTTACGTCGTTGTACCACCGGAGGTGCGATATGATGAAATAGTTTGCTTTCAAAATCAATTTTTGTTAACGAGATTTTTAGTCGAAACTCAATTTTTTGTATTTTTGACCTATTTCTTAAAAGTTTTAATTTTTGTTTATAAACAAATACAAATTGCATGAATGAAATTAATTTGAAGTCAATATCTTCTATTATTCACGAGATTTCGAGAACCGGACGTACATTTTTACCAATTTTGCTTACTATTTTTTGTAAATTTTAATTTTTTTTATAAAAAAGTTGGATTTTATAAAAAAACTACTAAATGAGACAAAATTAGTTTGAAGATAATATTTTTATTTTTTGAAAAGATATTTGAGTCGACAATCAATTTTTACCAACTTTTATTAATGTTTTTTTAGGTTTTTATTTTTTATAAAAAAAACTGTCAATTTGATTTTTCTCAAAACTTTACCAGATATCAAATACGTTATTTTTCTTTGCAAAAAATAATTTTGGAAATAAAATCATTTTATGTGCGTAAAATATTCGAGGTGACAATTATTTTTGTTTTTCATTTTTTTTTGATTTCTAGTTAGTTGGATTTTTTTTCCAAAAATATACTTGTTTGGTATCACGTTACAATATATAATATACAATTTAATTCAAGTCGCTAGCGTTATTGGTTCGTGAGATATTTAGGGTTAACCAAAATGTTCACCTTTTTTTTAAATTGCTATGGTAGAAAAACCACCCACTCAATTTTTTTGAGAGTCCTTTCTGTGTTATTATCTTTATAACAAAATTTATTTGAAGTCGATATCTCTACTGGTTCTTGTGCTATGGACGAGGAAAAAACGCACGCACAGGCATACATATCTCTACAAAACTTTTATTTAGACTCTAGGGACCTTGAAACGTAGAGAAATGTCAAAATTTTCAATTCGACAAATCGGACTGATTACAATTACTTCATTATGGGAAGTTAATAATAATAAAATGAGTTCTAAGTGGAAAAGAAAACAAACGGATTAAAGTCACCTTATAAGATTTTATAAATTCCTTTTGAATATTTAAGCCCTCGTATTCTAGTATTTCCATGGTCGCCCATAATTTACAAAAAATTAAATTTTGGTAAAAAATACACATTTTTAATTAAAAATCAATTTTTTTTATATTAATTAATAAAACATACAGATTAGGTTTATTAATGGAATATCAAATCGAAAAATTACCGCCTAGGCTTTGTATATTTATAATATGGCATCCAATTTAAAAATTGCTCATGAAATCACGTTGTTTGTTTCATATACCGCTTCATTTTTTCTAAATCTGAACTGGTAATACTTTGTTATATTTTTTTCTTTATTTATCAGTGAAGCAAGTCCAAAAAGTTCAATTTCAATAAAATCTCACATCATCAGCTTGGTTCTATACTTTTGGCTTTCAATTGTATAAATTAATTTCAAATCGTTTTAAAATAATAACTGAAGTTCTGAAATTCACTTTTTAGATATCGATATTTTTTTTTAAGTTGAAATTATGTGAATTTCCGTGTTTTGTATTTCGACTTTGGCGATTTTCAATTTGAATTCGACTAGAGGAATTTGTTTTAAAACAGAAATAGTTTTAATTTTAGAGAATTAAGCTTAACATTTTTGAAATAGAATCGAATTGTGGAAATAAGTAGCTTCTACTTAATATTTGAAGCACCGGGCAAGGCATTTTTGAGCAGGGAAAATGTTTGTTTTCTTTCAATATTTCGGGTAAAACGATGTATTCAAACGATGGTTCAGCAAAATCATCTATTCCGATATACAAATATCTATATCCGATTTTTGAAGAACTCAAATATATTATATTTATTTTATTGAAAAGCACATAGAATAAAAAAGCCGAAGTTCTCAAAGATTTCCGTATTCTCAGAAATATAAACAAAATTGCTCATACAAATTTCTCACTTCTTCTTCTCTGTCAATCCGTCTGAGAAAATTCTAAGAAATATTAGAAATATAAACTGGTCAATTAAATCGATCGAAACATAGAACCTTGATAATCGGCCCACCGAGGTAACCGTCGGAGCGGAATTCTCTCCGATTTCCTCCGAATAGGAGACATTTTGCTTCAAGGTAGTTGTCCGATCAGCTGATCGGACATTCTCTCCGACAAAATTCAACGCATGCAATTTGCATGCGATGCTTTGCGATGAAGTACTTGTTTGGTTTTATTCTTGACAGATACAAACACAATTTTCCGAAGTCCTCCGACAAGTTCTTGTTGCGGAAAGTGTTTTCTTTTTAAAAAAAAAGATAATTAAAATGTAAGTAATAAAAAAATTAACTTTATGTTCGTTATCTTGTGTTATTAATAATGAACTGTTTGTTTTTAGGCAAAACGAAAAAACAAGCGCTCAGCAAATATGAGGGAATGGTAAATCTGCTGAGCGAATATCCAGACAGAGCTCAAAACTATACAAAAAGGTCACCAGAAATTGTGGCTGTGTTTTGGGAAGATCTGGTACATCTCTGCACATATCTGCCTGAAATTTATATCCATCGCATTGCGTCGTCTCATGTCTGTAAAATTTCTTCCGATGACAGCTACCTCAAACCGGACAGTTACCTCGATAGGGCTGAATATGTTCACTAGATTTTCATTTTATTGATTCGTAAATCCGACAGATAGTCGGTAGGATTTTTATTTTATTGGCTACAATATGTACTCCAAAAACGATGGTTACACTTGCACTTTATGTCAGTTAAAGACTAAAAAGTCTTGGAGTAATTAGCCACTTTCAATTTAAAAATACTTGTACCTAATATATTTTTTAACAAATCAAAATCAATGGTTGTGATTTTCTTTAGTTGCGTCAGATACTTTCAATATTTATTTGTGTGATTTAAGTTGTTCGTATTTAGAGCATTTTTAAAGTTTTTCATTATCGATCCTTTAGTAAAGAAAAACAAACTTCAAGCATTCTACTCCTCTCTTTCTTATTTGACTGAAAAATAATCTAAACAAGAATATTTCAAGAACTATACCAAAAAATTGTATTCCAAAAGTAAAACCACTCCTTTTTTATTTTTGTCCAGATTTTTATTTTTCACAAAACATTTGCACCTACCAATATAGCTTGATCTCACTTTAATTCGGAAGAAGAAACCCATACAAATAATCTTTTTGTTATAATTTTCTGAGGAAATAAATCTGATAGTACGCTTTTATTATAGCCGAAATGTGTTTGTTTTTTTTATACAAAAGATTTAATATCTTCAGCTAAAAGTGAAAAACATCGGCTCAACTGTTATACTTTTTATTAAAAAAAAAATGTTTTCGAGATATCAAAGAGTTGTTGGGATTTTATATATTTTTGTATTTTTAAACAATTTGAAATTAAAATGCTACATAGTAAAACCAGATTTGAACTAGAAGGTTTTCACTCTAATCTCAACGTTATAGAGAAATCATTTGAAAATAAGAAGTGTATTTAAAAACAATTGTATTTACAAATTAATTTAATAAACTCTTAAAATATCATTATTTTATTAAATAACAATAAAATTTAAAAACTCATGTGATAAAATATAAAATATGAAATAAAGTTTCTCCAAGATCTGAATAAGAAAATCAGCATCGAACTGTATACATCACAGGACATCTGGGTTTGAAGTCAAGAAAGGTATGAAATGAAGTTTCTCCAAGATCTGAATAAATAAATCAGCATCCAACTGTATACATCACACGACTTTCTGGACAAGAAAGGTACGAGCTTTCGGATAGACCTGTAACTAAGTACAATGAAATTTGAAAATTTATTATTTTTTTAAAATCACCTCACCAAGCTTGGTGTCCGCCATTTTGAGTAAAACTAAAAACAAAACTCATTCACAATGTTCAGTTTCTAGTTTCTTTCATCTTAAATTTCTTTTCTCAAAATCTGCAAAGAAAATTATTAATTTTTCAAAGAAATTCAAAATTAATTTACCTCTCATTTCAAGCTTCCACTGTCAAGTTAGCCCTTATGCATACATATATCAACGCCATATGAGAATTTAATGTTTCTATCTTAAACATTTAATACAAATTAAAAAAGTAATTATATTCTTCTAAAAAAATTAGTCTAACTTTATTTGTATTTGAAAAGGTCGTATATACAAGAACGTTTAATAATAAATCTTAGAATAATTATATACATTTTTGTATGTAATCTTCTATATATATATATGTATATATATACCCAGGTCTTAATTATATATATAATTTATATTCTTACACAATAGTTTTTATCCGAAAATGATTTTCATTTAGTGAATCAATGAAACAGGATACTATGTACATGGAATTTGCAAAATGCAAACATTGTTTTCTTTTTTTGTTACTCTTTCGAAATTTTGTTTTGTTTACTCTAATTACTAGTTTATCATTTAATTAAAAAAGCTATTAGCACGTACCAAATTATATATTTATAGATAATAATAAATAAAAATCAATAAAAAATAAACGAATTCTAGCGTTCGTTTTATAGTTTATTGCCTATTGCACATTTTCTTATATTTTTTTATTTATATAAAACAAAACAAAAACAAAAATAAAAACAAATATTTAATTAAGAAAATAAAAAAAATACTATACATTGATTCTTAAAAGATTGAAAGTCTTTTAAAGAACTTTTAACTAAGGTTTTAATTTACACTACACATTTTTTACAAAAATTATATTTTATCATCAAATCTTTTAATACATTTTATTCTTTGTTGCTATTTAAATGTTTTTGACTATAGGAACGCAAATTTGCCTCAAAACAAATGTTTCAAATGCACCTCTGTACAAAATTTCCGATATGTGATGTGATGTCTTACACAAATAATTTAAACTTAACAAAATATAAAAATAAAAATAATTTATAAGAAACAACAAATAAATAAAATTAATATATGATGATGGCGAATATGGGGCAGGGGCAGTTCTTGTCAGTAGGTATTATTTTCCAGTTTTGTCCACTTTATCTTTGGATCAGTATGCCGTCAGCTACGTCGAAGCCAAGTGGTTGATAGTGTCCATTTGGTTGATGGCGTTCAGTGTACTGCTGTGATGATGTTGCGTGGGATGTAAGCTACTATCAGTAACCAAAACCAGTGACTCCAGCAGGTCCAGGGCCGGTCATAGATGCCGTAACACTACTAACTATACCTAATTGTGTGGCTGTATTATTTGATTGTCAGTGCTGTGCAGCGAATTTCATACGTTTTTGTTTTTGCCTTTGATTGCAGAACCAGACTCGTACCACGTTCTTCTTCAGATCCAACTTTTCAGCGATGGCAGCTATCTTCTCTCCAGAAGGCCTTGGTTGGACGGCAAAATATGCTTCTAGGGAGCGTTTTTCAGGTGCAGCAATGGAAGTCCTTTTTCTTGAAAAAAGACTCGATATAGATAACTGAATAAAACAAAAGAAAACTTAATTCGGACAAAGTTTCATTGATGATTCATCTCATCAACAGAAACAAAAAAATTTTGTCCGAATTCGAGTTGAAATTGAAACGTTGTCTACCTTTTTTTCTCGCCAGCAGGTAACACGCTCGGCGCATCTGGGTCTCTTCGTTTGTTTTTCGCTTGCGCCTCGGCTTCTTCTAGCCACGCTTGAAGTATTGGCTTTAATGCTATCATATTATTGTGAGACAGGGTCAGACTCTCGAAGCGACAAATTGTACTTTGTGATAGCGCTCCAACTCCAGGTAATTTTAAATTGGCTAAAGCTTTTCCAACATCTGCTTGTGTTACACCTAAATTTAAACAAAAATTTACATATGGTATTTTAATTGATTGTTGTTAAGGTGCAAACAAAATCGTAACATCGTGATTATATATGACAAAAAATAAAGAAAAAAATTTCATAAAAGGACGAAATTTAAATTTAATAAAAATGAATCAATTTATTTTGTATTTGGAACTCTCAAAATTAAATGCTTTTCTTTTTGCTTTCCATTGAACAAAATTGATCAGATAAATCATTTATTTAAAATCAAATTTACGATTCCAATGTCCAAATTCATAAACAAACACTAAAAGCACTTTTATCTAAAAGCTTTTTAAATTTTATCAGGCCTTTAAATTTGTTCAGTTTCACCAAGCTTGAAATAGGAAATTTCTGGAATATTTTTGTTAAAATAGAGTTCTCTTCACAACCCTGTAAAAATAAAACCCCTTTTTTCTTTTTATTAAGCGAATTGTGTGAGAAAAAAAGAGAAAGCATTATATGTTGAAATAAATGACAAGAATCGCAAAATACAACAGTGTAAACTTCTTCAAAATCAAAAATCGTGTGTCGTTCAAACATAAAATATGAAAATGGATTCTTGTGAACGCGGACTACTCTCGAGCGGCGAATAACAAATTTTACAAAACAAAACATCAGCTGTCAATCTGTCATATTCATTTTTTAATGACACTTTTAAAATTTAATGAGCCAAAAATGGGCATTTAGTTTTAAAAGGTGTTTAAAAGCTTGTTTACTTTAAAAACGCTTGGTGAAACCAAAATATCGCATTTTACAGTTTAAAATCCTGTTAAATGTTTAAAAGTTGTTTATGAAATTGGGCATAAATCTTACAACTGTTTATACACCTTATTACTCCTTTTATAACTAAAATTAACACAATTGTAAGCTGTCAATAACTATGACAATGGCTGCTAAAAAGCTGACAGTAGCCAAATACTTTCAACAAAAATTGGTCTGTTCACTACGGTTGACAGGCCTTGTCTTAATTGGATTATCAGATGGTAAGCTGATTCGAAGAATCAAACGCAGAAGATTTATGTTATGAAATATGTTGTTGGAAGAAACTGTCAGCAATCAAAAAGTCACGTCGTTAACCAATGGCTTACAATGAGGTTTCTAGTTATATAGTCAACCAAAATTGAAAGTTCTGTTGGAGGAATTAGTTTTCGCTGCTCAGACTGCTAAAAAATTATAAAGTACAATACATCGTCATAATAATAATTTGATTTTATTTTTAAGTACAAATTCATCGTACACGTCTGTTCTGTAATTGATTTTAAATTGAGGGTAAATGTCTACAGTCTAACCTTATTTGGCCATCCTACCTGATTCATTAATTGCATCATCATCTTTTTGACAGAACAAAATGTATTTCTATTTCGCTTCTCTCTTGACAAGACACATCTAATCCATTTACGTGTCATCTAAAGAGTCTTTGGCGGCTTGCTGATATTTGTAATAAATTCTATTTTCGTATCATCAAGATTGTGCCAATGGTATTTGTTTCCACTAATGATTTTGACACAATCAATTATACTGCTACATATATACCTACAATACATGTCAGTAAATCAACTTACTCGAATCCTTATGTTGTTAATGCCTTGATCGAGCGATAGAGATTTTCCTTTTAAATTAAAAATAAAATGTTGAACATGTAGAGCTCATGTATATTTACATAAAATAAATGGGCTTCCAAGGTATCATTTCGAATATCCCAATATTTGAGCAGATGTCACTTTTGAAGCTGTCATATTTTGACATTTCACAAGGAAAGCGCCATTACTAAAAATTTTACAATATTTGATTCAACAACGCATTGAAATTTGTTATAATTTACTACAAGAATGAATTTCCTGACCGTAATATATCTCGAACGGGCGATCATAATTGTTCACTATATCTTGTGATTGAACGCCTTAGGACTTTTTTCTTTGACCACTGAGAATTTTGTCTTTGGGTTTATGTGAATTATAAGTCTAATACGGAATTCTTGAAGTTATTGCGGATGTTGGATTTTGTCATGGAAATTGTATGGCTTTCATCTTAGTTGGCTTATTTCGTTTTTTATCGTTATTGGTATACCTTCATTTTAACATTGAAAAAAGATCAATTAATTTCGCTAAAAAATAAAACGTAATTTAAAAATAAAACCTCTTGTTGGAAATCCCTGTACTTTTATAATAAAAAGTTAATTTGATGGGTCTTAGCGAACATTTTTATTTAAAACTTAACGCTTTTCAAACGCAATTTTATAAATTTAAAATTCAAATCTTTAGAGCTCCATTTAAAATTCTCCAACATTACACCTATGTACTTAAAAATCTATAACACAAGGTTTATATTTTTCTAAAATCATTTATTAAAAAATAAAACAAAATACAAAATAAATAATTTTTAATTTCAACTTAAAAACAAAAGAAAAAATGTTAATCCATATAATAAATATGAATGTACCTAATTTTATCCGCCTTTGTTTAAATCGCTCCGCGAAAGCTTCCAATTCTCTAGGATCAGTATCTGTGTCAGGATGTAAGCCAGCTGCTGCAACTGCTGCTGCCATTGCAGGATGATGCGCACTCGGATGACCATGATGTCCTGTATAAAATGTAATTTCACAAAAAAAAAAAATGAAAATAAAAGAAAATGCATAATACACATATAATACAGCTTGACTGTTCCATGAATATTAGTTTACCATAATTCCTACCCGGTGTATGTCCACCTAATGGTCCCGCATGATGATGACCCATCATATGGTTCATGCCATGATAAGAGCCATGGAGTTGATGGTGTGTAGGTGTTATTGGTGTTTCAGACATAGGCGTTAGTGTTGTCATTGAACCCGTTGGATCCAACATATCAAGTCCGTCCATTGTATGGTGCATCTAAGAATTTTAGTTTAAACCTTTATCAATATAATTATATATTTTATTGAATAAGGTTCATGGTTTATAAACTGTGTTCTCCAGAAATAATAATAAAATCATTATAAAAAGTAAAAGCACAACTGGTATTACTTTAATCAGTATAGGTAGGCACTGGAAATATTTGTTTATATTTTGTTTGGTTACCTAAATACATTCTAGAAACTCCAATGCAGGTACAGTTTTTGATTGGTCTCTGATATCAGAATTGATTAACAAAAAGGTTGCAGAAGAACTAATAAGACACTATTTTATGCTAAAATTTACTCTAATGATGTAAACAGTGCAACCTTGTTTTTTTTTTAAATGTTGAATATTTAAATGAGATGAAGAAACAGTTAAGTACAACATTGTACATTCTTAATGCGCAGCTGAAAAAAAGAATATCTATACTTGAGATTTTTCCGGAATTGAGTTCAATAGTAAACTGATGGGAATTCATGGAAGGTCGGTTGGTTGTAGACCTATCTGATATCATTTTCACTGATTCTTTTGATTCTGTGGAAAAAAACTTAAGCTTGTTATAGGGATATCTTGAAAAACATATGAGTTGTACTCAAGTTTTTCACGAAAACAGTTTTGCAAAACAGTTTAGTACAAATTGGTATTATAAACATAAGCATAAAATTTTTACTGAAAATAAATAGTTCAACAATGCAGTAAACATTCCTTGTAAACGAATAGGCAACCGCTCTCATTTATTTTGGCATCTCAATGTTTTTAGTCCTGGGGCCTATTTCACTTGTCAGAAAAGACTATGAGAAAAACTTTTCAATTCAATAATTTCCTCTTTGCAAATGTTCATTTGGTGAAACGTATTGTGCAAATTTAAAGTGCAAGGTTAAAAAGTGAAAAGTGTTTGGTGAAATAGGGCCCTAGTTTAGCTCATTTCTACCAGAGAATTTGCTAGTTGAACAGCCGAAAAGTTCTGATCTTTATTATTCTCACACTTTTGGAATCGTGCATTCCAACTTCTCAAATAATAAGAAGATTCTGCAAATTCATATTCATGTAGCGTTATCTTCTCTTTATTATTATTTCCTTCCATATTATATAGAAACAGAAAATTAAAATGGAAGCCCGATTTATTAACCACATGAAATACTGTTCCATTATTTTTGTATGCACTAATTATTTTAGCTTAACTTCCGATATATAGGAATTAATAGGTGATTTTTTTGAGGTTAGGATTTTCATGCATTAGTATTTGACAGATCACGCGGGATTTCAGACATGGTGTCAAAGAAAAAGATGCTCAGTATGCTTTGACATTTCATCATGAATAGACTTACTAACGAGCAACGCTTGCAAATCATTGAATTTTATTACCAAAATCAGTGTTCGGTTCGAAATGTGTTTCGCGCTTTACGTCCGATTTATGGTCTACATAATCGACCAAGTGAGCAAACAATTAATGCGATTGTGACCAAGTTTCGCACTCAGTTTACTTTATTGGACATTAAACCAACCACACGAATGCGTACAGTGCGTACAGAAGAGAATATTGCGTCTGTTTCTGAGAGTGTTGCTGAAGACCGTGAAATGTCGATTCGTCGCCGTTCGCAGCAATTGGGTTTGTGTTATTCGACCACATGGAAGATTTTACGCAAAGATCTTGGTGTAAAACCGTATAAAATACAGCTCGTGCAAGAACTGAAGCCGAACGATCTGCCAAAACGTCGAATTTTCAGTGAATGGGCATTAGAAAAGTTGGCAGAAAATCCGCTTTTTTATCGACAAATTTTGTTCAGCGATGAGGCTCATTTCTGGTTGAATGGCTACATAAATAAGCAAAATTGCCGCATTTGGAGTGAAGAGCAACCAGAAGCCGTTCAAGAACTGCCCATGCATCCCGAAAAATGCACTGTTTGGTGTGGTTTGTACGCTGGTGGAATCATTGGACCGTATTTTTTCAAAGATGCTGTTGGACGCAACGTTACGGTGAATGGCGATCGCTATCGTTCAATGCTAACAAACTTTTTGTTGCCAAAAATGGAAGAACTGAACTTGGTTGACATGTGGTTTCAACAAGATGGCGCTACATGCCACACAGCTGGCGATTCTATGGCCATTTTGAGGGAAAACTTCGGAGAACAATTCATCTCAAGGAATGGACCGGTAAGTTGGCCACCAAGATCATGCGATTTGACGCCTTTAGACTATTTTTTGTGGAGCTACGTCAAGTCTAAAGTCTACACAAATAAGCCAGCAACTATTCCAGCTTTGGAAGACAACATTTCCGAAGAAATTCGGGCTATTCTGGCCGAAATGCTCGAAAAAGTTACCCAAAATTGGACTTTCCGAATGGACCACCTAAGACGCAGCCGCGGTCAACATTTAAATGAAATTATCTTCAAAAAGTAAATGTCATGGACCAATCTAACGTTTCAAATAAAGAATCGATGAGATTTTGCAAATTTTATGTGTTTTTTTTTTAAAAGTTCTCAAGCTCTTAAAAAATCACCCAATATATGGAAAGTATTGCATAAGTAAATAAAATGCACGACTGGGACGCACGAACTTGCTCCTATTTGCAAAGAGTCTGTTTAAATAGTACTTATATAAGATTTAAAAATATACCTGTTAAATAAGTTTGTCTTCAAAGATATAAATTCCATTTGATTTGTCAAAAAAACAGCGCGATTCATCCCAAGACACAACTCATCCCGGAAATGAAAAATACTTGTAAACATACCAAACGAAAACAATTGTTTGTGTATTCAACTAGTTCGTTCAAAGATTTTTTTCGTTTGGATAGCTTTATTTTAGTTTAAGTTTAATATTAGAAGAACCAGGATGGAAAGAAAATTATCCGCAGATAAGAAAGAGGAAGAACATGTTTAAATTTTAAAACGATCGCCTATTGGTTGTGTAGTTAGGTAGGTGTCTAAAACGAATAAAGAATAGTTCATTGGCGTGCTCAGCTTTATGCAAATAGATAGGTTAGACATGTTTATGATGATAAGATAATGAAGGAATGTTATTGGTAGGTAGAAGGTACTTACTACAATCCAATCACATTCCTTCTTTCCTACAAGTTTTCAGCGCAACCTTGGAGTTATTACGTTCAGTTTATTTTTTTCGTTAAAGTTTAAAAGAAACAAGCATACGAACAGGTAAAAAAAATTGCTATTCATGTGTTGTTTACAGTCAGGCTCTTGTGCGTTTTGGATTTTAGTTATGAAGTGACACGTAAGCAGTAGTTGTAGAGGTTGTACGCAATACCTATATAGGTATAATGTGTATATGTTGAAAAAGTGATTCTAATAGAAAATACATATACTCTTTCTGGCCCGTTTCTTTAACTTGTACTAAGTATTTATTCTTTTATATAGGTGAAGGCAAGTAAAATATGCATGAAACAACCTTATTCTTAAAGAATAATATTTTAAAATCATATATACAAAGGTACCAGGATAATACTTCTTAAAAGACACTTTAAAATAGATAGTTGATTAAACATATCATATTCGTTAATCCGATGCAGTGGCGCTACACCTTCGTTGGTATTTACAATAGTTACAGTTACAAAAATACATAAATATGTACCAAATGCATTAATTTGGATAAAAGATAGGAATGTTATTAAAATTTTGTCAAAATAATGCGCTCTTTCGGGCTCATGCACAGGATTTGATCTGGTGAGATGGGAGGGTATTACATTTAATACAGTTAAAATAATTTTAAAAACAAATATTTTAGGATTCAACATTTTACTTGAAAAATAGGTTGGTCTTCAAAAATTGAAATGCCATTTTATAAATCAAAAAACTCTTGATTTTTCAAATTTAAATTAATTTTTTATATATAAAATTTGTCAATTGAATGTTTGAACATTTTTGAACAAATTGACGAAATAAGGAATGGTCAAGTCTAACAAGCTGACATTCTAGTACGAATAGTACAATAAAATAACAATATTTGTCAATTTTGTTTTAAAAATATTTTTGGTATACAGTTGTTTAGTGATTGTAAATATACGCTTTGCAATTGAATTTCGTAAAAAATGTTTACCCGTTTTTGAGATATAGAATTTTGAAAAAAAAAAAAAATTCAATATTTTTTTAAAAATCCAAACAAAAACAAATTGGACTTTTGATAATCAAATATTGTTAAGGCAATATAAGAGCTCGTCAAAAAAAAATTATTGAAATCGCTTCATAAGTTGCTGAGAAAATTAAAAAAAAAAACAAAATAACGGTTCTATGAGCGGTACCTTTCCGGAGCAATACAAAAATATGTTTTTCTTACTAAAAGAATCCAAGTTAAAAATAAAATTTTAGAGAAAATTAAAAAAAAATCTATCGGTTTATTTTTGAGAAAATTCGAATTTTCGTTTTTTGACCAAAAAAAAATTGTATGGGGGCCACTGTAAGATTTGATCTAAAAAAAATGAAAAAAACTCCTAACGCGAATCTGCTCAAAACCTTCACTTCCAAGTTTGAACTCAATCGACCCAATGGTTTAGGCTGTAGGAGCGTGGACAGACAGACAAAACAGACCGGACGGAATGGCGGGACCCACTTTTTTCGACTTCTCTACCATCGTAATATCATGTTTGATTAAAATCTCGAGTTCGAAATTTTGCACGAATGCAAAACTTGCCATATATGTACTGTACATAGTTCCTATATGTCGCAAGTAAAAATTTCGAACTCGAGATTTTAAAGAAACATGACACTGCGATGGTAGAGAAGTCGAAAAAAGTGGGTCGATTTATTTCAAACTTGGAAACTAAGGTTTTAAGCCGATTGGCTTTAGTCTTTTTTTCATTGTTTTAAGCCGAAAAATGTCAGTAGTGCTAAAAAAAACGTATTTTTGTATTGCTCCAGAACGGTAATTTTAGAACCGTAATTTTGTTTTTAAGTTTTCTTAAGAACTAATGAACCGATTTCAGCCGATTTTCTGTATAAGCTCTTGTACTGACTTAATTGACTTAATAATATTTGATGATCAATAGTGTCATTATTTTTATGGATTTTTAAAAAAAATATTAATTTTTTTTTCGAAATTCAATATCTCAGAAAGGGGTCAACGTTTTTTAACGAAATTCAAATGTGAAATGTATATTAATAAACACTAAATAACTGCATACCAAAAATAGTTTTAAAGAAAAATTTGAAAAAATTTAAATATACAAAAATAAATTTAAGAAAAAATCGCTGCAACGATTTTTGAAAAGAAAATTTAATAAATCAAGTTTTGTTTTTGATTAATTAAATAGCATTTATATTTCTGAAGAAGAACATGAGCAAGTTGGTGCGACCCAATCTTGTATTTTATTTGAATGGGCAGTAGATCTCACCAATAATTGCTATTGTCAGATACCCAACTTTTCGAACTGCAAAAATAGCTTTTGTTTTCCTTCCACATACCAGTCTTGGTTGAAGGATTATTTGATAATGAAATTTTGAGTTTTGACTTATGTTAGTAAAATTACAGAAATTTCGGCTTTTCGGTCTTTTATGCTACTATTATAAACTAATAAGTCTATATTATGTACTTTTCAATATATTTGAAAATTATTCGTTAATAGAACTATATTATTTTAATATTTATTAAAAATGCAATCAAGTGAAATGCTGATAGAACCAAAATCGTTTAAACATACACACAAAAAAAAGTTTAGCTTTAGGCTTTTAATTAGACTAAAATGTGTATATTTTCTATGTTAAACTAACTATCGTTGTCGTTATAGGCTTACACCATACATAGTAGCATATAGATATAATGAAGGAGAGAAATGAGTGATTGGTTTGTTTGCTAAACTAAATTAAGTTACATGCCGATTTAATTTGTTGAACAAACATTGACATTACTGTGCTTGTGCCTATATCCGCCTTGCCTGTATCCAGAGCATAAATGAACTCTAACTGCAAGCTAGAATATACTCTATACTTCGAAACCTATATATACCTACTCAAATATACGTAGATTCTATAGCTAGTATATAGTACTTGTAAAAGCATAAAAATAAACAACATCGACTGCACTAAAAAAAGCATCAAAAGGTGACCAGATTTCTAAAACTACCCGGAGCCGGAGGCAACTATATACCAACGTTACGTACAACAGCAGCCCAACCCTGTAAACGCAAATATTTTTCATTTCAAAGTTTTACTCTCCTATTATTCCACCTGATCAAAAAGCCACAAAATTATCTAGATATATATATGTACATAGACTTTATATATAAAGCGGCGGCATGGCATAAAGTTGGGATTTTAAACCACCCTCTAATAAACATATTGAAATCGTGCACCATTCTCTGGCATCATCAGCATAAGCATCAGCATCAGCATCAAGGCTTGAAATAAGACAAACAAGGTACTTTCAACTTGAACTCTCTGTTGTTTGACTTCCATTACTGTTACATTCAATTAGGTAAATATCGTCAGAGTATGATTAGAGCACTTGAAATTAATTTTATGTTTGGCTAAGATCTTTGCTTTTATCACAATCACAATTTCAATTGAGGAAATGAACTCGCTGTGCTCCTGCTGCTGCTGCTGATGATGGTTTATTGGTTAGAAGTTCACCACCAACAGGACATTATTGTTTGCATTTTATTTCTTCGCATTCGAAATATATGTTCGTACATTCTTTTTGACTACATCAGTCGAAAAATAATAACAATTTAACAAAAACAAACCAAAAAAAAAAATAAAGTAAAATTGGTGTACACCTCCTTTTGTTTCAAGTTTATTTTCAATGTTTCAATGAAGGTCCTTGATGTGTTATTATATGTGAAATAATTGCTTTTGGTTTCCACATCGGTTATTATTAAATGTAAAAGGGGAAATGAAACTCAAGCTCAAGACTGATGATGATGGTGTTGATGCATCGATGGCGATACTGTTGAGGACTTTATGTTTTGATAAACGTTGCATGCAATAAGATATGAGTTGAGTATGCATTTTAAGGACACGGTTCTCGTTTTTGTTTTCGTTCTCTATATGTTTTTGCGGTTTTATTGTTCCCATGAAAGAAATTATAATTGATTGCTATTTATTTTAGAGGACAATTTAGATACGCACATTTGTTAGTAATGATGTTTGTACAATGACAACAAATAATATTACAACATACAACCAATTAATATATGAATTCATATATATAAATGTCCAAAGAGAGGGTTATAAATGTTAGATTAAAAATACACAACTCAACGGGAATGAATCCTCAAGAATTTGGTCAGATGGACATTTTTATTTACCCAACATCATAAGCGAAATATATAAGACTTTTAAGAGGCTTATCTTTAGTTTATTCATCTTTCATAGCTATATTAATATTTTGTACATAAATCGAAAATATTGCAAGTGATTAGAAGACGGTGGATGAAATTTTGATTTTTGTCAAAAATATGTTTTAAGCAACATGAATTTTCGCTTTAGCTTATCTAACAACACGTAGCTCTGATAGCACAAGGATTTACATTGAGAATATTGTGTAATAGATAGTTTTCCTAAAAACGTTTAATTGTGAATAGGCAGCTATTTGGACAGCTGTCACTTTTGAAGCTGTCATCTTTTGATATATGAAAAATTAAAGCATCTTCTCCATACCATTAAAGGCTTTTCTTGAACAATCTCCCATCTCTTTCTGGTCACAGAGAGTATTTGCAGTTCTGTTTTATATCTAGGGCCTATATTTCATAAACATTGACAACTGGTGACAGGTGACCATTTGTTAATTTATTACATCTTGACAATTGTCAAAATCTGTTCCATAAACAATATGACAATTTCGTAGAATTTTCATGTTTTCTTTGCATAGTCATGACAATAAATTGCCGAGTATTTTTCCACGAATTACAATTTACATACATACATACATAGATACATATTTGTCAGTATTTAATTGACAAATGCGAAATTAAACTCAGATAGGGGCCAGTTATAGCTATCATTGAAATCGATCCGGAACATTTTTTTGAATCGATATTTGACGGTGTTTCCCTTTGATAAGAAATGAAAATTATATACTGATCGGTCGAAAATCACACAAAGAATTTTTTTTGAAAAAAAAAAAAGTTTAATTGCGCATTTTTTTTTTCTCTAATAAATGTATTTTTCCATTTTCCGGACGGAAATTCATTTCCCTGAACAGCTGATACTTTTATGTTCAAAAGTGAAACGAATGGTTCTACAGATTCCAATGACAGATTTCTGTCAGTAAACATTTTTCGGTGGATTTCAATCAGGAAATTTTTTTCAATGACAGAAATTTTTAATGACCGCTATAAACGACCTGTCAAAAAATTCTAATTTTTGTTTTGCAATAAATTAAAGCCAAAGATAGCTATAACTGGCGCCTTACGACCAAGTGTAAAATTGAAAGAGTGACAGCGTCCTTTTACTTAACGGCCGGTTATAGCTATCAGTAAAATTTGAAATATCAGGAATCTGAAATGTTTTACTGATGAGCGTTTATAGCAATCAGTAAATTTACGTCATTAAATTAAATGTCACTTCGAGGCTTCGCTCCTCAGACAATTTTTTTACTGTTGCTTTCATCAGTAAAATTTTAAATGATGTGATCGGAACAGTAAAAAATTGGAACACCAACAGTAAAACAAAATGGATTTTTTTTGGTTTTTGGCAGTTAGCTGTTCAGTAAAATGAAATTTCATCATTAAAAAAATTAAAATGGATTTATTAACTAAATAAAACTTTAAATGCATTGTTTCTTTTTAAAAAAAAAAATTGAATATAGGATTCATCTTATTGTATCAATCTTTTGCTAGAAATAAATCTGTAACATGTTCAAAAACTAAAAACAAAAATTTTACTGATGGATTTTACTGATAGCTATAACCGGCCCCTTATAACATCGAAAAAATTGGTCGAGAAACGATGAGAATTGAAACGAAATAGAAAGCACATTTCAAGATTAAAAAATCAAATTGTCACGACAAATTTGTCAGCAAGTATACATAGGTATTGTGTCATTGTATTTTTCTGACAAATTTATCACTTGTCAATATTTTATGAAATACAAATTTTGTTAGATAAGTGTCACAAATTCGTAGAATTGTCAACTGTCAATTTTTATGAAATAGGGCTCAAAGTTGATGACCAAACCATAGACAACGGCGTTTATTCGCCGACTGGGATTCGAATCGTTTGGAAGAGGACCCCAATTTTGGCCGAAAAATCATCTTTAGTGACGAGGTCACGAGGCGCATTTTTGGATGAATGGTTGTGTTAACAAGCAAAGTTGTCGTATGTGGGACGACACCAACCCACGCGAGGTTCACCACGTGATAATGCATCCTCAAAAAGTTACCATTTGCTGTGGTTTTTACGATTTTTAAAAACGAGGCGGTGAGGCGGTCACCGTCAACAGCGAGCGCTACATAACGATGATAACTAATTTCTTACGGCCCAAATTGAACCATATGGACCTAGACGACATGTGGTTCCAGCAGGACGGCCGGCGATACGTGCCACACAGCAAACACCACGACATCTACACACAAAAATCCCATATAATTTAAAAAAAAATACATTTAACGGTCTTTTTTAAATCAAAAATCCTAAAAGAAAATATTTATCACATCGAATATTTTACGCAAAAAAATGATTTTGCCTCTAAAAAATAATTTTATGAAACAAAGAATAACGTTTTGACATCTAGTAATATTTTGAAAAAGATCAAAAATCAAAATCAAAAAATAAAAACCTAAAAATTTTAAAAAATAGATGAATAAATGAAGCTATTAACTTCAAAATTATTTCATTCTGTGCTAAACTTTGTTGTTTACGTAAGATTATAGTCTTCGAAAAATTCAATCTGTATTTAATTATAATAAAAATTAAAAACTTTAAAAAAAAATATGCTACTAAAATTGGTAAAAATTTGTTTTCGACTTAAAATATGATGAACAAAACAAGATATTGAAATCAAACTTATTTCATCATACGCAACATATACATAGTTGTTAACTTTTAGTTATTTTTTTTAAATTTAGAATATTTTTTTTTAGAAAACACGAAAACCTAAAGAAATAACAAAAGATTTATGAGAAATAGTTTTGGACTCAAGTATTAGGAGAACAAAGAAAGCTATTGACTTCAAATTTTGTTTGTCACGCAAAATAGTGTTATTAATATCTATTTTGGTAAAGTTAAAGAAAAATCGACAGACGGGATAGAAAATTATCAGTGTGGTTCGCATCTTTTCTTTTTAAATTGCTATAATAAAAAAACAACCACTCAATTTGTTGGAAAGTCCTTCTTGCATCTTTCGATGTTATTAAAAAAAAAAATTATTTCAAGTCGATATCTCTACTGGTTCTTGAGATATGGACGACGAAAAATGGTATCCCAAATGTACGAATCTTTGAAAACGACGAGTAATGTCAAAAAATTCAATTCGACAAAAGTGACCGATTACAATAACTTAATCCTTTGGGAAATAGTTAATTTTTTTACTTTAAAATGACTGCGAGAAAATGATTCCAATATTTGCAATGCTATATGTAAGGCACGCATCCTTTTGTATACCTCCTGTGTCAGAAAAAAATCAAGAAATCATGGCATTGGACCAGATATAAGTTTTTGAAATTGTATTAATATAAAAATATCTTAGCACTAATTCAAAAAAAAAAATATGACAACATAAGTTTTTGGTTCCGCGCTAATGGCCAACTTTAAGTTTAAAAATAAAACCCGCAAAATCATATGTTCCTAAGTACCTTATCACATTGTCGAATCTTCAAGAAAACAAATCCCGTAATATTCTAGATCAATACATCTATTTAAAAAATATCCTTTATGCGGATCAAAATATAGGTATAAATAATGTTTATCACGGTGATTGCGTAAACCATCTGTTGTTCTCGTATAAAAGACAAACAACAAGAAATTGAAATACTTGTCATTTGTAAGGAGGGCGGGCATCCCCGTCCCCGTCCACTCCCATCACCTTCTGTATGGAGTGTTGTTTGGTGAAAAATGAATGAAAGATGAAGGGTAAAAGTATCCGAAAAACGACAAGATAAAATAGCAACAAAACAAAAATAATAAAAATAAAATAAAAACACAACAAATTGCTACTGGGGTTGCCCACGTAATCGACTCTGCATCTCCTCATTTTATCACCCTGATGTGATGCTACTGGCTTCTGTTGTTTGGTAAGCAATCTTGTATTAGTTTTTCAACCTTGATATTTGCCGGGGTTAACATGTTGTTAATGCGGTACATGACTTCTACACAAAAGCACTCATCCTACCCATTTATATGCGAGTCTCTTATACTCTTTTGGGAAACGTATCAATATTGTGTTAAGGGAGAGTAATGGGAAAGAAATCTGAATTTCAAGACTCTATCCCTTGTTTTTTTTTTTTGCTTTCTATCCCTTATTTTCTATATACAAGCAACAACAACACAACATACCAAATAAACCCACCATCAGTGAGCCCATATTACGCAGGGTTATAAAACCCACCTTATACCTACCACGCGCGCGGTAACGGTTAGACTTATAGGTTTGATGCTGCAGAGAAAGAAAAGCATATTATGATTTATTTCCATTGAGGCTGTAAGGGGTGCGCTACGCACAATCTGCAAACACCAGTCCGGTGGTTGAATCCAGACCATATTGAAAGATTTTCAATATACGAGTCGAGTGTATCTAAGGGTTCGCTATACTTTGATATGCAATACTCTATGGATGTAAGGGTAATCCCGTGGGAGATAGTTAATCGTATTCATTGCCATAAAATGGCAAACGAGTAGTTTCGATATGGAAAATCGTTCTAATCTTTAAGTTGATTATATGGGCGGGATGAACCAGTTATATTTATTAATACGATCAATTTGATGTTCCTTTTTGCGTTAGTAATATGCACTTTGCACCGGATTTTCATTTTTAATATTCCAAAGATAACATCATAAGGGTTATATAGTTGGGTATTAGTAATGTTGATGTTTTTAACATTGATATGTACACGTATATGTCAGTTCTATACACCTCTCATTGTTTTTACATTTTCGAAACAAGTGATTTCTGTTCTTTAGATGTATGTATATTGTATATGACCATAAGAATATGAACATACAAAATATGCAACACATGGTGCATGTAGTATTGTCCATATAGTGTGTTTGAATTTAGGGAGTTTCGATTCGGATTCGATAAAGTCTAGCAGATTACTTTCAAATAATATTCATTAATGTGGAACACATGAAAGAGCACTTAAAGGGGATGGTTGTGGCTCAAAACCCGGAAGGTAGGTAGGTAGATGTTATTTTTTTTTTTTTTCAGTTTATAACAGCATATGTCCATTAGAATGCAATTTGGAAGCAAAGTGATTTTATTTTTGTTAACAGATATGATAACGGGTATGTATGTTAGGTACTTTTGAAAAAGAAAAAAAGAATTAACAACTGGTACACAGTTCATATTTTGACAAGTGTTCTGCATGTCAAATCATCCCTTGGAAGAGTTAGATGTTATCCGACAAGAGTGATAATGGTTATTAATTTTTTGAATTGAGATTCCGCCACCACTGTGTCCATATTTATAATATTGAAATAGGGGTGATGTTATAGAAAAATATTTATGCAGGTATTAAAACTGGTTATTAATTAAAAATCAGTGTAAATCAGTACCTATTTTTAGTGTTCGTAATCAAAATAAAAGTGAAACATTTTGAAGAACACAATGGGTGTATTTAAAACCATATTTATCATATTTTAAATAACCCTTTAATGTTGTTAGAAGGACAGGTTTGAAAACCACAACGATGACGTGGGCAATAGAAAAGACTAAACTGAAATTGTGAAGCATGAATTTATAAAATGAAATTGATTGTGTATGGGGATGGATTTTGGGTTTTTGGTTTATTTTGATTTTTGAAAAAGTTAAAATTTTACGAAAATATTACAATATGTAAAATGTATACTGTGTGTCTTTTTTCTTGCAGTTTGGTCACTTTAAAAGAAATGTAAATAAGATTGATGGTGCTGGTATATTTGCACTGTCTATTTTGTTGAAATTAGGAGAAGAAACATCACTTTTGATAAGAACTTTAACTAGTAGTGACCAAAAACTCAAAAAATAAAGTGAAAAAATTTGCATTTTCATTAAAATTCAATTTTTAACTACAATAGATGAACATTAAATTTCGCCTGTTATCATCTCGGCAACGAAAAAACCGTGTCCGTGGCATAATGGTTAGTGCGTTGGACTGTAAAAGGCCTTTGACACCGTATGGTTAGAGGGTCTTTACCTAAAACTGAGCAGGCTTGGCATAAGCAAGCCATTGTTGTATATACTTTATGATATGCTTAACGGTAGAAAGTTTGTTGTCAAAAGTGGCAATGTAACTTCTAACACAACATTCTTAATTAAAAATGGTCTTCAACAGGGAGCGGTGAATTCGCCGATTCTCTTCAGCATTTACACCAGCGATCTGATAGGTAGTCTTACAAAGGCAATTGCGTATGCCGACGATCTAATTGCGTACAGAACGGCCCGAAAGGTTGAGGTTATTAGAATTCTCTTGCAGCGTGATTTCGACAAGATTCAGCGATATTGCGACGACTGGAAACTGAAAATAAATGTCCAGAAGTCGGAGACAATTCTGTTCCGGACTCCGTTGGCTAGGGCCACGAGGGATACTTGCAAGAATTGGCGCAAGATGGTTATCGTTGATCTTCACGGGCAGCCATTAGCGAGCAAAAGTGTAGTGAAGTACCTCGGTATTTGGTTAGATCAGTATTTGTATTTTGACAGACATATAAATGCTGCTCTGACCAGGGCCAGAGGAGCCTTCGCTCTGACGAAACGGCTGTTTTTTAGCAGTCGGCTTGACCCCAGAGTGAAGGTAATTTGCTACATGGCCCTCATACGGCCGATGATCGTTTATGGTTGTCCTGTGTGGTTCAACGTTGCCCCTTCCCAGATGGAGAAGTTCCGGGTGTTCGAGCGGCAGTGTTTACGACGCTGTACCAGCTTATATCGAACAGTCGAATCTTCTTACGTGCATTACTATTCCAACGAGGTCCTATACAACGGGGCTCGAACCAACAGAATTGACAATTTCGTGATAAAACTCGTTCGAGGTCACATTGCAAGAGCTATGTCTTCGACCAACAATTTAATTTTCGGGGCGTTCTATCCGAACGACGAGTATTTTGAGAGTGCACGCTTGAGCGGCTTCATTCCACCAGAAGCATTCCTCTTCTTAGATAGATGCGGTCTGATACAGGATAGATTGGCAGTTCCGCTAATCTACCACGTCAGACGACGAACCGTGGATAGGCGACTCCTGTACAATCGGGACGTCATGGCACAAGGCGGAGCAGAGCTCCTTCGGTTCAGTAGGGCTGTGTCCGAACGGGACCGAACTGATAGGGTGAAGCAGGAGAACCAATTTTGGTGGCTTCAATCGGCACTTGATAGTGGGTAGTCGGGATGGGCCGGCTTACATACTTGTTTTATAGTTTTAGTTTTAAGTAGAATAGGCATGGTGACACAAAAAAAATATTTAAAAAAAAAAAAACAAAACAAAAAAAAAAATACAAAAAAAATTAAAAAAAAACACGCAATAAAAAAAAATGACAACAAAATATGAAAAACAAAAAACGTTAGATAGTTAGATTTGCTGCTGTGGTTGTTCTAGTTTTAAGTAGTTTATAGGTAGAATAGGTAGTTTTAGTTAGCTTTAAGTTTTATATTAAGGACTTTATTTTAAGTAGTTTTTAAGAAAAAATAAAAAAGGATATTGATATTAGTTTTTTTGAAATTTTCTAATGAATACAAAAATAAATAAAATGAAATAAATTTAAAAAGATCTCTTAGGGCCGAAAGGCATTAGCATTAAGTATTATTATTTAACTTAGAGTGTCCGTATGGGACCAGTAAGTTAGTTGTAAGTTATGGTTAATTAGGCTAGTTTTATGAATTTTTGTCTAGCTTTAAGATAGATCTAAGATTAAATTAATAAAAATGAATTTGAAAAAAAAAAAAAGTGCGTTGGACTGGGTTCGATCCTTGCCTGTGCCATCTAAATTTTTTTTTCACGGGTACTGCCTCTTACGAGGAATTGACAAATCCTCCAAGAGTAATTCTTGTCATGAAAACTGCTTTCTCAAATTAGCCGTTCGGATTCGTCTTAAAACTGTAGGTCCCCTCCATTCCTGACAACAACAACTCGCACACAGCAATGGTTGAGAGTTGTAAGTCACTAGGACCTAGTTCTCAACAGACTGTTGTGCGCCACCTAATTAATTTTGTATGCAGAAGATCACAGCCATATGTTTATATCGATTAAACATGAAAAATAATTACCTCGTACAGCTTTTATTCATTATCTTCAAAGTTAGATCTCAAAATTCTATAAACAAAGACTCCATAATAATCAAACAATACCTACATTTTATTTTGATAAAATTAAAATCTGAGTGATTCTATTTCCAAAACTTTTATGAAACTCATTTGACGTCGGGCGTATTTATACAAATTAGGAAACCTGGGCAAGGTTATACAACATAAAGATAATCTTTTGACAGTTACCTTTATGTTATTTAATCCTTTTATTCAAAAGATTCAAACAAAAAAGGCACCAGTTCAGTGAGAATTATAAAGTCCCATGTGCTCAACTCATACACATTTTACACTTGTTACCCATCACATGAATCACGTTCACGTGTCGATGAACGTTCGCTAATTGAAAATAAGTCGTTATTGTGTGTGCAGCGTGTAGACCATTTTCCTATTTTCATATTCATTTTCCTACCTCTTATAACCCTCTTGTTGTGATGCAAAAAGAAGAAAAAAAAAAAACAGCCCTAAGTGTTGTTTTCTTGTTAGTACAAATGGAAACAATTAAACAATTTCCCATTGCTCAAAACACACTTCAGAAATGTCTATAGGTACTCTTGCCGCATGTGACAGTCGTCCTTTTTTGCATTGAAGTTTCTCATGAAGACGAACGACGAGGACGACAATGACGGTATATAAATGACGAGGGGTAGTTCACCATACAGCTATACCTACTTAAACATAGCTGCCTTTATTACAGCCACTTAAGTTCTGTGTTTGTTCCCTCTGCTTCTTTTTAACCAACTTTTATTTTTAATGTTTAATGGAAGAATAAGGGCGATGAGCAATTTGAATTTGTCGTACATTGTACCTCCATACCTAAGTGTATTGCTTTGCTGTTAATTTCCAAATGAGCCGAAAAACCACCATACCACTCGACGACACACCGGACGATAGTTACGGTTACCGCTTTGATGATGGAAAAATTGAAAAAGTTTTACGAAGTTTGTTTTCTTTCTGTCAATTTGAAACTTAAAGTTCAAATGAAATGTCAATTTGAAAATGACAGTTGGAAAATGAAGATTGACATAGGACGGAGATAGTGATAATGTTATGCTTCTGGTTTGAGATTGTTTTAAGAACACCGTTCTTGTAGCTATATTTAATCTCCTTTTTAACAATTAACTTCAATGTATTCACTTTGTTGATACTGACATTTGTTTGACAATATGTGAGAAATCTGCGTTCGATCGATCCCACATATATAGGAGATATAACGAGTAATCTAATTTAATTTGTGAACACACCCTTTCACTATGTAATCATATAACTGTAATTGTCAATTTATTCAGTAAACTCAAGATTTTAATCATGGTAAAGTACATAAACGAACAACGTCTAAAAATAATAAACATTTTCTACAGAAATTCGGAGTCGGTGACCACAACTTTACAAGTGTTAACTCTTTGAAATTTCGATCGTAATTCTCGCCCTATTCAATAGCAAGCTTAGTACAAAAAATTTGAGTTAACATATCCCCGTTGTGTTATACTGCGGTTGGTAGAAGTGTCAAAAATATAGCTGACGTTCAAATGAATCAATTCTACTGGTGTCCTCAAAGAATTCGGCATCGTTTAGACCACGTAAGGACCTTGGTTTACACCCATCACACTGATCTAGTTGACTCAATAATTGAACCCGATGACCTATTTGAAGTGACGTACCATAGTACGTTCTCCGATTGTCAACTCCTTATTGGAAAGCCTTATGGAGCTGTTGATAAAAAACAAATCCAAAGCTATACAAGTATTTTTGGGATATGTATGCATGTGGCTATCAGAACAGCTGATTCAAACTATGGTTCGATTTGAATTAACCCGAACATTGATGGGTTGGGATCGAAATACTGTATGGATCAAAATACTGTAGTGCGCACTTTTTTACATAATCAAAACGATTTTTATTTTTTAGCCTTATTTACAGCATTTTGAAATACAGAATTTTGAAAACAGAATACTTTTTTAAGAAAACATCATAATAATTTTTTATTAGCATAATGTTCTAATATACTTTCCTTGAACAATAACATATGTATGTGCCTAAACCTATATGATAATTCATAAGTCTTCGAAGTAATGAAAACAAAAGTTATGCAAATGGTATCTTCTTTTTATTTTCTCTTTCTCATTTTCTTCTTAGTTATTTGTTTCTCTCTCACATTTTTACATGAATTGTTCCTATCATAATCAACAATTGCATAAACAATTGCACCAAACTAATTGATCTGTCAAAACTTCCAGTATTATACAGTATTATGAGATACAGTATTTTGACAATATAGCATTTTGAAACACAGTATTTTAAATGTACAGTATTTTGAAATACAGAACATTAAACATACAGTATTATGACCATACAGTATCGTACAGTATCATACAGAATTTTGACCATACAGTATTTTAAAATACAGCATTTCGACCCGCTCTCAACATTGATTTCAAACTTTTCCTATAAATTAATAAGAATGAGAGAAAGTAGGTATGTGTCAGATTTATCAAAGGTAATCAACACACTTACCTTACGTTTTGACATAAAGTGTAAAACACATAAGGACCAAAAACAATTATTTTTCCAATAAATGTTGACAACTATTTCCTAAGAGGTGGCAACCATAATTATAAAATCAGCAATTTTTCAGTTATAGGTAGGTAAATTTCGACAATATTGTTCGGAAAGAAGAACAAGTGTGACTCAAATTGATCTAATCTAAGTTGCATGAAGTTCAAGACAATGCAAACGCCAGTCGCCAAACGCCAAACGCCAAACGCCCTTGACGGCTCAAGTACCTGTGTGTGTTGTGTACATATATTTAAATTGAAGTAGAGGTTTATTTTTATCAACTTGCGTTGTTGTATTTTGTATAACGGAGGACGAAGGGTTGGCCGCTTTTGGTGGATGTCTACTGTCTGTCGCCTTGCCCCTCGAGTAAAGGCACGTGACTGTCATCGGCGCGATGTGCGTACGTCCAAAAATCGTGTCTCTGATTAGGTAATACCGGATATATGCATTTGTAAACTATATGTACGGTATGTTGTGCGTGAAACTAATAAAATTATTAACCAAAAAAATTGGGTCTGATCGAATTATCGACTCGTGTGTATCAAATTGGTTGAGTGGTTTAACCAAAAAAAAAAAAACAAATAGACATAACAACTAAATCACCTGTAATGGTCTTTGAGGGGGGCCACTCATGCTATGGTGGTACATGACGTCGTGTTTTATCTGTGAGGGCATTTGCGAATGGGCATGTGTGTTCTGGTGTTTTTGGATATCGACAGCTGCTAATGCTTCTGCTCTGCTTAGAATCCCATCGTTCAGTCCGGCAAATATGTCACCCTAGAGAAAAGAAAATAAATTTTAATCAAAACACTAAAGTAGGCAGGTATTACATTTACAATAGAAGGAAAACTATAACAGTACAATTTTTTCGCCGTAGGTTTTTCTTTTTAGCATTGTTTTCTAGTATTTCTATGGAAAAGGCAGGTCAGGTGAAGGTCTTTCTTTCTTGATTTATTGACAGTAACTTTATGAAATATGTTCTCTTTAGGACACAATATACATATATGTACTTATGTATCTATAAGTGTAATTAAATAAAATAGAAATCGTGTCTTTTTGAAATGAAGATCGATGGAACATATACTTTATAAGGCTCAATGGTGTTTTTATTTATATATTATTTGGAAAAGTATCAATTTAACAACTTTAATTAATAAATCTGGTAATTCTTTTTAGATAACCAATCGTTGAAAGTATATGGAAAACGATTTTTAAAACGAAGAATATTAATTTGTAAGGGATCAGTTATAGCTGTCATAGGTTTACATAATTTAAACCATTCATTGGAATTTTGTTGACAGATTGGTTATAGCTTTCATTGAAAATATCTGTCATTGGATAAATATTTCCTGATTGCAATCAAGCATTTCCTGATTGGAATAAAGCATAAAGCATAAAGAGCTATCATTGAAAACAATCCGGAAAAATGTTATGCATCGATAGATTAGAAATAAAAATTATATACTGATCCATCGGAAATCGCACAAAGAATCTTTGTTGAAAAAAAAGTTAAATTGCGCAGTTATTTTTCGCTAAAAATGTATTATATTTCTCGGACGGAAATTCAGTTTCCTGAACAGCTGATACTTTTATGTTCAGAAGTGAAACGAATCGTTACCTATACTGATTTGTGTTTCAATTTAACACAATTCCAATGACAGCTTTTTGTCAGTACAATTTTTACGGTGGATTTCAATCAGGAAATTTTTTTCAATGACAGAAATCTTTAATGCTGGCTATAAACAACCTGCCAAAAAATTCCAATGATGGGTTAAAACGCGATATAAAAATGAAGAAATAAGTAAATAGGAATTCTATGTACATGTACATATAATATCAATCTCAAACTCCAAAAAAAAAAAACAAAAAAAAAACATATTTTTTTTTAAATTCAAACAAATCGCTTGAGTTTGAGGTAGGTTTTGATAATATGAACAATCATGGAAAATTTGTTTAAGTTATCTTGAAGGGCTTGGATTGTAGAGCTACCTGACGGTTGAAGAATTGAGTTTTCAGAAAAAGGACCAAACGCGTACCAAAAAATGCCTAACTTTCCATCCGTCTAAGCAACTTTAAATGGAAACCAAGGCACTTAATCCCGTTTTAAGAATTATTACCTTAACATCATTGGAAAGAGAAAAGCTCCGACACAAGAACTTATCCCGATCAATCAAAAGGATAATGTTGTATATATGTACTAGCGGCCCGTCCCGGCTTCGCACGGATAGACAAAATTAGGTACAGATATTTAAGTTATAAGCATGCTAATTAAAACGACCACGAATCACTAAATTAGAAAAAATTGTATGCTTATCTTAAAGCCTCCCTGTACCCTACGTTGGCTGTGGTATTTCTAGGTGGCAACAAAATGTATTAATTTTCAGGAGATCCTACTCGAGAAAGTGCCACATACAATTTCCCATAGGAAAAGCACTCTTTCCTGAAGTCGATACCAACTATGGAAAAAGTTTGTCCCTGGGATTTATTTATTGTTAGGGCAAAGGATATTTTTAAAGTGATCTGTAACCTTTGAAAAGATATGGGCAAATCAGTTGGTATCATTGGAATCCGCAGAACATGTTTATCTCTTAATTCTTTGATCAATAGTCTTGTACCATTACACATATTGGGAGGGCTTAAATTTCTTAAAAGCATAACAGGTGTACCTAGCGGACAAAATTGTGAATCTAAACCATTCTCAGATCCCCTTGAACACACACAAAAAATTTCATCAAAATCGGTCCAGTCGTTTAAGAGAAGTTCAGTGACATACACACTCACAGAAGAATTATATATATTAAGATGTATGTAAGCTAATTGTGTAAAATAATACACAGCTATGAAATTAGGTGACCCAACAGTCCGTAGAGAACTATAGGGCCTAGTGACTTACAACTCTCAACCATTCGGTATTCCTGTGTGCGGGTCCTACAGTTTTTCTGCCGAATCCGAACAGCGAAATTGAGAAAGCACTTTTCATGGCAAGAGTTACTCTTGGAGGATTTATTAATTTCTCTCAAGAGCCAGTACCCGTGAAAAAATTGTATGTGACAGAGGCAGAGATTGCACCCAAGACCTCTAGCATGACAGTCCTAAGCACTAACCATCTGCATACCATCGCATCGTGATCATAGTCTTCCATAAGCATAATAAACCGTACCGAAATCATGTTCAACTATTTCTTAAAATAAATTCAAAGTTCCATAAAATTTGGCTTAGCCTATTTAAAGATAATTTTATTTCCTTATTAAATTTATTAGTAACTTCGTTTAACTGGAATAAGTCAAACGATACTTTATACTTTATAGATATTTTATACAATTTAATTTAGTTTATAAAATATTTTCAACATATCTCATATTTTTTAAATCTAATGCGGGTAAGTAGATATAAAAGAAGTGTGTACTGTACAACTGTATGTACTTATATACGAGTACATTATTTTGAAGGCATGTGTGGAGGATAAAAAACAAATCAACACATTATATTTATTTAAGGTAAAAAATTTGTAGGTACGAGGACGAGGAGTGCCCGATGACGATGACGACAAGTAGTGTAAAAAAAAAAAATGATAGCTTTTCTATCGTCATCCATCAGGGAACAAATAAGGGGGCGCATTCATTCACTGAGCACTGAGCAGCAGTATAAGAAGAAGACCTTGAAATATTTATGAGATGTCTGGCCAATTTTTAATGAGGCCAACTTTCACTCCCTCTCTCTATATATATCTTTCTGAAAGTAGATAGATATATCTTAAGTACATATATCTACCTACACCTACATATACATGCAATAATCAGCTGAGATGTACATACACACATACATGTGTTTAGTATCTAAATGATTTTTCTTATCTGATATTTTTTGTAGATAGGTTTGAGTTTATCTGTATACATGCGGTATTTTATTTACGCACAGAACATATGGAGTATAAAAAACCCCCCATCTTCAATTATTTTATTCTGAGAAAAATGAAGACAAATTTTCAAAACATTTGAACTACAGAATGTACCTGTACAAAAATTATGTGTCTGTAGTGTAGGCACAGGGTGGGACAAAATTTTTCTAATTTTAAAGAATCATAACGCTTCTGATTTTTTTCTTTGCTCTTTTTTAGGTTCCTGCTAAAAGAAACTTGGAAGATTAACTAAAACGAACTACAGCATTTAAGAGAGCACTAAACTAGTTTAATTCTTAACCCAAAGAGCTTATGGCTCAAAATCTCCAAGGTTGCAAATTTCAAAATTGGTTTTATGACAAAAAAAAATTGCAAGTTATAATGATGGCTTTTAGCTTATACTATTTTAAAATTTGTATATTAATAAACGTTGACAGGGCAGCGCACAGAATTCTATACTTTTTTAGTAATATTTGTTGGTATTAAATATCTTACAGAAAACCATCAATTCGGGAACGTTTTTCTAAGTTTGATAAAATCAACAAAAACAAAACAAAGCACATAATTTAAGCTTTTTTTAATAACACGGGTATATTATGTATATACTATATTAAATAAACAATAATGAAAATAATACATACAAAATCTTCTACAGGCAAAGTACGTCAAAACAATGTCCGGGAACGTTCCCGAAATGACCGTTTACGAAATGACGATTTCAAATAAGCGAGCATTTTGAATATACGGCCGGCGGCGTGCCGTACATTGTTACATTGTTATTTCGTGTCCTAAAAAAGAATTTCATCAATAATTAAATGTAATAAATACGTTCACGGAATGACGGACTATTGATGTACGCTCTACGAATAATGAATAGAAAGGTGCTTACCATTTAGATATAATTTATTTTACGATAAATACTCTGACAGCCCGCTTTGTTATTGTTGTCTTCCTCGACTGACGTTTGACACCGAATGGCTGCGTTCACATAAAATTATTTTTGATCGATTTATCGATATGTTCATTGAAATGACTTGTGCGGTATCGGACGTTTGTCCGATTTTTGAATTTTTATAGTTAAAAATAAATTATCTTTTAGTATCCTTTCTAAAACTTGATTTTGTATACAAATTACGGTGTATTAAGTAATGACCGGGGTTAAATACCTTAAATTTTTCAATCATATTTTGGACTTGTTGTTGAATATTGTACATTAGGATGCATTCCCGAAATGATTTTCTATGAATGTATATTGCTTTCATTTAAAATTAACTTTATTAATAAATTATATTGTTTGATGGACAAACAAAACAGGATAGTTTTAGTATTTTATTAATTTTTTTTCTCAATTAAGTCCAGATTTAAGACATTAAATTGCTAGCAAAGCCAATTCTGCACCTTGATAATTTTAGGCCTTATCGGCTTCATTTTAATGGGCCAAATCCATCTTGTGATTGTTTCACTCGTTTAACGATTTCGTCAATAAAGATCGTAGTTGATCTTCTTTTAGCTGGCAGACCTTGCACTGATCGAACTGAAGCGAACGTGAAACGATTTATTGGAAGTCTAGTGAACAGTTTAGAAACATTGACACAAAGACGCTCTTGTTAACTTCAAACTTGGTGTGTTCGCAGTTCATTTTGAAGAGTTTTATGAACGGAATTGCAGCTGTTTTCATCATACAAAAGGGCAAGAATTAAAGACAGGAGATGCTCAAGAACGTATTGTTTACTCTGTTCGTTTATAACAAATGGCAAGGCATGCAAGGAATGGCCAATTCATTGGCCACTCCGTAATTCTTAGGTATTTAGAATCAATTCCAAAGCACACAGACTACACCATCCCCCAACTGCAATTCGACAGAAATTTCCAGATTTCTATACCTCCCAGATCTTTCTGGGAGGATAGGACATTCCTGGAAGAAGAGTCAATCCATTTTTATACTGATGGTTCAAAAACAAAGGAAGGGGTTGGTGGAGGTGTGTACTCTGAACGACTGAAATAAAGTCTCTCATTCCGCCTTCCTAATCATTGTAGCGTGTTCCAGGCGGAACTTTTAGCGATAAAAGAAGTCTTGTCCTGGCTTAAAGAAAACGTGATATCAACATCTGATATCCGTTTTTTCACGGATAGTCAGGCCGCTATCAAATCTCTGGACTCTGTCTCTACAAACTCTATAACAGTCCATAACTGTAAAGCATCTCTAATGGAGATGGCAAAACAGTTCAATATTCACCTTTGCTGGGTGCGCCGGGCCATAGAGACATTCCAGGTAACTGTAAGGCAGATGAACTCGCCAGGAACGGTACAGTGCAGCCCATCTTACCACGTTTGGCAAATACTGGCATACCAATCCATACTTGTAAACTGTTGCTAATGCAAGACGCTGTGAAGAGGGCAGGCACCAGGTGGAACAACATCACCACGTGTCAGGTCACAAAAAACATCTGGCCAACACTAGATTTAAAACGTTCAAGGTGCTTGCTATCTCTAAGCAGATCGCATATAAGCTCGATAATAGGTGTCTTAACCGGACACTGTCTAATAGGAAAGCACGCCACGTGACTAGGCGTACTCTCAAATGACTTTTGCAGAAGCTGTATGGACGAGGAAGAGGAGGAAACAATTCTTCATCTTCTCTGTACATGCCCTGCTCTGGCTCGAAAACGCAAGAATTACCTAGGAGAATTCTTCCTTAACGATCTAAACGATCTATATCATATCAGCATAATCAGCCTCTCACGTTTCGTAAGGGACTCAAATTGGTTCCATTGAGCTTAGAAGGAAGCCTCAAGATTCATGTGGTATCACAATGGGCCATTAAACTGGCCTAAGTGTGTCCGATTCCATCATGGACAGCCATTTTAAACCTAACCTAACTCTACCAGCATTTGCTGATGATCCTGAGATGTGGTTTCTGCAAGATGGAACTACGGCGCATAGTGCTCGCACCAAAATGATGCTACTGAGAAGAATTTTCGGCGGGCGAATAATCCGGATTCGACAGAATCAAACTTATTTCTGGGGGGTCATTTGAAGGGTAAAGTGAACGTACATACAAAAATCGCAAAACCCGGATCTGAACGAGGACGAAGCGAAATGGAAAACGCTCTAGAAAGAGAGTGCTCATCATAACAGATTCATAATAGTCCATTCTTAAAAACTGCTAAGTCTATAAAATGTATTGCCGCTTTAAAATCAGTAGTCACTTTTGACCCACCCTGTACTAAATAGTGCTATATAGTATGTCTTACCTGTACTGTGATGTATTTATGTACATATTTCATACATGTTTGAAATTGGAAAAGTTTTCTTCGGAACTGACCAAAATACAAAAAAATAAGTATCTTTGTTGGCTTGGAATTCCCCCTAAAAGAAATTGGTAGGACATTTTTCGTAGGTATGTCGACAGTGTCCCGTCAATACTCGGACTCTTTATTTAGTACTCGTAGTTGTCTGTGTTATTTCAACAATAATAATAATTCGTCCCAATACCGAAATTACTCGTAAATATACCTGCGACACAAAGTAAATAATTATATATTTTTTTTTTGTTTTTGATTCAATAATTTCGACGAAAAAAAGAGAGGAATAAAAAAAAACCTTATGTTATGTTGAAGTGACGTATTCTGACAACACTAATGTCAAGCACAATGAAATGTCATTCAAGTATCACCGCACAAATTATATTTCAGTCAAGACAGAGCCAAAAATTACCAGGATTCATACATTTCCTTATTTTGTTTTTGTTGCTTTTGTATACGTGTGAGGTTAACATGCATGCAGTGGCTACTAAAATGCGCCACTTGACGTAGAATATGGCGTGACCGGAAGTAATTTGTGGCTAAATAAACATTAATATCCTGCGATTCGAACAAGTGCAACTTGAACGACGACGCGACGCTATATAGAAATATGTACATACACTCCCCCACAACCAAATGCCACATCGTTAGAGCTTAATTTATAAAAATTTATTTTGTGGGTCAGAGAGCTTACATATATATCTATACTATGCGAGTAGTTTGATTTTGATTAGGGTGGATAACCATAACATGTGGTCACTTGTACACATGTACATACTTGCAGACAGAAGTTGATGTACTTACTACTTACTAGTATATCGTAAGAATATGAGTGCATGGTTTTGCAAAATGTGTTCCTGCAAGGATATCTTCTACATATGTAATAAATACATTCAACCATATTTGTAAATTCGAAAGAGTATTAATATAATTGCCTATATGAAGAGCTATAACCCCTTGAAAATATAGATACAAGAAAACTTATTCTAAATATATGCGTAATTCTATCAATTGCTGTTGATGAAAGTTAGAGATCCTTAGAGTTCAGTTAAAATCAGTTATAGAATTATCAATACTCCAGACACCCAGAAAGTACCTTAAAAATAAGACCTACGCTAGATATAACTTTCTTGACTTGATATTGACCAATTAAATATATTTCCTTTTAGTTTTATAGTTATGAATAGTTGTACACGAGTTCATATCCTTCAATATTTTGTATGTTTATTTTTACGGTTTGATTTGTCAAATTCAAAATTTTGACATTGCATTGTCTGTTATTTCTTTATACCTTTTGTTCGTCTTCCTTCCGTAACTCAAGCACCACCAAGAATTTGAAATTAAAACAAATATAATATCAAAATCTTCAGGAAAATACTTTCGAAGCAATAATAGTGTGTTGGTTTTTACTTTAGTAAAGGGTGTTTTTTTTTTGGACGTATGTTTTTCAAGAATAAATAAAAATAAGAGTTTGCCATTAAGTTTTTTAAAATTATTTCAGGAAAGTGGCTTCCTTAACTGGCTCAAATAAATTTCAACAGAGATCCCCAATTTTCGACCACTTTTTTCATCAATAACGCCCCAAATATCTGCGTTAATCCTCTCAGGCTTACCTGTGTGGGCAAGCGACTTCATACAAATAGTCCAGCTGTGTTAAATCGCGCGATTTTGGAGGCCAAAAATTTCCCTCAATAAATTGATTATTTTGTTGAGTCATGCGAACCAAACCAGTGTTTTGGTAATAAATTTGCACGATTTGCAAATGTTGTTGTTCAGTCTATTATTTATGAAATTGAAAACCAAATTGAACATAAATCAATTGATATAGCTGTCAAAAATACTACATAGTATTACACGGCATATAGGATTTAAAAATTTTCCTCAGTGGATAGTTAAAAATTGTAATGATTTGTGCAATGTTTTCTATTATCTTTTTTACTTTATATGAAACATAGAAAACATAGAACGACAAAATTGAAAAATGTCCCAATCAGAACATAACTTAATTAACGAAAAATTATCTATTCAAAGAATTTACGCTCCTTTTAGAAATATGATACCAAATTAGAAAATGACAAAACAAATATTAAACACAAAATTCCAAATTTTAAGAACAAATTGACGACAAAGTGCCAATCTGAAATTTTAAAATTTATTAAATTTGTTCTTAATTTACTTGCATAACAGAAATTCAGTTTAAGTAATGTTTTTTACGAATACGTAAACAAACATTACTTAAACAATAAACAAAAGGTAATATTTAAAAAAAATTCATTATCTCAACATTTCATCGCACAAAATTAAGCGTACACTTTGTATTTATGGCTTCTAAAATCAAGTTTTCAAAAAATGTACTTCTATGTTTACTTGTTTTTTAAATTGAATTTGAAACCAATGTTCGTCGCAGAAATAATTCTCATTGAAATATTTACTTCCTCATTTTTTTTGGAAATGGCAGAGAAAAGAAAAGAAACCGACATTGCTACAAGACAATTATTTTTAAAACTACATTTAAGCAATAAATCTTTACGTGAAATTGGCGAAATCGTGGGCCGAACACATTCAACGGTCCAAAAAAATACTTAACAAATATCGGTATGAAGGTACGACCCTAAACAAGCCTGGAAGAGGACGGAAAAAAATCTTTTCTCAGGAAGTCGAACGAGTAATTTTAAGAAAATTCAAAGTAAACCCCAAAACGAGTGTACCAAACTTGGCGGCCGAAATGGCGGCCCTTATTGAAAGACCAGTTTTAACCGAAACTGTTCGTCGCATTCATCGGAAGAATGATTTTAACGGCAGAGTTGCTCGGAAAAAACCTGTTTTTTCCAAAATTAATAAGCGAAAATGTCTTGAGTTCGCTAAAATGCACCTCAACAAATCCCAAAATTAACTTATTTGGGTCTGACGGAAAGTAAATTGTTTGAAGAAAACCCAATACTCAGTTCAAGACAGAGAATTTGCTTGACAATGTTAAGCTTGGGGAGGAAATGTTATGTTATGGGGGTCAATGGTGCCAAATGGGACTGGAAACTTAGAATTTATTGACACAATCATGGACAAGTAGAAATTTTTGGACGTTCTTAAAAGAAATATGCGTCAATCTGCAGAAAAACTGAATTTATCAGCAACTTTTTACTTCCAACAAGGTAACGATCCAAATCACACATCGTTTGTTGTGAAGGAATGGTTGCTGTATAATGCCAAAAACCAGCACAAGACCACAGTCATCGAACCTCAATCCCATCGAGCATTTGTGGGAAAAAATAAAGCGAAGGTTGCAGAATTGCAACCCAACCAATAAAAGTCAATTGAAAGCGAAGATTACGGATTTTTGGAAAAATATATCCCCGTCTTTTACTACAAAATTGTTGAATCAATGCCTATTGAATTTAAACAAAAAAAAATATTTGCTATTATATAAATCTAATGTGGCATCACTGATTAAAATAAAATACTTTTTCACTGTTCAATTCAGAAAACATAGTAACATAAGAATTTGAATTTTAAACGGGGAAATCCCTTCTTAAGTACTGTATGTTTTTGTATCCTATTTTTCTATCATTCTGAATTAAAACGTTGTAGAAGCAACATTAAAAGAGTTTGAAAAGTGTTTGTGTTTTAACTTAAAATCTAATAGGTTATGGGCCCAGTTCACGAAAGAATTGAAAATAAAGTGACTGTGGAATAAATTGAATTTAAGAACAATATTAAAAAGTAAATTAAAAACAAAAAGCATTAAATCACAATAAAATGGCTCATGAAATTAAAACCAAATCCAAACGAAATATTGAACCGTTCAACGGTGAGAAATATAGCATTTGGAAGTTTCGCGTGCGTGCATTAATAGCGGAAGAAGACGCACTAGAAGTATTGGACGAATTAACACCATTGGAACCAAATGATGAATGGAATAAGAAGGAAAGAATTGCCAAAGGTATAATCATTGCACATTTAGGTGACTCCATGCTTAGTTTTGCACAAGGGCGAACAAGCGCAATTGGCATCATGATCAAACTTGATGAAACTTATGCAAGACAAAGTCTTGCAACTCGTTTAATCATGGAAAAAAAGCTGCTAAGCTTAAAATACAAAAATGACGCACCGCTAACAAGCCATATAGCGATTTTTGATAATATGATAATAGAATTTGAATCAGCCGGTGAAAAAATGAAGGAAATGAATAAAATTGCCCGATTGTTATTAACTTTGCCGAGCAGCTACGATCCAGTTGTTACAGCAATACAAACAATTTCAGATGACACACTCACATTGCAATTTGTTAAAAATCGAATCTTGGACTATGAAATAAAATTGCGAAGCGAGGAGACTGATACGAGCGCAAAGGTTTTGACTGCGCAAACAATCGAACAACAAAAGGTCAAACTACGGGGTCCAAAGAAAAGTGGAAAACCTTTCAAACCAAAACCCAATAATAACAATCACCAACCATACAACAACTTTAAATGGAATAAAAATCACAAACACAGCAAACCAGAAAATATTAAATGTGATTTCTGTGGACGCAAAAATCATGACAAGAAGAATTGTTTCTTTTACAAGCGTTATAGCCAAGCCACCCATGAAAAGGATAGAATGGCCCAAACTGCTATATTCAAAACAAACGAAAGCATCAGTTTCATGTGCTCTACGGATGATGAAAGCAAAAATAATATTGGCAACATAGACACATTTGAATTTTTGCTTGACTCGGGCTCCACCGACCATTTAGTAAACACCAAAGATTATTTTTCATCGATTGAAGATTTGGAAACACCCAGCAAAATTTCAATAGCAAAACGTGGCGAATACATTACGGCATCGAAACGAGGAACAGTTGATATTATTTCAAATCTTGGCGTAGCAATCACACTCGAAGACGTACTATACTCACCAGACATCCCACAAAACCTGCTTTCGGTGAAGCGCATCCAGAACAAAGGAATGACCGTGATTTTTGAGAGCAACGGACACGTTACAATTAAAAAGGGCAGTATCCCAATAATTACAGGTATTTCTAAGCATAATTTAATATCTATAGTTTTTAGGAAAAACATAAATAGATATATGCATAGTAATGTAGCACAAACTACATCAGATATAGATAGACTATGGCACAGGCGTTTAGGTCATATTCACGGATTAAAATTGCTACAACTAAAAAGAAATCAATTGAGTAATGATATTGACAGATTAGAATCAGTAAATCCTATAAATGAGTTTTGTGAAGCTTGTGTTTACGCAAAACAAGCCAGACTCCCTTTTTCAAAGAACCGAGACAGGAGTCATGTAAATAGACCACTGTTTGCTGTTCATACAGACGTTTGTGGTCCAATCACACCATCTACAATTGACAATAAAAATTATTTTGTAACTTTTATTGATGAGTATACTCATTACACTACGGTCTATTTGTTAAGTAAGAAATCAGATGTCATTATATTCCTTAAAGACTTTGTAGCAAAGAGCGAAAATCATTTCAATTTAAAAATTGCATATCTATACTGTGACAATGGTAAAGAATATTTATCAAATGAAGCAAAAGCATATTGCTTTGAAAAAGGCATTCAATATCACCTAACGGTACCACACACTCCTCAACAAAATTCTATAGCAGAACGTATGAATCGTACGCTAATCGAAATGGCTAGAAGTATGATATTTGACGCTCAACTAAATAAAGAATTATGGGGAGAAGCAGTTTTAACTGCAACATATCTGTTGAATATAATTCCAACCAAAGCCATATCATTAAAGAAAACACCATTTGAACTTTGGCATAATAAACAGCCAGACATTAAACAATTAAAAATATTCGGCTGCACCGCTTATGTTTTGATAAAAAATGGTAGAAGTAAATTTGATAAAAAATCACTCAAAGGCATTTTGGTTGGATATAATTACAACGGGTATAAAGTACTCGATGTTGAAAAACATAAATTCATTGTAGCTCGCGATGTAGTGTTCGATGAAGTAAATTTCAGAAATTCAAGGCCTTTTTCAACTGTGTATAAAAACACAGATGGAGGTGACATAAGTGTCGGTGAACAAAACTCCACGAATTCAACAATGGCTAAAAACTTTGATAAAATAAAAATTAATAACATGGAACAAAATGTTATAAATCCTGAATCAATCCAAATGGAAAAATCAGGCCAAAATGAAAACGAACAAAATCGCAGAAAAAGTAAACGAATTGAAAATATGCCACAAGCTTCATACAAAGAAATCGATGATGATGAATCGATAGAAAATTGTCATTTAACTTCAAACGAAGGATCATTCTATACTATAGAAGAAGAGTGTTTTTACACATTTGCACAGCCAATGGAAAATGATATTCCTCAATGCTATAATGATATTAAGACAAATAGTGATCGAATTCAGTGGGAGAATGCAATAAGTGAAGAATTAAATTCACTGTATAAGAACTCCACCTGGAATATAGTTCCTATGCCAAATAATAAAAATATTGTTGATTGCAAATGGATATTTTCAATTAAACATGATTCCGATGGTAACTTTACCAAACATAAAGCTAGATTGGTTGCGAGAGGTTTCAGTCAAAAATATTTATTAGACTATGATGAAACTTTTGCACCAGTCGCACGAATTGCTACTTTCAGATTGTTGTTGGCATTCGCAATTCAAAATGATTTGTTAGTGCATCAAATGGATGTAAAAACAGCTTTCCTTAACGGAGATTTAAACGAAGAAATTTTCATGAAAATTCCTGAAGGAATAAATAAAAACAAAAATCATGTTTGTAAACTAAACAAAGCCTTATATGGTTTAAAACAATCTGCAAGATGTTGGTTTGAAAAATTCGAAAGAATTCTAAAACAACACGAATTTCAAAGCTCAAATGCCGACAAATGTTTGTTTATTCTGGATAACAATCACATTAAAAAAAATATATACGTTGTACTTTACGTTGACGACGTCATTATTGTTACCCATGATATTGACAGAATGAACAAATTTAAACAGTATCTAAACAAACAATTTGAAATGAAAGACATGGGTGACGCTCAATTTTTCTTGGGAATTAAAATTGAACGCGATAACAATAAAATTAGATTAAACCAAACTGCATATTTACAATCAGTGCTCAATAGATTTGGAATGAATGAGTGCAACCAAATCAGTACTCCGTTGCCTGAAAAATTAAACTATGGCGAATTAAATTCAGATTTGCATTATGATTCGCCATGTAGAAATTTAATTGGTTGTCTAATGTATGCAATGCTATGCACACGCCCTGACTTATGTGTTGCTTTGAACATATTAAGTCGTTTCCAAAATAAAAACAATAAAGAATTGTGGCAAAATCTGAAAAGAATGTTAAGATACGTAAAAGGGACATTGAATTTATGTTTGATTTATGAGAAAAATGATTCTCAACAAATACTGACCGGCTATGTGGATGCTGATTGGGGCGGAGATGAAGTTGATCGCAAAAGTACAACAGGTTATTTATTTAAATTGTATAACAATACAATAAGTTGGAATTCAAAACGACAGCACTCCGTTGCCACATCATCCACTGAAGCTGAATACATGGCATTGTTTGAAGGTGCTAAGGAAGCATGCTGGATCAGATCAATTTTAACTAATATGAAATTAATGTTAGAACCCACAATAATTTATGAAGATAACAACGGTTGTATAGCAATTGCAAATAATCCGACTGACCATAAACGTACAAAGCACATAGATATCAAATATCATTTTATAAGAGAAAAGATTCAACAAAAGATAATTACAGTGAAATATCTTCCAACAGGTGAACAACAAGCAGACATGTTGACAAAACCACTATCAGCTGTAAAGTTTGGACTTAACAGAGACAAAGTTGGGCTTGCACCACAATGAATCATCAATGGTTTGATTAGGTTTTCTTGGGGTTTTCCTAATCCAAAGCAACAAATGTTGAACCATCAAATTCCCCATGAACAAACAAATAATAATAATAAAAAAAAAAAACAAAACATCATAGCAAAACTATATTATTATAATATGAATTTTTTTTTTGAGTGGGAGTATTGAATTTAAACAAAAAAAAATATTTGCTATTATATAAATCTAATGTGGCATCACTGATTAAAATAAAATACTTTTTCACTGTTCAATTCAGAAAACATAGTAACATAAGAATTTGAATTTTAAACGGGGAAATCCCTTCTTAAGTACTGTATGTTTTTGTATCCTATTTTTCTATCATTCTGAATTAAAACGTTGTAGAAGCAACATTAAAAGAGTTTGAAAAGTGTTTGTGTTTTAACTTAAAATCTAATAATGCCGCGGCGACTATAAGCTGTGATTATAGCTAAAGGTGGCAATACAAAATATTAAAATTTTAATTTGACCACTCATTAACATTTTTGAATGCTTTGAATTCCAAGTGTACGCTTACGTGCCTTGCATTTGATGATTTTTTTAGTTTTTTTAATTTTTATTAGTTTTTGCTGTTTTTCCTCTTGTGTATTTAACATTAAATATTAAATAAAAGAAAATTGAAAACAAAATTCCAAAAACATAACATTTTAATAATTTAAAAGAGGAAAACAGTTGTTTTTTTGCTGGTGTACGCTCAATTTTGAGAGTAACTGTATATGTCCTTTTTCTCTTGGTTCTTTGGTTCTGGTGGGGTCCATCATAACATGGTCTCAACTTTTATCGACTTACATAATAGGCCTCGACTAACCATTATTGGCTTTTATAATTTAATCAATTTTGTTTGGAAATTCACACAATTTGACGTTTTTTATTTTTCTAAGACTGATGAAATCTTTTCAAAATTCTGTCTATTACAAAGTGAAATTTTCAAACCCTGTATATTTTTCAAGTTGAACAATAAATACTGATATGTTAATTTGAAGTTTTAATTGTTCGTCAATCACCATACACAAATATCATTGTTCAGTTTTAAAGAGCGAGAATCTTTGTAATTAATAGGATCCATGTCAAATCTGGGTTTAAAAAGGCACCTAACATCAAACAAATTATTATTCTTTTGCATATTGCTTTATTTCATAATGGTTAAAAGACTTGTCCCTAAAAATGTTGGTGTTATTTTTAAAATCCCTATGACGATATTAAAGTTTCCCCAATTAAAGTCTAGCTTCACTCTTGCTATATTTGTAGAATTTTTGGACCTTAAAATTATTTAAAAACGACGATGTAGGCTCAAAATATTTACGTATTTAGAGGGTGGTTCATGTTAATAGGGTCAAAAACAAATGGGCATAACGCATGATATTTTTGACGTACGCTTACTTTATTAATATTCTATCATATACGAATAAGTGCCATTTTAAGTTTTAAAAACACATCTGGCATATGACGTTCATCATATTCGTAGCACGATGAAAGTCAGTAAAAAAAAATTTGAGTGAACGCGGCGAAGTAACTTTTCATCTCTTAGTGAGTTTTGATTTTAATTCCATCCTTAAGCTCGTCCAATTTACGTGGTTTTGTCGCGTCGCTTAGCAAAAAAGTCGCACACCGTCCAGGTGACTTAGAAAGGCTAATGCATATCTCCAAAACATGAAATGGGGTGGCCGAGAAACATCTCTTGTACGATATTCATTGTGGCAATAGCAGTGTGAGGAGGTTTTCCACTTGTTAGAACCAGATATTTGACAAGTTGACAGAAAGTTCGCCTTCTTATACCTAACTAAGGCTTTAAAAATTATTCAGCATGCCAATGGAACAGGCTATATATAATAAACTATATGCCATCATCTGACGGATCGAATAAGACCTTTCTAACTTCCTACCATTCAGTCAACGTTGCGAAAAACCCATCTATTTTCAGCCCTATTTCCGTGACCCACCCATTATGTTAATGTATAGAATTTTTATTTATTGATCGTTTAATACGTATTTTGATGAAAATCCAAAGCTGTTCAAATAACCAGAATAAAACAATTCAATAATTTTACAGTAGCCTTTTCTTAATTTAACATTAATAAATTTGTTCATTCACAGTCATTGTACCAACCAACATTATCAAATCAAGTAACATCAAACATAAACCTTACTGCCTTCAGTAGCGCACTTTGTAATAAAATCAATACTTTTATTTTATATGATTTAATTTAGAAAACATATGTATTTTGTTTTTGCATTTTTGACAGTCACATCATAATTTATTTTTTCAAAGAGATAAAAATTGCCATTGACTCCATATATGTATGTACATAAGTTACTAACAGAGCCAAATTGAAAAAATCTTAGGATAAGGAAAAGCTCGAAATAGTTTATGAAAATAATGAGAACATTCAAAGAAATTATCCATCCTGATAAAAATAATAATATTTATTTCGTAATATTTTGGACAGAAAAGAAGACATTTTTTTTAAAAACTTATTTTCAGTGTTTGACTTGAAAATAAATACATTTCACCATTATACAAAACCTAGAGACACATTACGCAAAATATGGTAGAATCATACCTTCGATGCTGCCCGCAAGTCGAAAGGCACTTCAACCAATTTTGAATGCGTAACTGAAGGCAGCTGGCTACAACTCGAAACGTCTGGAGATGATTGTTGGTTAAAGTATAGATTCACTCCAGATTGTAACGCCATCTAGCGAAGGATACAAAGACAATAATAATAATAATAGTACAACTAACATAAAAGATATTTTTTATTAGAAATAAGAAAGTAGTATAAGATGCCGAAGATATACATACATTTAAATATATTTAAAAAAATGGTTCCAGAAAAATTATAAAGAAAAATGTTTCAGCAAAGGTAAGTTTTTGTATAAATAAACACATATTTAAATTAAACAACGTTTTTAAGACGAATAAGAGACTTTATTATTAATAAAAATGTAGGTACTTACATTTTGTCGAGAAGACCATGAGTTACATAATAGGGAAGCATCTTCTAATAGGCGTGACTAAAAATATAAATTTAAAATTTCATTACTTTAACAATATTCAAAAAATACATAGAATACGTAATTTTGATTTAAAAAAAGGTTTATGAATTTTGGAATAAATAAGAAACTTTGAACAAAAACTATTTCGATGGATAGAAGATTAATACGACTTTAATATTATATGAAACAATTATTTGCAATCAAAAATCAAGTAGATTTTTAATTCAGAAATATTCCACATACGCCGCAGTGACCCAAATCAACCAAGTTAGTTTCTATCAATATTTTTTTACAAAATAGGTAAAAATGTTTCAAAACATTCATTCTCAAAAATATTATCAACGTTTTTGCAAAACCTTATCTTTAAAATTCTGCACCAAAATCAAACGCGTATAGAGTCCTGTAACTACCCTCCATAATTTTTCGGATGAAAAAAAACAACAATTTTACATCAATTAAGACAATTAATTTTGTCCAGTTTTCCAATGAAATAAATCCAAAAACCCTCTCCCTCTTTCGCCTCTATGCATATCCTGGTTAGGTTACATAAATGAATAATAAAAGTAAAATGGTTAACTTTTGAAAATAAAAGCTCTCTATTGTTTTTGGTTATGTGACTTTGTATGCGGAACTTCTTCTTCTTCCATATACCTACCTATGATGATATAATGGTTTGTGGGGGAAATGCAAGTCGTTCGGCATCGTCGTCGGCGTTGTAGAAATTTATAGCTCGTATCACCCCCTAAATCGATTTGGTTAACCTTAAATGGTATTTCCAGTAATTGGTTTGCTTTTCAATTTTGGTTTTGTGAATTCAGATGCAAGAAGATATAATAATTAATTTATTTGTTTTACTAAACTTGATCGTAAATATTTTGGTAATAATAATAATTTATAAGCTCCAATACTATAATACTAATTAATCACTTTCTGAAGTGAATTTTAATGAAATTTGTGAAAATTGTCTATTTTGAAGTTAAATCAAACTTGGATAAGAAGTTTAAAAAACACCCAGTTTCGTTGTTTGACTTTCTGGTAATTAAAACTTCAGCAATCAAAATAGCGCACAATTTTAAACAGTTTAGTAAAATGTTAAAGTGATTTTTAGCAAATATACTAAACTAAAAAGATGATTTATCTAATTTTAAATGATTTCAACATCTCAATATCTCATTACTTTTTGCTAAATTTAAAATCATGGAATGGCTACCTTAAGTAATTTGTTAAATCCATATTTCGAGCGCTACAATTTTTTTAAATTAATTAAAATAGTTCAGAAGATGAAGATTTCGATTTATTTAAAGACCCAGTTTTATGTAGAAGAGCGTAATACATACTTTAAATTGTGAGCAAAAGGCGTTACGTCTTTTCGCCCAAAACCATATCGCCCAAGTTAAAAATGTCATAGCGCCCAAAACAATTTTATTAACAATTTGTCGTTGTACGATTTGGGCAATATTGCCGAACCTTTGGGCGTTAAATCTTTTTGGGGTTTTATGGCATTCCACATAAAAAGAAGGGTTTGGTATTATTGACCAATAAAATAACGTCAAGATATTAAAAATGTCAGATCGCCCAAAAACTCGGAACGTCAAGAAAGCGTAACAAATATGTTTGGCGTTATGACATTTCTTAATTTGGGCGTTACGACATTGAACATGTTTTGACGATTTTGTTTAACTTCTTGGGTTTTTTGAGCGATTTTGGGTTTTATGGCAATCTAGGATTTGGGCGTTATGGTTTTGTGTAAGGAGACCTAACGCCTGAGAAAATGTATGGTTATATATATTCGTTATAGGTTTGTTAAGGTTTAGAATTATGAATAATTTTTACAATTGATGTTTTTCGTCTAAATTAAGTCTCTTTTTTGTCATTGTCTGTACATTATATTTTTAGTTAGAAAAGTTAGTATATGAATCATAATGGACAAGTTCAAGTAAGAGTTGCTTACAAAGTTCATAACCCTAATGATAACTTAAAAAAATAAAAAAAAAATAACTTTGTTTCGGTTTTAAAAACGATAATAAATCAGAGGTGTATAAGCATTTGTTTATTTTTATTATTTTGGAAAACTAAGTTTGTAAGAATTTTATTTTGAAATATTTCTAAGGTATTAAATTTAGTTTGATGATTTTTCATAAAATTTGAAGAACAACCAATACAATAGGATGGTCGATACCATCCTAGGTGGTTTGTAAAAATGTCAAATCCCTTACAAGTTAAGAAGATCTAGAATTAATTTAAATCATAAAATTACTGCAAGCTTTGATTTAATTTTTTAAAGTACCTTATTTCCTGACCACAGAAAAAAGAACAATATGACAGCTTAAAGTTAAATATTAGTTTGTACGTAAGTTTGTACGTTCGGGAGGCTTTTTCGTCGTCCTTATCTCAAGAACCAGTGAAGATATCGACTTCAAATAAATTGAGTAGGTGTTTTTTTTTACCATAGCAATTTAAAAAAATATATGGACATTTTGGTTTACCCAAAATATTTTACGATCCAATAACTTTAGCGATTTGAATTAAATTTTATATTATATTTGACGTATTATATTATATTTGACTTGATACCAAATTAATATAATTTTGAAACAAATTCAATTAACGTTTTTTTATAAATCAAAAAACTGAAAAAAAATAATTGTCATCTCGAATATTTAACGAACAAAGAATGATTTTGTCCCAAAAATAATTTTATCCTACGAAGAATAACGTTTTTGACTTAAGGGTACAATTTTGAGAAAAATCGAATTTAGAGTCAAAATGAAAAGACCTGAAAAAGCATTATACTAAAACTTGGTAAAAATTAATTTTCGACTCAAATTTCTTTTAAAAATTTAAAATTAATTTCATCTTATAGAAAACTAGCTGGTTTACCCGGCTTCATCCGAAAGGTATTCAACTATTTTATATAAAAAAAATGAGGATGAAAAAACTACTACATATTTTCTTATATTGTACCTTTTTTATATTTTAATACTTCTTTGTAAACAATATTTTTTGTTCTTTGGTGAGGAGCATACACATATATATTTTTTGCCGAGCTGACACGGGAGCAAGCAACATAAAATTGTCCGTGGGTAAAACAGGGATTTGTGATGTCAAGGCCTGCAACCTTCAGTGTCTTTCCCTTTGCCTTATTGATAGACATAGCAAAACAAAGCTTTATAAGAAATTGTACTCGTTTAAATTCGAACGGGTATTCGTTAGTAATCATCGGTATCGTGGGAATGAAAACGACTTGACCTTGGGCTGAGCCGGAAAGAATTTTAGCTTCAATCACGTTCCTCTGCATAGTTACTATCCGTAATCTAGTACCATTGCATAATTTAGGTGCATTTAAATTCCTCACAAGTATTATTGGAGGCTCAATTTTCAAGTCCAGTTTATGCGGAGGAAGTCTTGATGTATTCAAAGAATTCAAAAATTCAATTGGAATATCAATAGCATTATCTTGATCAGTCAGATTATCAATAGAAAGATAAGTTTGTCGATGGGCCTGAAACATTGAAAGAATTTTATTATTTATACTTGTAACAGAATCGTTTTTAGGTGCTAAAATCGCTCGTTCGTGTAACCAATCATCCGTTTTCTCTGAAATTTGGGCGACTTGCGGGTAAACATTAGATATTAATTCGTCTTGTCCAGTGACGCTAGTTGCAAATTTTGGTTCTATTAGTACTTCACCATCATTATTTAAAATATTTCCATTTCCCATATCCAAAAGAGTTCTTGAAAATTGTGCTGCATTATTATCACCACCCAAATGTACGCGCATATTTGTGATCAATCTTAAAAGTTTGACAGAAGCCCACAGAAACGACGATCTTAGGCATAAGCATTTATTTCATCACTTTTTGTATCTCTTGGCACAACTGGCAATGTTTGCCGAAAATCACCAGCGAACAGTATCACAACACCTCCCATCGGACGTTCATCAGGTCTAAAATCTCTAAGTGTACGATCCATAGCTTCAGGCCCACCTTTATTTACCATAGTCGATTCGTCCCACACAATAAACGTCGTTTCTTTAAGCACTTTAGCTAGTGAGCTTTGTTTCGAGATACTACAAAATGGACGCTCTTGTATGTAAAGATAACTAATTTTTGACTAACATTATCGGACTTTATTTATGCCTAAAACCTGCTCCGTGATATACTCTTTCATTAAAAAAAAAACTGCATGACAGTTGGATAAGAAGCTTCGAAGCCAAACCGTAACAAAGATTTCCTCTTTTGCTTGATTTCAGTTTTATATATAGAAAATATTGTTTTCGACATTCCGTAAAATTTGTATAGAAATTCATAAGTCAGTACGCAAAATTAGTAAAAATTGATATTCAATTCTCGATATCTCGTGGATAAATGAAGGAAGTGACTTTAAAATGATTTTGTTGTTAACGTAAGACATTGTTCTTAATAAATATTTTCATGAAATGCCATTAAAATTGGAAAGAATTGGTTTTTGACTAAAAATTTCGTTAACAAAAATAGATTTTGAAATCAACCTATTTTATCATATGCAAAATATTGTCGATAATGGCGATAACTTTTTTAAACCACCACGAAAACCAACACAAACAATAAAAAATTGATGAGGAATGGTTTTCGACATACAAACATACATAAGTATGAGAAGATCAAAAAAAGATATTAACTTCAAATTATTTATTCCACACGAAATATTGTTTTAAGTATTTTGTTAAAGTTTTGAGTAAGGAAAATCTACAGACGGGATGGGAATTTATCAGTGTGGGTCACATACACATCAAAGCCTCTTTTTTTAAGTCGAAATGGCTGATTTGGTGAAAAACGCTATTGATGTGCAGTGTACAAATAAAAATCCTTCAGTTAAAATAATGTTGGCCAATTAAATCAATTTTCCAATTTTCTTAATAAAGCTCATGCAAAAGAAACTAATTTTCAGATCTGAAAAACAGCATTTACATAATATCTATATAGTATGTATGTAAATTTCGATTCGAAAAACTCGTAACGATTGAAATTTTTAGTCTTGTCAATTCAAAACTAAAACTATTCGTAATAAAATTTGACTTTGATTCAAACAATTACAGCAAAAGTATTTAGAAAAATTGAAATCGAACATTCAAAAAATAATAAAGCAGATAATAAGAAAAAGCTAGAAACTCTTAGTCTTGACATAAAATATGCTGTTTTCAATAAGAAAAAGTCACACTTTCATACAAAACTTCATAATTATTAACTCTCACAGAGAGATACACACAATAAATTTAAATTTACAACAAACGTTTACATTACGTTTCTGGGGGCTTTATCCTCTCTAAAAAAATTAGTATTGATGTTAATGAAAAAACCTGAAAACAAAATTTAACTCAAATTTGAACAATAATCAGTGTTGACAGCAAAAATTTGATTTCATCTAGAATTTCATTAATAAACGAAAGTGTTTCTATGTATAGGTAGGTTTTCTGTTTTCTTTTATTTAATTTTTTGTTTGTGTTTTTATTTCAATATTCAAATCCACCACATGAGCATAAAATGAACATAATAAGAATATTGAATCCTTGTAGGTGAAAGCTTTTTATCTTACTCAAAATTCAAGTAACGTTGAACTTTCCTTTGGAGAAATCAATATCCTATCTGTTTTGTGATTGGTTAATCAAAATTCTAGAAATGAAAAGCTCTCTATACATACATACATCCATACATATATTCTCAAAAAAAGGGACACAGAACACAAATACAAACAGAACGTATAGAAAATTTGGTGGAGAAGAGAATAAAATATATTTTAGTGGAGGGCTTGAATCAAACCCTTCAAAGATAGATAGAGATGGAAATATATAAACATCAATACACCATTTTGAAAATTCAGATGTGGGGTTGCAAAATGGTGGGTTGAACTTGTTAATTTAAATGAGTTAAGTTCTTAATACCTTAGTTCCTATTTTCCCAACATATCTAAAAACATTAAACCTTTTATACCTACAATATATCGATGTATCTTATATATCTTTACGCATATTGTATATAAATACATAGAATTGTATTCTCAAAGTAAAAAAAGAAAAAAACAAAACGATTGTACTTTTTGCAGATGGCTGAATTAGACTTTTTTGTAACAAGATGGAATTTTGCAAAATTAAAAACACATGGAAGATTTCCCATTGCGAATGCGAATATTTAAATTCGAGCTGTGTATAGTTTTTTTTTTTTATTATTTTTTTGTACAAATATTTGTAAAGAGATAGATAAAGTTATGCATAAATAATTATTTCTTACAGTAACAAAGAATTCAGTAAAAGTTCTTACTCAATCTCACTTGTCAATTATTATTAGACCCCCGATTTTGCATGTTTCCATATTTTTGAAGAATTAATATTAATAAATTCAGATGACACCAAAATTTATTTCATTGAGAATATAAAGTTGAAAACCATATTTGTTTGTATATTTTTCAGAAATGCATAGACATTTTATATGCAAAATATTTAAAAAATATGCAAAATATGCAAACAAAATCATATGTTAAACAAATAAAAAAAAAAGAGGCTGTCGATTTGTCTTGCTTAAAAGGTTCGTTGGTTTTCGTGTTTTGTTAAAAAAGTTGTCAGTTGAATTATTCTTAAAAATTTTAAAATTACCAACAACATTTTGCATATAATGAAATAGTTTGATTTCAAAATCTATTTTAGTTAACGAGATTTTTATTCGAAAACCAATTTTTACCAATTTTAGTAGCATTTCTTAAACATTTTTATTTCTATATAAACAAATTCAAACTGGGTGAATGAAATTAATTTGAAGTCTATTGTTCACGAGATATCTCGAGAACTGAACATCAATTTTTACAAAATTTGAGTACTATTTTCTGTAGATTTTATTTTTTTTATAAAAAAAAAAACGGACTGTTGGATTAATAAAAAAATTACTGAATGTCAAAAACAATATTTTATATGAGAAAAAATTAGTTTGAAGACAATATTTTTAATTTTTGAAAAAATATTTCAGTCGAAAGTCAAATTTTTACCAACTTTTATTAATTTTTTTATCTTTTTTATTTTTCGTAAAAAAACTGTCAATTCGATTTTTCTCAAAATTTTACCAGATGCCAAAAACGTTATTTCTAGTTGCATAAAGTTATTTTTTAGATAAAATCTTATTTTCTTCGTGAAATATTCGAGGTGGAAAATATTTTTTTTCAGTTTTTTTGATTTATAAAAAAAACTGTTAGTTGGATGTTTTTCCAAAAATATATTTATTTGGTATCACGTTACAATAATACAATATATAATATAATTATTAATTCAAGTGGCTATAGCGTTATTGGTTCGTGAGATATTTAGGATTAACTAAAATTTTCACCGTTTTTTTTTAAATTACTATAGTAAAAAAAACACCCAATTGATTCAAGGGTTGTTTTTTTTCAACTTTTATTAATTACTGTAACAAATATTAAAGTTGATAGATTTAAAAATTATTTAAGATAATTGATGTTACAATACAAAACCATAATTTTCTCTAAATTATTGATTGAGAGGCTCTGGCGTTTCTCTCCAAAAATCATATTGTAGGCGGAAAAGCTTCTTTTAACGTCACAGGAAGTAACTGGAGCAAATTTTTATTTCATAATATTTTCATTTCTAACGGGTCCAAGTCCAGACAAATCATCATCATTGAGATTTAAAAAATTTTACTTATTTTTGAAATGATTTTAAAATCTGGCTTTCATTTTAAAATAGCTTCAAATTTCAAATTTTAAATCCCTTCCAAAATCACCAGTTATGTTATATGCACAATATTTTCAGATTCCTTAAATAAATCCATTGATTTTGCTAATGGGATCCCCTTCGCTTCTAACGATGTTATGATTTCGGCAACTCTCTCGAAATTTGATTTTATATATACATTAAATCGCGATGTAGTTGGGGATTTTTTATGAGCTCTTTTGTCAGCTTTATAGATTCAGCATCTTCTGGGTTCAGTGTTTCCAGAACCTAAAATGCAAATTTAATTTTTTTTGTAACAAAACTAAAGTAAATGCTTATCGACCTTGTTCCAAAATAAAAGTTTATCGGTTGCATTATTTTGCATATGAGCCACATTCTTTAACACATTATGTGACAGAAAAAGCCTTTTCAAATGTATGGTTTGAAAAATTAAGTCAAAGTAGTAGATAACCCACTTTGAATATTGCACTATATACAACAGCATTATTAAAATTTTGATGTTTTTGAGAAAAACCATATTTTTTAATTTCAAGTAGATAATCCATTCATTATACACCGCTTAAGCTATTGAAAAAAATCGAAAACCCGTTTTCAGAGGAAGATTCCTACATATATTTTTGTGTGGCATAAAAGGGAATCTACCCCAACCTGGGAGATAATTTTTTTTTATTTTCGTAAGCACTCCTTTGAATTCAAAGCTATTTGTATACGTTAATGGATATGACCCTGCTTACTGTACTGATTTTAACTGAAGACTGGACCAAGAACATAATATGAATCGGAAATTCAGCCCTATTCCATTCCAATAATAATATTGCAGCACAAAGAATCAAGTTTTGACCAATGGACGATCCAGGTGGGGAGTCATATGAGACATAAAGCCTATACAGTTAAGTTGTATAAGTAAAGATTTCATCTAAAGATTTGTGAGTAATTTAAGGACATTCACCAAAAAGTAGTTTGCTGACAAAAACAACTAACATTTTTTTTTCAAGCAATTTAGAATTTGAAAAAACTTTAGTAATACTTTAAATTGTTTTCATAAAACTTATTTCTAAGTTTCTTGCATAAGAGATCGTCAATTTGATATTACGTTGCCTTTAAAATTCTGAAACTCGCCTCCATTCCGTTTTATTTTTTTTGAGGCACATAAATAGTGAAAATTCAAGTGCGACATTTAGGAACTATATAGCAAGTATTGCATTCGTTAAAAATTTCGAACTCGAGCTTTCAATCAAAACATGACAATACGGTGGTAAAAACGACGAATGGGCCCCCGATTCCGTCCGTCTGTATGTTTTGGCACCTACAGCCCAAACCATTGTGTCGATTGAGTTGAAACTGGGAAATTAAGGTTTTAGCCGATTCATTTCTTTAATACGTAAAATATCAGCAGTCGCCATACAAATATTTGGTTGTATTCGATGTATTCTTTTAAAACTTTCTCAAATTTTGTTCTTAATTTTTCTACAAGAAAAACATATTTTGGTATTGCCCATAATGAACCGATTTCAATAATCTTCTCTTTCTGCAAGCTCTTGTCGATGATCAAATGTCATTTTTTTTATTTTTAAAAAAATATTAATTGTAGCTTACAAAACTCGATATCTTAGAAAGGGGTGACCATTGAAAATGTATATTTATAAGCACTAAATAACTGATGCAAGCTAAAAATATTTTTTAAGACAAAATTTTAAAGTTTTGTATATAAAAATTAATTTAAAAAAAACCGATCTAATGATTTTCCAAAGAAAAATTAAGTTAAACTAGTTTTTTTTTTGAGAAATAAAGTGGCATTTAAATTTTTGAGAAAAACTTATTTTGCATTTATACATTTTAAATCTTAAAATATAGGGAAATATTTTAAAATACACTTTTTGGAAGTTCTAGTGACCCAGTCGAAATTTGATTTTCTGTTGAATACAAAAAAAAAACTTTTGAGATCTTACAAAATTAAAGAAATCTACTTTTTAAAGTGAATTTGCTTAGAATATTCTAGAACTGGGATTTAAACATGAATTTCAAGAATATAAATGTCCCAAAAACAGCTAAAGTGACATTTTTTTAAACTAATGGCTAATTGAAAACCATAATTGCGTTTCATATCTATTAATATAAAAGCTTTGAATCTTTTTAAGCGGTGAGTAAAAACTCGTCTATATGTTAAGTGTGTGACCCCCTCCCCCCTGATAAAAAGTCTGCATCCGCCCTTGTTTCTGAGAGTACTTTCATCTGGAATTAGTTGTCCTGTGTATTTTTTTTTAAATTACTAAATGTTGCATTGCTAAGCACAATCCAGGGTATATTTCCGGCAACCAACAACGATGTACATAAATCCGTTTTAAATTCATTATTGGAATTGTCGGAAAAGTTGCTGGACGTGTTAAAAGAGGTATGCGCATTTTCGTCATTGTTGTTATTCGATGCTTTTGACCTTAAGTGAAGTGAAGTAGCAATATGCTGCTGCAATTGAAATTTTATTTGGCAAGGAATCTAAATTATTAAAAGCATTAGAACCTACATTTAATCTAACAATCAGGCTTACTGGAAACAAATGTTTTGATGTTAAATAAGCATAAGCCTGAATATTTAAATTTCACTTTTTTGTCACAAGTTGTGCAAATTATATGATTTCCATCAACTTTAAAATAATTTTTCGGAAAGGATGTAAAACCCTTTTCCCATCAATTTATTTGTATATTGGTAAATTTTTGTCATTTCACTGCACTACTTTTCACTTATGTTATAATTTTGTGACTGAAAGAAATTACAACGCACGCAAAATTAAACTCGCAAAACAACGGTTAAAATCAAACAAATAACAAATATATTAAAGACAGTTTTCAAATAAAATGGGTATAAATAATATGCTTCTCTTTTTTTATTGTTTTTAAACCAAGAAAATTGTACTTCAGTATTGATCAGACTTTAAATATTTAACTATTGCTGTTCATTTTTTTGATTGAATTCGTTTGCTTATATTTTGCATTATTTTTTGCATTTATTTTGCATATTTTCGATATGCATTCAAATTTGTTATATTTGAAGGATAAAACGTCTAAATACAAAGTTTGGTATCAATATCATGAAAAATACGCAAATATTCTAAATCCTAGGTTATGTATGTATGTATGTATCCAAGTTTAAGTTTCAATTCATGATAAAATAAATACCGACGGAACTCTTCTTTTTCCGGCCCCATATATTATTTCATATTTCATATGAATCATGTTGTATGAAGATATATGACATAAATCTTTCTTAAAACGTTTATTCCTTCGGTTCAGAACAAAGGCCTCACAACTCAAAATTTGTAATTTATGTATTCAAAACACAATTTTGTTGGGAAAAAAGGGCAATAACCACATATAGGTAAAACAGAATCTTAGTTCAAAAGGTTGGGTAAAGGTGTTTCGAATGAGTAGAAGAGTCTTTCTGTGGCTTCTGGATATGTAGATATGGATATTAGAATTAAATAAAAAATGAAAAATTAAATTTGTGTAGCTACAATTTTATTTAAAAACTTGTTTAAGCTACGGAATATAAATTTAAATCCACTTTAAAACACTTCTAATATTGAAATATATAAACATTGAAAAGAGGTGGAGTAAGTTCAATATGGTACATATGACGAGTAAAGCCGGAGTAAAACTATTTTAGCACCTAAATGTTCTTTCACATAACATTGTTTGTTATTTACAATTTTTTGTATAGCCACTCCATAACTAAGAAAGAGTGGATCTAGTTACTTACTTAATTACTTAAGGTGGCACTACAGTCCGGGGCGGACCTGGGCCTCAACCAACATGCGTCTCCAGCCAGCTCGGTCCCTAGCTAGCTGTCTCCAGTTTCGCACGCCAAGTTGGTTGAGGTCCTCACCCACCTACGTGCGCCACCTGAGTCGCGGTCTTCCTCTACTGCGCCGTCCCTCGGGATTAGAATCGAAGACCTTCCGGGCTGGAGCGTTGATGTCCATTCGCTCTACATGACCTAGCCATCTAAGCCGTTGGACTTTAATTCTGTTAACTAGGTCAGTGTCGCTGTACAGCCCGTACAGTTCGTCGTTATATCTTCTCCTCCATTCTCCATCTATGCGTACGAGACCAAAAATCACCCGAAGAATTTTTCTCTCGAAGCATACTAAGACGCTCTCATCTTCCTGTGACAGGGTCCAGGCCTCAGCGCCATAAATGAGAACCGGGATAATGAGTGTCTTATAGATGGTGATTTTAGATATTCGAGAGAGGACTTTACTTCTCAATTGCCTTCTAAGTCCATAAAAGCAGCGATTTGCAAGAGTTATTCTTCGTTTAATTTCAGCGCTGGTGTCGTTGTCTGTGTTAATAGCGGTGCCTAGGTAGACAAAGTCCTTAACTACCTCAAAGTTATAGCTGTCCATGGTGACGTTTTGTCCAAGACGTCGTTGTTCAATGTCCTTTTTTGATGACAACATAAATACTTGGTCTTGCCTCATTGACCACTAAACCCATCTTCTTCGCTTCCGTCGCAATGCTCAAGAACGCTCCACTGACATCACGCTTTGATCTTCCAATTATGTCAATATCATCTGCGTATCCGAGTAATTGGATGGACCTTTGGAAGATTGTGCCTCTAGTGTTGACGGTTGAGTTTTGCACAATTCTTTCCAGTACGATGTTGAAGAAGTCGCATGACAGTGCATCGCCTTGTCTAAAACCTTTTTTGACATCAAATGCATCGGTGAGATCTTTTCCGACCTTGATAGAGCAGCGTGCATTCTCCATCGTCATTCTGCACAAACGGATAAGTTTGACAGGGATGCCAAAACTAGACATTGCTCTGTAGAGCTCTTCCCTATAGATGCTGTCATACGCGGCTTTAAAATCGATAAAGAGATGGTGGGTATCGATTTGAAGTTCCTGGGTTTTTTCCAAGATCTGCCGTAGTGTGAATATTTGGTCGATAGTGGACTTTCCTGGATCTAGTTATTTTGTATTAATACCGGATTTTTCAACAGGGACGCTACAAAAGTAGAAAGGGACAGCAAACGTCATCAATTTTCTTGCCGCTCTTTTGACATTTCCCTTCAGTAAGGTCTGCCATTTCATGATGAAAAGATATACAATCCAACAACGAGTCGAATTTATTAAAATTTACTACCGAAATTCGGAGTCAGTAGCCTCAACGTTAAAAGCGCTACGTACAATTTATGGTCGTCATAATCGTCCTATAGCAGATCAACAATTGAGCGTCTAGTGGAAAAATTTTAATCCACAGGCACAGTACAAAATGTTCCCGTGCCAGTGAGACAAAGAAGTGCCCGTAGTGTCGGGAATATTGCTGCCGCTGAGGGTTCAGTTGCAGAAAGCCTAAATGTGTCTCTCACACGTTCGTTCTCAAGCGTTGGGCATCTATTTGACGTCGTTGTGGCGAATTTTGCGAAAAGATCTGGATGTATCCTTACAAGATTAAATTGACTCAAGAATTGAAGCCACTTGACCACCAGAAGCGTCGTATGTTCGTGAATTGGACTTAAAAATGATTCGGATTTTCATCGGAAAATCATCTTTAACGATGAGGCTCATTTTTGGCTTCTTCAATAAACAAAATATGCGGTATTGGTCAGGCAGAAATCCACACGTATTCCACGAGTCATCATTGCATCCCGAAAAAATTACGGTTTGGTGTGGTTTAGGGGCCGGCGCGGCGGCGTCATTGGGCCGTACTTCTTCCGTGATGATCAAGACCGGCTTGTTACTGTGAATGGGGATCGCTACCGTTCAATGATAACCGAATATTTTTGGCCCCAATTGGATGATATGGACTTGGAGGAAATATGGTTAAAACAGGACGGCGGCGCCACAAGCCACACAGCGAATGTCACAAACAATTTATTGGAAACCAACGCCGTTAGAATATTTCCTGTGGCGCTACGTCAAGTCTATGGTCTATGCGACGATTGGTGAACTTCGTGAGAATACATCATGTGGGTTTTTTTTCGTACTAATATCGAAAGTGAAATTGAAGCAGTATCGGCCGATTTATGCTTGAAAACCGTCGAAAATTGGGTTCAGCGTCTGGACTTCTGCAAGCGTGCCCATGGTGGCCATGCAAAAGAAATCGAGTTCCATACGTAATGGCATCGAAAGTACTTTTAGAGGAATTAAAGAATTTCATTGATATCTAAAACCATTTTTGTTTTATTTAAAAAAAAAAAACTTTTATAGCGCTCTTATTGAAAAACCACAAATTTTCAAGAAACGCTACTTAAATTGGTAAAAATTGGTTTTTCGACTAAGGATCTCGTTAACAAAAATAGATTAAGAAGATTCATCATATGCAAAATATTATTTTTAGAAAAATTCAACTATCAACTTTTACAAAAAAAAAGAAAAGAGAAAAAACAACAAAAACAAACAAAGTTATTAGGAGAACAAAGAAAGATGTTGACTTCAAATTGTTTATCTCACACAAAATATTGTTATGAATATTTTGTTAGAGTTTTAAGCAAGACAAATCGACAGATGGAATGGGAAGTTATCAGTGTGGGTCGCATCCCAGCCTCTTTTTTGATAATATTTTTGACTCAAAGAAAGATTTTTACCTAAAACACCAAAGAAAATAAATATTAAATAAGACTTTGTTTGATATGGATTAAGGTTAGAGTTAATCCTTCAGCTATAATACCATATCCCTCATTTATTTTCGGATAAATATTCTTACATAAATGTAGGCAAATCGTTTTAATAGTTATTCTTTGCACATAAAGAATCGCAATCTAATTAAAGCCTCATCAAGTTTTTGAAATGTTATGGTATAATGGTAAAAACTGAAACTAATATTTGTATTTTATTTATTTGAGCTCATAGCTAAGATCGAAGTTCGGGCTTAAGTTCGGGTCAGAAATATTTTTAGAAAAAATATTTAAAACCATGAAAACAATATACAGTGCTGCTGTGTAAGTGAAAACTTACAATTTATAATAATTTCCGCAAATAAGAAAATATTCTCACCGGCTGTCAAAATACCCTACTGTATCTATCCATCTTTTATCTTCTCCACCTACATACATATGTATATTGTATGTATGTGTCTACTTATGTATAGAAAATATGTACGAATATTATGTCCAATGTTGATTTTAAAGGATTTTTGACTGATAAATGTCTCCATTTCTTTTCAGTATGAAACATATGTATACCTATGGTGGTCAAAAAAACTATGTCATTTAATCAAATTTCAAGGCTAAAAGTTCTTAGTTCTTATAAAAATATAGTCCAACTATAAAAATAAACAGTTTTCGCCCCCGCACTGGTCTTCTAATATAGAATTAGCGTGACGAAAAGTCTTTAGCGTGCTTCATTGTCCCTTAAATAAAGCAAACACCAACTGTTGCAAATATTATTCTATCGTAGGTAGGTACATAATATACATAAATATAATCGTATATATATAAAGTTTTTTAGCAGATAAACACATAAGGACGTATTGAAACTGTGTATATATGTATATATACTTATTTTGAGGCCTACAATGAAGGATTAAATCTAAAACTTTCTAAGTTGCACCACATAAAACTGTTTTCTACTTCATAAACAAATCATTATGACTTTGAATTTGAAATTAAATTAAGATTTTTCAAAAGGTTCCGATGGTCTTTATTTGAATTAAAGTGCAAAATTACGACAGGTTTTGAGATATAACTGTTTAAAATCATTACAAAAATGATTGGTAATCATTTTTTAAATGAATAATCCTTAAATTTAAAAATTAAGTTTAAATATTTCAAGAAGTTAGTATTTAACTGTCTTACACAAAGATTAAAGAACTCCTATTGGAAAATTACAACGAAATTAGGGGCCGGTTATAGCTATCAGTAAAATCCATCAGTAAAATTTGAAACAGGAGGAATCTGAAATGTTTTACTGATGAGCGTTTATAGCAATCAGTAAATTTACGTCATTAAATGTTGGTTTCTTTCGATCATAACGTCGAGCTTCGCGCCTCAGACAATTTTTTATTGTTGCTTTCATCAGTAAAATTTTTAATGATGTGATCGGAACAGTAAAAAATTGGAACACCAACAGTAAGGCGCCAGTTATAGCTATCATTGGTTTTCATCATTGAAAACAAACATTGGAATTTATTTGACAGGTCGTTTATAGCTATCATTAAAAATTTCTGTCATTGAAAAAAATTTCCTGATTGAAAACCATCGAAAAACTTTTACTGATTGGCAACGGCCTAGTCACTGATAAAGCTTCGGTTCCCATCGATCACCGAAATCAAGCATCAGTGAGCGTGGTTAGTAGAAAGATGGGGGATCGTCTCGAAACCTACCGCGTGCTGTTGTCATGTGTTCTTTCTGTCTGTTGTTCTTTCTCTTCTGTCCTTCTGTCTTGTATTAATGTCTTGTGTTGTTATCACCTTACATAGTCTAGTCGCTCAAGGTGCTGTGTTCTCTACTCTGTACATTTATGTGCTGAGTAGTGTGTAATGTAATGTAACTTTTACTGACAGAAATCTGTCATTGGAATTGTGTAAAATTGGAACACAAATCAGTGGAACGATTCGTTTCACTTTTGAGCATAAAAGTATCAGCTGTTCAGGAAAATGATTTTCCGGCCGGAAAATAGAAAAATACATTTTTAGAGAAAAGTAAATTCTCAATTACACTTCTTTTTCTCAAAAAAAATTCTTTGTGTGATTTCCGATCGATCAGTATATAATTTTCATTTCTAATCAAAGGGAAACACATTCAAATATCGATTCAAAAATTTTTCCGGATCGATTTCAATGATAGCTATAACTGGCGCATTAATGTCAAAAAACTATTCTGAACTGTATTTCGAAGGCAATGATTTGTACTTTTTTTTATTAAGAAATATAGTTTTATTTAACTTAGCATTTAACAGTTCTGTGCTTAGAGTATATGTACTTCAAAAAACTGCAGTAATTTAGAATTTATAAGGCGGGATTCGAGTTTCTACTAAGTTACAATTTAGTGGTTTTCCAATAATGACTCCTTATTACTATTACATTACTAAGGTAATGAGTGATTGTCACATTTTTAATTGTCAAATGCTCAATAACAATTGTTAAAACAATGGTTGCCATATTAAAATTATTAAGTGATTTCAATACACTCTCAAAATTAAAGTACGAATAATGATATTTTTGTTTATTTTTTTCATTTCTTCAAGCTTTTCATTTATAACAATTCACTTTCACTGTTAACGGGCCAAAATATATTCCAAGAAAACTTTTCAATCTATTTTCTAAGCATCTGAAAGTTCTGTTCATACTACGCTGACAGAAACGTCATATTCGTTAAAGACACCTTTTAAGCTTCCACAAGTTAAGGTCCAACTATAATTGAATTTAGCTCATGTATGCACTCACATTTGAATCAGTGAATACACACGAACCCTAAGTGCCCTTTCACACCAAACGAATCCGAATCAATCAGAATCACTCTGAATCAAGTTGAATCTGATTCGTCATCTCCACTCTTTCACACCAGCTGAATCAACCTGAATCATAAATCGCACTATTTTCTTTAACTTTTAAAATTAATAACTCCACGTCCATCTCGTATGGTTGTTGATTCAAGGATCAAGAATCAAGGAATCCGACAGGTTGAATCAAGTGCGACCTCGAATCAAACCTGATTGAACCAGATTCGTCCGGTCTGAAGGCGGGAAAAGAATCCCTTCACATTTAAACGGAGCGCTCGAAGCCGAATCTTGGTCAATCAGATTCAACTTGATTCGGAGTGATTCTGATTGATTCGGATTCGTTTGGTGTGAAAGGGCCCTAAGGAAAAACCAATCTGTAATTTAGCAACTTTCGTTAAATTTTCGTTAAAATTTTGCTCATTGCTTAATTGAATTTGACAGAGTTAAGGCCCAACTATAATAGGCATAAGCAAACATAAGCTTATGTCAAAAACCCAACGAAAATTCACTTAAGTTTGTGAAATTACTGCGGATAGCCATAATGCAATTTTGCTCACGTATCTACATGTCAAAATAATATTCGCAGCTGTGAGATATTCATGCAAAAACACTCTATATGAAGATATAAATCCTTCGTACGTATCACCCTCCAAAACCCATTTGTTTACATTATTGTATTTGTAATGTGAAAGAATTCAACAAGAAAAATTGACGTGTTTCCACGCATACATAGAAATAACTAATGAGTTTTTTGGTGAAATTTCATAAATTAGAGGAGAATTGACACGCACACTAGGAATAAGTTTATGAGGCTGTCAGATTTACTTATGCGGCGAGCGACTGGGATCGCTCTTGCTTAAGTTTGCTTAAGTTAACGAAACTGAGAAAAATTGAACGAAACGGAGCTAGACTCCATTATGGTCACTCGTATTAGATTCTTTGTATTCGTACGTTTACTTATGCGCGCATATGCTAGCTTATGTCTATTATAGTTGGCCCTTTAAGGAGAGAACAATATTATGTTTAAAAAGGCTGTCTATTGAGCTCCTGGATTTTTAAGAAGGTTATCTTCAAAAACCGTGTTGTATTTTTAACTTCCATAGGAAGTTATTAAAGGGTTTTTGAATTAGGGCTGGTAGATATTGTGTGTAGATGTCGTGCCGTTTGCTGTGTAGCGCCTTCCTGCTTGAACCACATGTCGTCTAGGTCCATTATGGTTCAATTTGGGCCATAAGAAATTAGTTAGTCAAAATCCACACCAAACGGTAACTTTTTGAGTATGAATTATCACCTTGTGAACCTCAGGTTGGTGTCGTCCCATATACGGCAATTTTGCTTGTTAACACAGCCATTCATCCAAAAATGCGCCTTGTCACTAAAGATGATTTTTCGACCAAAATTGAGATCCTCTTCCAAACGATTCGAAGCCCAGTAAGCGAACAAACGGGGTTGTTTATGGTCATGAACTTTGAGCTCCTGATGGGTCAATTGGATCTTTTACGGATGTAGGCCCAAGCTCCGACACAAAATTCGCCAAGTTGATGTCTGCGAAAGGCCGAGTTCTTGTGCACGGCGAGGAATAGACTGCCTCGGGTTCTGCTGTACACTTTCAAGGACCGCAACGATGCTCTCTGCCGTTCTTGCGTTCTTTGAACGTACGGGTGTTGGCTGATTGTTTACTAAACCGGTCGTCTCAAATTTGGCCACCAAAAGTTGAAGAGTCGACTGTGAAGGGCCATCACGTCTACCGTAAAATTTGCGCAATGAGCGCAACGTTTGCTTTAACGAACACTCATTTTGATAATAAAGTTTTATCATCTGAACGTGCTGTTCAATCGTGTAACTTGCCATGATGATTTGGCATAAACGACTGAATAATAAACACAAAATTTGACAGATGTCACCAAAACAAAATGGAAAAATCATTTTCAACTTGATTATAACGAGAACAAAGAAAGATATTGACTTAAAATTTTTAAATCTCTCGAAATCGACAGACGGGTACGGATGGGAAATTATCAGTGTGAGTCCCATTTCAGCCTCTTTTTTTAACAGATCCTGCATTTGTTTTAAAATATAAAATCCTTCAAATACAATAATAATGAATATTTAGTTTTAAAATGTTTAAAACTTTAAATTAAGTTTTATCTTTTTTAACAAAATTAAATAATTTCATTAGACAAACAAATCGAAGTTCACAGCAACCAATATTAGTTTGACAGATAGGACCGTGAGTGAAATTACATTATGATTAAGCCAAATACTTTTTCTAACATATGGCGTTTTTCTTTTTTAGTTCAGAGCTGAGCTCTGAGCAGAGTCTGAGCGAACAGAGTAGAGTAGAGTAGAGTTCTGAGCAGAGTATGTTCATAGCTCTCTGATTTAATTATGAAACAACTTGAGCACTAAACTGCCATGATTTGAAATGTCGTCTGTTTGAAGACGATCAAAATGTTCTTTAATCAAATTAATTAAAAAAACAGTCATAGCGTTGGTCCATTTGACGCCTGAAATAAATTTGATTCATAAAAATGCTATATGCAATTAGTTTTTTCTAAATTATCTTTCCTTTTGCACTAGAGCGACCAGCCTCTTTCAACATTTTTATTGTTTTGACGATGATTTTTTTAATTTCCAGGCTTTCAAACATCAAATTGTTTGTGTTCAGCATTTTACTCCGTTTACTGTGTTATTTTATTCTGAGCTCACAGAGCGCGCTCTGAACATGTTCGGAACTAAAAAAGAAACACGAATTTGAAGCTCTGAACGATCAGAGCTCAAAAATAAACACAATTATTTTTTTGACAGTTCGAGCTCTGCTCTGAACTAAAAAAGAAAAACGCCAATAATGAAGTTTTCGTTTGGTTTTTGACATTTGCTTATGTGCAATTAAGTAGTTATAGATGGGCTTTTACTGGTCATCTTACACATATGGAATTGATAGGTTTTGATTGTCATTCATCCCAAATTACCTAAGGTAATTCCACCGCAGCTCAAGCATTTGATATATTATATTCACATAAACGCGGTACTTATTTTAAACTATTTTAAACAAACATTAATTAATTAAATAAACATCAATGTTGCAAATTTTAAATTTTGCAAGCGATTATATAATTATATTGGAAAATTGTTGATGCTTCTATTATTATATTGTTGTTAGTTTTGCAAAACTATCCTAAAACAAAATATATCGATACTTTTGTTTGATAATTTATTACTCAATTAGTAACCCACCTAATTTATATGTATGTATGTATTTAATACATTATTGTAAAGAATAATATGTACAACTGCAACAAAATGCAAACACTATTCTCACGAATATTATTATCAGACATGCACTTTTATGAGCATATACATATGCACAGTACATATTTGTGTACTGTATACACTGCACAGTACAATACAGTACAGCATGCATAAATGGTTGTTGTAGTTTGTTGTTTATTTAAATTAAAAAGTAAACTTGTTAATTTTTGTGATGAAGACTCAAATCAGCCCATATTATAGTTTAGGAGTTTAAGTAAAACAAAATGTTTGTTTAAGTTCTTAATCTAAATATGTTTGGTTTAGACTTAATGTGCAGTTTGCATGATTGATAATGGCATTCTAATTTATTGACTTTCAAATATAAAAAAAATATTGCAAGCATATAATTTTGTAAGAAAAAAACTAAACTAACTTAATTGAAGGTTGGTATTCCAGAATAATTAATGTGTGACTCTTATAGTTCTAAAGGAATTTATAAAAATACTTCCATGATAATTTTTTTACATCATAGCAAATTTTAAACATTTTCTTGTTTAATGGAACTTTTAAATCGGAGAAAATGAATATTTCTTAAGAAAACTCTTTATTGATAATTTTGGCAATATCCCTTTAAAATATATTTATGTACAAAAACATTCTTTCTATCATTGACATCAGAATTTAGAAGTTTCAATCCTCAATTATTCAATCAAATAAACTTCTTGTTTACTTTTCAAAACAACAAAGTTAAGTACGCACTGCAAATTGTGAAACAGAAAACTTTTTGTCACAAAAAAGAATTGCAACATGCACATCACACAAAACTCGAGGTAAAAGTTTTAAAGAAGTTTTATTTTTTGTAATCCACTTATATGTTTTGAAGCAACATTAACCCATTATCTATACACCTTACTATTGTAGCTTGACAGTCCATTTTAAGCTACTTGACTTTTAAGTATACGAATCCTCTATAGCACTTTGCTTACTATAATATCCTTCAATCCACTTTTGTATGTGTTGCTTGATGCTTGTTGGCCCTTCGTGGATTACAGTTCGTAACTCCATTATTTTTCAGCTAGCCATCTAAATTCTAAAACTGTCAGTCACCATCATCAAATGTCTCTTACCCTTTATTTTATTTTTGTTTTTTATTGAAACTTCTCTGATACGTAGATATATTTTAACCCTACTATATTGGATTTATATCTACTTACATATCTACAATGAACAAAATAAAGGTATATCTGGTTATCCTTTTTTTAAGATTGACACTCAGACTTGAAAAAGAGCAAAAATAACATAGGATTTATTGTTTACAATTTGATTGAATATTTTTTGTGTATATACGGGGTGTTTTAAGTCTTATAAAGCTTTCCAAAAAAAAACAAAATGAGAAAACAAAATTAGAAGACTTAATATGCTTTTCAAAATATTCTACATTCCCGACTTTCATGGCTCTATTTTTCATATTAGTCTTAAAATTCCATTTTTTAAATTTTAAAATTTTAATTCCCCGTGACTATTAATACAACTGTAATTATTGACAAACATGATGTCTTGTTTGTTTCAAAAATTCTCAAAGTTTACAATTGTATTTTGAACTATTCATATTACCTTTAAAATGATTTCATGGTACAAAATTCTTCAAGTTTTTATAAAATCTACTTACAAAAAAGTAAAACCTAAACAATTGATTTCCATTCGAATATTTTGAAAAAAGGAATATTTTAGAATGGGAAATCCATTTTCCGGTTCCGAAAGTAAAACTTGATAAAATACACAGTGTTACATTTTGTGATGAACATTTTATTTCATTATAAAGTTTGGACTTTGAAATTAAGTGTAAAAAATGATATCATTCAAATGGATTCCTTGAGAAGATTCGTAGTATGCGATTTTTCGAGGTAATTTTGGGCTACGTGAAATAACTCCCCAAAAAGAAGTTATGCGTTATGAAATTAATCCCCAAATTCAAAAGTTGAATAAATTCCCAAAAAGTCATGAAAAAAATCCTCAAAATATAATGAAATAAGGCCCCAAAAAGGATTGAAATAAGTCCCCAACTTTAAGAATTGTCTTACCATTTTATTCCTTCTCCAATGCGATCTTCAGCATGAATTAAATCCCCATTTCTATACAATCTTTGAGGAGTTATTTCATATTTTGTTAGAAGGTTATTTCTTTGGGGAGTTATTTCACGAAGCCGTATTTTTCAACCACTTTTTCGTACATTTAGAGCGGTATTTATTGCATATACATACATATATTTAATAATCATTTTGAACTTCATATTTGTTGGAAAACGACTATCCTACTGTTGTTGTGACACCTTTTTAGCTATCAATTTTGTACCTTTGATACGTATGTAGATCAAATTCGTCTATTTTGACTGTGATTTATTAAAAATCACCAAAGCCGACACCTACACCGGTTGTGTTGTGGCTTATTGCCTCGTCTTGTTGGACCTATATATCTTTTAAGTCATGTTCATCAAGAAGGAAGTAATAAGTAAGTAAGGCATGTTTAATTGTTGCGAACGCCAGAAAAATGATATATTCTGATTATCAGCAACACTTGCCCCTGCACCAGCGATATTTTCAATTGAGCGCCATCAGTACATCAGTACAGCTTCTGTGCCTTCAAAAAGTTTAACAAGTTTATCGACCATAATCATCCCGTTACGTTTGAATCACAACATTTGTAGTAAGTTTTAATAACTTTAACTGGTTCTTCGGTCATCAAGAATAATAAATGGCAAATATTTAACTAATATTATGACTTTTCAAATGGCAACTGCTTTCAACTTGAAACCATGGAATTAATGACCCTATATGTATTTAGCTTCTGAACTCTTAAAGGTATAAATATAATTTTAAAAAAAAAATGCTCATTTTCCTTAAAGACACGGGCATAACACCACAACTAGAAGGTTGACTTTTTTGAGATTTAAAACGCTAGAGATTATGTATTTTAATTTACGAAACAAGCATTCTGAAGCTAATTGAGCACAACCGAGTCATAGTTAAGTCATTGGATTGTTAAAATACAATTGACGCTTTCACAAATTAAAATAAAAGATTGGTACATTTCTTAACTGATGCTTTTTAAATTGCATATCTTGAATACTTGTAAAAGCAAAGGCTTCTTCGCTTGAAAGCACACCTTACATAAACTCCTAGCATTAGTTATTTTATTTACCTATCTACTTCTAAAACCTACATGAGTTTATTTAGGACTCTTTTGTTTTGAAAAAGAATCAATTAATGCAACTGTTAAGTCTCTCACGATTATATGAAACTTTTTCAAACCGCAAAATAACGAACTTTGTATAAAGAAGGAACATAAATTGTTTTCTAATAATGGTTTGTGTTTCTAGCTTCAGGCTCTTACAGCAAGGATTAAAGTTTCTTATTCAGTTTTCTATGTTTCTTTAATAATCTGTTTGGACTTTTAATAATACACCATAGAACTTATGGACACAGGTACACTTTTTCTCCAGTTTAAGGAAAGTTGCAGTCGTTATGCACCTATATAAGTTGTACATATAAGCATTTTGTATAGCTACATACTTACCTATCCTATCCTATACAGTTGGAAATATTGTGAGAGCTTGCGCATATTGGTGACTTCTTAGCAGTGTAAAACCCATTATTTAGAGAAGGGATTAAAAGTACACCATTAATGGTTTATATTGTGGTATATTATTTCCGATAATAATCGGCCAATTTTTCTGCGTAACATTTTATCTATACGTCCCGTCCCTACCTATCTATTCTTCAACTTCATTTATATCTTGATTCATTTTACATACCCAAGTAACTTGTAGATTTTTATTTTAAATGTCAGATTACCAAGTACCTACATATGTATAATTTCTTTTTTAATTTCTTTTAATAACAAATATAAATCAACTAACGGTGCACGCACTTTCAAAGTGAAAATGATGAATTAACGAATTAAAGTCGCAGCCATTGGCATTGTGCGGATTGTTATAATGTTGAATGTAAGCTACCATATCTATTATAATAAGAAGCGAATAGGGCAATTACTGCTTACCTACTTTTTCCAAGAAAATCAAGCAACTCTGATAAATAATTATATATATTGTTTTGTTCGGTTGTTGGTCTTTTGTGAAGCAGCAGGTGCACACTGGAAGGTAATAATGTTAAGTGAATCACAAACATTATATTTTTGTGATATTAAAGAAAATGGTATAATTTTAAAGAATTTAAATTTATATTTCAGTTTCTAGCCTTGTTCAAACTTATGTATATCAGTGTCTATAGACTAGGGATGACCATAATTTCTTTTTTTTTTGGTTTTACCTGCGAATAATAAATAAATAAAATAAAATAAAGGAATAATACATGGTATGCGGAACAATAGAGCACCAGGAGTAGATACTTTCCTACTTTAAGGAGCTACCAATAATTGGTGTATCTTTTATATGTTTTATTGTTAACGCTTGTCTAAAGATAAAATACTTCCCAAGCAAACGGAAAACTGCGAAAATCATACCCATTCTCAAGGCAGAAAAACCACCAATTATACCTAATAATAGTTATCGACCAATAAGCCTACTTAGTAGTTTTAGCAAAATACTAGAAAAAATTATTAAAATTAAGCTTCTTGAGTCTTCCAATGTTGTGCCAAACCAACAGTTTGGATTCAAGCAAGGTCATAGTACGACACATCAAGTTCTTAGAATTTGCAAACATGTTAAAGACAAAATGAGTGCAAAAGAATCAACTGGTCTTTTCCTTCTGGATGTTGAAAAGGCTTTTGATAGCATATGGCATGATGGTCTACTTCATAAACTAAAATTATTCGGTTGTCCTTTATATATAATAAAACTAATTCAAAGCTTCCTTAGAAACAGGCAATTTCAAGTTAATTTAAATAGAATACACTCTTCCGTAAAATATATAACATCGGGGGTACCTCAAGGGTCAGTATTAGGTCCATTATTATACATTACGTATGTTGCTGATTTTCCAGAAATATGGAACTGTGAAATAGCAATGTTTGCCGATGATATCGCCATTTACAGTTCAAATAAAATTGTGTATGAAATTTAAAATGACTTGCAACATGCTCTAAATAAAATTCATGATTATTTCATAACATGGAAAGTAAGTCTAAATGCTGAAAAAACACAGGCAATCTTTTCACCAGGAAAAGAAAAGCCTGTGCTTTACCACTTAATCAGCTAAAAATAAATACCTGTGATATCCCGTTGGGGGCCGTTCATTAAATACGTTCGCACACAAGGCGGGGGGAGGGCTCTTGCTGAGTGTGACAAGGTGTGACAAGGGGGGACGGGGGGTCTATGGTAACGTGACGTTCGCCATTCATTAGAACATTTTCAATTAGTATTTCTTTTGCCTATTTTTCTTTTTTAATTTTCATTATGATAGAAAGACATTTATTTTGTATTTAGTAAAAATATACAATTTCAAACGTATATAGTTTTACTACAATAAATTGTCACTTGATATGTTTACTTTTGTTTATTTTTCGACATGAGCGCTGGCTCTGTGGCGCGGGTTTAGTCTTTTGACTTGGCTCTAGCGGCGGCATTGCGATCCGTCACAATTGGTTTCTTTGTTTTTCGAATACTTAAAAGAGTAACGTTTCCTCGCACCCTGCGCTCTCAACTCAGTAACAAATGAAAATTCTGTTTCTCATGTATTTATTATTATATTATTCTTTTATTGCTCATTTAGTAGTGAACTAATTCGGACGCTTTTTTCATATTTCTCAATTTAATACTTTTTATTAAAATTCTTTTTATTTTTTATTTAAATTCTCAAAATTTGTGTAGTATCATTTTAAATTTATCATATTCAGGGGGGGGGGTCTTCGTTTTTGTGATGAAATATTTCTAGGGGGGGTCACAGAAAGCGTGACACAGCGTGACAATGGGGGGGAGGGGGTTAGAAAAAGCTGATTTTAGCGTGACGTATTTTATGAACGGGCCCTTGGTTGATTCTGTCAAATATCTTGGTGTATATTTAGACAAGACATTAACTTTTCGGGACCATATTACAAATACCCTTAGCAAAATACGTATTGCCACTAAAATGCTATACCCACTTATATGTAGGAAATCACCGCTGAGTAAGTTCAATAAGATTATTATCTGTAAAGTAATTTTCCAAGCTATTATTGTTTATGCATGCCCAGTATGGGGAACTTGAGCAAGAACGCACTTAAAAAAATTACAAGTTTCTCAGAACATTAAAAATGATGGCAAATTTACCTTGGCATTTTTCCACCCAACTTTTACACTATCAAACTGGAGTTCATCTAGTTACAAGACAAATTGAAGCTCTCAACCAAAGATTTTATCTAAGATGTAGTGATTCTAATAATATGTTAATACAAAATTTAATAAGGCAGTAATATCAAAGTTTTTAAAATCGGAACTATAATTATTTATTTGTTTATTTTTTATCTATGTACTTATTCTTTTATTTATTTGCTTATTTATTTATTTATTTATTTACTTATTTATTTATTTATTTATTTATTTATTTATTCATTCATTTATTCATTCATTTATTCAATTATTTATTTATTTATTTATTAAATTAATATCAATTATAAAAATTAGTTAACTTGTTTTTGTTTGACCATTTTTTCTTAAAAATTATTATTATATTATTCAATTATAAAATACCTATATACCAACTTGGCAGTTCCTTTAATTTGTATGTTTAATCTAGTAATTTTTAATCATAGTTTTCCTTCAAATGTAGTTTTTTCTTAATTCAAATGTATTTATTAACTTCCATAACACTTTTTAGTTGTAAGATATATTTCAAATATCAAATCTCATGTGCAAGCTGCGTACTACGCAAATTTTTGTAAAGCCTTATCTATGAAAAATAAAGTATTTATCTATCTATCTACCTGCGAAACGTCTCTTGGAAGTAAATAACTGAGTTATATCAGATTTTCAAAAATGTTACATTATAGAGGTTGTGAGCGCCGATTCGGAACAATTACAAAGAACTTTTATTAAAACAGTTTGAACGAAGAATGCTTACAAATTATTCAAAATTTATCATCACCTTGAATTTGAGTTTGAAGGACTTAGATACAAAATATTTTGACAGATCGGTCATGTTGTCGTCTGTTGGTTTTTCTGTGCATAACAATCATTGCAATAATGCAACTTTTTACCTATTTGAATACGGCGCGGCGCCGCCGCCGGCGGCGTCCATCACGTTATAACTCAAATTTTTATTATCTTTGACTAGGTCTTAATAATGTATAAGTTCATATTTTTTAGGTTTTGCTAAATTTGGCATATCGATCAAAATCGAAAGGAAATAATTACCGACTATACTTATTCAGATGTCATGTGTTCTATGTCTGTTTGTCACTTATTATTTTGACTTATTCTAAGAGCAGTTGGCCAGTTTATATTTCTAAGATTTCTGAGAATTGACGGAGCAAGAAAATTAAAAATAAACACTATTAACTATTATCACCTTGCAATCAAATTAGCTTCGCATTTCTTTACATCCTTTTTAAATTGGGCGATAGAGAATTCTTGAGAAATCAAATCATAAAAATGCTGTTCTGAGATTTTTGGCGGCAAAAGTGAGAAATTTGTATAGGGTGGTAAAATTTAAAGGGTCGATGATGTTGACTGTGAATAAATCATAAATTATTTAGGAAATTGTTGTCTTTTCTTTTTATTATAATAATATCGACCAAATGGCCGCCGTGACCTCTGCGGCCCACCTCCATCCAAAATTTTCCAAATTTTCGATGTTGATAATTGAGGTGCTATGCCGTTAATGTGCCAAATTATCTCATCCTTTAGCTCTTGAATTGTTGCTGTCTTATCGAGTGTACATTTTTTCCCTTGAATAACTCCAAAGAAAGAAGTCTGCAACGGTGTCAAATCACATGCTCTTGGCTAGCCAATTCACATCGCCACCACGTAAGATAACGCGGCCATTGAATTTGTCGCGCAAAAGAGACATTGTTTCGTTAGCTGTGTGGCAAGAGGCACCGTCCGCATCCATAACTTTCAATTCGGGCCATAAAAAGTACGTTATCATCTCACTATAGCGAACACAATTCACAGTTACTGCCTGAACGGGTTCACTTTGGAAAAAATAGGGCCCCATATGATGCCACCCAATCAGACAATCATTTTTGGATAATCAATCGCGCAAATGTAGAAATTCTCCTTATTGACGCATCACTGAGGTGAAATTTTGCTTCGTCACTGAAGATGATTTTCTTGAAAATTGATCATCCACTGATGCCATTTCTTGTCACCATTCTGACCATTGACGACGACGATTGAAGTGGTCAAGAACCTTTAGTTCTTGAGTCAATTGCACCTTGTAAACGTTTAAAAGTAAGTCTTTATGCATAATGTTCATCAACGACGTGCGTGAGTGGTGCAATTGTTGATAGGCACGATGACGAGTTTCAAATTGAATTTGTATGAAACATAGGAATGTCAAATAAAATGCAGAAAAGAACTTGAAATTTAGGTGTGCCTCACATTCAACATCGGCTCTTAAAAATTATCCACCTTTTATGAGAAATTTTGTTTATAAATCTCTGAGAAATATAAAACTGCCAAGTAATTCCCACAACAAGCATTTTGATAAAAAAAAATATGATTACGGCAAAATTTGAAGGCGTTTTTATTTACGAAAAAAGAATAAGTAATTTTCAATATTGTGAAACTTGTTCGGTGATACAGACATTTTCAATATTTATCCTAAATTGAATTTATTAACTTATATCTGCTACCGATTGCTAAGCAAAGAGTTCTTATATAATAGGTACAAATTTGTTTATATTATTAGAGCGTTTTCCAATAAGAGGTTTCGTTTTAATTAATTAATAGATCGCGATTTGAGCAGCTGCTTCTTTTTTCGATGTCATCTGTTTTGAATAGAACGGTATAGGTACACTTTATTAAAATTCAAATTTGAATTGTTGGACAAATTAGTAATGTGAAGAATCTAAAGTACTAAGAATATTAATTTCTTGTCGATCTTTGGAATTAAGCATTCCACATAAGACATCTGACATTACACGGTATTTAGAGTACAAAGTTATATCCTAAGGCTACGTTCAGACGACCATATTTTGTTCGTGTGAACGACACAATATAAAGATAAGCGCTACTAATCATGTAAACGATAAAAATACATTCGAGATTTATCGAATAGTAGTGACAAGTTCGTACGGTATACGGAAACAATTATTTCACGAATACGGGATTTTCCCGCATGGACTTCGTGTGAACGCACAAGTATAACACTTGCTGCCACTACTCTATATTCGATAAAATCCCGTATACGGTATACGAGAAAAATATGGTCGTCTGAACGTAGCCTAAGGCTTTCAAAGTTTAGAAAACATAATTACTAAAACCGTTTCGATTGAATCCATTAAATGCATCAAAATGCTATAGATTTTTATCGAAGAATCATCTTTAGTGATTGGGCCTATTTTCTGTTTCACCTCGATGACAAAACCTACGGTAATAACCAAAATTATCGCATTCGGCGATCGAAAATTCACGAATGGATATTGAAAGACCTTTCCATTTACAATTTGATGCGATTGTTTGTCTAGTAGCCTTACTTTTTCAAAAATAAAGCTCGTGCTTCTGGGCCGTGTTATAGAACTTTTTCTTTTGGATGACTATATGGTCTATACCAATACTTTTGAATTCATTATCAAGACCCTAAAGATGGAATTTGTAAAGGTATCTCTCAATTTTGAAATTGGTCATGATAACAAATTTCATGAAATTGATATGGCTGATATCGCCTACACTTGTTTTGCATTCTTCCTTTCACTGAAATACTCTATCAATAACTAAATTCATTAATCTTTTAAGTCTGTTTTTACTAATAGCTTTGTTATATTCTTAAGGTTTTTTGATATTACATATATTTGATATTACATATATTTAATGATAATGAGTTTTCATTAAGCGCAATTGAGCTTTTTGTTGTAACTATTGCTCTCGCTATTTTGAATGATGCTCATTTTGATACTGCTGGCAATATTCTTCAAATAGGTACCTAACTTCGTTTATCATCTGCCCGTGAGTCATTGAAGAGCTGCGTGTTATTTTGATCGCAAGACTCTTCCTTCCTTTCCGAACCTAGAATAAATTTAACCTAGGTATACCTATAAGTTTCTATTCAGTCTACCAATTTTAAAGGTTAAATATTCGTCGCAAAAAAAAAAACAATAATACCAGAAACGAAAGTTATAATAAAAAAAAAAACCGAAAGCAAGAAACAGTTTTGCAATAAAATAAACCCTCAAATAGCTTTTGTCAAAATATATATTCCCATTAAAGAATACGTCGTTTTTTGGTAACGTAACGAAAACCACAAACGATCCCCGAGAAAATAAAAAGAAAAAATATCCTTTTTATTGCCAAATAATAAAAGGAAAACCTTCTATATCTAGTTTACCATATATACATATGTTTATGTACAATAGATACATACATATACATATGTACAATATATGTATGCATACATGTATCTAAGTACGATATAAAAATTTCTTACTTTTATTCTTCAGTGTCATGTTTTCATCGTTTTTGTATGCGACTCTTGTCTTTTACCTTTATAGAGATGGCATGGCATGACACTAGCGTTTTTAGTATGGTCCATGTGTCTCATGCAGCATAAGGCAAGCAAAAAAAAAAAGCATAAAATCTCCTTCTTTACTGTTACTATGGGTGGGATACAACAACCTGTCAACATAAAACCAACACACTTGCATAAATATTTGCATATATACATACACACATAGCTACATACATAGATGTAGGGAGGTGCTTTTACATATAATATGCACACAACACACAAGCTTTTCCAATTATATACCATCACACACAAAACCTCTTGTATAACAGGTATAAGAAGGATAATAGCTGCTACACACCATCAAAGATAAAAGAACATGGTTTTATACTCATTGTTTGTATGTATGTATGCATGTTCATTAGGGTGGAGCGTTCAATTTCCGTAACAAAATTATTAAAAAATACATTTCCCTTCCTTTTTTACCTTTCTATCCGGCACTACCTAGTCCTACAAGCATATATGTAACACTATCAGACAAGAACTAAATAATATTTTGTATTAATTGTTGTTTCATTTATTTGGCCATAATATTAGTTAATTTAAAAAAGTAGGTTCATTTAAAATGACGGACCTCAGCTTTAAAGCCAGCCCTTGGACCCTTGACCTATATGGCTGAAACACAAAAACGCTTCAGCTTCGCCTGACGTTTACGAGTTCAGCCATAGGAATTCAATGCATGCTATCACAATGATGCTTCGACATCACGTTTCATTTGACAATCGTAAGGAAAAGAACGTAATGTTACGTAATGTGACTCCAAACGGAAGCTCTAGTTTAAATTTGCTGAACATTTGCTTTGTCTGACAGCTCAACAAAGTAAAAAAGTCAACAAACAAAATACATTTGCTTTTGGAGGGATTCCCATTGGTTATTATAGGCCGCGTAAGCTACTTTCGCGATAAATTTAATTTTTTCGATTCCAAAACTATTTTTTTTTTTATTTTGAGAAAAAATAACAGCTGCTAATGACAGAAGTGCCATTTTAGAAATGTCATATTGGAAGTGTTATTCAAAGCAACCTCGAAGCAGGCCCAACGTAACGCGGACGAAGCCGAAGCTGAAGCGTGTTTGTGTTTCAGCCAGTAGTGACACGCTCTGTTTCTTCTAAAATTTTTGACACTGCTTTTGTTAATTCTCTCTTAAGAATTTTAAAAATTCTATAAGAAATCTTTCAGGCACGCTCTACAATTCTGACCACAAAAATAATCTTAGTTATTAAAATATGGACTTCCCGAGGGCCAATCTTAAGCTTTTCTAAAACCTACGATATTTATCCCAAGGTGGTTTTGTGTTTTTTTTTTTTTGTCTCACTAGAATCCTGTAGAAATTGCATCTATCTCCATTGGAAAGGGTGTTTTGTTTACCCTTTAACAAACTGTTCACCACATCTCCATGGTATAAATTAACAACCGTTTTCACATTCGTTCCCAAAAATGGCGAGATGGGACTCTTTGGAGTAAGAACTTCAATCAAACCATCACAGAAGCGTAGTGATGTCTACGTTTGACCCTTACAATAACAATTTTAGTTTGATATAATTATGTGGCATAAATTATATCGTTTTCTTTGTTATAAACTTCTTCAAAGGTAAAAATCTTTTTATTGGAAAAAGAATTGTTTCATGCTTGTTTCTCACGTGCCACAGTAAAGAAGACCGTTTGATTGTGATTACTAATGTAAATATTTTAAAAAATAAGATAACCATTTTATATCAAATGGATGTTTTGAGTCGCAAGGCCTTGAAGTTTTGTAACAGAATTTATGGCATGACTAGGTATTACTCCTTAACTATCCGACATAATTTTTACAAAAAAAGAAATATTATTTATGTATTTATCAAACGTTCCTAAATGTATTACTTTTCTGTACGTTCATTTGTTCTCGAGATATTTCAAAAGGCGCGAGAACCACTTAAAATATTCAATCATAACAAAGGATTGGTATACATTTTCTGGGTTATGAAAACCTTTTCTTTTATCTACCGATGAGAACATCAACTTATAAGGCTTTGCTCATGGTTTTGTCTTGCTTACTAACTTTGAACAAGAATAAGACCGAGGTTTTAATAAAATTCCCCTCCTATCTGCAACACTGATACGGAATGCTAGAAAAATCGGTTGAATCGTAATATTTCAACAATAATTTATTAATACGGCACCTAAGATTGGTCAACTGCAGAAGTGACAGTTTTACAGGATATTGGACTTAAGTTTGTAGAGCACGAAAACAGTAACCCAAAATTTTCCAAACTGAAGAAAATCTTTCGGAAATTGAAAGCATTTAGTTAATTTGATGGAAGGAAAAACAAGACACTAGTTTGTGAGAAACCAAGCAACCGAGTTCACAGAGTGAGTAAAGCAAATGAGCATATTTCAATACTTACAAAACTGGTTTTCATTTAACATTTTCTAGAACAAGGAAAGCTATAGCAAATTCAATAAATTCATTCTTTTAGGAAAGGCATCTAGATTTTCAAAAAGTCTCAAAAACCCACAGAAAATTTCATGTTGTGAAACAAAAAAAAACCATTTCTTGCAGTTCCTAGTCACGGCAACTTAGTGCAACTTTGTGTAAAATTTTATTGCCCTCAAATTTACTTCATTACTCTCAAGATATTGATTCCCTGATCACATGATCACAAAAAGGCGGGTCGAAGGTAAATTATGGCAGACAATTTTAAGAATCCCAAAATTACAAAAATGTTAACAAAATGTTGACTTTACACAGGAAAATCACAGAAAAAATATATTTTCTCAATCAATTAGAAGTTGTTGAAATCGAAAATTATATTAATTTTTGTTTCTAAACAAACGTTTTCGAGATACGATCAAAAAGAATTTGTTTTGATGTTTTTATTCCAAAATGAAAAAAAACTTTTTGATATCATATTTAATTGACATTAACTGTAAAGAATGACATTAATTCAAAAGAACATAGCTTTTCAACGATGCAACATTTGTGTAAACAGACCTAAAATTCATTAAGTTACATGTGATTTTTTGAAACAGTGTGTGAGTGCTTCCGACTCCATGTCCTTATTTTCCAGTTAACTTTTACAACCCAAAATATCCTATCGGCTCTTAGTCTTAAATTGTGTGTTCTTGGATGTGTTGGAATAGCTATACAAACACAGCTTGTAGATGTGGTATTATTATGCTGCAATGATTTGTATTCAAACTACACGTTAACGAATTTCCAATGCGTTATTAAGCCCATAGGAAGTAATTGTAACCGGTCTGATTTGTCGAATTAAAAATGTTGACATTTCTCGACGTTTCAAGGTCCCTAGAGTCTAAATAAAAGATTTTTAAAGAAACGTCTGTGCGTGAGTGTGTACGTACGTTTGGGAAGTTTTTTTACCATTGCAGTTTAAAAAAAAAAAAAAAAACATTGAACATTTTGGTTAACCCAAAATATCTCACGAACTAGTAATGCTTCCAACTGGTATTAAATTTTATATTATATATTGTGACGTGATGCCAAACTAATAAAATTTTGAAACAAATTACAAACATAATTGTATGCAACAAATAATAACGTTTTTGATATCTGGCAACGTTTTGAGTAAAATCGAACTGACAGTTTTTTTTACAAAAAATGAAAATCTACGAAAAAACATTACTAAAAGTTGGTAAAAAATTATCAATTATAAAAAGACTCAAAAATCTTTTCAAAAATTTAAGATATTGGCTTCAAACTAATTTGATCTTATAGAAAATATTGTGTTCAACATTCATTAAAATTTGTATACAAATCCAGCAGTCAGTTTTTTCATAAAAATTAAAATCTACTTTGTACTCAAAATTAGTAAAAATTGATATTCGATTCTTGATATCTCGTAAACAAATGAAGGTATTGACTTCAAAATGATTTCATTCTGTGCTAAATTTTGTTGTTAACGTAAGATGTTGTATTGACTTCAAATTATTTATCTCACACAAAACATTGTTATGAATATTCTGTTAAGATTTTAAGCAAGACAAATCTTTAAGAATCTTGGATGAAGCTGCGTTATAACAATGAGAGCTCAGCTTTATATTCAGACCTTGCAGTTGCTGAGCTAACACTTTTTTTCAAAAACATCCTAGACTCTCCATCTCCATACATTGGTGCTCCACCCTAATGTACATTCATATGTATGCGAAGGATATTTTTTGTTTTATTTTACCTGAATTGAGCATGTCCTTAGAATTGGCAAAATAAATTTAAACAATTCAATGTTCGTTTTGTTTTTTGTGTTTTTTTGTGTGCCTGTGTAAACCGTGTGTGGATGTGTTGGGGGATTATGCATGTCTGAATATTGAAGAGAAAAATACTGCTTTTTTGTTGTTGTTCTCTGTTGTTGCAGGATTCCATAGTAAAAACTATTCTCTTTTCTATACTATTTCTGTTGAATTGTAAAGTGCCCCAGAGTAAAAATAAAATAAAATAAAATACGAAACTATCCATATATCCTTTGTATTTATATTGTATTGCTGCAGCTTCAGGAAAATCTATTTCTATTGTTGTATACTATAAATAGTGTTTTGAATAAATCAAAATGTGCTAGAGAGGTGCAATATATGTACCTCCCCCATATATGTAGAAATTGTATAATGCTTGCTAAAAGGGTTAAAAAACCTTGTGAGAGTAAAAGAAAAATAAATAATAGAAATTCACCAAAGGCAACAAATTTTACTCGAGAATATTATTAAAGAACTGAATCAAACAAATATATATTTTTAGAAATAAAGCAAAATCATATCTATTTTTATCTCTAATTAAGAATTAAGTATTTTCTTTTTTCTGACAATAGAACTTTAACTTACACCTTCTGAGGTAAAAACTAAAGAAAAAAAACAGCAATTCGGAAGATATATATAGTCTTTCTACGTTCTACCTCTTTTGATTTTTCCTTCCTGATGTTTTGTCATTTATAGATGCTCAAGTACTTTTAGAGAGGGTGGAAAATATGGTCCTGTGTCCCTTCTACACATTTAAGAGCAAAAAAAAAAGAAAAACGAAGGGACTTTTAGGTAAATTCCCAAGAGAATAGAGGCAAGTATATTTTTATATAAACGTAACTTTCAAGCCAAGCCAACTTTATTAAATCGAGCTCCCGTCGCCGCCGCCGCCGATCGACGACGCCGCCGACCAGTATAAAATTCAAGTATTAAAGTTAGAAATTCAATTATTTGCCTCTACACATAACTGTCTATAAAAAGGAAAACATTTTCTATGTAGTAATCTTAGTTCTATGTCTAGAATCGGAAATTATAGACAGTCAGATGTCGAGACACATTGAAATTAAGACGACTTGAAATTGTTGTCAACAAGCTTTAGAAATTATCGAATGGTGATGTATCAATTATAATATACCAGGGATTAAAGTTTACGGCTAGTTTTTATGTATAGAAATCTTATTCAAAAAATCTTCATACATATGTATCAAACTTGAAAAAAAGTATCTCAATTATTCATTTCATAGTGAATAGAGTCAAGTTAATAACTTTTTCGATTTACGTGTAGAAATATGCAGTAGAGAAAAATTCGATACTTAAATATATTTGTAAAAAATTAATTGAGGTACATACGAGTACAATGAATATTAAGTCGAAAATATCATTCATTTTCACCATTAGAATTTTGTTATTGAATTTGTGTATGCAATATGCATATGATTTAACTTTTAAATTGAAATGTAAAAGAACAGCCACTACATTAAAAAAAGGGATATTCAATTCAACAGTATTTAAATTATAAATAGTCATATGAATTATTTGGAAGTCTGAATACTTTACCTCACTTTTGGATTCCGATAAAATGATCTAAATATTTCCGACCCCGACCTAACAATCAACATAGTCTTCAATGAAATCAACACATTTTTCCATACATTTTGATCATATTGGAAGATTTCGTGACACACCACATGAAATACCTCAAAAAATGATTCTTTTGGTTGTGGAAGTTAAATCATGTATGGTAAGGCGCCAGTTATAGCTATTATTGGTTTTCATCATTGAAAACAAACATTGGAATTTTTTTGGCAGGTAGTTTATAGCTATCATTAAAAATTTCTGTCATTGAAAATAATTTCCTAATTGAAAACCACCGAAATATGTTTACTGACAGAAATCTGTCATTGGAATTGTGTGAAATTGGAACACAAATCAGTGGAACGATTCGATTCACTTTTGAACAAAATAGTATTAGCTGTTCAGGAAAATGAATTTCCGTCCGGAAAATAGGAAAATACATTTTAAGAGAAAAATAAATGCGCTATCACACTTTTTTTTCTCAAAAAAAGTTCTTTGTGTGATTTCCGATCGATCAGTATATAATTTTCAATTCTAATCAAAGGGAAACACCGTCAAATATCGATTCAAAAGTTTTTCCGGATCGATTTCAATGATAACTAGTACTGGCCCCTAAATGATTAAAAATTAATTCGTCTCAACTGATTTGTGGGATTTTCATGATGAAGAATACTTCAACATCTTTCATTAATTTTCTTTGTAAATTTAACCAAAGACTTTTGTGTAGACAAAATGCCTAAATACCATTCCGATTTGTCGTTCTAAAGGGTGATTTTTTAAAAGCTATAGGAAAGTTTTTCAAAAAAAAAAAGCACATACAATTTAAAAAAATGCATGAAATCTTTATTTGAATCGATAGAACGTTTTATATAATTTAATGTTTGAAGATTATTTCATGCAAATGTTGACCTTGACTGCGCCTCAAATGGTCAATCCGCTTGGTCCAATTTTGGCATACTCTTTCCAACATTTTGGCCAGTATCTCACGAATAAATGTTTCAATGTTGTCTTCCAATGCGTCAATTGAAGCGGGCTTGTCTGTATAGACATGAGCTTTAACATAGCCCCACAAAAAATAATCTGAAGGCTTTAAATCGCACGATCTAGGCGGCCAATTGACCGGTCCCGAACGTGAATTAAAATGTTCACCAAACTCGCCTCTCAATAAGTCCATTGTTGCGCGTGCTGTGTGGCATGTGGCACCATCTTGTTGAAACCACATGTCATGCAAGTCAAGCTCTTGCATTTTGGCAAAAAAAAAGTTTGATAACATCTCACGGTAGCGCTCACCATTCACAGTTACGTTACGATTCGCATCATCTTTGAAGAAGTACGGTCCAATGACCACACCCATAAACCACACCAAACTGTGACTTTTTCTGGATGCATTGGTAGCTCTTGCAATGCTTCTGGCTGATATTCACTACTCCAAAATCGACAATTCTGCTTATTTACGTACTAATTGACACAAAAATGAGCTTCGTCGCTGAACACAATTTTTCGGTAAAAAGTGGATTTTCGGCCAACTTTCCAAGAGCCCACCAAAAATTTTACGTTGCAGTAGGTCGTTTGGCTTCAATTCTTGCACCAGCTGTATTTTGAAAGGCATCACACCTAAATCCTTTTGCAAAATTTTCCACGTTGTTGAGTAACTGAGGCCCAATCGCTGCGAACGGCGACGAATCGATAAATTGATGGTCATCATTAACATTGGCCGATACAGCTGCAATATTTTCTTCAGTTCGCACTCTACGTAGGCGTGTTGGTGGTTTAATGTCCAACAATGTAAATTTGGTGCGAAATTTAGTCACAGTAGCCCGAATAGCCGCTTCAGTGGGTCGATTAAACTGACCATAAAATGGAAGAAGCGCGCAATGAACTTTCTTAACAGAGCACGCATTTTGATAATAAAATTCAATAATTTGCCAGCGTTGTTCGTTTGTGAGACGATTCCTGGTTAAATTATAGATCAAACTGAAGATGTTTGACAGTGAAAAAAAACACGAAACGTGCGTCAGCTGTTTAAACCAGTGTTGCCAAAAAGATAATAGCTAAAAAATCACTCTTTATGTTACTCAAGTGGCATAATGGCCATTTGTATATTTAGGGTAAAGTAAAATGGCATCATTTATTTCTAAGTGATTTTAGTTCATTTTGAAACACCTATACAATACAGTCGACTGCTTGTAAGTTTTAGGCTCATTATCAATAATCCGTAAGTCATAATTTGTGAACATTGAATTTCTTTCCTTAAACTATTAAAAGTTTTTTTCCGAACGGTGTTTCATTTTTAATATCCCGCTATTCAGGCAGCTGTCATTTTTAAAGCTGTCATCTTTTAAAATTACTAAAAATTGAACGATAGATTCTTCAACATTGCATTGAAACTGTTGAAATTTACTTTAAAAAATGAAGACAAATTTGCGATATGTTATGCACCTTCTCCGCCGGCAATAGTGAAACTGGGAAACAAATTTGAACTGTTGGGGCTAGTAGCTAGTAGGTAATTTAAAGAAGCGATACCGTGTGTTTCGCTCAAGAAAAACTGACGAAACCCCGAGTTTGACTATTCCTCGTTAATCTTTAGAGTTTGCATTTGCATTTCACGAACAAAACTATACCTTATGTTTAGCGCCAGAACTTAGTTGTTAAAGATTTAAAAGTTAAGAATATTTGGTACTTTAAATGCTTCTGAATAATCCGTATTTTCATCGAAGAATCATCTTCAGACTGCTCTAAATGCCAAAAAAGCAACGAAACAATCATAATTTTAAATTAAAAGTTTCCTGACCACATTATTTTTCGAAGAGGCCACAAAATACTCGTATATTTTTAATATCAAAATAACAATTTGAATGAGTTCAATTTAATTTTTACCTAAAAACTAATTTGACTTTGTGAGAAAAACCATTCATTAAATTTGATTTCTTGTGAAATAATATTTTTATTAGTACATAGATACTTGTATTTTAATGAGTAATGACTCTGAAATCATAAATCATGTCAAGAAATCTACATATGTCATTAAAACACTTATTTTGACAAAACTTAAATTAATGATAAAACAATACATTGTACAGTTCATCAATAAAATTTATTATAAGAAAACATAAGTTAAAGCCTTCAAACTTAAGTTATCCCCAGATATTATATCAACACATCAAATACAACTCCAGGTAAATTAGTTACGAGTAAGTTTCAACTTGTAGGGCATTGAGTGTTAATAATTTAATGAAATTGTGTTTCCTACCTTTCTTTTATTCTAAGACACTATAAAATGAATTTTTGACAAATTTTATATCAGCACAAACAATTTAACGAAAATCAAAAGAACTCAAACCATGATTTTTGAAAGACTTAGATCATTATTTACATCACCTTAAAATAATTCGGACTGAATGGTTCTGAATTATTTTTGTATTCATGGAAATATTATTTTTTCAAGAGTGTCAAAAATAGAGAAAAACATTTTTCAAATCTATTTCTATGCAGAGTTTGTTGGGCTTTATGTTAAAAAAGACCTAGACAAATCTCAAACCCCTCAAATTAAATTCTATTACAAATGTTTTCGCCCTTGTTTTTTATGAAGATGCTACTCGTATTGTAGAAAATATAAAATGATGTACTTGATTAATTACCTCAAAGTTAAACTTCTTTTTTTTGTGTTGGTTTATTTTCGTTTTGTCTTCATTTATTTTCTTTGTAAAAACGATCTCATTCATTTTTAGACATCACATAGACCGTTGTTGTTGTGGCTTACTTTTAAGGATGTTTGTTTACTAATAAATGAAGGTCCTTAATTTTAAGTTACTTAATTTGATGATTATTATTGCCATCAACCAGTGACCAAGACATCATATATATAAATTCGTATAACTAATAGCATTTCATTATGCACCCTTCGTTTGTTGTGTTTAAGCAAATTAAATGAGATTAATTACAAAGCTGCGATTTAAAAAATAAAAAGGTACTTAATGTGTCTTTGTTTAAATTTGAATAAATGTGGTGTATCATTGAGCAATTATCGAAAGTGATATCAAATAATTAATAATTTCAATATTACATTTAAATAAAGGTATTTTAAGTTAAACATGTTGAAGGATTCTTAAAACCTCTTTAAAGACATTAAGGGTATCCACGCAATGATGAAAAAAAAACTGGATAAGTTTGGTATGTGAACTGATGTCAAATTTTATTTGAGAATTTATTTACACAATTTGGTTAAAATTTTCCAAAGATAAAATAAAATTAATTTTTCGGGTAAACTAAACGGTATTTTGACTTATAAATTAAAAGAATTTCACCTTTGTTAAGGAAAATTTTTCCAAAATGAATAAATCAATTTGTAATTGAACGAATGAAAAAAGTCTTTTTTGCTGCTGATATTTGGCATCTTTCAAAATTAACCTGATGAAGGTTTTTCATGTAGCTTTTCCTTCTAAAAACTTCTTGTATCTTATAGGCTCTTTAATTAAAAGCCATATTTCTTCTTAACAAAAATATTTATGATGTTTTTATTTTGAATCTTTTATTTCGAATGAATTTATTAAATAATTTTATTCGTCAAAACAAAATAAATATAAACTAGATTTAAAGATTATGATAAGTTTAAAGTACTCCTACAACTCGGCCATCCTGACCATTTTGATCGACCCGATCAATAACAATATTATATAATTTAATCGAAACATGAAACAGTTAATTTATATAAAACAATAATACAAAGATTAATTTTAAATGAAATAAATACACAGTTAATAGCAATTTAGTAAGTATAACCTTTCCGAAATTAAATCAATTTTGAGAATCACGTGTGTCAACCCAAGAACGGATACGAGAGGCTTCAATTATACCATCATACGGAATTTGACTAAACTGACAATTTTCAATATCTCTTATTACATACCGATCATTAGGTAAGACTTTATGAATTTTATACGGACCACGAAATTTAGGAATGAATTTTTTATTAGTTCCAATACTTGTATCAATATTTCTGATCATGACAAATTCTCCTACTGAAAACTTTTTGTGTAATTTGTGTGTATTCAAATAATGCTCCGAATTTTTCTGCTGGCTTAGTTCTATATTATCGGATGCTATTTTTCGTAATATGGTTAAGTCTGGTTTTATACATCGTTTACTATCTAAATGTTCTGAAAGAGTATCTACTTCTCGTCCACGTTGATTAATGCCATATAGTAATTGACATGGAGACACAGCTGTTGTGGAATGAATAGAGTTATTAATGGCATACTCTACTTTGATTAAAAGTTTAGACCAGTCGGAGTGTTGAACAGGTTCAGAAATCTTAGCCAACATTGATTTCAAAATGCGATTAACACGCTCAACTTGACCATTCGCTTGGGGAGAAGCGGTTGCTGTCTTAACATGTTCTATATTATTATCTAACAAATATGAGGCAAACTCAAGAGATGAAAAAGATGAACCTCGATCACTAATAACACGACGTGGTCGGCTAAAATATTCAAAATATTTATCGAGACAAGCACAAACCTCTTTGGTACTGGTTGAATTTACAGCGTATAGTTTTGTATGTTTCGTAAAAGCATCCACTATCACCAAAATGTGTTTTCTTTTAGAAATAACAGACGGAAGAGGGCCAAAATGATCTAGATGAATTGTATCAAATGGAATAGGTTTTTTTGGAATTTGGTGCAATGTGCGATTAGATGAATGTACTGGCAAGGAATTTGTTACACACTGAATACAATTTTGAATATATTTTTCGATCTTATCTTTCATTTTTGGGAACCAATAATGCAATTTAATTTGATTGAGGCATTTTGTTACACCTAAATGGCACATTTTTTCATGAACTAATCTTATTATTTGTTGTTCCATTTCTCTTGGAACATATAACAATAAATTTTGACTATCTAATTTTCGGAAAACTAGGCCATCACTCAGAATAAAATTTGGAACGTCTTCTCTTTCTAAACGTTCGCGTATTTTCAAAATATCTTCGTCTCTGTTTTGAGTAATCTGTAACTGCATGTCAATATCTTTTGGATTTATAACCGAAATAATGTCCTCTTTTGTTTTTAATGACTCAATAGAAACAGAAGGATAGCGACTTAAAGCATCAACATGACCCATCAAATGTCCACTTCGGTGTTGAATAGTATAATTAAAGTTTTCAAGTTCAAGTGCCCAACGAGCTATTCTAGCATTTAAACTTTTTCGATTTAAAGTCAAAGTAAGGGAGTTGCAATCAGTTATAATTTTGAATGGAATTCCCTCAAGGTAAATACGGAATTTTCGTAAAGAGTATATTATCGCTAATGTTTCCAATTCAAAACTATGAAACTTAGATTCAGACTTTGTCGTACGTTGAGAAAAATAAGCGATCGGATGAAATTTGTTATCGTTCTGTTTTTGTAAAAGTATACCACCAAAGCCATCAGAACTTGCATCGCAATGAAGTTCTGTTTCACGTTGCGGATTATATAATGCCAAAACTGGTGGTGATGCTAATTTATCTCTTAAGTTTAAAAATGTTGAACGACATTCATCATCAAAAATAAATTTTGTCCCTGGCTTAATAAGGTTTTGAAGTGGCTTAGCGATGTTCGAAAAAGATGGAACAAATCTTCGGAAATACGAAAATAATCCCAAGCATTTTTTGAACTTCATCTAAAGTTTTTGGTATTGCAAGATGTTTTATATTTTCAATATGTCCGTTATTGGGACGAATTCCTTTTTGACTAATAGAAAATCCCAAAAAATCTATTTCATTGTAGCAAAATTTGCATTTTTTAAATTTAAGTTCAAGTCGAAACTGGGCAAGTTTTCTTAGAACTTTTTTGAGTACGTCCATGTGTTCATTAATAGTTTGGGTTGCGATTGTTATATCGTCCATGTAGACAACAACGTCCCCCTCATCTATAAATGTTCGCAATATATGATTAATGAACCGTTGAAATACAGCAGGGGCATTTTTCAATCCAAAGGGCATTCGCAAATATTCGTACTGCCCATCTGGAGTAACAAATGCTGTATATGGAATGGAGTTTTCAGACATTTTTACATGATGAAATCCATTTTTTAGATCTAATGTTGTAAAAAATGCTTTACCTTCTAATCGCTCCAATGAGTCATCTATAAGAGGAAGTGGATAACTATCTCGTACCATGATTTTATTCAAAGATCTATAGTCAACACACATTCGTTTTTCACCTGATTTTTTGGAAACTAAGACAATTGGGAATGCATAAGGGGAATTGCTGGGTCGTATTTGTTTATTTTTTAAAAGTTCTCCAACCATTTCTTTTACTACTTTGCGATCACCATATGAAAGCCTTCGGGGTGGTGAACTTATTGGTACATCGGAAGTGAGGTGAATTTTCATGTCATAATTTTGTTCAATAATTGGAATATTTGAAAGATCTAGATATTCGGTTTCAATGATTTTTAAAATTTCTTCGCGACGAACCTCATCTAATTTAGAATTTACATCAAATGCGTCAGCAGACTCAGAATTCATATTTATTGCAAAAATATCTGGTACCAAATGATCAATATGTAACAAAGAAGAAGTTATCTCTCTCGTATCAATTTCAGGATTTAGGCACCGATCACAAGTGGAAATAAATTTGGAATTCTCAAAATTTTTAAAAGAGCCATATACACAATGTAACACTTCATTTGATATTTTTATTTTATTTGCATCCAAAATCTTTATTTTTGTTTTTGAAATTTCATTTGAATTTACATTAATTATCATAAATTTAATATTAAATGCATTTAAAAAATCACGACCTAATAAAACAGTGTATGGAATAATCAAATCAGGAACAACAAAAACAAAAATAGTACGAGTTAATTTGCGAAATGTAATTTGAATTTCGATTTTTCCAAAAGTGCATAGTTTAAAATCTCCTAAGCCCTTATAGCCAGAATCTTTAATCCATTGATTAATCAACAATTTAGGAACAGCAGATTTTCGTATCAAACTAATCGGACTACCGGAATCAAATAATGAAATAAAAGTATTACATCGATATATGGAATCATTATTAAGAAAGGTAACACTTACATGGTTAATCTCTTGGAAATGTTCATCATGTGAATTGCTTGTCTTAAAACTAATATTATTCTTTTCAAATTGGTCCACTAATGCAACTTGAGGATTTGATTTCTTCGTGCAATTATTCAAAATGTGTTTTTTTGAACCACAACGGAAACAGGAACCTTTTTCTCGCTTTGGATTTGGACACGAACTTGAAAAGTGTCCTATTTGTGAACAATTAAAACACTTTTGTTTTTTAATGTCGTCATTCTTATTTAATGAAAACGAAGAAGATGGATTTCTTTTCTGAGTTTTAAAATTCCGTTGACTTCGTAATTGACCATAACGATGTGACAATTCCTTGAGTTGTTGAAGGTCATTAGCTGGATACAAAACAGCAATGTCCACTGAATCATCTTCAAAGCCGGCAATTATAAATTGAATAACTTCTTTTTCATCCATGTTCGCTTGACCAGCAAGTTCTTGCATTTTCAGGATATATCCAATAATTGAAAGTTTGGATGAGCAATATGTTGTTTTTCGGAGTTCGTTGATTACTTCAGATATGGTGTGCTTTCGACCAAAATTCGATAAAAAATTTTGTCGAAAATCGGAAAAATTCGTAGAATTATCTACTCGCAAAAACAATTCAGCAGCAGAGTTCATTTTCATTAAACGTCGGACTGACCTTAAGCGAAAAACATCATCTGCACTCAATGAATCACAAACACGTTCAAAATCTTTAAGCCACTTATAGCCATCATAAGTTTCGTCAAACGGATTCATTAAGTGTTGAACATCTTCAAAATTTGGACAGCTGACTACAGAATTTATGGTTAACTCTCGCTGCAATTGTTGTATACGTTGTCGTTTTTGTAAGATTCTAATCTCTGCATCAAGATTAATTTCTTCTTGTTGCGGGTTGAGCGGTTCATTTTCGGCGTCATTAAAATTGTCATCATTATCTTCATCATTTAGATCCAGTTCATTTCTTTTTTCATTATATAATTTCCTTAATTGTATTAAGGAAGCTGAACTCGAAAAAGGAATTTCGTGTTCGGTTAACCAATTTTGTAAATCTGTCTTATTCATTTTTATTTTATATTTGTGAAATAAAAATTGCAGTAATAGGTAGTCTTCAATCCCACTTCTGAAGTTATAGGCTCTTTAATTAAAAGCCATATTTCTTCTTAACAAAAATATTTATGATGTTTTTATTTTGAATCTTTTATTTCGAATGAATTTATTAAATAATTTTATTCGTCAAAACAAAATAAATATAAACTAGATTTAAAGATTATGATAAGTTTAAAGTACTCCTACAATCTGTGATATTATTATTGTATAAATGTTATAAGTTTTTCAGTAGTAAGGCAGAAAATACCATTTCTCTGTAAATTGTGCAATCTATAGTTATACGAAAAAAATTATATAAATTCAGCTACAATAAAGATATTAATTAATTTCAAAATTAACCTTTTCTATTTTTTTTACGAGTTTTATTAAATTAATTTACTTTTGTGACTGCAAAAAAAAATTGTTGATGTTCAACATATGACGTTTAACGAACATTTGATTCAATTACACTACAGCATTTAACCAACAAAATTAAGACATAAGTCTTACTTTATTATGTACATTTTGTTAAACTCGGGCAGACGGCTTTTATAGTCATGTCTTAAAATTAAAGAATAATACTTTTTTGTAAACTTAAATTTGGAAAATAAACAATAAATCTATCTATCAATCTATCTAGTACAAAAAAAAAAAAAAAAAAAAAAAAAAAGGGCGTTAACGCAAACTTTTGTGTAAACTTATTATTATATCTTTAATTATATTTGAAAAAAGTTTTTTATTAATAATTATTTAGGCAACGTTAAAAAGAGCCTTATTAAATGTTTATACACAGAGCAACTATACACCCTCGGAAAGCGAAATTTAATAAATACGTCTAAAAATAAAATTTCAAAACTGTACAATGTACATCTTGCCCTTTTAGGGTGTCGACATATTGACGCAAAATTATAAATCACGGGAAACTTGGGGCTTTGTAAGGTATTAAATATTAAATAAATTTAAATACGATTATTTACTATGAATACGAATTATTTCAAACATCTGCTGATAATTTTTGTCATCGAAGTAAAAGCCGCTGTTCTTTATTTCTGTGGAAAATTATTTATTTCCTGCAATTTTACAAAGTTTTTTAAAAGAAATAATATGCAAATATGAAACAGTTTTTGGATTTTGGCAAAAATACTGGTTGTTAAACTAAAGACCAAAAAGTTCTTGAATTAAATTCTAAGTTTGAAATTAATAATATCTAAAAATCCAGTTACGTTTGTCTAAATTGGAATTAAAAGAATGTGTAGAATATAAACAATAAAAAAAGTGAAATTAAAATTAAATTATTCGTTGTGAAAAAGTGAGAAAAGTGAAAATTACTATTTTGATTGAAGGTTTTTATTTAACTCATTTAAAAGTTTGATTGTTGTCCCTAGAAAGAGATTATATGTTGGTTAAAGGCACAATCAACACAGCTGTCAATAAAATATACTAAAATTACTAAATAAACGATTTTTTACTATAAAGTCGTTCATCAAAAATCAAGTTATACTGAGTGCGGTTATTAGAAAAATAAATCCGAACTTAAATCTTTTTTTCAATGTCAATTATGTTGATTATGAAACTCGTTGTAGCTAGGGTGCAATTTCACATGTAACGAATTGTATTAAATGTAAAAATTGTTAATCTATAATTCGTTTATTTGATTTTTGCACCATACACAAACCTGAGATCATCTTTTTGTAAAAATTATTTTAAATAAAAATACAAAGTTTTACAAAAATTATTAGACGTGGTTTTGACTATTATAACACTATTTAATAATATCGTTCTATCAGTTTAAATTCTAACTAAAAAATTGTGGTAATAAGGATAACAAATCCCAAGTTTTTAGTCATCCTCATATAATTTTAAACTCGAAACCAAAATTTAATTTTTGAGTTTAAATAATAATTTTGCATATTTTACTATTTTATTAAAAATTACTTAGTTATTGATAAAATAAGAAAAAGTGCGTTTCCTTTCAAGTGAATCACTTTGTTAAACACAGCGATATAATTTCGATGAATATTTTATTTTATTATAAGGTTCAATCCCCGGTACAATTTCGTCTTTTTTGAAGCGTTTTAGCATTTGCGTCTTACTTTTTTTACATTCCTTGACGCTTCGGTATTGAGCGTTATTCTTTCGGAAAAAAAAACAATCGCAGTTTTCTGTAAGATCACTGCGTCAACGCACATGCGGTTGAGTCTTTAAATACATTTTGTACAAGGTACGTGAAATTTAATCAATTTCGTTTTAAAAACCCCCATTTCTTTACGCCAAATGTGAACTACAGATTGTTTCCTGTTAGAAAAATATTGAATTATTGTGGCACCGCAGTGGCATCGCAGCGGTAAAATGACGCAAGTGTACATCGTCTAATGAGTCTAGAGATCGAACATTATTCGCCCAAACACGGTCTTTTGCGAAGCCTTTAAGAACAAAATTCCAACAATATCAAATTGCATAATCTTGGTGGGCAATTGACGTCGAAAAACTATAAATTACGCGACCAGGAAACTTCTGATGCAATAACCCCATAATTTGACATTTTTTTTAGCTTGTTGCAGCGATCTCTTGGAACCACATATCTTCGAAACTAAATTCTTCAAAAAAATAGGTTTTTCAATCATCAAATCGCTCCGAATTGACCGTAACCGTCTTCAACGCCACTTGCAGCAGCAATATTTTCGACTGTTCGTGTACTAAAATGATGATTAAGTCTTGCGACATCAGAAAAGCTTCCACTTCCTTCAAATTTCTTTACAATTTTACCGGTTGCTTGCTTGATATTCAATAAAATGAGGAAGTTCCAAAAGAAATTTGTATTGACGATGACACCAAAATATCTGTACTTTAGTTGTCTGCTAGATTTTCATTTTCTTTCTAAGGCAGAATTTGGTTATTGGTTGAGACGAATTAAAAAGATTACATGTTTAAGAGTGTTTTCATATAACATCAGACAAAAACGGACTTATTTTCCAATATACAATCTCTTCCCCTGAAAAAGAACAAAGTACTTTAAACATATACCCGTTGAAATATTTAAGGGAATATAGCCCCATTTTGGAGTAAACAAAAGAAAGTCCCCTTAGAGTATTACATCAAAACAGCATGTAGAAAAATAATAATATAATTTCTAGACAGTCGTGAAAATATTTATGTAGACCGAAATGGCATAAAGTTTATTTCAGCCTTTCAAACACTTCAGCTTCGGAAACAATACACTAACAATGCAAATTAATTAAAAACCTGAACAAGACAAATTAGGCACAATTATTGTTCATAATGTTATGGTGGTCACTTCACTTTCACGTTCATTTATTTATTATATAAAAAAAAAACAAAAAAAAAAGTATAGAAAACATTCCGCAATTAACAAATTCCTGAACAGAAATACAAAATATACCAGTGTATCTATGCATAATAGTACAAATATACATAAATATATGCGGCCGTCTAACCAATTCAAAATTGCGTGACGAAAAAACTTTAGGTGTTAAAATATTAATGGATGCTTAAAAATTTAATAAGTGTAGATGTAGGATGAAGGTGCGCGCATTGATTTTCTTGTTTTGTATATTTTTTATTTATCCCACAAGCAGGCACGTAGCCAGGGGAGGGGCTAGAGGGGCTCAAGCCCCCCCCGAAATGATTTAAAAAAAAAATATTTCAACAAAAGTTTGTATATTCTCTTATTACTTCCTCACTACTTATGTATATTGTTCTGAAATCATGTTGCTTTAATAAATGTTTATCCCACAAATATTATAAACCCGTCGAAAACGACGGTGCATTATGTATCATACGCCACATCAGAAAAGCAGAGCCACTATCCGGCAGATTTCATGCTTTTTCTTTATACATAAATGCATTTTTTTGTATACGCAAGTAGGTATAAATAAGAGTACATACTATTTAAGTTCGAATTGTGTTTAAAAATAACTCTTAGCAATCTGGTTGCAACAGACTCTTTTTTTTCATCAAAAGGAGACTATTTAGGTACTATTATTTAATAAAGACAAATACACATTAATGTTAAGAGACTATCTAGTCAAAAAATGCAACCTATATAAGCCCAGATATCCAAAACGAAATCTTGGATACATGCTCTGATATTGTCACCAGAAAAATACCTAACCGGGTTATAAGATCGAGCTGTTTTAGCATTCTGGCTGATGAAACAATGGATGTTTCTGGCACTGAGCAACTTTCAATATGTGTCCGATATGTTGACTGCTGTACAGAGCCCACGAAAAGTATGCTTCGAGAAGATTTTGTAGATTTTATTCCTGTTGATGAGCAAATTTCTGAAAACCTGACTAAAACCATATTGCAGCGATGTGAGGAACTACATGTAGATATGAACAAGTATGTTGGGCAAGGTTATGACGGAGAGGCAAATATGTCAGGCCACTTAAGTGGGGTACAGAGTAGGATAAGGCAACAGTATCCAAATGCCAGATATGTTCACTGTGCAAGTCATCGCTTGAACCTGGCTCTGTCTAATGCCATGTCAACACCCTCGATTCGCAATTGTCTTGGTGTAGTAAGCGAAATAGCTAATTTCTTCCGAAACCATTCAAATGCAAATAAGACTTTCCAAATCGCCATCCAAAAATACGCAACAGAAAGCAGAAAAAAACGACTTTTGGCCTTTGTAAAACAAGGTTTATTGAAAGGCATGACAGCATTCTTTCATTTGTAGAGCTCTTCAAATGTATTGCTATTAGTCTTGAAGAAATATCCACCAAGACGTGGGCAATGTCTTCAAAAGCATCAACTCTGTTAGCAGCAATTCAAAAAAGTGATTTTCTGGTAAGCCTCACGGTATGCGAACAACTTTTTAGTTTAACGCTACCCTTATCAATTTTCCTTCAAAATGAATCTTTAAATTTCGTGTCTGCAATAAATCACACGAAACAAGTCTTAAGTTTCCTTAAGAACATAAGAGAAACTGCCAGAGACTTTTTCAGAGACGCTTTTCAATCCGCATCACAACTTGCCAGGGATTTATTTGAAGTCAGCATAACAATTCCAAGGCTTTCTTTGAAACAAACAACGCGCTCTAATCCAGAAACATCATGTCCAGAAGACTATTTTAGAGTTTCTATACTTATTCCCTGTCTAGATTCTCTTATTCAAAATCTTACTGACAGATTTATGGTCAACGAGGACGTTTTACTATCGTTTCAAGCTCTGCTTCCAGGTTTTGCTGCCGCCAAATGAAATGAAAAATCTAACACTCTACTTCGATAACGCAATATCCTTGTCAGCTGTTAAAGCGGAGTACATACTCTGGTGCGAAAAAATTTCATCAATGGATCCCTCTTCCGATGTTCTGAAACTGCTAGATATATGTGACAAGACCTACTTCAGGAGCATAAGCTACTTGCTTACAATTTTGGCCACACTACCAGTTACAACAGCTAGCGTTAAAAGAACCTTTTCAACGATGAAAAGGATCAAAACAGTATCCCGAAGCGTTATGGGCCATCCAAGACTAAGCGCACTTGCAATGCTGTCTGTTCACTCAGGTATTGATGTGGATCCAGATGAAGTGATCGACATTATGTCTAAAAAAAGACAAGGCGTTATTGCTGCAAAAATCCAAACTATTTATTTAATTAAATAAAAGAAAAAATACAAACAAAAATAAAACATTTACATTATGTAATTTTTTTTTAATTAATTAATTAATTAATATAAAAAATATAGAATTACTTCTTCGAAATTGAACAAGCCCCCCCCGAAACGAAATCCTGGCTACGGGCCTGCCCACAAGGACAACCTTTGGATCAACTCAACATGCATATATAATTTGTAGCACATAAACGCATAGATCCAATTCACAAGCAAAAATAATATAGAATGAAGGTATTCATATACATATACATATGCTAATTTACTATACGGATTTGACGTTAAAATTAAATTACATGATAGCCCAAACATTGGCAGTATGTCGTATTGAAAATATGTATTTAAAATTAGGGGAAATGTAAAGGATATATAGGTATGGTAGATATAAGATATTCGTATATTTTTTATTTAATAATTGATTTGATAAACTATATAGTGTGGATTTTTGATAGTAGTTTGCTAAGCTTATTTATTGATACTAAACTACAGTTTACGAAGAAATATATGTATGTATTAACATAAGGTTTAATTGTTTTATTAAAAAAATATTGATAAGAAATAATAGAGCCTAATTAATATCATTTAAATAAGTCGCAAATCACCGCAGTCGCAAATCACCGCAGCCCTAAAAGACAATATAATCGGTGCCAACGGTCAAATTCCCAAATTCACCCAGTGAAGCCGCGGCCGCGGCGCGGTGGCGCTGCAATTCAAACGATGTTATATGTAACACATCACACATAATGTCATTATTGATAGGGCTCTCAAATAAAGATGAAACCATATTGGTATCTGATATAAAACTTATTTTTTCAATTTTAAATTCGACCACATTTAATGGAAAATCCTTTATATACGAATCCCTTAAAACTTTTGTGTATGTTTTAATAACACGTTTAACAAAATCAGGCCTCTTTTGAAGAATTTTCTTGTTAAAACTATGTATTTAGTCAAGGACTATAATATGAAACAAATCATCAATGAACTTAAGTATGTAAAGACTAAAACAAGAGCTTAAGCGATAGAACTATAATCATAACCATCATAATATAAACATAACCCGAACACCTACACCATCGCAACGTTTCATACCTTTAGCAGCGTTGCCACTTCAAGAAGAGAAGAGCGCAGTAGATTGAATCTTTCCGCAGTAGATTTTTATCGAACAAAAATATACAAAAAATTAATTTTAAAACTATATTTATTTTTAAACGGATAGGTTTTAAAACCTAATATTGAAATACTTACTAAATATTTAAACGTATTTTTCACATACTTTCTATCAGTAAAAGGTTAATTTTGGAAATACTCTAAAAGCTCAGGACATTTTGACATTTACTGACATTATTAATTTCTTTACAAAAAATTACATTCCCAACAATGTTTACCTATATTTGTTTCGTTCTTTAATTTTAACTTTGCTTAAAATAGGAAACATTAGCCCCGTGCAGCAATCAGTATAGGGAAAGAATTCTATAAGAGGATGTATTGATGGCATAGCACTATCGATAACTAATGTAGCATCTATGTATGTATTTCAGCAGTTTAAGTTCTGTATCATCAAAATCAAAACGTTGTTTATTTGGATACAAATTTCTACATAAAAATGTAAAACATCACTTTTTATTTTATCAGTTTCTAGTTCAGGGAATTTACTTCATTTATTCTTGAAATTCTGTTCTAAAATACGAATTGAAAGCTTTACATATAAATTTCTTATGAAGATCGATGTAGAGATTAAAAATGTGTTGTTCAAGAAGATATACGTATTTGAGTGTACTTTGATTATAATAGATATTTTATTTTTTTGTATAATGATAATAAATATACAAATTTAAATAAGCTCTCAGAATGCTGTAGTTTCGCAGAAAACTATATCATATCAAGTTCACAATGAACTGGCTTCGTTTGGACGGTTTTTACAGCGGTTATTTGTATATAAGTATGTTTTTAGATAGCTGTCCAAGAGAAGGTTGATTAAACATAAAAAAGTGCAGTAGATTGAATTTAGTGGTTTAAATGGTGAACTGTGCAGTTTATCTGCATAGAAATGTAAATAAAGAATAAATTAAATTTAACAATAACTTCTCTGTATGAATTATCAAACATACAATGGGACGTTTCCTTTTTTAACTTCCCATAGGAAGTTATTGTAATGGGTCCGATTTGTCGAATTGAAAATTTTGACATTTCTCGACGTTTCAAGGTCCCTAGAGTCGAAATGAAAGATTTTTAGAAAGATGTCTGTGCGTGCGTACGTCCGTACGTTCGCGATGTTTTTTTCTTCGTCCATAGCTCCAGAATCAATAGGGATATCGACTTCAAATAAATTTTGTTATATACAGATAAATTGCGTGGGTGGTTTTTTACCATAGCAGTTAAAAAAAAAAGGTGAAAATGTTGGTTAACCCTAAATATCTCACCAACCAATAACGCTAGAGAGATAGTTGACACCTCAAAAATTTTACGAATAAAAAATGATTTTATATCAAAAACAATTTTGTGCAACGAAGAATAACATTTTTAACATCTGGTAAAATTGATTTTCGAATCAAATATCTTCGCAAAAATTTGAGATTATGGCTTCCAACTAATTTTAACTTATAAGAAATATTGTTTTCAACATTTGGTCAAATTTTGAGAAAAATCGAAATGACAGTTTAAAAAAAAAAAAAAACATTGCTCAAAGTTGGTAAAAATTGATTTTCGACTCAAATATCTTTGCAAAAATTAAAAATATCGGCTTCAAACTTATTTTATCTCACAGAAAATATTTTTTTCGACATTCAGTAAATTTTTTATAAAATCTAACAGTCAGTTTTTTCATAAAAAATTAAAATCTACACAAAATTGGTAAAAACCATTCGGTTCGATATTTCGTGAATACATGGACTTCAAATTAAATTCATTGATCCAAATTGTAATTGTTTATATCGGGTGATTTTTTAAGAGCTTGAGAACTTTTTTAAAAAAAAAAACGCATAAAATTTGCAAAATCTCATCGATTCTTTATTTGAAACGTTAGATTGGTCCATGACATTTACTTTTTGAAGATAATTTCATTTAAATGTTGACCGCGGCTGCGTCTTAGGTGGTCCATTCGGAAAGTCCAATTTTGGGTAACTTTTTCGAGCATTTCCCCCGGAATAGCCCGAATTTCTTCGGAAATGTTGTCTTCCAAAGCTGGAATAGTTGCTGGCTTATTTGTGTAGACTTTAGACTTGACGTAGCCCCACAAAAAATAGTCTAAAGGCGTCAAATCGCATGATCTCGGTGGCCAACTTACCGGTCCATTCCTTGAGATGAATTGTTCTCCGAAGTTTTCCCTCAAAATGGCCATAGAATCGCGAGCTGTGTGGCATGTAGCGCCATCTTGTTGAAACCACATGTCAACCAAGTTCAGTTCTTCCATTTTTGGCAACAAAAAGTTTGTTAGCATTGAACGATAGCGATCGCCATTCACCGTAACGTTGCGTCCAACAGCATCTTTGAAAAAATACGGTCCAATGATTCCACCAGCGTACAAACCACATCAAACAGTGCATTTTTCGGGATGCATGGGCAGTTCTTGAACGGCTTCTGGTTGCTCTTCACTCCAAATGCGGCAATTTTGCTTATTTACGTAGCCATTCAACCAGAAATGAGCCTCATCGCTGAACAAAATTTGTCGATAAAAAAGCGGATTTCGAACATTTCGAACCGAACACTGATTTTGGTAATAAAATTCAATGATTTGCAAGCGTTGCTCGTTAGTAAGTCTATTCATGATGAAATGTCAAAGCATACTGAGCATCTTTCTCTTTGACACCATGTCTGAAATCCCGCGTGATCTGTCAAATACTAATGCATGAAAATCCTAACCTCAAAAAAATCACCCATTATATAAGTATGTTTTTAGACAGCTGTCCAAGAGAAGGTTGATTAAACATAAAAAAGTGCAGTAGATTTAGATTTTTCTCAATGTGCAGTAGATTTACTGCTTTTGCAACAAAGTGGCCTCGCTGAGTCCTTTAGTTGTTTTACAGATATTTTTACAATGTTCTTTCGAATTAGTCAGTTGCATCCCCCCCCCCCCTCAAAAAATTCAGTTGGAATGCTCGCTCTTCCAGTAATGCTCCTCAGTTTACCCTTGAGCTCAATTTCGGGCGTACTGTTAAGAACAAGTATAGATTCATTTGTTTAACCACTGATCGAGAATGTGGAATGCCTTAGCGAACTCTGTTTTTCCCTCCCATTTTCATATTCCATTTTCATATTAAAAATTTTAAGACCAATGTGCAACGGTATCTTCTCTTTAATCCTTCCCTATTCTCCTAACACTAAAATGTATTAATAAACCCTTGAGTGATTGTAAAGTAAAAAATAAAAATAGAAGTCTACTTTACGTAGAAATATGATATTCGTTTATGAAAGATATTTTTGTGATAATTTTATATTTCAATTCCTAAATGTTTTAATTGTTTAATTTTGTTTAAAATACAAGTTGCAAGTAATCTGAATTTTAGTGGTGAACTGTGCAGTTTATCTGCATAGAAATGTATATAAAGAATAAATTAAATTTAACAATAACTTCTCTGTATGAATTATCAAACATACAATGGGACGTTTCCTTTTTTAACTTCCCATAGGAAGTTATTGTAATGGGTCCGATTTGTCGAATTGAAAATTTTGACATTTCTCGACATTTCAAGGTCCCTAGAGTCGAAATGAAAGATTTTTAGAAATATGTCTGTGCGTGCGTAGCGTACGTCTGTACGTCCGTACGTTCGCGACGTTTTTTTCTTCGTCCATAGCTCAAGAACCAGTAGAGATATCGACTTCAAATAAATTTTGTTATACAGATAATAATGCAGAAAGATGCAGAAAGGGCTCTCAAGAAAATTGCGTGGGCGTTTTTTTTTACCATAGCAGTTTAAAAAAAAGGTGAAAATGTTGGTTAATCCTAAATATCTCACGAACCAATTACGCTAGAGACTTGAATTAAATTTTATATTATAGATTGTAACGTGATACCAAACAAATATATTTTTGGAAAAAAATCCAATTAACGGTTTCTTTTACAAATCAAAAAAACTCAAAAAAAAATATTTGACACCCCAAAAATTTTACGAATAAAAAATGATTTTATATCCAAAACAATTTTGTGCAACGAAGAATAACATTTTTAATATCTGGTAAAATTTTGAGAAAAATCGAATTGACTTGGTTTTATAAAAAATAAAAACCTAAAAAAACATTGCTCAAAATTGGTTAAAATTGAATTTCGACTCAAATATCTTTTCAAAAATTTGAGATTATAACTTCCAACTTACTTTATCTTATGAGAAATATTGTTTTTAACATTCGGTAAAATTTTGAGATAAATTGAATTGACAGTTTTTTTACAAAAAATTAAAAACCTAAAAAAAACATTAATAAAAGTTGGTAAAAATTGATTTTCGACTCAAATATCTTTTCAAAAATTTGAGATGCAGGCTTCAAATTAATTTTATTTTAAAATATTGTTTTCAACATTCAGTAATTTTTTTATAAAAATCTAACAGTCATTTTTTTCATAAAAAAATTAAAATCTACAAAAAATAGTACGCAAAATTGGTAAAAATTGATGTTCGGTTCTCGATGTCTACTAGAAAACATTGACTTCATCCAATTTGTATTTGTTTATATAAGAAATAAAAACTTTTAAGAAATGCTACTAAAACTATTTCATCACATTCACAATATTGTTGTTTATAATAATTTAACTGATAACTTTTCTAAGCAAGACATATCAACAGACGGGATGGGAAGTTATCAGTATGGGTCGCATCCCAACCTCTTTTTATTTAAATTTTTAGAACATCTTATAGGGCATAGGGATAATTACAAAACTAGCTGACATGCATATGAACTTAACCTTAACTTTATTCAGCATTCAAGGACTTACACCAGAACAAGGTTTACAATTTATTTTCAAAATTCCGGCTCTGCTCGCAAACTTAACTTAACCTCTGTAAACCAAACAGAATTGTCATATTTTTGGAGTAATCAAACTCCTCATGAGACTATTAAGACTCCATTACATCCCGAAAAAATAACGTTTTTTTTCTCATGTTATTATTTCTCAAGACCATATCACCTCAAAAAGCACCGTGACTTAGACCGTGAACTTCTTGGGGTCTGGTCTAAACTGATCATTTAAAAGCCAAAATTTTACTCACTTTAAGCGTCTCGGGTAGTACCCGTGACCGTGGTTTTTTCACGGGTACTGCCTCTTACGATCAATTAAAAAAATCTCCAATAGTAATTTCGGCTATAAGTAGTTCGGTCGCGGCATAAAAATTGTAGGTCCCCTTCATCCCTTAAATGACTCGCACATAGGAATGTTTAAGAGTTTTAAGCTTCTAGGCCCTGGTTCTCTGCGAGGTGTTTTGAGAACTAGAAACGGTTTATATATTTATGCTATGAAAATTGGTGAAAAATTGGACCGATAAGATTGCGTTAACAAAGCTCAATTGTGAAGGCTATATTTTAGAAATAATTTTGAACATTAAATTAAATTTGTGAACTAATAAAGCCAAACTTGGTCATGCAATTGAATTTGTTGTGTTTTATTTAAAAAATAAATTTTGAACCAATAGGTTGAACCAAAATTTAAAATTTGGCTGAAAGTTAAAGATGTAACTGTTAGAGAACAAAATTCATTGTCCGACCCTTTTACTTTTGCAAATATCCGAAAGTAAATGGCGTTTTACCTAACCCCACACTACTTCAAAAGAAAAATTCTAAGGTATAGCTCCATCTTTCGAATTGAATCTGTTATCAACTATTAAATGTCGGTAATGCCGAACGGTATTCTCTAATTCATATCCGTATGTCAATTGTGGGTGTTTAATGTTATGGGTCGTCTATACATTGAAACTAATTTATTATTTGGATATTTGTTTGTAAATAAATAATAAATAATAAATGACGATTCTCTTATTCCCCCCCCCCTGAATAAAGAAATAATTACTACTTATCAAAGACTTTTATAAATGAAGATTAAATGACAATAATAATTTTCAAATTGCAAACAAAATTAACGTACCACTTTTAAAAAACACCTGTTAGCTTGAATGTTAAATTGTTTTTTGTTGATGTAGATCACCCGACGGATAACAAAAAGGTATAGGGTGAAAGGAAATCGAATGGGTGAGTCGAATCTACGTTTCAGTTGAACAGAGTAATAGTGCTATTAACGTCAGTCTTTTGAAAGTGTTCATAGTTTTTATCCTGAAAAAATGAAAAAGATCGCCAAAGTGTTGATTGGAAGTCAGTTGTGTCTTTTTTGTAACATTTTTCTTTCTCCATTTAAAACAATTTTATCAAACGAAATAAGGTCCACAAGGATATAAAGGCGTATTTTTTGTGAGGGCATAATTAACCGACTTATATGAGAATTAGTAAAGACTATGGCGCAAAAATTTAAAACGATTTAAAAAAATGTTAAGGCCATTTTTATCAATTTTAAAAGATGATTTACCTTATTTAAGACGATTTTAACATCTTACAATCTTAACAATTTGCTAAAGTTAAAATCACGAAATGGGTAACTTTAAATTTTAGCAATTTGCTTAATCCATATAACATCTGTAAAATTATTCTTATAAGAGCAGTGAATGGAATAGTCCAGCTAACAGTTGGGAAATCCAAAAAGGTCCGTTTAAGCTTATTTGCTTTGCTTATTTTCACGAACTGTCACTTTTTAGACATGTTTGGATGCTCGGTTTTAAATAAATGGCAATTAGCAAAACGAAAAAAAAGTTTTAAAATTTTAGACTAATTTTTTACCATACATTCTGGGGAAAAAAATTCAAATGAAAACAAACTTAACATATGCACTCTAAATAATAAGTGCGTTTTGTTCGCATTCCATATATAGTAAAGTGAGAAATTGCCAACAAAACGATCCGCAGTAGTCCGGTTTTTATATTTGAAAGTTGATACAATTGAATATTTGCCAGAATAATTTATCAAAAAATTCAACAAAAAAAATAGCGAAATTCAGACTTTGATAGTTGACTATCAAAATCAAGAAAATACGTCTGTGTAATGTGATATTCGATTTCAAAGTTTTAACCAAACAATTTGACATAAAATAAAAACTTCAAGAAGGGGGTTTGTTCGTACACTACTACATTAACATGTGGTGTTGAAGCGAGCTTGAAGCTCGCCTAAATTCTTTATATACCTGAATCGAGTTGAAATGAGCTTGATTCGCCTCGATTCCGGTCGGGAATCGGAGTCGAGTCAAAATTTGTGAAGAAAAACCTGTGTGGAGGAGTTGGTTTTACAGATAATGCGTTATGGTCTGTTTATTTTCATGTTTGTGTACAAAAAATATAGTTTTGTTTTAATCAAATTCAGAAAGAAAAACAAAATGCACATGGAGTAGGTAGCATATTCTTATGTGGTGCTGAACTATTCAGTTTTTCATTGTTTAACACGAATCAAACTATCTCACTTGCACTTCATAAGAAACATCGAAACACCATTTGCATTTTAGAAAGTGCTGTCAAACTTAATCACTTTTAAATCTTCTTCTGCGGTGGAAACACCAAAAAGATTTATTAAATCTAAACTGAGATAAACCTTTGGTGGAAACATAGCAAAACTTAATTATTATCTTTTCTATTGTTTTCTCTTGCAAAATAAGCCCAGTTAGTCCATTTTCATTAACAAAACTAAATAATATCAACAGTAACAGATTGATTTTTTCCCCAATGGAAAACACACATGATTCCAAATGCACAACTACTCAACGAACACAGCCATCGAGATACAAATGCAATATCAATCGTACCAACATTTGAGAACGAAATCACATAAGATCCATTCGAGGCTCGTATAAATGTCAAAAACCTATCCATAGTGAGATTCTACTCTAACTTTTATCGGTGTTATTCATACTACGGATATTGTTTTTGTTATTCGTGTAAAATCCTACTATACTATGGATAGATTTGCCAACAAAACACGGGTAATATCAATACACAATTTTGCCAACAAAAATAAACTTCACCGGCCGTCGGCAAAAAAATTAACAATGAAAGGGATGTTAGAAGGTCATATTGTTTTTAAAAAGAGAAAAATTTGAGTTCTTATCTAGTATTTTGCACTGTGGAATACAAAAATTAAAACAAATCTTCGAAAAACAAACTTTTTAGTTTTTAAAATTAATTTTTAAAATTAGTTTATGCGACCTAGTATTTACAAAGTTTGCATTTTAAAACATAAAAACTATCTTTGTAGGCATAATGACTTAAAAAACGTGTGCTATTTACGTTAATGTTATCACTACTTAAAAACCCCACTAAGCTGATTTAATTTGGTTTGATTATTTCGAAAAATAACAAATTCCAATTTAAGGTTATCGAGGGTTCAATAAAATAGCTAGAAAAAAAAATGAACAACTAATTTATGGACGGTTTCCTGACAGAAACTTATCATTTTTAGGGGAGGTTTTCTTAGAAACTTGAAGTCGAAAACTTGAAGTGTAACCATAAGAAAGGTTTTATCATTCAGAGGAAGAAATTATAGAAATATTCGAAAATTGTTGACGTTTAAAATTGAAATTGTAAGCCGTAATTCTCCTATATGTAAGAAAATACTAAATGTACTCAATTATTTATGAATTATTTTGAAATAAGAGATTATTCAGGAAATTATCAGATTTTGATCTTTAAAGTATAAACTTCTAAATTAACAAAAAAAATTGAAATTAAATTTAAAATATAGATGTTGTAAGTAAGCCGACGGTGGATTGCCCTTAGATTCGTCACATTTGGGTGGGTAGTGAGTTCAAAAAACCACAACCAATTTGAAGCATATCTGCTTCTTGTTTCGACCTAAAAAAATGCAATAATTATTTATTTTTATTGACAATAGTAGAAGAACATGTGATGCCGCTTTGTATTGTCCACAAACCTAAGTTCTAACCCCTCTAATGGTCTTCTTTGAACATCGATATTAATTTCATAAATTATTGTATTTTTAATTGTAATTGTTATAATTAATTAATAGTGATAATAAACATAAGCCATAATATTTAGATAAAACAAAATTACATCACATACCGACGGGTTGGTCATACATCTCCGCATTTGATCTGGACCCCGATAAGATGGGCTGTATCGGCCTGGAAAACAACTCGGTGTCCCCATTTTCATTTTATCAGGTGTCGAATACATCGACATCGTCATACAGCCGCCAACGAAATCTTCTTCCAGTTTTAACGCCCTAGAGGCGTCAAAAGACGTGGGAGAATAAATTTTGAATCACTATCGATAATTTTTTAATTAAAAAACACAACAATTTCGCTTATTCGCGCTTTGCAGTAGCTGAAATTGACGAAAACTCTTTTATCTAAACCGTTATTTTCTACTTTTATTTTTTAAAATTTTAATTTTCTCTCTCTCTCTTTCTCTCTCTTTCTCTCTCTTTCAATCGGTGAGAATAATTTAAAATTAATGCTAACTTATAAATTATTCTGGAAGTTTAGATAAGACGACGACGACGACGGACGTAGATAGGTATTTTAAATTCACACGTGTTTGACCTTTACAACAACAAAATAACCATTCAGATTAGTTATTAAAAACACTCTTGAAAAACTTTTACACTTTTTTCCTTAAAAAATTTACACAAAATGAAGATTTTTTTAAATTTTTTGTTGTTGTTGTTTTATTAGAATATTTTGTTTTATCACTTGGAATAATTTGTATCTATGTATGTAGGTATATTTTAGTTGTTATCCATTTAAAAAAGAAGATGTGCTTTCGCCGAGGACGTCGATGATGCGTTAAATATCTTATCCAATTGTGATACTGATGTAAAGGTACTGAAAACTGAATTATGTTCCAGGGATGAATAGTAGAGAAAATATAGAATAGTGAGCAGCTTTTGTGTTTTGCTTATACTCGTAACTTTCACAAAGTTAATATTTACAATATTATGCTAAAAATAACAATTGCACATCTATGAATGCGTTCGAATCCTCTTTAAAATTCTAAGCCCATATAAAGTTTAACAGATTTTTACAACTAGACACGAAGAAAGGATAACGAATTCTTTAGCACGTCTGTCTGTGGCAAAGGCAATGGTATTCTTTCTCTCCGATTGTCAAATTTTCATCGCAAGGGTGGTGCTAAAGTGTGACCAACCCTGTAAGTTCATTTCGAGATATATGAACCCTCGATGTTTAAGAAATGACGCATGAATAGGGTGGATTGGGTGGATTGGGGGCGTTAACAAAGCCGTTTTTATTGTACTTGTGTTTGTCGTACAATTGTTTTTGATTGGTTAATTATGATGACCATTGATGAATATACGTTGAATAGTTTTGTTCTTGGTGTTGCTGTGTGTTATAGGTCACAGGATTAAAAGTTTTTGTGTGTTAATCTTTAAGTAAATTAGAACGGCGCTTCAAGTCTCTCCCGAATTTAGAAGGCTTATTTTGTAAATCAGCAGGGGAAAATGTGAGTGCGATCCTAGAAAAAGTTTATATCGATGAAATTGAGAGTTATTTTAGTTGAGCACATTTAAGGGTATATTCTTGGTATATTTTTGGGGTGAGGCTGAGCAGAGCATGCGCTTGAAAATGTTGTTGTTTTTTTGTTTGCTTTTGATTTTCAAACGAATATCTAGATGAGAACCAATACACGTAAGTGATATAAGCTTTTTCAATGTTTTTTTTTTTGTCAGGATATGTTTACTCTTTTGCACTCAGTTAGCCGCCACAGTAAGGACAGGACACAAATAATATTAGAAACATCGAATCGAATCATCTGTCGAGATTAAATGTGGGTATAGGTTTAGGTACGAACCTATATATAGGTTTGTTTAATGGCAAACAAAACTATTTTAAAAAATAAAACATAGTTTTAGCGATACTCGTTGGTATTGTATAGATAGGAATATACGACAAATGTTCGAAAAGATTTTGACATTTATTTTTTGTCTTCAATGGTTTTTCATACATCACAGGAAATATACATTGTGAAAGATATAAAAATATAAACTTGCATATAGATACATCCTTTTAATACTTTTTTATATCTACATACATGTAGACAGATAGGTATGGAATCTTTAAAAAAACGGAAGAGAGAAATAAATTAAATCATCTTGTTGTTCAATTCTTGTTGAATTCCGGAAATAGGTACCTACAGAACATACAATATAAACCTCTAAATCTTATAACCCTTTTGGGATTCCTCTGTCCTTTAGGATACAACCAAATGATTTTGTTTCAGTCTATATGTTGTAAGCAATAGATTCTTTAGTAGCAGGCTTTTAAAAATGTTGGACCTTAATGGGGATTCCATGATTTTGTTTGTCCTTAAATTCCTTGAGTATATATCTTTGACATTATCCTTCCCATAGACTATACATCAGTCAATAAATAGTTTTGGATTTTAAAAAAGATCTACTATATATGTTTTGTATATCATTAAAAAATATTCTAAATCATTTGGTATCCACTATTTCGTATGCTCAAGATTAATGCTTCAAATAGCTTGTTTTCTTCTTCAAAGTTCTATTATTGAAATTAGTTCTGCTCTTGACAGAGGTACCTTGAGAGACTTTTAACTGTTTGAATGTCTAAGAATCCCATTGAAATAAAGATAGTTAGCGTTCAGGAACAATTTGTTATAAACAAATACGAGTTACAAATAAAGTATAAATTTGTATTGTTTTATGGCTTTTTTTAGGACTATCTAAGAAGATGATAATTTCCAACATAACATTTTATACCTGTACCTCTGTCGATTTCGTACTGACTTACTTAACACTTATCGTTTTATTACGTAAAATTCACATAATACCTATATACTATTCTAATGCAATTCATTAAAATCCATTCAGTTGTTTTTGCGTAAATGTGTAACAAACATCCATAACAGATGTTTTTTAGACGTATGGTTTTCAATCTGGCATTACTTTTTTCGGAGTTTGCCTATTTGATAAATTTTACTTGATTTATACTAAGTTTGGTATACCATTTTATAACATATAAATATATTTTTGATCACCTTACAAAAACAAGCAAATTTAATAGTAAAATAATTATTATTCGGTTCGCGTGACGCATCAAAGAAACTTTCAGTGAGTGCATCATCTCCCGCCGTGGGAATGTGGGCGTGGCCTCCTATAAATCGTGCGGATTGTCTGAGCAGATAAACAATAAATTATATGCGTTTTATTGTTTCTAAAAAACACCCATCCATTATAACAAACTTTCTTATTTATAATGTTGAGTATGATGAGATGGTTAAGATTTTGTCTATGTGGAAGATTTGCTTCTAAAAGTCCATGACAGCCATTTATTAATTTTGTATCAGCTTTACATTTTTTGACCGAAATTTCTGTCTTACAAATTTTTTTTGGTAACAAGCTCAATTTGTTTTCAACGACTTTGCAACTGTGCGAATCCAAGATAATGTCTCGACATCTTGTTTGGTGTGTAATTTACCATATGATAAAGCTTTGCGAATCGTTTTAAAGATGTTTGAATGAATTTTTGATATAAAGTTAAAATTGTACCGTCCATTAAATTTTGACACTATTGAAGCGGATCTTATCGGTGTGGGTCGCATCCCAAACTCTTTTTTATTTTCTTATAACTAAAGTCTATTCGATTTAGGAATACAAACTAACGATGACATGGATGGCGTGGCAACCAGCGGTCTTTAGATTACTTGTCTTCAATTTTAGTAAAAACTAAAAAGAAAGTTGAAATGCCCAACCTTGGTAAAACATTGTTTCCATGTTTTTTTTTTTCGAAAAAACGGTCTTATGATTATACCAGTCATCAACCCTCATCAAGCTGGTAACTATCTCGACGATATAACATGCGAATTTTTCGAGCCTTAAATTCAGCAATTTTGTTTGTAAGCCGCTTAGATATACATTTTGGCCAAACCCACTGTCCAATTTCTGATACCTACTCTAAGGCCCAAAATGAGAAGTGATAACGAAGCGACTTCAATATATGGGTCCATCGGACCCTGTAAGTGAATAGTCCGAGATCTTGGTGCGAAATTCCTCTCAGGTTAATGCTCGAAATTTTGAAAAGTTGAGATCGATGGCGAGTTACTGGATTGTAATTATAAGAATACAGTCTTTTGAGAATGCGGCCTTTACAAATTATTTGTTAAATTCAATTAGAGGATTGCATTTGCGTAGCACGCAAAAGCAGTGTCTCAATGAAAATTAATCAATTTAAACGTAGAAATCTAATTCTTTAACTAATTTAATTTAAACTTAAATTTAAAAACATTCAACGCTGCGTATATGACCGTCTATTTGACTTAAAATAAATTAATGTTTTTACTATTAATTAATGGCCACTTAGTAATTGATAAAGGAAAGGGGAACTAATGTTTACTTAAAGTTACTATAAATATATTTTTTGTTTTATCCCCTATTAAACATTTTTCAAAAAAAAGGCTGGGATGCGACCCACACTGATAACTTCCCATCCCTTCTGTCGATTTGTTGTTATTGTTATCAGTTGAATTATTCTAAAGGGGAGAGTACGATAACTTTGGCGACAAAGTTTAATGACGGATTTGTATAGAACAGTTAAAAACAAGCATTTTTTACTATGGGAGGGGGGGTCTATATCCCCCCGTTTAGGCGGTAGGGGCAGTTTAAAAAAATATGTACATTAAATGGAAAAAAAAATAATTAAAAAATAACGGTAAGTATTATACCTTTTTTTAAAGCCAACACTTTTGTCTATTAGCTTGTTTTTAAATCAAGTCAAAACTATGAATAGTTTTTGAAAAAAATTGTTTTAAAGTCAAAATTTGTGGAAAAAAAAGTTAAAAAAAAAGGTTTAAAGTGTAATTTTTCAAAACTTTCAGATTATCTACTATTTTTTTTTTTAGAATTCATTGCTCTTATTTGTTTTCGATCAAAAACTGAAAACTAGATGACTTTATGTCTTCTAGTTCTTGAGAAAATTGAAAATTACCAAAAAAAATATTTTAATTAAATTACTTTTTCATTGCTTAAGTATTAACGTAGTCTTATTTTGATAGTAATAATCGAATATGGATTAAGATATACCTAGGGTAAATTAATTTTTCTTAAATCCAGCTTATTTAAATGCAAAAGAAACTTTGCATGCACCCCATCTTGCACCCTCCCCACCTTGCACACACTCCAACTTGCACCCACCCCAAATCCTATAGTGTGCCCAAGCAAACAGATGCCACTGTTGCATACACCCAAACTCGCGCACACCTTACTGTTGCATACACCCAAACACGCATTACGCATGCGCAAATACCATTATTTTTATTACTATCAAAATAAGACCACTCAAGCAAAAAAAAAAGAAATAAATTAAAATAGTAGTTGTGGTTATTTTCAATTTTCTCAAAAACTAAAAGATATAAAATCATCTAGTTTTCAGTTTTTGATCAAAAACAAATAAGAGCAATAAATTCTGAAATAAAAACAATGGTAGATAATCTTGAAGAATTGAAAAAGTTAAACTTTAAACCTTTTTTTAACTTTTCTTACTGAAATTTTGAGTTTAAAATTAATTTTTTATTTTCAATTTTCTCAAAAACTAAAAGACATAAAATTATCTAGTTTTCAGTTTTTGATCAAAAACAAAAAAGAGCAATAAATTCTGAAATAAAAACAATGGTAGATAATCTTGAAGTATTGGAAAAGTTACACTTTAAACCTTTTTTTAATTTTTTTACTCAAATTTTGAGTTTAAAATTAAACTACGCATAGTTTTGACTTGATTTAAAAACTGGCTAATAGAACAGAGTGTTGGCTTTAAAAAAATGTATACAACTTAATTGTAAGTATCACCGCTATTTTTTAATTATTTGTTTCCTTTTTAAATAATAACTTTTTTAAATTGCCCCTCCCGCCTAAACGGGGGGAGATAGACCCCCCCTCCCACAGTAAAAAATGCTTGTATTAAGCTCCTCTACCAAAAACCGTTATTATATCTTGGCGCCAAAGTTATCGTACTCGTGCCATTCTAAAAAAAACTAAAAATAACCAACAATATTTTGCATATGATAAAATAGTTTGATTTCAAAATCTATTTTAGTTAACGAGATTTTTAGTCGTTAACCAATTTTTACCAATTTTGGTAGTATTTGCGTACTATTTTTGTAGATTTTAATTTTGTATGAAAAAACTGACAGTTGGATTTTTACAAAAAAAATACTGAATATCGAAAACAATATTTTCTGTGAGATAAAATAAGTTTGAAGGCAATATTTTTAATTTTTGAAAAGATATTTGAGTCGAAAATCAATTTTTACCAACTTTTGTTAATTTTTTTAAGGTTTTTAATTTTTTGTAAAAAAAATCTGTTAATTCGATTTTTCTCAAAATTTTACCAGATGTTGAAAACGTTATTTTCGATGCACAAATTGTTTTGGAGATAAAATCATTTTTTGTTCGTAAAATTTTCGAGGTGACAAATACTTTTTTTCAGTTTTTTTGATTTATAAAAAAAAAAGTTAATTGGATTTTTTCCAAAAATATTTATTTTTGGTACCGCGTTACAATATATAATATAAAATTTAATTCAAGTCTCTAGCGTTATTTGTTCGTGAGATATTAAGGGTTAACCAAAATGTTCACCTTTTTTTCAAATTGCTATGGTAAAAAAACCACCCACTCAATTTTCTTGAGAACCCTTTCTGCATCTTCTGCATTATCATCGGTAAAAAAAAAATTTATTTGAAGTCGATATCTCTTCTGGTTCTTGAGCTATGGAAGACGAAAAAACGTCGCGAACGTACGGACGTACGTACATACGCACGCACAGACATCTCTCTAAAAATCTTTTATTTCGACTGTAAAGGCCTTGAAACGTCGAGAAATGTCAAAATTTTCAATTTGACAAATCGGACCGATTACAATAAATTCCTATGGGAAGTTCAATTTTATAACGACTTTAATAAATATTGAAGAAAGATCAAAGTGTATGCCAAAGAACACACTTGCAAGAAAGCCAAGTCATTTCCCTGCCATAATTATTCATTCTCGTAAAAAATTATTTTGTTGATATTTTTAAACGCATATTTTTTTTTCAAACATAATGAACCTACGTATTCCCATAAAAAAATTATAAAAAAACATTAATATTATGCTAGATTATTTAAAAAAATAAAAACTAATCAAACAATTTTATTGAAAAAAAAAACACAAAATGATATTCAAAATACAAATACTAAAAACACTTTCAGGCATGACTTTTGAAATCTTACTTTAAAACTCACTTATTTTCTTTACCTACATATATACATATGTACAATGTACATACGAGTATATGTATAGAAAGATAAAAACTCATTACATATTACAATTTTTGGAAGCAAAACAACTATGTACTCCTCTTAAAAAATAATCATGAACCAGTGTTGTAAATTTATTGATGACAGAAGAACATAATAGAAATTCTCAACAAAAACTGAAGCACCCTTAAGTGTTCAAAGTACCAACTCCTATACCTAACTTCTGTTCCTGCGACTCTTAGCCAAAACAGAACAAAATACAAAAAAAAAAAAACAAAGCTTAAGAATTATAACTTTGGAATAAACTTTCGACAATTGAAGAATAAATTTGATATTATGTTTTATTCATTTTAATGACCCCAAAGCCATTGCATCTTACAAATTCACTGCAAATATGAGAATGCCTTCGCACATCGCACCGACATCGATGTTCCCTTGTGTAATATTTGCTGAATCGTATGTAAACTTAAGTGGAAATCCTTAGAATGGGGGGGAAACAAAAATAAATGTAGGTACATAGATAGGATATAAAGATACAGATAAAGATACAGCAGTGTAGATATTCATTGTTTCGTTGCTTTTAAATTGTTATTCTTTTATTTTTCTGTTTTTCCTGTCGGAATTGGGAAATAATTTTCTACGACTTGCCACCAAGGTTGGCATAAGAATGGCATAGGTATAGGTACCTACATATCTATATGTATATACATACCTACCTGGATACCTTATATGAATCTGTTTATAGAATGAAATCGTTACAAAGGTGAAAGGAATTTATCTATTTTCATTATAATTAGCTACTTAGTATACATTTGGTTAAATTGATTGTGTTTCTTCTCAGTAAAACGAAACTCCACCAACAACCGCCTGCGCCTGCAATCGCCTTCGCCATCCCTCGAAAAACAACTGACCCAAACTTTTCCTATTATACACCAACTCTCAACATTTACAAATTACTGCAGATGGAGTGATTTGTTCGTCCTGAAAGGAAGCTACTATACCTAATGCTCAAGTTCCTAACTAATTATCACGTTACTTAACTGACAAATGACGGTTATATGCTCGCTCCTGTCCTCAATTGCATGGTGCTGAGCTCAGAGCAAATAACGTCGATTTTTCTTTAAAAGGAGGTTATTTGAGAATGGCATGGCAAATGTTTCGGACACATCTAATTAAGACATTGTGTATATGGGAATAATTTTTTCTAAGAAACCAACATCTATTTTAAGTTCGCAAATGAGGAAATACTTAGAAAATGGTATAGTGTTGTTTTAGGTAGAAGATAGATTGCACTGGTCAGTGAAGTTAAGTTTATTTTTCTAATTTTGTTTTCTGAATTAGAAACTTAACTTCATCTTCAGCTCGGGTTTTTGAAGTTAATATTTCTGTATACAATGTACCTAACTATAACAAAAAACATGGTTACAAGGTATGAAATCAAAAGCTATGTCTAAGCCATTTTATAGATGTACATATATGTACAATGTACATTTGTATAAAAACAAATAAATATATATTTCAGTGTAAGATAAGTTATGCAACGTTTTAAGCGTATTCTTATATAATAGCATTCTATAGTTTTGTAGATTGCGAATTTTTTGGCGTTAGGTCTTTTCGCCCAAAACCATACCGCTCAAATAAAAAATGTCATGGCGCCTACGACAATTTTATTAATTTTTTTTGTTTTGTTTTACAATTGTTACGTTTGGTCTTATTACAAAAAATAAATTATGTGGCGCAACCGTCCGTTGAGGACTAGAGCCTTGTGCCTTACAGTTCTGTCAATTCGTCGCAAGAGGCAGTACCCATAATAAAAAAAACTTTAGGGATTGAACCATTACAGCAAAACGCATTAACCATGACGCCACGGGTACGTGGCCTATTATGTTTAATAAAATAACGCCAAGATGTCATATCGCCCAAAAATGTCTCTGTCGCAATGGCGGATCCAGGGCGGGCGGGCGGGTTTCGTAGGGCCCATGACCCCCTTAAGCTTATACAGTATAAATAAAGATTTCATCTATAGATTTATAAGTAATTTGACGACATTCACCAAAAAGTGGTTTGCTGTCAAAAACAACTAAAATTTTTGTTTTCACTCAATTTAGAATTTGAAAAAACTTTAGTAGCTTTTAATTATTTTCATAAAAATTGTTTCTACGAAAAAAAAACAAATATTCAGGTTCTTAAGAAGAAACCTTGAATAAGAGATCATCAATTTTATATTAAGTTGCCTTTAAATTCCTTAAACTAGCCTTCAATTTTATTATTACATTTTTTTGACTCACATAAATAGTGAACATTGAAGTGATTTTTACTGGCGACATATAGGAACTATATGGGAAGTTTTGCTTTAGTAAACAATTTTGAACTAGAGCTTTTAATTAAATATGACATTACGACGCTAGAGAAGTTGAAAAAAATGGGTACCCCGATTCCGTCCATCTGTCTGTCTTTCCTGGCCCCTATACAGTCCAAACAATTGTGTTGATTGAAATTAAGGTTTTCAGCCGATTAGCGTAAGGCGTTTTTTTTTCATTTTATTAATACGAAAAATAACTGCAGTCCCCATGCAAATTTGTTGGTTAAAACATGTGATTTTTCTAAAACTTTCTCTTAATTTTGTTTTCTTAATTTGGCTTCTTTCTACTAGAAAAACATATTTTGGTATTGCTTAAGAAAGGTACCCCTCAAAAACCTTTATTTTGTTTTTAAGTTTTCTCAAAAACTAATGGACCGATTTCAATAATCTTCTCTTTCTGTGCAAGCTCTTTTTGATGATCAAATGATCAAATTGATGATGATTTTTTATTATCAAACATTTTTTTTTTTTTATTTAAAAAAAAATGAATTTTGTTGACAAAAATCGATATCTCAGAAAGGGGTCAATATTTGTTGACGAAATTCAAATGTAAAATGTACATAATATTAAGACAAAATTTCAAATTCAAAATGATTTCTAAAAAAAATAAGTTAATCTAGATTTTTTGACAAATAAAATGGCATTTAAATTTTTGAGAAATACTTGTTTTGCAGGTACATTTTTAAATCTTTAAATATAGGAAATATTTTTAAACAGACTTTTTGGAAGAAATTAGCAAGTTCTAGCGACCCAGTCGTGCATTTTATTTATTTCAAAATTGGTTTTCTGTTGAATACAAAAGATCTCAAAAAATTAAATGAATCTACTTTTGAAGTGAAATTGCTTTGGATGCTCCAGAACTAATATTTAAACACGAATTTCAATAATATAAATGTCCCAAAAACAGCAAAAGTGACACTTTTGTTAAACTAATGGCTAATTGAAAAACATAATAAACGGGTCATGTCTATTGATACATACAAGCTTTGAATCTCTTCAGATTTGAAGTGGAAAGAGATTCTGAAACGTTTAATTTGTGAGTGCCACACAAACGTTTCTTCCCAACTTATTTGTTTACCTTAATTTGTTTTAATTTAATTTTTTAGAGAAATTATGTACAAATGCATCTATTTCCTTAAATTCAAGAACCAAACATTTTTCTCTCTAAAATTTTTAAGTTTTGTTGACTCCTTTAAGATCAAAATACGAGTAAGCAGACTCATAGCGATAGTAATAATAGACTCAGGAAAATTCGAAAAAAACTTCGTCAAAAAAAGCCCCTCATTTCTTCATATCAGATCCTCTCTCATTTTCTGGATTTTTGAATTTTTTAGCGTACAAGAAAAGTATATTTTATTTTTGGACAAAAAAGCTACGCTTCAAAACAATTTCTTACATTTCTGCGTGAAATGCAGCAAAACCCCTCTCTAAACTATTGTGTTTTAGCTCTTAAATATGGCATATTTAGAACACTTTTGGAAGCTAGGAATGCTTTCATATGTAGGGAGTCATCCAAATTAAATAGTAAGACCATACCTTGCTGGACAACAGTGTTCTAAAATTATTTAACAACTAAAGTTGCCACTTTAGCAATTGAAATCTGTAAATGTAAGGTTAAGATACACAGCAACATCATGTTATTCAAATTTTGTTAGCCTCCTTTACGAAACATTAAAGAACATTTGTAAGCGGTGAGTTAAAACTCATCTAAGTGTGTGACCACTTGAGACAGACTCTGCCTTCGAAGTTCCACATTCAGAGAAAAAGGATATGAATCTATAGGAGTCTATCTAGCTAGCGCCCGTTATTTCAAATATTCAAATTTGAAAGTCAAATAAATAATATCGAGCATTTCGGATCGGCCGCAAGGGTGCGTTACAAATTCATCTGCCCATTTTTACTTTTGCTTCATCATCATGATTCGTCGATTTGCCTTCAGCCAGATAACATCGTTCGTGTTTCAACCAAATAATCAATTAAATCGATTACTTTATAAATAATACTTAAATATATTGTTAAGTACATTGATTCGCTTTTTCTAATTAAATTTAGTCGACACGCTCCTAAAAATCTAAAAACTAATATAAAAATCTGAGGGCACTGTCATCAGCAAAACACTTTAAAATCTTAGAAGTTGTAAACAAGAGATCGTTCATAATAATTTTGCAAATTACTCAAAAAGTATATTTTTATTTTTGAAAAAAAAAAAGATTTACATACACATTTTAGCTCATCTAATTCCACAAAAATTACTTATTTGTAAGTTTCAAGATTTAAAAAAAAATTGTCGTAAAATCTCTGGGTGTAATTTATTTTGTCTAAAAAATAATAAAATCCTATTTTTGGATGAGACGTTTTTTCTTTAAAAATGTATTTTAAAAATTGTTTAATATCTTTCAAGAAGTTTATAATTCGAAAAATTATTTGAGAACATTTAACAGAGTATTTATTACTTTTTCGTTTACTTATTTTTTTTTTTTTTTGAAATAAAGTATACCTCGTCTGATATTTGAGTTCTGAAATGTACTACTGCACATACCTAAATCCCCCCCCCCCTAAAATTGTTTGTTCCATCACAAAAACAAGAGGACTTTTTATTAAGTTCATGACGCTTTTCATGTAAAAAATAAGTTATTTCGATGACCAGATATAAGGCGATTTTCTAGCAAAATAAAGTATTTTGTGAAGAATTTTTTTTGAAAAACTTAGTTAAGAATTGACGTTATATTTCAAAATTAATTAAAGGCAAGCAATTGAATTTAACATTGTTACCAAAAGAAGAGCATACTCACTTTATGAGGCAGCACGAACAAAATTATCTCAAAAAAATCTGAAACTATACCAAATCTAAAAGATGTTTTTGTTAACAAATATGCGATTTCTTTGATTTTTCTTGTGCCAACTTCAAGCTCAATCATTTCAAAATCCTCACTTCGATTTTCCTTAAAATTCTTAATTTTAATCTACAAACCTTTCCATTTCGTACCACTCTTGATCCTACACGCCCATGGTGACTTTAGAGGAGATGAGGAACTACCTTCTTTGGTCGTTCTAGAGCTCGTAAAAGTCGTAAGAGAACAAATGCCTAGTGACTTACCACTATCAGCTATTCCTGAAGAATTAGTCTTGCAGGATTTGTTAATTGCTCGCAAGAGCCAGTGCAGCTCGGTGTATACCTACTCACTTTAATAATTTCATTGATATTATAAGATGAAGGCATTGCAAATAAGCCAACTTCGATCTATAAAACAAAAAGTGACTCTGTTCATATATTCATTTCCCACCCATCTTACTTGTTGAAATTCGTTTGGTCGTTCAACAATAATTTCAAAATATACATACATGTAAATTCAATCAAACCACATATTGAAGTGAAGTGTAATATATGACAAAAATATGCAAGTATTTTGTAGTAAGTTTCATCTACAAAACAGGAGAATAAAATTAAAATAATAGACATTGTAAAAAAATAGTAATAAATAAAAGTGGATAAAAGAAATATTAAAAAAAATAGTTTTCAGATGTATTGAGTTCAAATCACAAGATGTATGCAACTAATCTCAAATCTTGTTGTTAATTGGAACCATTGCATCTAAAAAAAACTAAATATATGTGGATTTTTATTATTCAAAGATTAAAAATCCAATGTTAACCTCTGACGTATACTTAAAGTGACTTGCCCGTAGATCAAAAATTTTTTAGTTTTAAGGGTTTAAACAAACGAAAAATTATTTAAGATCAAATAAGATCAAACAACATTGATACAAAACAATTGGTTTATTCTTGAAATTCTTACGCAAACAATTATTTTTGAGTCGATTATTGTTTCAAATCAATATCGACTGATTTGCACTCATTTTGTACATCACTTTTTTTAGAGTACCTGCTACCATTCTATGAATTCATATTACAAATATTATTTATTATTTTTATTCTTTTATTGTTTATCGTTTACATTAATATCTAGTATCTATGTATGCATGTAAGTGTCTTATAAAGTTATTATATTTTTGATTAAAATACTAGTTTTTTATTTTTGCTATAAAAAAAACCTGAGCTAATTTGTTTTGTTTTTTTTTTCTTTTTAATTTATTTTTCTTGCTTCTGCTCCATCTTTGTGTGGCATTTTTTGTTTTTGGTATACAAATGTTATGTAGTTTAACAGGCTTTAAAATAGGTACATTTTTGTTTTATTCTATATTATTGTTGAATGCAAAATCAAATAGAAGAAGTATTAATTTTATTTGTTTTATTAAAAAGTATTCCTAACGAAATATGAGTCGCGATGAGTTCGCGTATGAATGGAATTCATTGCCTCGCCGAACGTTCGGTTTCCATTAAGCACTCACGGACCAATATCCTAGCATGGACAATTCCACGCTTTAGTCGCTCGGTTGAGCTTCGAGATCCTGTGTAGGTGGGTCGAATATCTCGACCCATTTCCTCAATGACAGCCAATAGCTGGGCATATTTTGTCAAGCCGTGCAAGTTTGTTAGATTTGATGGAATATTTGCGGCCGAAGTCATGGGAGTTGTTATATTTGCTGAGGTTTGGGTTGTTATTATGGCTGGTGACAATGGTTTCGGAGGTGGTGGAATTTGTGGAACATGGTGAATCGCTGAAATTTGGATTTGTGGCGTCTGATCGCGTTGTTCTCGCTGCTGTTGGTAATTGTAAAAATTTTGTACTTGTGAACGGGGAATTGGTGTCACGGTTACGTCGCTCAGTTTGGATTCGACAGCTTGTATATCCATAATATCCATATCTATTCGTAAGTAAAAGTTAAAAATATGAAATTATTTAAAAACTACAAAGTTTTAAAACTCACTGTCGTTTATTTATTTATTAGAATAAATTGTAGAAATGAGTTTATTTACGAAAACAATAAACAATGCTCAACTTATCAAGTAAAAAGAGAGAAAGTGTATGCAAAACGCAATAAAATGGAATGACAGGAGGGAGACATATTTGACATTTATAAAGAAGGGACATTTTTATAGGACAAATAGATGGGCACTGGATTGGAATTCAAAGCATATGGAATGACTGCATTCAAACTCTACTACTACAAATAGTATTATGCTTCCATTTACAGTTAATCTAGATTTAATTTCAGCTTTCAGGACGATTTCAGTTAAACTATTACTTAAAAATAAAGATTTAAGTTGACATTTGAAGTCTGACATATAACTACGGCAAAAACTTTGGATTTTGTCAAAATGTTCTTGATTCAAAAAATGTTTACCAAAGAAAGAAATATTTTACTTTTGAAATACTTAAATTTACAAAGAAAAATAAAATGTGTAGGTAATGGCATCATGAGAAAGAAGTAACCACTTATTTATATAAGTCATTATTGCAAAATGTAAACAAAATGTTTGAGGATAACGTCGTATTAAGTCTCCAAATAATTTAGGAACTTTAAGAAAAGTGCGTTCAGCACAAAAAGTTTTTAGTACATTTCGTTATCGTATAGCAAACCAAATAGATTTTAAGTAGACTTGGGGTAATTTAGAGTTAATCTAGATAAATAGTGAGGTGGAAACCTAGTGTAGTCACAATTGACACCATATTTGATTGGACATCAAAGTCCAGAAGGCATGAGAACCCCAGAAATGAAAATTCTTTTATTAAGCCTAGTACGCTGCTGATGCGAAACGAAATTTCCCATACAAAAATGACATGACGAAATCATAAACGAAATATTTCGCTGTGCTTTTCGTTTTTCAGTACGCTGTTCAACGACGAAATGTGTCATTTTAGTGGATAGCTGTACTAGATTTCTTAGTACAATTCTCCACTCTTTTCGTTCTCAATTTAATTGCCCGGTATATTAATTGCTTGCGAAATTTTGACGTTTAATTTATTTATTGAAAAATTTTTCGTTTATGATTTCGTCATGTCATTTTTGTATGGAAATTTTCGTTTCGCATCAGCAGCGTACTAGGCTTAAAATTGAAAAAAATGTGAACTTCAACTTCCAGACAGAACTCTCCACAAATATTTTTCCGCTGTGGTTTTCGTTTTCATTTCGCTCTGCACTTGGAGACCGCCGAAAAAATTCGTTTCACTTCAGCTGCGTACTAGGCTTTAGATAGGAATAAAAAAAGTTTCTGGATTTACATACAGAATTTCCAAATTGTGAAAAAACAAAATTCCAATCACAACAATTTTTTTTAAGATTGTGTGACACCATCGAAATTTTTCGGTTTCAAGGTTCGTACATTGGGTGTAATCATTAATGGGTTTTTCCATGGGTAAAAGAAATCAACTCATTTTTATCCTATGACCAATTGTTTTGTATACATTTTGCCTGTTTTTGCATTCCCAGGGGAAAAATAAGTTGATTTATTTCTGATTTGAGATCAAATCTACAGCTCTGGATTTTTCTGCACTAATACTAATACAATTATTAAAAAAAAATGTTTTGCTGGAAATTTGACAGCTCTACCGCACTCGGTTACTCGTATCCGAAGTTGTACTAATGCAAAGACAAAGCAATAACAATTCCAATTGTGTTTCATGCGTAACGAAAAAAAATCAATTTTTGACGGAAATCTGAATTTATCCTTGGGAGCTAGTAACTACATATACGTAGTTAGGTCATTCTTATTGGCAATATGCACCTAGAAAATGTGTTCAAATTTTGGCTACAAAATTGGTGAACACGCATCTTGACGTTTCACAATCAGCTGCTCGGTTTTCAGTATTTAAATATAAATAATTACTCAAATTATGTTTTATATTTAATCTTATTGAATTAAAAATAAAAGATTATTTAAAGTTCTTTTACGTATTAACATTTGTCATTAATATGACAAGTTTCTTGAAAAAAAAATTCACTACGTAGTGACTACATTAATAAATGCTACCATCAAATATACAAAATACCATTCTCTGAACAAATTTTCGAATTTGAACGTATTCAAAAGTCTCCTTAAATGACAGATTAAAATACGAACTTTTTTAAAACCAAAGAGAAATTATCATAATTATGAGTATCAACTTTATTTAAATTTCTTTTAAGCAAATACTAAAAATATAAGATTAAACTGTACGCTTTAATTATAAATGAAAAGATTAATAAAAGCACTTTCTTTTGAATTAAATTAAATAAATTATCAAAAAATATTGTATTTTAAATGACTCTTTTAACATTCTAAACCGATTCTTGTAATCTATTATCATCTAAATTAACCCAATCAGGAACATGGCCGCATTTTGCATAGGTTTCCTTTGTAAGAGATTTAGTGCCAACAATTTCAGTTGCTCCACAAATAGAAGCTCCGAGCCAAGCAGCAAAGTTTGCCCTTCCGATGGCCGTGTGAAATTTAACACTTTTGAAAAAGAGTTTATCCTTATAACGATTATTATTGCTCAGCAACGTATTTAACTCGGTTTTCAAACGTGATAGTAGGCCCATTATTATCGAGGTTCCACCGATAAGGAAAATGTTTTCTCCTAGAACTGTCCTCGCATCTACGGGGCACTTAAGAATCGCGTCCAATATCAAATAAGGCAAACTCGATTGCTCATTATCTTCCGAAAACATTATTTCGTAGGCAGTTTCTCGCACAGAACCCGGAATTGTTATAATCTCCTTTTCCTTAATCGAATACTCAAGATCTGGTGGAGGGGTTATGGGCTGGTTTTCTCTGTATTGCTTTGCTCTTTCTGCTGTCGTCAAAAAACACGTACGAACCTTGATATCTTCCAAAATTGATTCAGTTAAATGAGAAGCATTGATGCCGGCTTCCACTAATTGACGCTTAATTTCGTCATGAATAGATTTAGCTCCAAACGCTTGATCTTGGAATGCTTTTAGTATCTGAACACTGCTGAAGATCGGAACAACAGTTGCCTCGTTGTAGCCCATATCCACCACTACTCCTGATGGTACTGCCAGTGTTGACAGGGCAATCAAGTGTGTAGGAACAAAGAGAATGGATGAAACTTCAAAATGTTTGAACAGTACTTCGGCGATGGTCTCGCGGATGATAGTTTCACCAAAAATATTTTCCACCATTACAACTTTCCTATCCTTGGGACTTACTAAGACGTGTCTATAACAATATCCATAGTTAGGTATTTTGTTAACAACAATACAAATAAAAACCTACTTAAAAAATATGGTCTGGAGGAAGTCAACCATATGATCATATAGTTCTGTTTTAGACGAGTAGTTGAAAAGTTTTCCGATATCACCAGTTGAGGATAAGTAACTCTCGGATGGTATTATGAATCTGGGATGGGCTTCTCCTGCAAATCCAATTCTGGAATGTATTAAAGACGGAAAATAATAACATGACATCATTTGTTTTGAAATTGTTCTTACTTGGTGTATGCTGTTCCTATATCAAGAACAACTGGTGGTTTTTCTTGCATTACCGTGTCGTAAATACCCATCTTAGTGGCTTTGAAGAAGCAAATGAATAAACTTTTAAGCCTCTATAATTTATTAAATTTGTGGAATTAAAAAATGTTTATTCGAGTTAGACTCGACAAGGAGCTACTTTGCACAAAAATTGATGAGGTATAAAAATCGGCGAATTGTCAAATGAACAGTTGAAGTTTCCATGGCACATTCACGATAGAATTAATGTCTTTCCACAAGTGATGCGGTTCGACGTAGCTATGCTCTTAACAATATTTTTTATTTTAAATCTATAGTAATCTCTTGGAACATGAATTTTTATATTTCATATGTTTTTTTTTACTGTTTTGAGTAACAGTGGCGTGATAATTAGTGCGTAGCATTGTAATGTCAGAGGCCTTGGATACTGCCTCTTGCGAGGAATTGACAAACCCCTAAAAGTAATTGTTGTCATCCTTACTAACAATTTAGCTTCTACAAAGTTGGAAGGCAATCGTTTGTCAGATACTTTTCCAAATATTTCAAAAATAATAGCTTGTATAAGACCTGTGAATATGAAATTGACAGGTCATATACAAGGCTCGTATATTTTAATACGCAAAGGCTTGTTAAAGGTTTGCCAAAAATGTTGAACTATAAATCGTGATTCTTTTATCATCTATAGAGCCTGCAACTGAGAGTTATGAACAAACAATTTCATGATGGCTTGCGATTGGGGTTATTAATAAACACATTGGGCACTAGCAATAATCAAATTTAGTGTGGACTAAATTTATGGTAAGGATCACAACAAACGTTTAGTCCAATTTTTTTGATTTCAATAATGTGGTTTATTTTTAAGAATCGACGTTAATATTTAGGTCATATCATGTATCGTTAATCAATATAAGAGTCCATAGCATATAGGTCAATTTTACACATATTTTAACTTCAACATTAAATTTAATTATTAGTAAGGCCCATTGTATAATTCCACTAGTTGAGCTTTTTTATCATTTGTAATTTTTTAACAATTAAAAGTTCTTCGACAGTGATATTTAAAAACTTATTTTCGTTTTGATGTTATAGTTATAGTTTAGATATTGAAATACATAAGACTTGTTATGACTAGTCTTAAAGGATCTGAATATCTTAAATAACTTATGCCAAATTAGTTTGTATAAGACCTTAATGTGTTTCTATACAAGTCAGAAATCAACTTGTTTGACAAGATAAACAAAATAAAAAAATCGAATTCCAAAAGTTTATGCATAGTTTTGCTGAGCCTACAGAAGGACTAGTAGCGTTAAGGAATAGATGACATCAATGCGAAGTTGGCTACTATAGGAGTAAATATCAAGTAGTTCAATGATGTAGATATTATTTTGCTGGATGTGCTTTTAAATTTTCCGAAAAAATAATTACCGAAGCATTGTTTTAAAGGAGACACATTTTAAAGGTACACAACAAACTATTTGTCGTAATTGTACTTAAAAGAATTACAAATTAGTCTGTGGACTTCAGAAACTTTTGTAGAGATTAAAATTGTTTTTTCCCGATCTGCGTAAGATGCACAAGGGCTAAAATGTATTCAAAACTGTTTGTAAAAAGTAAAGAGTTTTCCAATAAGAATTATTACATATTTTGAATAGCCCTCTATTTGAACAGCTGTTAGCTGCGTTTTAATATCAAAAGTGATACATATGGGTTATCTTTTAACACGTAATACAACAACATCTTGTGATCAGAGATGAGTATTTACTTCATATGTAGCAGATCTACTTCATTAATTTATTTTTATGTATATGCTACGTAGCAACTTATTTCTACTTCGTTTTAAATTTTTTTCTAACGCACAAAATTTCATTTAAGATGTGTTGTATTGATTCATTTTTTGTTAACTGAAAAAACTTCGTTTTGATTTAACTGACAAAAAGTTAGAATTGTTAGAACTTTTGGATCCAAAAGTAATACAAACTGAAACATAACCGACAATCCTTCCACTTTTGAATGAATTTCCTTATTTTGATAATAATGTAACAAACATAGAAACTGTGAACTCCGAATTAAGAACGCTTATGGTTACTAAAAGTATAAAAATGAACGACGACGAAGATGTTGTTGAGTTTTGGACGCGTTTACACTCTCAGAAAAATATATTGGAAGAAGATATGTTTAGGGTGTTGCCCGACTATATGCTTACACTAGCTAGTTTACCGCATAGCAGTGCAGCAGCCGAAAAACGATTTTATTAATAAGAGAGTTTGTGGCTGGGCTGGAAGATTTTAAACCTCCCAAGAAGTTATTACGATATTTTTCAAAGTTTAAATATGTTCAGGAGGGCTACGTATTAAGAACCGATTAAAATCCTTATTATATGCATATACTTTATAATATTTTATGAATTTGTGTTATGTTTCCCTTAGAGGAAAATCTAATTTAATTTAAAACAGAATGTTCCTATTTATTTCAATGTAATAATTTACCTAAATAGTATGAACTATAATATATGAATTTGTGAGACTTGTTCTAGTCAATGTATGTTTTCGTTATATGGATGTAAAATAAAATGAAAATAAATTTGTTTTGTTTGTATTTTTTGTTTTTTTCATTATCTGCTACATATTTTACAAATCTACTTCGTTTTTTTGGGCAAAATGCTTCACTTTTCGGGCTTAGCATTCTCATCCCTGCTTGTGATCCTAGTTGGTATCTGGGTCTCTTTATTTTATTTGATATGGTTCATTGGCGATGATAAAACACAACTGTTATATTTTGATAAGTAAAACTACAACATTAACAACAATTTGACGATATACGCCATTTGGTTAGCTGCACGAAGTCGGGAATTTCAATTTTGTTGATGCAAATAATTTGGAAAACATTTGAAAATGTTTGGAGAATTGTTTTTAAAATTTGGAGAAGCCTAGGTAAAAAGTAATTAACAGTTTACAAAATATAAATTATCGCACATATGTACATATACATGCTGATGCTTACTATACTCCAAACCTTTAATTATGATAATAACTTTGTGACTAGGCTTCTGAAATTCCCGAATTGTTGCTGCTAACTATATGTCGATTGCAATAACGCATTTAAATTTTTAATATTCCTACAACAATTTAGACAATTTTCAATCACAAATCGCAGTTTTAGAAGGAAACTTTTGTCACCGTGGTATTTTCTAAATAGGTGATCACAATTCATTACCGAACGGGAGATTGTCGAGAACATAAAGCCGCAAATGATTCAATTGATCATAAACAATTTCAATAAGAAATACAAAGTTGGCTAATTGCTCTTGTAAAAAACAGCAGAGTCTAAATCGGCAGATACAAATTAAAAAGTATAGAACACATTTAACAGTTTTTGAACTTTCATTTTGTGTAAAAAGTCCAATTATACATAAGTCAGAATCTGAGTTTCGGTAAACATCACTTTATCCACAAAAAGTAACTACATGACAGTTTTATCTAGAAGAAAAGTTATTAGTAAGTGTTACAGTCAATGGAGATCTCAACTTAGAGCAAGTATAGACAACATAAGAGAATTAATTTTACCAATACAACAAGAGAAACTATTTTATACAAAACTTTAAATAAAATTGTGGAATAAATAAATAAATAACAGAGTTATGAAGTTCAGCTTTCAGTTGAATGAAAAAAACATGATCAGCTGACATTTTGACATAAATAGACTTGACTTTATAGTAAGGGAGATTTTTCTTAACTCCAATCAACTTTCCTATAAAGTTACCTTAATTGGAGGACAATTTTTTGGCAGCTGTCCAATTAGATAGTAGAAACTTGCCTTACCTTCAAGTCCCTTAATCATGTCGTCTGAACCTGCCCACAGATATGTTGCAACGGTAACGGTAAGCTTATTGCAAATCTAAACGATCTGGTGTGGTGTTCACGATACAAAAAGTTTGGATACCCAATGTATATAAATGTATAGTTTCATTGAAAAACAAACAACAATTTTTTTCGAAAAGATCTATTTTTCGACATATCAATTTATCTCGCTACATGAATTACATATTGAACTATTCATAATTTAATAAAAGAAAGCAAGTATCCCTTGGGAAAGTGCTCGGTTTATTTAGGTGTTTTTTTTTGTTTTAATAATAGATTGTTTGGTGAAAGGAAATCAACGTTTTAACATTTTATTCGATTTCAAATGTTCAGAGCAAATCCCTATTAACACACATTTCATCTCCATCTATTGTGAATTTATAATTGTGAGCATGGCATAAAATTGTCGCGCCAAGTTTTTGACATTTTGAAAGTTTCCCGCAGGTCGCATTTTTTAAACATCCTTTATAATTTACGTTTTTTGTTAAAATATTATTAGTTTAATTTTAATAAACTACTTTCGTTTTTATGTTTTTAGTTAGTCTAATAAACGTGCTGACCATTAAACCCATTGAATACTGATTAACACTAGATTATTTTTATTTGTAACTCTTTAAAATATGATTCCCACCGCGGATCGGACAGGCCAATGCAACAATTATTATTGCTGCTAACCTCAAGGACTTAAGAGAGTTTTCTAAAAAAGAAAAACCTAAACAGAATTATTTCTTAAAAAATAAACTATCAAAATGTTTGTGCAAGATTTGAAACTTGAGTTTTACAATGTCCTTGTGGGTAAAAGAATTTTAATCATTGTCAACTACGACATCGATGGTATTTGTGCTAGCAAAATCCTACAATCCTTATTTAAATATGATCATATGCTGTATTCGGTTGTGCCAATAATGGGCATGGCTGGGATGCAAAGAGCCTACACTGAAAACCGAGATGACGTAAAGTACGTGATATTAATTAATTGTGGCGGTTGTGTTGATATTGTAGATCTATTACAACCCGATGAAGAAGTGGTTTTCTTTGTTTGTGACTCCCATAGGCCGCTAGACGTTTGCAATATTTATAGTGATAAACAGGTGAGTGCAACTGCAACATTCAGGAAAAATTATGGGTAGATAATACATATAATCAAATTGTCCGATTTTCCGTTTATTAAGTTTTGGATTGACCATTAAGGCGACTCGTTATCGATAGTTAACTTTCTTTGTTTAATTTCCCAACTAAAGGTGTAGATATTTTTAGTTTGGATTTAATTTTAGATTTTTTGTCTGTTTTTGAATCTCATTTTAAAATCAATCAGGTTGGTGATTTCGGTCATAAAGCTTTCTGTTTTATGGCAGTATATGTTCACATTTTTTCGATCAGGAGTAATCATTATTTAGTGGTTTAAGTGGCAGCTTGAATGTTTTTTAGGACTACTTTTTATATAAATACCAGTGGCTGCAAACTCTTACCTCCATATTACTCCTTTAGCAGCATTTAATCGACATTTTAGTTCATAGCTTCGCCTGCGAACTTTACGATCAAGTTCAAGGCTAAATTAGTTATTTACAATTTACTGTTTAATACTTTTGTACATACAAATTCTTCCTGAGTTATACTGGTCTCAAGAGCATTAAATTCTGATTAAATGCAGCCCATTGCATATTTATTGACTCCCCAAAATTAAGTACAAAGATATAACACATTTAAGGTCATTCAAGCCAATGAGCTTAACATCTTATGTATTAAAATCTTTATTAAATTACACTTTTCCAAAGTTATTTCGCTTATATAGTAAGTATGCTTTATCAGGCTCCCGGTTCATGAAGGGTCTGGGACACGATGGCTTCCATCCTCTACGATGCCGATGACGTTGGCTCCAATCATTCATACTAATCGCTTTTGCATTCGGTTCGTTGTTATCCATTCGCTTGATGTTCTGAGTCACCGTGCTTTATATTTTTGAACTACATATGTATGTCTTTGTAAAGATCATAAAGTTCGCTGTTATATCTTCTCCTTTATTAGCCCTCTTTGTACACAGAACCAAATATGTTTACTCCGCGGTAAATGACTTTTATATACAGTTGTGTTCATAAAAATAGCAGTGCTCTCCAAATAAAACAAAAAGGCTTTTAATATCAACGTTATAATATATTTCATTAAACTTCTAATAACAAACTAAAATATTTTATTCATAATAACAGAAAATAAGTATTATCGATTTTTTACCGTTATCTTTGTCACAGTAAAAACAGTTTTTTAAATATATGGCTGTTCATAAAAATAGCAGTGCATGGCAAAGTACTGGATCTATAGCGTAAGAAGTAAGAAAAAATGTAATAAGTTGTATGAAAGTATATAAATAATGTTAGCTTACAATTAGTACTTTGTTGCATAACCATTTTCTTTATGACTGATTCGCATCTACGCGGCATCGAGTTCACTAAAACCTGACACCTCTCGACTGGTATTGCGTTCCACGAATCACGCACTGCTTCCCACAATTCTTTCGAATTCTTGGGTTTTGCTTTATGAACTGCGTTCTTAACATCCCCCCACAAATATTCGATGGGGCTAAGGTCGGGGGATTGAGCGGGCCTCTCCATAACGGATAGCTTCTTCTGCGCAAACCATGATTTTGCCTTTTTTGACGTATGCTGTGGGTCATTGTCTTGTTGGTATACCCAAACCAACGGTAATTCCTGTTCAGCATAGGGTAACATAACCTCCTCAAGAATTTTCACATACTCGGTTGCATCCATTATATACCCCCGATGGTAAAAATAAGCCTGAACCTGTAATATGAAAAGCAAGCCCATATCATAATTTTTCCTCCACCATGCTTCACTGTTTTTATAGTGTACCGTGGATCGTTTGCTGCATTTTGGAGTCTTCTCACATATTCTCGACGACCCTTGGACCAAAAAAGGACGACTTTGCTTTCATCGCTATACAGAACATTCCTCCATTTCTCTTTTGCCCAATCTCTATGCGCTTTGGCAAACTCCATTCTCTTTACCACATGCCTTTTTGTCAAGAATGGTACCTTGCGTGGACTTCGGGCTGATAATTTCGCTTCTAAAAGACGTCTTCGTATTGTGACAGTGCTAACAGACAGTTGAAAACAATTTCTTATTTGCCTAGAGCTTATGGAAGGGTTCTATTTTGCTTTCTGCACAATTTTTCTGTCAGTTCTTTCAGAAGTTATCCTTTTTGGGCCTCGCGTTTCCGGTTTATTTTGTCATTTTATGGCGTTACTGACCATTTTTGCTGAACAGACTAGGATGTCTTGAATATTTTGGTAGGTTTTTCCCTCCAAACGCAGTTTTCTAATAAGTTTTCGAATTTTTTCGGTACAGTGTTTTGACCATCTCATTGTTTATTTTTGAGCTGATATTTATTAATTTTTTCTATCCTAGCATGTTACAAATACTTAAAACTTTAAAAAGTAAAATGTTTACTTACCGAAAAATAAAAAAAATTGAATTTGAACAATTTTTAATTATAAAATCAAAGGCACTGCTATTTTTATGAACACTCTATATTCAGAGAGTTTGAAATAATGTGTGTTCACCGGGAAAAGTAGAGTATAATTTTAAGCTAAAAGTCTCTAATATGAAAATGAAAGACCGTTAGATGCAAGTAACATGGTAATTTTTTTTTAAGAATTTCCGTTATTTAAATAATTGACAATCTAATAAAGTGTGACTAGCACTGCTATTTTTATGAACACAACTGTAAGTAACAGCTATCAATAGTGACATTTTATATTTGTTGAATCCATTTGTAACTGCAATTAAGGAGCGGCCGTTTATTGATAAACTCATGCATATATTAACACATAAACAGTTCCACTGGAAGTTCAAAAGAACCCTCGGGCTCCTTGTTCTTTTGATCAAACACTTGTACTCTGGTTGGAGCACTTATTTAGTCAGAACTGGCTATGCCTATTCTTTTTAATTTAGTTTCACTTGGGCATACATGTATAACAAGTTATACAATCTTCTCTCGATCTTAAGGCTTAAAAGTTCCTGCACATAAATTTAATTGCATTGCTAGCATTTATTTGAACAATAATTTGAATACTCAATCTTCTCATTCAGGTTTGCATACTTGGCGATCCAGCTGCTGAGGAATCCATACCATCATTTGATGCCATATTTCGTGAATCAGATGACGAAGAGGACAGCGCCGATGATGACGATAATAATGAAGAGGAAATAACACGCGTTCAAAAACATGAAAATCGAATTCTAAAACAACGTGAACGTCGAACATGGGAAAACGAACGGGATCGCATAATGTTCGATTACTCTCAGTACAGTTATTATGGAAGAAGTTCTGCAATTATATTTTTCGAATTAGCATGGAAACTTACCAAAGACTCTGTGGATCTTTTATGGTGGGCTATTGTCGGTACAACTGAACAATTGATATTGGGCAAGATAGAAAGTTCAACTTATACACTTGAGATCGATAATATTCAAAGTCATGTATCAAGACTCACTTCCAAGGCCAGCGATCAAACACAAGCTCACAGTGCATCTAAAATAACTTTTGAAAATGACTTGCATTTAGCACTGTATCGACACTGGTCGGTAACTGAATCTATGAAGTAAGACCTCAATCAAGATTCTGCCTCTTACGAATGTGTATAACAAATATTTTCTATTTTTAGATATTCTATGTATTGTGCATGTAAACTTAAACTCTGGACTTTGCGGGGTGAAAAAAAGCTTCATGAACTTCTTGTAGAAATGGGTCTACCCTTAACGCATGCCAAACAAATGTTCAACTCAATGGATCTCACTTTGCGTCAGGAATTTCATCAAATGATCGAAAAACTCGCCGAAAAATATGGTATACCTGACATTGTGTATGGTTCTTTTACCCTCAACTATGGCTATCGAAATCGCTATTCGGCAGCTGATTATGTTTACGCTTCACTAGCCATTTTAGAGTCCGTCAAACATGACAAAACTCCAGAGGATTGTTTTCTCGAAGCTCTCGATGGTCTATCCAAAAGCCACAAATCCATCCTTAATGCTGGTATTGAAAATGCTAAACTATTACTATCTGCTATATTCCGTCAAGTGCAGAGTTGTTTAGAAGCCCATCAAGTGCATTCAGCTGGTCCATTCTTTTACTATGTTTTAAATGAAGAGAACAATTTCTTTTCTTATCCATATGGTCTAACAATGCTAGCGAAATTCGTCCTAAACGGTTATGTGTCGACTTCTAGAAGTCGTCGAGCACCAGAACTACCAATCATTGTAAGTTGCCCCGTTGACGCTGAGCGTGGACTTTGCCTTTTAGTTGGAATACCGCCCGTCCGTGAGAACTCACCGAAAAGCTTCTTCGGCAAAGCTTTCGAACAAGCTGCTCAAAAAAGTAATTCAGTTATAAGACAGGATTTCTTTGAGCCTTCATTAATACAAATTCGACAGAGTGATTTAACTCGATTTTTGGATACATTGACTATTCTATTAAGCTAAAATCAATGTTAAAAAAAAAGAAATTTTAGTTATTAAGTAGTATTTATTTTATTTTTAAAGCATACAAGATCATAATAGAATCAAATAAAATTAGCGACTGTATCTTTAGGTGTAAACAAAACAAAACAAAATTATGTTTTCCCCTGCATTTAGTACAAACATTTACAAAAAAAGCATTTTATATGTATCGGGGTGAAATTGTATTTATCTTTGAATAATTGTTAATAAACAAAAATTGACTATAAGCATCGTTAATATTTCTTAAAATGGACAAACAAAAATTTAAATAAAATAAGAAATAATGTACCTTTTTTAGATAATATTTTTGTTTTATTTGTTTCTTTATATTATTGCATCGATGCAAATTGTTTAAAATTATTTTTCATCTGTTCCGATGTCATAATTCTGGCACAGCCTAAGCATTCGTTTTCTAAATACAGGACACCATATTGACCTGGTGTTAGAGCGCGTAGAGGTTTATCTAAGCTGACTTGCAGACCACCATCATTTAGCTTTTCCACTGTACAATCTACTAAAGGTTTAGTATGTTGAAATCGGAATTGGCATCTTAACTGATTTCGGTCCTTTAAGGGATCTAAGGAAATCCATGAAGGACTCTGTGTGTAAACTATATTTGAATACAACGCTGGATGGTCGGTGCCATATGCAACTAGAATGGAATTTGTTAATTCATCTTTGGCGGCAACAAAATACGGTTTTAGATGAGAATGCAATCGACAACGCTGTCCAACAGTCCACTGGTGAAAACCCTCATGATGTCCAACTACTTTGCCTGTGTCAATGTCGATGAAGTCGCCAGGTTTAGAATGAATGTACTGTAAAGTAAAAAATGTTCTTATATTCATTCAAATAAGAAGGAAAATTTTAACATTTTTGAATGGTGTTATAAAATACAAATGTAACGTTAATTTTAAGTGTACTCAAAAGTTGCGACTGATAAAAGGTTATTTTATTCGTTTCTATCTTTTCTCTAAGAGATACTCTAGGATATGTGCAAGACCTCTGTTGGTTTAAATGGCAGTTTGGGGTCACTGACAGCCTGCAAAAGGTTAGGGTTAAGTTGGTTGCTGATAGAAAATATATATCATCATCAATATGAATATTGATCCACTGCGAGGGGGCCGAATTGCTGCGTTAGCATCCGATTGTTTGTTGAAGATATTCACCGGTAAAAGATGGAACAGATCATCAAGTGCAGAGGAGGACATAGAGCGGAGTGGTCCATTCGTACATAAGAAGGCTGCTCGTTGAACTTTGCTGAGTTTGTTGTTACTGTGCCCAACGCAGTTCAACATACCATATGTAACGATACCATATGTAAGTGAGCTGTATAGCCAGTGTGTAATTTGTGTTTGTAGACCCCATTTATTACCAATAGCTTTTTTACAAGAATCGCTATCCAGCCACCTCAGAGGCTTTATTTATTTTTTCTTCAGTTAGGTTTCTAGTTTAATTTCTTGTCTAAAATAAGATTTACGTATTTTGCTTGTCTAAAAATTGAAGCTGTATACCGTTTATATGTGCGGGATTTTGAATTTCTTAGTTAAGATGACAAGTTACGATTTGCCCAGGTAGTAAACTTGTTTAAAACAGACCTGACAAAACTTCGAGTAGTAAAATCGCCCAGTTTTGGGAAAGAAATGGATAGCAATCAGACTTTCAAATGTTTTAAGAAGGAATATAGCTTATACATAGATCTTACATCTTTGTCTTCATTGGGTATAAAATCAACTTTCAATTCACTCCATGACAACAGAATCCTGTTAAAAAAGATTGAATTAAAATTACCTCTTTTATAAAATCCTTAAAATTCCTATTGCCAATAAAACAAATCCCAGTGCTTTCTTTTTTTAAAGCCACTCTATGAATTCCAATATTTTTCGCAATACTTTTTATTTCACTTTTCGTATATTCTCCTATGGGAAACATTGTTTTTCGAAGGGCGTCTTGTCTTATGTTTGATAAGAAAAATGTTTGATCTTTGAATGAATCTTTGGCTTGAAGAAGATGAACATCTGTAAAAATAAAAATTTGGCGTTTTGAAATATTATACATAATATTTATATTTAGAAAAGAAAGCATTGAACTGAATATTGAAGAACTTACCATCATTTGGTTTGTAGTTTTCCAAGTATGGACCAAAAGATGTTCTTGCATAGTGACCCATTGCAATAGCATCAAATTCTAGTTTTTCCAATGCATATTTATAGAAGTGGTGAAATTTGATATGCCTGTTGCACAGTATGTCTGGATTAGGGGTCAGGCCATTTTGATAATCTTCAAGAAAATTCCTAATTATGTTTATTGATTTTCAAGAATATAAAAATAAAAATTATATATTGAAGAGACTGGGGACATGTGAGTTTATAACAGTTTTGTTTGCAAAACCAACAGTGGAAAGTCTTACCATTTCAAAGACATGGCAATCCTGTTATAAATTAGCACGTCACTAACTATTAATACTAAATAAAAATAGAGGGTGCGTTTATTTTCTAACCATGAAGAAAAACATTCGGTTGTTTTTTAGCAAAGCAAATCTTTTTCATATATCAAATAACTTTTCGAAATTATCATCTTCGAATAAGAATGTCTGTTTTAAAAAGCTTCAAGGTGCTACTTCGTATACAAAAGAAAAGAAAATAATGTTTATGTGAATTTAATTTACATTATGAACTTAAATGTAATCATCTAACATTTTGCATCTCCGCTATCGTGCAATATCGAGGTGAGTGTACTTTTTTTCAAAACTGAGTTAGATTAGGTTAGGTTAAAGTGGCTGCGGATACAGAATCCACACACTTAGGCCAAAAGAAAAGGCCCATTGTGATACCACATGAATCTAGAGAATTACTTCTTACTAGTCGAACCATTTTGAGCTTTTTATAAAGCGAAGAAGATATTTTTGATATCCTTATTAGCTAGTTCACTGGGATTATCAAAAAAGTAGTCTCCCAGATGAAGTTTGCGTCTTAGTGAAAGAGCAGGGCAAGTGCAGAGAAGGTGAGAGATTGTTTCCTCCTCGTCCATACAGCTCCTGCAAAAGTCATTTGAGGATACACCAAGTCGTATTGCGTGTTTGCCTATAAGACAGTGTCCCGTAAGGACACCTATTAGGGAGCTAATATGAAGTCTGCTTTGAGATAACATGTCTTTAGAGCGCTTTAGGTCCAGTGAAGGCCATATGAGTTTTGTGGCTGCGCACGTTGGTAAATTGTGCCACCTAGAGTTTGTTATCGTAAAAACTGTTTCTTTTAGCAGAAGTTTACATGTAGCTATCGGTATACCTATATTCTCCCTTTCAGGTGAAATAGGTATGACGGTTCCATTTTTAGCGAGTTCATCGGCTCTACAATTTCCTGTGATGTCTCTGTGGCCCGGCACACAACAGAGGTGAATGTTAAATTGCTGCGCCATCTCCATAAGAGACGATCGACAATCGAGGGCCGTTTGAGATTTGGTTGAGACACCGTCAAGAGATTTAATAGCAGCCTGACTGTCAGAGAAGATGCGGATATCAGAAGTTGATATCACGTTTTCTCTTAGCCAGGAGAGAATCTCTTTGATCGCTAAAATTTACGCTACAATGATTACGATGGCGGAATGAGATGCTTAGATTAAGCTTTTCTGACTACACACCACTACCAACTCAATCATTTGTCTTGGATCCATCTGTATAAAAATTAATGCTTTTGTCATCCAGGAGTTTTTTGTCTTCCCATTCATCTCTGGATGGAATGGATACCTGGAAGTTTTTTCCAAATTTGGGTTTTGGAATAGTGTAGTCTATGTACTTTGATATAGAACCGAAGAGGTTCAAAATGATGTAGTACCCCACATTATTGTTGGTCCATTGAGATGAGGCGTTGAGTCTTATAGCTGTACTCGCTGCCACTTGTTTGCTGAAGATGTCGAGGGGTGTCAGATGGAGGAGAGTGTCTAACGCTGCTGAGGGTATGGTTCTCAATGCCCCGCTTATGCAGAGACATGCAGTGCGTTGGACTCTGCTGAGTTTGTCGTTGTATGTGACTTTCTCCAGTGTAGTCCACCATACTGCAACCTCGTACATAAGTATTGGTCGGATGACCGATGTGTACAGCCAATAGGTTATTCCTATGGCTTTCTTGCAAAGGAAAAGAGCTGCTGTAGCTTTTTTAACTCTTTCCTGAATATTGGGTTTTCAATTTATTTTTTGTCCAATATCACACCAAGATATTCGGCTTCATTGGTAAAAATTAGTTGTACACCTTTTATTGAAGGAGGTGCAATTACTGGGATCTTGTATTTCCGTGTAAAAAGGACGAAGTCTGTTTTTTGAGGATTAATACTAAGTCCGCAGTGATCAGCCCATCTAGTGAGCATATTGAGTGCGTTTTGGAGGAGGTCTCTCAGTGTATTAGGATGTTCTCCTGTGACGGCGATAGCAACATCATCGGCATACGCAACCACTCTGTAGCCTTCCCTCTCAAGGGATATTAGCAGTTCGTTAACCACTATGTTCGTAGTACCCGTGGCATGATGGTTAGTGCGTTGGACTGTTATTGGTATTAGTTTTTTTAAAATTTTCTAATACATACAAAAATAAATAAAACTGAATTGAAGTAAAATAGATCTTAGGGCCGAAAGGCATTAGCATTAAGTATTATTGTTTAACTTAGAGTGTCCGTATGGGACCAGTAAGTTAGTTGTAAGTTATGGTTAATTAGGCTAGTTTTATGAATTTTTGTCTAGCTTTAAGATAGATCTAAGATTAAATTAATAAAAATGAATTTGAAAAAAAAAAGTGCGTTGGACTGTCTTGAGAGAGGTCTTGGGTTCGATCCGTGCCTGTGCCACCTAAAGTTTTTTTCACTGGTACTGCCTCTTGCGAGGAATTGACAAATTCTCCAAGAGTAATTCTTGTCATGAAAAAGTGCTTTCTCAAATTAGCCCTGTCCCCTCCATCCCTGCAATTTCTCGCACACAGGAATGGTTGACAGTTGTAAGTCACTAGGCCCTAGTTCTCCCTCAATGGACTGTTGCGCCACCTCATTTATTTATTGAAAGCACCCTCAATATCCAGGAAGGCAACCATAGTATATTCCTTTTGCTCTAGGGAGTATTCGATAGTTTTTACCAGAGTGTGCAAGGCTGTTTCTACCGATTTCTCTTTGCAGTAAGCATGCTGAGACATCGATAGTCTCTTATCAATGCTATTACGTACATGGATATCAATCAATCGTTCCAGTGTTTTGAGAATGAATGATTATAGGCTAATAGGTCTTAGATCTTTAGGGTTGACATGCGAGCATTTGCCCGCCTTGGGAATGAAAACTACCTTTACTTCTCTAAATCTAGACAACTTTTGAAGATCATCTCAATGATGGGCAAAGTTATATCGATAGTATGTTGTAGCTCAGCTGGTATGATTTGATCTGGACCTGAAGATTTATAAGGTTCGAAACTATTCAGAGCCCATGTCAATTTTTCTTTGCAACAAGACCTTGAGGAAAAGTTAAGTTAATACCCGACCCAGGACGGTTTGTTGTATTAACGGATTTGGAGCTATCTGGGAAGTGGGTGTCTAATAGCAGGTTTAGCGTTTTTTCGCAAGAGTTAGTCCATGTACCATCTGAGTTTTTAAGACAACTAGGCATGGTTGGATTTGTCGAGAGAATCTTCCTTAACCTTGATGCCTCCGAGGATTCTTCTATTGAGCTACAGAAGGATTTCCATGAGGATCTTTGGGCTATTTTCAATTCTTTTTTATACTTTTTGATTGATTCCTTTTAGGAATTCCAATCTTTGGGGTGTCTAGACTTCTTTGCACGATTGAAAAGTCCTCTTCAACCTTTTCTGAGTATTTCTAGTTCAGCAGCCCACCAATATGGTTTCTTCTTTCCCAGCACTGTAGTGAGGGGGCAGGCAGTTTCCATGGCTTTATTGAGGGCTGCTGTAAGCTCATCGACTTTTTGATCGAGTTCAAGAGCGCACAAGGGAGGATCAGAAAGTTCTGGTTTAATCAGACTTTTCAGAGTTGTCATATATTTTGGCCAATCTGTTTTCCTATAATTCCGGAATTGGATCGGTTTTGGGGACTCTTCAATAAGTGTGAATTAGATGTATCTATGATCAGAGAACGAGTGCTCCTTTCATACTCTCCAATTCAATATTTTATTTGAGAGATGTAACGAGACAAGAGTGATATCTAATCGATCTTGTCGATTTTTAGTAACGAAGGTTGGTTCACTACCTACTTTACTTACTACCAGATTAGTTGTTAAAATATAATCAAAAAGAGACTCACCTCTGTTATTTATATCGGTACTACCCCACGTAGTATGGTGCGCATTGGCGTCACAACCGATAATTATGTTGGTTTTACATCTTGTTGATTCAGGATGGTCGATCCTCTCCAGAATGGTACCAGGTAGTGGGCCCTGGTGGTCGTGTCCCAAATACGCTGATACCAGCCAGTAGGTATGGTTGTCTATTACCATACTGACTGTGGTGACGTCTTTATCACTGAAATTAGGGAGTAAAAATACATTTAGACTACGTTTTACTAGTATGGGTTACCTTTTCCTGTTACATATAACACGTAGTAGCCAGGAGTTCTCAATCCTCGAACCAGGGATTTCACAATCCAGGTTTCTTGGATGAGAACTACATCTTTCCCAGTTTTTGACAGGCGGAGAAGAGGGAGGCCGAAGTTTTTATAGAGTGTTGGAGATTAATCTGTACTATTTGCAGCATTTTGGCTAAAACTAGGCAGATCAACCTCCACTACTGTTAAATCCAGCTCATCCATATCAGACGAAGAGGAACCTAACAGTAATTGGGCCCTCAGCCTGGCTGATCATCGGCACGGGTCGTATAACACCTTAGATCCAGACCAATTGGGAAGTTGAAGGGAAGGATATGTTTTGCAAAAGGAAAGACGAACAGCAATTAAGCCACAAGCGTCCCAGGAAGGAAACTAGGTATTGACAGACAGTGATACACTATACAGTCAGGGGATAAGGAGACATCAGCCAGCATAATAGCATAGAGCCGACGGAGGAGGGGTAAAAATTGGGAAGGGGAGGGGCGAGCGACCTTTGGTTTCAGGACTTTTCTGGAGAAATAATTCCCGAGAATCATTGACCTTACTCAGCTTCTACAACTCGACAAGTTCGACGCTCAGGTAGAAGCAAAACTGAGTTAAGAACACCATAATTTACCAACAAACGACATTATTTTACCTTTACTAGCGCCCTAAAGTGTCCTCTAAGCGACATAATTTAAAAGTATCAACTTAAAGCTTATGCTGCAAGACTCAACCCTTCAAAAGCCTCAAAAGGTGCCAGTTGCAAAACAATAAACAATAATTCTATTAAATTTATTACAGAATAGAAAACATTTTTTACTGTCAGTTTTGTAGACCTATTTTAAGACGAAATAGTATTTTAAATACGATAGGAAACTGAAAGGTAATCCTCAACATTTAGGATTAAGGACACTTTACGTCGATATTGCACTGGAGATGCGACTTATTAGCTACCTTTATTGTGTGTTATATGTTATTTGTGTTTTTTTTAATTTTCTTAAGTACTATTACATAATATGTAACTTACGTGAATACATTGTTCCAATACTCCTTTACGAAATTAACTTCAATTAAATCGATACCAATTTTATTGCAAACATAGTTTGCATCGGCTAGATCCTTTTCTCCAGAACAACGTCCAGTCTCGTCTAATTCATCCCAATTACGCATAAATACTCCCAACACAGAAAATCCTAAAATAAATAGATTTACTACATTTTTTGATATTCAATTATTTGTTATTTTAATAAAATATCTGAGTTCGTGCCTTCTTAGAATTAGATTTCTACTTAAAACTTAATTTTTTTCCACGTGTATTTCGATTTTGATTTTTATTTGATTTATATACATACTTTGGTGCGTATATAGACTTAGAAGGGGAGATGGACAAAAGAGTACTTTCTATTCCCTAGATATGGGTTAAACATACGCTTGTTTAAATATTAGGTACTTTATGCTGCAGGTTGGTAAAGCGTGTCCAGCTTTCAATTGCGATTATCAAAACACTAGTTGATGTAAGCACGAGGGATTCATTCAAAAAGCAGGATTTGCGGACTTGTTAGTCGCCATGAGTGACTGGTCAGGAGCGCAGTGTTTCCTGTGTGTGAGAGTCCAAGCGTTTTATTAAAGAAAACGCGAACCGTTTTTATTTAATTATTTTATTCTGGAGGTATATTCTCGACTATTATTCTAAATTAATATATGTATATACATATATAATATATATATGTTAAGAAACCAAAAATGCGGCACTGGTGACCCAACAACCCTAGAGAACGCAATCAAAAACGTTTACATTGTTCAAAAACGACAGCGTAGTTTTATATTTCAAAGAGTTAATGATAAGGATATTTAGTTCCGATTTTAGCTGGAAATTTAAAAATTAAGTCGGAAACCTCTAGGTTTTGAAGACTGTCTAACCAAATAAAAGAAATGAATCTTCAGTTCCGCCAATTTTAGAGCTTTTAATTTCTCCGTCATTTGTTTTTTTTTTTTAAATATGGAAATTTGGAAAGTTATGATGTTTGTGTTATAATTTTCAGCACAAAAACAGCCCTAAATTCCTGTCATTCGTCTAATTTTACTGGCGACGCCCAGGTCATGACAGCTAGGTTATAATAGTTATTTGTTAACCTATTTCTTTTGAAAATCACAAATTAGCTTTAATTACACTTTTAAAAAACAATTCATTCATTAGTTATTGGTAATTATTATAACTATAATAGTTCCCATGTACCGACGGAATACCTTCAACTTTAAGTACCAATATCAAGGTTAAGCTGAATTTAAGGCCTAATATTTTGTCCTTACCTTTTTCTTTGAGTAAATGTGCACAGACCGCACTATCAACTCCACCAGATATTCCAACAATTATTTTTCGAAACATTTTTGGTTTTCAACATTTACACTGGATTATATGTACATAATATTTATAAAACGTGTTCATTTAAAATTATTACATGTTTCTGCATCAAATTATGAAATAGTAGGAAATAAACAAAAATATACAACTGTCAAATAATGTCATATAATGAAGGATGATAATATGAGCTATGATACTTTCCAGGTAGTAAAAATCGTTCCCATAATTTTTGCGATTAATTTAGTTTGATCCCAAATCTATATTTTGACACTATAGAGGTGAAATAAAGTTGTCAATAAATTTTATCGTCGTATCCAGCAACGGAAATTAACATGTATAAGAGTTGTGGTGTCGATTTGACTACGATTTAAGGCCGTGTGTGAATTGCGTTAAAATGTGTGTTAAAATTTAACCAGCGTTAAAATTTGACACTAATGAGGTGAATAAAATGGGTTAAAATTTATTGAGCTGTGGAGCAGGTTAAAGTGTGTTAAAATTTGACGTTTCTATTGGTAGAGAAATTTGCTCTTGCTTTTGCATTCAATTTTTCAGTGTTACCACACCGAATAAATCAATTAATCAAAATGGGAATTTTGTTTGAATATTTTTGACTGTTGTTTTAAAATATGACATTAGAATCGCAGAAATCTTGGTTAAAATAATTGTTTTAACGCAATTCACACAGCAAATGGCTAAATTTGATCCCACCTCAAAGAAGACGTCAAATTTTAATCGTGGTAGAAGTTTTAACGCAAATTTTAACGCAATTCACACACGGCCTAACCATCAAAAAATCTTAAGTTATCCAGAGAACAAACTTCAGGGACTCGTTTTTTCCACCTTTAAACAAAATTGATAAATAGTTTTGCTCAGCGCGCCCAAATAAGATGGTGGTGGGATGAACTTTTCAAAACTGACAACCTTTAGGTTAGGCGCGCACATGCAACTTTTTCGAAACCAAATAGTTCGATCGTAAGTTGCCCAAACATCGCGCACATAAGCAACTCCGAAAATAATCAACGAAATAAACCAATCCACAGGAAACATTTATTCACCTTGACTAAATTTTTCTCTCTCTTGCAATTACAGAAAATTATTCAACGATTTAGTTGAATGTCTTACCTATAATTCCTTGTGACACAAACTAAGGAATTGGTTCAAGGTGATCGTCTAGTTTGTGTCAAAACACAAACTAAAAAGTTGCTCGAATGGGCGACAGAATAGTTTCTGCATGTGCGCGGACTCTCATATAAGTCTATAGTGCTCAGTTTAGAAACCAAACAGTTTCGAAACTAAAAGTTGCATGTGCGCGCCTAGCCTTAAATATTTAAAAATTTATTCGCAAATACATTTTTTTGGTCAAAATGCATTTTTAAAATATCAGGTGGTTCTTTAGGCATTGGTTGCGTTTAATCTTATGTTGGATAGGCTATCTTCAACAGGTGAATTTAAAGATACCTTTTTGAATCGGTTGGATAGCTACTGTCAGATGTTCACAAAAAGCAGAAGAACATATAGATTTCGATGTCCAAAATGATTGTAAAAATATTTTTCAATGTATAATTTTAAAAAATCGTATGGTGTAAATAATTTCCTATAATAAATATTGAAAAATATCCCTCATTTTAGAATTTATTTTGGAAAGTTTAATATCTAGGCTATACTTTTCAAGTCTTACTATGCTATAATTGACTTGACAGTCACAACAAAATCCATGATACATACATCATTTTGTTCATAAGTTTGTTCCCTAATTTTATAGAAAGAATTTTTATAGTTTTAATGATATTTATTTACCTTAAGTAATTCTATTTAATTGAAATTGAATGAAGATCTTCCTTATTGTTATCTTAAAATATGTACGTATTTTCCATATTCATAAAAGGTTTTTGGTTTTAGATTGATCTCTTATATTTGCTTTGTTGTGTATTTTTTTACAATCCTATTGTTACTTAAGGAAAAGACCTTAAAGGGTTTTACTTCCGAATGAGAGATAGTAAGCTAGAAATGTATTTATACCTTCCTTTTGGTATTCTAAACATTGTGTACAAAGTCTCATCAAATGAAATGTCTGCGTCTTAAGTTACAAAAGCCGATTTTTCGAGTTTATCTCCGCTTCTATAACTCCAGTGATGTTAACACCTCTACTAACATTTTCAAGCATACTTTCTTCATCGGTCGGGATCCGCTCCGGGCCTCGTTCAACATGCTTCTCCACCTTTCCCCGTTATACGCCACCGCCATCCAGTTGCCCATTCAATGCTCCGGGCGTCCTGGTCTACGCCATCCTTTGAGCGGATGCATGGTCTTTCCCGCTGTCTTCTATACAATAAATTTTACCACAAAAGATTTTCCTAGCGGGCTCTTCTTCGCTCATGCGTGCTACGTAGCTTTTCGCTATATTTCGTATAACTCATTTTTATATCTAAAAATTAAATAAATTATAAATAAAAGTCTCACATCCATAAGTGAGTACTAATAAGATCATAGTCTTATACAGCAGAAGTTTGGAATTTATGGTGAGATTTTTAGTATTAGAGTCTTGTTAAGGTTCTGGTTGCTTTAATCAGACCCAAATTAAAGGAGTGTTGTTACAAATTCAAATAGGTTATCACCTACCGTCAATCATAGAATTTGCTAAAATTTTAGTCTGAACCATTTTTTCAAAAGCTAAACCGTATTACAATTATTTAAAAACACCACACAACCATCTAACTAATGAATTTTTTTGTTTTTGAGACATAAATTCAACTTTTTACTACTGTTTTGCATATTTTTATTGAGTTTTTACTATATTGAGCCATAGCCATAGACCATATTATACAGAATAATTGAGGTCTACACATGAAACTTTAATTCTAAATATAAATACCGTTCCTCGTCTCCTTGTTACGAGAATCAACATATAAAGACAAAATTATCACTAAACTTATCTACTTTCCTAATAGACGTAATGGCACAACCTCCGGAAACTCCTTCCCAAAAATTAACAAATGATGATTTTCGTAAACTCTTGGCTACTCCACGGCCGGGAGCTCCGGCAAATTTACCCGTTGGTTCGGTCAGAGAAGCTGGTTTAAAGCCCATTAAAAAAACTACAACACCAATCAGCTCTGATCGTATTGAAGCCAGACGAAAGAAAAAGCACTTCTATGCTGCTCTGAAAAAACAAGAAGACAACAAGCTAGCTGAACTCTCCGAAAAATATCGTGATCGAGCTCGAGAGCGACGAGATGGTGCAAATCCTGATTATCAAAATGCCGAGACGCCAGGACATGGAAACAATGCATACAGAGCTGTGGCACCTGATGTTAAATCCGGAATCGATGCAGCCGAAAGGAGACGTCGAATTATTCAAGAATCCAAATTCTTGGGTGGTGATATGGAACACACCCATTTGGTCAAGGGTCTTGATTATGCCCTCTTGCAAAAAGTTCGCTCAGAACTGCAGCACAAGGAAGACGAACAAGAAAAAGAAATGGAAAAGGTTTTTGAAGAAAAGGAAATAACCCTCAGTTTAGAGGAACAAGAGTTTTCAAATGAACCAACATTTAATACAGTACTTGGCAAAAACATCTATAATACCATACTTGCGGCTAAATCCAAAGAAGTAGTCAGACATGAACACTTCATGCCAGGTCGAATGGCTTACATAATTGATTTGGATGATGATAATGCAGAAAGCGATATTCCCACGACTTTGGTTCGATCGAAGTACGATGTCCCGGTGAACCATGAAGATACAAATACACTAACAACTAACGACATTGTAATAAACAAGCTGTCACAAATTTTGTCTTATTTGCGATCGGGAGGACGTAATAAAAAGAACCGCAAACGTGACAAAGACAAACCTTTGTTCAATGAAACTAACGATAATCTGAAAAGCTTTCCAAACGATAACATTTACGATGACATAGGAGATTACAATCCTCAAGTTAAGGACGACAGTAGAGCTTTGCCAGGTTCAAGATCGCCGCTAAACGAGGAACAAAATGCAGAAAAGTCTTTTCTTGGTGGTGGTAATGGGCGAGAAGGCAAAAATTACTTTCAAGATGAAGACATTGGACACGAACCGTCACCACCAAAGAATATTTTCATACCGCAGAGAATTTCAAAATCTATGGTTTCGAAATTTTCCAACGAACCTCAAGGCTATGCAGAATGTTATCCTGGTTTAGAAGAAATGAACGATGCCATTGATGATTCAGATGATGAGGTTGATTACACAAAAATGGACTTGGGTAACAAAAAAGGTCCAATCGGCAGATGGGATTTTGATACTCAAGAAGAATATTCCGATTACATGAGCACAAAGGAAGCTCTGCCAAAAGCTGCGTTTCAATATGGTGTCAAAATGCAAGATGGAAGAAAAACTAGGAAAAATAAAACTGATAAAAATGAACGGGCCGAATTGGATAGAGAATGGCAAAAAATTCAAGTAAGTTTATATTCTTACTTTTAATTTTTTTTAGCCTTAGCACTTCCTAACCCTTATCCTTTTATTTTACAGACAATTATACAGAAGCGAAAAACAAAAAAATCGGGAGATGAGCCAGAGTACAAAATCAGTAAATTTTAAAATGAGCTTTGTAATAAGTAACTTTATACTTGAATATCTACAAACAAAAATAAATACTAACAATAAATCTTGTGTAAGAAAAAATGACGAACATTTTATTTCAAGAAAAAGTTCTAAATAGGATCAGCTAAATAAAAACAAAAAATATAATACACCCAAGCTATTTAGTGGTTGCCTAGATAAGAGTCTTCATAAAATTACCTTCAAATGACTTTCCGACCGCAACAATCTATCAAAATGATAGAAAATTGTCCGAAACGCGTAGTAGTAATACCGTTCTGGGATCCTACATAGAAAAATGAATTATTTTGTATTTAAAGGCGCTGTAGAGGGAGGACCGTTAACTACAGAAAAAACTGTCATTTCCAAAAATTTAGGACATTTTAAGCTCCACAATTTGTGTTATAATCTTTTTCGAATTTGGCCAACGAGAAAAAGGATATGTTTCATATCCCCTTTTTAACCTAAACGTACTGTAACTTTTAAATGATACCAATGAGGGAACAACTTTGCAGGTAGTATTTTGTAGGAATTAAATTTTCTAAAATCTGTTGGTACTGTTGCGCTCTTTTTAGTTTTGATGCGACGAGCACGATTCTCAAAGGTCTTACCTTTTTATTTGTCTTAAATAAAAGCGTTCGTATATATTTATTAATAAACAGTTTGTTTTATTATGTGTAAAACTCTACTTATAAAGCTACCATAAGATTTTTGAAAAATAAAAAAGATTTGAAAGAGTTTTTAAAGAAAAGGAGTCCAACCGATCCGATGATATAGAGAAATAGTCTGTCGCACCGAGCGACGGCTCGTCACATAACACGACGAAGAAGAAAAATATGCAACATTAGCATAAGTGTGCCTGTGTGAAGTTGCGATATGGTTTAAGAGTTCAATGAAGGTCTAATAGGTTGAAAAGGGGGTGTATTGATTGTTGAATTTAGAAAAATGATGATCTGTGAATTTTGGTTTTTGTTTCAATGAAATTGGAGAAGGTTAATGAGCCCATTCACATTCCCAATCCATTTAGCTTTGTATATATATCAGTATACATATATACAAAGGAATGGGTTGAGGACTTTTGGAGTTGAATGGAATTTTGTAGGCAATTGAAAGGAAGTGATAATTATAAGTTGGACTAATGGTATTTAAAGTCATTTGGTCAAAGGACCAAAAATGCAATAGTTATGTCGAAACATATATATAATATCACTTTCGCTAGGATTTTCGGTGTTTTTCTGTTCCTGATTTGTTGAAAATATTTTTCTACTAATTTCTCAAACAAAACGCTCACAATTCATTAATTTTTTTACTTATCCATCAAATTTGTCACATTTTTTTTTTCTTAACATCCTAGTATTGAGATTCCAAATCGGTTGAGACAATCTCAAGTTTTTAACGAAATCAACGCACGGTTATTCATTTTTTCTTTAGGGGCAGATAAAGAATATTTCCCTTCAGCGAACTTTTTAAGAAAGTAATATTTTTCCTCAAACGAGTATCAAAATTGCAGTCACACCTCAACCTCAGGCACAAATGTCGATTTCTTTTACGTAAGCCTGCATCTGACGGGATGTGATGACTTGCCAAAACTCCAGGTTGGAGAGAAGGTATGTCAGTCTACATCTCCTTGTCAGAATCTAATTAAATTGTTATGTTATCTGGATACAAACCCTGCAATTTGTTTGGGATGAGGGATTCTCAAATGGCTGTGTATAGACCTATCATATGCGGTTTTAAAATTTATGAATGGATTGTAAGTTGAAATGTTCCTCTGTTTATGTTCTATGGCTATAGATCCCAAAATCAACTCTATATCACCAAATGCTCTTCTTTTAAAATTGATGGAAATAATGGGTGATTTTTTTGAGGTTAGGATTTTCATGCATTAGTATTTGACAGATCACGCGGTATTTCAGACATGGTGTCAAAGAGAAAGATGCTCAGTATGCTATGCTTTGACATTTCATCATGAATAGACTTACTAACGAGCAACGCTTGCAAATCATTGAATTTTATTACCAAAATCAGTGTTCGGTTCGAAATGTGAAATCCGCTTGAGGGAAAACTTCGGAGAACAATTCATCTCAAGGAATGAACCGGTAAGTTGGCCACCAAGATCATGCGATTTGACGCCTTTAGACTATTTTTTGTGGGGCTACGTCAAGTCTAAAGTCTACACAAATAAGCCAGCAACTATTCCAGCTTTGGAAGTCAACATTTCCGAAGAAATTCGGGCTATTTCGGCCGAAATGCTCGAAAAAGTTACCCAAAATTGGACTTTCCGAATGGACCACCTAAGACGCAGCCGCGGTCAACATTTAAATGAAATTATCTTCAAAAAGTAAATGTCATGGACCAATCTAACGTTTCAAATAAAGAATCGATGAGATTTTGCAAATTTTATGCGTTTTTTTTTAAAAAAAAGTTCTCAAGCTCTTAAAAAATCACCCGATAGAAATAATATAAATAAAATAGATAAAATATTAAGTTTCAGCCTTTATAATTTCTTAATTTAAACACAAATTACAACACAATAAAAATACAAATAATAATAATAATTAATTATATATATATACACAAATACGATAAAAGGGCAAATATTAGCTGCTGCTCTTAAGTTTGCACAAGCGGATCATCGTCGGAGAATCTATTATGATCATAATTGTTGGAGGTATTTACGTCATTAATGCCACCATCATCAATTCTTGTAGCACCGGTCTTTGGATCGTAGTGCGAATTAGCAAATCTAGTAAATGACGTTCGCACTCGTTTGTTCCGTCTGGTAAAGTATAATCCCGTTATAAAGAATATCGTTGTTAAAATCAACAACACTGGCAAAAGCCAAATGTACGATGATGTTGAAACTTGCTTATACCACTTTGAGCTTGGTATAAATTCAACGTGTTCCGTTTCAAATATTTCTGAATTATATCCCTCGTTGGAGACTGTTCGTACACCGAATGTTAAAACTTTTCCCGATAAATCGTCCTTCATCAAATCCGATTGGTTGACGATAATTGGAGGTGAAGAAGCTGTTATTGTTTTCAAAATTCTCGATGGCGATGAACTTGAGAAGTTGGATAATAAGCCATCAAATATCACGAGCTCATATTTGAATCTGTAATCAGATAAGAAAACGAATTAATTTAATGTCCCCCTAAAAAAAAACCAAATATATAAATACCCAAAATCGTAAGAAGCTTTTATTTCTTTCCAGTAAACCGAAAACGAACCATCTTTCTGCTGCAAAACCCTCAATTGCTTTGGGGTTTCCAGTTGCGTTGATTTGATAGCAACAGAAGCGTGTGCTGCTTGCTCTGCATTCCTCTTCACCGAAATATTATAGCTCGCACCATAAGGAATATCTACGATGTAATGTGATACGGTTCTCTGTGAGAACTTTTTCAACTCAATATAGAAGGTTTTATTATGCGTTTCTTCGGAAATGGTTATTAAATAGGGTGGATACTGCTTTGTAAATGGACAGCTATGTTCCCATTCGATAAACAAAACACGCTTTTGCTCATTGATTTTAGCAGTCAAATTCTTTGGAGGATTTTTATAATCATCCTCGGTCCTGAGGCTTATAGGTTTTTTGGGTAGCGGTCCCGGGCCGTACGGACCATATACATTAACCCCTATTAAATACGATAGGCATGGTTTTAAGTCTTTGAGGAGAGCATTTGTGTTTGTCGTAATTAGGCGAGGTTCTAAAATAAAATACAAAGTATTTGATAATAAGAGTGAATTTGAAAAAATTAAAACACAATCTTACTCTCTTGGTATTCAAGAAGTGTTGTTCCATAATAGATGCCATAAGTAACATTTGTTGTTGATAACATTGCTTTCTCCCATTTTATATTTATAGAATTATCATTATTGTTGACAGTTCGGGTATTTTTTATTTCTGGCAATTGGTCTCCCTCGAGTTTTACTTGTATGAATTGTGGAATTCCACGAACTGCACTTTCTTTTCCATTTAAAGGTGATACCTTAAACGTATACAAAACTCCACGAGCCAACTTGTTAAATGTGACTCCCGTCGAATTTGTTTTTTTACCCAACAAATGAGGATATGGTTCGGGTAAAAATGGTCTTACATGATATGCTTGACTAGGTGATTCGGACTCCCATTTTAGTGTTATAGTAGTGTTGTCATCGGTAATTTTGTAGGTAAGGTTTTTGATATCGGCAGTTGTGTGCAATGGCTGAAGATCTATTTTGACAATATTTGAAGATGATGATTCGTATCTTTTGTTTGAGGCTGTAACCTGTTTATAAAACGTAAACAAAATTAACATTAGGATGAAATGGCTTTAGATTTAAGGTGGTTGCACTTTCTTAATTTTTAGTTCCTAAGAAGCAAGACTGATTCTTACGACTTAATTTTTGATTTATCAAAAAATTACAAAATTTAAAAATTTAAACACTCTACTTTTATAATAAAACAAACTAAACAATTAGGCCGTAACGAAAGGAAACTATTAAATGCTCAATACCGAGGCTTCCATTTCTAAAACCATGAATCTTAAAGGGCACTTGCGTAGCATAATAAATAATAATTATAGTTATACTCATCGCAGTTCTGAAGAGAAGCGTGGGCTTTGAAAGATTCGGATGAAAATTAGCTTGGTGACATGTGAACAAAATTCTGTGATGATTTTTTGTCTTTTGTGTATTGAAGGAGTGTGGAGAAGAAGATTCAACTACGAGCTTTACGGGCTGTACAGCGAGGATAGTCTGATCAAAAATATAGCTGTTGAGATGGCTGAGACACGTGGAGCGTATGGACAAAGGCTTTGCAGCCCCAAGTGTGTTCGAACCCAACCCTAATGGTGTACTAGTAAAAAAAAAAGGCAACGCAACAGCTAATTTTCTGTGCGTTACTGGATACGGCTAGTTAAAAACAGACTGGAGAGCCATGTTGGTTAAGGCCATAATCCATTCTGAATTATTATAAGAGACATCAAAAGTAAAGAAATAAGAAATACTTATCTGTTGTTAAGTATCAGCTAGTTGATTTAAAAAATTCGGTTATATGGGTTGCCTCAAGAATGCGTTGAAAAGCAAAGAATCATGTTTTTAGAACAAGATATACCTACATATGTATGAACATTTGGTGTATTGAAATACCTAATCTACTTGAACTGAAAAGCATACTAATAGTCAGATCACTTTGTAAAAGAAAGTTGTAGTATCATCTAGGATAATTCACATATTAAAAATAACCCCTCCATCATGCACAACCAAAATTAATATCAAATATCCAATAAATAAACTAACTTGTTTTTGAAGCCAAAATCATAAGAACTTACCCAGAATTCATAAGTTCCATTTTTCCAATTTCGAATATCAATCAGTGTGCTGGAGTTTTCTGTCTTCTTATCATACACTTCTGCATTTGAGCTCTCTTTTAATTTGTAATATATATTATATCCATTAAGTGCACCGTTAAGTTGATTGGGCTCTTTCCATTTTAATTGAAGATGTGAAGAATTGAATGAACCAACTGAAAGGCTTGTTGGTTCGCTAGGTTTACCCTCGAAAGTGTTTGCATTTACATACAAATACGGTGGCTGAGCTGGGCCATCATTTGTTTTTGTGTATACAGTAAAATTGTAATTAGTATTTGGTTTCAGATCTGTAAACACATAATGAGACTTTTCAGTCCAAGAAGTTGCGTTAGACCAGCTATTAAGCTTTGTTTCAGTTTTAGATGGCAAATATTTTATATTAGCTGCACTTCCAATGGCCGATGATAGTGACCAAATTAGCATTATAGATGTCTCTGTTATTTTGGTTGAGGGTATTTTGTATTCATTCACTTGGTAGATGCGAGTAAAGTTTTTGCAATTATCTTCATCGCTATCATCATAGCAATCCCGCTTATTATCGCACTTTTTGAATAAAGGCTCACACGTTTCATCGCATTTGAAAAATGCTGGACCACATAAAATATTTTGCGACGGTGGACTAGTGTAATGATTATCGCAGCCCTTTTCGTCACTTCCGTCGGAGCATTGGACTACTTTATCACAGTAGTTGACAATTGGCAAGCAGGTTTTATCCGCACTGCACTTGAATTGATCTTTGCGACATGTTTCACTCTTGATTTCAGCGCAATGGATTTCATCCTCGCCATTGATGCAATCTCTTGTACCATCGCACACGTAAGCTCTCGAAATACAGCTCCAAGAGTCGCATTCAAACTCGGAGGAAGGACAATTTTTGGTTTCTTGTATTCCTTTGGAGGTAATTGATTCATTGGGGGTAACATTAGTTTTCGAATTGTTGCATCCAAATTCATCACTGTTATCACCACAGTCATTTACATTATCACACTTCCACCACATGGGAATACATTTTGTGTTTGAGCATTGGAACATCCAGTCGTGGCAATTGATTGAGGGGAAATTATTTGTTCCTAAGTTCGGTTCCTCGATTTTTGTGCAATTTAGTTCGTCTTCGCCTGTGTCGCAGTCTCTATCGTCGTCGCAAATCCATTTCTTTGGAATACATTTTTTATTGTTGCACTTGAATTGCCATTCTTCGCACTCCTTAATTGTGCATCCATATTCATCGGACTTATCAGGACAGTCGAAATCTCTATCGCATTTAAAGTGAATTGGAATGCACTCCCCATCTGATTTGCACTGAAAATCGTCCTCTCCACATGTCTCTGTAGAATTTGTCAAGAAATTGCAATTTATTTCATCAGAACCATCCAAACAATCATTGTCGCCATCGCACTTCAGCCGGTTATCTATACACTGACCGTTCTTACATTGGAAATCGTTCGACTCACAATCTTGTATCGGGCAATTTTTCTCGTCATAGCCGTCATCACAGTCAGTTTCGTAATCGCAGACTTTGTATTCTGGGATACACTTTCCATCAGATTCGCATGCAAACATATTTGGGGGACAAGTTTTAGGATTCATAAAATCTCTTCTCGAACAATTGCGCTCATCCGATTGATCACCGCAATCATCTTCACCATCGCAAGTGTAAAAGGCTGGTATACATACTCGTGTAGTGTTGCATTGAAAGTATCCATTGGCACAGCCATTTGGCTTAACTTGACACGTTGAATTATCTTTGCCATCCGGACAAACACACTCGGAGGTCTTATTCGAATGAACTAAGCCATCTGGGCAGAGACAAGCATGTTTGTTATTAGGCAATCCGACACAGATATGAGAGCAATTATGACTGGAACACTGATTGGTTCCATATTGAAGTGAATGGGCAAAAATTTTAAGATCCATTAAATGTTGCATTTCGGTTGATATTGTTTTTATCATGATTCCATGGTCTTTATCAGCTGAAAATATCGATTTCATCTTCCAGTCATCCCAAAACATTTGATCTTTAAACACAGCTATTGCAAATGGATGTGCAACTCTTAGGTCATGATGCAAGACCTTCGAGAAATGTTTTCCATCCAAGTCCGAACTACCAATGTAGTCCTTACTTGCGTCAACCCAATATATACGCTGAGCAAAGTAATCGACAGTCACTCCATTTGGCCAAACTACAGTGGGTTTAGTAAACAACTGTTTAACATCCGACCCGTCAAGGTTACTCCTTGAGAGTGAAGGATCAAGACTTCCCCAATCGGTCCAAAAGACGTATCCCTCCAGAGGGTGAACAACAATGCCGCGAGGCTTAACTAGGGTTGGTTCAGCAAGTATTGTCGTACGAGTTCCGAGTAGTGAATCATTAGACACTTTCACAGCTTCAATTTTAGCACGCGTTCCATCAACGAAAAATAGTACCTCCGATACCCAATCGTACGACATTCCTTCAACTGATGCTAAATTTTTCTCTAAAATTACCTCCTCATCAGTAACCCCGTTTAAACATTGTCGAACTATTTTATCCGAAAATATGTCCGCATAGAATACGCAATTGTGTTTCATATCAAAATCAATGGAGATGACATTCTTCAAATCGTTTATTGGCAATTTTTCCACCCGCTGACTGTTCAAATCAACGCGGGATATTTGCTCACGTTGCGCAACCAGCAGGAAGTAGTTTGGCTCCTCGAAGGGACACGGCAGCTTTTGTGGCAAATAACGATTTTCAATACCACCAATACATTGATCGTCTTCTATTTTTCTGTACCCTCTGCTGCGATTATAAAATTGTCCCGAAACACACGTTGAGGGAATTTCATAGGGATCGATGGCTGTTGTCATCTTCTTATCTAAGATGCATGCGTTGATTGAGGAATGTCTCATAAAACCAAAGTCACACTCAAAATCTCGCTTCGAACAAGGACAAACTTCAGTTTTGATGATGCGTTGATATTTTATGCCATTCAAACAGTTGGCATGAGCAACTCTTTTTTGCAACGAAAGCTGTTTACCTAGTGTGCACCATTGCTCACCATTAGGTGATGTGAACTTGGGTGTCCAGAATTTGTAATCTGCCTCAGTGCAATTACGTGCAAAAGCTTTTTGGAAATCCACTTTTACTATTAACCAACGATGCTCTTGTTTCTCCGATCCGAAGAGTGTGAAAATTGTTGAATTTGAATTTGGTTCAGTCATTAGGCCATAAACTTTCAGATCTTTGCTATGGAAAGTGTGCGATTGCCAAGTTTCACCTTCATCGGTTGAGTAAAGGATTTTTCTGGTTTCTCCTTTCGATTTGAAATATTTAACTGCCACCAGAATTCCACCGTGGTCTCCGTAGTTGAAGAAGTAGTAGCCTTTAAGAACTAGTTTCCAGGTAAGGCCACCATCACGAGATAAAAATACACCAGGATGACCTTTGAGGGATTTTCCGATTACACCTGATGCCATAATTATGCCAGGCGCTAATTTTGAGCTCATAATTGTAATTGACCTAATCGAAAAACAGAGAAATATTTATTACTATTTAATATGATAAGTTACATAAAAAAAACAATATATAAGTAGAACTTTTTGTACCTAGTAACAGGATAAAGCTGGCTGAATTTTTGAGACAGATGTAAACTACAATCTTGTGTACAATTAATTGGCTGTCCCTCATCGTCAACAGATGGGGCTGCAATCGGTTGCCAATTGTGTCCGTGATCAAAAGAAATCACCGACACAAGATGTTCAGGTCCAACAGACGACTCAGAGCTTGGCAACGATGTTAATCGATGAATCTTAGAAGCAATATAAATCGACTTCATTCCTTCGACTTTGTATAAATCTGTAAAAGCTTCATCTGTTGTTTGCCTGCAAAAACAAATCCAAAATTAAATAAACTAATTTTAAAAATATATAATTTTCCATTTACGTTATCCATCCAGTTTTCCATATGATATTGGGTATGAATGTTAATATGTTTTCTAAACTCTTGGTAAATGTAACCATATTGAGTTCTTCGTTGTATTCAGCCACATAAAGATGAGCCAAAGTATGTGTATGAGCAGCAGAAACCATAATGTATTTGTCCTCTACATCGCAAATGTGTAATCCATTGATATCTAGCTCAGTTTGGAAATTTGCTTTTACAAAACTTCTTCTTTGATATGAAACCAATAGTTCCAATGTATTTTGATCCTTTGAAAATTAAGATCTGAGTATATTACTTTTATCGAAAACAAATTAAAAGATTATTACCTTTCGAGTTGCAAACATAAAGTCTTTCTTTATAATAAATTCGTTAACGTTTTCAATCAAAACATTAAATTTAAAACGCTCATCGGATTTTGTAAAATTCTGAGGGTCCATATTAATAATTGACGATGAACCTAACATATAAAAAGTTCGCATTTAAGTGCATTTGAATATTAAATAATTATATTCAATTTTACCTGATGGTTCTCCTCGTTCCACATACAAGAGCATAGGAAGATCTGGTCCACTTGACCATGCAAATGATTTAACATGTTCTTGTAAGATATCAAAACTCTTTCCGCCATCTGTTGTAAAATATAAATTTCTCTCGACATTCTTTTTGTCTAATATTAGAAAAATATTTGGGTCGTTTTCATAAAACGAAATATCTGATGGTGTAAAATCTAAATTAGTGCGTTTAACGTCTCCATTTTTCGGAGAAAAGTTAAATATTGCTTTATTTCTTGTATCCGTAAAAATAATTGTGTCAAATTTGGGATGAGTTAGAAACTGATCTAGGCTAGCAGGCTTTTCTTGTGTTTCATTGAAAACAACTTTGAATAAAGATGTTTTATCTTCAAATGTTTCTCCATAATCGAACGAGATAAATACTTTTGGTGGATTTCTGTCGGGTTCTTTTGATTCATCACCTTGTTCAGCGGGTTGATCACGGGCAAGACAAATCATAACATCAGTCCCTTCTCCCAACCAATGCACCATAAGCTGTCCATGAGTATCATTCAGCCCATTTGCCTAAAATAAATATTTAATAGTTCTTTAATTTAATTCTTTATTATTATTATTATTATTATTATTATTATTTATTAAAATATAAAATAAATTTAGATTATAACATAAGCAATTAACAGCACTAGCTACCAGAGACTTTAGGCTACAATGCATGGGGCTGTCAAAGGCTCGAAGACCAGCGATTGGAGTACAATCGAAGGTAACCAGTCTTTGACAGCCCCGTGCATATTGATTTACAAAGTTTAATTCAGATAATAGAGTCTATATTGAGTATAAGTAATAGTTTATATACGTTTTTAATGTTTTCGATTGTAGTTGTTGCCAGAAGGTCTATTAATTTTTTATTGAAAAGTGATGAACATATGTATATAATTAACTTTAGAGCATTCGGATGTAAGATGTTTTATTGATAGGATGTGATTGGATTGGCAGAGATGACAGATTGGAGTGTTTTCCTTTTGGAGGAGATAGCAGTGAGTTAATTGTGTGTGTCCGAGGCGAAAGCGGAGAAAGCATTTGTTCATGATGGTTGTCGTTTCTATAGGATATATGGCTGGCTCACCCTTTGGGTTGATGAACGAATAGTGGTGAACGTATGTTTTCCATTCTTCAATTCTTATACTATCCCAGTAAGTGTTGATCACGTTGAGGAAGTCTTTTTTTGTCGGAGGGATTGAAAGTATATGCGATTGCTCTGAAGCGGTTTTGGAAGCAGTGTCTGCGAACTCGTTTCCTTTGATTCCTGAGTGTCCTGGAACCCATAGTAGCATAATTTTGTGTTTGTTCTTGAGAATATTGTTGCGGATATTGGTAATGATTAAGGAACAGTTTTGGATTCTGTTGATTGCCTTCAGTGTAGAAAGGCTATCAGAGCAAATAACAATGTTTTTCGGTATTGTATTTGCTATTTCGGTCGCTTTCAGGATTGCGTACGCCTCAGTGGAAAAGATTGAATAGTAGTTAGGTAATCTTGCACTGTATAGAATATTTCCTGCTTCCGAAACGATTGCAAGTCCAGTTCCAGTATCAGATTTTGATCCATCTGTATAGATGAAATCCCATGAATCGTTTTTGTACATGTCAGTTATTTCATGAAACATCTGTGTGTACATTTCCTTAGACGAGGAATTCTTTTTTAATCTCGCTAGAGAGGTATTTATCGTATCGGTTGGGAATTCCCATGGAGGTATGTTACCAGGACTGAGGTTACTTATTGATGGAGTAATACCAATTTTGCTGGATTCATTCAGAGCGATGTAGATGGCAGAAGGGCATTTTGGTGTTTTTTTACGTTTTATAATTTTCTTTGCATCCTCTATTATTGGGGATCTGTAAGATTGACATATCTTAGGTGCGAGACGTGCGGTTAAAAGATCTCTGCGGTGCTCTATGGTTGAGAAGCCTGCTTCAGTTAGGATGTTCTCTATTGGAGTGGTAGCAAATGCTTTCAAGCTAGACCTGATTGAGGTGTGGTAGATTGGTTTGATGATGTTGAGTGTAGATTTGGCGCATTTCCCATAGACTGCCAACCCATAATCAATTTTGAATAGAATAATGCTACGAGTTACAAGAATAAGTGTATTAATATTTGTAAAGCTATTTTTAGACGATAAGAACCTTATTATATTGAGTCTGGTAGCTAGTTTGTTCTTAATAGATAGACAATGATCCTTAAAACTATATTTATTATCAAAAGTAATGCCTAAAATAGTTGATGAGTTTACATTCTGAATTTTGAATGATAATAAATAAATGTCAAAAGTTGGACAATTTCTTTTTTTACATATATGTATGTAGGTGTTTGCTTTTATCAGGTGATATAATAGCCCCTGATTGGGCGCACCAAAGATTGAGATCGACTAAGACGCTATTGAAGTTTTCTCTTGTACGGTTGTTGTCATTGCATTTTGATAACAAAATCTTTTAATTTAATTCTTTATCTTTAGTTCTTTAAAAGAAATCAATGTTAACATTTAATTTAATAGATAATACGAAAATAAGAAGCCATATACAACTGAAAAATAAGGCTTTACTGGATTTTTATGCAAAATTTAATGAATGGCATCCGTTGAAATAATGAACTAACCAGTTTTTAAACACACCAGTCTAAGAAACTACCCAGATGGGGTTTGGATTATGAGATATAACACTACTTTTTTAGATATTCTTTATATCTTTGTATAGTAAGATGGAAGGTTCTGACACAGAATCGGAAGATAATATTGAAAAATAATATTGTATGATATATTGCCGTTCAAGTAATTGTTTTAAGTGCTAAATGTATCCTCCGAATTAAGTGTTATCAGTCAAATGTAAAAATAAATTGAATTGGGATGATATATGTAGCTCTGAGGACTACCGGTTTGTAGTGTAGTAGTCCTAACAAAAAACTAGTGTCTCTACATTTCTTCACATCACTAGTAACCGATTTAATTTCCCAACCCAGTCTTTGAAAGTAACACATCTAAAACTGGTTTAATTTTCATTTGGACAACGAAATGGGATTTCAAATATTATGTTTACGTATACAAAAATGTCAAAATGAATTTAAAAAAATTAAATAGTATCATCAGAACCATGTCTGTCGATGTTGTATTTCATCCGCTAGTAATTGAAGAACAATTTATAAACGTACATTTGAACGTCGAAAAAATCAAACATAATATGTCGTTGTTGTGGCATATGGTAAAAACATCGAAGAACCACACCAATTTGCTCCTTTTTTTCATTGTCCACGATATTTCAAAAATCTTAAAACAAACTTTCTTCGCCAAAAACATAAATGGACAGCAGAAAATAACTAATTATACCTTAAGATATCAGAAGTGAAAATAGAATACACAACAATAAAACAAAAATTACTTATTTCTAAAACGGGAGTCGAAAAATTGCCAAAACGAATGAACTTTATTGCTTTGATTCCAGTATTAACGCCATAGCCTATCGATTTTGCTGTACCAGAAAATACCCAGTTGTAACTAGTACACGGTACAGCTTAACACTTCTGTGAAGAAATCAGTAGGTACCGATTCGAGTATTAACAACTGGTATAATAATCAGGCCCTAGCTTGTTGCTTAGGAACGATTCTAGGTTCTAAATTGAAAGGAATAGATCCTAGTCTTTCTGTGAAGAAATGAGTTGATACCGATTTGAATAATACTAATTTTAGGACTAGTACTAGTCCTAACGTCAGGACTCTGTAAAGAAATTGGCCGTAGGCATCACAAGTCAAGGTATTTGATGATTGAATTATTACTCATAAAACATGTTGTAGAAAAATTTGTTGTAATATTAAAATGCTTCGAACGTATGAAGCCTTAAATGTAAATCTGCAAATTGAACCTACATTTTCCGTTAAAACAATATATTCTAAAAATTATTCATTCTTATAAATAAATGTTCTCAATATTACAGCGTATTAACAGGTGTTGCTGAGATTGCTGAACCATAACCAACTGACAATAAAATTCTAAGTTGAAAGTTTTTTGTAAATTGTTATCTCAATTCCCATTCATCCAAAATAATTCAAACTAAATTTCTTTCGTTTTAATTTTAGAATTGAAAACAATTCATAAAGACCTAATTTACACATACATTTAATTTACATGCACAAAATTCAAAGTGAGTATGACTATACACAAGTCAAAATCCCTGTGCATAAAGTGGAGCGATTTTCCGACAATTCAATGAACTTGTATCATTTGTTATTTCAATTATAAATATTTGCCTACATAAGCAAAAAGCAAACTAGAAAGACCCAACTTCAAACTAAATCGAATGAAGTGAGTGTATTGTTATTGTATCATAAATTCAAGTGGCTACACTTGAATGCTTTTTTTGTTGGTTTATTGTTATTATTAATTATCT